>JAGIQG010000022.1:38880173-40108713 GCA_024679065.1 Sphyrna mokarran
TGGTGTGTGTGTGTGTGTGTGTGAGAGTGGTGTGTGTGTGTGAGAGAGTGGTGTGTGGGTGTGTGTGTGAGAGAGTGGTGTGTGTGAGTATGTGTATCATGCTCAGGTGGAGTGAGTCAGCTTGGTACAGTCCCTAATGGAGCAAATTGTATTGAATCCATACCTAGGAACAATGCTGCAATTGAACTCTAATAAAGATCACAGCTGGAATTATGAATGAAGGTTACAGATTGGGCTGAAAGTAATTAAGAAAGGAGATGAGGTTAAAGAGTAGATACTTTCCTCATTATAAAGGGACCAGATGTTACCGAGGTGGCGTCTAACCACATTGCCCGTGAGTCTCCCGTCCAATGGACTATTCTGAAATGAATGAGACTAAACTGCGCAATCCGTTTTGTAAAAGGAATTATTTTGGATTACATTCTCGAATTAAAGAAACTCCCTCATCACGCTGGCTGTGGGGGGAGCTTAGAAATTGACCTTGGAGAGAAGTTTGCGGGAGGCCTAAAGAACAATAAGGTGCGAGCCAAGTTTCTGACCATTGGCTGATGGGGAAGGGGGTCCGTGATGAGACCACACAGCCGTGAACCATTTGGGGAGATCCACTGGATTTTGCCACGATTCAGGCCCCAGCAGCCAAGTTCTCAGTGCAAAAATTCAGCTGCTGCAGTTTCCCCAGTTGCCGCTGGCCATTTAAATGCCCCAATTTCCAGTCAAACATCTCTGCCTGAGAGAGACTTGAGTCTTCTCAGGATGGCAAGCAGCAGTAGCAGAAGGAACAGTAAGCTTCACCATGAAGCTCATGCAGGAGAAGAAAGAGTCACACTCGTGGTGAAGCTTCATCTCACAGCCATACAGCAGGCTGAGGTTGTGGAAGATCTAAAACTGCTTCAGGAGTCTGGAAATCCTTGAATATATGGAAATGGAAGTTCAAAAGTTGCATTTGGCCAGGGAACCAAGATGGGAAGGTCTGGATAAAAGGAATGAAGATATAATTCCAGAATTCACCGGAAAAGTGAAAGTTAGAAACTCAAGGACTTCAGCAAGGCATTTGACAAGGTCCCCCATGCAAGACTTCTTGAGAAGGTGAGAGGCCATGGGATCCAAGGGGCTTTGGCCTTGTGGATCCAGAACTGGCTTGCCTGCAGAAGGCAGAGGGTGGTTGTGGATGGCTCTTTTTCTGCATGGAGGTCGGTCACCAGTGGAGTGCCCCAGGGATCTGTTCTAGAACCCTTGCTGTTTGTCATTTTCATAAATGACCTGGATGAGGAAGTGGAGGGATGGGTGAGTAAGTTCGCTGATGACACGAAGGTCGGTGGTGTTGTGGATGGTCTGGAGGGATGTCAGAAGTTGCAGCATGACATCGACAGGATGCAAGACTGGGCGGAGAAGTGGCAGATGGACTTCAACGTGGATAAATGTGTTGTGGTCCATTTTGGCAGATCCAACGGGATGAATGAGTACACTATCAAAGGTAGGAGTCTTAGCTGTGTGAAAGAACAGAGGGATCTTGGGGTCCGGATCCATAAGACTCTCAAATCGGCCTCCCAGGTGGAGGATGTGGTTAAGAAAGCTTACGGTGTACTGGCCTTCATTCATCGAGGGATTGAGTTCAGGAGTCAGGAGGTAATGCTGCAGCTTTATAGGACCCTTGTCAGACCACACTTGGAGTACTGTGCGCAGTTCTGGTCGCCTCACTATAGGAAGGACGTGGAAGCTATTGAAAGGGTGCAGAGGAGATTTACAAGGATGTTGCCTGGATTGGGAGGCATGCCTTATGAAGACAGGTTGAGGGAGCTGGGACTGTTCTCCCTGGAGAGACGAAGGTTGAGAGGCGACCTGATAGAGGTTTACAAGATGTTGAGAGGAATAGATAGGGTGGACTCTCAGAGACTATTTCCCAGGGCTGAAGTGGTCGTGACGAGAGGGCACAGATTTAAGGTGCAGGGAAGCAAGTACAGAGGGGATGCTAGGGGAAAGTTTTTCACTCAGAGGGTGGTGAGTGAATGGAATCGGCTGCCGTCGGTGGTGGTCAAGGCGAACTCGCTGGGGTCTTTTAAAAGACTTCTGGATGAGTATATGGGATCCAATGGGATTGGGGGTTATAGATAGGTCTATGGCTGGGTAGGTTTTGATGTGTTCGGCACAACTTGTGGGCCGAAGGGCCTGTTTGTGCTGTAGTGTTCTATGTTCAATTAATTACAGCATGGATATAATCAGCTCTGTGTATTATCTTAGAAGGAGAGAAAAAGAAGTCCTAAAGTCCCATTCCCTCCTGCAAAAAGGTGTGATCCTGACTAGTTATTCCAATAACAGTATCCCAATGTGTGGTGAAGGTAATGTCAGAGTGGAGTATGATGATGCAGGAATAACATCCAGCTTATTTGTAGTCGGAGGGAATGATATCTTCCTTATGGGAAGAAATTGTTTTAAGAAGATACAGTTAAACTGGTCTGGCTAGCAACCTGTATGTTGGATCTGTCACTGAGCAAGAAAGTGCTAAGACAAACTGGTCAAGAGCAGGAAGGGGTCAAATGATAAAGTCAGCCATTGTGAGGTTAAAGTCAAGATGAAGGATAATGTACAGCCAATATTCTGCAAGGCTAGCCTTAAATACAGTTAAAATCAGTAATGAAAGAGCTGATTGGATTAGAAAGAATGGGCAAATAATTTTAAAGTTTATTTATTAGTGTCACGAGTAGGCTTACATTAGCATTGCAATCAAGTTACTGTGAAAATCCCCGAGTCGCCACACCCCTGTGGGGAACACTGTTCGGGTACACGGAGGGAGAATTTAGCACGGCCAATGCAGTAAGACTTTTGGAAATAAGAAGGTGAGAGGCAATGAATGAACCACGTTCTTCGTGGTGGTTCAAAAGGAGAGATGGGGTGTTAAGACTTGTGAAGATTGTAAGTAAATGGCAAATAAGCTGATCAAGAATGAGACGTACCCTTTGCCTATCGGTAAAGATTTATTTTCATAGAATCCCTACAATGCAGAAGGAGGCCTTTAGGCCCGTCGAGTCTGCACTGACCACAATCCCACCCAGGCCCTATTCCTGTAACCCCACACATTTACCCCACCAATCCCCCAACACTAGGGTCAATTTAGCATGGTCAATCAATCTAACCCGCACATCTTTGGGGCGTGGGAGGAAACTGACGCTGACATGGGGAGAATGTACAAACTCCACACCGACAGCGACCCAAGGCAGGAATTGAACTCGGGTCCCTGGCGCTGTGAGGCAGCAGTGCTAACCATTATACCACTGTGCCATCTTTCAAATGTAGCCAGTGGAAAGGTGTTCAGTGAAATAGACTGACCAATTGCATATATTGTACACATGGTGTGTAAGTCAATCTAGCATATAAGACCACCTAATATTTTGGCTCCAAAAGTCACATTTTTGCACACACTCAGGATACAAGTCAACCATCCTTGATCAAAGCACGTGCATTAATAGTCAGTCTGGATGTTTTCCTCACTAATACCTCTAATCAGGAACAGGGAATCAAGCGGGTGCTGTCGGCTGTGTTGCAAAGATGTGCGGGAGTTTAATCACACCTATACCCAGCAGGCACCATGTGTCAAATGACAAAGATGGCACCCATGCCAATGCCAGTGGTTCACTTTTTCAAGTTGGGAAAGAGGTAATATTTCACAAATACTTGTATGGTAGGAAGTTCAGTTTGTTAATTAATCACCCTGATATTTGATTCAAGTACCATTGCTCGCAGCAGCACGAGCTCTAGGAGATGGCCATTAATTTTATGATATTAAATGTCATAAGTCCACATGAAAATATGGATGTTCTTTCAAGATTCCCCTGAAGACGGATTCCTGTCTGACCACTGAGCTTTTTGTAAATTACACAATTCCATATACAAATGATGTGTCCGTGCCTGCCAGAAAAATGAGTGATGAAATTTGTGGTCACAGTCTGAGGATTCAGAGTAGACCAATTAGGATGGAGATGAGGAAACATTTCTTCATCCAAAGAATGGAGAGCCTGTGGAATTCATCACCACAGGAAGTAGTTGTTGCCAAAATATAGAATATATTCAAGAGGCGGCTGGATACAGCACTTGGAGCAAATGGGATCAAAGTTTATGGGGAGAAAGCAGGATTAGGCTATTGAATTGGATGATCAGCCATGAATGGTAGAGCAGTCTAGAAGGGCTGAATGGCCTCTTCCTATTCCTGTGTTTCAATGAAACACTAAGGGATGTGTAAAGTGCTCAGTTATGTCAGGAATGGCTGGCTTGAAGAATGTGAGGATGAGAAATTGCAGAAGCATTCACACCACAGTAATGAACTACGTGTAGATTGACACTGTCTCCTTTGGGTATTAAGAATCATTAATCTGCCAAGGTTTAGAGAGGAAATTATTTGAGAAACTTCATCAAAAGCACACAGGGATAATCTGCAAGAGAACAATAGGAAGAGACTATTTTCGATATCCAAAGGTAGGTAGAAATATTGAAGGGTTGGTGCAAAGTTGTGATATAGATCAGCCTGAGAAATGACCTAACCAAGATTCCTTTTATTCTGTGGTCAATCATCAGAAAATTGTGGGAGCAAACATCTAATTTGATTTATTATTATCACATGCATTAGTAAACAGTGAAAAGTATTGCTCCTTGCACGTTATACATAGCATACCGTTCATTGAGCTTAAAGGGAAGAAGGAAAGGAAAGGGTAGAGAATGTAGTGTTACAGACATAGTGAGGATGTAGAGAAATGTCAACTTAGTACGAAATAGGTCCATTCAAAAGTCTGATGGCAGCAGGGAAGAAGCTGTTCTTGAGTCGGTTGATACTGACCTCAAGATTTTTGTATCCATGTGTTGATTTGTTTGGAGTAAAAGGGGAAAGAATCCAATGCTATAGCTATTGACCAAAAGAAATAGTTAAATGTTGAGTCTATGACTAAAAGTGCCCAAACCATTGAGGTTTTGAGAAGTTGATTACAATTTATGGATTGTCAGAGATAAAGTAAAGTTTACTTATTAGTCATAAATAAGGAGTACGATAACACTGCAGTGAAGTTGCTGTGAAAATCCAGGGGCGTCAGACAAAGGCTCACAGTTTGTATAAAAGCTTTCCGAGTAAGAATGAAGTCAAACATACGTTAATATCCCCATATCACTGAGTATTGAATGGTGCTACAGTAAAAAGTGGGCAGGTTTTGAAGAGATCTCAGCTACAGCATTTTCTAGCTGAGCCACATTTACTGTTTCTCTTTGACATGGGCTAGGCAATTTTCTGTTCACTTTATAGAGTAACCCCACAGTCCACAACAGGTTTCTCACCTTGTGTGCTCGAGTTTAAACAGGCTCTTAAGAGAGGATTCAATTTGCTTAAGCCCAAAGTCATTAGCAAAACAAGAGAAAAGCAAGACAAAGTGAAGATGATTTATGAAATATTGAATTCAATGCTGGTCATGATGAAAATCCACTGAGGTGATGAGAAAAAGTATTTGAGTGGAGTTATTGTGAAGAAGCTCGGTGCATTTAGATATCTAGGGAACACCAGAGAGAGATTCAATCACTCTCATGTAAACTATTTACATGAATAAAGAAAACTGACAAAAGGAGTGCATGTAAAACCTCCTATAGTGTAAAATTCATCCTACAATCCCGAGCTTTTTTTTTGAAAAAAATGTAGTTTAACCGTATTACAAAATCCACTGGAAGGGTTTTTGATTAAGACAAAAAATCAGATGGTTAAGTGGAGTTGGCAGTCAAATTTAAGATTAGACATTGTCAGAGATGTCGAGACAGTAAAAATCTCACACCAGGTTAAAGTCCAACAGGTTTATTTGGTAGCAAAAGCCACTAGCTTTTGGAGCACTCCCTCTTCATCAGGTGAGTGGGATTTCGGTTCCTAAACAGGGTATATAGAGGTAGAAACTCAATTTACAAGATAACAGCTGGAATGCGAGTCTTTACAGGTAATCAAGTCTTAAAGGTACAGACAATGTGAGTGGAGAGAGGGTTAAGCTCAGGTTAAAGAGATATTTATTGTCTCCAGACAGGACAGGTGGTGAGATTTTGCAAGCTCAGGCAAGTCGTTGGGGTTTACAGATACTGTGACATGAACCCAAGATCCCGGTTGAAGCCGTCCCCGTGTGCGGAACTTGGCTATCAGTCTCTGCCCAGCGACTCTGCGCTGTTGTGGGTTGTGAAGGCCACCTTGGAGAATGCTTACCCGAAGGTCAGAGGCCGAATGCCCGTGACTGCTGAAGTGTTCGCCAATAGGAAGAGAAACAGTCTTATCTGGTGATTATCAAGCAGTGTTTGTTCATCCATTGTTGCAGCGTCTGCTTGGTCTCCCTACCATGCAGCAGTCATGGACATTCAGCCTCTGATCTTCAGCTAAGTGCTAACCACTGTGCCACTATTCCGCCCCAAATCAATCACCTTTCTGTGAATCTGCAATCACATGTCGGCCAGACTGGGTAAGGACGCAGATTTCCTTCCCTAAAGGACATGAGTGAACCAGATGGGTTTTTCCGACAATGGTTTCATGGTCATTATTTTAATTCCAGATTTTTTTTTTATTGAATTCAATCTGCCTTGGTGGGATTTGAACTTGGGTCCCCAGAACATTAATTTAGAAATTAATAGTCTAGTGATAATAGCACCAGGCCATCTCCTCCCCTAAGATGAGATACAGTGTTTCGCAAGGTCTGACAAATGTGCTTAGCTGCCCAGTTCTACTGCCCCCTCTGTTGGGGAGGTGTAAATAAAATTAGTTCAATAATGGCTGCCTGATAGTCCTTGTGTTAATCTTCTCTCAATGGCCTCCATGTGCTGGGGTTGTGTGGAGTGGGGCCTGAACACTCGGAAGAGGGAGTGCTATTGCTCACTCTAAATAATACATTCGTAACTATTAGTTTAGTCAGCCTGTACACACAATGAGTGTATTGACACAGGCAGTAAAGAAACAAAAAAACAAAGTGTCGGGACAGTGTTAGGTCCCCAAGGAAGGTTAACATACTCTGGAATACATGCTGGGCATCTGAATATTTGCATGTGTCTCTTGAGATTCAATTGACATGACAAAATTGCTTTAACAAAAAGATTGGTCAAGGAAATAATATCTTAAAGGAGAAGCAAGAAATATGGAGACACAGAGGTTCGGGAGGGATTTCAAGAGCTTGGAGCTGATATTGCAACTATTACAGGTGAGGTGAATAATACACGTGGATCAGAATTGGAAGAGCACTGGGATCTTATAAGGATTTATGGAGCTGGAGGAGATGACCAAGAGAACAGGAAGGGTGACACCATGGAGGGATTTGACAAACAGGCTGAAAACATTAATCAATCCATTTCCTGACAAGAAGGTAATGCAGGTTAGCAAGCCAAGGGGTGTGGACTGAAATGGATTTGGCACAAGTTAAGACACTGACAGCAGAGTTTTTGATAATTTTAGAAGTGAGAAATCAGCCAGGAGTGCATTGCGGTAGTCGAGTCCAAGGTAAGAAAGGTGTCGAGGAAGCGTTCAGCAATAGGTAGGCTGAGGAAGGGGCAGAGACCAGCAATGCTTTAGAGCTGGAGGTGTTAGGTAACAATATTCAAAATATTGTGTGCAGTTTTGGATATTGTTCCTGGGAATGGATCCTTTGGAAAGAGTTCAGAGCAGAGTAACAATAACACAAGGCTATGGAGAGAAACCGACCGCATCGAATTTGTTTTCATTGCAAAGGAACATGATCCAGATTTTAAAGACCTGTTAACAATGGCAACAAAGGTATTGGGGAGGCAGTGGCACAGTGTGTTGTTGCTGGACTAATAGAGACCCAGGGGCTCTGAGGACCCGGGTTCGAATCCCACCATGACAGATGGTGGAATTTGAATTTGCTAAAAATCTGGAATGAAAAGTCTAATGATTTAGGCTGGCATGGTAGCACAGTGGTTCATTGCTGCTTCACAGCTGCAGCAGATCTGGCTTCGATTGCTGGCTTGAGTCACTGTCTGTGTGGAGTTTGCACGTTCTCCTCATGTCCGTGTGGGTTTCTGCTGGGTGCTCCGGTTTCCTCCCACAGTCCAAAGATGTGCGGGTTAGGTTGATTGGCCATACTAAAAATTGTTCCTTAGTGTCCTGAGATGCGTAGGTTAGAGGGATTAGTAGATAAAACATGCAGGGATATGGGGTTAGGGCCTGGGTGGGATTGTGGTCGGTGCAGACTCGATGGGCTGAATGGCCTCTTTCTGTGCTGTAAGGTTTCAATCACTGTATGGCTGTCGATTGACGTAAAAACCCATCAGGTTCACTAATGTCCTTTAGGAAAGGGAATCTGTCACCCTTAAACAGCCTGGTCAGAGCCTCAACAATGTGCCCTTAATGCTGGCCCAACCTGCCACACCCGTGTCCCAAGAATGAATAAATAAAAATTAAGCATACGGATAGATTCTTACCAAAAAGCACTTTATTAAAAAAAAGCTGTCTGAATAAATTGTTTAAGGCCCGCAGGGCTTATTTGTGCTGTAGGTTTTCTATGTTTCTATGGTCTAGTAGGTAGGGACGTATTCGATGCAACTTGTGGGCCAAAAGGCTTGTTTGTGCTGTAGTCTTCCACGTTCCTTAAATAGTTAAGGACAGGATAAAGAATTGCAGGATAAACTATGATTGTGTATAGAAACACTGGTTCCAGTCATACTATTCATTCAATTTCTATTGAACGAGTGCTGGACCAGTAGCAGAAAACTTTTTAATTACTGTCACACATTTTGAGTAAAGGTTGGTAGAGTTTTATCTTGGTGATTGTTCTATTATTGATTGGTCTCAAGTACAGATCTGTGTTGGAAAGAGCTGCACTCTGGTAACCTTTCAGAGCTTTTTTCATACCAGGTATAGCCTTGATACACGCGTGATTTTTACTTCTATTTTGGGTGTAGAATTGATCATGAAGTGTGTAAAAGGAGAGATTCCTGAACAAAGAATTAGTAAATGCTACGTTGATGGTCTGAGACTTGGGTAAGATTGCTTGGGGCTACCGGCAAGTGTCACAGAGTCATAGAATTTACAGCTTGAACACAGGCCCTTTGGCCCAACTTGTCCATGTCACCTTTTTTTTAACCCCTAAGCTAATCCCAGTTGCTTGCATTTGGCCCATATCCCTCTATACCCATTTTATCCATGTAACTGTCTAAATGCTTTTTAAAAGATAACATTATACCTGCCTCTACTATTACCTCTGGCAGCTTGTTCTAAACACTCGCCATCCTTTGTGTGAAAAAATTGCCCCTCTGCTCACTTTTGTATCTCTCCCCTCTCACCTTAAACCTATGCGCTCTAGTTTTAGACTCCCCTACATTTGGGAAAAGATATTGATTATCTAGCTGATCTAGGCCCCTTGTTATTTTATAGATTTCTATAAGATCACAGCTCAGCCTCCTATGCTCCAGAGGAAAAAATCCCAGACTATCCAGCCTTTCCTTTTAACCCAAACCATCAAGTCCCAGTAGCATCCTAGTAAATTGTTTCTGTACTCTTTCTAGTTTAATATATTTTCTATAATAAGTTGATCAAAACTGTATACAGTATTCCAAGTGTAGCTTTACTAATGTCTTGTAGAACTTCAACAAGAGGTCGCAATTCCTGTATTCAGTATTCTGACCAATGAAACCAAGCACGCTGAATACCTTCTTCACCACTTTGTCCATCTGTGACTCCACTTTCAAGGAGCTATGAACATGTAACTCTAGATCTCTTTGTTCTGTAACTCTCTCAAAGCCCTATGTTTAACTAAGTCCTGCCCTGGTTCAATCTACCAAATGTATCACCCCGCCTTTATCTAAATTAAACTTCATCTGCCATTCATCAGGCCACTGGCCCATTGATCAAGATCCCATTGCAATCCGAGATAATTTTCTTTACTGTCCATATGCCATCAATCTTGGTATCATCTACAAACTTACTAACCGTGCCTCCTATATTCTCATCCAATCATTAATATAAATGACGAACAACAGTGGACCCAGCACTGATTCCTGAGGCATACCGCTGGTCACATGATTCCAGTTTGAAAAACAAGTCTCTACAACCACCTTCTGGCTTCTACCAAGAAGCCAATTTTGTATCCATTTAGATACTTCAGCCTAGATCTCATGGGATTTAAACTTACACAACAACCTATCACATGGTATCTTGCCAAAGGCTTTGTTAAAGTCCATGAAGACAACATCAACTGCACTGCCCTCATCTACCTTCTTGGTTATCCCTGCAAAAAACTCAATCAAATTTTTGAGGCATGATTTTCCACTCAAAAAGGCTGACTGTCCCTACCCAGACCTTGCATCTCTAAATGCCTGTAGTTCCTGTCTCTCAAAATGCCTTCCAGCAATTTACCCATCACAGATGTGGGGCTCACTGGCCTGTAATTTCCAGGCTTCTCCTTGCAATCTTTTTTAAACAAAGGCACAACATTTGCCACCCTCCAATCTTCAGGCACCTCATCCATGACTATCGATGATTGAAATATCTCGGCTAAGGGATCCGCAATTTCTTCTCCAGGCTCTCACAATGTCCTGGGACGTACATCATGAGGTCTTAGGGATTTATTTACCTTGATGCGCTTTAAGACTTTCGGCACCATCGCCTCTGTAATATGTACGCCCCTCAAGGTATCACTATTTATTTCCCCAAGTTCCCTAACTTTCATATTTTTCAACAGTAAATACTGATGAGAAATATTCATTTAGGATCTCACCCATCTCTTGTGAATCTGCACATAGATGACCTTGTTTGATCCTTAAGAGGTCCTACTCTCGCCCCCTTGTTACTCTTTTGGCCTTCATGTATTTGTAGAAGCTCTTTGGATTTTCTTCACCTTATCTGCCAAAACAGTCTTGTGTCCCCTTTTTTCCCTCCTGATTTCTCTCTTAACTCTACTCCTACGTCCCCTATATTCTTCAAGGGATTCACTTGATCCCAGCTGCCTGTGCATGTCATGTGCTTCTTCTTGACCAGATCCTAATGACCAGATGACTCCGAGTCATCCAGGGTTCCTTACTTCTGCCACCTTGCCCTTCACTCTAAGAGGAATGTATTTACCCTAAACCCTGGTTAACACACTTTTGAAAGCCTTTGCCTTCATCCCTTTGCCTTCCCACAGACTCCCCCAATTAATTTTTGAAGGATCCTGCCTGATACCATCAAAATTGGCCTTGCCCTGATTTAGAATTTTAATCTTTGGGCCAGACCTATCATTTTCCATAGCTATCTTAAAACTAATAGAATTATAGTCACTGACCCCAAAGTGATTCCTCACTGATACCTGCCTTCCTTATTTCCCAAGAGGTCAAGTTTTGCCCCCTTTCTAGTCAGGCCATGCACGTACTAAATGAGAAATTCCTCTAGAATACACTCAACCAAATTTTCTCCATCCAACCCTCTAATACTATGGCTGTCCCAGTCAATGTTGGGAAAGTTAAAATCCCCTACTATTACCAAACTATTTTTCTTGGAGCTATCTGTAATCTCTTTACATATTTGCTCCTCAATTTCCCGTCGACTGGGAGCCTATAGTACAACAATATCAAAGCGATTTCCCCCGTCTGTTTTCTAAATTTAACTCATATAAACTCAGTGGACAAACCCTCAGATATATCCCCTCACAACACTGCTGTGATGTTTTCACTAATCAAATGTGCAACTCCCCCTCCTCTCTCACCTCCTGTTCTATCTTTCCTATAGCATCTGTAATGAGATACCTTCTATTTTGTCACCATTGTTAACCTGTTCCCAACGCTCAATAATATTTCTTGGCCCTTATACGAGTTTCACAATTTCTATTTTTCACATCAGCTAACCTCTCTGATTATGATTGCCAGTTAGCAGAAAATTGGAAGATATTTCTTGTGGCTTATGGTTCCTTGAAACTGCTTTGATACCAGATTCATTTCACTTTTAGGTTACTACACAAGTTGAAATTTAATCGGAATCTGGGAATTATTAGATAGGAAAGTCTCAAAGTTCATCCAGTTTGCCTTCAAACTTGGTAATTGCACAATACAACAGCAATTTTGTTGTTGACTAATTATCACAATCAATCTCTATCAATTATTCTACAATCCCCAACAAGGCTGGCACAGTGGTTAGCACTGCTGCCTCACAGCACCAGGGACCCAGGTTCAATTCTGGCCTTGGGGGTCATTGTCAATGTGGAGTTTGCCATTCTCGCTGTGTCTGCTTGGGTGTCCTCCAGGTGCCTGTGCAGCTTAGGGGGATTGGCTGTGTTAAATTGCTCCTTGTGTCCAAAGATGTGTAGGTAAGGGGATAGGTCATGGTAAATTGCTCCTTAGGTCCAGGGATGTATTGGTTAGGTGGATTCGCCATGATAAATGTATGGGGGTACAGGGATAGAGCAGAGGGTCGGGCCTGGTAAAAGATGCTGTTTTGGAGAGTTAGTGGAGACTCAATGAGCAAAATGGCTCTTTCTGGGATACTGTGATTCGATACGATATAAGAAAACCTCTAGTGGTGGAGTCATTGGCTTTGGGAACCATACGTTGCGAGCTACGTGCATTCTAACATCTGCTTTGATCTGTTTCTGTGTATTTTACACTCATGTTCCTACCTTTCCCGATGCAAATGCAAATGCATTGCTGGTGTCATCAGCTCCTGAGCCAGTTCTGGCAGTTTCAGCGCACAGCCAGTGGTCTGGATTTGTGCCAATTCAGAAATCAGATATTCTCTCTTCAGGAAGGAAAGAACTGATATTTGTTTGGCAAGCCACTACTCGAATCGCATATCCTGTCGACTGCACAGAGCATGACCTTGATCGCTAGATGCCTAGCTCAGCGGAAACTGGTGGCCTGCAAGTCTTAAGCTGGGGTTGGGTAGCCTGTGCATGTGACAGGAAAGAGAGAGACATACCCCCCCCCCTCTTCCCCCACGCCCCCATTCCCCCCAGGACTTTCAATCCTGGAGTCACGGAGAACAGACAGTCAACGTTCAACAAGAAACGGTGGCACAGATACAGACACCCACTCAAAGCTGCTGCTTTCTAACATCGTGTTGGGTGATGCCGGTGGAATTGGGCCGCCATTTTCACTGGGGTGCTCCGAGTGAGAAAGGGCAGTCCGGTTCTCTGCCAGCCTAATCCCAAGACAGGAAGAGGATTCAGTAGAGAGAAAGAGCATAGAAAGTTGATTTTCTTATTAAAATTTTCCCAAAAGGAAATGTCAAGTTTTCTGTGTGAAGGCAGCCTTGCCAGATTAAAGAGGTGAGGGGAGGTAGTTTAGCAGCTAATCAAGTTACTTTTATCCTGTGAAATTTCCTGCGGCTGCTGGCGCGATGCTGGTTTGAAAATGCTCTCACCTCCAAGTCTCATGAGTTTCTAAACCCCCATCTCTGTCCACTGAAAGCCAATCCGTGGTTAAATTCAGGAGCAGAGGCCTGAGGAATCAAAGTCAAACAAAGCTGTGTTTGTGCTAACTTGTCACTTTAATCGAACAACTGGAGAGACGTGAGCCATTTGGGCAGCACAGTGGTTAACACTGCTGCCTCACAGCACCAGGGACCCGGGTTCGATTCCCGGCTTGGGTCACTGTTGGTGTGGAGTTTGCACATTGACCCTGTATCTGTGCCCTCGGATGCTCCGATTTTCTCCCACAGTCCAGAGATGCGCAGGTTAGGTGCATTAGCCATGCTAAATTGTCCCTTAGTGTGAGGGAGACTACATGAGGTTATAGGGTAGGGCCTGGGTGGGATTATTAGTGCAGGTTTGATGGGCCGAATGCCTCTTTCTCACTGTAGGGATTCTGTGATTCTATATTTTATGAATGGAGCTGCCTCATTTTCTGCACCGCTCTCAGTGGTTGTATTTTAGTCCCTACAGGGAAACTGGTTTCTGCCTGAGCATGTATGTTGTAGCTCACTTGTCCACTGATTCAATCTACTCTGATTGGCATCAATGCAAAGTTAGCTGCTGAGGCCATGCAGGAATTTAGTGAGCAGGCAGGTCTGAAAGCCATGCCTTAGCTAAATGGTGTAGAACAATTGAGTAACTTTCTCCCTCTCGACTTTGTTCATCTCCAACACCTATTCTCCTTCTGTGAGGCGTTCATTTGAGTCAATTGTGGTTTCTGATTTTAAAATTGATTATGATCTTTATTACCCAAATTCTCATCTTAAAGGGAACTTGCCTTTTCAAAACAAAATGGTTTTAACTGGAAAAAAGAATCTATTTTGAATTGAGGCTTTTGTCACGTCAGGGAAACCACATTCTAAGGATGTTAGTGTTGTGGTTACTGGAGCAGTAATCCAGAGACCTGGTCTGAAAAGCCGAGGACATGAGTTCAATCCACACCACAGCGAATGAGGGATTTAAATGCAGCTGGAATAATAAGCTTTTTTTATTCATAGAATCCCTACAATGCAGAAAGAGACCATTCGATCTGTCGGGTCTGCACCTATAACAATCCCACCCATGGCACATCCCCATAACCCCAAGGATCTAGTTTCAATCCAGCCTTGGAATCTGGCCTGTCTGTGTGGAGTTTGTGTATTCTTCCCGTGAATGCATGGGTTTCCTCCGGGTGCTCTGGTTTCCTCCCACAGTCCGAAGATATGTGGATTAGGCAGATTGGCTATGCTAAAATTGTCCCTCAGTGTCCTAAACTGTGTAGGTTAGCAGGGTAAATATGTGTAATTACAGGCCTAGGGCCTAGATAAGATGCTGTATTGGAAGGTTGGTGCAGACCCGATGGGGCAAATGGCTTCCTGCACTGCAAGGATTCGGTGATACAATTGGGGATGAGTGTCTCTGACAGTATTTGAGAATGACTGTGGATCCCATGAAGTTTTGAGGCATCAGGTCAAACAGGGCAAGGAAATTGCCACCGACCACCTTCCCTCCACTGATGAAGCAATGCTCCTTCATATTCAGGGTAATAAAGGCACAGAATGTTCTCTAGGTGGAGAACACCAATGTCCCATCACCACTGGTGCCTTGGTAGCACCATGACTGACTAAACCTGCCAGATCCTGAGGACACTTCACCCAGACTGGGTTTGGGGCAAGTGATGAGAGACCCAATATGGGAGAGAGCACGTCCTCTCAAATCTACCTGTTACACGTGCATTTCTCCATAACAGTATTGGTAAGTGTGACCACCACAAAATCATTGTGGAGACAGTGTGCTAAATGGAATAGATTCAGAACAGATCTAGTAAATCAACGCGGCATCCATGAGCCATGACAGGCTGAGGTAGCACAGTGATTAACACAGTGATTAGTGCTGCGGCCTCACAGCGCTAGGAACCAGGGTTCGATTCTGGCCTTGCGTGACTCTCTGTGTGGAGACTGCACATTCTCCCCGTGTCTGTGTGGGTTTCCTCCTACACTCCAAAGATGTGCAGGTAATGTAGGTTTGACAGTTTCACAGTAACTTCATTGCAGTGTGGAGTTTGCATATTTGACTACTTTTTGAAGCGCAAGTCTACTAGTGCCAGGATGTTATCAGGGTCCTTTGCAGTATCCAGTAGAGGGTTCAGCTGTTTCTGGCATCTGTAACACTGTAGAGCTGAATCCACTATTAGATACTGCAAAGGCTCCGGACCTTGATAACTTCCTGGCACTAGTACTGAAAATTGTGGCTCCAGTGCGTAATCCTACTTGTGCCAATGCTAAAAAAAACTTATGGGGATAGGATGTGGGGAAGGGCCTGGGTCAGTGCAGACTCAAATGGTCTTGTTCTGCACTGTAGGGATTCTATGATAGACAGCAGCAGAATTATAAATGACCACAATCTGTAACCTCATGGCCTGACATATTCCCCACTCTATCATTACTCTCAAACTAGGGGTAATGGTGGGGGCATAGAAAATAAGATTCTAAGAACAGCACCAGATGTACCTCAGAATAAGCTGTCCACCTGGTGAAGCTACAGCACAGGATTATATGCATGTTGAGTAATGGAAGCAACATGTTTTAGACCGAGCTAAGCAAACACACAACAATGGATCTGTATCCCTGCGACATCCAGCCGTGAATGGTGTTGGACATTTAAACAGCTTACTGAAGGAGCAGGCCCCACCAATATCTCTGTCCTCAATGATGGAGGAGTCACTTCATCAGTGCCAATGATAAAGCATTCACTACCACTTTTAACCAGATGTGCTGCATTACTGATCCATCTCAGCCTCCTCCTGAACTCTTACAGCATCACAGATGCTGAAAACAGCTGAACCCTCTATTGGATACTCCAACATCTCCAGACTCTGATAATGTCCTGGCACTGGGACTAAGATTTGTGCTTCAGAAGCAGCCACACCTCTGAGCTTTTCCACTTCAGCCACAACACTGGCATCTACCTGACAATGTGGAAAATTGCCCGGGTCTGTCCTGACCACATTAAGAAGTCTCACAATACCAGATTAGAGTTTAACCCGGTGTTGTGAGACTTCTTACTGTGTTTATCCCAGTCCAACGTTGGCATCTCCACATCCTGACCGCATTTTGCAGGACAAATCCAATTATTAGCCCATCACCAGTATTAGTAACGTCATGAAAAGTGGCATCAACAGTGCCACCAAGCTACAATTATTCAACAGCAATCTGATCACTGACATTCAGTCTGTGTTCCTCCATCATGACCTTGTTACAATCTTGGGTTTAAACATGGACAAAAGAGCTAAATGTCTGCAGTGAGGTGCACGCGAGAGCTTTTACGTCAAGGCAACATTTGACCAAATATGTCATCAGAGAACACTCTCAAAACTGGAATCAATGGGGTGAGACGCTCCCCTGGCTGGAGTCACACCAAGCACAAAGAAAGATGTTTGTGGTGGTTGGAAGCGAATCATCTCAGCCGCAGAACATTGCTACAGGAATTCCTTAGGGTAGTGTCCTTGTCCAACCATCTTCAGCTGCTTCAGTAATGGCCTTCTTCCCATTAGTACGTGTACCACATAGTATAGGAACTGACTTGTACAGGACAGGACTATCCCAAATATGAAGCAGTTGTCTGTCACAATTGCACAAACTATCTAATGTTGAATAGGAACCTTTTCTCCCCTTTTTTTTTTGTTCTGATCCCAATGACTGGGTGGTTCACTGATCAATGAAGGAACAGGATTGGAGTGTGTGTGTTGATTGGGTCCACCTCAACAAGGTGACATCCATGGCCTCTGGTCACTGGATTGAGGTTTAGAGGGTGAACGATAACCTCTAGACCTCCACCAAAGAGTGAATCCAAACTGTCAGGCAAAGGAAAAAAAATCATTGTTTAAACTGTAAGCACACAGTAACAGTTGATGACAATGTTACTATTGAGGGAATAGGAGAACAGCAAGAGATCTTTAATCATCACCAAATTGATCTCTTCTTTTATTCGGCACTTTTATATTTCACCTGCTTCTACTTGCAGTAGAAACTTGCCACTCCAGATCTCTCCTCCAGATCGAGCCTCTCTACCTCCCTGACCTTCTGGCAATCTCTACCCAATGCATTGAGTTTCACCACTGGAATTCTACTTCCCCGTCCGCTACAGGAATCGGGGTGGGGGTGAGAGATGGACAATGAGAAGGTCCGTTGATCCTGGGCAGGATTTTCTGGTCTTGGATCGAGCGAAGCTGTAAAATCCTTCCCCACACCTTTGTTGTGGTCTTCAGGTCCCTCCATGGCTTCTCCGTAACCCAACCTCCCCCAACAATTTTGCATTGTTTAAGTTTTCCTGACTTGGGTTTTTTTAATGCATCACCCTTTCTTTCATCCCAGGCAAGCATTTACACTTGCCTGGATCCCGTATTCCCAAATTCCCTGTTCAACTCTAAACTTCCGTCTTTATCTTTCCTAAACTTTCTTTTGGATGAAGTGTTGCACTCCGGCTGCTTGCCCTGAAACATGGCCATAAATGATCCCATGGCACTATTGGGAAGAGGAGTAGGGGAATTTCTGTAGTGCATAATAATTGCTCTCACCAATGTCACATTTTCTATAGGGAAGAAGGACTATCAGTCATTATCACATTGCTGTTTGTGAGAGCTTGCTGTTTGCAAAATATCGACCACAATTGCTGTATACAACAGTGACTACACTCTCAAGATACCTCATTAGCAGTGAAGTGACAGGGAACTTCCTGAGGTGTGCAAGGCACTGTATAATTGCAAAGTGTTTGTTTTCTCTGAAAATCCATCAATTTGACAAAATGCTCAGTGCTTGTTTTCTTATTTCCATCACAGCCTCCATATAATGAAGCATTTTTAAACATTTTCTGTGCCCAAAACACTATGTAAGTGTAAATTGTTCACATTCGTTGGCAGTTTCCTGGAAGGGTCTTTACTGATCATTATCCTTTCACACCCTGGGCATGATTATGAGATGTTAAAACTCGGGAATCGTATCACCATGGATTTCTAGTCGCTGAATTCTGAAGCTTTAGCTGATCCAATTGGCTTGCTGGATAAGACTGTTCCTTTAAATGAGAGGGTGCTGCTGTAGCTCTGACCTCCTGGGCATTTTGCTGAGGTCTGCGGCAGTTCCCTGTTGCTGAATCTTTTAGTGACGATTTGTTTTGTTTGTAAGGGTTGATGTGGAGCCCACAGCTCAGATATTCTTGATGATAGTCGACAGTCTGGAATCTCATTGACTCCATCTGTTTGGGAGCCTGGTTGTTCTTATTTGTTTGATTGTACACAGGCTGTATACAATCCCGCACTTCCTCGTCCTTGAGCACGCACGTACCTTGTGTAAACAGAACAGTTTGTACAATGGAGCAAATGACGGAGCAAAACAAATCGACGTCATCTCCCAAAATTCAGCACCCAGTGTTCTTGAGTGACTAAATTTCTCTTAAGCTCTGCTTCCTAAGGGACTCAGGTTCAATTCTGGCCTCCGGTCACTGTCTCTGTAGTGTTAGCACATTCTCCCCGTGTCCGTGTGGGTTTGCTCCGGTTTCCTCCCACAGCGAGTTAGGTTGGTTGATTGTGATAAATTACCCCTTAGTCTCAGGAGGATTAGCTGGGTAAATACACTGGGTTGCAGGGATAGGGCCTGGCTGGGACTGTAGTCAGTGCAGGCTCGATGGGCTGAATGGCCTTCTGCACTGCAGTGATTCTATGATTCTATTTTTTTATGAATGGAGCTGCCTCATTTTCTACATCGCACTCTGTGGTTGCATTTCAGTCCCTTCAGGAAGGGGATTAAGGAATGTCCTTTTCCTACATGGTAAGGATTCTATGATTCTTTAAGAAAACGAGGAAGAATTCCATGAATCTAGTGAGTAAATGGTGCAGGGTATCTTAATGTGTGAAACACTGCAATTGATGGCTAGTTTGCTGGTGCTTATAGGTGTTATTTTCCAACTTCTTCATTTAAACCCTCTGCAAAGTGATTCTCCTTGCTGTCTGTTACACCAGGCAGGCAGTGATTTGAGTGTTTATACAAATAGCAAAAGTTCTGGTAATTGATAACAAGACACCATGAGGGACAAATCTATCTTTGTTAGGATTTGGCTCACCTGATAGGGACACAGATCCAGTGATGACTTTCAAGTATTTATCCCATTCTGCTTTGAAGGGGAAAGATAACGACAAAGAGTGGGTTAATGGGAGAACCAGTACAGTCTTTACGGGCAAAATGGCCCCTACAATTGATGCCACTGTCTTGGAAAATGCTAGGCAAAAGGCCTAGCGGGAGAAGATGAGCATTGAAGGAAGATTAAGGAGAAAACTACTGAATGAAGTCCATGCATGAGGAATGGAGGAGCTGAATGGAGCCTGAATGCTGTCTGTGCAGAGACTGCACATTCTCCACATGTCTGTGTGGGTTTCCTCCATGTACTCTGGTTTCCTCCCAGAGTCCAAAAGATATGCTGGTTAGGTGCATTGACCTGAATAGGCACTAGATTGTGGTGACTAAGGGAATTTCACAGTAATTTTATTGCAGTGTTAATGTAATAAATTACTTGTGACTGATGAATGAACTTTTAAAACTTTATTTTTACATGGGAGTGTGAGATAGTGTACCTTGTATGTCATAAACATTACCCAGTGCGGGGGACGGGTGGGGGAAGAAAGTGGTTTTTGCATACGACAGACTAGCCATCACTTACCTTCAGTTTAAAATGTGGAAGTTTAAAATTACTCTTTTATGCTTTTGCTGGTTAAAGGGTCAATTTTTATTGATGGTTCTTTGGCCTTTTTGTCAGACTTTGGTAATCCTTAGCACATCCTCCCTGAATTCTCGGGAAGGACACAGAAAGCACTCGCTGAGCCTCTGTCACTGACAGAAGCTGCAGTCACACACAGTACAATGACCTTGCCTGGCCCAGGCTGGGATTACAGCAGCTATTTGGCTGCTCCTGCAGTCGGTGTTACCCAGAGCTGCCTGTACGACTATGCGTGGCCAACGGCTCTAACACAAATCCAGTCCCTCGATCCAGCCACAGCCCTCCCTCAAGGACTGCAGTGCTGAGAAAGGAGCTTTTAAAGACCCACAGGAGGGTGATCCTTGATTCCCTACAGTTTCATAACATCTTCACTGTTGTAATGCATCTCACAGTGCTTCAGAGAAAGGAAGGGGATGGGGGATAGGAAGCCATTGGTCCATTTCCTCACCAAGATCTTTCCAGTGTATTCTGGACAGTCTGTCAGGGAGTTCAACAAAGTGGCAAAAATCTCCATAAATAAATTGCCTCCACCCTCATCGTTCTTCTTCAACCTGCTTCAACAAAGAATTCAGTAAGATGACAACCAAGGCAACTCACTATTTCCCTGTTCACCTCCTCTAGTACCCTGGGCTGTAGATTATTAGTCCTTGGGGATTTATCAACTTTCAGTCCCTATTAATTTCTCCAGAAATACTAATCACGCCCGGGTGGGTCACTCGTTAATGGGTATGATTGTCTACCTGAGAAACATCCGTATTTCCCTGAGTCCTAATGAGGCTGATCAGTCTGATCCTAGAGTCACATCATGTTTCCAGGAGGTGGGTTTGCTCCTCAAACTCGGGATTCCTTTCTCTCGCTCCTTTACCGGGTCTTCTCTTGCTGCTGAGTGTCCCTGACAAATTATCTCCCTTCAGCCTTTCTAGTGAAATACGTGTATGAATAATTCATACATTTCCAGTGCAGCACAGTGATTAGCATTGCTGCCTCACAGCACCAGTGACCCAGGCTCGATTGCCAGCTTGGGTCACTGTCTGTGTGGAGTTTGCACGTTCTCCCTGCGTGGGTTTCCTCTGGGTGCTCTGATTTTTTTCTTACTGTCCAAAGATGTGAAGGTTAGGTGCATTGGCCACCCCTAAATTGTCCCTTAGTGTCCCAGGGTGCGTAGGTTGGAGGGATTAGCAAGGTAAATATGTGGGGTTACTGAGATAGGACCGGGGTGGGATTGTTGTCGGTTGCAGACTCAATGGGCTGAATGGCCTCCTCCTGCACTGTCGGGATTCTAGAGATTACATTCTTGTTTATGGAAATGAAAGGTGATACTCATATTTAAATCCCTGTGATTTATGTAATAATCTTGTGGCAAAGTGCTTGCTGTGCATAAATACCATTTTCAGTTGGCAGATTTTTAGTAGTGCTTTTCTATCAACACTTTCCATTGTAGATTGCTATGCCAAGTTTCCTTGCAATGTTTTAGTATGATATTTATCACACTGTAGTCAAGCATACTAACCATAGCTAATAAAATAAATTAAGGCTAATATTAGATCCAAAGAGGAGTCATATAAGCGCTAGAAAGAAGTAGCAAGCCTGAGGATTGTGTGATGTGACTAGAAACAATGAACCTAGAAGCAGGAGAAGGCCATTTGGCTCTACATGACTGCTCTGCCGTTCATTTTGATCACGGCTGATCTTTGAATTCAGTCCCCCCTTTCCTCCCATATTCTTTGATCCCTTTAGCCCCAAGAGCTGTATCTAATTTCTTCTTGAAATCAAACAATGTTTTGGTCCCAACTACATTCTGTGGTAGTCGTTTAATTACTCTGCAATGTCGTTGTTCTCTATTATAAATTCTCCTGTTTTGGATTGGAAGGGACCTACAGTTATCTTCACCAATCTTTTTACATACTTATTGAAGCTTTTACACTCCACTGTTATTTGCAAAAGAGGACCAAGGGATTGATTATGAAGGGAAAATAGAGTGAGAGTAGGCTAGCAAATAACATAACAGTGGAGTGTAAAAGCTTTGATAAGAATGTAAAAAGATTAGTGAAGATAAATGTAGGTCCCTTACAATCCAAAACAGGAGAATTTATAATAGAGAACAAGGGAATCGCTGAGTAATTAAACAATCAGAGAGAGACCAAAATGTTGTTCAATTTCAAGAAGAAATTAGATATCGCTCTTGGGGCTAAAGGGATCGAGGGATGGGGGGGGCGCAGAATCAGGATATTGAATTTGATGACCAGCCATGATCAAAATGAGTGGCGGAGCAGTCACGAAGGGCCGAATGGCCTATTCCTACTTCTAGTTTCAACGTTTGTAACTACTTTAGCTTCTGTCTTCACAGAGGAAGACACAAGTAGTTTCCTAGAAATGCCAAGGAATCAAGGGTCTAGTGAGGAGGAATCGAAGGAAATTAGTGTTACTGGAAAAATACTAGAACAACGGAGAAATTAATGGGATGAAAGAAGATAAATCCCCCGAGTCGATAATCCACATCCCAGTGCACTGAAGGAGGTGACCAGAGAAATAGTGCATGAGTTGGTTATCATTTTCCGAGCTTCTGGAATAGTCGCAGAAGTTTGGAGGGTGGTATATGTAATCCCACTAATATTTAAAAAAAAGGAGGGAGGGAGAAAATAAGGAATTACAGACCAGTCAGTCCAACATCAATCATAGGGAAAATGCTGTAGTCTATTATAAAAGATACGATAGCAGGACACTTGGAAAATATCATCATGACTCAAAACATTAACTTATTCTCTCTCTCCACAGATGCTGTCTGACCTGCTGAGATTTTCCAGTGTTTTCTGTTTCAGATTCCAACATATGCAGTATTTTGCCTTTATTTTACTGAAAGCAAACAGTTAGGAAGTCAAATGATATTTTGGCCTTGATTGCAAGAATATTTGAGTCTCGGAGTTAAGAATGTCTTACTGCAGCTCCACAGGGCCACAAAGGGAATACAGCTAAAGGGTAATCAGACTGATTCCCGAGATGGCAGAATTGCTGTATGAGGTGAGATTGGATCGACTGGGCCTGTATTCGCTGGAATTTAGATGAATGAGAGGGAATCTGATTGAAAAGTACAAAATTCTGGTCAGACTGGACACAGATGTGAAGGCGAGGGGTGGGGGTCACAGTCTCAGGGTACAGGGTAGATCAATTAGGGCTGAGATGAAGAGAAACTTTTTCACTGAGGGTGGTGAACCTGTGACATTCTCTACCACAGAAGGGCCAAATCACTGAATGTATTCAAGAAGGAGCTAAATAGATTTCTAGACCCTAAAAAGTACCAAGGAGTATGGGGAAAGCAATAGAGTATGGCATTAAAATAGAGGATCAGCCATGATCATGTTGAATGGCAGAGTAGGCTCGAAGAGCCGAATAGCCTCCTATGCTCCGATCACTAGGTGGTTCTGTAAAGCAAATTTGTGATTTTGTTCTCCGAAATCTATTGCCATCTTGTTTGCATTTACAAAAATCAAAACAGCTAGGTTAGCTGGTATATCTGTTAACTCTTGTCCTTCCTGTTCAGCTGTGTCCCCAGTGGAATGTTCACTCAGTATACTGTTGTTTCTCTTTTTGGAAGCTCTTTGTGTGTGTTGCGAGCTCTGACGTACATCAATCTTTCCTTGAATTCTTCAGAAGCATGGAATGTGGAGTGCCCTTTCTGAATTAAAGGCTGTAGTGCAGGCTGAGTGTCCTGGAGTTGAACCATGTTCAACACAGCACATCCTGGTTTTCTCTGCTTAGTGTCAAATTCGTACAGCACCATCACTGTATCTCCCTGCCTCCCAAATATCTCCCATCCTGGTTTGTATTGTAATGTGTCTATTATTCCATGTTCCAAAACCCCACTCCCACCAACAGATTAACTCAACTGTTGTCACATTGCTGGAACTTGCTGTGTACAGATTAGTTGCAACAGTCACTGCTCTTCCTAAGTACTTTATTGGCTGTGCAGCACTTTGGGATGTCATGAGATTGTGAAAAATGCCACATAATTCCATAGGCTTCCCTTATTTTTCTTTCATTTACATGCAGAAGTTTTAAATTTTGTTCCAATGTTGTCTTGAGACTTCCTGTTGTCTGAAATTCTGGGAGAGCAGGTACATTCGAATAATGTAAAACAAAGGGATTCCTCTTTATTGGAATGGAATTTGTTTGTAGCCTGTTTTTATTCTGAGTTATGTTATAGCTCCATGTTATAGCAAATAACCAGATAATGCAGAGAGTATTCCAAACGTGCTTAACATCAGAGTTATAATTATTGCTTATACTGCTGGCAAAATCCAAACTCAAAGTTGTCTCTGACGGCTGTGGGGCAAGTGCTATTGGTTGAGTTCAAGGCTCCCAAAATCTTTCGGAGCAATAATACCACGAGGGAGTATCCTCCCGGAGAGAGTGTAACAATGTGAACTGCATTCTGACTTACTCTCTAATTTGAAGTGTTTATTGACATGACCAGTTGGGGGTGGTACACAGCCAAGCCCCTTACGTTATGTGATAGCCTCAGACAATGCATACACAACTGCCATCACCTCCTACAGGTATCAGAACCAGTACCTATAGGTAACACTGAATACACCTGGCCTGTAACACAGGCCTCAGTGGACATGCAGACTCCTCCAGAGGCCAATGCAGTAAGCCTTGCACTCACCAAACACACTGACAGAACAGAGTGAGGGAATGGGATGGGGTATCCAACCCTATACACTGCTGCATCCCCAACCCACTACACTGAGCTGCAATCACACTCTGGATGGAAGTTAATTGAATCCACAGGAGACAACAAGCTTGGGGTGGAAGAGGGAGGGTAGAATTAGGAGGGTGGATGTTCGAGGGAAGGGGGCGGGGTGGAGTGAAAGGGGAGGGTGGAGGTTGGGGGGAGAGCAAAGAGAAGGGTTAGGATGGAGGGTTGAGGGAAGGGGGGAGGGCAGAAAGAATGGGAAGGATGGAGATTGGAGGGTGTCAACTATGCATCCGAGATGCAGCTAAAGGGAATTTGACACAGTTTAAACCTGGAGCCTATCAATGACAAACGCAATTGAAAATCTCACTCTTGCCAGGACTTGTGAAACTGTTTATTTTCCAGGATGAAGTTGGACAGTTCTTTGACGGAGTTAGTACAGATGTGAACAACTGGGTCTTTCTCAGGATGGACGCCAGTGACTAGTGGTGTCCTCAGGTTTCAGTGCTGGGATCATAAGTTTTCACAATATATATTAATGATTTGGAGGAAGGAACTGAAGGCACTGTTGCTAAATTTGCAGATGATACAAAAATATGTAGAGGGATAAGTGATATTGAGGAAGCAGAGAGGTTGCAGAAGGACGTGAACAGGTTAGGAGAGTGGACAGTGAAGTGAGAGATGGAATACAATGTGGAAACATGTGAGGTTATATACTTTGGAAGGAGGAATGGAGGCATAGACTATTTTCTAAACGGGAAAATGCTTAGGAAATCAGAAACACAAAAGGACTTGGGAGTCATTGCTCAAGGTGAACATGCCGGTTCACTCGACAGTTAGGAAGGCAAATGCAATGTTAGTATTCATATCCAGAGGGCTAGAATACAAGAGAAGGGATGTACTTCTGAGGCTGTATTTGGAGCATTGTGAGTAGTTTTGGGATCCATATCTAGGGATGTACTGGCTTTGGGCAAGATCCAGAGAAGGTTCACAAGTATGATCTTTGGAATGAAGAGCTTGTCATATGAGGAACAGTTGAGGACTCTGAGTCTGTACTCATTGGAGTTTAGAAGGATGAGGGAGGATCTTATTGAAACTTGCAGGATACTGCAAGGCTTGGATAGAGTGGATATGAAGAGGATGTTTCCACTAGTAGGAAAAACTAGAACCAGAGGACACAAAGAGATGATCCTTTAAAACAGAGATGAGGAGGAATTTCTTCAGCCAGAGAGTGGTGAATCTGTGGAACTCTTTGCCGCAGAAGGCTGCGGAGGCCAGGTCATTGAGTGTCTTTAAGACAGAGATAGATGGGTTTTTGATTAAAAAGGGGATCAGGAGTTATGGGGAAAAGACAGGAGAATGGGGATGAGAAAAGTATCAGCCATGATTGAATGGCAGAGCGAGCTAACTCTGCTCCTACATTTTATGGACTACTCAGCCTCCTCGTGTGCTGTAAGAGTCTCTGGCTTTATGTTTTTATTCTAAGATTCTTTGTATTGATGCAGGTTACAATGGGTTCCTGTCCCATATGGATGGTGAATTTTCCAGGGGAGCGCAGAGAGAATGGAGTTAGTTAATTTCAGAGTACAAGGCAGGAATAGGGAAAACAAATAGGAATCTGCTTCCTAATACTAAGCACATTGATTTCAGGTCACTAGAGATCATGTTGAAGCTATACCATGTATCGGTCAGGCTGCACCCACAGTACTGCTTATCCCTGTTCTAGTCACTATAACATAATGAGGGCTCATGGTTAAAGTGGAGTGGAAAGCAAGGTGGTAGAGGAAGTAGTTGTAAGGTATAACTAGGTGTTGGCCATCTTCAAATAGAGAGGTCTTGAGGGTTACTGTGTGTAGTAGCGAGCAATGAGCATTTATATCAAAAACAGAAAATGCTACACAATCTCAGCAGGTCTGACAGCATCTCTGGGAGAGAATAGAGCCAACATTTCGAGTCTGGACGATCTTTTGTCAGAGTCAGAGCATTCATATCTTTATCTTTATCAGATGGTGTTCCTTAGATGTTATTAAAAATATTTGACAAAAAAATCACATGGATGCTGGGTCAGGTGCACAGAAGATTGGCCAAAGTGAGAGGTTTGAAGGAACATTTTAAAAGAGGAAAGAGGTTCAGGGAGGGAATTCCAGAGCTTAGGGCTGAGGCAGCTGAAGACACGATCGCCAATAGTGACAAGTAAATTCCAGTCCATCAAGGCTACAGAAGAACGGGGACAAGTTTGAGGATGTGAAGCACAAATGTCAGCAAGTATTCCATTACATCAGGATTCATGACAACAGATATTTCTTTATACCAATGCTGGTGTCAGTAAGTATTCCTTCACATTAAGGATGTGATTTTAGGAAGCTATAGGATATTGTAAGGGAAGATGGCAATAGTGCTATGAATTGGGCTAACGTGGTGATGGGGTATGGGCGAGGGCAAGTGGCATTTGTGGTCTTGTAATGTGTTCCTATGCTATGTTGTTATTATTCGCAGATCTGACATAATCAATATGCAGTCCCCCCGAGCGGATGTATGTATCATGTATAATCAATAACATTGCGCTTTGTCAAGGTGGTTATTGCTGTTCTATTCCAGACACCTACTTTGTGATTAACCAGCCCTGCCCACCATCACGTTTGCTCAGTCTCTGAAATTAGAATTTTGGTTAGCGGGCTGCATTCCTCGTGCTGGTTAGGTACATTGGCCATGCTAAATTCTCCCTCAGCATACCCAAACAGGCAATGACGGGCTTTTCACAGTAACTTCTTTGCAGTGTTAATGTAAGCCTATTTGTGACACTAATAAAGAAATATATGCATTTCTTTGTATAAAACAATCATACAGTCAAAGATTTGAATCACCCAGTAAACTTTAGAGACTTCCTTTATCTCTAGCATTTCTTTCAGGCCAGCAAGGTCAATCCATAATCTGTTATCATTGTATACATTATCCTAAAGCGAATGATTATCTTTGTGATTTAAAGTTAATCTGATTGGACTCTTCCCATAAACCTGATGCCCAAAATTAAATGCCACTTTTATTAATAATAGTTTTTCCAAATGTGATCCCTTGAAGAATGAAAGGAAAGTGCACCTTTTTTAAAAATTTTTTTTAATGGGATGTGCAGGTTACATTGATTGACCTTCAGTGTCAGGGGGATTATCAGGGTAAATGCTAAAATAGGGCCTGGGTGGGATTGTTGTGGGTTCGGGCTTGATGGGCTGAATGGCCTCCTCCTGTACATATTAATTCTATGATGTGGGTGTCACTGGCAAGGCCAGTATTTATTGCCCATATCTAATTACCCTCGAACTGAAATGCTTGCTGGGGTTCTGGATTACTAGTCCAGTGACATCACCACTACTCCATCATCTCCCCAAACGTTGATACCAATAAAATATTGTGGGATCTGCTTTTAATTGAACACAACCTATTTTCAGGAAATCTTGCCTCACTGAAAAATCACTCTTGTACATCATAGAAGCATTGATTTAGGCCCCATGGCCTTTTTTCTGCATCTGCTGTCTGAGTGTTTTCAGAAACATGGCATTTATACAGCCTGACCTACATTCCCATGGATTTGTGGAGAAAGAGTGAATGAGAATGTTGATTACTTCTCCAGCTGTTGGAGAATACACTCTTAATAGCTATTATCACCCAGTCACTCTTCAAAACTCCAAATAACTAGCCTCACTTTTGCCTTAAAGGTCCCTTTTTTAATGGAGCCCCAAAAGTGCAGAAGGAAGCCATTTGGCCCATCAAGTTTGCACCAATTCTCCGAAAATGCCCCTTAATTGTGTGTATTTACCATAGCTAATCCACCTCATTTATACAATCTGACGATTCAAGAACAGCTTCTTCTCTGCTGCCATCAGACTTTTAAATGGACCTACCTCACATTAAGTTGATCTTTCTCTACATCCTCACTATGACTATAACACTACATTCTACACTCTCTCATTTCCTTTTCTGTGAACGGCATACCTTTTCTGTGTAGTGTACAAGAAACAATACTTTTCACTGTATACTAATACATGTGACAATAATAAATCAAATCCATCTACCCTGTACACACAAGCTGGTTACCCCTTACCTTGTGCCTCAGAAATAATGTAAAACACTCTCCACATAATTCCCTTTGTTTTGCCTCTCAGATGAGACAGTTTAGCACAATCCATCAGTTTAAATATTAGTATGTATTCAAGGGGTCCCTAAATCTAATTTTGTTAATTTTTTATATCATGTTAATATCCACGATATATTCTTCTATGGAATGACCACCTTTTTTTTTGTTCAAATCTATCAAAGTCTATCCAAGCCTCATAGGCAATTAACGAGTCAGCTTTCTGTGGTTAGTGCTGCTGCCTCACAGCACCAGGGACCTGGGTTCAATTCCAGCTTTGGGGGACTCTGTAGAGTTTACATGTTTTCCTTGTGTCTGCGTGGGTTTCTTCTGGGTGCTCCGGTTTCCTCCCACAATCCAAAAATATTGGCCATGCTACATTGTCCCTTAGAATAAGGGGGTTTAGCAGGGTAAATACATGGGATTACGGGATAGGACTTAGGTGAGATTGCTATTGGTACAGACTCAATGGGCCGAATGGCCTCCTTCCGTACTGTAGGGAGTCTACAATTCTATACATTTCATCCAAGCACTTTATTAGAAGCCTTGAGCCTTCATCACTGTCCAACTGAGAGGTATTTCTCCAACAAAGCATTTTGCTTCTGATTTGACTCCTTGTTGGAATGCCAATGGAAGGCCATATTTTCTTCAGCATTGATGTAGTCCGCTTATTCATCGCGTTCTTCCCCTGGTCACGTGGGAGGGGGAATTAGACCCTGAGAATTCACACTTCCTTTCAGCCATTTTTCACAATGGCGACCAGCATTGTCTGTTTTCTGTTTCTCGTTTCACACAATCACAGAATTGTTATGGCTCAGGAGAAAGCCGTTTGGCCCATCGCGTCTGCACCAACTCTCCAAGCGAGCAAGATGACAATCTTCTGCCTTTTTGCCATTCCCCTGCACATTGTTTCTGTTTCTGCTTCAACTAATCATCTAATACCTCGATTCAACCTGTCTCCACCACACTTCCTAGGCAGCACTTTCCAGACTCCAAACACTCACTGTGATAAAGGTTTGTTCTTGTATCACATTTGCTTCTTTTGCAAATCATTTTAAATCTGTGTGCTTTCATTCTCGATCCTTTTTCAAGTGGGGGCTGTTTCTCTCTATCTGTTCTATCCAGCTCCTCCATGATTTTGAACAACTCGATCAAATCTCCTCTTATCAGCTTCTCCAAAGTTGGATAACCCAGTTTCTGATACCGTTATATTCCAGAAAACCAGTTGGTGGAGGATGGAATGGGTCACAGTCTTTACACATTATAAGCATGCACCTGTTATGATTTTAATCTCTATTTATATGGGCTTAGGTGAAACACTAGTCAATGTCCAGCACTTGCTTACAATTAAGTGCAACTAATGTGCAAGTAATGACTGTAATGTTTACAGTTCAGTCAGAGGGGATAGATTTGTATCACAGAATGCCTGTCTTTGTCTTTTTCCCCACATCCCATACCCAGCCGTATTGGGACGGCAGGGTGGCACAGTGGTTAGCATTGCTGCTTCGCAGCTCCGGAGACCGGGGTTCAGTTCCAGCCTTGGGTCCCTGTCAGCGTGGAGTTTGCACATTCTCCCCCTGTCTGCGTGGGTTTCCTCTCACTGCTCTGTTTTCCTCCCACAGTCGAAAGAGGTGCAGGTTAGGTTGATTAGCCAAAATGTTTATTAGTGTGTGAGGGATGTCAGCAAAGTAAATGTATGGGTTACAGAAATAGGGCCTGGGTGAGATTATTGTCAGTGCAGACTCGACGGGCTGAATGGCCTCCTTTTACATTGTAAGGATTCTATGATCCTAACCAGTTGGCTCTAATGTGACAATACAGAAACAAAATATTTGTTGCCACTGGAAAATCTGTCCTGTATGGAAAAGCTGAGCTGTGAGAAAACTAGAAACTGCAACATTTCGCACACCATCCCCTGGGCCCGGGAGAAACCAGTTTCTATTATGATTGAATACTAAATATTAGCTGACGTGAAATGTGCCGCCCACCTAGCCAATTTCTGGGAATGTGTAATTTTCCTAGTGGAAGCACGGCGATCCCGATCCTGTCTGTATTCCGGATTCGGAGGACAATCAGGCTGATTGTAGATTGCTTCCCATGGCATCAGTTAAATCTGTTCTGACTGGTGCCTGCCCAGCTTGAGATCAGTCTGTTTGGGAGCCTGCGCTCAGTCCCTGGGGGACTGGAAGAGGCCGTATCATTCAGAACAGAGGTTGTAGCAGTTGATGTCACTGGCGATGCAGTGATGCACTAAGGTTGTGGCCTTGGGGACAGTGTACTCTGTGACCTGGGTGGTCTATCTGCGGAGGGCCCACCCAAGGTGACGTCTGGGAGAGGTGGTTGTTTATGCAACGATCAGCCACTGGAGAGTTAGTGAATTGATGGGTCGCTGCCTCTGGGTTAGAAATACAGAAACAGTGCGACGGTGGTCAGGAATACTTCACCATTGCTGGTTTGCATTTAAAAATACAAATGCATAAGATTGTACTTGTTTAAAAAAAACTTATTGTATACAACAACGATCTGCACCCAATAAGACAGTGCATTTTTTTTAGTAAAACAAATTTCCTCCTGTCATTAATCATTTCCGATCTGTGTCCTGCGGGGAATTTTCTGTCACTGGAAGCAGTTTCTCTATCAAAACCCCCTCGTGATTTTGAATACCCCTATCAAATTGTCCCTTCACCCCTGCTGCTCCAAGGAGAACAATCCCAGCTCCTCCACACAATTGAAGTGTCTCATCCTTGCCTCCATCCCAGTAAATCTCCTCTAAGCACTACCACCACCACACATACCACCCACCCACCATCACCAACCCCCCACCCACCCACCTTCACCACGGCCTTGATATCCGTCTTATACAAGCTGCCTGGATTCTGCAACAGAACTGCAGCCAAGATCTAACCAATATTTCTAAAAATTGACATAACTTCCTCACTTTATTAGTTAGGATAGGCAACTAAAAGCATTGTCAAGGAGCTGAAGTTTTAAGGAGATTTGTAAAGCATGAAAGAGAATTTTGGGGAAGTTCCATTCTCATCCAGAGAGAAAACACTGGAAAATCTCAGCAGGTCCAGCATCATCTGTAAGGAAGTAAAGTACTGATGTTTCGAGTCCATGTGAAAATTTGTCAAGACCAAAAGGCATAAAAAAGGGGAGATATTTACACTTATATTTATAAATATCTCCCAGTTTCTGTACCTTTTAACTTTGACAAAGTATCATCTGGACTCAAAATGTCAGCTCTTTTCTCTCCTTACAAATGCTGCCAGACCTGCTGAGATTTTCTAGTGTTTTCTCTTTTGGTTTCCGATTCCAGCATCCAAGTATTTTACTTTCATCCATTAGTATCTAATTTACCTATCTTCTTTTCCCACATAGTCCTGCACAGTTACCTGTGATGTCCCCAATAAACTGCCCTTGCCCCCTTCCTATTTCTCATCTTCATTCTGCTCCTCAGGTACCAAAATATAGAGTAAATTTTCCACTGCACACTGATGACATCAAGTTCTGCTTCACAACCACCTCTTTCAACTGTACCGTTCCTTAAATTGTCAGACCATCTTGTCTAATATTCAGTCCTGGGTGAAACCTCCTTCAATTAAACATGGGAAAGATCAGAACCACTGCCTTCAATCTCCTTTCTACCAACTTCTTCCCTACCCCCAGTTACTGACTGAGGCTGAACAAGGACCTTGGTGTTATATCACGATGAGCTTTCATGCTGTCGCTAAGTCTGCCTATTCCCACCCTGAACAAATCTGACTATCACCCTGCCTCGGCTATTGAAACCTTCACCCACACTATCAAAGTACTGGCCTCCCATTTCCTTCGCTCAGTGAACCTGAGGCCACCCAGAACTCTGCTTCGCCTGATTCAAAACTCACTGTTCACTGACTGACCTTCATTTCAGTTCAGCAATACCTCAATTTAAAAATTCTCACCATAGTTTTCTGATCCCTCCCTGATCTTGTTCTGTCTGTGCAAATTGCCATTCTATTTTATTTTATAATGGCCCAGGGGAGTACTTTGGGAGCTTTTACCTTTGTGGAGGTTCTACATAAATACATATTCCTATCGTGGAAATCCAGAACTTGGGGATCAAGTATAAATGAATTAAAAGTGTAACATTCGATACATGATGGTGGAGCTTCTTGTCTGGGGATGTTACACTGTTTAAAATCAACCCGATGGTATTTTGTCACAACAGGAAGTTAGCTCAATTGTCTAGAGTTTGACATTTACCAGCTCCCTGAGACCTGGCAGTGGTGAATCGCGAGAGATAACCTTTCCCATTGCCAACACCAGTGCGTAGACTGAGGTGATGAAACTATTTTTTTTGCAAAAATGTTCTTTATAAAATATCTGAAAGAAACATTTCAAATTGACCATCGCAGAGAGTGCAATAATATTCTGATTCTCTATATAGACCATATTTGTATTCAATCAAAGGAACGTCACAGACATTTCAAAGAGCAAAGAGCAAAGAAAACAAAACAGCACGGGAAACAGGCCCTTTGGCCCAACGAGCCTGTGCCGCCACCGCGATGTTCCCACTTCTACCTGTGAACCCTGTCCATGTTTATAGATCTATGGATTAAAAACCAAATTTGAGACAATTTAGGGAGAATCTGTTTTGCCAATTAGCCTAAGAGCACATCTTTGGGATGTGGGAGGAAACCGGAGCACCCGGAGAAAACCCACGCAAGCACGGGGAGAATGCACAAACTCCCACAGACACAGGCCCAAATCCATGTATCTGCACAACACAGCGATAGTCACTGAGCTGTCGTGTTGCCCATCAGATGGTCCAAGTCAAGCATACACTAACAACGTGAAGAACTAGGATACTCTCAAAAAAATCCAAGAGCAACCGTCTCACGATCCATCGCATGTATGCCCCTTGTTAGACAACAAGGTGGACCAAAGCACCTGTAGGATAAAAACAAGTACGTCAATATCATCGACAATTTACACACTTCCCAGGGACTCCCAAGGCTCATGATCCATATTTTAAATCAGTTTTCTATACTCCTCCATTCCCATTCTGTTCATGTGCCCATCTAAGTATCTCTTAAATAACTCCACAGTGCCTGCCTCCACCACTTTACTTGGCAGCGCATTCCATACCCCCACCACCCTCTGTGTGAAAAAACTCCCTCTAGCATCCAAATTATACCTTACCCCCCTCACTCTAAGCCCATGACCTCTCGTGCTATTCAAGTCCATCCTAGGAAAAAGCTTAAGCCTGTTTACTCTATCTATACCCCTCATAATCTTGTACACCTCTATTAGATCTCCTTTAAGTCTACGTCTTTCCGAGGAAAACAGTCCCAATTTGCCTATCATCTCCTCGTAACTCAGACTTTCCATACCAGGCAGCATCCTGGTAAACCTCCTCTGCACTCTCTCCAAAATGGTTATCACAGAAAATGCATTGGCATTTAACTTGCTGTGTGTTCAATGCAACTGCGATCTGTGTAATATTCACCGCATACATGCAATGCGGTGACCAAACTAATTTAAGTTATTAGAACAACAAAGTTAATGTACATGCTTCATAGATCAAACCAAGGCAGGGCAAAACTTACTCAGTTAATGGAAGGACACTGGAGAGAGTTATAGAACAAAGAGAGTACAGGTTTATAGCCCCTTAAAAGTGGAGTCACAGGTGGACAGGGTAGTGAAGAAGGCATTCAGCATGCTTGGTTTCATTAGTCAGAACATTGAATACAGGAGACTTGGGACATCTTGTTGAAGTTGTACAAAAATTGATAAGACCACACTTGGAATACTGTGTACAGTTCTGGTCAAGGATATTATTAGAAAGGATATTATTAAACTAGAGAGAGTACAAAAAAGATTTACTAGGATGCTACTGGGAGTAAGGAAAGGTTGGCTGGATAGACAGGGATATTTTCCCTGATCTTTTAGAGGTCTATAAAATAACGAGGAGTATGGATAAGGTAGATAGTCAACATCTTTTCCCAAAGGTACGGGAGTCTAGAACTAGAGGGCCTAGGTTTAAGGCAAGAGGGGAGAGATACAAATTTTTTTCAATTTTTTCACACAGTGGGTGGTGAATATCTGGAACAAGCTGACAGAGGTAGTAGTAGAAGTGGGTACAATTTTATCTTTCAAAAAGCATTTAGAAAGCTATCATGGGTAAGATGAGTATAGAGGGATGTGGGCCAACACGGCAACTGGGACTAGCTCAGTGGTTAAAAAAAGGTTGGATGGACAAATTAAGCCAAAGGGCCTGTTTCTATAATGTAAACCTCTCTCACTCTGTGACTATGACTTCGGTTTTTGGCTGAACCCGTGCTTGTGATTATTGATCATCCCCACATTCAGGCTCACTAATTAGTCTTGCGACAAAAAAAATTCGCGACTGAAGTGGGCAGGAGTATGTTAATTCTTTGTAATGTTTGAAGTATTTTTAAAGGACAAAATTTTTCTTAAGCCATGCTTATCAAATGTTATGAGGTTAAGGTGGTTCTGCATGTCCGTTGTATGCAGCGCAGAAGTGCACAGATATAGGATATGTCCAGCTTCACAATGTCCTTTTATGGGAATGAGGAAATACGATGTCTGTGTATTAACCACGACTGCAAATATTTACAATATGCAGAATGTAAAAGCATTTGTTGTTACTGCTGGTCCAGGGAGGTTTAACAAGAATAACCATTTAATTTACCACCAACAGCGGTCCGGAAAGGGAAGGCCATTTTCATAGCTCTTGATTGCCTATAAGGAATATCAAGGGAGATTAACCAATTTGTGGCAAATTGCAGCATACGTTGGAATCTAAGGAATAAGTGCTCCATTATCTCTTGGTATGCAATGAGAAAATGCTGTTTGTTCAAACAGCAAGCAAGGTGCAGATATTATCTTCCTCTTGTGGGTTTGTCTATAGTCAAAGTCACTACGTGGAGCCAGCAGACTTTGGTTAAGCAGGAATTTTATTTGTTAAGCATCTGCAGCTGTGGCGATATGCCCCATCCCCAATCTGTAGCTATGGGACAAATACAAGAAAGAGAGGGAAATGGAAAATGACACTTAATCTTGAATATAATCTGAAAGTATACAGGCTTCAAGGAAACATACTGGAAATATTGTCCATCTAAAATCGCCCTCTCTATCGATCTCAGACAGAAAAGACATTACTGAAGTTTCTCATCTTCTTCTCATTTGGACAAATACAAGAATGTCAAATTTCAAACAGTCAGAACAATTTATACAACAGGAAGAAGCCTGGGCTGATTGGGTGGCTTGACTTGCCCAACTGACCAATTTGTCCTCATTTCTTCCATTTTATGTTCTAGTTTAACCTGATCAGAGCAACACTGACCCATTAAAGTTGGGATTAGTTAATCACTAGTTTTCTTGGAAGGCTTCATTGTGAGGTGTGTGATAACAATTGGGCGTCACAACTTCTGGTTAATGGCTTAGCCTTTCACAACCTTCATTACCTTGCAGATTAATCAGAACATTTTGGTGAAGTGTTTCTGGACCACACATCTCTGAGTTTTAGATCACTGATGCTTCACACTGACAGGCCGTATCTCGGGAACTTTCTATCAGGGATAGATCTTTGCTGTCAATTATCAGATGGGAGGTACACCCAAATCCCAACATACTAACAATAGCATTTTCCCATTGCCCCAGGTTGGAAACTCCAGGGATAATGTGACCAAGAAGAGCAGCTGTAGGTTTCCTGTAATTATATTAAATTCTTTACACATACCATACACTTACCAATTGGATATTATTTGTCCTTCTCTGTAGTGAAATCTTCTCCATGGAGAAATTGTCTGATGGTAACTCAGTCCTTACTGGCAGCTAATGAACATCTAGGAATAAATCAATTTTTTAGAATTTTATCACAATACCATTGGCTATTCACTCCCACTATTTAAAACTTCTGATGCACTAAATAGTCCCAGGTTTTATTTTACTGTGATTGGATTAACTTTCACCCAAGTCAATCCTAGCACAATATAATTTAAGAAAATTATAACTTTGATGTTTTCTTGATTGTTTTTAAGTTACTTAAAGAAAAAGTTTGGACTAATGGGACTAATCAGACAACGGGATAGAAACAGCCTTTAATCATATCAGTCAGTAACTGTGTTTGTGATATCTCTGTCTGGCATTTTATTAAGAAGTCTTACAACACCAGGTTAAAATCCAATGGGTTTATTTGGTAGCACGAGCTTTTGGAATGCTGCTCCTTCATCAGGTGAATGTAGCCTTCTAAATTGACCCTAATATCAGGGGAATTGGGAGGGTAAATAAGAGTTAGAGAAATAAGGCCTTGGTGGGATTGTGGTCAGTGCAGACTTGATGGGCCAAATGGCCTCTCTGTACTGTAGGGATTCTATGAAAAGTTTAGACAGCACATCTCTATTTTTCAGCAATATCTAGTTAAAATGAACATTGGATACTGGAATGTCAGACAGCATTCCTCCAATTGTGAATGCTAGGCCCTAAGAATCTGTGTATTGATAGATCAGCAATTGGTTGTGTTTTTTTAATTTGAAATCTTGATAGGAATCTTGACCCAAGGATTCTAATTGTGAGTTTGTAAAGATTTAGAGCTGCAATTTCCCAACTTGTCAGACCCGCCATGGAAAAAATATGCCCTGAATTGTGTGATCTTTGCTTTGGGGACGGGGGATAGAATCAAGCCTGTTAACCCTGGAAGCAGGAACCAACCAGCCACAGGAGCGGGGGGGAGGGGTGCTAATGTCAGAAGGCCCACCTCGGCTCTCTGGCACTTCATTACAGTTGTTTTGGAAGCTTTTGAGCCCACAGCCCTCACATCCTGGGCCCTCCATTCTTAAGTATTTATAATAGAGTGGAGAGAAGGTATCTGGCCATTGCTGAATGGGTGCCTACCAGCTCCCCCTGCCTCCCCTTCCCCATGTCCCCCTCCACACACCCCTCCCCCATACACCGTCTACATAATAACAATGATGTTAACAAAGATGTGGAAATTCTGGGGAAAAGCACCCATCAACGATTTTCTTTGCTGCTGTTTCAGCAGAAACAGTTGGCTGGACAGCTTCTCTCTACCTGTACTCATTATGAATGCTTGGCTGAGAGTCAAGACTGGCATCAGCTCAACATGGGTTCTGTATGGACAGCGGAAGTGGATTACTGATTGAAATGGCTGATTGACATCTTCGTGTAGTTAAATAAGTTCTTCTGTATCTCTTTTCTCAGTGTCCCAATATTTGTCTGGGACAAGAGGTGCGAAGTGATTAAAGCCTATGTTACTAAAACTCCAAGTACCCAGTCGATATTTTTTACGGGCTTGTAAATTTCTTTACAAAAATGATTTCTGAATGGGTTTAATTTCTCAGGATCTCCACAGTGTCATTGTTACTGTAGGGTTCAGTGGTTCTGAACATGAAGGGCCCGTGAGCCATGGAAGGGGGTGTGGGAACATGGATATGGCCTTTGAATTCTCCTTTCACAAGATTCCTGAATCTAGATTGTGGCTGAGCACTCCTCTGAGGGACAGTGAGCCAAGAGTCATGGAGAAGTTGGCTCTTTGTCACATAAATAATGGGATGAGAGAAGATGCCAGTTCCCTGGCTGGGTGAGAGTGCCCAGGGCAGGTTTGTTGCACTGGTGAAAATAATTTGTGCCCTGAATGGGGGCGGGAATCGCAGACTCTGGTCCCATCCACCGTTTGGAAAAAGCTCCATGGTCATCTTGACTCTGTGAAAATCCAGCCTGTCAATGTTTCGAACTGTTTATTTTGTTGCCCTGTTGGATCTGCAATGTTTGTTCTTCCACTTTTGACTTGGGTCATTTTCCTCACCATCGCCACAGTGCAGTTCGGTCTATGGAGCACAGTCTGTCTCTTTCTCTCTCTCTCTCTCTCTTTCCCCTCCATTTCCTCTTCGTGCCTGACCCCTGTTCCTGCTGCTTGCAAATCTCTCAGCTCTCCATCTGCTGGTAGGCATTCCTCCTTCCTGGGAGTACTACCCCCCTCACCATCTTCCCTCAGCAGCATTTGTTATTAAGGTTAATGACTAGTTTGATTTTTTTGAACTTCACTGATTTTAGTCTAATACAAACACAGGAGATTGGCAAATCTTTAAGCTGTAATTAGCTGGGATGAGGTCTTCAATCAGATAGCTCAGTGGCCCCCCCCTTCCCTCATTAACCTCAAGGTTAATATAAACAGTGTCAGACAGCAGAATACTTTATTCCTCAATGATTTCAAGTGTTCTGAGTGACAAATGATGTTGACGTGTAAGATTTTTGCATAAACAGAGTCAGAATCGTAGAATCCCTACAATACAGAAGGAGGCCTATTCGACCTGTCGAGTCTGCACTGACAGCAATCCCACCCAGGCTCTATTCCCGTAACCCCATGTATTTATCCTGCTAGTCCCCCTGACAGTAGGGTCAATTTTAGCATGGCCAATCAATCTAACCTGCGCATCTTTAGACTATGGGAGGAAACCGGAGCACCAGGAAGAAACCCACACAGACATGGGGGGGGAGAACGTGCAGATGGTCACCTGAGGCCGGAATTGAAGTAAGAAGTCTCTCAACACCAGGTTAAAGTCCAACAGGTTTATTTGGTAGAAACACCACTAGCTTTCAGAGCGCTGCTCCTTCGTCAGGTGAGTGAGGAATTCTGATCACAAACAGGGCATATAAAGGCACAAACACTTCACAGAATACTGATTAGAATGTGAATCTTTACAGCTATTCAAGTCTTAAAGGTGCAGACAGTGTGAATGGAGATAGCATTAAGCATGGGTTAAGGAAATGTGTATTGTCTCCGGACAGGACAGCCCTGGGCTTGCAACATCTCACTAACTGTCCTGTCTAGGGACAATACACATCTCTTTGATACTTTGCATAGTTTTACAATCCCTGTCTGATGATGCATCAGAACAGAACCTGATTGTAAGATCAGTAGATTATCAGGGATAGAGTGGAGAGTGTTCTTGAAGCTGTCCACAGGTTTGACACTAGCAGAGGTGTGCCCGTGCTCTGGCAGGGCGCTTTGTAATCGCTGCCTTGTGGTTTTGCCACACGGACCAATCGGCGTGGCACACAAGTTGCTGCACAGTGGTGAAGGTGGCCCACTGTTGGGGTTACCTGGGTGACACACCCTCAATCCAACATCTGCCTGTGTGGTGGTGTGTGTACATCCTGCTGAGCTGGAGAGGACCCTGACCTGGAACCAATCATGAGATTATCCTCCCCATAGCTGTCCCCCTCTCTGCCTCACCACACCTCTCTGTTAATCTCCCAGGGATTTTCCTGGCAGCTGTGCCAGTTTGCTTCCTTGTGGAATGAGAAAATTGGCAGTCTCTGTGGGTGTATTGTGTGGTATCCCCAGAGGGTATTTAGGAAGGGTGGGTTGGTGGGGGGGAAACAGTGTGGGGAGGGAGGATGAAGTTATTGTGAATTATGTAGCAAAAGTCAATTTTATATGAATCTTCTAATGTGACATTCACAACATTGCTCCCAACATTTATATATTAAATCTGATTTTCACACCTCCCAAACAGGAAAGGTTTAACTTTAAAATTCCTGAAAGGAGTAGCCCGCCCTGTGGGGGGCAGAAATAGCCGTCTCCTGCGCTGTAACAGTTCTGTGATCCTGTGAACTAGGAATCAGTGTGGAGTCTGCCTCGTGTCAATATGTGGACAATACAGGGTATATTCAGTATTGAACAGAGCAGTTGCAGTGTGGAGGTGGCACTTCACCTTACCTGGTGTATGTCCTCCTGCCTGAAAGGCAGAGTGTTTTGTGCTTGTCTCCGGATCCACCAAAGCTTCAAAATTAAAATGTCATCTTTGTGTTCAAATCCGTCCATGCCCTCACCCTTGCTTCTCTACATACCTTCATCCTGACTTCTCAGATCTTGGCGTTCCTTCAACCCTGACCTCTTGTCCACCCTTAAGTTCCTCCATTCCGGCATTAGTGGCCAAGCCTTCAGCTACCCAGGCCCTAAGCCCTGGAATCCCCGTCTGAACTCCTCTGCCCCTCTGTATGTGTATCTCCTCCTGTCTTCCAGCTTGCTACAGATCGTCTTTCCCAACATCCCCCCCGTGGCCTGTTGTTGTTGTTGTGATGATTCTATCAAGCCCATTAATTGATTAAAAGAGCATGGAAACCTGTGAAAGGGAGCAGGAAATTCCTGCACTGTTCAGTAACTACATCATGAGATTTACTCAGATCACAAGGTCACAGAAATGTAGCTATGTGCATGGGTCCTGGAGTTATTACAATGGTGAGGGGGGGGGGGGTCCTTTAAGGAAGCAAATGGTGGGTGTCCCTTTAAGGAAGTGAGTGGGGGTGGTGTCTCCTTAAAGAAGTGAATGGTGTGGGGTGTCCCTTTAAGGAAGTGAGTAGGGGCCTTTAAGGAAGTGAATGTGAACAAGATTGTTGGAACCCAAGTTTGCAGATATTTCTGAATTGATTATTATGAATCCCTAGATTCATGCCCTTCTAGGGCTATCTCCTTTTGATTTCAAAAGGATCCATATGGATAACTGCTGTATGAGTGAGTGTGTGTGTGTGTCTGAGTGGGTGAGGGTTTGTGTGTGTGTGTCTGAGTGGGTGAGTGTGTGTGTGTGTCTGAGTGGGTGAGTGTGTGTGTGTGTCTGAGTGGGTGAGGGTTTGTGTGTGTGTGTCTGAGTGGGTGAGGGTTTGTGTGTGTTGTCTGAGTGGGTGAGGGCTTGTGTGGTGTGTGTCTGAGTGGGTGAGTGTGTGTGTGTGTGTCTGAGTGGATGTGTGTGTGTGTGTCTGAGTGGATGATGTGTGTGTGTGTGTCTGGGGGTAGTGGTGTGTGTGTCTGAGTGGGTGAGTGTGTGTGTGTGTGTCTGAGTGGGTGAGTGTGGTGTTGTGTCTGAGTGGGTGAGTGTGTGTGTGTGTGTCTGAGTGGGTGAGTGTGTGTGTGTGTGTCCTGAGTGGGTGAGTGTGTGTGTGGTGTCTGAGTGGGTGAGTGTGTGTGTGTGTGTCTGAGTGGGTGAGTGTGTGTGTGTGTTCTGAGTGGGTGAGTGTGTGTGTGTGTCTGAGTGGGTGAGTGTGTGTGTGTGTCTGAGTGGGTGAGGGTTTGTGTGTGTGTGTCTGAGTGGGTGAGGGTTTGTGTGTGTGTGTCTGAGTGGGTGAGGGTTGTGTGTGTGTGTCTGAGTGGGTGAGTGTGTGTGTGTGTGTCTGAGTGGGTGTGCGTGTGTGTGTCTGAGTGGGTGAGCGCGTGTGTGTGTGTCTGAGTGGGTGAGCGCGTGTGTGTGTCTGAGTGGGTGAGCGCGTGGTTGTCTGATGGGTAGCGCGGTGTGTGTGTCTGAGTGGGTGAGCGCGTGTGTGTGTCTGAGTGGGTGAGCGCGTGTGTGTGTCTGAGTGGGTGAGCGCGTGTGTGTTCTGAGTGGGTGAGCGCGTGTGTGTGTCTGAGTGGGTGAGCGCGTGTGTGTGTCTGAGTGGGTGAGCGCGTGTGTGTGTCTGAGTGGGTGAGCGCGTGTGTGTGTCTGAGTGGGTGACGCGTGTTGTGTCTGAGTGGGTGAGCGCGTGTGTGTGTCTGAGTGGGTGAGCGCGTGTGTGTGTCTGAGTGGGTGAGCGCGTGTGTGTGTCTGAGTGGGTGAGCGCGTGTGTGTGTCTGAGTGGGTGAGCGCGTGTGTGTGTCTGAGTGGGTGAGCGTGTGTGTGTGCATGGCTTGGCGGAGGGAAGAGTGTGGTTACAGTCGCAGAGAAAGGGCAAGTTAGTGTCCCTGAAGGTGTTGACATTGGAGATGGGAAAGAGATAAAAGTTGGTGTTAGACTTTGAGCTATAACGAAATGAAAACAGTCACTCAATAGTAAACAAAAAGGCGGGAAAACTGCAGATAACAAAAAGAAACAAATCATAGTAAGTGTTCAAGAGGTAACATTGGATAAGATAACAGGTCAGAGATGACTAGAGTGCTGACCCTTTCTCAGAACTGTGTGCATCTATTTAGTGCTTTATTCTTGTTTTAAGACGTAAACCAGCTGTCTGATAGAGGGAGAACTGTGCTGAAATCTCTGCCACACCCCCCTGTGCTATCAACGCAATGAGCAGTTCCTGAGCTGTCCTTGCCCCTCAGTGTGGAGGTTGCAATCACTCCTCACTATTTAGGAATGATTGTATTTAGGATCAGGGAATGTTCAGCTGTGATGCCTATCAACTGTTGCTTTTTCTTTTGCAAAAAACGTACTTTATTCCTATAAAATCTGAAAGATACATTTCAAATTGTCATAACAAGGATGTGCGTTGATATTCCCATTTTCTCCAGAGATTGATTTGAGGTGTTGCAGTTCAGGAAGGAGAATAATACAAGCATTTCAATATTTTCATTACAGGGGGTACAGTTCACCGTCCAAGGGGGTTTGCCCGGTTACTCTCCCCTCGATTGGCTGAAAGGCCTTACACAGTGGTCTTTGTACCTTGGCGACCATTGCCCCAAGCTGGAGTGCGTCCCTGTGGACGGTTGCTATTGAAGTTGCGCAGCAAATGGCTGAAGGTTGGGAAGGTTGGAAAACCTCACTTACTGTGCTGTCTGGAGAAAATACACAACTCTCTAACAATGCTCAGGATTCCCTTCACACACATTGTTAGCCACTTTAACACTTGAATAGCAGGTTAGATGTAAGGATTCACATTCTAATCAGCAATCTCTGATTGTCTGTGCTGATGTGTGCTATTGCAGACCAGAATACTGCATTTGCCTGAGGAAGACACAGAGTGTTGAAAGCTCGCGGATTTACTATCAAATAAATCGGTTGGATTAAAAATTGGTGTTGCTAAATTCTTACTGGGTTGGGAAGGTGTCAGAGGTCATGGGGTCAAAATCCTGGATCACCCCCCCTTCCTCCAATAGCTCTACCTGCAGAATGCAGTGGTCCAAGAAGGTGGCTCACCCTTCTCAAAGGCCATTAGGCCTGGCTAATGACGCCCACACCTCAGCAACAAATACATTTAAAAGTTTAACAAAGAGGCTGTCCAACCTGCAGTGTGGCAATGCCTTCAGGAGACAGAGAGGGATAGAATTGGCAAGAGGTTGAGAACTGTGTTTTCTTAGTGTGCACAGCCTGCCAATGGTTATCTTGGCAACAAGGAGGTCAGCTGCAGCATCAATACGTTTCCAACAATAGAAAATGGTTCAAACCATTGTATTGACAGCCCCTTAGCTTGTAAATGATGTGATTTACAGCCAGGCTAATGGCTCATTGTAGCCCTCCTACAGGGTTGGGGGAGAGGGGGATGGGGGTGATGAGGAAGGTGGGGGTGGGGTGGGGACCGTGATGAGGGTGGGGTGGGGACAGTAACCCTGACACACACAGACAGTGTAATGAAGCACAGGGGATGCCTCCAGTTTCAGTAATGGCTGTTTTCCTGCTGTTGTCTGTTTCCACAGGTAAACATGGCACATATAGGGAGTCTTGAAGAAGGAGCCAGGAGTAATCACTGTCAGGAGCAGCTACTTATGTGTGGAGTTCAGAGCTTCTCAGACAAGAAGGACATTATCACCAGCTTGGTGTCTGCATTGGATTCGATGGTCAGTGCAATCTGCTCCACGAGGACAGTCTTGCCTGATAATTATAACTTCCCCGATCCGATATCAACCTTATGAATCGTTCTAACGTCATCTCCAGGGGTCTCTATCTTATAATCAGGGGGCCAGAATAAGTGCCCGGTGCTCCTTAGTGTGGCCTAACTAATGTTTGATATAGGTTTAACATAACTTCTCTACTTTGCAGTTTTACCTCTCCAGAAATGAAATTTATTGTTTTTTTTAAATACCTATGCTGCTACCTTTGGTGATTTGTCTGTTTGTTCCTGTAGACCTCTTTGCTGCTCTGTCCATTTGGGCTTATCCAAGTCAATGACCCCCTTATTCCCTACTTCAGTTCTCTCTCAAACGTGTAGAAGTTACAAATCTTGCAACATGGTTAATCTTATTTGTATAATAGTTTTGTATATTTCTGAATGACTGAGCACTTATTCAGAGGCCTGAGCACCTCGAAGTTCCTGGATGTTGGGTTCCATCCATTGCTGGCTGGGGGAGTTTTGTCCATCACCCATTTCCCAGCATGCTGCAGTGGAGGCAGGTGTCCACGGAGCAAATTTCCAGCAGGTGTTAGTTACCAAAGAAAACACGGAAAACTCTCAAAACTCAGAGAGAGAAGAAAAACAACTAGAAGCAACTGTTGGAGGCAGATTTTTTTCCCCTGGGCTGTTGGGCTGAAATGAAGGCCACAGTGCATGGGAAAACAGTCACTCAGTGCGATTGTCAAGTGCAGGCTGGAAGGTCAATCTGAGACCTTCAGCTTGCGATGGAAGGTAAGTGAGGGAGAGGGGTTTTCAAAATAGAGAAGCAGGAGAGCCCCTCTCCAGGGCAGCACTACCACATGGCGGTTTGTGGGATAGATTTTAAATGGAAAGAATTTCTAGTAGAGGCCTCTAGGCCTGCCTGGAGCTTTGGTTTGGGGGAGGGTGGGGGAGAACTAGTCTCTTCGTTCATCCCCATCCCTGCATTTCCATTAAGCGTTTATTAAATTGCATTTTTTGGAAGTTACTATTAGATCTCCTTCCACCATCTCCTCATGTCAGCTCATAACCAATCACTGCATTAAAATATACTTCATAATCACCTCTGGTTCTTTTACCAATTCTTTTAATTCTGTGTTTCTCCTTTTACCTGACCTCCTGCTACTAGGAACAGTGTCAACTTATTTACTCAATCAATACCATTCACAATTTTGAACAGCAAATTTCCCCTGAACCTGCTCTACTCCAGTGCTCTGGCCTCTCTATGTAACCGAAGCCCCTTCGGTTACATGGACCAATCCAGTGGAAGTTCATGACCATCAATACCTTTGAAGAGCACGGTACCTGAAAGAAGAGGAGAGAGAACAATTTAAAAACAAGTTAAAATATTACAATTTAAAAGCTACAACTGAAAGGTCCCAATAAGTAGAGAAATTGACAATTCTCCATTGTCCACTCTCTCAACTGACACCGATAATCTGCTCATTGTCTCACTGCTGTATGTGGCAGGGTGCTGTGCACAAATTGGTTGCTGATTTTCCTACATTACAACAGTGGCCATGTCTCGGGGATATTCATTGAATAGAATGCACTGGGGGAATATCCTGAGGGAAGAAGTGAGATAAGTCTCTTTCCGTAATTAGAAAGTGTTCATGGTATAAGAACTTCTATTACCAAAATGGTGTCCACACTGATATGCGAGCAATGCCATGAAAGATCCATTAATTTTTTTTATTTATTTGTGGGGCATGGGCATTGCTGGGGTGGCCAGCATTTATTGCCTATCTCCAGTTGTCCGAGGGCAATTGAGAATCAATCATTTTGCTGTGGCTCTGGGAGTCACATGTAGGCCAGACCAGGTAAGGACAGCAAATTTCCTTCCCTAAAGGACATTGGTGAACCAGGTGGGCTTTTCCAACAATCTTTTTCGACAATAACTTCATGGTGACGGTAGATTTTTCATTCCAGATTTTTTTATTGAATTCAAATTCCACCATCTGCCGTAGCGGGATTTGAACCCAGGTCCCCAGAACATTAGATGAGTTTCTAGATTAATAGTGATACTACCACTAGGCCCCATTACAACAGCATATAGTCATCCTGTCGCGTTAGGTGCCGTTTTCAATCATGAGCAAGAATCCCTGGGAAATTTCTATGTCACTCATGGACCAGGTTCACTAAATAAAATGTAAATTTAGAAAAAAGAGCTACAAATTCCCAGTGAAGAGGTAGGAGATGCACGGACTGAATGTGAAAGAAAGCCCGTAAGACTCTAATAAGAAACAGTTCAGTGATGTATAACAATCAGCAAAAATAAAACAGACTGAATCATGGAAATCATTGCTTCAGCCTGTTCCCTCATTGAATGGGGCTACGATCTCATTCAATGAGATTGTGTCTTTGCTCCATCTCCTCTTACTTAACACAGATCTATCCATCTCCATGTTGAAATTTTCAATTTACCCTCCATATCGATGGATTGTAAGGGGTCAGATAATTGGCATTCCTTCTGAGTGTGAAAAATCTTTAACAATGCCCTTTGCAATCCACGGGTGTTGACTTTCTGCTTGTCCCTACCCCCCACCGCTCCCAGACACTAACTTCTTTCTGATCTTTTGCATCCCGCAGTGCACAGCACTCTCAAAGTTAAACACTGAAGTTGCCTGCATTGCTGTTCATGAGGAGACCATGTATGTTCTGGGAACAGAGAAAGGAAAATTGTTTCTGAATGCCAGGAGAGAGCTGCAAAAGGAATTTGTCAAATACTGCAGTAAGTCCACACCACTTTGTTATTGCGTACTAGAGAGTCCTGAGCAATTTTGTGAGCTCCCACCATGGGCTTGATCAGCTAAATCCTATCCTTCTTACTCAATATTTATCCCACTGCAAGATCTGAGTGTCTTAACACTAGCTGACCCTTCAGAGTGGTGCTGAGGGAGTGCTGCAGTGCCAGCGGTGCCACCTTTTGGGTGAAACGCTATGCCAAGGTCTCTCTCCCCTCCTGTGCTGCTATTGGAAGAACAGGAGAATTATCCTGCAACTGATATCACCAACTTCAGATCATCTCATTGCTATCGATGGGATCTTGCTGTGCACAAATTAGCTGTCCTATGTATCAAACACAGAGCAATAATGACCAGAGCTATTTCACTGTCTGTGCTGTTCTTTGGGACAATCTGAAGATGCTATCTAAACGTATGAACTTTCTTATTAAGGAATATGTTTTGGTTTTTTAAAAATATTGAGTATGGAGACTAAGGGTGACTACTTAATGCTTCATTTACTTTGCTTGAAGGATTTGATCGTCCATCTGAACTAACGTGATGTCCATTTTATAAATAGTCCCAGGCAAACACCCAAACTCTGGTTACTGAATCCTTTAGAGTCGGAATAGTTAAGTTTCCAAATCCTGGGCACAAAACGGACTCGAGGTTCCACTCCCAGAATCCCGTGGGTGCTGGGGCAAGTAATTTGCCGTTGTAAAGTATTGTGAGCAATGGCCTGCGACTCCATTGGCTGTCCACCCACTCAGTTCCGGTGGAGAACGTTAAATGCTTGCTTGCTTCTTAAAAGAGAAGGAGAGAGTCCTGGTCAGTGAGGAGTTAGGAAAACAACGTGTGCGGCATATGATCAGATAGAGAATATTTCTTGTCTCAATCATATGTTTGAGGAGAAATGCTAAGGCACTGGCCTAGACAAGGAAGATTAACTGCAAATCATTCCTGCTCACTTTTCTGCGCAAAAACAGATATATACAATTTGCATAGAAACATAGAAAATAGGAGGTCATTTGGTCCTTCAAGACTACTCTGCCATTCATTATGATCCTGGCTGATCAATTCCTGATCCCACCGTCCTCCCATATCCTGAACCCCTTCACCCCAAGTGCTTTGAAACAAGCAGGATGAGGCCATTTGAGCATGCTTTGCCATTTATCTTGTCGCCCCCCCCCTCCCCCCCCCAAATATCCTGTGATCCCGTTCACCCCAAGTGCTATAGAAACTCTCATAACTTCCATGATCTCCATGGGAAATTCCTAATAGATCTCCCAGTAGGACACATTGAATACAAATTCCATAGGGATTGGTAATTAACTACCAGGTGGAGCTCTTGTACCAAACCCAATATAAAGCAAGACCCTGAGAGGATCCGTAAACCTATTAGCCTCAGTTGGGACCTGTTATGTCCACCACAGGCTTGGGATTATTGCTTATTTTCATTTGTGCAATAAAAGCACTGTTCCTTCAAAGCTGACTCCTGGAGTTATTGAAGAAACATAGAAAATAGGAGCAAGAATGAGGAACAAGTACCAGGCAACAGAGTAAGAATGTGTGCATCACCTTGTATTGAGGCTGGCTGGGGGAGGTGTTTCTGCTTCCCTCTGCGGCTGAAATAAAGATTAAACACAAATTATGGTTAACACTATCTTACGACTAACGAGCTTAAATATTGATGCAAAATTCCTGTCTACCTGAGGATTTGCTAACCTGTTCAAAATGGAAAGGGTTTAAGCCTCTGCTTAATGTTGCACAGAGATAATCTTCAGGTCAAGAGGTCATCTTTCCAGCTCAGCTCAGTTGCATTTGACACCCCTCCTTCACTGGTTAACTAAAACTCTTCCCTTTCCCCGGCAGCCAATTGGAACGCACAGCTACGGGAGATGGAGATGTTGAAAGGGGTGACGGACAATGGTCGGAATGTTCAGAGGGACTCGCCGGATCCCATGGCGGACGTTTATGTCCTGCGGAAGATGGTGGAAGAAGTGTTTGCTGTGCTTTACAGTGAGTGTGGAGGATTAATATTTCTCTATAAATATTTCTCTTCGGTATTCACGCAGAGTGCTGGAAATGTAGCTGTGGAGAGCACTGAGGTACAGGGTTGCAAATTGGGGAGTATTGTAGTAGATAGGGAGGATGTGTTAGAAATTCTCGAGGGTTTGAAGTTGGATAAGTCCCCTGGGCCGGACGGGATTTACCCTAGGATTCTCTGGGAGGCAAGAGAGGAGATTGCAGAGCCTCTGGCTCTGATCTTCAGGTCCTCGTTGGTTACGGGTGTGGTTCCGGAGGACTGGAGGATAGCGAATGTGGTCCCATTGTTTAAGAAGGGGAGAGAGACCTTCCAGGGAATTATAGGCCAGTGAGTCTCACTTCTGTTGTGGGCAAGGTATTGGAGAGAATTATTAGGGATAGGATTTATAGTTATTTAGAGAGAAATGAATTTATTGGGGATAGTCAGCATGGTTTCGTGAAGGGTAGGTCATGCCTTACTAACCTCATTGAGTTTTTTGAGAAAGTGACCAGAGAGGTGGATGGGGGTAAGGCGGTTGATGTAGTATATATGGACTTTAGTAAGGCGTTTGATAAGGTGGCCCATGGAAGACTTCTACAGAAAATGCAGATGTGTGGAATAGAGGGTGATTTAGCTAATTGGATTAGGAATTGGCTGGCAGATAGAAGACAGAGGGTGGTGGTTGATGGGAGATATTCATCGTGGAGTTCGGTGACGAGTGGTGTGCCTCAGGGGTCTGTTTTGGGGCCCCTGCTGTTTGTAATTTTTATAAATGATCTGGATGAGGGTATTGAGGGATGGATCAGTAAATTTGCAGATGATACTAAAGTTGGTGGAGTGGTAGATAGTGAAGAGGGGGGTTTTAGTTTACAGAGTGACTTGGACAAGTTGCAGAGCTGGGCCGAGAGGTGGCAAATGGAGTTTTATGTGGAAAAGTGTGAGGTAATGCACTTTGGCAGGAACAATAAATGTGTAGAGTATAGGGCTAATGGTAGGGCTCTTAATAGTATTGAGGAACAGAAGGATCTTGGTGTATGTGTCAATAGATCCCTGAAAGTAGGCAGTCAAGTGGATAAAGTTGTTAAGAAGGCTTATGGAGTCTTAGCTTTTATTGGTAGGGGGATTGAATTTAGGAGCCGCAGCATCATGTTGCAGCTGTACAAAACTCTAGTGCGGCCGCACTTGGAGTATTGTGTGCAGTTCTGGTCTCCACATTATAAGAAAGATGTGGAGGCATTGGAGAGGGTACAGAGGAGGTTTACCAGGATGTTGCCTGGTATGGAGGGCAGGTCCTATGAAGAGAGGTTGAAGGATTTGGGGTTGTTTTCGTTAGAAAGGAGGCGGCTAAGAGGGGATCTTATTGAAGCATATAAGATGATTAGAGGTTTAGATAGGGTGGACAGTGATAGCCTTTTTCCTAGGATGGAGAAAGCTAGCACGAGGGGACACAGCTTTAAATTAAGGGGTATGAGTTATAGGACGGATATCAGAGGTAGGTTCTTTACTCAAAGAGTGATTAGGGAGTGGAATGCCCTGCCTGCAGCTGTTGTAGATGCGCCAAGTTTGGTGGCGTTTAAGAGGTTAGTTGATAAGTATATGGATGAGAAGGGAATGGTTTAGTTAGGAGGGGCATTGCTTTTTATTTTGGTCGGCACAACATCGAGGGCCGAAGGGCCTGTTCTGTGCTGTATTGTTCTATGTTCTATGTTCTATGTTCTATGATTGGTGGGATTGCTTACTGAAGGAGGTTTGGATGGAGAGTCAGAGGTGCTCAGAACTGAGGGCAGAGCAGCTGGAGGTACAGTTCCACTGGTGTTGCCTGGTTCCACTTGTGACGTGATTCAACAGGTCTTATCATGCTCTTCTGGGGATAAGTTTAAGTTTATTTATTAGTGTCACAAGTAAGCTTACATTAACACTTTGATGAAGTTACTGTGAAGATCCCCTGGTCGCCACACTCTGGCACCTGTTCGGGTACACTGAGGGAGAATTTAGCACGGCTAATACACCTAACCAGCGCGTCTTTCAGACTGGGAGGAAACCAGACCACCCGGAGGAAACCCACCCAGACACAGGGAGAATGTGCAGACTCTGCACAGACAGTGACCCAAGGCCAGGAATCAAATCCAGGCCCCTGATACTGTGAGGCAGCAGTGTTAATCACTGAGACACTGTGTGGCTCACAGTTCTTGAAACTGTGCTGAAAACATGACTTATTCTCAGGCTACCTTTAAAACCTCCACTTTCTAAAGTAAAAACTGTCTTGTTTAGTGAGGAAGTTGTGAATTGTAAATATTGGGCTTTGGGACATGTTTTTATGAATCATTTTACCAATTACAACACGATCATTAAAATATTACCAAATGATGACACCACTGTGAGATTAAGGGAATTGTGAAGTAACATGGGGAAAGTTGAGTGGAATTACGGTGTAGTGGTTTGGGCTTTCTTCATCATGAGTGATCACAATCAGGTCTGATTACAGGTGAGTGATCACAATCAGGTCTGATTACAGGTGAGTGATCACAATCAGGTCTGATTACAGGTGAGTGATCACAATCAGGTCTGATTACAGGTGAGTGATCACAATCCGCTCTGGTTACAGGTGAGTGATCACAATCCGCTCTGGTTACAGGTGAGTGATCACAATCCGCTCTGGTTACAGGTGAGTGATCACAATCCGCTCTGGTTACAGGTGAGTGATCACAATCCGCTCTGGTTACAGGTGAGTGATCACAATCCGCTCTGATTACAGGTGAGTGATCACAATCCGCTCTGGTTACAGGTGAGTGATCACAATCAGGTCTGATTACAGGTGAGTGATCACAATCCGCTCTGATTACAGGTGAGTGATCACAATCCGCTCTGATTACAGGTGAGGCCCTGGAAAAGTCTTCCATTGTCCCTGTGCCTTATGAGAAAATCCTGAAGGACCCGCCCTCGATAGTCGTTCACGGGCTACCTGATGGAGTCAGTTTCAAGCGGCCTTCTGAGTATGAAGCTCACACTCTGAAAAGGATTCTGGAGCGGAGTAACCGAATTCGATTTATTGTCAAAAGGTACTTCTGCCTACTGGGCGTGAGAGGGGACTGACTCACCCGGTGTCTGGGCTGCTTCCTGGAGAATGGGAAGGCTGAGCGATGTAGCATTTTCTCATCCTCTACAAACCAAATGTCAATTATAGGTCAATAATAATAAAACATGCAAATGAAGCAACAAGAGCTCGCACGGATATCAGCCGAATACTGAAATGTGTAACATAAATAACATGGCAGCCGTTTTACACTCAGCAAACTCCCATAAATATCAATGTGATGTTTAAAAAAGTATTTGCCAGTGTTTATTGCTCTTGAACTGAGTGGCATGCTGGCTGATTTTAGAGGGGGAGGTGAGAGTTAATCACATTGCTGTGGTTCTGGACTGTTTAACTGAGAGTTAATATTGGTCAGCAAGCGGTGATGGATGAATGGGATTCAGTGGTAGTTAGGACTTGGGAAGGAGAGTCTTGAGTAAGATCAAGTTTACAAAGGGTAAAACATAAGAGTTCAGCCAAGCTTTGCATTAGAATGGTCAAGTTGAGAGGCAAAAATCGCATGATTCAGGATTTTAGCAGCAAGTGACAGAGTGAGAATTGGGTCATGTTACTCAGGTGGAATTAGACAGTGTAAGTGATGGGGAGGATACGTGCTCAGAAGTTCATCTCAGGATCAAAGATGGCCGGAAAGGCTACTGCCTCCCCTGTGTTAGGTGAGGAATAAATACTGTCCAAGACATTGGAAGAAATCACCTGCTATCAGTGCCGTAGTAACTGAGATAGGAGACAACAGTATGTGGTCCTATTAAAGGACAGCACCCCTGACACTGGCAATACTGAGTGTGCTGGTGACTCAGTCAGCCTGGTGACTCTGCACAAATCCTTGTTTGACTCAGTGACAGGGCTAAACCTGGGCCAGGGCCAATCTGAAGTTTAAGTACATACAACGTGAAACTTTCCCTTTCTGAGTGGGTGAAGGGTAAATTGGAAAAGTGGGATGATTATCGTCAAACTGAACTGACCCTGGAGTTATGCTTTACTTCACCCCCCCCTTCCTCCGCCCCCCCCCCCCCCCCCCCCCCCCCCCCCCCACACACACACACACACACACACACAACACACACACACACACACACACACACACACACACACCCACACACACCCATGGAGCTCTGAGGCTGAATGTGTGGGAACCACTTTGCATGGTGCCTTGGAGTGCTGTGGAATCTCAAAGTCCAAGTGATTGTATATACCGTCACGTTTTGAAGTTCAAGCAGAATCTTCACTGAATATTGCTGATATTCTCATTTTCCGATCGTCCCCACCCCTCCATCCTCTCCAGGTCATTTGACGAGGATCACCAGGAGCTGCGGACCTGCTCGGATCGGGAAATCCAGCCTGGGAAGAGCACGTGTGATTTTAACCGGGAGAGTCCGGTGGTTAAATTATCGAATCAGGACACCGGAAATGTACGGACGCCCCCACAATTCCTTTATGACCTTCCAGGATCCAGGATCCCATTGGATTTAAACCAGGACCTTTTGGCCGCTAGGCCCACGACAAACTTTAACCATGACCTTTCACCCACTGGAGCCTCGATTATGATGGACTCGAATAAGCCTCCTCTTCCTCGGGACTGCGCGGACGATACTGGTAAAAGCTTTTTTATATTTGGGAGGGGATCCCAATCCACCTGAAAGGAATGGCAGTGATTAGCTTGATGGTTTGCAATGTGCTGATTGGTCAGTGTTGGGGGGGGGTGGGTGGTGGGGAATATCAGCTTCCTCTGAATCTTCCCACAGGACGTGGCGGGCAACCTATTTGAGCACAGCTTCTTCCAGCTCAGCCTAGTGGCATCCCTTAGCTTTCCACCATTTCTCTAGCCTCTCTGAGCTAAAGCTGAAACATCAAAGCTGTGCACCTTGACCATCCGTGTCATGCCAACCTAGATCTGCCCTGGGTGCCATGTCTCTATGTCTCTGACCATCCAGGGGCTCCTTTGTCTCTGAGCCCTCCCTAGCATGACCATCACATCTGGTGTCCTTTTATGGAAACCAGTAGTGATTCCCTCCGGCTTCCTGGTGTGCCAGCGGGTCGGTGAATACCAGGAGCCGGGTGAACCTGGCTGAGATCTGGAAACGCATGTTTAAATCTACATTTGGTTCACACCCTGGCTGGGACTGGGGACCACAAGCCTCTATCTGAACCATCTTTCAACCTCAACTTGTTCCTAATGCTAGTGTTGTGGTCTAAAGCTACACACCAGCTCTGTTCACTCAGTCCATCTTCTCCAGCTAGCAGTTGAAAGATTAAAATGGCACGGCCAATTTTATTCCACTTGTCTGTAAAGCAGGACTGGGATATTGAATTAAAACCTGCCACACTGCAGGAACCAGTTCAGTACTTTGCAAACACCAGGGAGGTGGTACGTTTGATGAGGTTTTGAGGTTTGGAGTCTGTATATATTTGATTAAATTCTGCCGTAGTGGATCGAATATCATTGAATTATTATTGAACCAGTCTTGGTGGCTTTAATCTAGTGGCTGTAACACACTGTTGTAGAGCAGGGTATCTTACTGATGCTTTCAGCTTGCAGCTAAGGAGCACATTGGGAAAGGACTTTGTTCATCTATTTCTTTTGATCTATTTTAACCCCAGCAGTGGCTCAGTCGATAAGTGTACTGCTGGGTTTGGCACTCATCCTTATTAACCAAAAGGCCTCAGGTTCAGTCGCTGGTCTGCCCTGACCTCAGGCAGCAAGGTGAGTTCAGGGGTTATAGGGACCCCCATGATTCAGAGCAGGAATCAGCCAGGGACCCCGCACATCCCTCCACACTCCCTGTTCTCTAGTATCTGCTTAAGCCGTTCTTCAGCAAGCTGTTAACAGCATGCAGTCTGTCACACACATCAATACCCCATCCCCACGTCCTGGTGTCGAGAAAGTGAGCCAATTCATTCCTTAAATTCAATCAAGAATGAGAGAGTTTGCAGTGATGTTTCACCTTTCGTATCCTCAGGTTGTCCCAGTGAGCTACCCTTTTGAAAAGGCAGTAACCGTTATTATGTAGGGGAACACAGCGGGCAATTTTGTATATATCACAAATGACAGATGAGCTTAAAATGGTGCCATTGGTTTTGATGGTGTCGGTGAAGAAAGAATGTGGGTCAGGATATTGGGAGTCCTTCCTGCTCTTCAAATACTACTGTGAGACCTTAATGTGCAAACTCAGCTCGGCAATGCAGCCTACTCTCGGCATCGCATTGCAACGTCAACCTCAATCATCACCAGCTTTCTTCTGATCTGCCACTGAAATTGCAGTGAAACTCAATCCATACACTCTTACACTATTGAACGGGGTTTCCACTGAAGTGCTGCTGCTGTATTCTAGATATGTTTCTAGAATATGTTTCTAGAATATTACAAATTTCTAGAATATGTAATCCATGACCTGGAATATGTAGCCAAGTCTTTAATGGCGACTTTCTGAGGCAGGAGTGTTATCGATGGAACCAGACTGAAACCTGAAGGAGTTTCAGTCCTGGTGGATTCTGGACAAGGACTGTTGCTGTATCACTCATCGTGTAACTTGCCTCACTTAAGTGGCATAGCAGCAAATCGCTGCTGTTTTAAGGTGCAGTGTAGCACGTTGGCTGTGTAATGCCATCTATTTAAACTATGGTGTCCATCAAATTACTTACCAAAAAGCTGTGGTCACTGTTGTTGGGGCACCCGAGGTGAGCAGTACTGCCAGGAGAACTCAGACAATAGAAGATTCATGAACGAAAGATTAATAAGTAATCTTATTAAACCAGCAGCTGCTAGGAGATCATCGACTCAGCTCTCGGGTAGAGCAGCCAGACCTCTCTGAATAGATCCGTCCTTTACAATTATAAACAGAACAACTATAGGTTTTCTTAACAATCATTCCTGCCTTATATTAGCTTTAAATCAATCATCTTTAATATACACGTATCAATAATAATCCACGTCATGCAATTGCATCTCACCATCCAGCGTAATGATATTTCATTTGTCCATTAAATCCAGATGCTAATTCCCATCATAGCTCAAGTCACTTGCCCGTTGCCAGGTTACCCTCGATGCTTACTAGGGTATCAAAGTAACTGTTCCCATTGGATCATTGCCAAACTGGATAGGCACTTAATCTCACATCTGGGCACATTTCCATCCTAAGGGTGGACACTAAATACACCAATTTATAAAATTACAATATGTTTCTCGCATAAGAAACTTTCTGATATGAATTTTGCTAAAAACGGGGGTTCCTATGGTTTTGGCTCTGAACTATTCACCTTTACCATCACATCTTGCAGTGACTTGCCTTCGGTTAAAGTGAACAATAATTCATACAATATTGAAATACATTTAAAGTATCAGCACATATGTTTTAAATCATATTTACTTGTTTAATTCTCTTATCACATTTAATGGTGTGTAACCTATCCTATTGTTAGCTTACAATCTTGTTTTAAGTATCATTAGCTCTTTGCTACTAATTCTGTCAGTGTCTTAAGGTTTACTGTCTAAAAATCTTATTAACTGGTTAGAAGTTTCCCACGTCAGTCACCCATTATTCTAGTGGTTTTTAAACTTGGGGAAAGAAATATATTTAATTCTCTCTTATTGTAAAGCAGAAGGGAATTTTCACAGCGACTTCATTGCAGTGTTAATGTAAGCCAATTTGGGACACTAATAAACTTTGCACTAACTGTAAGAAGGCAAATGGTTAAGGCGGGCGTCACGGTGGCACAGTGGTTAGCACTGTTGCCTCACAGCACCAAGAACCCAGGTTCAATTCTGGTCTTGGATGACTCTTGTATGGAGTTTGTAGATTCTCCCCGTGTCTGTGTGGGTTTCTTCCGGGTGCTCTGGTTTCCTCCCAAACTATTCACCTTTACCATCACATCTTGCAGTGACTTGCCTTCGATTAAAGTGAACAATAATTCATACAATATTGAAATACATTTAAAGTATCAGCACATATGTTTTAAATCATATTTACTTGTTTAATTCTCTTATCACATTTAATGGTGTGTAACCTATCCTATTGTTAGCTTACAATCTTGTTTTAAGTATCATTAGCTCTTTGCTACTAATTCTGTCAGTGTCTTAAGGTTTACTGTCTAAAAATCTTATTAACTGGTTAGAAGTTTCCCACGTCAGTCACCCATTATTCTAGTGGTAGATATAGATATAGGGGTTAGGTTGATTGCCTATACTAAATTGTGCATTAGTATCAGGAGAATTAGCAGGGTAAATACGTGGGGTTACAGAGAGACGGCCTGGGTGGGATTGTGATTGGTGCAGACTTGATGGGTTGAATGACCTCCTTCTGCACTTCAGGATTCTATAATAATGCACCAACTTCACCCTCTCATCAATAAAGAGAGAAACTCTGGTTATAACTCATGAGTAGTTACTCATTTCAAAAACTAAACCAATATTAATTGACAGTTGGTTTATAAATCTCATGAGTGGCTTATCCAGAGTTCTTTGCAAAATATACGTCAGAAATGCTCTCCAGAAAATACTGAGGTCCTATCTGTTAACAACACCTTGCTGTACAGCACTATTTTTACCTGAATCTGTGCAGTGTACAAAGTGTATTTACAGAGAGGATATCTGAATGACCTTCAGGAATAATCTATGAATCTCCCCCGCCCCCGTTGTAAATGTGCTGCAGTGAAATTCAGTGCAGCAGCAACCAGAAAGAATACAGTCTGAAAAATTCGAGGTGTTTGTACCTGGTATACACACAGACAGAAGCTGAAGGGTGCGGAGAGGGTGTGTTAAGGCACCAGCTACTATAAAAGCTTTTGGCAAAACAATCTGTAGGTAGCTTTTTTCATTCGTGACAGAATCTTCTAGTGGCACGATGGTTAGCACTCCTGCCTCACAACCGCAGAGACCCAGGTTCGATTCCCAGCTTGGGTCACTGTCTGTGTGGAGTTTGCATGTTCTCCCCATTTCTGTATGGGTTTCCTCAGGGTGCTTTCTCCCACAGTTTGAAAGACGTGTTGGTTAGGTGCATTGACCTGAATAGACCTCAGAGTGTGGAGACTAGGGGAATTTCACAGTAATTTCATTGCAGTGTTAATGTAAGCTACTTGTGACGCTAATAAATAAACTTTCTTCCCCTAATTTTGGGACAAAGCACTTGTCCCAGCTACAGTCATCTTCTGTGAGTAAAATGACTCTGTGGATAAAGTGCTTCTTAATTTCTGCTAAGGCAGATATTTATCAAGTATGCTATGCATACATTTATCTAGATGAATTATAAATAGATGTATTCAAGTGTCTCCATTTAAATGATAAACTCATGCCCAAGTCTCCTGGGACCAATCTCCATCCCTCCCCCCCCTCCACCTTGTCACATCAATTTCCATCATCACAATTCCCAGCTCTGACTGCAGTAACTTTATTGTAAGAGATTGCAGGAACCCCCACCCCTCCCCCCACTGCCATTCATTTGATGTTTGATTAGTTAATTTGATGCCATTTTGTTTTAAAGTATAAATAATCTGAAGCATATGTTGCCAGTGCACTTTATACTCAGCATGTAAGTAAATTATAGAATCTTTAAAGTGCATTAGGAGGCTATTCAGCCCATTGAATCTGCACTAGCTCTTTGAAAGAGCATTCTAGCTCATTCCACTCCCCTGTCTTAACCTTGCACGTTCTTCCTTTTCAGATAACAATCCAATTCCCTTTTGAATACCTCGACTGAACCTGCCTCCCTCTCAGGAAGTTCATTTCAGACTCCGACCACCCTCTGGGTTTAAAAACAATTCCTCATGTCATTTTTACTCTTTTTGCCAAGTATTTGAAATCTGTACCCTCTAGTTGTTGGTGTCCTCTCGAGAGAGAGATCAGCTTCTCACTATTTACCCTGTCCGTGACTTTCGGGTTCTTGTTTACCTCAATCGAGTTTCCTCTCAGTCTCCTTTCCTCCAAGGAAAACAGTCCCAACCTCTCCAATCTACCCTCGTACTTTCAGTTCCTTACCCTGGAATCATTTTTGTGAACCTCCTCTATACTCGCTCCATCTTCCCTCAAATAGACAATCAGAACTGAATGCAGTCTCCAGATGACACCCAACGAGTGTCTTATACATAAACATGACCTCCTTATTCTTATACTCAATACGCCTAGTAATAAAGCTAACGCTATTTATGTTGTGAGAAGCCTCACAACACCAGGTTAAAGTCCAACAGGTTTATTTGGTAGCATGAGCTTTCAGAGCACTGTTCCTTCATCAGGTGAGTGGCTCACCTGATGAAAATCGACATGTTTTATGGGGCCCACCTGGATCATAAATTTTTGAATTTGGCGAACGATAAGCATGATCGGCTTCACTTCAGATATGATTCATTTCACCCACCTTTTATTAAACAAAAGGTTTTATTGCTTTTATTAAACAAAGTTTTTTTTTAAGAATATCATTAACATAGATAGTAAGAATATTAGCAATAAATTCTAACAATTACAAACAACACCAAAACAACCACGATAATGTATAACCCTTAACAAATATAGGAGCTGTCCTAATCAAACCAATCCCATATACAGGACCCTTCAAGCAGGTTTAATAAGCATAGACTATTGCTCACATGATACTGAAATTGAGCCCTTTGGATGAAGTCTGCAGTTCTCTGGATAGACTCAGGACAGTTTGAAGTCGGAACATTTTTCCAAAACAGCAGGGACTCTCGGCAAGCTACTGACCCGATTCCAGTGGCTTCATCCCCCACCTTCAGAAAGACAGAATTTCCAAAATCAGGAAGAGAGAGACTTTTTTTCAGCTTGCTGTCCCTTCTAAAACTCAATTCAAACTGCAACTCCAAACAGAAAACTAAAAAAAATTCCAATCATCTGACTTACCTACTTTGCAGAGTCATTAACATCCCAGTAAAAATAAACAACACCCCCTCCCTTAAACAGCAATAAAAAGACTCCTCCAGACCAGCCGGTGCCATAATGACAGGCAGTTAGGCTGTGATCTGGGAAACACTGACTGTAAGAGCTGCATAGACCAGGATTCTAAAATAAAACATTTCTTAACGGTACACTAAGGTCACACTCTCTCCAGACACCTCATGAATTTGAACATATCTGACAGATCTCCTTTCAATCTTCTCTTCTCCAGGGGAGAACAGCCTCAGGTCCATCAATCTGTGCACATAACTGAAGCCTCTCATCCTCAACTGCTACTGTAAATCATTTCTTGACCTTGCTCAAACCTTCACCTCCTTCTGTCGGGGCTGAACCAGCGTTTAAGAAGGTTCATAACTTGTTTTCCTTGATAGCCCTTGTTCATAAAACCCAGCTTTCGGTATATTTTATCTTTTTTCTCAACTTATCCTGCCACATTCAAAGCTTTATTATTTACCCAGTCCCCTCTGCTCTTGCCTTTCCTTCGGAGTTGTACTTCTTATTTTATGCCATCTTTTGTTCTTCTGACCGAAACCCTATCACATTCTTCTTCATTAAATTTTGCCTGCCCGTCTGCCAGCCTATAATATACCACAAAGTCAATTTGTAACAATTAATTTGTGGGATGTGGGCATTGCAGGCTGGGTCAGCATTTATTGGCCATCTCTAATTGCTTTTGAGAAGGTTGTGTTGAGCTGCTATGATCACTGAGGGATAGGTACATCCACCATGCTGTTAGGGAACGAGTTCCAGCGTTTTGACCTGGTGATTGTGGAGGAACGGTGATATATTTCCAAGTCTTGGGGAACTTGCACGTAATGATGAACCTATATGTCTGCTGCTTTTGTCCTTCTAAGTTATAGTGGTTGTGAATTTAGAAGGTGCTATCTAAGGAGGCTTGGTGAATTGCTGCAGTGAATCTTGTAATGATACATACTGCTGCCACTGTGTGTTGGTGGTGGAGGGATTGAATGTTTGTGGATGGCGGCCTATCAAGTGGGCTGCAGTGTCCTAGATGGTGTCAGGTTTCTTGGTTGTTGTTGGAGCTGCACTCATCCAGGCAAGTGGAGCAGATTCCATCACGTTCCTAACTTGTTCCTTGTAGATGGTGGACAGTGTTTGGGGAGTCAGGATATGAGTTACTCACTGCAGGATTCCTGGGTTTGACCAGCTTTTGTAACCACTGTGTTTATATGGCTGATCCAGTTCAATTTCTGGTCAATGTTAACCGTCCATGATGTTGATATTGGGGGAGTTTGACAATGGAGATACCATTGGCTGTCAATGAATGATGGTTAGATTTTCTCTTGTTGGAAATGGTCACTGCCTGGTACTTGTGACGTGAAAGTTACTTGCCACTTCTCAGCCCACATCTGGATACTGTCCAGATCTTGTGGCATTTGGACATGGGAGTATTGTGAACTGTCAGGAGGATAGTAGTTCAACATCATATTCAATGTTGAAATTGTGTCCTGTATAGCCAGGTCTAACTTATTAAGAATTTAGCTCCACCATGTATCAGCCCCAGTCAGAAATAAATGAGGTTTTCTGGAATTCATGTTTTTTAATAGTTTTGAATTAAATTGCCTAATGAAATTCTAGGAATGTTAAAGACCACACAGTTCAAAAATAAAAAAAAATGTAGAGAGCAGAACATTCCTTTGTACGTGGTCTCTTCAATCTCACAAAAAGTTTCAAATCTACCTCACAGAGGCCTTCCAACTGGTGAACAGGACGGCTGTTAGAGGATGCTACAATCAGAGGATTAGATAGAATAGACAGTGAGAGCCTTTTTCCTCGGATGGTGATGGCTAACATAAGGGGACATAGCTTTAAATTGAGTGAGGGGTGATGGATACAAGTCCGATATCAGAGGTAGGTTCTTTAGTCAGAGAGTAGTAAGAGCGTGAAATGCCCTGCCTGCAACAGTAGTGGATTCGCCAGCATTAAGGGCATTTAAATGGTCATTGGATAAATATATGGATGATATTGGAATAGTGTAGGTTAGCTGGGCTTTAGGTTGGTTTCTCAGGTCAGCACAATATTGGGGGCCGAAGGGCCTGTACTGCGCTGTAATGTTCTATAAAATACTAATCGGTATTGATATTTTTCATTTATAAAGCAATGATTTTACTGAGCTTTGACAAAGAGTCATCTGGACTTGAAACATCAGCTCTTTTCTCTCCTTATAGATGCTGCCAGACCTGCTGAGATTTTCCAGCATTTTCTCTTTTGGTTCCAGATTCCAGTGTCCACACTAATTTGCTTTTACTGATATTTGGGAACTCAAATGGTAGCTGAGTGCAAATTTTCCAGCTCCCATTACCTGCCTCAAGGAGGAAAATCTAGCCCATCACGTTTATATTTGCAGTATAACTTCTTTTTGTAGTGTTGTCATGTCAAACAGGCTGCGGAGGGTTCTCATCCAACCCACCCATTAGGTACTTGTGTGAGTCACGCTAAAACCTGAACTTTAAGCCATTTATTCAAAATGTAATGAAACACTTGTGTGAAAACAGCAGGGTGTAAGACATGATTGCAGGCGTTTGTGCACAATGTTCCCACTAAGCTATAGGTACGTGTGGCTGCCCAGACATCTTAACTGGACTGTACATTGCAGCAAGTGGGTGTCCATAGTGAAGAGAAGAGAGTGGGAGCAGTGTTTGTGTATGTGAATCTATTCAGACAACATAGTAAGTGTCATTTTAGAGATTTTACTGTAACTGGTTACCCGCCGCCAGGACTTCAGACATTTTTGATCCCTCAGGAATCCTGGAATTCATGAGCAATGGCTTCCCAGACTTTGTAACTTCCTGCACAGGACATGGATTCTATGACATGTCAGCGTACAATAGTCAATCATGATCACTATTCAAATAGGGCTGGCATTGCAGGAACTACTTAAACTCCAGGTAGATTGGGAGCCAGTGATTAATTCCCTGGGATGTTAAGGGAAAGTTGCGTATGAAAAAGCAGAAAGCCTGACTTTTCCAGAATTCTGTTGCTAATTGATTAAGCCAATGAATTGATTAATTCATATCTGTTAATTCTAATTTGTTGATTCAACTACTCGAATCCATGCTAGTTATTAAATACTTAGAGAAATCTGAATTAACTGGGAGCTGAAACGTGCTGAAGTGGACAATCTGATTGCTGGTATTACCCTATCCAAGATGATCAGAGGGTTAGATAGGGTGGACAGTGAGAGCCTTTTTCCTCGGATGCAGATGGCTAACACGAGGGGACGTAGCTTTAAATTAAGGGGTGGTAGTTATAGGACAGATGCTAGAGGTAGGTTCTTTACTCAGAGGGTAGTAAGGGTGTGGAATGCCCTGCCTGCAGCAGTTGTGGACTCGTCAAGTTTAAGGGCATTCAAATGGTCAGTGGATAGGCATATGGATAGCATTGGAATAGTTTAGGATAGAGGGTCATAAAATTGGTTACATTGGTCGGCGCAACATCGAGGGCCGAAGGGCCTGTACTGCGCTGTAATGTTCTATGTTCTATCATAAATTACATCGAGGAAAACAGGTAAAGCAGATCAATGACCCTCAATGTCCTCTCTTTCGGAGAGACAGCCGGAAGTGTGGCTTGAGTAAAGGTGCAGCTACTTATATACTTTCCAGCTTCTATAGACTATATCTCCCACAGCCACCATTATGATCCACACTTCCACGGACAAGCTGTCCAGTGACCCAAAGGAGCCAGGGAAACATTGCCTGGTTGCTGTCTCTCATTTGCCTCATGACTGGCATCAGGCACTGCAAAGCCCTGGTGTGGAAGTAGCGATGAAGCCAAATGCGTACTGTCAAACTGTGACTGCAGAGAAAGCATCCCAAAACAGTGAGACAGCTGGAATACCCTTCACTGTCAGGGATGTATAATCCTGAAGATCGGAAAATCTTCAATTCTTTACTCAGAGCCTGCGTCAGGCAGTAGTGAGAAAAGATGTAGCAATGTGACCAGAGAGAAGAGCAGACTTGATGAATTACACAGAATTCATTGAAAAAATACAATGGATGAGATTTGGACAGATTTTCAAAGAACATCTGATGAGATTCCGCGTAAAAAAAAAACTCAAGGTATTGGCAACACAGTGGTTAGCGCTGCTGCCTCACAATGTCAGGGACCCGGTTCGATTCCTGGTTTGGGTTACTGTGGTGGAGTTTGCACGTTCTCCCCATGTCTGCATGGGTTTCTTCTGGGTGCTCCAGTTTCCTCCCATACACGTGCTGGTTAGGTTGATTACTTAATGCCCTAATATTCATGGGGTAAATATGTGGAATTGTAGGGATAGAGCCTGGGTGAGATACTCTGTCCAAGCATCAATGCAGACACAGACTCCTGCATTGTAGGAATTCTATGATTCTAACTGGAATTTGGGGAAATGTGGCACATGAAGATGAGAGTTGAGCTAAGAGAATCACGGACTGGATGTAGAGATATAATCTATCTTTAAATAATAATGATGATGAATTGTTCTACACTGACCTCTTGTGGTTCCCATGTCCAGCTCTGAGAAATCAACAAAATCCAAAGTTAATTTCATAAATCAATCTCTATTTGATTGGTTCTCACTAGGAGCTTATGTTCGGGTTACGCTTGTGTGTTGTGTAGCATGGGATTTGAGTTGGGGGTGACAGAGTATTGGCTCCAGAGAACCTGATGAGTTTTTAATGTGCTTTGACCATTATTTATTGATTTGTTCAAACTCAGATGTGACCAGTAATTGAGTTCAATTTGGTTCCATAATTTGTCATGGTGGGATTTAAACTTATCATCTGTAAAGGACTAGCCCAGTTTCATAACCACTTCACTGCTGTAGCTTGCAATGGGATGAGTATCCCTCACTGCTCATTGCTGTTATTCTGATGTAATTTTAGAATGCTTGAACATGCCGTTCTCTTTTGCATCAACACTTCCTGTAACTCTTTAATGTATCCTACACAATTGAAGCGCCACCTATATATGTTTCTACCCCTGCAGAGACCTCGTTGCCTTTTGTTTCCAATGCCACCCCCTGGCCCCAGGTTGGGTGAAGGGATTATTCGATCTGCACATTGAAACGCTCTGACAGTCATTGTGATTAACACTTTGAATTGGGCCTGGATTCTGAATTAACCAATTTGTTTTATTGATACAGATTATGCCAATCAGCCACATACAAACCACTATGTCTGTTAACCAAACAGCATTAGTACGAGAGTAGTTGCCAAGTCTATCACAAGTTCCTGCTTTGATTTTGGCCCAGTTTAGCTCAGAGTGACCCTGATAGCCGTACTTCTCATGGTCCAGCCTTTCTCTCAATCTCCCAGGCTTAACTATCCCATTGACCTTTAAACTCTTGAGATTGAATTATTAATGCTTGTCATTTCCTTGGACTGGGTCTTCTGTTTCCCAGTTGAATGAGCCACAGGTGAAAGATGTTTCTATCAAATGGGCTCTTCCTGGATTATAGCACATTTAAAGCTGTACAGAATTGAAAACCAAAGTTATTTCCTGGATGTCTGTTCCATTGGAGCCCATCTTAGACCTATCTCAGCCTTGGGTTAACAGTTAAGAGGAAAATATACAAATGTATATTTATTCACAGTGTGAGTCTGTCTCTATACATACAGTGACGTACATCATGATGAAATCTAATATCAGAATTCAAGAAGGAACCTGAAGGGATTGAGGGTTGGGCAATAAAAGCTGGCCCAGCCAGCGACAGCCATGTCTCACGAATGAATAAAAAACAAGTAGCTACAGTAAATCTGTAAAACACACAACATTGACGTACATAGTGTGACCTCTAAAGAAAAGATTTATGTGTTATAACTTCAAGATATCCCAGAGTGCTTCATAGTTGATGAAATACTTTTGAACAGAGATTAGGCTCCACGGTTCATGAGGAGAAATAGGAGCAGGTTTTGAGAGGCCAAATGACCTCAGGAACATTTTCTGATCTTTGTGTCTGTTTGGAACAATAAATAAGGCAAAAAGAATATTGGGGTTAGTCAGTGATGTAAGGAATATCTCACAGCAGGTGGAGATGCACTCGGAGTGAGAGAGGAGTCAATTCAGCTGTTACATTCCATGTTGGAATAAATAACTTTGACAGGAACAGGGAGAATGCTCAATTCTTCAGAGCATCAGGAGTTAGGCTAGAAATGGAAAAACAGGCGCAATAATCTCCGGATTATTGTTCAAGGAATGTGCAAACTGGCCAGGAGAACAGGGAGAACTAACATGCGGCAAACAGCTGGTGCAGGGAAGAAAGGTTCTTTTTCATAGGGATACAGACACCAGTTCTGGAACAGGAAGGGATGGGATGGAGGTTCCATCTGACCCAGGATGGGAACTGCATCCAAACAGAAAAGGGAAATAGGAAAGTGGCAAAGGCTTTAAAATGAGTAAGTGGAGCAGGAATCTACTTTATTTTGGAGCAGGAAGAACTGTAAGCAAAGCAGAACAGGGCAGAAGAGCATATCAAAGAATAAAGTAAAGGAGAACATTGTTGGCCAGGGAATAAATAGAGAGATAAAACTGGAGTCTAATTGAACATAAAAGGAGAGGAAATCCTATTAAAAATTATTTCAAATGTCGGTACAGCAAAGGCATATTGTGTCTACGATAAAACAGGAGACAATTGAATGTCAAGTGGAAGCAGACACAGGAATTACAGAGGCACTACTGTAAAAAAAAACAAAAAATTCAAGACTAGGAACTAAACATTTCCAGATATAGCGTACTTGAAAAGATAAAGAGGGAAATGGATATACAGGATGACTTTTTAATGTCGTACATAAAAAGGATATTTGCTCTTAGATCTCGTGATGGGGAATGAAGCAGGACAGATAAGAGAAGTTAAAGTAGGGGAACATTTAGGCAATAGTGACCACAATAAAATAAGCTCTGAGATGATGATAGTGAAGGGCATTAGTGTGAGGGAAATCAAGTTAAGAGTTTGGAGAAGAGCTAATCTGGATGGGCTAGGAGAGAACTTGGAAAAATAAAATGGCCAAGTGTGATATAGATCAACGGTTATGCAAAATAAAGCGCTCAACAGAGTGCCGGACAAATAATTCCGCTAAAAAGAAAGAAAAAAAGTGAACACTAGCGAGACTCCATGGATGATTCACTTAGGAAAGAGAGAGGCATTCATTAAGTACATAGGCAGAAGGAATGTGGGGAAAAAAAAATGAGGTTGGGAGAAAGCCAAAGAGGAACTACAAAATTAAATAATCAAAAAACATCAAAAAGTAAAAGATTTGACTGTCATGTCAATATTAAAGTCAAGCTGTGATGGGAATAGGCCAATGAAACAGGATAATAACATGGGTAACAATAGAGAGATGGCAGAAATATTAAATAACGATTTTGTTTTGCCAATTGACCAGGGAGAATGGACAGGTAGATGTTGTGCAGAATAATGAGATGATCAGTAAGTGGTTTTAAAATGTAAAATGAATAAACTAAACAAACTCAGAGGATAGACCCTTGGTCCAGATAGATTGCATTCATTAAAAGAATCTATGGAAAAGGAACAGAGGCATTAAAATACATTTAATAACTCATTTATACAAAGTGTGGTGGCAGAGGACTGACAGATTGCTTTTATTTAAGAACATGCCCAGGGAATTGGAGAGTAGTCAGCTCAATATCAATGATAGGAAAATATGGAATCCTAACTAAAGGGGAGAATTGGAGAGCACCTAGAAAGGAGAAATAGAATAATGAACAGTCAGCTTGGATCTCAATCTAGATCTGACCAAACTCTATGGGAGGCGGGGAAAGGAATAATTGAAGGATGGAGATTGTCATTTAAATAAAGGAAACACATTTTCAGAGCTGAGAAGATGCTCGGTCACATCCCACAAAGTGGAAATGGGGACATCTATGAATTGGCCACCAGCCTAGTCTCAGATTTCCAGTATGCTGTGGCTATCTCTGCCTCCATGCTAACCCTCATTTCCAGGTAAAAATACAACAGGGTTTATTGGTGAACTCAGCTGCATCTCTCAACATTCACCCCCTTTCAAAGTGGCTTCTTTTTTCTATAGCGCAGGATAAAGCAGATAACACGTTTGGTATGTTCCCTCGGGAGTATAGAGGGGGAGTATACAGTGGTCACCGTGCAGGCAGGATCCCCATGGGACCTTTACTGAGAGGAACAGTAAAGGGTGATGGTCCTGGGACTGTTTTAGGATCCGGCAGGAGGTTAATGAGGTTCCCAGAGTGGGGTTAGCAGTTATTGTAAAGTGTAGTTGTGTCACACAGACGGTCGGGTTCCGAGTTATCTGAGGGTGCTGCTTTCTGTCAAATCCTGAAATTGCACAAGTGCATTTGGCGATTTAATTGCAGCCTAAATCCTAGTCGTCAACAGAGGGAGATTTTTTCCTGATTCCCTGCTGCAGGGGGATCGCCACCATAATTTCTCTCAGAAATCCTGGAAAACTGCAAGTCAGAAAGCTCTTGTTGCTGCTCTTCCTTCAGCTTTACAGCATCAATTTATTATATAAAACTGAGCTTTTCCCCTCACAGCCTTTCTGATCCTTAAGCTTCATACAGAAATAGTGTCCAACTGTACCAGTGGACTCCTGAAATGCAATAGCATCAAATTCCACAACACTCACCGTATTTAACCTGCTCCCCATAAAGCTATTCCTAACAGATAACAGATAAAATTGTGTCAATGAAATTCTCCTCTACATGGCAGAGCTGTGCCTATCTGCCATTGTTGATTTGATTAAATACCTGTTAGTTACCGGTCAGGAAACCTCGTGACCTCAATCTAAAAACTATGTCAAACTTTCTCCTGATGGAATTGGTATTGTGGTCTCACTGAGCTCTTGAGATGGATATACTTGCTATCGAGATCAGTCACCTGGTGATTGCTCATTAAGGTTGGTCACATTAGCGCTGTGACCTGTTATATAATTGTGCGCTGCTTACCAGAAAGGTTTGCATAACTATGTGTGAGTTACAAAATGAAGCTGGTGAATTGACCAAACTTTCTTATTTCCCATCACTAACTGGTCTAAAAGAAGGATATATACAAGTAATGTCAGGTGAATAAAAACTCTGGGTGTGATTTTCTCACCCCGTTGCACGGGCCAAGTAGAGTAGCCAAGCAGAAATTTCAGCGGCAGACAAAAAGTCCGATTTGCGCCTGGTATCCACAATCCTCCCAGGCTGTTGGTTGTGATATGATCAGCAGGCGTGAGGCTGATTTAAACATTCATTGACTTATTTAAATCTGTTTAGCAAGTCCCGGATGCAATAATTCAGGCTCACTTAGCCCTCCTGCCTTGCCAGCAGAGCCCTCCCTGGTGAGGATCACAGATCATTCCCCCCCTGACAGGGACCAGATGTGATGGCCTCGCTGATGGGGGTGGAGTCTATTGAGGCCCCCTGGGTGGTCGGGGGCTAGGGGAACAGTGCCAGCTTGGCACGGTCAACCTGACACTCTGGCACTGCCCACCAGGCAATGCTAAGGAGGTAGGGCCTGAGTGGGTGGAGACAGGCAGGGAAGAGATCGGAGGAGGAGTGGGAAGGGGGAACTCTGCATTGGAAGGTGAAGGTGAGAGCTGGTGGGGGGTTCAGGGCTGGCAATTGGAGGGTAACAGGGGCAGCAATAAGGAGGCTGGCGATCTGTGGGGATACTCTGGCCATTGGAGGGGGCGGGGCATCTGTGGGAGAGTTGGTAATCAGGGATCTGTGGAGGGGGGGGTTAGTGATTGGTATTGGGGAAGAGGTTGACAGATATCCTATGAATTTTGTACACCATATATGGGAGATCAGGGCACATGCGTATCAGTCTGCAGAGCCAGCTTCCCTGGTGAACGTAGGCTTTTCCCACTCCTCAAACCAGCATGGAGCGTCCAACTCCCAGAAATGTTGACGGAGCGTGGGGAAATTGCATGTGGCAGCTCACTGTAAAAAAAAGAATGAAACTCTCCAGTTTTGACACTTTTTGTGACACTTTTTTTTTACAGTGACACACTGCACCGGGTCAGTGAGGAATCGCAGTTATACACACAGTATCCGCGGAAATGTAACCAGCCAATTCTGTATTCTATGTAACCGTGTGACCAAATGTTTCAGCTAAAAAAGCCTCTGATAAATTTAACCATTTGCTGTCACATGCTCAGCTATGCAGTAGCTATATTACCCATGCTGTGAGCATTTTGATCCACTTGTTGATCAGGGATGTGGAATAGCTTTATCATCTTCTAGAAACGCTGGGCTCAGTATCGCAACTCCTGCTGGATAAGCCCACGGCACGGATCGGAGTTTAAATCTTAAGCACGCGCTCACCGGGGAGAACACGGACTGTATATAAAGGTACTTAGTATAATGAAACATGGCTCACCCGGGAAGGGACGGCTATTGTTCCAGAAACTTTGTACACACTTCAAATTGTGTCCATGGATCAGGAGCATTGTGAAATTGTGCTGAGTGTGGTGTGAGGGTGTGTAACAGGACCAAATTCACAGGATGTGTAGAAAGCGTATAGTGCAATTGTTTGCAACAGTTTCACTGGAATTTAGAGTCACTACCTTGCATTAATCAGAGCTTAACTCTCTAGGTCTCACCCCACAAGTTAAACCAAGATTATGTTTTGATTATGACTAATATCTGAGGCAGGAAGTTTAAGGTTGGCCTTAAAAAGAAGCAACAAGTGGAAAGGAGCATGTTGGGAGTTCCAGTATTGATGGCCCAGTGATATTTTATGGACAGGAGGGAGGGGGAGTTTATTCTCCTCTTGCAACCCATCCATAAACAGCTGTCTTCGATTTTGATTTCCCTCTTTATAAGCAGTGTTTTGTATTCCCAAATCCTCAGTTTTGATATGATCCAATTTCTATTGATAACTCCACAGCAAACTTGAGATAGGATAAACTCAGAGATTTAGTTTATTTTATGCATACTGGAAAGGCAGGAAGAAGGTTTGCAGTGTCTTCCCCACCACCTTTTTTTTTTGCATTCATACACTAAAAGTGGGATAAAGTACAAAAAGAGGTAGAGGGCAAAGACCTCAGAGAAAATAAAGAATTATTGTTTCATCCAAGTCCAGAATTAAAAGTTCAATGTTGCATTCCTTCACAGAGGTTAGCAGGCTGGAAACTGATGCTGGATAATCCAGTTTTTCAGTAGAAATGATTTCTATGATGGGAACACAGCGGCAAATTAGCTTTGGATATTGTACAGAATTTGTACAGAAGTTTCGAAGTTGCAGTATAAACAGTGTAGATGGAGGCCTGGCATTCAAACTGGACAGAGACAATTTCCTGAACTGCTTCTTGGTGTAGAAGCTGTCAGACTGAAGTTTGCAGCTCCAGAATACACTAATGGAATTCACCAGCTTGTGAAGAAGAGGGAATTCATGTGACTCCCACCTCTCCACTTTGGTATTGACAGAGGCTGTATCTTCCTGAGCCTGGAATTTTGGGATTGTTAATGCTTTAGGCCATTAGAAGTTCCAAAAAATTCAAGTTTCAGCGTCTTTGATCTGAGAAGACTGGCAGTCTCTGTTAGTCAGGCCTGGCTTAGAAAACGTAAATGACCTTCGAACAATTCCCTGTGGAAGTTGGACTGACTGGATTGTTAGAATATTTTCAGGGATAATGAGGTAGCAGCTTTCCTGAATGCCAGCAAGTCCTTTTGGTTTGAGTCAAAGCTAAAGTCAGTCACTATAATGTCTTGGTCCAGACTTTAAAATTTTATGAATTTGCCGGGATGGTATAGAAATTTTATTAAAGCTATCGAATGGGGTCTTAGCTCACTGACAGATGTAAAAATGAGAGTGAAGTCATAGGCATGGAGTGGTGTTGCACTGGAGGCCAGAAGGTTGGTAACAGTTACTTTATAACATCACATTATATCATTTTTATTTGTTCACAGGACATTGCAGGCTGGGCCAGTATTTATTGCCCATCCCTGAGAGTGGTTAAGAGTTAATCACGTTGCTGTAGATTTGGAGTCACAAGTAGGCCAAATCAGATAAGGGTGTCAGATTTCCTTCCCTAAAGGCTGTTTAGTGAACCAGATGGGTTTTAATGACAAATTAAATTGACTGTCAAGGAAGATTCTGAAGGAAATTGAGCATAATTTCTTGCTACAACTTCTACAATCAATTGACACTAATTCAAGCATAGAAAAAGAAATGTCCAGTCTATCTGGGAGGTGGTAAATGTCGGCAGCAGGTTGCCTGGGTAACAGGTGGTGTAGGAGAAGATTGCGGGAGGATTGAATATATTTTTTGCTGGAGTGAAGCTTATGGGTATTAGTTTTGAGCTAAAACTTATTTTTACCCAGTGAACTTGAGTTTACTGTGTAGCCTTTATGACCTTGTGATGGGATCGCAAGATCTGCAAGAGTGTGTATGTATGAGCGTGTGTGGCAGCGCATGGTGTAAGAATGGTCCATGGAAGAATGGAATCCTGTAATGCAGTGTGCTGTAGGAAAGGCACAATTGCTATTGTCTTGCTGCTGTTGCTGGGTGTCCCATTTGAAGCTCCCGTGGTTCAGTGTGGAGCCTGCTGCTTTACTGCAGCTGGCTTTACTGATAACTCCCTGTGAATAAGCAGGAGAATCAGGTAGCTCTGTGGCTGAGGGTCACGGTGCCTTTTAATCACCACATGTAACACAGTGCTGAATGTTTGCCCCTTGAGGGTGGGATGGGAGTGCAGTCGGATATTTGTCCCTGGGGATGGGGTGGTAGTTTGGTTAGATATTTGCCCCTGGGAGTGAGGTGGGAGTGCAGTTGGATATTTGCCTCTGGGGATGGGGTGGTAGTGCGGTTAGATGTTTGCCCCTGGGGGTGTAGTGGTAATGCAGTCGGATATTTACCCTTGGGGGTGAGGTGCTGGTGCAGTCAGATGTTTGCCCCTGGGGGTAGGGTGGGAGTGCAGTCAGATGTTTGTCCCTGGGGGTAGGGTGGGAGTGCAGTCAGATGTTTGCCCCTGAGGGTGGACACTTCACTGCCGCACTGAGAGCATGCTGGGTGCTGGTCGTTGGTGGGTGCTGGGCGTTGGATGTGGTTTTACAGGTGAAATGTTAAAGATGGGGGCTGGATTTGGCTGTTGTTAGAGATGAAATGTTAAAGACAGGCCCTGGCTGTTCATTCAGCTGGATGTTAAACAAAACTCTCCAGGAGAGGTGGTCATTTCCTCGTCTCCTGACTAAACTCATTCTGTATCACTAAACAAAAGTTAACTGGCCCCTGATCCCACTACTGTGCGTGTGTGTCACCTTGCAGTGTGCAAACAGCAACAACTGTGTTTCAAAAGTAATTTATTAAAGCTGCGAACGTGAAGTCACATTTCCAGCCCAGCATTCCATATCCAAGTTATAAACAGTACCCTAAAACATAGACCAGAACTCCACTCTTACAAGATGCTGTTTTTCCAGTGTCTGGTTGAGAGGGTTTCAGGGGGAGGGAACTGAGGGAGAGAGGACTGTGGGGAAGGGGATTTAAAGTGAGGGGTGTATGAGAGCTGCGATTGTGAATTATTACAATTGTCATTCGGGCTATCAGTCAGTCTGTGGTTATCCAGGAGCGCTGTACAAGCTGTTTAATCTTTAACATTGGTAAAGCAATGATTTAAATTTGATTGAATTAGAAACAACCTTCAGGAATTTATACTCCATTTGCTTTGATATTGGGTCAATTTGTTGAATGATGTTTGCTCACTTTGTGAACACAATTTCTCTGCGCTTTTGCTGGTGTCATTTCAGATAAAGTATCACTCATTAATTCCACTGTGCACTTTGATTTGATTTATTATTCTCACATATATTCATATACAATGAAAAATATTGCACTATATATGCAAAGCATAGTGTATATTGAGAAGGAAAGGAGAGAATGCAGAATGTAGTGTTACAGTCATAGCCAGGGTGTAGAGAAAGATTGACTGAATGCAAGTTGTCCATTCAAAAGTCTGATGGCAGCAGGGAAGAAGCTGTTCTTGATTCGGTTGATACTGACCTCAGACTTTTGTATCTTTTTCCTGACAGAAGGTGGAAGAGAGAATATCTGGGGTGAGTGGGATCCTTAATTATGCTGGCTGCTTTTCCGAGACAGTGGGAAGTGTAGACAGAGTCAATGGATGGGAGGCTGGTTTACGTGATGGATTGGGCTACATTCACAACTCTTCACAGTTCCTTGCAGTCTTGGACAGAGCAGGAGCCATACCAAGCTACGATACAACCAGAAAAAATGCTTTCTATGGTGCACCAGTAAAAGTTGGTGAGAGTCATAGCTGACATGCCAAATTTCTTTACTCTTCTGAGAAAGTAAAGGCATTAATTGGCTTTCTTAATGATAACACAGTGTGAAGGGACCAGGACAGGTTGTAGATGATCAGGGCGCATGTAATAAACCTTTCATAACAAGATCTTTGAAGCAGTCTCTAACCGGACTCTGAGAGTTGCCAAATGGCAACTCTCAGTACCCTAGCTTTCAATTAGATACTTTGCAATCTTCTGCATTCAACATTGTGTTCAGCAACTTCAGACTGTGATCTCTCTCAGCCCACTTTGTTTCTATTTCCTTGATGCATTTGCAAGTCTTCATTTTGGTTTTGTCCTATTTTTGCTTTCGCATACAGCTGTTTATTATTCTACCATTCACACCCACTCTGGACAAATCTTTTGATTTTTAATACAATCATTACCGTTCGGTTGGTCTTTTGTACTGTGAAATTGTCTATAGTTTAATCTCTTCCATCCTCCATCCTATCCCAGATCTTCCCCCCACTTTGTTCTTTCTCCTCCCACTTTCAAACCCCTCACTTTAAACCTTCATTCATTGCTGAAGAACAGTCCTCGATCTGAAACATTAACTTTGTCTCTCTCTCTCTCTCTCTGCACGTAGATGCTGTCGGACCCTCTGAGTATTTTCAACATATTCCATTTTTATTGATAATAGTTCCAAACCTAATAAATATTTCAATACGGGTAACTCCTGAACCAGTTAGCGTGGGTGTTAAACAGACCAGGATGATGAGATAAATTCTATTCTCTGAGCAATATTATATAAGACTTCATTGACCTGGCGAAAGCACAGTAAGAAGTCTCAGAACACTAGGTTAAAGTCCAACAGGTTTATTTGGCAGCATAAGCTTTCGGAGTCTCACCTGATGAAGGATCAGGTGATGAAGAAGCCTGAGACTCCGAAAGCTAGTACCAAATAAACCTGTTGGACTTTAACCTGGTGTTGTGAGACTGCTTACTGTGTTTATCCCAGTCCAATGCATAGAGATATAGAGGTTTACAGCACAGAAACAGGCCCTTTGGCCAACAGGTCCATGCTGCCCTTTTTTTTTAAAAACCTCTAAGCTAATGTCTCCACATTATTGACCTGGGGATGCAGTGGGTACGAGGCACGAGGGAACCCATACTGCCTCTTAGCTGGCAGTCTCATTCAGAGCAACATGGGAAAGCTGGTATGAGGAAATATTGGCCGGAATTCTCCAAACCATCAGAGAGGATGGAGAATTTGATGCTTTGTGTTGGCCATTTGCGTTACTCACTGGTGGTGCTGCCGGGGAACTCGCCACGGTGAGTGGGTTGTCTTTGGGGATAGCGGAAGACCCTGCTGGTGAGAGGGGCTGCAGAATCCCATCCAACTCTGGTACTAGTTCTTAGCTCCTCATCTTCATGAGTTTTGTGAAGGTGACGGGACTTGTTGTTATAATCGCTGTTCGCTGGAGTGAGAAAATAACAGAGGGAATCCCTAAGGGTGCGAAGATTGATTTCCCTTGACACGCACATCAATTCAGACACACCGGATGGTTACAAAAAGACTGGTGGAAATAAAGTTGAGCAGTTTAAGAAGAAACTTCTTCCATTCTTATCTTTTTGTCAATGCTTGTGGTATAAAGAGTAGCTGCTTCCTGTACAACCTACTGCACCTGCAAGTAGGGCTTACACATGACCTCCAGTTACTGTTAGCTGTCTGCTGTTTTCCTAGGAACTAACATTCATACATTGAGCCAGGAGTCTCTCCTTCAATGTCAACAAAACAAAGGAGATTGTTATTGGCTTCTGGGAGCATAAAGGAGAACATACCCCTGTTTATGTTAATGGGGACAATGTAGAAAGGGTCGAGAACTTCAAGTTTTTAGGTGTCCAGATCACCAACAACCTGTCCTAGTCCCCCCATGCTGACACTATTGTTAAGAAAGCCCAGCAACACCTCTATTTCTCAGAAGACTAAGGAAATTTGGTATGTAAGCTACAACTCTCAGCAACTTTTACAGATGCACTATAGAAAGCATTCTTTCTGCTTGTATCACAGCTTGGTACGGCTCCTGTCTGCCCAAGACCACAGAGAACTACAAAAGCTTGTGAATGTAGCACAGTCCATCACACAAACCAGCCTCCTGTCCATTGACTCTGTCTACATTTCCCCCTGCCTCAGCAAAGCAGCCAATGTAATTAAGGACCCCATGCACCTTGGACATTCTCTCTTCCACCTTCTTCCTTCGGGAAAAAGATACAAAAGTCTGAGGTCACGTACCAACTGACTCAAGAACAGCTTCTGCCCTACTGCTGTCAGACTTTTGAGTGGACTTACCTTGCATTCATTTGATCTTTTTCCTCACCCTAGCTGTGACTGTAACACTACATTCTGTGTTCTCTCATTTCCTTCTCTATGAACAGTATGCTTTGTCTCCATAGTGTGCAAAAAACAATACTTTTCACTATATGTTAATACATGTTTCAATAATAAATCACACCCCACTCCCAGGGGCAAACTTATCACCTGGAATGTGACTCTACAGTGCAGTACAGCAGGAGTGCTGCACTGCCAGAGATTCCAATACAATGTTAAACAGAGGTGCCCTTTCATTTATATGTAAAAGATTCCACAGCAGTATTCAGAAATGAGCAGGAATGCCCAGGTCAGTATTCATTCCTTAAACAACATCAGGTCATTGTCTCATTGAGGTTTGTGCTCCTGTGTGTTCCTACTTCACAACAGTAATTACACTTCCAAAAACAATTCATTGGCTCTAAAGCATTGTGGTATATTCTGGGGATGTGAAGGATGTTATACAAATGTAACTGCTTTCATCTTATGGAATTGGACTCAATAACTTTCCAAATACCGTGATTTCCTTTCTGTCTGTTGGGGGGCTTAGACTTTGTCTTTGTCCTTTTGTTCAGCATCACCATTCACTTAGTTAAAGCTCTTATTGTCTCAACACAGAGCACAAAGTGATGGGGTGCAGGTTTCTGTACACTCCGAGTTCCCTATCTCAGTTCTGTCATCATGGCTGATTATCAAATGGGGATCAGGCAGTGTCCATAGGAACCAAAAGCAATAGTCTCCAGGGTCACTCATTGCACTGAACTTTTATCTCCTGCAGTGAGAGAGCACTCACTTGTAATAAGTCCCGTTTCCAAGCATGGGGTGAAGTGGCATGAGGGTTGAGAGATTTGGAGCCCCCCCTCCCTGTCCACACCCCATGTTACTGCTGGAAAGGAACAGGGAGTATCTGTAGATATTTGAGCCCTGTGCACGAGGGGCCCTGCAAATGTGAGTTAAGGAAAACTGGAACAAATACTATTTTACAAGAGGCGTCTCAAAGGGGAGAGATTTATACTACTTCCAATCTTATTCCACAGAAAAATGGAACTTGTATATAAAAGAAACAGAAGATATCAATATTCTAAGGGAGTGTGTGCAGATTCTATTCAACAGCAGATATGGTGAGTCATTCTTTACAGTTACTGCTCGAGTTAACTATCCATTCGGTAAAATGCTTATAACACAGCAGCAATGAAACCAATAAAACAGCCTTCGCAGCTCTGTGTGGATGTCAGGCTCTTGAATGTTCTCCGAGACCAGAAATTCAGTAATTTTGCATTGTTTGGCGTCTAGTCTGTTTGGGAACATTGATTTGCAACAACCTGTCGGCTAGAGGGAGGAGGGGCGGTGGAGTCTCTGAGCTGCAATGTTGCCATTTTTGCGTACAGTCACGTTTTATTTCTGTTCACAGCAGGTGTTATTACCTGAGTTAACCAGCTGCCAGTAATGGTGCTAGGATTGTTTTGTCCATCTCAATGCAATCCTGGTTGTCCCATTGAAGTGAGTAGAAAAAGGAAATAGGATTGAAGAGTGATGCATTCTAGAAAGGATTGGTCACTTTGCCCTGCATTTTCTACTCATACTTCCAATAAAACCTTTTAAACAAGGGCATCAGCTACAAGGGTCCACACTGAACAAAGTCTAGATACCCTGTTCAACACTCTGTACCTTAGAAATATTCCAAACTGTTCAATATGGCAAAGATTTTGTTTCAAAAGATATTTTAAAAATCGCCTCTTATGCCTTGTCACATAAATTGACACCTGACACCGAGAATAATGAAAGATGGGACACAGCACATTAGATTTGAAATGTGTATATTTTAGCTTTGAGAAGATAGAATTAGCAAGCTGTTCTGTCAAAATGATCCCACGCATATTCCTTTTTGCCATTTATCCAGCTAGGCTGCAGAATCCCAGTCAGATGGCACGAGATCAGTTGTATTGGGCTATCTCACACTGTCAACTTGGTTTAAAATAGCCTCTGGATAGTTTTGACTCGCTCCTCCTCCACTGGGTGTGTCAAGCACCGAAGTAAACGCACCAAACACTGGGCTTCTAGTGAGACCCTGCGGTTTATTAAGTCTGGCTCTCAGTACTGTGGCTATGTTAATGGATGAGGGAAAGCTAACTGTTTGTATCCAATTCCCAAACCAATGATATTAATTTCTAACAATGAATTATTTTGTAAATATGAGCCAGCCCATGGGAATCGGAGTGGGTGAGGGGCGGAATGTGAAAATGTCCTTTGATCTTGGATGGGATTTTACGGTTTCGGGAGATTGTAAAACCTGCCCATTAGGTCTTTTTCCTGATGCTAATTGTGTCAGGTGAAATGTGTTGGAGAAGTACTCATCATTGCAAAGTTTGGTAAATATAACATCATGTGACATTCAATATGTTCAATTATAGAAGCTCTGTTTAATTCTCTTAATGGAATGGGGAGTTTGCAAGATGAAATTTTTAGAGGGTGGCTAGCATGTATCATAGAACTATAGAAATGTTACAGCATAGAAGGAGGCCATTCAGCCCATTGTGTCTATGCCAGCCCGAGAACTCCCTTTCCAATTCCACCTTCCTGCACCTGGCTCATAGCCCTATAGCTTACATCACTGATGCTGTAGATCCAGCTACTTTTTAAAAGATTTAGGGCCTCTGCCTCCTCCATGACCAACTCAGGAGTGAATTCCAGACACCCACCACCATCCTTTGCAAAAAACATTCTTTCTCATGTCCCCTGTACGTCTACTGCTATTTATCTTGAATCTATGCCCCCTGTTTATAGAATTCTCCAGTAAGAGAAAAAATTTTGTCCTTTCCATCTATTCCTTTCCCTCATCATTTTGTAACAAGTCTCCCCTCAGCTTCCTTTATTCCAAGGAAAATAACCCCAACCTATCCAATCTCTCCTCATAGCCCTGGCAATGTTCCTGTAAACTGCAGTTCCACTGCATTCCCTCCAGAGCAATTAAGTCCTTCCAGTAATGAGGTGACCAGAACTGCATACACTACTCCAGTTGTGGACCAGTGTTTTATACAATTCCAACATTATATCCTTACTTTTATATTCTATAACTCTGCCAGTGAAGAAGAGCATTCCATAAGCATTCCTTACAATCTTGTCTAAGTGAACTGCTGCCTTTAAGGGACCTGTGTACTTTACATCAAGACCTCTCACATCATCTACCCTTCTTGGTATATTTCGATTTATTGTGTATTCCCTGTAACTGTTTGACCTCCCTAAGTACAATTTGGAGTCGCAAAGCAAATTTTAAGAAAGATGAGCATTGACTGGAGCCTGCAATTTTACAGTCATGCATGTCCTCTGATTGACCTCAATGGTTTATATACAGCAGCAATGACCTGTTCAGCTGGAGCAGTGCCCTTAAAGGGACCAGTCAGATTTCTGAAGCAAATAACAGGAGAGATCTAACAGCAATTTCTAAACACTTCACTTATGCAGAACTTACCTCCTCCTTTCATTGCTGTAATTCCTCTCCCACCAGCACCCCCCTCCATGCCACCCAATTGAGATTAGAGCCATTTATTAAAATGTATCTTGGAGAGTTGCGATGAAAATACACTCAGTCTCTCTCACTTCCAACAAGGCACATCTTACAAAATGTCACTGGGTCTGTTTGCCAATTGTTGCAGAGATTACCCAGTGCAGTCAAGATAAATGTCACCCACTGCCTCCAACACCGCTAACATTCCCATCGTATCATCAAGTCAATAGCCAGGCATTGGACCATGCTGTCTGCTTTGCAGATTTCAATAGTGTGTACATAACCATTGTGATTTCTTCACTAAGGATAGTTCTTGAACTGAATAAACACATGTTTTAAAATGATGAAAAGCTTTAGTAGCATTGACGTTGAGCGAGTGTTTCCACTTGTGAGGAAGAGCAAAACCAAAAGGCCATTGACGTTAGATAAGTTGCGAAGAAATCCGACTGGAATTTTGAGGAAACTTCTTTATCCGAGAGCGCTGAGAATGTGGAATTAGTCCCACAAGGAAGTAATTAAAATAAATAGTCCAGATTGATTAAAGTAGGGGCTAGATCTTTACATAAGCGAGAGTGGAAAGGACGGTTAGGCAGATAGAGTCAGATGAGGAAAGATGGAGGGAGGTTTGAATGAGGCATAAACACAAGCATAGACTAGGTGGGCTGAATGGCCTGTTTTTATGGATGTACCAATGCCCACATGCTGCTCAGAAAGCTGGGAAATGTTAACATCTTTTAAACTGGTGTCATCTGTGTTTTCTGTAGCCGAGGCCTTAGGTTTGGATCATATGGTTCCTGTCCCATACAGGAAGATTGCTTGTGACCCAGAGGCAGTGGAAATAATCGGGATTCCAGAAGGAATTCCCTTCAAGCGACCGTGTACTTATGGAGTTCCAAAATTGAAACGGATCTTGGAAGCAAGACACAAAGTCCGCTTTGTTATTAAAAGGTAAGCTGGACTCAGAAGGCCCCAGAGCCTTGCCTGGGAGTTGTACTGTAGGGGATTCCTGTAATGGTGGATAGATTGTCACAATCCTAATTCAAGGCTTTCAAATTTCTTCCTAGAAATCTCTGGTCTTTTAAAAAGAATCAGAATCTTAACTTTTCTACATTTCAAAGTCAATTTGCTTTGCTTTTGATCATCAGTGCTAGCGGCCTGCAGGTACTTTGGACAATGTCCCTATATGAGCCCAGGTCAGCGAGCTGTTGAACTGCAGATGACTAAGTCTACTTTAGCATTCATCTGTCATCCTCCAGCAGAGAGGCAAGTGGATAAAGATTGGGAGCTGCAATCCTGGCTGATATTTCCCTCTTCTGGTTAACACAGGTGTTAATTGTATTACCCAGCTGGTGAAATAAAGTCTCAGGAGAAGCCATGGGGTCATTCTAACCAAATTCATTGGATTGGGCGAAATGGTTTTTAGGCCCCATCAAATCGTACAAACACACGAAAGAGAAGCAGAAGCAGGCCATTCAGCCCCCTTACTTCGCCATTCAATGTTTGTGTTTTGAATCACATTCCATTTACCTCCAATAACCTTTGATTTCCTTGCCTTTTGTTACCTCAAATATATCTACCTCAACAATACTCAACTGTGCTTCTACCACTTTCTAAAGCAGAAAGTTCTAAAATTACACAACCATCAGAGAAAAACATTCTCCTCATCTCTGTCCTACACGGGTGACTCCTAATTTTAAATGTCCCGCAGTGTCCCCCTAGTTCTGGACTCACTCACAAGAGGAAACACTTTCTCCGTCCACCTCGTCAAGGCAATACAGGATCTTATATTGTTCAATTCTCACGTCTAACTCTTCTAAATTCAAGTGGAAACAAGCCCAGTCTGTCCAACCTTTCCTCACTAGACAATTAGCTCATTTCAGGTATTGATCTAGTAAGCTTCTTCTGTACTGCCTCCAATGCATTTACATCCATCCTTAAATAAGGAGACCAAAACTGTGCATGGTATTCAAGATGTAGTTTCACCAATGCCCCATATAGCTGAACATAACATCCTTTTATGTTATAACAATAAAATATTGCATTCCATTAGTCTTTTTGACTACATGCTGTACCTGCATAATAACCTTGTGAATCAGTCACTAAAACACCTAGATCTCTCCACATCTGGGAATTCTGCAGCCATTCTCTGTTTCAGTAAAATTCTGTTTTTTTTTATTCTTGCCAAGGTGAACAACTTTACATTTCCCCACATTACATTCCATCTGCCAGATATTTGCCCACTCAGTCTATCTATATCTGTCTGCAACTTTCTAATGTCGTTTTCACAACATATTTTCTTACCTATCTTCGTGTCATCTGCAAATTTAGCTACCATGCCTTCACTCCCTATATCAAAGTCATTGATATAAATTGTAAAAAAGTAGAGGCCCCAGCACAAACCCCTGCGGGGTATCACTCATCACATCCTGCTAATTAGAAAAAGACTCATTTATGCATGCTCTCTGTGTTTTAATAGCCAATCAATCTTCTATCCAGGCTAATATGTTGCCCTATACATCATGAACTTTTATTTTCCACCATAACCGTTTATATAGCGCCTTGTCAAATGCTATCCAGAAATCCAAGTACAGTACATCTACAGATTCCCCTTTATGCACAGTACATGTCACTCCATCAAAGGACTCAGGTAAGTTGGTGAGATATAATTTCCCTTCACCAAACCATGCTGACTCTGTCTGACAGCCTTGAGTTTTCCCAAGAGCTCAAATTTAACACCAGCCCCATGATGGACATTAAGCTAACTGGCCATAAGGAAGCATTCGAGGTTAACCCCTTCCATCCTGTAGGGAGCAGCAAACTTCAGCTCATTATTATCCTCCAATAACACAATTTATATTGGCAATTCACATTACTCCTTTACTCTGCTGCTCCGTGGTTCTCTGTGCTAAGCTGGGACATGGACTAAGCTGAAAGGCATGCCTTTCAATGTGTTAATTAGTGCCATGGCTGCTGTTAATGAAGGGAGTTGGAGGCCAAAAATGTCCTGACCTCATCCTCACCAGCGAAAACAAGAATTTGGTGCTTAGCCAAATCTCGGTTCGCAGCAGTGGGACCAGAGAATCTCACCTATGAGTGATTTGTCTGTGCTATTTTTGTCCATATGATTTTAGTTTGGGTGGATGTGCCTTTAAATGCAGTCACAACTGTTTAAAAACCCATCGCCGTTCCAGTTCGTGTGCAGAATTGATCTCCGTACAATGTTAGAAAATTTATCGGTTGCTGGTATTGGGGAGGATTAATTCAAACTTAAAGAATGAACTGAGAGGAATTGCAGTTGTTCTGTTTGTATGGGGCAGGGTTTTCTCTGATGTTGGGGATAGGTGGACCCCACGCTATGTGGGAAACAATCACCTGATAGTAATTTTCCCCCAATTAGCCAATTAGTAACCAAAACAAGCCCCCACCCCCCAGCACTGAAGGAGCAGCTTGCAGGTGATGTGAGAGAGTGAGGGGGTGCCTCTGTTTTGAGGCTGCCATGGTGAAGGGCAGTGTCTGGCTACAGTGAGTGGCAGGGAGAGAGGGAAAGCCACAATATCTGCCTGGGACTCACATTCTGCCACCAAGGGGGCTGTCAATATCTCCAGGGCTCTCAAGGGCAACTGGAAAATTCCATTCTGCCTCTGACAATTGGTCGTAAGTGGTCTTTAACTACAGTTAATTAACTACCTGCTCCATGTGAACAGGAAACCCTCCTGCCTCCAATCCCATCTCTGTGCAGATGACCCGAAAGTGGGATGGATCCAGCAAACCAGTCCGTAGCGTGAATATTTACACCTGCCTGCCTCCACATTTGCCCTCCCTTGAGGCTTGGTAATCCCAGTCAGTGTGACTGGATTTAACAGGGTAATCTTTGGTATTAACTTATCCAGGAGATCACAGCTTTTCCTTGAAGCAGGAAGCTCTTGGAATATTTGAGTACATGTAGTAACTTGAGGAGTGGGGAGGATTGAAATGTGGACTGATTTTTGAATCTTATACCATGTAGTGTAAGCGGTTGCTAAGTATTTTCTGAGGCAGAGGATCTGAGCTACCTGCCCATTAACCTTGCCATTCTGTTATAGTGAGTGGGGGTTTGGGGGATGGGCAGTTGTGGGAGGGTGGGTGGGGGATGTGCGGTGAGAGACTGATGTTATGAATGGCACTGAATTAAATTAGAGGCAAATGTTTTTCATTTCCACTTGTAACTGAGTTTCTGACTGACCGGCATAAGCTGGTATTGTAACAAGTGTCTGTCCTGACCTGTCCCATATCTAACACTGCATAATAAGATCAGTGCGTTCAACATGATCTTTGTTCCATGTTGGGCTGCCAATTGGCTGCTGCTAATCTTAATAAAGTGTTAGTTACTAAAGCAGGGGGTTTGTGCTGATTGAAATACCTGTGCCTTTTGATACAAGGCCAACTTACCTTTCTTTTTTATTTGTCTCCATTTTCTGCAGGATGTTTGATGAGCGGGTTCTGACAGGTAAGCGTACAGTGAATGTAGACCAACACTGTCCCCTTGGTGGGCTTTCTATTTTCTGTTAGGACTCTGAGCTGTGCCTTTGAGATGAACATCAAATCTCTCATCTCAATTTCCATTCCGTGGTCACCTTTGATAGATGGATTTGATGGGACTCCCCATGTTTGTGTTATAAGTTAACCGTTAAGCTCCTGTTGATTGAACTGTAGATGAGTCCTCCTTTAGTTAACCAGTGGTTAACCATGAGCCATTTCCGCTGTTAGTGAATGAGCAGTTAATTGATTTGATAAGGTGCCACATCAAAGGAAATAAAAGCTGATAGTATAGTGGTTAACATTGCATAGAAGATCAGCTAGCTAACAGCAGACAAAGAGTAGGCATAAATGGGTCTTTTTTCTGGTTGATAAGATGTGGCAAGTGGTATGCCACAGGTCATTGCTGGACCTCAACTTTTTACAATTTGTATAAGTGACTTGAATGAAGGAACTGAAGGTATGGTTGTTAAATTTGCTAACATCACAAAGGTAGTTAGGAATGCAAATTGTAAAAATGGACATGAGAATGTTACAAAGGCACACAGATTATGTGAATGGGTACAGATCTGGCAATTGGAGTATAACGTAGGCAAATGTAGAATTGTCTACTTTGGCAGAAAGAATAAAAAAGAAGCTCATTATCTAAATGGTAAGCAATTGCAGAGCTCCGAGGTGCAGAGGGATCTGGGTGTCCTAGTGCATGAATCACAAAAGGCTGGAATACAAGTACAGCAAATAATTAGGAAATCTAATAGAATATTATTGTTTGTTATGGAGGAAATTGATTACAGAAGTAGGGAGGTTATGTTTCAGTTATACAGGTCATTAGTGGGACCATATCTGGAATATTGTTATGGTATTGGTCTCTTTATTTAAGAAGAGATGCAAGTGTGCTAGAGGCAGTTCTGAGAATGTTTACTAGACTAATACCAGGATTGGTGAGGAAAGGTTGGAGAGGTTAGGTTTTATACACTAGAGTTGATAATAGTGAGAAGTGATTTGATTGAAACCTTTAAGATTCTGAGGGATATTGACAAGGTGGATGTGGAGAGAATGAAAATCAAGAACGAGAGACACTTTAAAAATAAGGGGTTACTCATTTTGAAACAGAGAAAGAGGAGAAATTTATCTTCTTTGCGGATTGAGAGTTCTGGAACTCTCTTCCTCAAAAAGCATGGTAGCAGAGTTTTTGAACATTTTTAAGACAGAGTAGATTAACAAGGGGGTGAAAGGTTATCGGGAATAGATGGAAATTTGGGACTGAAGTTACAATCAAATAAGCCATGATTTTACTGAATGATGTCGAAGGCTTGAGAGTCAAGTGGTCACCTTCTCCTAATTCTTATGTTTGTATGACAGTCACATTTGCTTATTTGGATCTTTATGTGACCCAGTTACATTTTTGTCAAAGTGGGTGACCTTAGAACTGTCCAATATGTGTTGCAAAGTAGTCATGATAAGCTCCTTAGACACTGAATTGGTGGCTTGCAGACTGTGGGAACATCATCAGCACTGATGTACTGCTCTTGACTACTCTCACGAAAATCCCAAAAAATAAGTATTGCTTTAACTTTAAATAATTGCACAGCGTTGGTCAGGGAAAGAGAGCATCTAATTGCACATCTCTCTAGAAACTGAGTAGTGCGTGCTTGTCAGCTGTAATGTAAAGAAAAAACACCACAGTCCCCACTCCCCTCCACACTCCCCATAACTGCTGAACTGATCTGTTGACTCCAGGAGAATGAACACACTAAGCACAGTGTTTAGAACATAGAACACTACAGCATAAACAGGACCTTCGGCCCACAAGTTGTGCCGAACACATCAAAACCTACCCAGCCATAGACCTATCTATAACCCCCAATCCCATTGGATCCCATATACTCATCCAGAAGTCTTTTAAAAGACCCCAGCGAGGTCGCCTCGACCACCACCGACGGCAGCCGATTCCATTCACTCACCACCCTCTGAGTGAAAAACTTTCCCCTAGCATCCCCTCTGTACTTGCTTCCCTGCACCTTAAATCTGTGCCTTCTCGTCGCGACCATTTCAGCCCTGGGGAAATAGTCTCTGAGAGTCCACCCTATCTATTCCTCCCAACATCTTGTAAACCTCTATCAGGTCGCCTCTCAATCTTTGTCTCTCCAGGGAGAACAGTCCCAGCTCCCTCAACCTGTCTTCATAAGGCATGCCTCCCAATCCAGGCAACATCCTTGAAAATCTCCTCTGCACCCTTTCAATAGCTTCCACGTCCTTCCTATAGTGAGGCGACCAGAACTGCGCACAGTACTCCAAGTGTGTCTGACAAGGGTCCTATAAAGCTGCAGCATTACCTCCTGACTCCTGAACTCAATCCCTCGATGAATGAAGGCCAGTACACCGTAAGCTTTCTTAACCACATCCTCCACCTGCGAGGCCGATTTGAGAGTCTTATGGACCCGGACCCCAAGATCCCTCTGTTCTTCCACACAGCTAAGACTCCTACCTTTGATACTGTACTCATTCATCCCGTTGGATCTGCCAAAATGGACCACAACACATTTATCCGCGTTGAAGTCCATCTGCCACTTCTCCGCCCATTCTTGCATCCTTCGATGTCATGCTGCAACTTTTGACATCCCTCCAGACCATCCACAACACCACCGACCTTCGTGTCATCGGCGAACTTACTCACCCCTCCCTCCACTTCCTCATCCAGGTCATTTATGAAAATGACAAACAGCAAGGGTCCTAGAACAGATCCCTGGGGCACTCCACTGGTGACCGACCTCCATGCAGAAAAAGAGCCCTCCACAACCACCCTCTGCCTTCTTTAAATTCATTCTGCACATCTGCAGCTCTCACATCACCCATAAAAAGGCAGCTGCTTGCATTTCTGCTGTGTTAGTCCAGAGATGTAAAGGTTAAGTGGATTGGCCATGCTAATTTGCCCCCAAGTGTCCAAAGATGTGTAAGTTCGATGGATTCATCAATGACTATGGAACAGGGCTTGGGTAAGACACCCATCAGAGAGCTGTTGTAGAATCAATGGGCCGAATGGCTTCTTTCTGCAGTAAGGGATTCTATGATTCTATTATCCCTTAGATGGGACTGTGATGACTGGGGTAGGAGGAAGGGAACGTGGGGAGGTGCAGTCAGAAGCCCCAGGACTTACCATGAACAAGTAGCACAGTCTGATTCATATAAATTCTTTAATCTTGTGAAATTTCCCACGCCGCTGCCCCTTTCATCAGGCACTTACCTGATGAAGGGCGGTGCTCCGAAAGCTCGTACTACCAAATAAACCAGGAAGATTTTAATCTGGTGTTGTGGGACTACTCCTTCCAAAGATATGAAGGTTAGGTGGATTGGCCATGCTAAATTGTCCCTTATTGTCAGGCGGATTAGCAGGATAATATGTGGGGTTCCAGGATAGTGCCTGGATGGGATTGTTGTCGGTGCAGACTCAATGGGCTGAATGGCCTCCTTCTTCACTGTAGGGTTCTATTCTATGAATTTCCAAATAGAAATGGCAGCATGATGCAGATGCTGTCCAATTGATAAAGTTAGAGTGTTACACTTTCTTGGATTGCATCTACCCCACGCTAAAATAAATTTGGGAAGAGACAGCTGTGGGACTATTAAATAGTTATGAAAATTCACTGGAGAAGAGGAGACTGGTGACAGCCAGTGTAATTCCAATATTTACAACAAAGATAAAACATCTCCAGAAAACAACATCACTGGTAGGAGAGATAAGGAAATCTTTACCCAAAACATCTAGAAATCAAAAATATAAGAAAGGATTTCAAAAGGGAAGATTATACTTGACCAATCTTATTGAGTTATTTTAAGAAGTAATGGATGGGGAAGCTAAGTGTAGTGTAGTTGATATGAAATACCTTTCCAACATTCCTTTGATAAGATATACAATGGTACATCATGGCTAAGGTCTGAGCACGTGGAGCCAGCAGACAAATAGCAGACTAGACAGAAGCCTAGTTACAAAAGAAAGATGGGAAAATAGGGGTTAAAGATATGTATTCAGACTGTTGGAAGGTGGGAAGTGAGTTTATTACGGGGATTTGTGCTGGGAACAATGCTGGCATCTACTTGGTAAAGATGAAAGATTGTCCATAAAACATGGGACAAATCCAACCTGACCAATTGCTGCTCTATCAGCCTACTCTCCATCATCAGTAAGTGATGGATGACACTTACTCAGCAATAACCTGCTCCCGGACGCTTAGTTCAGATTCTGCTAGGCCCTGACCTCGTCACAGCTTCAGTCCAAAGAGCTGATTTTCAGAGGTGGTGGACCTCTCTATCAAAGCAGCATTTGACTGAGTGTGACATCAGGCAGGAATATTGGAGTCAATGAATGGAAGGGAATATCTTCCACTGGCTGGAGTCATACCTAACACAGAGGAAGATGGTTTTGTTCATTAGAGATTAATCATCTCAATTTCAAGATTTCACATCCTCAGGGTAGTGTCCTAGGCCCAACCCTCCTCAGATGTTTCATCAATGACCTTCCCTCCACCATAAGGTTGGAGTAGGGAAGTTCACTCTTAGTGGTAATTGTATATAAATCATTGTAATTGTATATGTTAATTGTATATACATGTGTGGCACTGTGGCACAGTGGTTAGCACTGCTGCCTCACAGCACCAGGAACCTGGATTTGATTCCCAGCCTTCAGTGACTGTGCAAACTCCATACAGACATTCACCCCAAATCTGTGTGGGTTTCCTTGGGGCTTTCAGTTTCCTCCCACAGTCCAAAGATGTGCAGGTTAGGTAGATTAGCCGTGCTAAACTTCCCCTTAGTGTTTAAAGATGTAGTAAATGTGTGGGATTATGTGGGTAGGTTGTGGAGAGGGATGGGTCTGGGTGAGATGCTATTTCAGAGTCAGTGCAGACTTGATGGCTTGAATGGCCTCCTTCTGCACTGTGGGACTTCTGTGGATCTGTTGGTTGTATTCAGCTGATGGATATTAACTGAGGACTCAACAACATTTGGCTGAAAGAGGGATGTCTCCAGAGGTGTGAAATATGTGTACGTGTCTCTGTTAAGAAAGGCTTCTAGGTAAATAAAGTGTTCTATCCTTCACAACCTGGCTATGTACGCTTTGATGTGGAGATGCTGGCATTGGACTGGGGTAAGCACAGTAAGAAGTCTCACAACACCAGGTTAAAGTCCAACAGGTTTATTTGACAGCACTAGGTTTCGGAGCCTCAAGCTCCTTCTTCAGGTGAGTGAGGACTTGTGTTCACAAACAGGGCATATAAAGACACAAATTCAAGTTGCAAGATAATAGTTAGAATTTTTACAGGTAATCAAGTTTTAAAGGTACAGACAATGTGAGTGGAGAGAGGGCCAAGCGCAGGTTAAAGTGATATTATTGATTCCAGCCGGGACAGTTAGTGAGATTTTGCAAGCCCAGGTAACTCAATGGGGATAACACATTGTGTGACATGAAACAAGATCTGTGTTGAGGCCATCCCCATGCGTGTGGAAGTTCTGCTCAGCGACTCTGCACTGTTGTGTGTCGTAAAGGCCGTCTTGCAGAACGTTTACCCAAAGATCAGAGGCTGAATGACTGCTGAAGTGTTCCCCAAGTGGAAGGGACTATTTTTGTTGAGTGCTGTTCATTTTTCTGTTGTCATAGCGTCTGCATGGTCTCCCCAGTGTACCATGCCTCAGGACATCCTTTCCTCCAGCGTATCAGATAGATAAGTTGCACATGTATGTATCATGTACCTGGTGGATGGTGTTCTCACATGAAATGATGGCACCTGTGTTGATGATCTGGTATGTCTTGCAGAGATTGTTGTGGCAGTGTTGTGCGATGTCGTGGTCACTGTTCTCCTGAAGGCTGGGTATTTGCTAATGACAATGGTCTATTTGAGATTGTGTCGTTGTTTCAAGGCAAGAAGTGAGGGTGTGGGCTTGGCCTTGGCGAGATATTCGTCTTCATCAATGACGTGTTGAAGGCTCCAGAGAAGATGTCGTAGCTTCTCCGTTCCGGAGAAATACTGGACAACGAAGGGTACCCTGTCCACTGTGAAGGCATCGTGCTTCGCTCTCTCTCCACTCACATTGTCTGTACCTTTAAGTCTTGATTACCTATAAAAAAAACTCATATTCCAACTATTACCTTGTAAATTGAGTTTGTGCCTTTATATACCCTGTTTGTGAACATATGCCCTTACTCACCTGATGAAGGAGCTTAAGGCTCCGAAAGCTACTGCTGTCAAATAAACCAGTTGGACTTTAACCTGATGTTGTGAGACTTCTCACTCTGCTATCCATGCTTTGACATTCAAATCCATTCACAGCTCCTCAGACAATGGAAGCAGGGCTGGGACAACATTCACTTTGGGCTGCAAAGTGGAAAATAATGTTCACACCACACATGTGCCAGACAATGACCAAGAGAGCCTAACCATCTCCCTCAGTGGCATTGCTCTCACTGAGTCTCGTGTTATCGACATTTCGTGGATGGATATTCCAAAATCCCAAGAGGCCACGTGTCACCAATGTTAAAGTCAGTGAACTGGGCAGTGGGAGGTAGGGGCGGGGGAACGCATTCGCAAGGTGCTGGCCTTAGAGTTGAAGTAACAACTCCTTAAGTGCACCAGAGGTGAGCAGCAGCTATTCTCTGACTGTGCAGCATAACAGGATTCCCTCAGACCTGTCTAAATATGAAATCTGTGTGGTCGAATAAGCATCCAGTTTATTCTGTTTCCCTCACCTCCCTCTCCTATGGTGTGGGTTCCTGGGCAGTGATCCAGTAGCCACTGAAGGCAGCAAGGCCTTTTTTACTGTGGGAGGGATCACAGCTAAATAGAGTCACTTCCTTCCTCCTTCTTTATACACAAAGTAAGGGGAGCTGAATGCCATTCAGAATTGGGGACCTGGGCCTTCTCCCCCACCACTACCCCCCCGCCCCAGTCCCTCCGGACTCAGGACATAGAGTCCTCTAGTTTCCACAAAATTCACAATCTATTCTTCTCATATTATTGGCTCCAAATTGTATCATCTTGCTTTAAATTAATAATGTCAAAACGTTGTAAATCAATTCCCCTCCTCCTCTCTATCCACCTATTTTAGTGCTTTGTAAATGTGCTGTGGCCTTGTCTATTGATCCAATTGCAATCAGTATTTCTTTAATTTTTATACTTTTTTTTGCAACCTCTGCAGAAGGGCCTTGTTGTGATCGGTCCTTCCAACCACAGCAGGCCTTTGGTGAGAAAATACTCTCCTATTTACATCACTCAATTCTTTTTTGTGTGTTTTGAAGCGTCAGAATCAAGCGTTTGTCACAAGGGCTGCTGAAGAAAGTGAACCCTCTGTTTGTTGTAGGGACCAAGTACTTACGGGAAGGCTCCAAACAGGATAGTCAGTCTCCTCTGGATGAAGAGTCCCACAGAACGACCACACTAGACATGACCCCCAAGAACCACATCTGCAGGTAGGACATGGCTAACTTTTATCAGCCTTTAACTTGAGCAGTCATTTCAAAAGGCACAGCTTGCATTTATATACCAGCATCAGGATGCTCTTTGCTACTGTCTGTGAAATGCAGCCAATACTTTATCTTTGGAATTCTATACCACAGGAAACTGTGGAGTCCCTGAACATTTTCAGGCTGAGATCGATAGGTGTTTATTCAGGAAGAGGAAGTAAGGGTTACGGAGATAAGGCAGGGTTTAGTGAGTGTTAGATCAGCCTTATTAAATGGTGAAGCAGGCTTGAAGGACTGGCACTAATCTGGCATCGCTACTAATGTGGCCTAATTCTATTTCTTACGGTGTAGGAAATGTAGCAGTAAATTGGTGTGCATCAAGGTTTCGCAAGCAGCAATGAGATGGTTTACTGTTCCCAGTGTTGCCGAAAGGGTCTGTGCTGGGCTGGGCAGCATTCCCAGAACACTCCTTCTCTTTGAGTTGGATTCTGGATTCCTTTCCTATTACATGAGGGGAGCAGGCCGGGCATCGGGTTGATGTTTCGCCCAAAGATTGGCACCTCTGACAATGTAGCACCTTCCTCAGCACTGCACTGGAATGCCAGCCTTAGTTTTGTGTTCAAGCCCTCAAGTGGGACTTGGACTCTTAATCTCCTGACTCCGAGTGCTAACATTGAGTTGTGGTTGACACCTAATAAATTGTTTCATTGACATACCTTCATAGATAACTCTTTCGATATTTGTTGATGTAAGATTGATCACCAATGTAATTGTCCCAATATTTATAAGAATTTCATACTTTTGGCTATGTTTGAGGCAGCCTCACTACCCGTTCATTTAATACACTTCAATTTACTCCATGCACAAGAAGGGCTCGGTGACACAGTGGTTAGCACTGCTGCCTCACAGCACCAGAGAACTGGGTTTGATTTCCGGCTTAGGTCAATGTGCAGAGTCTGCGCATTCTCCCTGCGTGTGCGTGGGTTTCCCCTGGGTGCTCCGGTTTCCTCCCACAGTGCAAAAGACCTGCTGGTTAGGTGCATTGGCCATGTTAAGTTCTCTCTCGGTGTACCCAAACAGGCACCAGAGTGTGGGGACCAGGGGATTTTCACAGTAACTTTATTGCAGTGTTAATGTAAGTCTTCTTGTGACATTAATAAATAAACTTTAAAAAAAAGTTAAACTTTAAGCTAGTCCTGATAATCAAGGAAAGAGAGGGGCTGATTACAGACTAATAAGATAATTAGTGTGTGAAGGTCCCATCCCGCGGTGTTGATTATTTTTAACGTAGCGATGTCAGATTAGTTCAATCTGCGATGGGCGGCCGGCCTGAGTATTTCACACCAGTGGGGATTATTGTAGCTCCTCACTTGCAAGGAGCTAGTGACCCAATCCTGCTGGAGTGAAGGAGGGGGAATGGGGGACTCCAGAGAGTCGGGGGATACCCACTGGGCATTAGCAACTTGGCAGTGCCAGCCTGGACCTTCTGGCAGTGCACAGGGAGCAAAGTGCCACTGCCCAGAGGACACCTTGGCACTGCCCACCTGGTATGGAACAGTGCCCAGACAGCGTGGCCTGATGGAATGGGCCTGATGCAGAATGACCCAATGGGGGAGCGACTGGTGAGGGTGGGGAGTCCTGCTGCCACTCTGCAATCGAAATTGGTGAGGGAAGGGAGGGAGGCCACCAGTCAGGGTTGGCCATCTAGGGGTCGGGGTAGCCTGCTGGGAGATTGGCAGTGTGTGGAGGTGGGTGTCAGGTCTGCTGATGGGGTGGTGGAATTGGAAGGGTGGGGCGGCTCTGGTGGGCGAGTTTTTAGGGGTGAGAGAGTTGAGGTTGCACCCGGGCATGCTTTGGGGGACCGGGTTGGTGGGCAGAAGGCCAATGCTGTGGGGATTGCGGGGCTGGCCATCAATTAAGGATCATAGCATGCAAGTGTTGGAAAGTGTTGTAGAATAGTTTGTGCTTGATTGTGAGTGCAACAATATGTTTAGACAATGTTTAAACTAGACAAGCACACTCTAAAGAGAAAAGGAAAGGTGGGTTGACTGGCTGGGGTGAATATATGGAAAAGGAGAAGGCCTGTGTTTAGAAATGTCAGTACAGGCTGGATAGACCCAATGGGCTATTTTTGTATTGTATAAAATTAACATTATTACAAATATAATCCATTGGTTGTCCTCCTTGTTATACAGATGCCTTCCAACATTGGCTGCAGAGACTGAAACTTCTGTTTATTTTGTGTCCAATCTCTTTAAGTTCCAGCCTGTGTAATAAAGTCTCAGGTTTTGTAAAGTGTTTTTTCTCTTATCAGGTCTGTGAAGACGAAAGAAAATGAAACGGGTGAGTTGCTGGCTGATTTGTGTATTATACTCTGTTTGAAATTTACACATGGAGCCTTCCTGTCCAAGTTTGTTCCTTATTTACAAGCCTCACTGCTGTTCAATTGTAGAATGAATCATTCTTACATAAAGATGTACTGGAGGAGTGGCCTCCTCTCTGCAAACTTACTCCACACAGTTTCTTATCATCTCCAGTTGTCTCCCCAAATACGCTCGCGCACTCGTACGCTCGCTCACTCACTCACACACGTGCTCTTTCAGGCACATGTGCACTCACTCTCTCTCTCTCAGACACATACCTCCTCACACAGGCGTACAGACTCTCGCGCTTCCAAGTGCTGTCCTGCACACACTCTTTCTCGCAAGCACGCACACACACACACACACACACATGCATGCACACACTCTCTCTCTCTTACACTCTCTCTCAAACACACACACGCTCTCTCACTCTTTCTCTCTCTTTCTCTCTCTCACACATGCGCGCACACACACACACACATGCGCACGTGCACTCACACACACACTCTCTCTCTCTCATACACACTCCCATTCTCTTTTTCTCTCTCATACACACACACACAGAAGCACACCCTCACTTGCGGACACACATACCCATGTACTAAATAGACAGAAAGGTCCTTGAGACCCCCATCGTTGGAACAAAACTGGCCTGGCCTGCCCTCATTTGAGGATGTTCACCCTGCTGTGAAGAGTCCGAAAGCGAGGAGAGAATATTACTCATCCTCTAGTTTAAAACAGAAACAATCATGTGTGCAATTCCTGCTTCCCTGACTGCGACCAGACCTCTTTGAAGCTTTTAACAATCAATAACATTGATTTCACTGTTGAAGCTGGTGATGTTCTCCTGCAAACAGATAACTCCCTACTCCTCTTTCTGTGACTTTAACAAAACCTGCTTCACTGGCCCCTCTCTTAAAATTAGTGAGAGAGAGAGCTTTTAACAGCACGAGCAATTTTCACATCAGCACTGAAATATTGCATTGCAGATGTTGGAAGTTGCTCTGTTTGAGGGAAGGAGGGAAGGCACAGACGGTTTGAAGGTTTGCCTAGGGCGAGGACTCAGCAGAATGAGTTTTTGTGGAGGATGATAGAAACTGACTCCATGCTGCATCAATTAAATTCTGTAATCTATTGAGAGGGAGAGAGAGATGAAGGTTATGCAGCTAAATGTCACATATACAAAGGATCTTTGAATAGGACCTAGTGTCATTGTCTGGGAACGATAGTCAGTTCACAGGGAGGGTGATTGATATAATAACTCTGGAGTTCAGTTGAAGGATATTTGAAATGGGAGAACTTTTTATTGGAAGTTTATTTGTTAGCGTCACAAGTAGGCTTACGTTAACAGTGCAATGAAGTTATTTGAAACCAGTTGCTACATTCTGGCACTTGTTTGGGTACACTGAGGGAGAATTTAGCATGGCCAATGCATCTAACCGGCATGTCTTTCGGATTGTGGGAGAAAAATGGAACACCTGGAGGAAACCCAAGCAGAGACAGGGAGAATGTGCAGACTCTGCACAGGCAGTGACCCAAACCGGGAATTGAACCCAGGTCTCTGGTGCTGTGAAGCCGCAATGTTAACTATTGTGCCACTATGCCACTCTGGCTAAATAGCTTGAGGAAAGCCCATGATGTAGGGTTTTGTTGGGAGGAGGGGGTTAGAGATTGAGTCCTCTTTGCCTTTCTCCAGTTGCAAAGTGAGGGCAAAAATCTGATCCATAAATAATTCAGGGTCATTGAGGGCTACTTGGAAACCTGCCAGAGGCAAACCTTCAAACTCTTCATACCTTCCCTCCCTCCTTCCCTTCATCCCTCATTTCCTCCGTCCTTCATTTCCTCCCTCCAGCTCAAGACCAATCTTGAGCTCATCCAGGCTGCTGGCGTCTGGAAGGAATGTGCTGTAGTCAGACATTGCCTGGTAAAGCAGGGCAGCCAGAGGCCCTGACTCTTCAGCCTGACCCATCCCCAGTTGGTGAACATCTGTCACCATGGATCCTCTGATCACGAGTTTCCTTCTCCTGCTTCCAGGTATCTCCATCGATCTGTCAACAATGAAAAAAGTCAAGACAGAGCCTGAAGATTCAGAAATTATTCAGATTACCGTGCAAGGTAAGGAATGAAGCTGGTTGGAGTGTAGTTGTTGAAGGTTTTAGCTGGCGAGCAGCCAATCTGACTATAAATGTTTAATTGTCTTTCGAAATTGTTTTTGAGACTCGTCTGTAAGACCAGGGACAGTGGCTCTAACATTAACGCTGGCTAACTGGGGCCTTTGTCATCTCCAGCTTTGCTGCCTTAATCTCTGCCACCTCCCACTTTCAAATGCTGGGTGAGAAATAAGGAGCAAATTGAAATCTTAACAAGGCAAACATTGCAAACATGTAGCCACTGGTTGTAAAGACAGTGCAGCATCAGAACTTAAACTCTGCCTGTTCCAGGCCTCATTTAGAATATAGTCTCCCTGCTTTCATGTCAACCAGTGGAAATCGTGCAATTCTAACAACTTACAATGGTAGCAGGAGGAGGGGACTAAAAGAAAATTGGGAAAAGTTTTACACCAAAACTGATATAACTCGTCAGTGAATCAATAACTAGTACACATCAATTTAAAATGAATAAGTTTGATCTTTTTAAAGGTTTTTGGGCTTTGCATTAGCTAAGCAGTAACAGTGATGGAAGCAGAATCCGGAAAGGTTGTGGATAAATATTTTAAACAGTTTTTTGTATTTGAGGGCAAAGGCAGGGGAATAATACTTTCAGAAACTGCTATGATGTTGTCCAGTTGTGTAGTAAATTGTAGAAAATGTGGTTCTCGGTCTCTTGGTGCACAGACTGCCTGTTCTCCACAAGACTGGGACCGTAAGGCAGTGTAGGAGCAAACAAAATCCCCAGGTTTGTGTCAAAGCGCCGTTCTGGTGCAGCTAAGCCAGAATCCAGTAGTGGGTGAGGATGTCTGCGGGGAATATCTGGCTTCTTGATCTTGTGGAGCTTTATTTTATGTTGTGGTTTAACTTGTCCCAAACTCGAGTAAGCCTCACAGCCGAGACAGACCGATTTTTGTCCAAATTCCCATTGCCCTCCCTAATCTGACTGCTCAATCTTTAATTTTTTTTTAAAGAAACCACATCGGCTGAACATTTTCTGTTTCATTTTCCTTTTTTAAGACCATATCTCAACTTTCTCACATTTTTATTGGATAAAATCAGCATCAAATGGCAGATAGAAACAGCTTGACAGGATTATCGCTGATTAATGTGATGCATTTTGAGAAGTTCTTGATGCAGGCAGCGAGGGGCAGGATTTAGTTCCTGCTGCCTGAGGGAGGAGACAATTAGTTAGGCAGTATCTGACCGTGCTATTGTTTATAATGATTACTGCTTCGATATTAAAATGATAGCACTGAATGAAATATCCAGGAATGCATATCCATGTGCCCTGCATGCCTCTGTACCCCCACGTGCCCACATACGTGTATGTGTCCCTGCGTGCATTTGTGTCCGTGTCCTTGCATGTATGCGTGTGCATCCACATGCAAGTGTGTTTTCCCACTTGCGTGTTTGCATGCACGCCTGTGTCAGCGTACACGTCTCCATCTGTGACGTATGACCACATGCGTGTGTGTGTCCGCATGCATGTTCGTGTCTCCCCTGTGTATGTGTCTGTGTTTCCATGCGTGTACGTGTATTTGTGAGAGAGTGTGTAGGCAGAATGCAACATCCACTCAAAGCTTTCCCCTCTCACTCGAATTCCCATTCTCTGTTTCCACCGACAGATCCAAATACTGCCTCGGAAGATCTCAGTGAAAGCCTTTCTGATAAGTCCACCTCTGAGGAACACAATGCATTGCTGGAGTCTCCCTCAGGTATCAGATCTTTCTTTGTAACTTAGTAACAACAAAATAAGAATGATGTGTGTTCAGATCACCACAGGCTATCTCAAAGTGCCCCACAGCCAATAGCGTTCATTATAGTGAGGTCGCTGTTGTAATGTAGGAAACACAGCAGCCAATTGACACTCAGCAATCTCCTTCACACAGTGATGTGATAGTGAGCGGAGAAGCTACGACATCTTCTCCGGAGTCTTCAACATATCGTTGATGACGATGAACATCTCGCTAGGGCCATCCCCACCCCCCACTTCTTGCTTTCAGACAACCGCACAACCTCAAACAGATCATTGTTCGCAGCAAACTACCCAACCTTCAGGAGAACAGTGACCACAATACCACACAACCCTGCCACAGCAACCTCTGCAAGACATGCCAGATCATAGACATGGACGACATCATCAAACGTGAGGATACCATTCACCAGGTACACGGTACATACTCTTGCAACTCGGCCAACGTTGTCTACCTAATACGTTGCAAGAAAGGATGTCCCGAAGCATGGTACATTGGGGAGACCATGCAGACACTACGACAGCGGATGAATGAGCATCGCTCAACAATCACCAGGCAAAACAGTTCCCTTCCTGTGGGCAAACACTTCAGCAGTCATGGGCATTCGGCCTCCGACCTGCGGGTAAATGTTCTTCAAGGGGGCTTTCGTGATACATGACAGCGCAGAGTCGCTGAGCAGAGACTGATAGCCAAGTTCCGCACACATGAGGACGGTCTTAACAGGGATCTTGGCTTCATGACACACTATCTGTAACCCCCGTAACTTGCCTGGGTTAGCAAAAAACCTCACTTACTGTGCTGTCTGGAGGAAATACACAATTCTGTAACCAATGCTCAGGATTCCCTTCACACACATTGTTAGCCACTTTAACACTTGAATAGCAGGTTAGATGTAAGGATTCGCATTCTAATCAGCAATCTGTGACTGTCTGTGCTGATGTGTGCTATTGCAGACCAGAACACTGCATTTGCCTGATGAAGACACAAGAGTGTCGAAAGCTCGCAATTTTACTATCAAATAAATCGGTTGGATTTAAAATTGGTGTTGCTAAATTCTTACTGAGTTCTTACCACCCCAGTCCAACGCCGGCATCTCTACATCATGACTACTATCGACACCGCATACTGCCAGATCCAAGTGGAGAGGATCTCCAAGAGGATTGCACATATCGACACAGACATCAAGTTTCTACAGAGATGCAAGAAAGCAGACAGGATACCAAAGGGACTACAGATCACGAACCCACTCAGGTCAACCTATAACACGAACTACGCTGAGAGGCTTTGCCGTCGCACCTCTCTCACACTCCTCAATTTCCTCATACACTAGCTCTATAGCAAACACCGCACCCTGGAAAGTAAAATGGAACACATATTCTCAACTTGCACTCAGGACACAGACCAGCTGCGAAACTTTGCCAAGCAGATGAGACAAAGAAACTACACCATTTACATGCACACCAAGAACAGGAAACTTGAAAAACTCGGCATCGCCACCAGCAACAACCAAACCTCCCTTGGCACTACAGTAAAAAACACTACCGCAGGGAGGTCCATTGTTAACTTGTCAGACTACACACTTCAATCAGAGGAAATCGAAGTTCTCAGCTGAGGGCTCAATTTCTGTCCCACCACCAAAATGGACCCCATCAGTCTCGCAGCGGACACAGAGGAATTCATCAGGCGAATGAGGCTGCGTGAGTTCTTCCACAAACCCCAAGAGGCCAATAGCGGACTCAATGAGACAGCTAATGAACCAGAACAGCCGACAGAGGGATCCGCAGTGCAGCAACCGAAGAGGAATGAATCCAATTGGACTCCTCCGGAAGGCCGCTGCCCCCGACTGGACATGTATGCCCAAGCCATCAGGAGGTGCGTGAACACCAGATTTATCAACCGCACTTACAAGACAGTCCCGAACATCACCCAAGCACAACGCAAGGCCATCCGTGCTCTCAAGACCAACCGCAACATTGTCATCAAACCAACAGACAAAGGAGGCGCCACCGTCATACTGAACAGAACGGACTACTGTGAAGAAGTGTACTGACAACTAAACAATGAGAAACACTACAGACAGTTACCAGCAGATCCGACCAAAGAACACACTCGTCAACTCAACACTCTGATCAAAACCTTTGATCCGGACCTTCAGAACACCCTCCGGGCTCTCATTCCACGTACTCCCCGCATTGGAGATCTCTACTTCCTCCCAAAGATACACAAGGCAAACATACCCGGCCGTCCCATCGTATCGGGCAATGGGACCCTGTGTGAGAACCTCTCCGGCTATATCGAAGGCATCCTGAAACCCATTGTACAAAGAACCCCCAGCTTTTGTCTTGACACTACGGACTTCCTACAGAAACTCAGCACACATGGAGCAGTAGAACCAGGGACACTCCTTGTCACAATGGATGTCTCGGCGCTCTACACCAACATCCCCCATGACGATGGTATTGCTGCAACTGCCTCAGTACTCAATGCCAACAACTGCCAGTTTCCGGATGCAATTTTGCAACTCATCCGCTTCATCTTGGACCACAATGTCTTCACCTTCAACAATCGGCTTTTCATCCAGACACATGGAACAGCCATGGGGACCAAATTTGCACCTCAGTATGCCAACATCTTCATGCACAGGTTCGAACAAGACTTCTTCACCACACAAGATCTCCAACCAAGGTTATATACTAGATACATTGATGACATCTTTTTCCTTTGGACTCATGGTGAACAATCATTGAAACAACTGTATGATGATATCAACAAGTTCCATCCCACCATCAGACTCACCATGGACTATTCTCCAGAATCAGTTGCATTCTTGGACACACGCATCTCCATCAAGGACGGTCACCTCAGCACCTCACTGTACCGCAAACCGACAGACAACCTCACAATGCTCCACTTCTCCAGCTTCCACCCTAGACACGTTAAAGAAGCCATTCCCTATGGACAAGCCCTCCGTATACACAGAATTTGCTCAGATGAGGAGGATCGTGACAGACACCTCCAGACACTGAAGGATGCCCTCGTGAGAACAGGATATGGCGCTCGACTCATCGATCGACAGTTCCGACGTGCCACAACGATAAACCGCACTGACCTCCTCAGAAGACGAGCACGGGACACGGTGGACAGAGTACCCTTTGTTGTCCAGTACTTCCCTGGAGCGGAGAAGCTACGACATCTTCTCCGGAGTCTTCAACATATCATTGATGACGATGAACATCTCGCTAGGGCCATCCCCACCCCCCCACTTCTTGCTTTCAGACAACCGCACAACCTCAAACAGATCATTGTTCGCAGCAAACTACCCAACCTTCAGGAGAACAGTGACCACAATACCACACAACCCTGCCACAGCAACCTCTGCAAGACATGCCAGATCATAGACATGGACGACATCATCAAACGTGAGGATACCATTCACCAGGTACACGGTACATACTCTTGCAACTCGGCCAACGTTGTCTACCTAATACGTTGCAAGAAAGGATGTCCCGAAGCATGGTATGTTGGGGAGACCATGCAGACACTACGACAGCGGATGAATGAGCATCGCTCAACAATCACCAGGCAAAACAGTTCCCTTCCTGTGGGCGAACACTTCAGCAGTCATGGGCATTCGGCCTCCGACCTGCGGGTAAATGTTCTTCAAGGGGGCTTTCGTGATACACGACAGCGCAGAGTCGCTGAGCAGAGACTGATAGCCAAGCTCCGCACACATGAGGACGGTCTTAACAGGGATCTCGGCTTCATGACACACTATCTGTAACCCCCGTAACTTGCCTGGGTTAGCAAAAAACCTCACTTACTGTGCTGTCTGGAGGAAATACACAATTCTCTAATCAATGCTCAGGATTCCCTTCACCCACATTGTTAGCCACTTTAACAACTTGAATAGCAGGTTAGATGTAAGGATTCGCATTCTAATCAGCAATCTCTGACTGTCTGTGCTGATGTGTGCTATTGCAGACCAGAACACTGCATTTGCCTGAGGAAGACACAAGAGTGTTGAAAGCTCGCAATTTTACTATCAAATAAATCGGTTGGATTAAAAATTGGTGTTGCTAAATTCTTACTGAGTGATAGTGAGCAGGCCAGCTGTTTTTGTGATGTTCACTGAGGGATTAATATTGATCCAGACACTGGGGTAGCTATCCTTCGAAATAATCCCATGGGATTGTTACACCTGAGATGGGGCGCAGTTTAACATCACATTGGAAAGACAGCACCTCAGACAGTGCAGTGTTCCCTCAGTACGGCACTGTCAGAACCTGCACTGTTGTGCTGAAGCTGTGGGAATTAGACCCAGGACCTTGTGCCTTGGAGGAAAGTGTGTTACTGACTGAGCCACAGCTGACTGAACAGAATTCCTCATGTTCTGTAAAATGTCTCTACTAATGCAACTCCTTCCCGATGCTTGGACGTTTTGCCATTGGCTGCTCCGTTAATAGAAGAATCTGGCAGACGCCTTCTTGGAGGAGTTTCAGGCTGGCAAGGGAATCCCGGCTGAGTAACCATCTGATATTCACCAAGCTGAGCCATCTCAGTGCTGAGTGCAGAGATTGGAGGACAGGGGAGAGGTCTCAGCCCTGAAGAGTATGGGCTACAAAAGCAAGTGTGGGCTTGCTCTGCTTAGTGGCTTGGCTGAGTTACTCTTGTCAAGTTTGCTAACTGCAATCCCATCTTGCTGCTATATTCCAGACATCTTGGGAGCAGTAAAAAATGCTTGGCTGATGACCAGATCAGATCTGTTCAATCAGGGGAAAGTTTATTTTCTGAGATGTTGCCCTCAGGTTTAACTATTGGTATGTAGCTAACTGTAACACTGGTGTTTTCCCTTTCCCCATTTTAGATTCTACACAGGACAATATTCCTAACCACACAGATCAACATATCATGCTGAAAGGTCAGTGGTTCCTGATTATTACTGTCACTGAGGCTAAAAACTTCCAGTTAGTGGAGGAAAGGTTAGCATAGGAAGCATATACATAACCCGGGAAAAAATCTGTTGAAAAAAAAAGTGCTGTGTAATTCTCTGCCGGACTTCCCACCAAGTGAAATGCTTCTGGCGTCCCATCACTAAGCATCTAATTGTACACAGTGCTGGCTGGGCCATACCCATCTCTAATTGTCCCTTAGAAGGTGATGGTGAATTGCCGCCTTCAGCTGCTGCAGTCCCTGTAGTGCAGGAACATCCACATTGCTGATACGGAGGTTCCTTGAGAGATGAATATTCATCACGATACTGAGAAGAGCTCTCGGTGCTGAGAGACGTTTTGTGTCCACCTAAGAGGGGAGGCGGGTATCTGCCGGTGACAGAGCAGCACTCTCCCAGGATTCTGCTTCAACATCACACTCTGTTTGGAAACTCCAGTCTGTAGTTGGATTTGAACCTACAACCTTCTGACACAGCTGTTTGTGCCAGCAGTTAGTCAAAGCTGTTTGGTTTTGGGTTGATTATGTGTTGGGAGATAACAGGCCGGTTAGAGTACAATTTGAGATAGTGACAGAAAGTGGACAGGGCAGCTCTTTACTACACAGCACTGTGTAACTGGCAGTAAGTCAATGTCTCTCCTTCTTGCTGTCCACAGGATGAATTTGGGACAGGTGCCCCAGACCATTGCTCACCCCTGCTCTCTGCCTCCCCTCACACCGCCACTATCCAGCCCTCTCTCTCTTTCTCCCTCTCTTCCTCCCCACTCCCTCTCTCTCCCCTGCAATAGTCTTCGTGCTGTTGATTTAAAGATGTGGCTGATTGAGTTGGCAGTACTTTGGGGTGGATTTTTTGGAAAATATTTCTATCTCTGGGCATAAAGTGTCTCAGATGATCAGAGTCAGTACACAGTGCTCAAATCTTACCGCATAAATTGAAGAAAAAGTGGCAGTAGGAATCAGTTGAGATGTTCTCCCCAAACTGCTTGTTCTCTGTTCTGATGTGAACATGTGCTTAGAAGATCCATAGAATTGGTTTGTCATGTAATCTTCTCCAACTGACGGGAATTTTCAAAAAATCTATGTATTTCCAAGACTTGATTTAATTCATGTTTGGAAGCTAACCTAGCCTGGGCTCCATTGTCCAAGTGGCCCAATTCCAACAGTTGAATATCTCAGGTGATCACCATAGACGGTTTGCCAATGAGAGAGGAGACATGAATCCTTCAAACAGCCCTGAAGTCAATGGTGTGATGGGTTTTTCAGACTCTGGTCTATAGAATTGGAATGTAGAATGTATAGTGATGCAAATTGTGGTTAGCCATCTTGGGCTGTTAGCTCAATTCTCTTCAGTGTCTGTTTCTGAAAAGTCTATTTTTAGAAGTTCAATGTAGACAGTGGATTAAATACCATTTCTTAGTATGAAGCTCACTCATAATAATAATTAGAGATCTTTCTAGCTTGTCTATTACGGCTGTTAAATAACTCAATGCCTGATTCTGTACTTTCTTTTAGAAGAATGGAATGAGAAGATTATACAACTGAGAAAACAGGTGGAGAACCTTTTCAACAGAAAGTACGGTGAGTTAGTAAGGTGGCAAATAGGATTGTAACACCTCTCACATAGAGCAAAGAGAGCAGGTAAAGATCCTCATTCCCAATCAGAGCTTGGGAACGTTGCCTCCATCCCCGACTGCGCCCCCCCCCCCCGACCTTTCACAACAGCTTTCAGCCCCAGTGACCTCAGCGCAGTCTGAAGTGTAAAAAAACCTACTGAATGGAATTCGCCCACACTCTCACTGGCGGCTCCAATGGCTCTGGTGAAGGGTAGTAACAGTAGAATTCAAACTTGATTGTGTACCAGTCTGCAATATACCTTTCAGGAAATGTTCTGCAATGTACCAGGCTGTATTTACCTTTCAGGTCTTGTCCTCCAGTCCACCAATCTTTATACAGCATTCAGGACCTGTTTTGCAGTTACAGGTCCAGAAAGGTATGTACAGACCGATACACTAGGAAACAGGTTCTGAAAGATATATACAGACTGATATGCTGCAGAACAGGACGTGAAAGCTCTATGCAGATTGGTACATTGGAAAACAGGTCATGAAGGATATGTACAGACTGGTACACTGCAGAACAGGTCTGGAAAGATATGTACAGACTGGTACAGTGGAGAACAGGTCCAGAAAGGTATACATAGACTAGTACGCTGCAAAACAGGTCCTGACCGGTAAATACAGACTAGTACACTGCAAAACTGTACTGCAATTTACCTTTCAGGACCTGTTACCCTGCATACCAGTCTATATAGACCTTTCACATCCTGTTCTGCAGTATACCAGTGTGTAAAGATCTTTGTGAACCTGTTTTGCAGTGTATCAGTCTGTATATACCTTTCAGGACTTGTTCTGCAGTGTACCAATCTGTGTATACACTGCAGAACAGGTCCTGAAAGGTAAAGTCTGTGTATAATTTTCTGGACTGCTTGTGCAGTGTACCAGTCTATATATACCTTTCAGGAACTATTCTCCAGTGTACCAGTCTGTATATACCTTTCAGGACCAGTTCTGTGGTGTACCAGTCTACATATTCCTTTCCAGACCTGTTCCACAGTGTATTAGTCTGTATACGTCTTTCAGGATCTGTTCCACAGTATACCGGTCTATGTATACCCTTCTGGTCCTGTTCCACAGTGTACCAGTCTGTATTTGCCTTTCCGGACCTGTTCCACAGTGTGTACACAGTTTGTGTATACCTTTCTCACTGTAATCTGTTCCCAGTGTTGCTATGACACTTTCACAATCATTCATTTACTGTCCTGGTGGTGTGTTAACTGTCATTCCTCTTCCAGGTGAAGCAATGGGATTATCCGATCCAGTCAAAATCCCTTATTTGAAATTCCAATCACATCCGGAAGAATTGTTTGTGGATGGTTTGCCGGAAGGAATCCCATTCCGGAGACCCAATTGCTTTGGAATTTCAAAACTCCAGAAGATTTTGAAAGCAAGTGAGGGTATTCAGTTTATAATCAAACGGTAAGAATCCACAGAAATGAGGCAAACATCCCTAACAGGGTTACTGATAAGCGAGTAAGTCTTAGTGCAACCAGAATTCTCCCAATCCCCTCACCCTCCCTCACTCAGGACAGGGAACGAGTGAAATAAAAGTAAACAAATTCCCCTCACCTTGAAGAGTTCACCCTCCAACTCCCCCCTCCCCGTGAGGTACTGGTACACTCTTCCTCGCCCTTTCCGGGAAGTACTGGTACGCTCCCCTCTCCCTGGAAAGTTTTGGTATGCTCCCCCATCCCTCGGAAGTATTGGTACACTCTCCTTGTGGGCAGTCTGCATGTTCTCCCCGTGTCTGCCTGGGTTTCTTCAGGTGCTCTGGTTTCCTGCCACAGTCTGAAAGGCACGCTGGTTAAGTGCATTGGCCATGCTCAATTCTCCCTCAGTATACCTGAACAGGCGCCAGAGTGTGGCAACTAGATGATTTTCACAGTAACTTCATTGCAGTAATGATGTAAATCTACTTGTAACACTAATAAATATATTTACAAAGCTGCACACAGGTGTGGTCTCTACAAGACCTTCTATAATTCCAGCAAGACATCCCTACCCTTGTTCTCAAATCCTTTTGCTATGAAGGCCAACGTAGTGCAGAGGAAACTCAGTAACCCCCAACAAACAGCAGAAAATGGATTCACCGTGTTGCGATTTGAAGGTTGATCTCTTTGTTTCAGGGTCCTTTGCAGCGGGATCTCTTCTCCTAATGCTTTTCCTTTATTTTGAAAAGAGCAGGACACTTTTCTATTTGCTGAAAGTCAAGTTCCTCGTTAATTAGCTAATATTGTGTTTTCAGGCCGCAGCTCCTGCTCGACGGACAAGAATCGTGTAAGGAGGCGAAGAACACAATCGGTAAGAAAGTAGGCTGTTCACTATGTCACACAAGAAGTAGCAAGAGATCCTACTCTGATATTTAGAGAATTTGAAGTCAAATTTAAAACAAAAACAATCCTGGAAGTAAAAATCTAGTAGCAGCAGTAGTGACTCCGAAGCTATGGGAATCGTAAAAGTCCAGCAGGTTCACCCATCTCCTTTAGACTGGTTTGCAAAGTCCCTGAATTCTGAATGTTTTAAACTTTTCATTTTGCTTTCCATCTCTTTATGTTTCTGCTTCTGTTGTGTTGGCCACACAGATTAATATCCCATATTCCATCAACCTGTGACAGTACACTAACTGCCTGCTTGGCTGGCTGGAGACTCTGGGTCCAGGACTGAGCTCCTTAGTGAGCTGTCACTTGCACGAAAGGGAGTTTCCTGTCTATTTGTGTTTGACATTGGGTGATGCTCAGAATTGACGATTTTTAAACCTTGCTGCAGAAATGCATCAGATCTGAATGTTGATGGTGGGAGAGAAATTAGAAATGCAGAGAGATCCTAATGATGATTTTTTTTTAAAAAAAGTTAGAGAGATTTGTAAGATCACACCTGTTTCGAAGCTATGTTTTGCGTTGTGTCTCAATCCACTCACAATAACATCTGCTATTCTCATGTTGGCCACTGGATGGTGCTATGGGCCCTAGCGCCACATGGAGGAGTTGTTCAATGTTGGTCCCATGGTGACTCTGAATGATATTAAACAACATGGGGCAATAAGCTTTGTGAGGGGGTATTTAGATTAGCTGTCAAAAGCTGGAACAAAGGAGAGAAACGATGCTATTTATAGATGGAATTCCCAGAACTTGGGGGCTTGACAGTTGAAGACATGGCTATCAACAGTGGAGTGATCAAAACTGAGGGGGAGTGGGAGGAGGGTGCGGAGTGGTGGGGGGGGGGGGGGGGGGGAAGCGTGTAGAGTGGTGGGGGGGGAAACGTGCAGAGTGGTTGCGGGGGGGGGAAGGGTGCAGAGTGGTGGGGGAGTGGAAGGAGGAGGGAGGGATGGTTGGGAGCGGTCAAAGGCATGGTGCAGGTGAGGTTGGGAGATGGGTGGGAGAGTGGTTTCTAAATAGGTTTTCAAGTGAATGTACTGCTGTTCTGGGAGGCAAAATAAATCAGCAAGGAGTCTTCAGTCGATGGGATTTGTACCAGTGCAGATGTGGACAGCAGAGGTTTAGATGAGATGAGTTTTGTGAGGAGTGGGAGAGTAGCCAGGAGAGGATTTGAATATTGAGGGAGGAGAGTTTCAGGAAATGAACCGAGGTTCATTGGGGTGTCAACTGATGCTGTGGCGATGGAGATAGTGACCAGAGGCAATGGGGAGGGGGGCATTCTCTGCTCACGTCCACCTGAGACTGGAAATCCTGCACATCTAATTTTCCAAACTGCCTCTGACAATTCCCATGGTGGGCAGGAGCAGAACATTTACCCCAACTTCAGCCTTCCCACTATTTAACTGGAAAAATCTCTGTGAGATAGAGAAGTAAGGGACACAAGAATGTGTTGATTGAGCCACACTGCTTCCACAATGGTCTTTATGTGAGGGAGATGGGGAGCTGCTGTAGGGTGTGAGTGGAAGGTAGTGCCAAGTGAAAAGGCTTTAGGAGAAATATCTCATCGCCATTCTGCCAGATTGCTTTCTAAATCACAATGTCAATGCAGTCACCCAATGAGATAATAGCATGAGTCTTTCTCACAGCTAAATGGATTATCAGGGAGAGGGGTGATGACGGCCTGATCCACTGGAAGATACCCCGGGGTTAATGCTGGGGGAGCTGAGTGGAATGGGAAAAGTTGGGAATATGGTTGAGGGAGCAGGATGGGTGAGTTGGAGGTATTTGATGGGTCCTTCAGTAAGTTCCAAGCTGGGCACAAAGGGAGGATGTAGGCTTGGCAAAGAGGGAGCTGAGGTGGCTTGGCAAAGAGGGAGCTGAGGTGGCTTGGCAAAGAGGGAGCTGAGAATAGGTCAATGGCAGTAGGCCAATAGAAGACCAATTTGTACAGATGGGTTAGGTAGGGATTTGGGAGGACAGAATACCTGAGAGTGAAGAAGATGCAGTGAGGAACTGTTATGAACAATGTGTACTTAACCTTTTAGTTTAATATGAATATAAAACATTTGTGTAACAAGAAAGATAAAATGGTTTCAGTTTGATTTAATTTATTTGGTTTGAGGCTGAGTGCTTGGGAGTGGGCATGAAAAAAGATTGTTTATTTTCTCATTTTCTTTGAACATTTCTCTTTAGCAGGAATGCAAATATTGTGGTTGGAGAAAAGGCTGTTTATCTGACAGTCCAGCATTGGGTGATAGGTCTTTGTGCTTTCCCATTGCTGTAGAAAGGCAGTGCATCACAAAGGTGAATGCGTTGGCCGACTAATGGCTGTGATGGGGCCAGCCATGTAATGAAAGCTTTATGTATATATTTAGATGATGGTTGAAGACATTAGAATTTACCCATCATTGTGCTTATTCTAGCGGCAACACAAGAAAACCATGACTGTCTGAAAGATGAAGCAACACCGCTGAAGATGCAGATCCAAACAGGTTAGTGCAATGCAGTTCCTAGTTGGACATGAAGAATAACCCTCTTCCCAAGAAGCCACCTATTTTGGAGTCATCTAAAAACATAGAAACAGGAGTAAGCAATTTAGCCCTTTGAAACTGTTTCACCATCCAATGAGATGGTGACTATCCATCAGCAAACCTTGGTTTTAATATTAACAATCAGTCTAACGTCAATTACCCTTTTTCATGCAGAAATGTTTCCTAATCTCACTTCTGGAAGATCTGCCTCTATTTTTTTAGATTATGGTCTCTAATCCCAGACCATCGAACCAGCAAAGACAGACTCGATGGAGAGAAACCATCAGTTCCCATAATGTTAGGGCATTTTGATCAAACTTCTCTCTTGTCGTTCTAATCTCCAGGGGATACAAACCTAATTTGTGTGATCTCCCCCTTTGTAATTTAACCCTTGGAGGCCAGGAATTGTTCTAATATATCTATGTTGTACTCCTTCAAAGACCTTCCCACTCTTTCTAATATACAGGACCCGGAATTGGTTTCAGTACACTAGGTGTGGTCTAACCAGGGCCTTGTACAGTTGAAGAATGATCTCTATTCTCCCGTGTTTGAGTCCTCTAGATCGAAGAGCCAGCCTTTCAATTGGCCTTCTTGATCGGTTTCTGTGGTTGTTTATGATTTTCTTGATTGGATTCTCGCTAGTAATGCATTTTGAACTATCCATTCTACATCGTCCAGAAAACCTCAATTTAGATTTCAGCATGTATTCGCTCCAATTTAACATTTTTCTATATAGAAACAAATAGGACCCATCACTTGATTTAATTGATTTCATAGAATCCCTACAGTGCAGAAGGAGGCCATTTGGCCCATCGAGTCTGCACCAATCACAATCTCAATCAGGCACTATTCCCTTAACCTCACATGTTTACCCCGCTAATCTCCTGACACCAGGGTCAATTTGTATGGCCAATCAGCACACACCTTTGGACTGTGAGAGAACCGGGGAGAACGCGCAAACTCCGCACAGACAGTGACTCAAGGCCGGAAGTGAACTCGGGACACTGGTGCTGTGAGGCAGCAGTGCTAACCACTGTGTCATTGCGATTTATTATTGTCACGTGTATTGTTATACAGTGAAATGGGTAGTTTCTTATGTGCTATGCTGACAAAGCATACTGTACATAGAGAAGGAAAGAAGAGAGTGCAGAATATAGTGTTACAGTCATAGCTAGGGTGTAGAGAAAGATCAACTTAATGTAAGGTAAATCCATTCAAAAGTCTGACGGCAGCAGGGAAGAAGCTGTTCTTGAGTCAGTTGGTATGTGTCCTCAGACTTTTATTATCTTCATTCCGATGAAAAAAGATGGAAGAAAGTATGTCTGGGATGCGGGGGTTCTTAATTATGCTGGCCTTAATTATTCCTGAGGCAGGGGGAATTGTAGACAGTGTCAGTGGGTGGAAGGCTGGTTTGAGTGATGGACTGGGATTCGTTCATGACCTTTTGTAATTTCTTGTGGTCTTGGACAGAGCAGGAGCCATACCAAATCATGATATAAGCAGAAAGAATGCTTTCTATAGTGCATCTATAAAAATTGATGAGAGTCAGAGAGAACATGCCAAGTTTCTTTAGTCTTCTGAGAAAGTAGAGGTGTTGGTGATCTGGACACCTAAAAACTTGAATCTTTCGACCATTTCTATTTTGTCCCCGTTGATGTAGATTGGGACATGTTCTGCTCTATGCTTCCCGAAGTCGATGACAATCTTCTTCATTTTGTTGACATTGAGGGAGAGATTATTGTCGTTTCACCAATTCATCAGATTCTCTATCTCCTTCCTGTACCACTACGGTGTGTTGTCAACAAACTTGAAAATTGAATTGGAGGAGAATTTGGCCGTACACTCATAGATGTATAAGGAGTATAGTAGGGGGCTGAGAAGCTTTGGGTGTTGCTGTCCTTACTGATTGCAGCCCGTAGATTAGGAAGTTCAGGATCCAGTCGCTGAGGGGGGAGCTGTGTCCAAGGCCATGGAATTTGGTGATGAAACTTGCTTCTTAATAGTCCCTCATTCCCATTGTCCATTATTTTAGGAGTGAACTATTTATAGCTAATAATAGCCAAAAAAATCAGTACCTTTTAGGCCAATTAACTGGACCTGTCAAATATTTGTGTTTATGTAGAGCCAATTTATTGTGATTGAAATCTCCTCTTGCTGCTCAAGTGAGCAAAGTGCCCCATTCCTCAGGAAATCTGTTGGACACAGTTGTGGAGATGAAATTCATTGACATACAATTAACAAGAGACTACCCAATCATTCTGCTCCTTCAAAGATTCAGTGGGCAAAACAGCTTCAGGAACAGCAAATGGATTGAACCGCTTCATAAAAAGGAACGCACATAACAAATATTGAAATATCTTTTGAAATTATTTTTATACAGAAGGTAGAAGTAAACACGTTTTTAGGGCAATCTTACCGGCTCGTCCACCAGCCAATTGGAGTGGTGAACCAGTAAGATTGCAAGAGAGGTGACAAACTAGCTTCGCACCTGATTTCTTGCCTTTCGCGATGTTACTAGCCCTGTGAAGCCAGTGTGATTGGCCTCGCTCCTGAGAATGGCAAAACCGAAACCAAGGCTGATTATAATATTGCTAAGCTGATTTGAATATCGTTATTGAGCCCTAGATGCAATCATCCAAGCTCACTTGTCTTAATGACCTCATTAGTGAAGGTCCTCACAGGCAAAGATCACATATGATCTCCGGCAATAGGAACCTGATGTGATAGCCTCACCAGTGGGACCAGAGACCATTGAATTCCCTCAGGTAGTCAGGACAAGGCAGACAGTGCCAACCTGGCATCCTGGAAATGTCCACTGAGCGCCACCAGGGACTAGGGCCAAAGGTGGAGGTGGGAGTAGGAGTGACAGATCTTCAGTGTTTTACGCTGGACACAGAATAAGATCGGCAAATGCACAATGGCAGCATGTAGCTGTCAATAGCCAGCTTTCCATGACAGTAACTCCATCCACTCCCCCCACAGGCACGAATCACAGTTTGCCTCTCTTTTTTGCCACAAACTGGTATAAAATCATGTCTGAGAGTTCGCTAAAAAAGGGATACTATTCTCTCCTGTTTTCATGCTTCTTTGGCATTTAAAATTTTATTGGTAAGATCGCACTCATTGTTTTCAAAATGCAGAATAATACAGGAAACTGCTATTGTGATCTATTCAGAAACATTAATGTTTAAAGGCAAATCTGAACATACCATGACTAACTGACAGAACTATGCCACAAGATTTTGCTTTTTATATAAAAACAAATCTTACGGTATATGAAAAGCAAAGCTAGCAGTCCTAACAACGTTACCATTTATAAAGTCTTGTGCCATCAACTCTCAGTTCTACTGGTTACTCCGCCTCCCCAGCCAGCCACAACCCTGAAAAGTTCCCTTATCTTACAGAATCTTGAAGACTTGTTTATTGATTTAGCGATCAGCCAAAGGCAATGCCATAGCGCCTGAGATTCACTTAAATTTTTCTCAGTATTCCAACTGTGCTGTCAAAAAGAAGATTCATGGGATTTTTCAATTAGTATTCGGCTAAGTGATGTTCCAACTTTTCTTTATAGACCTCAAGATTGTGGACTCCTCAGATCATTGTCCTGCTGTTGGAAGAGCAACAACTGCCTTTTCATAGCCTTCCAAACTAATTCTATTGATTGCTGTCTACCACAAGGCTCTGTGAGGACCATTGTAGATTCCTCTTTGAGTTTTGAGCTAGGCAAATCTTCCAGCTTCTTTCCTCTTTGAAAATTCCAAACTGAGTTTGAGCCCCCGCTCAGTGAATCGTAACGTTAATATTTTTTCTGCTTAAGGGCTGACCTGACAATCATTTCCTTTGGCTCTTCCAACTCAATGAGTTGCAGCCTGCATGAGACCAAACCTGCTGCTGCCTCTAGACACCTTTCAGTTCTCAAACTGAACACTGAAAAATAAAACAAAGGTGCATTCTAACTTCAGTTTAAGTTTTTAAAATTTTTAAAGTTTCTTTATTAGTATCACAAGTAGGCTTACGTTAACACTATAATGAAGTTACGGTGAAAATCCATTAGTCACCATACTCCGGCACCTGTTCAGGTACACTGGCCACGCTAAATTCTCTTTCAGTGTACCTAATCAGCATGTGTTTTGGACTATGGGAGGAAAGCAGAGCATCTGGAGGATACCATGCAAAAATGGGGAGAACATGCAAAGTCCGAACTTTGCAAAGTCCGATAGTCATATAAGGCTGGGATTGAACCTGGGTCCCTGGTGCTGTGAGGCAGCAGTGCTAACCACTGTGTCACCCTCCACAGCCCATCTCCATGGTAAGCTTTGGGATGTTCAATCAGAAATGCAAACAAATTATTTTTACCTTCAGAACTCTTTGAACCTGCAACCCACTAGAATAATTTGTATCTGAATGGTGTCCTACAACCCTCTTTCCCCAAACAGCTTGCTTTTACTTTCTTTTACAGAGCTAACAATGGGTTTTTTTGTCAAGAGATACAGAAATAGGTCATCTATGGCACTTGTAACTCTGATCTTGAAGGTAAACAGATGTTAGCTTTTAACTGTAATTAAAACGATAGCATATTGGTTAGCACTGCTGCTTCACAGCTCCAGGAACCTGGGTTTGATTTCCAGCTCGGGCCACTGTCTGTGTGGAGTTTGCTCATTCTCCTTGTTTCTGCATGGGTTTCCTCTGGGTGCTCAGGTTTCCTCCCACAGTCCAAAGATGTGCGGGTTAGGTTGATTGACCATGCTAAAATTGTGTCCTGGGATGCATAGGTTAGAGGGATTAGCAGGTAAATGTGTAGGGATATGGGGGTAGGGCCTGGGTGGGATTATGGTTGGTGCAGACTTGATGGGCTAAAGAGCCTCTTTCTGTACTGTAGGGTTCTATGATTCTAATTAAAAAAAACCTAAGCTTATTTGAATTTCACTCACTTAAGATACATAAAGTTTATTCACTAGATGTTTTCCTTATCTTACAGGATAAGAATTCAATTCTTAAAACTAAAATTTATGTTCTTAGATATAAACCACAAAATAGACATTCACAACACTACTAAAAGATGTACAAAATAATATAGTTAGTAAAGCACTTGAGGATCTTGATTGACAGCTGATATTTGTTCTGTGAGTCAACCTAGTAACAGACGCCACATTACTCTCAGTGGTATCTGAGCAATTAAGGCAACCGTATATAATTTGCTTTTTGCAATTCATCTCCATGTCTTGAAGAGCAGCCCTTGTGACCCAGCTTCCAGTGGTTACTCTGTTAAAAACAGTCAAAGAATCATAGTTCGAGTCCATTAGTCAGCTACTGAGACAAGAAGGTTGACTGATTGCGTCATATTAGGACCCCCTAAGCCAAAGAATGTACAGAAAAGAACAAGTCATATTGACCAACAGGTCTGTGCTGGGGGATACATTCCCCTTGATCTAACTTCATCAGCATATCTTTCTGACTTTTTCTCTCCCTCGTCCACAGATCTCTGAATGTAGAAGGACAGGTGGTTAAGAAGGCATATGGAATATTTTCCTTTTGTAAGCCGAGGCACAGAATAGAAGAGGTTATGCTGGATCAATATAAAACATTAGTTAGTCCACAGTTGGAATGCTGGTTGTGGTTGTGGTCATCTCATTACAGACAGGATGTCATTGAGAGGGTTTAGAAGAGATTTACAAGGATGTTGCTAGGACTGGAAAACTACAGTACTGAGGGAGAAGTGGAGAGGTTGGGGTTGTTCTCCTTGGAACAGAGGCTGCTGAGGGGACATATGGTTGGAATGTACAAGGTTGTGAAGGCTCTGGACAGAGTAGATGGGAAGGGTCTGTTTCCCTTAGCAGAGAGGTCAGTGACTAGGAGGCACAGATTAAAAGTGAAGAGAGGTGATGGGAAAAGTGCATGGGCATGATGCAGTTTTTGGCTATCTTTTGTGATTCAATATACATTCTTGCTTCCCCCTTAATACATCATAAAGCCTACGTAAGAGAAAGATCTGTGTGGAGTCTGCATGTTCTCAAAATGTCTGTGTGATTTCTTCCCGGTGCTCCAGTTTCCTCCCACAGGTCCAGAGATGTGCAGATTAGGTGGATTGGCCATGCTAAATTGCCCCTTAATCTCAGAGGGACTGGCTCAGGGATTGTGTTCTGAGCAGACTCAATAGGCCAAATGGTTTCCTGCACTTTAGAATTCTATGATGGGGAAATAATGAAATAAGAGTTTGTTGGTGGAGACTGGATGGACACTTAATAATTGACCAGTGACACAACATTATCTTTAATCTAACAAGAGTTTTTCCTTTTTTATTTGCCAGAAACACCGGATAAAACGCCAGTGAAGCACCTGACAAATTCAGATGGAAACAAATCAAACAATTCCCTCAACATCATTGAAGTGACAATCCCAGGTAAGCAAGAGCTATCTGTATTTGGAGGTTACCTGTTCCAGCCACCCTGTGTGAGTGAATGAAGGACTGATATTCCTCCATTTCCCTCTCTCTCCCTGGAGAGATATAGCTGCTATTCAACAGAAACCAGGGCTGGGCTTTTCTAACAGAAAGGAAATTATTCACAAGTTCATTAAAAACATCAATAGTATATTTGGTGTGGAACCACCTTAAGTTTAATTGGAGGCAGGTCCTTGAGATTTAGCACAGAGTTTTCAATGGAATACTGGATAATGGAATAGCTGGCATTCCACTGAATTCCTGATGGGACAGGGCACACAAGTGTGAGATCTGGCACATCTCCCAAAAGATATGGGGAGTTGGTAGGTTTGCTGACGTTTGTCTGGGATGTGTATCAATTGAACCTTTGATGCAGATTCACACCAGTCAATCAGTCTCATATCCATAACTCAAAACTGTGTCATTTCAGCTTATCTTTGGCCAAAGTGGCATTTTTCCCTGGCTTGAGAGGAATCCACTAATGTCCAATGGACTGCAGAAATAGTGTTTGGTCCAAAAAAAGTCTGGTACTCCACTACAGATATTGATGATTTAGACAAGGGAACTAAATATAATATGTCAGCATTTGCAAATGACACAAAGATGGGTGGGAAGATGAGCCATGAGGAGCATGCAGAGATGTTTCACTGAGATCTGGACAAGTGAGTGGATAAATGGATGGAAGATGCAGTATAATGAAGATAAATGTGAGGTTATCCACTTTGCTAGCAAAAACAAGAAGACAGATTATTATCTGAATGGCTATAGATTGACAGAGGGAAATGTGCAACCAGACTTGGGTGTCCTTATACACCAGTCACTGAACGTGAGCATGCAGGTGAAGCAGACAGTAAAAAAGGCAAATGGTGTTTTGGCCTTCATAATGAGAGGATTCAAGTACAGGAGCAGGGATATCTTGCTGCAATTATACAGAGCCTTGGTATGGCCACATCTGGAATATTATGTGCAGTTTTGGTCTCCTTATCTGAGGAATGATGTTCTTGCTATGGAGAGAGTGCAGTGAAGGTTTACCAGGCTGATTCTTGGGGTAATTGGAAAGAGGTATGAGGAGAGATTGAGTTGATTAGGATTATGTTTGCTGGAATTTAGGAAAATGAGGGGGGGGGGAATCTCCTCATAGAAACCTGTAAAGTACTAATAGACTAGACAAGATAGATGCAGGGAGGGTGTTCCCAATGGTGGGAGTGTTCACAACCAGGAATCATAGTGTAAGGATACTATAGATACTATATCGTACATTATCGGTTAAACCTTTTAGGTTTAGTTTAGAGATGAGGGGACATTTCTTCATCACAAGGTGGTCAGCCTGTGGAATTTGCTACTCAGAAAGTAGCTGCATGTTTTCCAGAAGGAGCTCGAAAAAGCTGTTGGAGCAAAAGGAATCAAAAGATAGGGAGGGATGGTGAGATCAAACTATTGACTTGGATGACCAGTCATCATCATAATGAATGGCACAGCAGGCTCAAAGGGGTAAATGCCTTCTTCCTGCTCGTATTTATTGGTTAGCACTGCTGCCTCATATCGTTAAGAATCCGGATTCAATTCTGGCCTCGGATAACTGCATGAAGTTTGCAGATTCTCTCCATTTGTATGTGTTTCCTTTGGTGCTCTGGTTCCTTCCCACGTTCCAAAGATATGAGGGTTAGGTTGGTTGACCAGACTAAACTACCCCTTAGTGTCAGGGGGATTAGCTGGGCAAATATGTGGAGTTTATGGGGATAGAGCCAGCTGGAGTTGTTGTTGGTGCAGGCTTGATGGGGCAAATGGCCTCCTTCTGTATAGGGGTTCTATGATAACATATATGTGATTAACAACATCACTGGAGCCTAGCTCTTTTGGGAATAAAACCCCATCCATTATCGAGGGATACATTTGAAGATGAAATCACTCAGTCTGGTGAAGGCATCCAGTAGAGGTGGTTGAGGAACTTTTCTGGGAGAAATCAGCCCAGCAATATCTACTAAGACATGGGAAGCAGAAGATCTGATATCACGGAGCGGTAAGCCCAAAACACTGTATTAGCGTTTTCCTACCTATGAATAGGAAGATAGTGCAGCTCAACACATGACTAAACAGCTGGTGTAGGAGAGAGGGTTTCAGATGTCTGGACCATTGGGGTCTCTTTTGAGGCAGGTGCAGCCTGTACAAGAAGGATGGGCTGTATCTAAACTGGAAGGGCATAAATATTCAGGCTGGGAGCTTTGCTAGTGTTATATGGGAAGATTTAAACAAGTTTGGCAGGAGGGTGGGAACCAAAGCAAAGGTGAATTAACTGAAAGGGAACCAAAGACTAGGGCCAATGGTTGCTAATCAAACGGGCTCTGATGGACTGAGATACATTTGTTTCAATATGGGAAGTGTAACAGGTAAGACAGATGAATTTAGAGCTTGGATTATTACTTGGAACTGTGATGTTGTTGCTATTACAGAAACTTGGCTGAGGAAAGGACAGAATTGACAGCTTAACATTCCAGGATACAGATGTTTCAGGCTGGATAAAGAGAGATATAAAAAGGCTGTGAGTTGCACTACCGGTTAAGAAGAATATCACAGCTGTACTGTGGGAGTACACTTCAAAAGTCTCATACAGCGAGGCAATATGGGTAGAGCTCAGGAATAGGAAGGCTGTAGTCATAATGTTGGGTGCTTACCATAGGCTACCCATGTCAGCAGAAGATAGAGGAACAGATATATAGGCATATTTTGGCAAGGTGTAAAAGTAACAGGGTTCTTGTGGTGGGAGATTTTAACTTCCCATATATTGACTGGGACTCAGTAAGGCATGGATGGGCCAGAGTTTGTAAGGAACATCCAGGGGGGCTTCTTGAAACAGTATGTAGATAGTCCAACTGGGAAGGGCCATACTGAATCTAGCATTAGAAAATGAACCTGCCAGATGGTAAGCATTTCAGTAGGGGAGCAGTTCGGGAATAGTAACCACAATTCAATCATTTTTAAGGTACTGATGGATAAAAAATAAGTTTAGTCCTCACATTAAGGTGCCAAATTGGGGAAAGGCTAATTACAACAATATTAGACAGAAACTGAAGAACATAGATTGGGGACAGATTTTTGAAGGCAAACTAACATCTAACATGCTTTCAAGCGTAAGTTGATAGGGATTCAGGACCAGCAGGTTGCTGTAAAGATGATGAATAACTATGGCAAGTTTTGGGAATCTTGGATAATGAGAGATATTGTGAACCTATTCAAAGAGAAAAAGGAAGCAGTTGTCAAAGCTGGGAACACACAAAGCACGTGTGGAATACAAGGAAAGTAGAAAGAAACTTAAGCAAGGAATAAGAAAAGCTAAAATGGGTCACAAAAAATTATTGGCTAGCAGAATTAGGTAAAATCCCAAGGCTTTTTATACATCGATAAAGAACAAGAGGTAGCCAGGGAGAAGGTTCATCCATTCGAGGACAAGGGAGGGAATTTATGCATGGAGCCAGAGGAAATGAATGAGATATTAAATAAGTACTTTGCATCAGTATTCACCAAAGAGAAGGAGTCTGGGAAAGGGTGTATAGATAGTTTGAGTCTTGTTGAGATCAAAAAGGAGGAGGTATTGGGGTTCTTGAGAAACATTAAGGTAGACAAGTCCCCAGGGCCTGATGGGATATACCCTAGAATACCAAGAAAGGCAAGTGAGGGAATTACTGGGGCCTTGAGATACAGGGGAGCTCCCAGAAGATTGAAGAGTAGTCAGTGTTATTCCTTTGTTTAAACAAGGTAGCAAGAGTAATCTAGGTAATTACAGGCCAGTGAGCCTTATGTCAGTGGTGGGGAAATTATTGGAGAGGATTCTTCGAGACAGGATTTACTCCCACTTGGAAATAAGTGGAGGTATTAGCAAGAAGCAACATGATTTTGTGAAGGGGAGGTCGTGTCTCACTAACTTGATCGACTTTTTCAAGGAAGTGACGAAGATGATTGATGAGAGGAGAGCAGTGGATGTTGTCTCCATAGACTTCAGTAAGGCCCTTGACAAGGTCCCTTATGGCAGACTGGTGCAGAAGGTGGAGTCGCATGTGATCAGAGGTGAACTGGTAAGGTGCATGCAGAACTGGCTTGGTCATAGAAACCAAAGGGTAGTAGTGGAAGGGTGTATTTCTGAATGGAGAGCTGTGACGAGTGGCATTCCTTAGGGATCAGTGCTGGGATCTTTGCTGCTTGTAATATATATAAATAACTTGGAGAATGGTAAGTTTGCGGATGCCACAAAGGTTGATGGATTTGCAGATAGCAATGAGGACCATCAGAGAATACAACAGGATATAGATTAATTGGAGACTTGGGCAGAGAGGTAACAGATGGAGTTTAATCCGGACAAATGTGAGGTAATGCATTGGGAAGATCTAATACAGATGGGAAATAAACAATAAATGCAGAACTCTTAAGAGTATTGATGGGCAGAGGGATCAGGGTGTACAGATACACAGGTCATTGAAAGTGGCAACACTGGTGGAGAAGGTAGTCAAGAAGGCATACGCATGCTTGCCCTCATTGACTGGGACAGTGAATTTAAAAACTGACAAGTCATGATGCAGCTTTATAAAACCTTAGGCTGCATTTAGAATATAGTGTTCATTTCTGATCACCAGACTACCAGAAAGATATGGAGGCTTTGGAGAGGGTACAGAAAAGATTTACCAGGATGTTGCCTGTAATGGAGGGCATTAGCTATGAGGGAAGGTTGGAGAAACTTGGTTTGTTCTTACTGGAACGACAGAGGTTGAGGGGTGACCTGATAAATGTCTACAAGATTATGAGGGGCACGGACAGCATGGATAGTCAGAAGCTTTTTCCCCGGGAGAAGAGTCGGTCACTAGGGGGCAAGTTTTAAAGGAGATGTACGAGGCAAGTATTTTACAGAGAAGGTAGTGAGTGCCTGGAAGTCACTGTCGGGGGAAATAGCAGAAGCAGATATGATAGTGACTTTAAAGGGATGTCTGGATAAATACATGAAAAGGAATGGGAATGGAAAGATATGGTCTCTGAAAGGGTAGAGAATTTTAATTCAATCAGGCAGTACAGGCTTGGAGTGCCAAAGGGCCTGTTTCTGTGCTGTGATTTTCTTTGTTCTTTGTTCTTTGTTTGCTTATTGAATTATCCTTCACTTCATTACTCATATTTGGGGCCTGTCTCCATTAGTGCGCACTACTGCTGGAAATAAATTTCCTGTAAAAACAGTAAACTTCCTGCTAACTGTTCTATCAGAATCCTGTTAATTGGCCTGTGACCACTCAGCCTGGGTAATGTTTTCAATTAAGACCAGATCATACTCGGCCCTGTAATCAATGGGACATATGTTCCAGCCCTGGTATATGACTTGTGTTAAAGTTGGATGTCTATCCCCTGTGGGCACCCATGTTTTGGATCTTTTATTCTAAGGAGCCCCATTCTAGTTCTGGGATTTTTCTATTTTGTAGAAAGTTACGATGCAAAGCTCACAAGAGTGGACATCGCCAATAATCTACGGGAGCAAGTGCAGGACCTGTTCAATCGCAAATATGGTAATTTCAATTCTTCTGTAATAGTCACTCAATGTCAGGCTGTAATCCAATCAGGGAACCTATACCATTATCATGTGACTGGTGCTGCCACAAATGGACCTACTACAGTGACCAACATTTGTCTTGTGCAGTAGAGCAGGGAGGCGATGGCTCACAACTATTTTTAAAGTATTTGATGCTGTTGGCCTGTCCCCAGACCCTATCCAAACAATCAGCCCATGAAAGCAGCTATTGCACTAATTTCCTTCAATCTGCCCTAGACAAGGCTGGCTGACAGTAAGAGTGAGTGTGATGATAAGGGATGCCCCTCCAACCTCATTAACCCAGCAAAGCTGAAGTTAGTGGGAAGCAGGAGGAAACCTCTTCATTGGCTGGAGTCATACAAACGCAAAGGAAGATAATTAGGGTTGTTAGAGGCCCATCATCTTAATCCTAGGACATCACTGCAGGAGTTCACAGGATAGAGTCAGAGGCCTAATCATCTTCAGTTGATTTATTTATGATCTTACCTCTATTGTAAGGTCAGAAGTTGGGATGTTCGCTGATGATTCCACCACATTCAGCACTATTCATAATGCCTTAGATACTGAAACAGTCCATGTCTAAATGCAGCAAGACTGGAACAATATCCAAGCTTGGGCTGATAAGTGTACAAGTAACATTTGTGCCTCACCAGTGCCAAACAATGATCAACTCCAACAAGAGAGAATGCAGCCACCTCCCCTTGATATTCAATGGTATTACCATTGCTGAATCCCCCACTTTCAACATCCTAGTGGTTACCATTGACCAGGAACTGAACTGGACTAACCATATAAATACTGTGGCTACTAGAGCAGGTCAGAGGCTAGAAATCCTGCAGCAAGTAACTCCCTTCCTGGCACCTCAAAGCTTGTCCACCATCTATAAGGCATAAGTCGGGAATGTCATGGAATACTCTCCACTTGCCTGGATGACTGCAATTCCAACAACACTCAAAAAGCTCAATATCATCCAGGACAAAGCTTGACTTTCATCCACTACCTTCAAAATCCATTCCCTCTATCACTGATGAACTGTGACAGCACTGTACATTATCTACAAGATGCACTGCAGGAACTCAAGGTTCCTTACGCAGGACCTTCCAAATCCACAACCACTTTCCATGTGGAAGGGCAGCTGATACCTGCGAACACCACCACCTGGGGGTCCCACTCCAAGTCACTCACCATCCTGACTTGGAAATATATCACCATTCCTTCACTGTCGCTGGATTAAAATCTTGGAATTCCCTCCCTCATGGCATTGTGGGTTTGTACCACATAGGCAGTAATAGTTAAAGAAGGCAGCGTATCACCATGTCAGGGCCAGTTAGGGACAGACAATAAATGTTGGCCGAGCATGACGCCCTTGTCCCATGAATAATTTTAGAAATCCTCGTGACGTATTGTGGGAGAGCATTTGGCAATCCTAGGGCAGCTTTGCAGGGTGAGAGATCAAGTGTAACTTTCTCTTCTTCAAGCTAATTCCCCAGCCAGTACCTCCCATTTCTGACTGGCTAGTTTACACCAGGGTATTCCAAACTGCAGCCAAAGGTCAAATGTCCCAATGCTGTCTGCTCTTTAATCCATCCATAGTTTTTATCATTGTTCAAAGTTTATGAATCTGGGGGTTTGGAAAGTGATGCATTCAGCTCTGTTGATTGCTGGGTGAATCTTAGGTAAAAACACCGAAGCCTGTTCGTAGCTGATACCAGAGGGATGATTTTATCCCTCTCCCTCCAGCTGGACTAGGGTCTAAGATCAAATTCAATGGTCATGGGAGAGTAGAATTGTTTTTTTTTAATATTCATTACTTGCAGAGAACAATAACAGAATGCATTTATAAAGCTATTTAATGTTGAAAGAAAGCCCATGGCACTTCAGATGCACACAAAAATATAGATGCTTGGTACAGAAGGAGTAGTGTGTCCAAAGCCTTAGTTAATATAGTTGGACTATACATGGTTCCTTTTGTGCCTGAACCACTATCATGTTCTCTCGAGTTCCAACTCCGTCACACCATTTAGTTGATCTGTTGCAGACAATAGCAGGAAATATTATTAACCATAAATCGACTTTGTTTGGGACACATTTCTGCCTTGCCCATTAAATGGGATTCATTCGGAGGAAGTAAAGGGAAAGAAAGATCTTGCATTTATATAGTGTCTTTCACAACCTCAGGACATTCTAAAGCATTTTCCAGCCAATAAAATACTGTTTGAAGTGTTGTTGCTGTTGTAACATGGTAAACACAGCAGCAACAGGTCTATGTTTTAAAGAGATGCAGCAAAATCCAATTCCCACTCAATGTTCTGCTACATTAATAGACAGAACAATGTTGCAGCTTACTGAGCACCTATAAACTCCTATCACAACAATCATTCATACACATATTCAATTGAGTTTCTCTGCAATGTCCTAAATTACGTTTCCTTGATTGAGACCACTCTAAGTAAATAGTTACCTTGAAGTAGAATTGTTAACTCATTCTATCCTGGTCACAAAGCTAGTTTGCCTCAACTCTGGTAGGTTTGAAGGTACATTTAACTTTTTTTCTGTCTATTGACTATTGGATATCATTGTGTTGTAAAGAATTGCCAAACAGTTGTTCAGTGCATCCTTCAACATGGTAGCTTGGGCAACCCACCAAGTGTAGCAACATCCATTCCCTCCACCATCATTGGCAGCAGTGTGTACAACTACACTATACACCCAGCAACTCAAGGCTCCTTTGAAAGCATGTTCCAAACTGACAATTTCGATCACCTAGAGGGACAAGGATATCAGGTGCATAGGAACACCACCATCTACAACTCACACACCATCCTGACTTGGAATTATGTGGTCATTCCTCCACAATCAGTTTGTTAAAATCCTAGTACTTAACAGCATTGCGGTGTGCCTATACCACAAGGATTGCAACAGTTTAAGAATGCGGCTCACCGCACCCATCTCCAGGACAATTCAGGATGGGCAATAAATTTTGGTCTAGCCAACAACACCCACATCCCATGAAATAATTTTAAAACATGCTTTGTCTCAGCTACCTGAGGCACCCCTTGCTAGAATGATTCTTGTGCTCAGTAAAAAAAAAAGTTGTTAGTTTTATTGCCTCATTTCTTCTTCATTACAGGTGAAGCTTTAGGTATAAAATATCCTGTGCAAGTTCCATATAAACGTATAAAAAGCAATCCTGGCTCAGTAATAATCGAGGGGCTTCCACCAGGCATTCCATTCCGAAAACCCTGCACGTTTGGGTCCCAGAACCTGGAGAGAATCTTGGCTGTGGCTGACAAAATCAAATTCACCATAACCAGGTAACCACAACCGGGTGCTGTAAGATAATTAGGTAACCACAACTGTGAGCTATAAGATAACCAGTTAGTTGTGGCTCGGGAGTCACATTATAGGCCAGACTGGGTAAGTACGGCAGATTTCCTTCCATAAAGGACATTGATAAAACAATGAGTTTTTCTGACTATCAACAGTGGTTTCATGGTCATCGGTAGATTCTTAATTCCACATTTTTTATTGAATTCAAATTCCACAATCTGCCATGGTGGAATTCACACCTGAGTTTCTAGATTAATAGTCTAGCGATAATACCACTAGGCCATTGCCTCCCCATAATGACTGCGGAGCAGTAAGTAACCATGTAAAAACAAGAGACTCAAAGTAACAGAGTTATGGAATCTGTAAGTCATTACAGGTACAATTAACCAGTCATTTGTCCATTCTTAGTTACTAATATTATCTCTGCATCAATCATTAATTGCAGTTGTGTAATCTGCAGCATCATAACACTTGTGTAACATTTCTTCTGATCATTGTGCTAGATCTCTTCCATTTAATCTTACATTTGTGTCCTTTTGGTCTAGCTTCTTGCATCCGTTTCTATCGTCTCTGTCCCATTCCTTCACCATTTTGAACACCGCTCTCAAATTATCCCATGACCTCTGTTCTAAGAAAGCCTCAGTTTTTCATATTTTTCTTCTCATTTGTCTTGCCCTGTGCAGGGCAATGTCCTAGTCCATCTTCACTGCACTTTGTCCATTGTTTTAACATCCTTCCTACACTGTAGTGACCAAAACTACACAGTCTTATTAAAATTTTGCACAGATGCACCATTACTTTTTCTGACTTCAGCTTTTGTGGTCTTATCCACTTGTGCCTCTGCTTATAATGAAAATGATCCTTCCAATGGTTCTGCTCCCCTCCACCAACCACCCCCCCCTCCCCCGCCCCCATCAGTCAGCATTCCTTCAATTCAAAAATAATTGTTACCCTCTTTTAGAAGCATGGGAACAGAGTATTTATTTATACGTGTTATAAGTAGGCTTTCGTGAACACTGCAAGTACGTTACTGTGAAAATTCCCTAGTCGCCACACTCCAGCACCTGTTCAGGTACACTGAGGGAGAATTTTGCATAGCCAGTGCACCTAAAACTAGCATGTCTTTCGGACTATAGGAGGAAACTGGTGCACTTAGAGAAAACCTACCTAGACACAGGAGAACGTGCAGATTCCACACAATACCAACCTGAGAGTCAAATCGAGGTCCCTGGTAGTAAGACAGCTGTACTAATCACTGTAGCACAGTGCTGCCCAAAGGTCAGTTAACCCCGCAAACCTGTTTCGCCATTCATTGACATTTAACGTTTAGGAATACAGGCCTAGTCTTCTCACTTTCTCCTCATAGGATAATCTCTCCATCCCAGGAATCAGTCTGGTGAATCTTCATTTCATTTACTCTTGGACAAGGATATCCTTCCTTAGATGGGAAAGCCAAAACTCTGACACAGTATTGCAAGGCTCTGTATAATTACTATAAATGATCTTACTTTTAGCCTCTATTACAAAGCAATTGGATTATAAAATAGGCTTAAGGAAATCAGAGGATAATATGGGTAGTACAGAAAGATGGAGTTATGGTTGAAGATAAGCTATAATCTTATAGAATGGCAGAACAGGCTTGAAGGGCTGAGTGGCCTACTTCTACTCCTGTTCTTATGTGTTTTACCCTTGTGTAAATTGAGGAACATCTTAGGCCTATAACATTATAGTCTTGTGAATGATTTTGTAATCTTCTAAAACTTGTATACTTTTGTCATTTTACAGGCCTTTCCAAGGACTCATCCCTAAACCTGGTAAGCATATTTTTACACAAATAATAACTTCATAGCATGAATTACTCCTCTTGTATTTTAAATTTGCATGATAGTAATGAATCCATAAAGCTGCCAAGAGAGCATGACTCTCAACTCTGAGAGGCTGTGGTAGAGAAATACCCTTGTGTTCAGGAATGAGTCCCCAGCAGGTGAGTGGAGGATCAGATATGCTGCCAGGTTGGTCTCTTTGGCACAAATAGAATTCATCCCAGGAGCACAGAGTAAGGTGAAATGTAACAAATTCCCAATCCCAAACTCCCAATACACACTCTTGCTGGGTGAGGATTCCTACTGGGAACATAAATTCATAAAATGTACCTTCTGCCTGAGAGAAACATTGAAGCAGGATAGGCCATTCAGCCCTTTGAAGCTGCTTTGCCAATAATTTTGATCATAGCTGATAAATAAATTCACCATCCTGATCCTGCACCACCCCTGCCATATCTCATAGTAAGAGAGAGAGAAGTGGATCAGTTATGCTGTCCATCAATCCACTATCACCTGCTTAATGGGCTGGAGCCCTGCTAAGCATGAGAAGCCTTCCAATAGTACAAGATTGGACAAAAGTAAAACTCGAAATCAAACTTCCAGCATGTCCCTCTGGATCTAATATGAAGTCTGCATATTGGGCAGCAGAATACTGTCTCCCAGTGGCTGGGATGTGAGTTCTGCATTGTGTGAGACAGGCCAGCAGCTGAAGATGGCATGGGCGATGCAGACGTCTCTCCACAGCCTCAACAGCCTTGCTCTAAGGAATGCAGAGAAGATTTAGATTAAGGCAGCTGCCACCTCAAAACCTGTGATACCTGTAGCTGCAAGGCTATCTACTGACCCAGCCAGTGGAGGGATTTCCAGCCCTTGAGAGAGTGAATAGCTAAACCATGTCACATTGCCCTCCCCCAAGGAAACACAGTTTGAAGTTAGAAACCACACTGAATATACCTGCATAGTGGGGGAAATCCAAAGGATAACCACTGGACATGTCTGCACTAACTGTTAGGGCAGTTAACATTTGTTGTAATTACAATGGCTGTGTGCCTTAGCATTTGGTAGGAGATGGGGCAACATGGAAGAGTTGGGAAGGAAAGCTGCCACATTCATGGTCACAATGTAAAACCATGGGCATTGGCCCATAGTGGATTATTTGATCAGGCAATATTGTACTTATGGAAATAGCAAGTAAATTGAACGGTTCAGGGGCGAAAGTAACTGTCTATAGTAGGCTTTCTCTCCATTCTATAGTGTTTGGCTAGATATCATCTTCTTGATCAGAGTGAGACTGCAGAGCCGTATTGTGCTGTTTATGGGGAAGTAGAGGGTTTGTATAATCTTTGTAAATATGGTAACTGTGGTTGGAAACTTTTCTGGTATGATTTGGAAGGACACAAAGTTCAGAGGTTACCCTGACAGCTACTGACACATCCCTGACCTGGATGTGCTTTGTCAGTGTGGCTACAGGACTGATCCCCGTTCTGTGATCGTTTCCTCAGGGATTTGTTGGCCCCACAGAGGAATGCCTTCCAGCATTTCCAGTTACAAAGTGTCAGGGCTTGTACAAACAGGCAGGAAAGAGGTGAATCCTAAATCAGCACAGAAGATGTCAATTGACTTGGTGGCATGCTACCTCAGGGTCTTCTCCTCAGCACCACCTCTGGGCCGTCTCCTTCAGTACCAACATCACCCTCTGGGATGCCTCCGCTACCCGCACCTCCTTCGAGATTCCTCCTCCACTCACATCCTCCTCAATCTTGCATGTCCATTCGCACATATCGCGGTATGAAACACCTGGGCCAAGAGATCTGTGTAGCAGATTGAAACAGCTTTAGAGAGGTGATTCAAGAGATTAAAGTCTTTTGTGTTTAAAAACGGGCTAAGAAAGAAGTCAGAGCTCTGCAGCATTCTTAAAGACGAAAAATAAGCAGCAGGTGATGGCTGTAGTTTATTTTTTCTTAAGAAGAAGCTGCTTTAAGGAGCTCTGTTAAAAGCTAGTGAAGAGTCTACAATACTTCCATGGTTTGCATGGAAGGTTATTAATCAGCCTTGCGTACAAGCTGCTGACAGATTCTGAATGATAAAAGTGCCTCCAGGGTCACGTTGCCAGACACGGTGTACGTTGGGCAGAAAGCAGGTCGCCATGTCCAATAGTATATAAAGTGCTAATCCTTCAGAATTACCTGTCTTATGGACCACATTACAGGCCCATGCAGTCTTCACCTTGAAGATTGATTTCTCCAAAGCCCTCCTCACTGGCCTCTCTGCTTCCACCCTCTACGCATTCAGCTAATCCACAACTCTGCGTTTCCCACAAGGCCTGCACACTCATCAGCCCTATCCTCACCCAGTGCCGCTGGCTGCCTGTGCCCCACCAAAAGAGTTTCAAGATCCTCAGAAGCCAAAACACGACTGGAAACCTGAAATAAAACCAGAAAATGCTGAAAACTCGCAACGGAAAGAGGAAGGTAGGGCCACACTTTCCGATCTCTGCCGCTTTGTCAAAACCATCGCAACTGTTTTCCTACATTCCAACACTTGGAAATTACTTCATTGGCTGTCAAAGATTTTGGAATGCCCTAGTTGTGAGAAGCACAATAAGTATTTCAAATCCCAGCACCCTAAGCTCTGGAATTTTTTTCCCTGAATCTCTCGGCTTCTTCTCCTCGCTTTCCACGTCGAAGATGCTCCTTAAATCCTCTCTGATTTGCCGCGGAGGCAAACTTTTCTTCCTGAGGCCTGCAGCATGCATCAGGAAGTTACCAAGCTTGCTGTATCTGCTACTGTCAGACCCAATTTTCACTCTGGGCAGGTGGATGTGGGCTGCAGTTGGGTCTATCACCCCTTGGCACAGATCAGAGGCAGCTGTGGGAGCTGCTGAGAACCAAGGTAGGCTTTCAAAATGCCCACTCTAGTTTTTCAGGACTTAGTTTGAGTTATTTTGTTAAATATTAAGTCTACACACCCGATCACATCTCACCCACTCCCCATGCACCATCCATGCCAAGCCATGCTCCCACCCAACCCAATGATTGTTTATATCCTCCATGCCAACCTATGTCTAATAGTCCTTTTTATATGCCATGCTAATTCATGCTCCCACCTACATCTACTGGTTCCTCCCTGTGACAACTCATGCTAAACCATTCCCCCCACCTACAACCCTTTGCCCTTGCACTCTCATGTCCACCATGGGCAGACCTCAGAAGGCAGATTGAGATGAAGTAAAATAAAGATCTAAATATCTTTTACAGTCTACAGTAATTTAAAAAAAACATTCAGGAAAGCGCATTCAAGACTTTAAAAAACTTGCAAGTACTTAATATCTTATGATTACAAATTTTGTTTGTCAGCCCTCCTTTAAAGTATTCATAACCCCATATTAAAGACAGTTAATGTTTCAATAACCTTTTTCAACTGTCAATCAGACACTGGATTTAGTCAATCCTCCCCTCTGCATCACTCCCCCAACCTCCTGCTGAGATAATTGTAGGGTGTAGAAAACAACTAAACTGCAATAATGGTAGAGCTTGGGATGATGTAAACAAACAACTTTTGTAACTATTAGAATATTTTTTAAAATTTTCACTGACATAGGCAATCTATTTATTTTAAAAGATTAAATAGCTTCACAGCTTGACAGTTCTATATACCTCCTCTGAATTTCATAAGCCTTTATGCCTCCTCCATAAATTTGTAGCTCCCACACTACAGGATAAGGTCCTCGCTACAGTGAAAAATGGGGTCTGTTTGAACTTCTTGAATTCTGGTTTCTCTCATGTGCAAGTTCACCCATCTCTTTCTCCTACTGGTGAAAGTGGAATCTGCAGAAATCTGGTCCAGTATCTCATTGTCAAATTTTGTTTGTCAGTAACTCCTTTAAAGTGCTTTAGGGCTTTTTGCAATATTACAGAAATGCAAAATGTTATGTAGTCACAGCATCAGCTCTGAGCAAGTGGCAGATTCATCCTCCTCTAGCTCCAGGCTGCTGTCCTAAGCACCATGCCACCTTCTCCTCCTTCAAGATAATTGGGTATGTGTTAATGAGAGTCCTCTTTGCAGAATGTGGCTGTTGCGGTCAAACAGATGATAGATAACCTGTAAGATGTAGGTGAATGTCATCATAACAAATGCGAGAGGGTGAGGAAAAGTAATTGTAGTGAATGTGATTGTTGGAGAGCAAGTGCAAGAGGAGGAGGGATGTCAGTGACTTTATCATCATTGCTGTCAACGAAACCCTGTAAGTGGTGACTTGAAGTATTCTCATTTCTAGTTAGATCATTACATTTTTGTGACATTGCAGCAGTGTCTTGGTTGCAATGACCCTGCCATTGACATTTCTTCTCATGACTTCCTGGGTTGATGTCTGCAGGATTTTCTGCTCCTGGGGAAGATGTTGGGGGTGGGGGAGGTGGTTAGGGTTGATGGAAATGAATGTCATTTATCCTATTCACTTTTAGAAATCAGTGTGTCCAAGGCAGCAGCACTTTGGTAAATACCTACCTGCTTTTCTGCAGCCATTTAAACAGAAGTGCTTTTCTGCTGTATATAGCCAGAATGCACCCTGCCCCCCCCCCCATTCCCTTTTAAAGAGGTGCTGATTGCCTTTAAGTGGTGCACAACATCTAACATCCATATCCGTTGCAGTTACAGCGCAGGCAACATCATTAAAATGATCAGAATATCATGTATAATGGGTACACAGCACACACAGTATCAGACTATTGACTCAATAGAATGCTCAAACTCTGTAGGAAGTCTGACAACACCAGTTTTAAATCCAACCAATTTATTTGATAGTAAACTCGCAAGCTTTCGGCTTTATGGCCTTCATCAGGCGAATGAGGTGTTCTGGTCTGCAATAGCACACATATCAGCACAGACAGTTTACAGATTACTGATTAGAATGCAAATCTTTACACCTAACCTGCTATTCAAGTCTTAAAGTGGCTAACAATGTGAGTGGAAGGAGCACTGAGCACAGGTTAAAGAGATGTGTTTTGTCTCCAGACAGCACAGTAAGTGAGGTTTTTTGCTAACCCAGGCAAGTCATGGGGGTTACAGATAGTGTGACATGAAGCCAAGATCCCTGTTAAGACTGTCCTCATGTGTGCGGAACTTGGCTATCAGTCTCTGCTGAGCGGCTCTGCACTGTCATGTGTCGTGAAGGCCCCCTTGAAGAACGTTTACCTGAAGGTCGGAGGTCGGAGGCCGAATGCCCGTGACCGCTAAAGTGTTGACACAGTGTGTAGCCCGGTCTAATGCCAGCATCTCTACATCAAACTCTGTGGGGCAGGGAAAAAAATCAGGAAATGGGATTAACTAGATAGTAAAGAGTTGACTCAGACACAATATGGCGATCAGATTTCTGTGCTTTCCTACTCTATGAAGGACATGTTAATTTTCCAGTTGGTGATAATTCTGTTCAGCTTTACACTATTTTTTGGAATGCCTTTGGGCCTTCTCATCTGCCTGGTGCCTGAAGCATTGATCTAGTGCCCTCGAATTATTCCTCTTGCCCCGACCATCTGTCAATCAGCATTCTCCTCTAACTACAAATTGTATCTGTTTTTATTGAGGGCAGCACGTGGTTAGCACCGCTGCCTCACAGTGCCAGGGACCTGGGTTCAATTCCTGGTTTGGGTCATTGTCTGTGTGATGTTTGCATGTTCTCCCCGTGACTGTGTGGGTTTGCTCCGGTTTTCTTCCACAGTCCCAAAAAAAGATGTGCTGGTTAGGTGCATTGGGCAGCTAAATTTTCCCTCAGTGTACCCAAATAGGACCAGAGGATTTTCACAGCAACTTCATTCCAGTGTTAATGTAAGCCTACTTGTGACACTAATAAATAAACTATATTAACTGTCTGTGAGAATCTGTGCATTCTCTCTGTGTCTGCATGGGTTTCCTCCGGCTGATCCTGTTTCCTCCCGCAGTCCGAAAGATGTGTGGGTTAGGTGGATTGGCCATGCTAAATTTCCCCTAAGTGTCCTAGGATGCGTGTCTAAGTCGGATTAGTCAGGTAAATATGTAGGGTTACAGGGATAGGGTCTTGGTAGGATGCTTGTCGATAGTTGGTGCAGACTCGATGGGCCGAATGGCCTCCTCCTGCCCAACAGGGATTCTATGAACCTATAACCTACAAAACCTGTTATGATGTGTCATGTCTTGTACTGACAGCACTGACTCCACTCCTACAATTCATTCACATTGACATGGTTCCCCAGGAAGCTCATAATCCTGAATAACACCAAATCACTCACCCTAAATCGATGAGTTTTATTTACTCTACCCTAGTCTGGACACACCCTGCAATGTGCTAGCCTCATCCCTTTTCTGCCTTTCAGTCCTTTAATTATAATTTAAAAAGCCAATTCACATTAAATCCAATCATGGACCCCACAAGGGATAAACCAGATCCAAGCTGACAAGAAATTACTTTGAATCTTGATCCAAACTGATGGGATGGGACACTACATCCCCTCCCGGGCTGGATCTAATGCCTCATCTTAGCAAAAATGCTAAGATGGTTTTGAAAAATTGTATCAGGTAAATCCTCAGTTTAATCTCATTAGCCACTCTGATACTTTACTCTACCCTGAGCCAACCACGATTGCAGGTGTCACAATAGGGTAGCCTCATTCCCTGCCCAGGTTTTACCCTGAATAGGTGAGTTGAAGTGTACTGTTTCAGGGAAGATGAATTTCAAAAGCCAATTTGTTTATCAACTGCCATTAAACTGGATTGACCAATGGGTTCCTTTGAAAATGATATCATTGGGGTGCTGTGTTGCTCTTATAGGGACAATCACTGTAACTGTGTCATATTTGATTAAGCCTGACTGAGTTTGAATAAATGGATACACCTCACTTAACTGGAATGAAATATTAGGAGCTACGTGTTTTATTTTTCAGATGGATTTCTGTACTTGCAACTGAAATTGATTCTCTCATTTTTCTTTTCTGCTCTCTCCATATTCAAGCACCCAGAAGAATAACATCTTTAGAAAAAGCATATGCTGCTTTACAGGGTAAGCTCTCTATCCCCCTTCTCTCTTAATGTTTGCATGAGCATTGTGTCATAATTCCGCTCTTTCCACTAACTGGGTAAAAGTCTCTTGGCAAAAAATATAATCCCACACGTTTGCTTTCTTAATCCTTGAGCCAATTTACTATCGCTGATGAGTTACTTTCTTGGTCTATGGAAAGTGTTCATAATTCAGCTACTTAAATCAAGATGATCCAAGCTCCAGAGGAAAGCTCAGTGCATAATTGGGTGCACAATTTTAAGTGCAAGAGAGAGGTTTAGGGGTAGTGGGCAAGGTACACAAGTATTCACAGATGTATAATAAATCTGCCCATCTGTCATTAAGGAGAATGGATATTTTATTTTTCATTATGAAATAATCTATTTGCTTTCCACTCATATTCTGTAGTACCTTTGTCAGTCAGAAGAATTGTGAATGGATGCAATGTGGATACCATTATAAATTTGGGCAGTAATAGGCCATTCAGCCCCTCAAGACTGCTTTGGCATTCAATAAATTGTGGCCTTAATTCCACTTCCCTGCCTGTCAACCACTGCCCCCCACCCATCCAACCCACAATTTACCTGCAACTCCCGTGTTGATAAAAAGTCTATCTAACTCAACTTTTAGTATATTTAATGACCCAGTCCCCACTGCTCTCTGTGGGAGCAAACTCCAAATGCTAAGGATTCTCTGAGAGATGAAATGTCTCTGTGTCTGTTTTGATTGGGAGACCCTTATTTTAATCTGTGCGTCTCCTAAATTGTCCTCGGAGGTGAAATACCCTTTCAGTACCTACCTAATCAAACCCCCTCAGACTCTTATATGTATTAATAAGGTCACCTCTCACTCTTCTAAACTCCAGTAAATATAAGCCCAACTTGCTTGATCTTTCCTCAAAGATGATCCATCCATCCCAGGGCAAGCCTATCCCTCATTAAGCAAGGAGACTGAAACTGCATACAATACAATGCCCTAGGATGCAGTCTCCCAAATGCCCCATGGTAGCAATATATATACCAGCTTTATACTCCATAACCCTTGTAATAAAAACCAACATTCCAATTGCCTTCCTAATTACTCACTGTACCTGCAAGCTAACATTTTGCAATTCATATAAAAGGTTACCCAGATCCCTCTGAAACACAGCATTCTGCAATCTCTCTGCATTTTCCTACATTATTCATCACTTAACCTTCACAGATTCTTGTATCCTCCTTACAATTTGTGTTTCTATTATTTTGCTTATTCAGCAAATTTGGCTGCAATATCTTCATCCTAGTCATTATGCAGATCACAAGTAGTTGAAGTTCCAGTACTGATTCCTGTGGCACTGCACTAGTTATAGTTTGCCAACTTCAAAATGATCTTGACTCTTTCATGTCAGTTCACTAATCCTGACTCCAAAGTAATATAAATCCTGAACAACTCAACTTTTTACCTTGTATTTTACATGACATCTTTAGAAAGTCCAAATTTTATTTATTCTTTTGTGGGATACGGGTGTGACGGCTGGCTAGTATTTATTGCCCAAGGGCAATTGAAAGCCAATTATATTGCTGTGGCTCTGAATTGCATGTAGGCCAAACCAGGTAAGGACAGCAGATTTCCTTCCCGAAAGGACATTAATGAACCAGATGGGTTTTGACAATTCATTTTGACAATTGACAATTCATGATCATTAGTAGATTCTTAATTTCAGATTTTTCTTTACTGAAATACACATCCATTAGTTCCCTTTAATCTACTTGCTACATCCTCAAAGAACTTTAATAAATTTGTCATACACAATTTCTCATTCACGAAGCCACGTTGACTCTGCCTGATTGTATTTTGATTTTCTAAATGTCCTGCTGCTACTTTCTTAATATTGGATTTTAGAATGAAAGATGTTTGGTTAATTGGCTCATAGTTTCCTGCTTTCTGTCTCTTTTTCTCGAATGAGATGTTATATTTAGTGTTTTCCAATCCACTAGCATCTTTCCAGAGTACAGGGAATTTTGGGACATTATAATCATTGCCATCACTTCTTTTAAAATGAGGGCTATTGGGTCCAAGAACTGATCAGTCTTCACTCCCATTAGTTTTTCCCCTATTTTTCTTTAGTGATTGTGATTTTTAAGTTCCTCCCTCCCTTTTGCCTCTTGATATTCAACTATTTTTGGGATATTTTTGTGTCTTCCACTGTGAAGATAGAGATCAAATATTTGTTCAAAATCTCTGCTGTTTCCTTGTTTCCCACTATTAATTCCCCAGTTTCATCCCCTAAGGGACCAAAACTCACTATAGCTACTCTTTAGCTTTTTATATACTTGTATGCCAGAAAATTCCAGCCATTCACATCAGCAGGATCGTCCAGTCCTAATGATGGTGCACCGCTCTATGGGTTTCATGGCAACTCTGTCTTCATACCAATTCAATTGTTGCTCAGGTTTAAGTCATTTGTTTTAGACCCACATTTCTCACCCTCAGACTGAAGGTAAAATTCTATAGTGTTGTGATAACTTTTGCCAGGAGGACCCTTTACTATAAGGTGATCAAACCATCTTATCTCATTACGCATTACAAGATTTATATATTAATATAAACTGTTCTTTGGTTTTTGCTGGAACATAAGAGTTATAAGAAACTCTTGATCATTTCCCACTCCTGTACTGATCTCATCTTTTATTACAAAGATATCCCACCTCCTTTTCCTTTCTTCCAGTCCTTCAAAATGTCAAATTAACATTGAATATTCACCTTCTAACCATGTCTCTGAAATGGTTGTTATGTCAAACATGTCTTTATATTTATGCCATCAATTCATCCAGCTTGTTACAACTGCAGTGAACATTCAGTTAAGGTGCTTTAATTCAGTCTTATAATCAGTTTTTCTGTTTGTCAGTGCATGTTTGTAAACTCTGCGCCTTCCTTCCACATTCTAGTTATTATTACACTTATTGCTACCCTCTATAATTGCCTTGTTCTTTCTAATTTCCCAAACCTCACTATGTATTAACTCTTCCTGTCCACCGTTTTACTTAAAGTCCTATTCCCAGTCCTAGTTACATAATTTACCAGAGTTCTAATCCCTGTGCAGTTCTAGTGAAGACTGTCTCAACGGTCTGGTTCACTCTTTCCCCTGTAGTAACATCAATGGCTCATGAATTGAAACCTGTTTCTCCCATCCCAGTCTTTGAGTCAGGTATCCAACTCACTGATCCCATTCACTCTGTACCAATTTGCTCATGTCTTGGGTAATAATCCAGAGGTCAATGCTATATTGTTCTTTCTTTTAGATTCTAACTGCTACCTTAGTAGAGCCTCTTTCCTCATCCTACCTGTGTCATTGACACCTATCTGAACCACAACTGGAAACTCTCCCTCCCACCCATGAGGGTTCCTTTCCAACCTCGAGGGGATGTCCTTTACCCTAGAATCAAACAGGCAACCCAACTTCCAGGACTGCTCCCAATTGCAGAGAACAGTATCTGTGTTCCCCCCTGGTTAAACTACTCCCTACAACAACCACATTCCCTTTTTACTCCCCCAACACTACAGTGTTGTGATCACTTGCCCAATCCCCCTGAAGTCCCTGCTCTGGTTGTCTTTATAAATCGGAGTATTGAGTATAAAATTTGGAGTGTTATGATGTTGTATGAGGCATTGGTGAGGCTGAATTTAGAGTATTGTGTACAGTTTTGGTCACCTAGTTACAGGAAGGATGTAAATAAGGTTGAAAGAGTGCAGAGAAGGTTCACAAGGATGTTGCCCGGACTTGAGAATTGAGTTATAGAGATTGAATAGGTTAGGACTTTATTCCCTGAAGTGTAGAAGAATGAAGGGAGATTTAATAGAGGTGTATAAGATTTTGATGGGTATAGATAGAGTGAAGCAAGCTGGCTTTTTCCACTGAGGCTAGGGGAGAAAAATACTAGAGGGCATGGGTTAGGAGTGAAAGGAGAAAAGTTTAAAGGGCATATTGGGGGGGGGGGGGGGGGGTGGGCTTCTTCACATAGAGAGTGATGGGAGTGTGGAATGAGCTGCTGGATAAAGTGGTAAATGTGGGGTCACTTTTAACATTTAAGAAAAACTTGGACAGGTTTATGGATGAGAGGTGTGTGGAGGGATATGGTCCAAACGCAGGTCAGTGGGACTAGGCAAAAAATGGCTTGGCGCATTCAAGCAGGGCCAAAGAGCCTGTTTCTGAGCTGTAATTTTTTTACGGTTTCTATGGTCCACATAAGCTGAAAGGACATTGAATGTGTAGGACACATGCAAGGGCTAAGCACCCTCTGTTACTACCTTCTGGATCCACAGACCTACTTATTTTCAGTCAGAATCTCTAACCACAGACTACAGTACCTATCTAAGGAATGTGACGGCCTCCTGGAACAATGTCCAGCTAACATTCCCTCTTCCTGAAACATCACAGTATCTGGAGCTTGGATTGTAGTTCATCAACTCTAAACCAAAGTTTCTGGTCTTGCAGGCAGCTGCTGTAGATGTGGGCACCATGGATCATGTAAATGTTCACCAGCTCCCACATGCTTCAGTTGTAACACTTTGCTAAGTTTACTGTGTTTTAATTAACTAATTAGATTTCAAATTCAGATATGCCATCCAACAATATTCACATTACTTCCCATCATACTCCACTCCGTTTATGGAATGTGTACTTTTGCTGGAGTCGGATATTGTAAGAGAAGCCAATAAGGGTGGAGCACTTTCGTGAAATCCTTCCTCCCCTTTCTATAATGTCCTTTTCATTCAAACCTTATCTTTTAATAATTCACATCTCAGAGCCAGCTAGAGAAAAGGACAACATGTCTTGAAATGGAGGCTCTTAAAGAGAAGGCTATGGCTTGGAGCAGTGAATTCCAGATGGTAGCCACACAATCAGGAGGAGGCTGGAATGGAAATCTGCTGCTTTGTCCAAAGGGAAGTGAGGAATAATGAGGTTGTGGATTGCCCTCAGTGGTTAACTCAATTGAAGCTACTCATTATCTACCTGGGAGTTGCTATTTCTCAGAATATGGTGCCAGATTTGCAATAAATGTGCTGCTGGGTGAAACTGAGGTCTTCAGCCTCTAGTTTTGACTTCATGCAATGTTACAATGTATTCAGGGTTATGATAGCCTGAGAATTGAATAAATGTTTCTATTTTTGTCATTTACATCATACATAAGGTACAGTTTGGTTCAGCTGTGATGATGTCAATAGAGATATGTTAAATCCATTCACTGACTGTCCTTTGTTATTTTAATTTTAAATTTTGAATGAAAGAGTGTTGTCTTGTACTGTCGTTGTGCGATTGCAAATTTACTGCTGTGTGAAACCTGTGAAGAATGGATGTGAAAATGGTTCGCTTCACTGGCTGGAACCAATGTAAGGGCTCAGGACTGAAAATAGTGTGAGTGGTTCATGTTTGGAAATGTGAGGAAGCACTGGTGAGTCAATACTGAGAGAAATTATCTAGTTAAAAAGTTTGAGGGTTGATAGTTTAAAATACTGTCAGGATTTTATTCCAGATTTTGACAGCTGTGGATTAACCAAGTGACTGATGTTTGCAACATATTTTGGATCTGCACCTGTACTTGAATTGACTTTGTGCAATTATTACCTCTGCCGCCAACATTTGGAGGAGTCATGTTTTCACTCCTGTTTATTAGCCTGTTTGTGAATGAAATACCTTAAAACTTAATGGGGCAGATTCCAATTAGTCTTGGTACACAGGCAGGGAACAGCCCATGGAAGAAGGGATTAAATTTTGGTGAAGATGCGGATTCAGATTCTGGAATTTTTTTTAAGAATCCATTAATATTGGGAGATAGGACAAATTAACTTTGCTTTAAGAATGCTGAGGGGTGTTTGATTTAGAATGCTTGGTCATTTTAGAACATTGCGGGTTGTCTCAGCCGTGGTGCAATATGTCACAGCTGTCAAAATGTGAGCGGAGTTTCTAGACCAGGTTGTTGAATGTACTTCCAGTGAGATGGAAGCTCTGAATAAAAGAGACATCTTTTTCTTCAACTTTGTAGTTACACACTCTCAGCTAGGCTGGGAAAAGCCAGAAGGAAGAGCTGCATAATTGTGATAATGTATGTACTTTACTGAAAGTTCTCTCCATCTGCTACTTTCATATTTTGATCATTTTCACAATTTAGAGGATGAAGAAGCAAACAGACTTGGAGAGAAGGTCATACTCAGAGAGCAAGTGAAGGAATTATTCAATGAGAAATATGGTATGTTCCTTCAGCTATTTCAATATTTCATTGTGTTCTGATTTCAATTTGAAATTTTCAGAAAATCTGTAATTTGTATTTTGAAATATTGATTTTCTTTTGAAATTCTGCTTTCCTCGTCATTTTGGTGAACCAGTGATGCTTCCCAGCTGGAAAGTAATTGCATTCTCTTTGCCCTCATGAATCATGTTGCAGAAACATTTGGTTATAATATGATCATAACTGACCCTATAGTTAGTATAATTTAACACTGCATTGGCATGATTCTTATGAAAGAACACACGAAGATCCAGAATTCCCATCTCCATCTCAGCAGTGGATGCTAAAACAGTTGAAACTTTCAAGACTTGAGATTGATAGAGTTGGTTAGGTAAGGGTGTCAGGGAATTATTGATCAAAAGTGAAATGATGAAATAGAGATGAGTTACTGTTATGATCAACCATGAACTGAATGGTGCATCAGGTTTGAATGGCCTATTCCTATTCCTAATGTTCCAATATAGATTTTGCTTCCTTGTCTTGTCTGAAGTTGAGAATCATTTTGGGGTTATTGTTTCGTGGGAGCCTGCATTCTGCAACAGCTCATCCAAGTAGGAAACTTAAGATCTCATGGAAGCCATTGGAACTTCATAGAATCCCTACAGTGCAGAAGGAATCCATTTGGCTCATTGAGCCTGCACTGACAACAATCCCATCCAAGCCTATTCCCCATAACCCCACACAACCCATGTTAGTCTCCCTCGCATTAAGGGGAAATTTAGCACGGCCAGTGCACCTTACCTGCACATCTTTGGAATGTGGGAGGAAACCAGAACACCGAGCAAAAACCAATGCGGACACGAAGAGAATGCGCAGACTCCATACAGATAGTGACTCAAGCCTGGAATCGAACCCGGATTTCTGGACGGTGAGGCAGCAGTGCTAACCATTGCCATCCCGGTTTCCCAACTTGTCTGACTCATCGCCTTTAAAAATGCCTGTTTTTGGTCCAGGCAGATGGGATAGATGAAGTTGGACCTGCCATCTTCAGAGAAGGGCATGAAGTGGGCCAATGGCAAGAGTGGCAGGCTAGAATGCCCACCTCCGTTTATTGACACCTAAGCCCTATTTTAGTGATGAATGTCAGGTCTTCAAACCCTCAATGTTCAACCCATCAACTTTTACCACCCGACATGTCTCCTCACGTCTCCATCCATATTCCCTCATATTACAATCCCCCACTTCCCATCCATCCTCCATTGTGACCTACCCAGTATCCACTATTGGAAAACCTCAGGAGCCATATCATTGAAATGAAGATGAAAAAAAATTAACTTCTAACAATCCAACCTCAAGCACATTTTATACTGAAAGAATTCTCATTTAGAAAACCCATTCAAAAAAAGCTTAAATCCCCTCAAATGGTCAATCTATTGCAAAAGCAAGCATTTATTTCACTAATCATATCAAAGACCTTTTAAAAACCTGTTAAAACTGTCAAGGAAATTGTGAAATAAGCTCTTTGCTATGTGTGGCATGTTGGCATAGTGGTTAGCACTGCTGCCTCACAGCATCAAGGACCTGTGTTCAATTTCAGTCTTGGTTGACTGTATGTGTGGTGTTTGCAATATTCTCCCCTGCTCTGTATGGTTTTCCTCCAGCACCTGGAGTTTCTCCCACACTCTAAAGATGTCAAAGTTGCGTGGATTAGCCATGGTTAGAAGCCAGAATTGTGACTGGAAGCTTGTGCTTGAATTGGAAAGAACCAATTCAAAAGCAGTTAAATCAAGGCTGGGAAATTTGCCTAACTTATGGGAGAGGAAGAATCTGTAGAGGAAAACCCTCACTGAAAGAAAGTTCTGAGATTAAAGTTCCCAGGCTGAGAATGAAAAATACAAAAATAAATCCTTGGGAACTAAGAATCTTGTTCTGAGAGAATTGAATGTCACCTTAAAGCACAGTGTAAAGTATATGTGTGAAGTTTTCATAGTGCTACAAAAAAAAGGAATGTTCTCCTTAAAGTGTAAATTGTCTACAATGATGGTCTTTAGTAGAATGTGCTTTTAGTCTTTCATTACAGTAAAGTCTTCAGATGTGAAATCTATCATTCTTTCTAGAAGATCAAATTTTTTCTTAAAAGTTAAAGATCTCCACAGAGACCATCACAATAGAAGCAAATGTGCTGAGGATTATTATGGGTGTTTAACCAGCCAAAGCCTTACAGCAAACTAGCACGGTTGCTCAATGTCTGTCCCACTAGCATTAGGATGACAGATGTGATCAGAACTTCCCACTCACCTGACGAAGGAGCAGCGTTTACAGTGGCGTTTACTACCAAATAAACCTGTTGGACTTTAACTTGGTGTTGTAAGATTTCTTACTGTGTTTATACTAGCACCAGTCCAGTTTTAGGCATTGTCTTACTTGGTTATCTGGAACCACATAAGAGGATTCCTGACCCCACACCTCTCTGTAAATGCTTCCCGCTGTTGCCCAACTTCACAAGGAGAGGGTGAACCCTCCCGGCCCCTCTAATGAGCCCCTGTACCTCAGTATTTCTTGTTCCTCCTTGAGGATGTTCTATGAAGCTTTGACTGAATTTTTATTTGTCTTAATATCTCTTTACCTGGTTTGTTGTCAGTGCCAACTGTTGAACACTGACCTGAGTTCTGACAAGGCAGAAAGGAAGTACTAGGTGCTCCTCACAATTGTGTGGCGAGTAGCTTAAAACCAGTGTGTTCAAACCACACTGTTGCCACCACCCACTCAACCCCATGTCCAACTGCTGCTTGGACAGAGTTAAAAGAAAATAGAAAGTGCGTATAATATGACTGTGGGAAGGGGGAGAGCAGCATCATCCCAATTGTACATCCTGAAATGGGATGATTTAAGTCTCTTTGTAATTTATATTTGTTAATGTGTTACCTTTCAGGAGAGGCTCTGGGACTGAACCGGCCTGTTTTGGTACCGTACAAATTAATTCGGGATAATCCTGATGCAATTGAAGTGTCCGGGCTACCAGATGACATCCTTTTCAGGAACCCAACCACTTACGATCTTAGCAGACTGGAAAAAATTCTAAAAGTGCAAGACCGCATTAGGATGACGATTAAGAGTCAATTACAGTAAGTGTGGAAATCTTCTCGGTTACCCATAAAACAGTTCCGTTCCAACTGATACCAAAAAAGAAAATGCTGGAAAATCTCAGCAGGTTTGGCAGCATCTGTAAGGAAAGAAAAGAGCTGACGTTTTGATTCCAGATGACCCTTTGTCAAAGCTAAAAGGCATAGAAAGTGGAAGATATTTATACTGCAGGGAGAGGGAATGAAAGATGAGTCATAGCCACAAAAACAGGGAGAAAAACAGCTAATGGCCAAATGGCAGAGAAGCTGAAATCAGAGTGTAAGTTAAGACAGATGAAGATGTGGGAGGTGGGGGGATGATGGGGAGATGGGTAGGAGCAAGGTAAAATTGAGAAAAGGGGGAGAAAGAGTGAGAGGAGAGAAAAATAAAGAAAGATAACAGAGAAGTAAAAGGTAGAGAACAGTTAAAAATTAAATAAAATGGAAACAAAGGAGACGAAGCGGAGTAGAGCCAGCACCTCAACCCCTTCAGCCGGCTCGGCTCCGCCCCGCCCCGACCCCTTCAGCCGGCTCGGCTCCGCCCTGCCCCGACCCCTTCAGCCGGCTCGGCTCCGCCCTGCCCCGACCCCTTCAGCCGGCTCGGCTCCGCCCCGCCCCGACCCCTTCAGCCGGCTCGGCTCCGCCCCGCCCCGACCCCTTCAGCCGGCTCGGCTCCGCCCCGCCCCGACCCCTTCAGCCGGCTCGGCTCCGCCCCGCCCCGACCCCTTCAGCCGGCTCGGCTCCGCCCGCCCGACCCTCAGCGGCTCGGCTCCGCCCTGCCCCGACCCCTTCAGCCGGCTCGGCTCCGCCCCGCCCCGACCCCTTCAGCCGGCTCGGCTCCGCCCCGCCCCGACCCCTTCAGCCGGCTCGGCTCCGCCCCGCCCCGACCCCTTCAGCCGGCTCGGCTCCGCCCCGCCCCGACCCCTTCAGCCGGATCACCCCTTTAGTTTCACTTCCCTGATGAAGAAGCAGTGCTCCAAAATCCCGTGACAAACCTGTTGGACTTTAACCTTGTATCTGTGGCTATGATTCATCTTTCATTCCCTCACCCTGCAGTATAAATATTTCCCACTTTCTATGCCTTTTAGCTTTGACACAAGGTCATCAGAACTCGAAACGTCAGCTCTTTTCCTTCTTTACAGATGCTGCCCGGACCTGTTGAGATTTTTTTAGCATTTTGTTTCAGATTCCAGCATCCACAGTAATTTGCTTTTATTCAGTTCCAGTTGTTGGTCAGCCAAGGCACTCCTATATGGAATTTGTTCATTCCTTGCTCAGTATTCAAGCTGTAATTTTAATGTGAATGGGACTGCAGTGGTTCACTGATTAAGTTGCTAATGGCTGCATCGTGCAGGGATTTCCTGTGAACTGTCTAAAATAACAGCGTATTTATCAAGAATGTCTCAGGACATGTGTATCCTAGAAATGTGTAGCTCTTTTGGAAGAGAGGAATAGTATTTTCCTTTTGAATTATATTATCAATCGCACATGTATGTTTCCACATTGCAGCTTTGATGGTTCCAAATTATATTCCCATAAAATTGCCTGGCTCAGTCAAACCAAATGCTTAAGAACAGGATATGGAAAAATTTGGGCAGATGAAAGGGTCGCTTTGAGCTCTGTGCTTCAGGGAAACATTTCACCTCTGCTACACGGGATGAAAGCAAAACCCTTTCTTCACTGGAAGGTCAGATTTACGATAATTGGCAAAAAAGAAAGACAGGGGGTGGGGTTAAGATGAAGAGTTTTTTTTCAGCGAGTTGGTGTGATCTGGAACACACTGCCTGAAAGGATGGTGGAAACAGATTCACTAATAACTTTCAAAGGGGAGTTAGATATATACTTTAAAAGGAATAATTTGCAAGGCTCTGGGGAAAGAAGTGAGGAGTGCGTCTAATTCAGCGGCTGCTTCAAAGAATGCACACAGGGCACACTGAAACAAATGGTTTCTTTTGATGCTGTATGAATCTAACTGAATTCAGCACTTTAACTTTAAATGGTGCACCTTTTAGTTCTTACAGAAAAATGATGTTCCTTACAAAGAGAATTTAACATAGGTGTTTCTGACTTTCTGTATGTTCAGTTTTTTATTTCTGTTTTTCCTGAATATTTTGCACTAGGGATCTTTATTGGTTAATTTTTTTTTGCAATTAAATGTGGCCTGTCCTTTGAAATTTAATATCCGTCATGTAAAGTGAGTGAGATTGCACGAGGACAAGACTGCATTTAATCCTGAGAAAAGATTTACTGCAAATCCCTTGAGTCACACAACACTGCAAAATGAACTCACTAGGAAGTGCAGCAACTTGTTTATCAATGTATATTGGAGAACCATAGGGAGAGGAAATGACCATATAAAATGTAGAAGCCTGGTATCCAGATTCTATCTTAATAACTTTGTCAGGTATGTTTTCACCTCTCCTTCCCTGAATCTTGGGGTTACATTTGCTACCTCCCAGTTTGCAAGAACAGTTCCAGAATCTATCGGGTTTTGAAAGGTGAGTACCAATGCATCCACTATCTCCACAGTCACCTCCTTCAACACTCCAAGATGTAAATCTTCAGCTCCCGGGGATTACTCAGCTTTCAGCCTGATTACTTCACTTTAATTTCTCAGTACTACTTTTTTTAAAAAAATACTGATCAGTTCTTCATTTTCACTTGGTTCTCTTGGGTTTCTGGGAGGTTTCCTGCATATCCCTCTGAGGACAGAAACAAAATATTTGTACAGTTTCACTGGCATTTCCTTATTCCCCATTATAAATTCCCCTGTCTCTGTAAGTAATAGGCCAATATTGGTCTTGGCTAATTTTTATCTCTTTACATATAATAGGAGCTTTTACAGTGTGTTTTAGGTTTCTCGCTAGTTAACGTCCATATTATATTTTCTTTTTATTTATTTTTTTTGGTCTTTCTTTGCTAAACTTTAAAATGCCCAGTCTTCAGGTTTACTATTTTTTATTGGTAACTTTATAACTTCTTCTGATCTAATACAATATTTAATTTCTCTTACAGCCAGGGTTGGATCATCTTTTCTGCTGGGTTTTTGTGCCTTAGAGGAACATAAATGTTGTTGTAAATCATGTATTAATTTTTTAAATGCTAACCATTGTCTGTTAAGCATCATACCTTTTAACATAGTTTCCCTAATCTATCATAGCCAATTTGTCCCTAATGCCTACATAGTTTCAAATATATGTAAAATTCTGTCATTTATGGTCACTCTTTCCTAAAACTCCTTTACAGCAAGATTACTAGTTAACCCTATCTCATTGCACGATACTAGACTAAAATAGTCTGTTCTCCTGTTGGTTCCTCAGTATACTGTTCTAGAAAACCATCTTGTAAACATTCCAGGCATTAGTCCTCTATAACATTCTGTGTTAATTAGGTTTACCCAGTCTATACATACATTCAAGTCTTCATAGAATCATACAATACAGAAGAGGCCGTTTGGCTCATCGAGTCCGCACTGACACATTAGTAACACCTGAACTCCCACCTAATCCCCTCTGCCAGCACTTGGCTCATAGCCCTGAAAATTATGATATGCCAAGTGCTCATCCAGATACTTTTTAAAGGATATGAGGCAAACCATCTCTACCACACTCCCAGGCAGCACATTCCAGACCATCATACCCTCTGAGTAAAACGTTTTTCCCACATCCCCCCCTAAACCTCTTGCCCTTCACCTTGAACCTACATCCCTTCACAACTGACCCTTCAACTAAGGAGAACCTCTGCACCTTATCCACTCTGTTCATGTTCCTCATAATCTTGTACACTTTGATCAGGTCACCCCTCAGTCTTCCCTGCTCTAACAAAAACAACCTAAGTCTATCCAACCTCTCTCCATAACTTACATGTTCTATCCCAGGCAGCATTCTGGTGAATCTCCTCTGCACCCCAGCCAATGCAATCATATCCTTCCTATTCTGTGGCAGCCAGAACTGCACACAGTACTTTAGCTGTGATCCCACCAAAGTTCTACACAACTCCAACATGACCTCCCTGCTTTTGCCTGAATTGATAGAGGCAAGTGTCCCAAAAATCTTTATCGCCACCCAACTAACATGCTCTTCAACCTTCAGAGATCTGTGAACAAACACGCCAAAGTCCCTTTGTTCCACTGGACTTCCTTGTGTCTGACCACTCATTGAATACTTCCTTGTCAAATTATTTCTTCTAGTGTATCACCTCACTTTTCAGGATCAAATTCTATCTATTATTTATCTGCCCATTTAACCATTTCATTCTTTTAGCCCAAGACTCACTGTTAGCCATGCAGCAAGCTTATTAATCCTACCACCCATTCATCTCCCCTACAGTCATCTGTGTTGTTTAAATAAATGACGAATATAAGGCCAACACAAATCCCTTTGGAACACCACTGAACACTGGCTTTCAGTCACTAAAACAGGCTTCTGTCATCACCCTCTGTCTCCTACAACTGAGCCAATTTTGAATCCATTTTATCAAGTTATCCTGTATTCCATGTGCATTTATCTTCTTTACAAGTCTCCACGTGGGACCTTGTCAAAGGCTTTGCTGAAATCCATATAAAGAACATCGACTCCAATACCCTCGTCTACACACCTGGTCATCTCCTCAAAAAATTCAATCAAATTTGTTAACATGACCTCTCTCTGACAAAGCCATGTTGATTATCCCGGATCAAGCTTTGCCTCTCCAAGTGGAAGTAAATGCCTTCCTTCAGAGGTTTCTCTAATAGTTACCTTACCATTAACATGAGACTCACTGGTTTATCATTCCCTGGTTCATCTCTACAATCCTTAAATAGCAGAACCACATTAGCTATTCTCCAGTCATGGAATCATAGAATCCTACAGTGCAGAAAGAGGCCATTCAGCCCAACTGGTCTGCACCAACCACAATCCCTCCCAGGCTCTAGCTCCATATTCTACATATTTATCCACTAATCCCTCTAACCTATGCATCCTGGGACACTAAAGGGCAATTTAGTATGGCCAATCAACCTACCCCACACATGTTTGGACTGTGGGAGGAAACCAGAGCAACAAGAGGGAATCCATGCAGATACAGGGAGAATGTGCAAACTCCACACAGACACTGACCCGAACCAGGATTTGAACACAGATCCCTGGAGCTGTGAAGCAGCAGTGCTAATCCTGTGCTATTGTGCCGTCCAGTCATCTGGCAACTCCCCCTTGGCCAGAGAGGAATTGAAAATTTGGGTCAGAGTTGCTGCAATCTCTTTCCCTGCCTCCTACAGCAATCTAGGGCACAATTCATCTGGACCTGAAGATTTATCCACTTTTAACCCTGTTAACACCTCCAATAACCTGTCCTTTCCCATGTCAATTCGCTCAAGAACTTCACAATCTCTCCCTGAATACGATACCATCATCCTCAATCTCTTGGGTGAAGACAGATGTGAAGTATTAATTCTACCAATATCCTCTGCCTTCACCCACAGATTGCCCCCTTGGTCCCTTATGGCTCGTACTTTTTTCCTGGTATTTTTCCCATTGACATATTTATAGAATACCTTGGAATTTTTCTTACTTATACCAGGCAGAGCTTTCTCATATCCCATCTTTGCTTTCCTAATTGCTTTCTTAAACTCCACCCTGTATGCTTCACTAATGCCTCTGCTGATTTGCTTTCCTTAAACTTGTTAAAAGCCTATCTTTTCCTCACTGTCCTATCCTAAATATCTCAATATAACATGTAACTGAATATAAGTTTTGTTACCTGTGCCTCTAATTTCCTGATTTATACCATGCTCTGTATTACCACTATTGTTTGTTGAACTACAAACAACTCCTCCCATTGTTTGTTGCCCCTTTCTATTTCTTAGCTCCACTCAAACTGCTTCTATACCTTGATCTTCTGATCTAAAATCCTTTCACACTAGCGCACTGATCTCATCCTTTATTAACACCTCCCCTTCCTTTTTGCCGATCCTTTCCAAATATTGAATACTTCTGTAGGTCAAGTGGCTGCACAATGGCAATTAGATCAAATTAAATCAGGACTTCCATTTGTGGTGTCAATTCATCTACCTTGTTGCAAATGCTGTAACTCTGTTTTTTTATTATTTTTACAATCAATAGCCATTCTAATGGCTCACTCCTAAGTTTATACAGTCTGCACCTTCCTGCCACACACTGATTCATAGAATCGTAGAACCCTACAGTGCAGAAGGAGGCGAATCGACCCATTGAATCTGCAACGACCACAGTCCCACCCAGACCCTATTTCCATGACTCCATATATTTACCATAGCTAGCCCACCTAACATTAAGGGGCAAATTAGAATGGCCAACCTACCTAACCCACACAGCATTGGACTATAGGAGGAAACTGGAGAATCCGGAGGAAACCCACGCAGACATGGGGAGAATGTGCAAAGGAGGTATTAGGTCAGATGGCCAAAAGCTTGATCAAGAGATAGGTTTTGAGGAATCTCTTAAAGGAGCAGAGAAAGAAATAGAGAGGCTTAGGGAGTGAATTGCATGGTTTAGGATATAGAATGCTGAAGGTTCAATGGGACAGAGAAAATGGGAGCTACACAAGGTTCCCTTGTGTAGCCTAGAGGAGCTCTCCTGTTCCTTCTAACCAGTATGGAAACATGAAACGAAAAGGAGTAGCTCCTCTGAGAACATTCTGGCCCTGGGGCCTGCTTGATCTAATAGGGAAGGCACAATGCTATGTACAGGCCCAGGTTTATTTAACATTGCAATTGGGCCAAGATGTCACCATCGAGGACAGATCTACATAAAACTCTATCACTTTCAAGGTCAGAGTCCCTCGTACCCATTTAAAAATAGGTTAAAATAGCACCCAGGCTCTGGGATTGGAGAATTGCTGCCTGGTTGAAATTAGGCATCTAAGGAAAATGTTCAGAACTGCAGAATTATCTATTTTCACAACAAGAGGTTTCAATCAGGAATGGAAGTGCCAGTGCAATGCTCAGTTGGAACTGTGTTCCTTAGAGTTTATTTGCTGTTCTAGCCTAAAGCCTGACCATTCCATGCTTAATTTGTGCCTCAGTTGTCCAATTAACTAGGAGAGATGTAGCACAGTGGTCCACAGTGATATGGAGACACAGGGTCAAATCTCACCATGGCAGTTCATAGATCTGGAGTATAAAACTAGTCTCAGTAATGACATCATTGATTGTAAAAACTCAGCTGATTCATTAGAATTGCCTACAGTGCAGAAGGAGGTCACTTGGTTCATTGAGTCTGCACCGACTCTTTGACAGTGTCCTTTAGGGAAGGAAATCTGCCATTCTTACCCACAGCACTGTGTTTGACTCTTAAAGGAGAGGGAAGCCACTAATCTAAGGGTGGATAACTGTAAAAGAACAGTTTATAGCACAGAAACAGACTTAAACACAGGTCATGCTGGACAAAGAGAATTAATGTTTCAAGTCCTCATGACTCTTCAGAAACAGACTTCATTCATTTTTGCTGCACTTAAACTTCCAGCCTTTTGGTATATCCTTTTACTTGTCATAAAATGGTTGCAGTAGAGACAGAGGCCATTCAGCCCATCATGTCTGTGCCAGCCCGCTACAACAGTGATTCATCAGATACCATTCCCCTACATTTCCCCTGTAATTATTTTCTCTTGAGATAATGATCCAATTATCTTTCGAAAGCCATGATTAATTCTGTCTCCAACACATTCCCAGGTAGTGCATTTCAGATCCTAATCACTCACTGCAGGAAAGAGGTTTTCCACTTGTTGTTAACAAAGAACAAAGAGCAACACAGCACGGGAAACAGGCCCTTCAGCCCAACGAGCCCGCGCTGCAGTCCTAACGTCTTAATGACATATCCATGACTTTAGGCTATGCCTATTGTGGAAGATTCCCATATAGGGACCAATATAGGGACAATTTGTTACCCAATCAGCCTAAGAGCACATTTTTGGGATGTGGGAGGAAACCGGAGCACCCAGAGAAAACCCACACAACCACAGGGAGAACGCACAAACTCCCGCAGACACAGGCCCAAATCTATGTGTCTGCACGGCAACAGCGATAGTCTTTGAGCTGTCATGTTGCCCATCAGATGGTCCAGTTTAAGCATACACTAACGACTTGAAGCACTAGGCCACTCCTGAAGCAACATCCAAGAGCAGCCCTCGCACGACCTGCCGAATGAATGCACCTTGTTGGTCAACAAGGTGGACCGAATTGCCTGTGGAAACAAATAAGATATTTAGACAGTCCTGCTATATCCCTCTATCTGCAGACCACGCATGTGGCTGTCCAAGAGACCCTTAAACAACCCTAGCCTGCCTGCTCCCACCACCTTACTCGGCAGTGCATTCCACACCCCCACTACCCTTTGTGTGAAAAACTGCCCTCTACTATTCGTCTTATACATAGCCCCCCTCACCCTAAGGCCATGACCCTTCGTTCTATCCATTTCTAATGGTGGAAAAAGCTTACCACCATTTACTCTATCTATACCCCTTATAATCTTATATACCTCTAATAGATCTCCTCTCAGCCGACGTCTTTCAAGGGAAAACAACCCCAGTGTGTTCAATCTTTCCTCGTAAGATAGCCCTTCCATACCAGGCAGCATCCTGGTAAATCTCCTCTGCACTCTCTCCACGGCCTCCACATCCTTCCGGTAGTACGGCGACCAGAACTGGACGCAGTACTCCAAGTGAGGCCTAACCAAAGTTCTATACACTTGCAACATCAGACTCCTACTCTTGTATTCTATACCCCTTCCTATGAAGGCTAACATACCATACGCTTTCTTTATCACTTCCTCCACCTGTACTGACACCTTCAGAGATTTGTGAACCTGCACCCCCAGGTCTTTCTGCGTCTCTATACTCCGGATAGTTTTACCTTTTATCCTATAACTCCCCTCTACATTATTCCGGCCAAAATGCATCACCTCGCATTTATCAGGATTAAATTCCATTTGCCATCTATCTGCCCAATCTACCAGCCTATCTATGTCCTGTTGTATTGCCTGGCACTGCTCCTCAGTACCTGCCAATCCAAGCATCTTAGTGTCATCAGCAAATTTGCTGATCACACCACCTACCTCCTCTTCCAAGTCATTTATATAAACCACAAATAGAAGAGGTCCTAGTACAGAGCCCTGTGGCACACCACTAGTGACAGACCTCCAGTTGGAAAAGAGCCTTCCACTACTACCCGCTGTCTCCTCCTCCCAAGCCAGTTCTCAACCCATCTACATACCTGGCCCTGTATCCCATGCGTCTTCACCTTTTCTATCAGCCTACCATGAGGAACCTTGTCAAACGCCTTACTGAAATCCATGTAGACGACATCAACGGCTTGTCCTTCATCAACCGTTTTTGTCACCTCTTCAAAAAATTCCACTAGATTCGTAAGGCACGACCTCCCCTTAACGAAGCCATGCTGCATATCCCTGATCAGATCGCAGCGCTCCAGATGCTCATACATCCTGTCCCTGAGAATCCTCTCCATTAGCTTACCTATAACTGAAGTCAAGCTCACCGGCCTATAGTTCCCTGGGTTATCCCTCTGACCCTTTTTAAACAACGGTATACATTTTCAATCCTCCAGTCCTCTGGGACCTCACCTGTGTCCAAAGAAGAGACAAAGTTTTGCGTCAGAGGCCCAGCAAGGTCATCTCTCACCTCCCTTAGCAGTCTGGGGTAAATGCCATCAGGCCCCGGAGCTTTATAAGTCTTTATGCTGCCTAAAAGCCCCAACACCTCTTCCCTCGTAATGATTATTTCCTTTAACGGGTCCTCAAATTTCTCAAAGTCGGCACCAAACATCAGGCCCCTCTCCCGCGTGAATACCGACGCAAAGTATTCATTCAGGATCTCCCCCATTCCCTCAGGCTCTAAGCATAGTTCCCCTCCTCTGTCCCTGAGAGGTCCAATCTTCCCTCTAACCATCCTTTTGCTCCTTACATAGGAGTAAAATGCCTTAGGATTTTCCTTAATCCTACCTGCCAAAGCCATTTCGTGGCCCCTTTTTGCCTTTCTGACACCCCTTTTAAGATCCCGTCTACACTCTCTATATTCTTCCAGCGCTGTCTCTGTCCCCAGTTGCCTAGATCTAACGTATGCCTCCCGCTTCTTCCTGACCAAGTCCTCAATATCCCTAGTAACCCACGGTTCTCTAATTCTACCTTTCCCATCCTTCCTCCTTACCGGCACGTGTCTTTCCTGCAAAGATTTTAGTTCTCCCTTGAAAGACTCCCATGTGTACAGCGTCGACCTACCCTCGAACAGCTTATCCCAGTCGGTATCCTTAAGATCCTGCCTAATCTGGCAGGGTTGTTGTTTCTTTTGCAAATCCTTTCCTTTAAATACACCTGTGGTATTCTCTATAATTATTCTATGCAATAGCACATATTCTATGTAACCGCCACTCTCCTAAATTATTGGTGATTATTGTCTCTACCATCCTACCAAGCTCTGCATAATCTTAAAGAACTTTATCTGGATACCCCACACAGAATCAACTCCTACCTTAGAGTTGTAATTTTTTTTTGTAAATCTTTTTTTACATCTTCATTTCCTTTTTGAAAATATGAAGGCCACAAATGTGCACAGTACTCCAAATAGGATCTAACATAACATTCCTACTTTCCAATTCAGGGGTAGCATGGTGGCACAGTGGCTTGCGCAGCTGCCTCACAGCTCCAGGGATCCAGTTTGATTCTGGCCTTGGATGACTGTCTGTGAGCAGTCTGCACATTCTCCCTGTATCTGCAGGTGTTTCTTCCAAGTTCTCCAAAGAGATGCAGCTTAGAAGGATTGGCTAAATTGCTCCTTAGTGTCCAATGTGTGTAGGTTAGAATAATTAGTCGTGATAAAATGTGAGGTTGCAGGGATAGAGCAGGGGAGAGGACCTGGAGAAGATATTCTGTCAGAGATCAGCACAGACTCAATTGGCTGAATAGCTTGTTCTGCACTGTAGGGATTCTGTGATCCTTGTGGAAATGATCTCTTGTGCTTTCTTTGCTTTATCATGTGGCCTTATTAATTCACATCATTAATGTTCCCAATTTGTGTGAGCGTACCCCTTTATGCTGTCCTACCCCATTTATAGAGTCTTATTTTATATGTTGCATATGGACTCCTCATTTTTCTAACAGAATGCACCCAAAATTATAGGATCAGTGATTTTGTTCAGTGACACAGCAATAACTGAAGAAGAAAGGAGTACATCTCCAGGCCAGCTAGTCAAGAAAATGCCAAAATTCATTTTATTCAATGGTAACTGGGCTGAAAATTACTTGTTTCTCTTTCTTGATCTTTTACAGGCCATTTGCAGAGATTTGTAATGAAGCATCTAAATCAGGTGGGAAATCATTTTACCAATTCATCTACACAATGCATTCAAAGGTGTTCCCACACAAACTTCCCTATTGTATCTGCAATAGATTCCCTTCCCATTGTGACTGAACCAAACAGACTAGGATGACCTCTGATTTATACCCAGTTTCAGTACAGGTTGGTTTTGGGGAGAGAAGTTGAGTTTCTGGTCTTGCTCCCATTCACTATCTCTGCAAGAAGCAGTGGTGGGGTTTGAGTGGGATGCACCAGTGGGATGCTGCCTCAGTGACCTTATCCAGTAATTAGTTTAGTAATTGTAGACAAGCGATGCTGGCTTGTAACCCAGTACAAACTGGAATTGCTTGTCTACAATCTCAACTTGTGCAGCAACATGTTTCCATATGAGTGCATGCAAATGTGGATGTGTGAAGGTATATTGAAATGTGTGTGTTTATACTTTGTGATATTAGGGTTGGATTTATGAATTTAGAACTTGGAAATTATGTTTTTTAAATTAATTATTGGGATGAGGACATCTCGAGCAGGGCTGATATTTATTTTCTATCCACCTTACCCTGAGAATGTGGTTCATTAGGCTGTTGGTCATATTGCTATGGACTGTATATATGGCAGATTTCCTTCCCTAAAGGACATTGAAGAACCAATTAGTTTGGCCAGGTTCTGTGCACCTGTCACTGTTGTGTTCATTGTTCTACATTTGAAGTAGTGTCTTAATTTTTAAATTCTCACCCTTGTTTTCAAATCCCTCATGGCCTCACTGCTCCCTATCTCTCTAATCTCCTCTGGTCCCACAATTTTCCAAGACCTCGCTGCTGCTCTAATTCTGGACCTTTGAAAGTGCTTCACTTCTCCACCTTACTTTCCTCTGTTACCCCTTAAAACCCACACCTTTGTACAAGCCTTTAGTCACCTGACCCAGTGCCTCCTTATTTGGCTTGGTGTTATGTTTTATTTTATAATGGGTCTTTGAAGTGCTTTGGAGTGTTATGCTAAAAGTGCTATACAGATTTAAGTTGTTGTTTGTCAGATGCTCTGTTTCCCCGCTATCACTTTTATTTTCCCAGGCTTTAATGTTAATTAAATTCAAATTCTCACATGCCATGCTGGGATTTGAACCTACATTCTTCGGATTACTATAGCAGATATCCAGTATATTGCCAAGTGTCATCTCTTCATTGTTAATGTCCCTGGGAATGTACTTCTGACAGGAGTCAAAGCCATTAGAAGTTGGAGAGAGCAATATTGATAGGATAAACAGAGTGCACAGTGCCTGTTGGTGTAACAGGAAAGTGTCAGTGATATGTCTACATTAATTTTGGCTTGGGTGTTGGCAAAGTTATCTTTGTGACAGTAATGTTGTGTATTTTTATCCTTTATAGCATCAAAACAAGACGCAGTACACAAACGGAAACGAAGAAGAGTGTCAGAGGGAAATATTGTACCATCATCTTCTAACATGGAAGCAGGTGTATCTCCGAATCCAGTCTCCCTTGTGGTAATTATTTTTTTAATGAAATGTGCATTAAATTATTAATAGGTTTTTCCAACCTTCCATCTATGGGCGCTACATCACGTGCGGTTTGTGGATGTCAGATTTGAGTATTGAGACTGTGTCCCAGCCCGTGTTAGTGAGTTGTTTGCAGCATTGTTTGATATTTGACCCGGAAGTGATTTCTGACCCCAAATCTAAGCCATTTCCAAGCCCGCCTACTTCCATCTAAATAATATTAGCCAATTCCATCCTACCTCAGCTCATCTCCTGATGAAGCCTTCATTCTTGCCTTGGTCACCTTGAAACTTTACTGTTAATACTTTGAGACTCATCTGAAACTGCTTCCACATCCTAACTTGTACAAAGAACAAAACAGCACGGGACACAGGCCCTTCGGCCCAACAAGCCTGCGCTGCCACCTCGATGTTTCCACTTCTACCCCATAAACCCGTGTCTATGTTTACAGATCTATGCATTGAAACCAAATTTGAGACAACTTAGGGAGAATTTGTTTTGCCACTCAGCCTAAGAGCACATCTTTGGGATGTGGGAGGAAACCGGACCACCCGGAGAAAACCCACACAAGCACGGGGAGAATGTGCAAACTCCCACAGACATAGGCCCAAGTCCATGTATCCGCACAGCACAGCGATAGTCACTGAGCTGTTGTGTTGCCTATCAAATGGTCCAGGTCAATCATACACTAACAACGTGAAGCATTAGGATACTCTCGAAAAAAAATCCAAGAAGCAGCCCTCTCACGACCCATCGTGTGTATGCCCCTTGTTAGACAACAAGACGGACCAAAGTATCTGTAGGATTAAAAACAAATATATCAATATCATCAATAATTTACACACTTCTCAGGGACTCCCCAGGCTTATGATGCCTATTTTAAATCCGTTTTCTCTATCCCTGCTTTCCCATTCTGTTCATATGCCCATCTAAGTATTTCTTAAATAACTCCAGAGTGCCTGCCTCCACCACTTTACTTGGCAGTGCGTTCCATACCCCCATCACCCTCTGTGTGAAAAACCTCCCTCTAGCATCCAAATTATATCTTACCCCTTTCACCCTAAGCCCGTGAACCTTCATGCTATTTGTGTCCATCCTAGGAAAAAGCTTAACCCTGTTTACTTTATCTATAACCCTCATAATCTTGTACACCTCTGTTAGACCTCTAAGTTTACGTCTTTCTAAGGAAAACAGCCCCAATTTGCCTAACCTCTCCTCGTAACTCAGACCTTCCATACCATGCAGCATCCTGGTAAACCTCCTCTGCATTCTCTCCGGAGTCTCCACATCCTTCTGGTAGTAAGGCAACCAGAACTGGACGCAGTATTCCAAATGAGGTCTAACCAACGTTTTATACAACTGCGACATTAAAGGCCAGCTCTTGTACTCTATACCCCTTCCTATAAAGGCTAGCATACCATATGCTTTTTTCACAACCTTCTCCACCTGCTCTGCCACCTTCAGAGACTTGTGCACCTGCATCCTCAGGTCCCTCTGCATTTCTATACTCTTAATAGATCTACCCTTTATCATATACCTCCCCCTACATTCTTTCTCCCGAAATGCATCACCTTGCATTTTTCAGGATTGAATTCCATCTGCCATCTATCTGCCCAAGCTACCAGCCTATGTCCTGCTGTATCACTTGACAATGCTCCTCACTATCCGCAAGTCCAGCCATCTTTATATCGTCTGGTTGCCTTACTGCTGATCACTTACTCCCTCTTCCAAGTCATTTATATATATTACAAATAGAAGAGGTCCCAATACCGAGCCCTGCGGCACAACACTAGTGACCGACCTCCAGCTAGAAAAACACCCTTCCACTATTACTCTCTCTCTCCTATTACTAAGCCAGCTATTTATCCATCTAGCTACCTGTCCTTGAATCCCATTAGCCGTAACCTTTTCAACTAACCTCCCATGAAGGACTTTGTCAAACGCCTTACTGAAATCCATATAGATGATATCAATCAATGGCTCGCCTTTCGTCGACCGTTTTTGTCACATTCTCAAAAAATTCTACCATGTTCGTAAGGCATGACCTCCCTTTAACAAAGCCATGCTGCGTATCCCTAATCAGATCACAACGCTCTAAGTGCCTATACATCTTACCTCTAAAAATCCCCTCCACAGCTTCTCTACCACTGACGTCAAACTCACCGGCCTATAGTTTCCAGGGCTTTCCCTACTACCCTTTTTAAACAACAGTACAACATCAGCTATTCTCCAGTCCTCTGGGACCTCACCTGTGTCCAAAGAAGAGACAAAGATTTGCATCAGAGGCCCAACAATTTCCTCCCTAAGGAGCCTGGGATAAATGCCATCAGGCCCCTGAGATTTATCAGTTTTAATGCTACCTAGAAGCTCTAACACTTCCTTCCTCAGTATGGATATTTCCCTCAACTGGTCTACAGCTCCCTCAGAGACAAGACCAGTCAACAAGCCTGTTTTCTTCGTGAATACCGACGCAAAGTATTCATTCAGGATCTCCCCCATTCCCTCGGGCTCTAAGAGATCCGATCTTTCCTCTAACCACTCTTTTACTCCTAACATTGGAGTAAAAAGCCTTTGGATTTTCCTTAATCCTATCCACCAAAACCATTTCATGCCCCCTTTTTGCCCTTCTAACTCCCCATTTGAGCTCCCTCCTATTCTCTCTATATTTCTTCCAGGCTCTCTCCGTTCCCAGTTGCTTTGACCTAACACATGCCTCTCTTTTCTTCCTAACCAAGTTCTCAATATCCCTAGTAATCCACGGCTCTCTAATCCTACCTTTCCCATCTTTTCTCTTAGCCGGCACATATCTTTCTTGCAACATTTTCAGTATTCCCTTGAAAGAATCCTATATGCCTAGCGTGGACTTACCCTTGAACAACCCTTCCCAATTAGTTTCTTTAAGTTCCTGCCTAATCCGACCGTAGTTAGCCTTTCTCTAATTCAGCACCTTCCCCCTAGGGCAACAAGCATCCTTTTCCATCTGTATCCTAAAGTAGACAGGATGGTGGTCACTGTTAGCCACATGTTCCCCTACTATAACATCAACCACCTGCCCTGGCTCATACTCAAACTAAATCCAATATAGCCCCCTCTCTAGTCGGACTAGCCACATACTGCTCCAATGATCCTTCCAGTACACTTTTTACAAATTCCTCCCTGTCTGAACCGTAGCTCTAGGTACCTTCCAATCCATCCTAGGGAGATTAGAATCTCCTACTATAACAACTCTGTTCTTTCTGCACCTGTCCAAAATGTCTTTACATATGCCTTCTTCAACTGCCCGTGGGCTGTTGGGTGGCCTATAATACACCCCTAGCATAGTAATCGCCCCCTTTCTACTCCTCAACTCCACTCACAGTGACTCCACTCCTAACTCCTCTGTATGGTCCTCTCTCTGCACCGCTGTGATGCTCTCCCTAAGTAACAATGCCACTCCCCCACCTCTTCTGGACCCCCCTCTGTCACGCCTGAAACACTTATACCAGGAATATTCAGCCGCCACTGCTCCCCTTCCTTTAACCACATCTCCATCACTGCAACCACATCCAAGTTCCTTGCAAACATTAAGGCCCTAAGTTCATTTGTTTTTCCTATCATGCTCCTCGCATTGAAACAGACACACTCCAGACCTCCAAGCCCACTCGGAACCTCCTTCTCCCTGGTGTATTTCTTCTCATTCAAGCTTACTCTATCTTCCATCTCGCTCCGTACCGAGCTATCGGTCTCATCCCCTCCCCCCCTTCATATTAGTTTAAACCCTGCCAAAACACTCCAGCTAACCTCCCAGCTAAGATATTCACGTCCTTCCCATTTAAGTGTTCCCCGTCTCTTCTATACAGGTGCCCTTCTTTCACAAATACTTCCCAGTTATCCACAAATATAAAACCCTCTGCCCTACACCAATCTTTCAGCCACGCATTCAGCTGTGGCATCTCATTTCTCCTGGCCCTGGTAGCAGCCCTGAGATTGCCACCCTGGAGGCCCTGCCCTTCAGCCTACCTCCCAACTCCCTGAACTGCCTTCGTATATCCTCCCTGCTCTTACTTCCTACATCCTTCTCTCCTATGTGAATAATCACATCCGCCGGGGTTCCCTCAGCCTTCAAAATGCTCTCTACCCTGTCAGTTACATCTTGCACCCCTGCTCCAGGGAGGCAAACGACCATCCTGGAGTCCCACCTTTGACCACAGAACTGCCTTTAACTCTCCCATTCCCCACCACTATCTCCCTTCTAGCCCCCTTCCTCCCCTCTGAGGTATTCTGGTCCTCCTGCCTTACCTTTTTTATCCCTCCACCCTTGATATTTTGGGGGCCTGCCACTGGGGAAGTCTTTGGACTGTCGCCCTTGCCTTTTTCCCCTTCCTTGCAGTAATCCACCTATAAGGGTAAGGTTCCCCCTACTTAGGCTCTGGATCCACCAACTTACTATGCCTCTCTTCCATTATTGCCTCATTCTCCCTGACTAAAAATACATCTTCCAATCGCTGCTCTAATTGCTTGACCCGAGCCCTCAGATGCTGCAGCTCCAAACACTTGACGCATATGTGGACTTTCGGGAGACGTTTTGCCTCCAGGAACTCCCACATATGACACCATACACAGGTGCGGCATCTTCTCATAATCCTTGCCATTGTCCTGAACACCTTTGGAGGTGTGAACGTGTTTGAAAAACCAGTAACACACTCTGCCTAAGACTGCTCTTCCCTAAGCCCAGCGAGCCAAAGCCCTCAAACCTCTCACTCTGCTCCCTGCTCACTCCGCTGCCCACTGTCTACTGCCACTTTCTTTTTATACTCCCCGGTTCCCTTCCCAGCTACCTGCATGTCTAACTACGGCAGCAAAAAGCAATCAAAAACAGAAAAAAAAGCAAATTGAAAATTTTTCATACTCAGCCACCAGCACTTCCAAACACTCTGTTCCAGAGAACAATGAGTAGTAGTTATCTTTCACCTACAGTCTGTCTGCTAACTGATCTATACTGGTTCTGGTTTGCAACATCTCAATTTTAAAATTCTCACCCTGATTTTCAAACTTTTCATCGCTGTTGTTCCTCACTATCCCTGTTAATTCCTCAGCCCTACAACCCTCCGAGATCTCTGCAATCCCCCAATTCTGACCCTCACGCAGCCTCCGTTTCAATTACTGCACTGTAGACTTTTGGGGGAATACCAAAGCTTAGAACCCAGGCAACTAAAGTCTTTAGTTGCCTGGGCTCTAAGCTTTGGTATTCCCCCAAAAGTCTATCTACCTCTCATTTCTTCACAGAATTGTTACAGCGTAGAAGGCGGCCATTTGGTCCATTGTCGTTACACTGGCTCTCCAAATGAATATCATTCTCCTACTTCTTCCCTGTACCCTTCCACATTGTTTCTGTTCATTTAATCATTGGATGCCTCAATTGAACCTTTCTCTGCTGCACTTTCAGGCAGTGTGTTCCAGACCCAAATCACTCACTGTGTGAAAAAGTTTTTCTCATATCACAGTTGCTTCTTTTGCAAATCACTTTCAATCTGTGCCCTCTCATTCTTTATCCTTTTACGAGCATCTTAAAGTGAAGGATTAGGCAGATACATGGCAGATGAAGTTCAAAATGGAAAAATGTGAGGAGATACATTTTGGTAGGAAGAATATGGAGATACAATATAAAATAAGGAGCATAATTCTTAAGAGGATGCAGGAGCACAGGGACCAAGGTGTAAATTTCTCTCTACTCTGTCCAGCTCTCCCTCATAATTTTGAACATCTCTATCAAATCTCCTCTTAGTCTTTTTCTCACCAAGGGGAACAATCCCAAGCTCTCCAATTTATCCTGAAGTCTCTCATCTCTGGAACCAGTCTGCACTTTCTCCAATGCATTCATATTTTTCCTGTAGAGCAATGCCAAGAACTATGCACAATATTCTAGTTGAGGTCTAACTGGTGTCTTGTATAGACTAACCTTGTGCTCTTGTACTCCGTCCCTATTAATTCATACTTCATTAACTGCTCTCACCACCTATCGCCACTTTCAATGATTTATGCAGATTTACAACCAACTCCTTCTGCTCCTGCATCTGCAGCAGGTGATCAAGAAGGCAAATGGAATGTCACCCTTTATAGTGAGTGGGATAGAATATAAAAGCAGGGAGGTCTTGCTGCAACTGTACAGGGCACTGGTGAGGTTGCAACTAGAGTAATGTGTGCAGTTTTGTCGCTGCATTTGCGAAAAGATGTATTGGCCTTGGAGGGCATGCAGAGAAGATTCACTAAGCTGATACTGGAGATGAGGGGGTTAGCCTGTGAGGAGAGATTGAGTAGACTGGGTCTGTACTCGTTGGAATTTAGAAGGCTGAGAGACGTACAAGATAATGAAGGGGCTAGATAGGATAGAGGTAAAGAGATTCTTCCCGCTTAGAAAGGATAGCAGAGCCAGAGGGCACAGCCTAAAATGGCAAGGGGGGAGGCAGTTTAGAACAGAGCTGAGGAGTAACTTCTTCACTCAAAGGGTGGTGAGTCTCTGGAATTCTCTGCCCATTGAAGTGGTGGAGGCTACCTCACTGAATATATTTAAGTCATGGGTAGATAGGTTTCTGATAGGCAAGGGAATTAAGGGTTATGGGGAGAAAGCGGGAAAATGCCACTTCAGTGAACTGATCCACTTCAGATCAGCTATGATCCTGTTCAAGGGCAGGGCAGACTCTTATTTCTTATGCATCTCCTTAAGAATTGTGCTCCTTATTTTATATTGCCTCTCCATGTTTCTCCTACCAAAATGCATCTCTCATACTTCTCCATGTTGAACTTCAGCTGCCATCTATCTGCCCGATCCACTAATTTAGGATGCTCCCTAAAATCTCTCTCACTGGATTTTTGGCCGTCTGTCCAAATAGCTCCTCGTGTGACTCAATTGACAACGTTCTTGCAAAGCACCTCAGGACATATAACATCCTTAAGAGTGCTATAAAAATGCATGTTGTTGACAATTGGAAGTCAAAACACAAACTCTTTTAAAAAAGAACCCTGACAGCCCATGGGGACAGAGACGTTAATCTCATCAAATCTGTGTTGAAATTGAAGACTGGGAGTTAAAGCAAATGATCCACCTAAACATACACAATTGCCTTGGGGCTTTGGCTGGAGACACCAGGTTTCCATAAAGCAGAAATCTATTGCTCTGGATTGATGATCTATCCATTATTGAACTCTTGTGGTTATATGCAATACAGATAACACATCATGAAATATGAATGACAATTGAGTGTTTAAATGTAGCATGCTTGCTGTGAGTGGATGATATCTGTATTTAAGTATGCAGCACTCCTCAACTCTGCTTCCATAATATTATTTGATATGTTAAGCTTTGTTTACTTCTTAGATAAGAATTTTATTCTCATCTCATAACAGTGCAACTGCTATGGGTAACCTAAGAATGAGATGCTCTTAAACTCAACTTAAAGTAAAAATATTGTTTTTAAAATTTATTTATTAGTGTCACAAGTTGGCTTACATTAACTCTGTAATGAAGCTACTGTGAAAATCCCCTAACTGCCACACTCCATCACCTATTCGGGTACACGGAGGGAGAATTTAGCATGGCCAATGCACCTAACCTGCACGTCTTTCTGGCTGTGGGAGAACACCTGAGTATCTGGAGAAAACCCATGCAGATGTGGGGAGAATGTACAGACTCTGCTCGGGCTTCCTTGCTGGGAATTGAATCCAGATCGCTGGTGCTGAGGCAACAGTGCTAATCACGCTGCCGCTATCAGGATAAATAGGAAGATTGGTTATTTCACAATTTAACAAAACTGGAAAGAGTTTTGAGGAATAGTTTTATATTGCATGATATCTGTGCATTTTACAGAAAAAAACTTAAAAAAAAACAAGTTGGGGGTACTGTAAGACATAGCTTGCTATAAATGTTCAGTTTTAAGTATATAAATATGCAACTGAAAAGAGTAAAAATATATTTAGTTTTCTAATCCTAATCTCAATGTCCTGCTTGTTCTGTATAATGACATTTTATTATTTCTTCTCTTTTCACAGCAATGGCCGATGTATCTGGTAGATTACGGTGCAGTCAACATGCAGATCCAGGGGCCTGTAAATTTCTGAACAGCAGCTTGCTCAAAAACAAGCATGATTTTGACAAAATCACATGTAATTATGTACCATAACCATATAGTATGAACTGTAATACTTCCTTCTAGAACAGGTCCTGATTTTTACACTGTCTCCATACGATCAAGGGCTTTAAATAAATGTGCTGCCTTGCACTCACACATACTGGCTATTTTATTTACAATAATGGCAAGTTTGCAAAGATTTGCAATGGAATTTCAGACTTTTCAAGAGAATCCGGGGACTATTGCAGTTGAATCAGGATTGCAAGTAAAGCTCAAACCCCAATTAACAAGGATAGTCTTTTCAGAATTCTGAGTTATGTTTAAGGAGGGAAATAGTGAGGGAAGTTTCCCTTCTGAATGGCATTCTCACACCTACTGGAATTTGGCTACAGGCAGCATTAGTTTCACAGGTTACAAGATAGAAATTAGTTATTGTGCTTTGCTTGACTTTCAGGTCCAATTGGGCAGCAACGATTATTAGCTCCACTGCTAAAATCAAGGGACTCTTTCCATCTTCCAGAAAGCCATTGTTAGATAGCAGTGTTGTGGTGTGGACTTCTATGAACTAATCACAGGAGACTCAGTACTGGTCACAATCAATTATTTAAGCATGCAGGAGTGCATTATTTTAGAAACTCCTAACACAGTTCTCTACTGTATCACAAATGTTCACTTTTTATTAATTGTTGGCCACATATGTAGAATATTGTTTAAATTCCATTCTTGCCTACATATAGTTTTATATTACTTTACTGGAGCAGGTTCCATGCTAGAAAGTATTAGTCTTCTCCCAGAGACTACACTTGATCTGTTTTATCCTAACTCCTGCCCCTGTAATAGTAAGAAGTCTCACAACACCAGGTTAAAGTCCAATAGGTTTATTTGGTAACAGTAAACAGCTGGTACCCAAGGCCTTACTGAAAAGATCTGCTGATAACAACCCTTAGGGTGCACAAGATTCATTGGTGACTGGCTATGTAAGCATTTAACTAGCGTGTGCTCCTCACACTAAATTTTAATACATTTATTTTATTTTCCCTGAACATCAGCAGTATCAAATTAAGTTTAATGTAAACGTGATGTGATGCACTTTAGAAGGTAAATAGAAGCATCATCTGTACCTCAGAAAAGAAGAAAACCTAATTGGGTTGAAGATCTAATCTGGCTCAACAAGCATCAAAATCAACATTATAGGTTTAGTGAAGCAATTAAAAAAGTACTATCACAATGCTGGCACTTACTGCTTGGAGTATAGAGTTCAAAAGTGGGGAATTCCATGCTAAATCTGAACAGAATGCTGACTTCCATGTAGAACTCTGATCACCATGCTACAAAAAAGGACATAGAAATACGGAAAAAAATGCTTAAATTACAAAAATTATGAGCATTTGCAATTCATAGAATCCTTACAATGCAGAAGAGGCCATTTGGCCCATCAAGTGTACCATCCAGCCCCTATCCCTGTACCCTCATATATTTAACATAGAACACAGAACATTACAGCGCAGAACAGGCCCTTCAGCCTTCGATGTTGTGCCGACCAATTAGGAACAAGCAGTGACCCTCTAACCTAAACCATTCCCCTTTCATCCATAAACTTATCTACTAATCTCTTAAACGCCACCAAACTTGGCACATCTACAACTGACGCAGGCAAGGCATTCCATACCCTTACCACTCTCTGGGTAAAGAACCTACCTCTGACATCTGTCCTAAAACCACCACCCCTTAATTTAAAGCTATGTCCCCTCGTGCTAGCTTTCTCCATCCTAGGAAAAAGGCTATCACTGTCCACCCTATCTAAACCTCTAATCATCTTATATGTTTCAATAAGGTCTCCTCTTAGCCGCCTTCTTTCTAACGAAAACAACCTCAAATCCCTCAGCCTCTCTTCATAAGACCTGCCTTCCATACCAGGCAACATCCTGGTAAACCTCCTCTGTACCCTCTCCAATGCCTCCACATCTTTCTTATAATGCGGGGACCAGAACTATACACAATACTCCAAGTGCGGCCGCACTAGAGTTTTGTACAGTTGCAACATGACGTTGCGGCTCCGAAATTCAATCCCCCTACCAATAAAAGCTAAGACTCCGTATGCCTTCTTAACAACCTTATCGACTTGATTGCCAACTTTCAGGGATCTATGCACACATACACCAAGATCCCTCTGTTCATCAACACTATTAAGAGTCCTACCATTAGCCCTATACTCTACACATTTGTTATTCCTGCCAAAGTGAATTACCTCACACTTTTCCACATTAAACTCCATTTGCCACCTCTCGGCCCAGCTCTGCAACTTGTCCAAGTCTCTCTGCAAACTAGAACACCCCTCTTCACTATCTACCACTCCTCCGACTTTAGTGTCATCTGCAAATTTACTAATCCATCCTTCAATACCGTCATCCAGATCATTTATAAAAATTACAAACAGCAGGGGCCCCAAAACAGATCCCTGAGGTACACCACTAGTAACCGAACTCCACAATGAATATCTCCCACCAACCACCACCCTCTGTCTTCTATCTGCTAGCCAATTCCTAATTAGCTAAATTACCCTCAATCCCATATGTCTGCATTTTCTGCAGAAGCCTTCCATGTGCCACGTTATTGAACGCCTTACTAAAGTCCATATATACCACATCAACTGCCTTACCCCCATCCACTCTTTGGTCACTTTTTCAAAAAACTCAATAAGGTTAGTAAGGCACGACCTTACTAACCATGCTGACTATCCCCAATCAATTCATTCACAAAACCATGCTGACTATCCCCAATCAATTCATTTCTCTCTAAATAACTATAAATCCTATCCCTAATAGTTCTCTCCAATACTTTGCCCGCAACAGAAGTAAGACTCACCAGCCTATAATTCCCCGGAAAGTCTTTCTTCCCCTTCTTGAACAACGGGACCACATTCGCTATACTCCAGTCTTCCGGCACTATACTCGTAACCAACGACGACCTGAAGATCAGAGCCAGAGGCTCTGCAATCTCCTCTCTCGCCTCCCAGAGAATCCTAGGGTAAATCCCGTCCGGCCCAGGGGACTTATCTAACTTCAAACCCTCAAGAATATCTAGCACATCTTCCTTATCTACTTCAATACTTTCCAGTTTGCAACCCTGTATCCCAGTGTTCTCCACAACTACATTTACATCTCCCTGCGTGAATACCGAAGAGAAATATTTGTTCAGTGCCTCTCCAATCTCTTCAGGCTCCACGCACAACTTCCCACTGCTGTCCATAACTGGCCCTAACCTTGCCCTAACCAATCTTCTATTCTTAACATATCTAAAGAAAGGATCAAGGAGAATCCTAAAGCTATCAGCCAGCTTGTGCAGCCAGGTATTTATCCTGCTTGTGCACCTGACACTAAGAGGCAATTTACCATGGCCAAGCAACTTAACCTATATATCTTTGGAGTGTGGGAGGAAACTGGAGCACCTGGAGGAAACCCATACAGACACAAGGAGAACATGCAAATTCCACACAGTCACCCAAGGTTGGAATTAAACCCAAGTCCGCGGCATTGTGATGCAGCACAGCTAATCATTTATGCCACCATGCTGTTTGAAAACGCAATATTTATCTTGTTTTGATCCAAGGACCATGCATTGATGAAGGCCACTGAGATTGCAGTTATTGAGAACCCATTCATTCTTTAAGTATTTTGAAAGAGAGTAGGTTGAAGAGCTACCTATGGACAGAGCTCAAAACCATATATAATTACTAATAAATTCCATAGAGAAATCCGGGGAAATCTCTTTACTCAGAGAACGGTAAGAACATGGAACCTTCAATCACAGGGGAGGAATAAAGAAAATAGTCTTGAAGCTTTTCAAAATAAACTAAATGAGTGCAAGACAGAAGATAATGAAAGATCTGCCAAAAGGCACAGAAATGGAAGTAGAATCATGTAAACACCAACACATATTATTGGACCGCCTAAACTGGTTTTGTGCTGTGTATTCTATACAATGCCTGTTCAGTAATCCAATCCAGAAATTAATTCTTCAGCAACCACCAACCAAACATTAATTAAATAACTTTTATTACAAACAAAAGCAATTCCCTGCCAGGCGAAGAAGGAGGTGGCATACTTTGTCAAGTCCTATACACATTGTGATCATCCATCACCTCTAGTCCATGCCAATCCACTCTTTTGGTACTTGGATGAGGATTGTTGCTATAGAAACACAGCCTGAAATTAATCTCCTTAAAGCCTACATCTTTTGCTAGGCTGAAGGCTCGTATCCCAATATCTCTTTATGATTCAGTGTCAAATTTTGTCTGATCACACTCCTGCAAAGTATTTTGTGGTGTTTTACTGTGTTGTGCTATATACATACAAACTGGCAAGTGGGAGAAGAATGAATATTCATGTCTTTCTCAAAGCGGTGTGTGACATAAAAGCTAGTTGCTGTCAAAATATGTGGAGTTGGATGGATTCAAGCTAATTGATAGCCCCTATCTTTTAATTCCATTCACCCTCTTCCCCACAATTTAAAGCTGCAGCTCTGGCCTAGATAGCTCAACAATTTTAATCCTACAAATGGCTGAGAAATAACCAGCAAGATTGTTTCTCTGAGGAAAGAGTCTGCATCTGAGATTTGACTGTCTTGCGTCTTCTCAATGGACAGTGTTGAACCAGCTGCGCAACTTCAGATGTCTGATAGAAATGAGTTCATGTGCTGAACACACATTTTTCGTGTGTGGGAAAAAACCCATGCAAACACAGGGAGAATGTGCTGACTCCACACAGACAGGGACCCAAGGCTAGAATTGAACCAGGTCCCTGGCACTGTGAGGTAGCAGTGCTAATCACTGTGCCACATGCCATCCCTGAAAATGGAATATATTATAGGACATTGAGGTTGTCTGCTTTTCTATTTTCCAGTGAAAGGTTGAATCTTCTAAGCAGTCACAACCTCCTTTGGACGCACTCCATTCCTATTTACATATTGTGCACGGGGGCTTCACATTTGTTACTTGGAATTCTGAACCCAGCCTCCTGAGAGATGTGGAACATTCCTACTCCTGGAGCACTTCGGAATGTCAGACCATCAGAAAAACTTGGACCATGCCTCATTTTTATGGCACTAGCTGCTGTATTCATAGAAACATACAATATAGGAGCAGGAGAGGGCCATTTAAGCCTGCTCTGCCATCCATCACCACCATGGCTGATCATCCATCTCAATAGCCTGACCCTGCTTTTTCCCCATAACCTTTAATCCCATTCACCCCGAGTGCTATATCCAGCTGCCTCTTAAATACATTCAATATTTTGGCATCAACTACTTCCTGTGATAATGAATTCCACAGGCTTACCGCTCTTTGGGTGAGGAAATATCTCTTCATCGCTGTCCTAAATGATCTATTATGAATACTTAGACTGTGACCCTATTTTGAAAATCCCACCCACCTTGACAAGCTACAGCCAGAAGATAAGTGGGTGACAGGAAAGGGTGGCAGACAAGTGGGTGAGGAGATGGAAGATCAGGGTTTGGAGGGCATTGGAGATGGAGATGAGAAGGAATTTCTTCTCCCCAAATGTAATGGTCCCAGAGGACTGGAGAATAGCTAATGTTGTACCATTGTTTAAAAAGGGTAGTAGGGATAACCCTGGGAATTATAGGCTGGTGAGTTTGACGTCAGTGGTAGGGAAGCTGTTGGAGGGGATTCTTAGAGATAGGATGTATAGGCATTTAGAGCGTTGCGATCTGATTAGGGATACGCAGCATGGATTTGTTAAGGGGAGGTCGTGCCTTACAAATCTGGTAGAATTTTTTGAGGAGGTGACGAAAACGGTGGACGAAGGGTGAGCCGTTGATGTCGTCTATATGGATTTTAGTAAGGCGTTTGATAAAGTCCCTCATGGGAGGTTAGTTGAGAAGGTCAAGGCTAATGGGATACAAGGACAGGTAGCTAGATGGATAAGTAACTGGCTTGGTAATAGGAGACAGAGTAATAGTGGAAGGGTGTTTTTCTAGCTGGAGGTTGGTCACTAGTGGTGTGCCGCAGGGCTCGGTACTGGGACCTCTTCTATTTGTAATATATATAAATGACTTGGAAGAGGGAGTAAGTGGAGTGATCAGCAAGTTTGCAGACGATACAAAGATGGCTGGACTTGCGGATAGTGAGGAGCATTGTCAGGCGATGCAGCAGGACATAGATAGGCTGGTAGCTTGGGCAGACAGATGGCAGATGGAATTTAATCCTGATAAATGCGAGGTGATGCATTTCGGGAGAAAGAATGTAGGGGGGAGGTATATGATAAAGGGTAGACCTATTAAGAGTATAGAAATGCAGAGGGACCTGGGGGTGCAGGTGAACAAGTCTCTGAAGGTGGCAGAGCAAGTGGAGAAGGTTGTGAAGAAAGCATATGGTATGCTAGCCTTTATAGGAAGGGGTATAGAGTACAAGAGCTGGCCTTTAATGTTGCAGTTGTATAACACGTTGGTTAGACCTCATTTGGAATACTGCATCCAGTTCTGGTCGCCTTACTACCAGAAGGACGTGGAGACTCTGGAAAGAGTGCAGAGGAAGTTTACCAGGATGCTGCCTGGTGTGGAAGGTCTGAGTTATGAGGAGAGGTTAGGCAAATTGGGACTGTTTTCCTTAGAAAGACATAGACTTAGAGGAGATCTGATAGAGGTGTACAAGATTATGAGGGGTATAGATAGAGTAAACAGGCTTAAGCTTTTTCCTAGGATGGACTCAAATAGCATGAGGGATCATGGGCTTAGGGTGTGGGAGATAAGGTATAATTTGGATGCTAGAGGGAGTTTTTTTTCACTCAGATTATGGTGGGGGTATGGCATGCGCTGCCAAGTAAAGTGGTGGAGGCAGGCACTCTGGAGTTATTTAAGAAATACTTAGATGGGCACATGAACAGAATGGGAATGAAGGGGTATAGAAAACTGATTTAAAATAGGGATCATGAGCCTTGGGAGTCCCTGGGAAGTGTGTAAATAGATGATGATATTGATGTACTTGTTTTTATCCTACAGATGCTTTGGTCCACCTTGTTGTCTAACGAGGGGCATACACGCGATGGGTCATGAGAGGGCTGCTCTTGGATTTTTTTCAAGAGTATCCTAGTGCTTCACGTCGTTAGTGTATGCTTGACCTGGACCATTTGATGGGCAACACGACAGCTCAGTAACTATCGCTGTGCTGTGCAGATACATGGATTTGGGCCTGTGTCTGTGGGAGTTTGCGCATTGTCCCCATGTTTGCATGGGTTTTCTTCAGGTGCTCCAGTTTCCTCCAACATCCCAAAGATGTGCTCTTAGGCTAACTGGCAAAACAAATTCTCCCTAAATTGTCTCCAATTTGGTTTTCAATCCATAGATTTATAAACAGAGACAGGGATCACAGGTAGAGGTGGGAACTTTGGGGTGGCAGCGTGGGCTCGTTGGGCCGAAGGGCCTGTTTCCCATGCTATTTTGTTCTTTGTAATGAATCTTTGGACTTATTTAATCGCAGAAAGATGAGGAGGCTAGGATTTGAATATATTAAAGGCTGAGATACATTTTTCCACTATATGGGAGGGGTTGGGGGAGGGGAGGTTGTTATGGGGAACAGACAGAAAAGTAGAGTTGAAGCCAAGCTCAAATGAGTCCAGGCATGAGGACAATTCCTGTTTTATTTCATTTGTTTAAATGTTCCTTGCCAAGATCGTCAGCCACATCTTGAGTGGGTATCCATTGTATCCCTGACGTCACTCACTGAGTCTATTGCAGAAGAGCTGTGACACTTATAAGACCATAAGATATAGGGCAGAATTAGGCCACTCAGCCCATTGAATGGCGGAGCAGACTCAATCATGGCTAATATTTTTCTCATCCCCATTCTCCTGCCTTTTCCCTATAATCCCTGATTCCCTTACCAATCAAGAGCCTATTTATCTCTGTCTTAAAGACACTCAATGACGTGACCTCCACAGCCTTCTGCAGCAAAGAGTTCCACAGATTCACCACTTTCTGGCTAAAGAAATTGCTCATCTGTTTTGGCCTGAGGTTGTGCTCTCTGGTTCTAGTTTTTCCTATTAATGGAAACATCCTCTCCACGTCCACTCTATCCAGGCTTAGTAGTATCCTGTCAGTTTCAATAAGATCCCCCCTCATCCTTCCAAACTTCAATGAGTACAGGCCCAGAGTCCTCAGCAGTTTATTATACAACAAGCTCTTCACTCCAGGGATCATTCTTGTGAACCTCCTCTGGACCTTTCCAAGGCCAGCACATCCTTCCTTAGATACAGGGCCAAAACTGCTCACAATACTCCAAATAGGATCTGGCTAGAGCCTTATACAGCCTCAGAAGTATATCCTTGTTCTTATATTCTAGCCTACTTGACATGAATGCTAACATTGCATCTGCCTTCCTAACTGCTAATTGAACCTGCACGTTAAACCTTAAGAGAATCATCAGCAATGACTCCCAAGTCCCTTTGTGTTTTTGATTTCCTAAGCAGTTTCCCATTAGAAAAGACTGTATACCTCCATTCCTCCTTCCAAAGTGCATAACCTCACACTTTTCCATGTTGTATTCCATCTGCCACTTCGTTGCCCACTCTCTTAACCTATTCAAGTCCTTCTGAAGGACCCCTACTTCCTCAATATTACCTGTCCTTCTACATACTTTGTATCATCTTCAAACTTAGCAATAGTGCCTTCAGTTCCTTCCTCCAAATTGTTAATGTATATTGTGAAAAATTGTGGTCCCAGCCTTGATTCCTGAGGCTCACCACTAGATCACCAGCTGCCATTCTGAGAAAGATCCCTTTATCTCCATTTTCTATTTTCTGCCAGTCAGCCAATCCTCTATCTATGCCAGGATCTTGCCCTTAATTAATTAATAGGCACTTATTTAACAGTCTCCTATGCAGCACCTTGTCAAAGGCCCTCTGGAAATCTAAATAGATCACATCCACTGGCTCTCCTTTATCTAAAACTTACTTTTACCTCCTCAAAGAACTAACAGATTTGTCAGACATGATTTCTCCTTGACAAAGCTATGCTGATTTCAGTCCTACTTTATCAAGCATTTCCAAGTACTCTGCGATCTTGTCTTTAATAACAGACTTTAAAATCGTGCCAATAACCAAAGTCAAGCTAACCAGCCTATAATTTCCCGTCTGTTACCTCCCTCCCTTCTTAAACAGTGGTACTGCTACTTTCCTCTGATACCCTCCCTGCCTCAAGTGATTCCCGAAAGATCGCCACCAATGCCTCCACAATTTTCTCAGCTATCTCTTTTAGAACCCTGGGTGTAGTCCATCCGGTCCAGGTAATTTATCCATCTTCAGATTTTTCAGTTTCCCCAGAACCTTCTCTTTAGTGATAGCCACTATACTCACCTGTGTTCCTGACTCTCCTGGAGCCCTGGCATCCCAATGGTGTTTTCCACGATGAAAGCTAATGCAAGGTAACTATTCAGTTCCTCTGCCATTGTTTTGCTTCCTATTACTACTTCTCTAGCCTCATTTTCCAGTGGTCTCTTAACTATTTTTGCCTTTCTCTTACTTTTTATATATTGAAAAAGATCTCTTCCTACCTTCTTTTATATTACTAGCTAGCTTATATTCCTATTTTATCTTCTCCCTCCTTATTGCTTTTTTACTTGCCTTCTGCTTGCTTTTAAAGCTTCCCAATTCTCTCGCTTTCCACTAATTCTTGCCACTTTGTATGGCTTTTCTTTTACGTTTATACTATCCATGATTTCCCTTATCAGTCACTGATGCCTCATCCTCCCCTTAGCATGTTTCCTTCTCCTTGGAATGAATTTCTGTTGTGCTATCCAAATAACTCTCAAAAACTCTTACCATTGCTGTTCCTTGTCTTCTCTGCTAGGCTCCCTGTCCAACCAACTCTCGTCAGCTCCTTTCTCATTCTTTGAGGTTATCTTTATTTAATTATAATACTGTTACATCTGACTCCAGCTTCTCCCTCTCAAACTGCAGGGTAAATTCTGTCATATTGTGGTCACTGCTCCCTAAGGATTCCTTCACCTTGAGTTTTCTAATCAAATCTGCCTCATTACCATCACCAAATCCATGGTAGGCTCTGAAACAAGTTCTCCAAAAAACCCTCTCTTAGACATTCCATAATTCTTTTTCTTGGGATCCACTATCTACCTGATTTTCCCAGTCCACCTGCATATCGAAGTTCCCCATGATTATTGTAATATTGCCCTTTTTATATGTCTTCTTTGCCCCACATCCTAATTACTGCTGGGGGAGGGAGGCGCTGTATATAACTCCTATCTCAGTCTTTTTACCTTTACAAATTCCTCAACTCCACCCGCAGAGATTCTATGCCTTCTGATTCTATATCACTTCTTGTTATCGATTTAACTTTATTCCTTATGAACAATGTTACCCCACCCCCTTTGCCTATCCATCTGTTCTTCCAATAGGACACATATGCTTGGATATTTAGATCTCAGCCCTAATCCCCTTGCAGCCATGTCTCTGTGATACCCACATCATCATACTGGCCAATTTCAACGTGCGCAGCAAGCTCATTTACCTTGTTTCGTATACTGCGTGCATTTAGGTACAACAGCCTGCACTGACTACCTCTCTTCCCATATCCTGAACCCGAGCATCTGGCAGGCAACACAACTTTCGGGATTCTCAATCCTGGTCACAGGGAAGAGTATCAAAGCCCCTAACTGTGCTATCCTCAATTACGACTATATTTGTTTTCTCCCCCCAACTTGAACAGCTCCCTGTACCACAGTGACATGGTCAATTTGCTCATCCTCCCAGCAGTACCCATTCTCATCCACAGAGGGAGCAAGAAGCTCGAACCTGTTGGACTGAGATTCCTGTAACCCAATTTCCAGATCCCTCTACCCGCCTCACTTGCAGCCATACCCTCCTGTCCCTCTTCAGGTTGTTAAGAAGATGTATGGTGTGTTAGCTTTTATTGGTAGAGGGATTGAATTTCGGAGCCATGAAATCATGTTGCAATTGTACAAAACTCTGCTGCGCTCATGCTTGAGTATTGCGTGCAGTTCTGGTTGTCGCATTATAAGAAAGATGGGAAACCATTGGAAAGGATGCACAGGAGGTTTACCAGAATGTTGCCTGGTACGGTGGGAAGGTCTGATAGGAAAGGCTGTGGGACTTGAGATTGTTTTTGTTAAAGAGAAGAAGGTTAATAGGTGATCTAATTGAGGTGCACAAGATGATCAGAGGATTAGATAGGGTGGACAGTGAGAGCCTTTTTCCTCAGATGGTAATGGGTAACACGAGAGGACATAGCTTTAAATTGAGGGGTGATAATTATAGGACAGATGTCGGAGGTAGGTTCTTTACTCAGAGGGTAATAAGGGCGTGGAATGCCCTCCCTGAAGCAGTTATGGACTCGCCAACTTTAAGGGCATTCAAATGGTCAGTGGAGAGCATATGGATAACCATTGGAATAGTTTAGGTTAGAGGATCATTAAATTCATTCCACTGGTTTGCATAACATCGAGGGCCGAAGGGTCTGTACTACACTGTAATATTCTATGTTCACTGGTCGAATTCTAGGTATTTAATCTAAGAAGCGTGACTGCTTCCTGTAATAGTATCCAGGTATCTCTCTCCCTCCCTGATGCGTCACGGCATCCGAAAATCAGACTCCAGCTCATCCACTCTCAGCCCCGAAATTCCTCAAGCAACCAACATTTACTACAGGAATGCCGACTAAGAACTACAATGGGGTCCACCAGCTCCCATATCATGCATGAACAACACATCATCTGACCCTCCATCTCTAGTTTGTTTAAACAGTTTTTGATTTGGATTATAAATTTAATATTTTTTAAATTATATATCTCCTTATTACCACAGTTTCAACAGAACGTTTAACCAGTAATTTCAATGGGTTTTCAAATTTAGTACAGCTCCCTGTTAGCCAATCAAATCACAGCCTTCTAGACATATCACTTTTAAGTTTTTCTAAGTCCAAACTCTCTATCAGTTTCAAAGAATCAAGAATAACATTGATTTACCAATTAGCAGTCTCCCCTGTAACCTCTGCTGCCTGTTTCACCTAACTCCCTGTTTTCCCCAGCTCACAGTCAGGCAGCACTCACCATGCAGTCAGAGCAATGCTGTGAGGCCTCTGTTTATGTAGGCACAACTTACAAAGCCTTGGAATTGATTTTAACCAGTTGTATCAAACAACCAGCCAAGTTCAGTTGAGAGCTGACTCAGCTGATTGCTGTTGCAGGAATGCACTAAAATACAGCTTTTAGCTTCCCAAATAAGATCTAATTTAGCTCATCTGAAAGCAAGTTTAATGACTACTCACCTCCTTATAACTTAGCAGTTGAACTCCCTGTTTTCACCCACCTCCAAAAGCATTATTCTTAGTCAGGCAGCACTCACTGTGCAGTCAGAGCAGTAATGTGGTTATGCAACACCTGAGCGTGTCGAAGGATGAACACTTAAGGGCAGCTCTCTGGGTACCTGCCAATTGCACATTTGAACAGTTGAAAGCCCTATTGATTTACAGAAACCCTTGGCTGGTCTGGTTGTGCCTTGATTGCCATCTGGGCAAAGTCTCTAATGCCCTGGACCCACAAATATCCAGTGAGGATATCAAAACAGGCAGCCTTCTTTGTTTGATTTATCTCATCTTTTATAAAAGTTCATATGATTGGAGGCCTTTGCAAGCAAGGCACTGGTGATCCTGTTGATGCAGTTATGGGCTGCAGATTGTAAAATCTTGTCTGCATCACCACAAATGCCTAGAATCAGCTGAAAGTGAAAAGATTGATGACTTTGGTGGCTTTGATAACCATGGCAATGAGTAACTACGACAATGAATAACCATGGCAATAGGTAACGCATGCTCTTTGGGCAGAGTTGTTCTTCCAAGAGACTACAAAAACCTGCAATCTGCCAAAGGAGCCTGACTATGTGGTGACACAGAGAGATCCAGGAAGTTATCTTTGACCTGTAGATCATGTGGTGAGGGTACCAATACCTTTGAGGTACAGCCTTTGCGTCTGTTGTGTATAGCTGCATATGGTGGAGAAGGCAGCAGCTGTGCCCTGATGTTGCTGCATCTGTCCCTGTGGCTGATGACCTGGAGGACTCAGGGACCCAAACAACTGCTGAATAAGTAGATCCCATTTTACAGATCATCAGTTTCAATGATAGTAAGACTGCCAATGGTATCTAAGGCCCTTGAAATAAAGTTGCTGTCTCAACAAAATGCATGCTTTTAGGCTGAAATAAACTGATTGTATCAGGGCAAGCCTTTCACTGTGGTTGACCAGTGGCTGCCATTTCCACCCATTATGCTGCTCATAACAGGCTAGTAGCAATGAGTTTTCACTATGCATTTAGTTTATCCAACTGGCAATTATGGAACCCGTGTTCTCTTGGGAAAGAAGTTATTTCCAGTTAAAAAGGCTCAAAGCACCACAATTGCTTTCCCACCAGACTCGTGCCCGCTGCACCCCATCCTGCCCCAGAGAAAGCCACATAAGATTTTAAGTTCAAGTCAAGTTGGTGAGGCTTTCCCACCCCATACCTTCCGGATCCTATCTCCAAAACTGGAAGCTCTGCCCATTCACTGCAAATTTTAGCTCAGGGAACTTTTGACATTTGGTTTGTCATATTCATGTAAATAAATTGGAGAAGTTACTAAAAGATAACAAAAAAGAGGCCAAACAGAAGCAGTGGTTCCAGTTATGTTTGTAAAATATCTGCTCCATCTGGAGAAGTTATGCACAGGTTCAGACTGCAGCATCTTTCAGTTAGGAATCTGTTCCAAACTGGGATGATGTAAAGATGCCGGCGTTGGATTGGAGTGGTAAGAACTCAGTAAGAATTTAGCAACACCAATTATTAATCCAACCGATTTATTTGATAGTAAAATAGCGAGCTTTCAACACTCCCGTGTCTTCATCAATGCGAATCCAGGATTCGCATTCTAATCAGCAATCTCTGACTGTCTGTGCTGATGTGTGCTATTGCAGACCAGAACACTGCACTTGCCTGATGAAGACACGGGAGGGTTGAAAGCTCGCTATTTTACTATCAAATAAATCGGTTGGATTAATAATTGGTGTTGCTAAATTCTTACTGAGTTCTTACCAAACTGGGAGAACAAGGTCTTCCAGTAAAAATGTTAAGTGACGATATTCATAAACACAGAAGAGAACATTATAACTAAATGATTGTGAAACATATAATTCTGATACATTTTTATAAGACACGGGCAATTTTGAAAATAAAGCTGGTCTTTTTAAAAATGTACCAGAATTATATATTTCACAACAGCATGGCCCTCAAAGTTAAAATATTAACATTTGGGTTTAAACAGGTTTAAAAAAGCTGTGACTATAACCGAGCAAGAGCGGTTAGCACCACTGCCCCAAACATCAGGGACCCAGATTCAATTCCAGCTTTGGCTGAGTGTCTGTGAGAAATTCGAATCAAGTCTGTGTGAAGTTTGCACATTCTCCCTGTTTCCTGCAAGTGCTTCTGTTTCCTTCCACAGTCCAAAGATGTGCGGGTTAGGTGCATTGACATACAAAATTGCCCCTTAATGTCAGAAGGATTAACAGAGTGAATACATGAAGGCGCGTGGACAGGACCTAGGTAGGATTGTGGTGAGTGCAGGTTCAGTGGGCCGAATGGCCTCCTTCTGCATTATAGGGATTTGATAATTCTGTGACTGTCTTGCTGGGAATTCCTGCAGTTTGGATCTGTGCACAACTTTCAAAGATGGACTAGAGGGGTTTTACAAACTCAACTGGAGTTGCTGAGCAACAAAAGAATTCAACATTTTCAAAAAATATTTAGGGATTATTCAATTAACTCTCCTTTCTTTTATTCACAAGTTCTCCGTTGATTTGAGATTTGTTGTTTTCTTAAGCCTCTCACAGTTTGAGTGATCATTTTCTAATTTTTTTCCTCACGTTTTATTTACATGTTCTCTATTTACTCAGATTCTGCTTTCAGTACAACTTGATATTGCAGAGAACAACTATACAAATAAAGTATACACATAGACAGGACATCTTATACATGATGAGTATATAATGTTTTGTGTCTAAAGATGTGCGGGTTGGGTGGATTGGCCATGCTAAATTGACTCTAGTGTCAGGGAATTACAAGGTAAACAAATGGGATTACAGGAATAGAGCCTGGGTGGGATTGCAGTCAGAGCAGACTCAATGGCTGAATGGCCTCTTTCTGCACTGTAGGGATTCTATGATTCTATATAGAGAGAAGATGGAGAGAACATAAATATATTCTTGGAAGTAAAAAAGAATATATCAAAGTTTAAACAGAAGGATAGGGAGATTGGATCACACTTGAAACTGAGTAGCAGCTTTTAGAATTTGCCACAACGCATAGTTATCCAGTGCAAAAATCCAGGGTAGCATAGTGGTTAGCACTGCTGCGTCATAGCACCATGGACTTGGGTTCAATTCCCAGCTTGGGTCACTGCCTATGTGAAGTTTGCACATTCTCCCTATGTCTGTATGAGTTTCCTCTGGGTACTCTGGTTTCCTCCCACACTTCAAAAGATGTGCTGGTTAAGTGCATTGGCCATACTAAATTCTCCCTCAGTGTACCCAAACAAGTGCCAGAGTGTGGCGACTCAGGGATTTTCACAGTAACTTCACTGCAGTGTTAATGTAAGCCTATTTATGACACAAATAAATAAACTTTTAAAAAATTAAGTAGATTATATATATTTTGCTCATCTCATATTTTTACATTGTAAAACAGTCAGATCGTCTTAACTATCCAGTTTAGTATTAGATGTTAAAGATTGAAGGAGACACGATTGTAGGGGAAGGTGATAAAAATGAGACAAATGTTGAATCAGCACTTTCTCTCAGCTTTCAGAGAATTTGGGATTATAGATCTACTGTTAGAAGATGTATGTAGAACTATTAGTACAAATTTCTCTTCAAAAAAGAGATGGCACCAAAAAAATTTACTTGCACTGTACTTGCACTGAGATAACACCTTATCAGGTCAAGGCCAATGAGAGGATAACAAAGTGATTCATTAAGATGATGTCAGAGATTAGAAGCATCAGTTATGAGAAGAGATTGAAACTCACTTCACTAGAACAAGGATTAAGAGGAAATATGATTTACACGTTCAAAGTTATTTTGATAAGATAGAAACATACAAAATAGCAGCGAGGAGTTGATCACTCAGCCCTTCAAGCCTTCTCTGCCATTCAAGCTGATCACAGCTAACCGTCTATCTCACATCACTTGTGAGATGTGGGAGATCCGTGACACCTCCAGTGTCTCAGAGGAGTACACCTGCAGGAAGTGCATCCAATTGCAGTCACTTACAGACCGCATGGTTAGATTGGAGCAACAGTGGGATGCACTAGGAGCATGAAGATGGCAGAAAGCATCATAGATGGGAGCTTTAGAGATGTGGTCACACCCAAGGTACAGGCAGATAGATGGATGACTGCTAGAAAGGGCAGGCAGTGAAGGAATCACCTTGGCTGTCCCCTAACAACTATACTGTTTTGCTTACTGGTGGGGGGAAATGGCCTATCAGGGGCCATTAGGTAGCAGCCAGAGAAGTGGTAGCACAGCTGGCTCTGTTGCTAAGCAGGGAGGGACAAAGAGCACAAGAACAATAGTTATAGGGGACTCTATAACTATTGTTGCAGAAAGGCACTTCTGTGGATGTAAATGAGACTCGAGGATGGTATGTTGCCTCCCTGGTGCCAAGGTCAAGGATGTCTCTGAACAGGAAGAAAACATTCTGAAGGGAGAGGGTGAACAGCCAGAGGTGGTGGTACATATTGGTATTAATGACATAGATCGGAAAAGTGATGAGGTCCTGCAGCAGCAGTTTAGGGAGTTAGGTAGAAAGTTAAAAAGGAGGACCTCTGAGGTTGCAAGCTCAGGATTATTCCCTGTGCCACCTGCCAGCAAGTCTAGGAATAGAACATAGAACATTACAGCACAGAACAGGCCCTTCGGCCTTCGATGTTGCGCCGACCGTTATAAAAAGCAATGCCCCTCCAAACTAAACCATTCCCTTCTCTTCCATATACTTATCAACTAACCTCTTAAACGCCACCAAACTTGGCGCATCTACAACTGCTGCAGGCAGGGCATTCCACTCCCGAAACACCCTTTGGGTAAAGAACCTACCTCTGATATCCGTCCTATAACTATCACCCCTTAATTTAAAGCTGTGTCCCCTCGTGCTAGCTTTCTCCATCCTAGGAAAAAGGCGATCACTGTCCACCCTATCTAAACCTCTAATCATCTTATATGTTTCGATTAGGTCCCCTCTTAGCCGCCTCCTTTCTAACGAAAACAACCTCAAATCCCTCAGCCTCTCTTCATAAGACCTGCCCTCAATACCAGGCAACATCCTGGTAAACCTCCTCTGTACCCTCTCCAATGCCTCCACATCTTTCTTATAATGGGGGGACCAGAACTGCACACAATACTCCAAGTGCGGCCGCACTAGAGTTTTGTACAGTTGCAACATGACGTTGCGGCTCCGAAATTCAATCCCTCTACCAATAAAAGCCAAGACTCCATATGCCTTCCTAACAACCTTCTCGACCTGACTGCCTACTTTCAGGATCTATGCACATACACACCAAGATCCCTCTGTTCATCTAGACTACTAAGAATCCTACCATTTGCCCTATACTCTACACATTTATTATTTCTGCCATAGTGCATTACCTCACACTTTTCCACATTAAACTCCATTTGCACCTCTCGGCCCAGCTCTGCAACTTGTCCAAATCCCTCTGCAAACTATAACACCCCTCTTCACTATCTACCACTCCACCGACTTTAGTGTCATCTGCAAATTTACTAATCCATCCTTCAATACCCTCAGCCAGATCATTTATAAAAATTACAAACAGCAGGGGCCCCAAAACAGACCCCTGAGGTACACCACTTGTCACCGAACTCCACGATGAATATCTCCCATCAACCACCACCCTCTGTCTTCGATCTGCTAGCCAATTCCTAATCCAATTAGCTAAATCACCCTCTATCCCATACATCTGCATTTTCTGCAGAAGTCTTCCATGGGCCACCTTATCAAACGCCTTACTAAAGTCCATATATACCACATCAACCGCCTTACCCCCATCCACCTCTTTGGTCACTTTTTCAAAAAAACTCAATGAGGTTATTAAGGCACGACCTACCCTTCACAAAACCATGCTGACTATCCCCAATCAATTCATTTCTCTCTAAATAACTATAAATCCTATCCCTAATAATTCTCTCCAATACTTTGCCACAACAGAAGTAAGACTCACTGGCCTATAATTCCCTGGAAGGTCTCTCTCCCCCTTCTTAAACAATGGGACCACATTCGCTATCCTCCAGTCCTCCGGAACCACACCCGTAACCAACGAGGACCTGAAGATCAGAGCCAGAGGCTCTGCAATCTCCTCTCTTGCCTCCCAGAGAATCCTAGGGTAAATCCCATCCGGCCCAGGGGACTTATCCAACTTCAAACCCTCGATAATATCTAGCACATCCTCCCTATCTACTTCGATACCTTCCAGTTTGCTACCCTGTACCTCAGTGTTCTCCATAACTACATTTACATCACCCTGCGTGAATACCGAAGAGAAATATTTATTCAGTACCTCTCCAATCTCCTCAGTCTCCACGCACAACTTCCCACTGCTGTCTATGACTGGCCCTAATCTTGCCCTAACCAATCTTCTATTCTTAACATATCTAGAGAAAGCTTTAGGATTCTCCTTAATCCTATCAGCCAAAGTCTTCTCGTGTCCCCTCTTAGCTCTCCTCAACTCACTCTTTAGCTCCCTCCTGGCTAATCTATAGCTATCCATTGCACTAACCGAGCCTTCAATCCTCATCCTGACATAAGCCTCCTCTTTCCTTTTAACCAGCAAGTCAACTTTTTTTGTACACCAAGTTCTCTTACTCGACCATTTCCTCCTTGCCTGACAGGGACATACTTATCAAGGACCCGCAGCAGCTGCTCCTTGAATAAGCTCCACATTCCAGATGTTCCCAGTCCTGTAGCTTCCTAGTCCAATCTATGCACCCTAATTCTCTCCTGATGGCCTCATAATTACCCTTCCCCCAGCTATAACTACTGCCCCCAGCTTCATGCCTATCCCTGTCCATCACTAAGGTGAACGTAACCGCATTGTGGTCACTATCACCAAAATGTTCACTAACTTCCAAGCCTAACACCTGGTCTGGCTCATTGCCCAGCACCAAATCCAATGTAGCCTCACCTCTAGTTGGCCTATCTATATACTGAGTCAAAAAACCTTCCTGCACACTTTGTACGAAAACTGACCCCTCTAACGAGCTAGAGCTATAGCTATTCCAATCAATATTAGTAAAGTTAAAGTCCCCATAACAATTACCCTATTACTTTCACTCCTGACCAGAATTGACTTTGCAATCCTTTCCTCTACCTCTCTAGAACTTTTAGGAAGAATAGGAAGATAGTACAGCTCAACACATGGTTAAACAGCTGGTGTAAGAGGGAGGGACCGTTGGGATCTCTTCTGGGGCAGGTGGAACCTGTACAAGAAGGATGGGTTGCATCTCAACTGGAAGAACATAAATATTCTGGCTGGGAGGTTTGCTAGTGTCACACAGGAGATTTAAACTAGTTTTGGGGTGGGGGGTGTACCAAAGCAAAGGTGATTTATCTGAAGGGGAACCAGAGAGTAGAGCCAGGTATGGTTGCTAATTAAAGAGGGTCTGGTGGACTGAAGTGTCTTTGTTTCAATGTGGAAAGTATAACAGGTAAGGCAGATGAACTTAGGTTAGATTAGTACTTGGAACTATGATGTTGTTGCTATTACAGAGACTTATTTGAGGGAAGGATAGGATTGGCAGCTTAACATCCCAGGATACAGATGTTTCAGGCAGAATAGACAGGGAATTGCACCACTGGTTAAGGAGAATATCCAGCTGTACTGTGGGAGGACACCTTGGAGGGCTCATACAACGAGGCAATATGGGTAGAACTCAGAAGGAGGGCATAGTCACAATGCTGGGGGTTTACTATAGGTCACCCAACTGCGAGGGGGAGATAGAGGAACTGATATGTAGGCAGATTTTGGTAAGGTGTAAAAGTATTAGGGCTGTTTCCCCTATATTGCGTGGGACTCACAGTATCATGGGCATGGATGGGGCAGAGTATGTAGAGACCATCGAGGAGGGCTTCTTGAAACAGTGTGTAGATAGTCCAACTAGGAAGGCCATACTGGATCTGGTGCAGGGGAATGAGCCCAGCCAGGTGGTCAGCATTTCCGTATAGTAGTAGTTCGGGGATAGCAACCACAATTCAGTAGTATCAAATAAATTGGTTGGACTTAAACCTGGTGTTGTCAGACTTCTTATGATGTTCGCAGGTATACACAGAGTTTCACAGTCCTTGTAAGCCAACAGGCCAACTGTGTTCAAACATCACACTCTGAAACCAAGTGACAAATGCTATCCATTTTTCTGGATTTCTCATCAAATCTTCCAGATGATTACTACACTGTGAGCCAACTGATCACACTGGAACTCCAATTACCACGCAAGTCATTCCAAACTCCACTCTCAAAACTCACTCCTGAGAAAAAGTTGTTTGGGGAAGACTTTAGGATGTCTTTACCAAGGAAACACATCCAGGCTTTCAATCTCTCCTTTCAGCATTCCTCTGCTCTGCATTGACACATATATTCAAGCTTCCACACAACCTCTCAGTTACTTAGCCACGCCAACAGAACACTACTGCTTCAGAGAGTGTAGTAAGATGCCATCAACCTCAGAAATTTGGTTTCTCGCTAGCCGACTTCACCAGGTCTCAGCTTTAATTTCTGTCTTTAATTGGGAGCTTGGTTCTCTGCCCTTTCTTCGATTTCAATGAACAGTACCTTATTCAGATTCCAGTTCCTTTGTCATTTGACACAGCCTTCCTGACACTTTTCTTTCATAGAATCCCAACAGCACAGAAGGATGCCATTTGGCTCATTAAGTCTGCGGAGCATTGTAACCAGTTCCAGTTCCTGTAACCCCACATATTTACCCCCAACTAATCTTCCCTAATCTAACATCTTACAACACTAAGGGGCAGTTTAACATGGCCAATGCACCTAACCTGCACATCTTTGGAGTATGGGAGGAAACCGATGGGGAGAGTATGTAAACTCCACACAGACACAGTCGCCCAAGGCAAACCCATGTTTCTGGCACAGTGAGGTAGCAGTGCTAATCACTGAGCCGCCCATTTCATTCCTTATTTTCCAGGACTATCTGTTCTTTAAACTTCTGGGACTGCCCCTTACTCTGTTGCTCTGCCTCTCAGCTGGCAGTTTTTGTGAGAGCTGCTTTCTTCTTGGGTACCTGGTTCTAAACTGAAATACAAGTGCTTACTTTTCAGTGGGCCCCTGGTTGCTAGGCAACAACCTAGTCTTTAAACTCTCCATGTTTGAACACTGTGAAGCCTTTAGTCACAATGCAGCCACAGTTTGAAATGAAACCAAAACCCACAGATACCAAGTCCCTTTGTTTAACATAAATCTAGCTAAAGTATTAACCCTTTCTCAGCATTGAAACACAAAATTAAACTTACTTAAAGCTATACTTTACTGCCAAACCCCATAAATACAAATATAGATTATTTAACTTCTGTTTCCTAACACTCTTCCTTCATAAAGATAGAACTAAAGTAATTGTTCAATTGGGGAAGCAGTGGCATAGTGGTATTGTCATAAACCAGAGACTCAGGGTAATGCTCTGGGGACTAGGTTCAAATCCCACTAGAGCAGATGGTCAAATTTCAATTCAATAAAAATCTAGAATTAAAAATGATGACCATAAAACTATTGTCAATTGTCATAAAAACTTATCTTGTTAGCTAATGTCCCTTAGAGAGGAAATCTGTCTGCCCTGTGACACCAGATCCATAACAATGTGGTTAACTGGGAGATACAGTAAGCTTGAATGAGAAGAAATACACCAGGGAGAAGGAGGTTCTGAGTGGGCTTGGAGGTCTGGAATGTGTCTGTTTCAATGCAAGGAGCGTAACAGGAAAAACAGATAAACTTAGGGCTTTAACGTTTGCGAGGAACTTGGATGTGGTTGCGGTGACGGAGACGTGGTTAAAGGAAGAGGAGCAGTGGCAACTGAATATTCCTGGGTATAAATGTTTCAGGCGTGACAGAAGAGGGTCCAGAAGAGGTGGGGGAGTGGCATTGTTACTTAGGGAGAGTATCATGGCAGTACAGAGGGAGGACAATACAGAGGAGTTAGGAGTGGAGTCGCTGTGGGTGGAGTTGAGGAATAGAAAGGGGGCAATTACTATGCTAGAGGTAGATTATAGGTCACCCAACAGCCCACGGGTAGTTGAAGGCGGCATATGTAAAGACATTTTGGATAGGTGCAGAAAGAACAGAGTCATTACAGTGGGAGATTTTAATCTCCCTAGGGTGGATTGGAAGGTACCTAGAGCTGGGGGCTTGGATGGGCAGGAATTTGTAAAATGTGTACTGGAAGGATCGTTGGAGCAGTATGTGGCTAGCCCAACTAGAGAAGGGGCTATATTGGATTTAGTTCTCAGTAATGAGCCAGGGCAGGTGGTTGATGTTGTAGTAGGGGAACATGTGGCTAACAGTGGCCACAATTCTGTCTACTTCAGGAAACAGATGGAAAAGGATGCTTGTTGCCCTAGGGGCAGGGTGCTGAATTGGGGGAAGTTAACTATGGTCGGATGAGGAAGGAACTTATGGAAACTGATTGGGAACAGTTGTTCGAGGGTAAGTCCACGCTAGGCATGTGGGACTCTTTCAAGGGAATACTGAAAATGTTGCAAGAAAGATATGTGCTGGCTAAGAGGAAAGATGGGAAAGGTAGGATTAGAGATATCGAGGACTTGGTTAGGAAGAAAAGAGAGGCGTATGTTAGGTCAAAGCAGCTGGGAACGGAGACAGCGTTGGAGGAATATAGAGAGAGTAGGAGGGAGCTCAAACAGGGAGCATGAAATGGTTTTGGCAGATAGGATTAAGGAAAATCCAAAGGCTTTTTACTCCTATGTTAGGAATAGGAGGGTGGTTAGAGGAAAAATCGGACCTCTTAGAGACAGAGGAGGACAACTGTACTTAGAGCCCGAGGGAATGGTGGCAATCCTGAATGAATACTTTGCGTCAGTATTCACGAAGGAGGGGGGGCTTGTTGACAGCTCCTGTCTCTGAGGGAGCTGTGGACCAGTTGAGGGAAATATCCATACTGAGGGAGGAAGTGTTAGGTAATGCTTCTAGGTAGCATTAAAACTGATAAATCTCCGGGGCCTGATGGCATTTATCCCAGGCTGCTTAGGGAGGTGCGAGGTGAAATTGCTGGGCCTCTGACGCAAATCTTTATCTCTTCCTTGGACACAGGTGAGGTCCCAGAGGACTGGAGAATAGCTAATGTTGTACCGTTGTTTAAAAAGGGTAGTAGGGATAGCCCTGGAAATTATAGGCCAGTGAGTTTTATGTCAGTGGTAGGGAAGCTGTTGGAGGGGATTCTTAGAGATAGGATGTATAGGCACTTAAAGTGTTGCGATCTGATTCGGGATACGCAGCATGGCTTTATTAAGGGGAGGTCGTGCTTTATAAATCTGGTAGAATTTTTTGAGGAGGTGACGAAAACGGTCGACGAAGGGCAAGCCATTGATGCGTCTATATGGATTTCAGTAAGGCATTTGACAAAGTCCCTCATGGAAGGTTAGTTGAGAATGTCAAGGCTCGTGGGGTACAGGGACAGGTAGCTAGATGGATAAGTAACTGGCTTAGTAATGGGATGATGTAGAGATGCCAGCATTGGACTGGGGTAGTAAGAACTCAGTAAGAATCTAGCAACACCAATTTTAAATCCAACCGATTTATTTGATAGTAAATTTGCGAGCTTTCGATCTTTCGCCTTCGTCAGGCAAATGACGAAAGGTCGAAAGCTCGCAAATTTACTATCAAATAAATCAGTTGGATTTAAAATTGGTGTTGTTAGATTCTTACTGAGTTCTTAGTAATAGGAAACAGAGAGTAATATTGGAAGGGTGTTTTTCTGGCTGGAGGTCAGTCATTAGTGGTGTGCCGCAGGGCTCGGTATTGGGACCTCTTCTATTTATAATATATATAAATGACTTGGAAAAGGGAGTAAGTGGAGTGATCAGCAAGTTTGCAGATGAATCGAACCTGGGTCCCACTGTTAACTGCTGTGCCACAATGCCACAGTTTCTGCAGAGAAAAAGCAGCTCTTATGAAACTGCTCCCCATCCTTGGATTGCTACTTTGTTCTAACAACTTTATATGACACCTCTCTATCAAATGCTACCTTTAATTTCTTTTGTTAGCCATAGTTGGGCTACTTTTCTTGTTATGTTTTTGCACCTGAAAGGAACATAATTGTTGTGATGTATACATTAGTTCCTTTAATATGAGCCATTGCCTGTCTACCATCAAGGCTTTTTATGAATTTCTCCAATCTAATTTGGTCAACTCATGCCTCTTATTTTCATAGTTATCCTTTGTTTAGATTTAGGACGCTAATTTCATATCAGGTTTTCATTTTACATCTGAATGAAGAATTCTGTTACATTATGATCACTGTTTCCCAAAAGGACCCCAAATAAAAAGAATATTAATTAACCCCTTCTCATTGCATAATGCCAAATCTAGGATAGCATATTCCTAGTTGGTTCGTCAACATAGTGGTCTAAAAATCCATCCTGTACACACTCAGGAATTCATCTGCTACAGTACTGTTGCTAAATTAGGTTTGCCCAATCTATATGTAGATTAAAAGTCACCCATGATTATTGTAGAACCCTTGTTATATGAACTTCTAATTTTTTTTTTTAATGCCATCCCCTACCTATCATTATTGTTTGGAGGCTTACCAACAACTCCCACTAATGTTTTCCACCATTTGTTGCTTCTTAGCTCTAGACAGACTGATTCAACTTTAGACTTTGAGCCAATATCCTCTCTCACTATTGCACTGAATTGATCCTTAACCAATAACGCTACCCCACCTCCTTTTCTTTGTTACATGTCCTTTCCAGATACTGAGCACCCTTGGATATGCAGTTCCCATCCTTGGTCACTCTGCAGCCATATCTCAGTAATCGCAATTATATCATACCCATGTCATACCAATTTGCACTGTTAAATTATCTATTTATTGTGAATTATCCATAAGTTCAGATACAATACCCTTTTAACATTTTACATATTTCTTTGCACTATGGCCCTATTTTCTCCTAGCCCTCGTTTTCCCCATTTTCAATTTTTGTCTTTCAATTCTATTTTTGTTTCTCTCTCGTGTCTCCCTGCCTAGATGCCAGCCCCCCTCCTCCCCCAATTTAAAACCATCTCCAAGAGTAGTAGCAAATACCTAGCAAGGATATTGGTCGTGATCCTGCTGGGGTGCCACTAGTCCAGCTTGTATAGATCCCATCCTCTCCAGAATTAGTCCCAGTACCTCAGGAATATAAATCCCTGCATCATCTCTCCAGCCATGCATTCACCTAGTCTATTCTCCTATTCTTGCTCTCATTAGCAAGCAGCATTGGGAGTAATCCTGAGATTACTATTTTTGAGATCCTACTTTTTAATTTATTTTTCAGCTCCCTATATTCTACTTATAGGACCTTGCCATAGCCCCAGTTGATGTTATAACTGGATGGGAAGATTCCAGAATAGAACTCTGTTCAAAAGATTGTAACTTTTACTTTTTTTAAACCGCTAACTAGTTTTATCAACAAGGAAAACATTTTAAGTATGGAAACATTGGATTATACTACAATAATCCTTCATCCCTCCCCCATCCCTTAGCTCAACATTAACAATTTTAATATTAATACAGATGACAAAGTACATTTGAAGCTACAATGATCTCATTAACAAAACCTCTTTTTTAAGGCACACTATTTGACTATGGCCAAATACACACCCTGCTCTGAAATCATAAGTGAACATCTGTCGATACCTCTTCAAAATTCCTCTCCATGATAGTCACACGAGAGTTTGCAAAGTCCACTCCATGCTTTAAAATCTTCCCTCAAAGTCATGCTTTTAGTTAGTTTGCATTTGAAATCCAGTCCTTATTTTCCAAAAGACTGTTATGAACAGAATTCTACTTTTACCGGTGAATGATCTCCAGGATTTACACCAACCCATCAGGATTTCTTTGTCTCCACTGACTCCCACTGTTACACAACCTCTGACATCCAGTCAATATTGTCTTCCCAATCTCAATTACTTTAAAATTTGTTTTGTGGACTGTAGTAAGACATTCCAATATCTTCTCGCCAGACAATTCCTTCTCAGCTTTGTCTGGGATGCCCATTAACAGTATATTGTTCCATTTCCAGGTTTCTAGAACCAATCATCTTTTAGCTCCTCTGGAGCTTGCTTTCATGCGCATTATTCCATTATACAACTTTTCCTGCTTTGAGCAATGAGGGGTCTTCTTGCTTTCTCTCTTAATTAACCCCTTCTCATTGCATAATGCCAATTCTAGGATAGCATATTCCTAGCCATAGGATGATGTAGAGATGCCGGCATTGGACTGGGGTAGTAAGAACTCAGTAAGAATCTAGCAATACCAATTTTAAATCCAACTGATTTATTTGGGAAGTGGCCTCCTTTGCTAAGCAACGTCTGTTGCTTTATTTATTTTTCACATCTTAGCCCTCTCTCAATATAAGCAAATCCCAACTGGAATTAAACCCAACCCCCAAACATACAAATAGCTTTATCCAGTGTGTATCTAGCTATAGATCCCTTCCATTTAAAACTATAGCTTCTTTTGGCTGTTTAATAATACAAATAAAATGACATCATTGGCGGGGACCTAGAAACAAAGATGAACCCCACAAATCCAACTCTGGACATTTCTGTGGCCATGATGTAGAGACGCCGGCATTGGACTGGGGTAAACACAGTAAGAAGTCTGACAACACCAGTTAAATCCAACCGATTTATTTGATAGTAAACTCGCAAGCTTTTGACTGTTTCTGTAATCTGTAAACAGTCTGTGCTGGTATGTGTGCTGTTGGAGACCAGAACACCTCATTCGCCTGACGAAGGCCATAGAGTCGAAAGCTTGCGAGTTTACTATCAAATAAATCGGTTGGATTTAAACTGGTGTTGTCAGACTTCTTACTACGTCTCTTTGGCTGCAGATGTGGCATCAAGATTGCACATTGCCTCCCTGGTGCCAGGATCAAGGAAGTCACTAAACATCTACAGATCGTTCTGAAGGGGGAGAGTGAATAGACAGAAATTGTGGTCATTTCAGTACCAATGACATATAAGATGAGGGATGAGGTTGTTTGGAAAACAAAAATAGTTTTAAAGGATTTTTATTTGTATTATTAAACAGCCAAAAGAAGCTATAGTTTTAAATGGAAGGGATCTATAGCTAGATACACACTGGATAAAGCTATTTGTATGTTTGGGGGTTGAGTTTAATTCCAGTTGGGATTTGCTTATATTGAGAGAGGGCTAAGATGTGAAAAATAAATAAAGCAACAGACGTTGCTTAGCAAAGGAGGCCACCTCCCAAAGACAGCCTTCTTTTGCTCTTTGTTTTAACTGGGTACAGCACAGTAGCACAGTGGTTAGCACTGCTGACTTACAGCACCAGGGACCCAGGTTTGATTTCTGGCTTGGGTCACTGTCCGTGAGGAGTTTGCACGTTCTCCCCGTGTCTGCATGGGTTTCCTCTGGGTGCCCTGGTTTCCTCGCACAGTCCAAAAGATGCACCGATTAGTGCATTGGCCATGCTAAATTCTCCATCAGTGTACCAACTAGATAATTTTCACAATAAATTCATTGCAGTGTTAATGTAAGCCTATGTTAGCCTATGATGCTAATAAAAATAAATAAACTTTTGAAAGCTACAGCAAGGAGTCATTGTCATACTCCTCCCTGGGTAGTGTTATGCTCCTCCTGACCCCGCTCACCCACACCTCATGGAAGGCAAAGGCTCAAGCCACAAAAATGCACAAATTGATCACTGCTTTAGTGCTTTTTAACTTGTAAAAACACGCCTGTATGGATAATTGCTGAATTAAAACCTAAACTTTCCTTTTGTCAGAGTGACAGTAAAGATGGTCAACATTGCAATGTATGTCTTGAAGCGAGCAAACATGAAACCTGCTGATGTATGACAAGATGGAAAAATCAGCCAATGACTTGGCTGCAGCATAGGCAGTGGAGGAAACAATGAACGAGTCCAATGCAGGGGCAAATACGCCAATCAACAAGATGCACATTCTGTATATTTCAGTCTCATGTAGTTTCAAAACTTAACTTCTTTACTTCCTCTCAAAATCAGATTAGTTTTGCTGCTAATTCACGTGAGTGAAATGTCCAATGAGTCCAAGTCCAATATCAGTGGCTCTGTCTGCAAGATTGTATTCTTTGTTCTGAAGAGACTTTTTGAAGGCTGGTCTTGAGAGTGAATGTGGTTCAAGCTATCAGCATATAACATCTGCAGTTATTATGTCAGAGTCTGATGGTGATCTACATTATCTGCTGATAGGTTAGGTGTTGAACCTATCAGCAAATGCGGAGTTATCAAGCTCTGACCGGTGCCCACAGATATCAGATGGTATAGTGCCTAGGAACGGTGTAAATCCAGCTCTGGAAACATGCCATCTGCCTCCTTACAATGGAATTCTTTATCACTACAGCTCCCCCACTCTCCTTTTCTCTCTCTGCCCCCTTCCAATGCCCCACTCCACCCCCATGCCCCATTTTACAGCTGAACTACTCATGCTGACATGGATTTGGCTCTTGCTGCATTTCCCTGAGAAACCACCTCTCCTAGCACCATTCAAAATGGAAAATCTGTTGAGGAAGAGAATAGAGTCATAGAGCTGTACAGCATAGAAAACGTCCCTTGGTCCATCAAGTCTACATCAACTACCACCAAAGTCACGCAAATCCCATTTTCTAGCACTTCTCCCCTATCATTGAATGTTATGATATTTCAAGTGCTCATCCAAATATTTTTTTAAAGTTTCTGACCTTGAGAAGTTCTCAGGCAGTGCTTTCCAGATTCCCAGAACCCCTCTGAATGGAAAGTCTTTTCTCAAATCCTTCTGAATCTCATATCCATCATGCTAAAACTATGCCCTTTTATGATTGACCCCTCAACAAAGAAAACGACTGCTTCTCTCGCCATACCCCTCAATCTCACACACCTCAATCATGCCTCCACTTCAGCCTTCTCTGTTCTAGAGAAAAAAATTCAAACCTTTCCAATCTCTTCTTATGCTTCATTCCATGCAATCTTCTCTACATCTTCTCTAATATTATCACATCCTTCCTATAGTGAGACGACACAGTACAGGGCAGCATGGTTTTGGAGGGCTGAAGAGCCTGATTCTGTGCTTTAATTTTCTTTGTTCTTTGTACTCTAGCTTTGGCCTGACTAACTTTCTGTATTACCTCCTTGCTCTTATATTCTATGCTATATCTGAATTGAAGCAAATGTCCCTAATGCCTTAACTATCCTATTCATGTGCTCTGCCAGATTCAGGGATCTGTGAATAAGTACCCCAAGATCCATCTGATCCTCTGAGCTTCCTAGTGTCCTACCATTCATTAAATATTCCCTTTTCTTGTTACTTCTTCCAAAATGCATCACTGCATTTAATAGAATTAAATACCAACTGCCACTGCTCTATTTGATCTATGTATATTTTCCAGTAACTTATAAATATTTTCTTCACTATTAACCATCCTACCAATCTTGGTGTCATCTGCAAACTTTCTGCAAACTTGCTCAACATACTCCCCTCCCCCCCACCCAAACATTTTCATCTGTATCATTTATGTATATAACAAACAATAAGCGTGCCAGTACTGATCCTCGTGGTACACCACTGAACATCAGCATCCAGTCACTCAAACACCACCACCTTTTGTGTCCTATTAGGATCCATCTCACCAAGTTTCCCTGAAAGCTTCAGCTTTCTCAATCAGTCTGCTAATGGGGAACTTGTTAAAGACTTTGTTAATTTACATTAATTACATAAACTGCACTTCCTTCGTTAACATACTTGGTCACATTTTTGAAAAATTCTATCAAATTTGTTTGGCATGACCTCCTTTTGACAAAGCCATGCTGACCATCCCTAATTAACCCAGGACTTTCCAAGCGGAGCTTAATTCTCTCCTTCAGAATTTTCTCCAGCAGCTTTTCTCCAAGGCATGGACCTGAGGCTCCTGCATTACCTGCTGAGTGCATTCACTCTGTCTGACAGCCACACATTCTTTGTCTGTGCACTCTTTATCTACAGTGTGACTACTTCATTGTATGGGCCATCCTCAAAGATCTCATCCTTGCTGATCCCCCACAGTGACTCCAGTCATAGTTCCAGCTCCAAAACGTGGAATTCCAGTCACTGCAGCTGGAAACACTTTCTGCACGTGGTCACTCTAGACACTGGAAGTTTTCACAACTTCCCACATTGATTCATTTATTAATGTCACATGAAGGCTTACATTAACACTGCAATTAAGTTACTGTAAAAATTCCTTAGTCGTCACATTCTGACACCTCGAGGGAGAGTTTAGCATGGCCAATGCATCTAACCAGTACATTTGAATGTAGAAAGAAACCAGAGAACCTATAAGTAACTCACAAGATATGGGGAGAACATGCAGACTTTGCGCAGAGCGACCCAAGCTAGGAACCGAATCCAGGTCCTTGGCACTGAGGCAACAGTGCTAACCACTGTGCCAGTACATCACATCACCATGCCAGGTCATATAAGAAGACCATTCCTGCCATGACTTATCCTTAAGTTACATCCCTTACTTTTATTTTATTTATTGGTAAATAGGTCCTATTTACCAAGGCAATTACTCTTCACTCTGCTGAATGGTAAAAATGAAAGGATCAGCACTTATTCTTTTCATCAAATTCCCTCAGCCACCCAAGTCCAAATTGAACATTGTACTGTAATCCAAAGCAGTACTCCAGGTAAATCAGGAAAAACAGGTGGATATACATTTATTAGAGCAATAAAATAACAAATGGTGAAGTTAATTGTGTTGTGACAGCCTGAGGCCATGAAAGGCGTTTTATAAATTCTTTCTGTTGTTCTTCCACAGGTTTTAATTTGAAACTGATTATACAGTGATGCTGTATATTCTCTAAAGGCTTGAAATTGGGAGTTGTAGCACTGGTTGATGGCTAAGCAAGCATTGTATCTGTTTTTGAATAGTCCCTTTATCTGCTTTCTTTCCAAAAATACATAAGTAAAAATGTACATGAAAGTACATTATAAAACATTTTAACTGGAAATTACAGAATGCACAATAAAAAAAAATCAACCTCCCTCCATGCTGCATGTTCTAATCTGCAAAGACTCAGTACAGTTATAGTATCCATGGTGTTTATAATAAACATTCTGTGTTAGACATACAACCCAAGAGTAAAACCTTGCAATTTGAAGATTGCGAAAAATGCAATAGAATTCAACACTGTCCTATACAGGATATTCAGCCCTGAGATGTCTCACTGTAATTTTAATACTCTTGAGGTGGAACTCGCCCAAACTGCAAAGAATCTGGTGAAAAGCGACAAAGAAATCAGAATACCACCAGTGTAAAGTCACATTGCAGTTTAGCGGATTGCTCACCCCATTAGCAGATGGTGCAACTTCTATTTGAATTCAGTTGTAGTTCGTGACTGCGCATTAGAACAGCTGCCTGCCAGCATCCAATTGGTGGACAAGAGATGGAAAAGTTTGTTGATGACCTTGAAGTCGTACACAACTTTATACCACTGTGCTAAACTGTTCCTGATGCATTGTACGCCACTCTGCTGGGGCAGACCAGTTCGCCTCTCCACCCCTATGCTAAGCTAGTCTTCATGGACAGCATTCTGCTACTGAACCCATAGACTTCCTGTATCATTGCCTTAGTTCAGTACAACATCTGGAATTGGGGAGTACAAGACTACCCTTCCCTCCAGTGTTACACAGCAATGTCTATCTGGGCAGCGCAGTGCTGCGGGAATCGTACAGCCACTCGGAGTGGAGTGCGAGGTGGGGAGAGGGGGAGGGCTGTATGTGGCCAAGGACAATGAGGAAGAAGTGTTACGGACGGAGTGCAGAGGGGGGGTGGTGAGGGCTCACAATGGCAAGCGAGAGAAGCTGAGCGGAGGGAAGCTGAACCCCTATAAGACAGAATAAAAAGCTCACAAACAAGGGGGTCAAAGTTATAGGGCCTTGTTGTCTGGAAGGGAATGGAATGGAATGGAATGGATGAAGACTCCAGATACTGTGGGTAAATCTGATAGGGAGGAACATTCTCACCAACAGCCAAGTTGGATCTTGGTGCTTGTTTGAAAATTCTACCAAATTACAGGAAGCAATGTGTAACAATTATCATTATTACATATCCCTTCCACTTTTTAAGTCAGACTGTGGACCCTCCTGTAATTCAGGCAGTCTGACCCTGTACTGCAGGGGACAATAATGGATCCAGTTCCCAAAGAACATGGCTTTATTCTTGCCACAATTTACCTTTACTCCTGAGGCCAATTCAAATTGGTCATAGATGCTCATCAGTCTGCACACTAACAAAGGATCGATGATGGCAACTTCCTCCATATACATACACATCTTCATAGCTAGACATTGTCACCCTTCTTATGCTCACATCTTTCCTAAAGGACTTATCAATGAAACACACCAACAGGATATAGCAGAGAGGGCACCCATTGACTGAAACTGTGTATTGATGTTTGTGTACAGCTGTTGAATCCAAATGTAGATTCTCTCCCCAAACCCCACTTTGGAGAGCACATCCATTATGTCAGAGTCAGAGGTTTAGAGAATGGAAACAGGCCCTTCAGCCCAACTTGTCAAATGTCGCCTTTTTTTTTCAAATCACCTCAGCTAATTCCAATGGCCCACATTTGGCCCATATCCCTCTACACCCATCTTACCCATGTAACTATTTAAATGCTTTTTAAAAGACGACATTGTACACATTTCTACTACTACTTTTAGCAGCTTGTTCCAAACATACTACCCTAAGTGAAAAAAAAAATTGCCCTTCTGGACACCTTTGTATCTTTCCTCTCATCTTAAACCTAGGCCCTCTAGTTTTAGACTCCCCTATCTTTGGGAAAAGATATTAACTATTTAACTAATTTGTGCCCTTCATTATTTTATAGACCTCTATAAGATCACCCCTCAGCCTCCTACCCTCCAGGAAAAAGTCCCAGTCTATCCAGCCTCTTTTTATAACCCAAATCATCAAGCCCTGGTAGCATCCTAGTAAATCTTTTCTGCACTCTTTCTAGTACAGAGTCACCAGAACTCACACAGTATTCCAAGTGTGATCATACCAATGTCCTGTACAACTTCAGCAAGACACCCCAACTCCTGTATTCAATCTTCTGACCAATTAAGTAAGAAGCGTGTAACATTCTGTCAAAGGCCTTCTCCTGTTCCAGGCTGATGAGGCTGCTGTCCACACTCCTGTCTCACACATATGTAAGTGTTATGTTTGAGTAGGGTAAGGCACTCAGAGGTCTTCCTGACATGTAGTCCACCTTCAGTAGTGAGATGGATCAATAATTTCTAAGTGCATCCCTATTCTCCTTCTGTTTGTAGATGGAGGTGGTGAAGTCTTTCCTCATGGATTCTGCCATTCAAAAGCATGTTCTCGTACACTTTCAGCAGGTCTCTGCCAATTCACTCTCACAGAGTCCAATACAACTTACCTCGCTTCTGGGGGCTTTGCTCTTCTAAAAGGACTCAAGGGCCTTAGTCAACTGATCCAGGATTAGAGATTTGTTGATAGTCTCTCACATATTGCCATCTAAGACTGTGGAAGAGGAAACATGAACAGTTTTCTTCTGCTCCCTGGAGCAGATTCTGGGCCAGAAAATTATCTTGAAGGTCTCTGAGGCAAAGAGCGAGGCTCTTCACCTCCTGGAGATCCTTCTTGACATTGATATTCATCGATTGCTGCTGGAGCAGATCCTGCATGCTTTTCTGGAGTTGGGGCATTTTCCTCAATTCCTTACTAGTCTTCTGCATACCTTTGAGGATGAAAACCTTCATGAAGTTTGCCTTAATTGTTTCCCATCAGAGCATCAGAAATTCAAAGCAGGGTTTCATGGTTTTCTAACTTCTGTAATCTTTTTTGAATTCCTTGATATTTTCTGGGGTTAAAAAACTCATTCAGCTTCCATGATTCTATGCCCATCCTCTGGTCTTCCTGTAAGCAACAGTTAGTAGGAGGCAGTGGTCACTGAATATATTGTGCAGATTGGCATCCTTTATATCAAGAGCTTGGGCGTGGTGTTCAGTTTTCTATTGGCTCTGTCAGATCATCCAGTCAATCGCCTAGCTGAATTGATGAAGGAGTTGAAGTCACCACTTTGTTTGGGTGAAGTTGTTCATTGGCGGCCTACACTCTCTCTTTCAAGTTGGGGAGAACGTGTTATTAAAGAGTGGAGCTTTTTTGGTACATTCCATCTGCTACGCGAGGATGCCCCTGACCACCTCCTTAACTATGGAGATAGTGAAGTTGCCTCTCTGCAGCAGAATTGCCAGGCTGGAGGAACAGACCAGATCACTGGCCCATGAGACCACTGTCACAATCACTGGCAATAGCTAAGGTGCATGTATCTGCACAGCACAACGATAGTCACTGAGCTGTTGTGTTGCCCATCAAATGGTCCAGGTCAAGCATACACTAACGACGTGAAGCACTAGGATGCTCTCGGAAAAAAAATCCAAGAGCAGCCCTCTCACGGCCCATCGCGTGTATGCCCCTTGTTAGACAACAAGATGGACCAAAGCACCTGTAGGATAAAAACAGGTACATCAATATCATCATCTATTTACACACTTCCCAGGGACTCCCAAGGCTCAAGATCCCTTTTTTAAATTAGTTTTCTACACCCCTCCATTCCTATTCTGTTCATGTGCCCATCTAAGTATTTCTTAAATAACTCCAGAGTGCCTGCCTCCACCACTTTACTTGGCAGCGCATTCCATACACCCACCACCCTGTGTGAAAAAAACTCCCTCTAGCATCCAAATTATACCTTATCCCCCTCACCCTAAGCCCGTGACCCCTCGTGCTATTTGAGTCCATCCTAGGAAAAAGCTTAACCCTATTTACTCTATCTATACCCTCAATCTTGTACATCTCTATCAGATCTCCTCTAAATCTATGTCTTTCTAAGGAAAACAGTCCCAATTTGCCTAACCTCTCCTCATAACTCAGACTTTCCATACCAGGCAGCATCCTGGTAAACCTCCTCTGCACTCTCTCCAGAGTCTCCACATCCTTCTGGTAGTAAGGCGACCAGAACTGGACGCAGTATTCCAAATGAGGTTTAACCAACGTTTTATACAACTGCAACATTAAAGGCCAGCTCTTGTACTCTGTACGCCTTCCTATAAAGGCTAGCATACTACATGCTTTCTTCACAACCTTCTCCACCTGTTCTGCCACCTTCAGAGACTTGTGCACCTGCACCCCCAGGGTCCCTCTGCGTTTCTATACTCTTAATAGGTCTACCCTTTATCATATACGTTCCTCCTACATTCTTTCTCCCAAGATGCATCACCTTGCATTTATCAGGATTGAATTCCATCTGCCATCTATCTGTCCAAGCTACCAGCCTATGTCCTGCTGCATCATTGGTTGAAGGATCGGCTAAGAGCAGCACAGTTAGCACTGCTGTCTCACAGCGCCAGAAACCCAGGTTCAATTCCAGCCTTAGGAATTGTCTGTGTGGAATTTGCATGTTCTCCACATGTCTAGGTGGTTTCCTCTGGGTGCTCCAGTTTCCCCCCACACTCCAAAGATATGCGAGTTAGGTAGATTGGCCATGCTAAATTGTCCCTTAATGTCACAAGATATGTAGATTAGGAGGATTAGCCATGGTACTGCGTGGGGATCAGCAGTGGAGAGGGCATGGGTAAGATACTCTGAAAGAGAGTCAGTGCAGAAATGATGGGCTGAACGATCTCTTCTGCACTGTAGGGATTCTATGATTCCAAGATATACATGAGTTTGTGGGGATAGAGCCAGGGTAGGATGCTCTGTCGGAGAGTTAGTGCAGGCTCAATGGGCTGAATGGTCTCCTGGACTGCAGGGATTCTATCTTTCTATGTCCTCTTTGATTTGTATCATGGGATATTTTTATGTCCACCTGAACATGCACTCTAGGCCTGGATCTAATGTCTCACCTGGAAGGTGAAACTTCAAACAATGCAGCTCTCACTCTATACTGCATTGAACTATTAATGTGAATATGTGCTCAAGCCTCTGGAATTAAAATGCACTCTTTCACTTTATTTACCGAATTTTGAAGTTCATTCGTTTCCTGGTATCATTTTACAGACAAATTTTAAGATTGGAGACAACATTCAGCAATGTTTTCCTGAGAATGTAATTGCGAATCAGCCTATTGTCCTGTGCAAAGTGATGGAACAATTAATTCAGATGAATGGATCTCTCTGTTAACAGTGATCATTTGGCAGGAGTAGGCGTACCTTAGGATTGTTCAGAGGCTATTGAGATATTCTTGGCAAGAAGGTAGAATATTTAACACCTGCTAAGATTAAACAGAGTTGCTATGAATGGCAGTACTTTCAAAAACCGTTGTGCTATAAAGATGAAAGGGAGAGAATGTGAAAAAAAACTGCAAAAAACTGAAACAACTGCAGAAATTCTCAAAGAACACAAGGGCTTGTCTGAATCTGTGATAGAACGAGATAGTCCTTTTGACAAAGGAAAAAGGGAGACATTTAAAAATGAGAGGCAGTGCAGCAAAGAGTCACAAGACTGAGTTCCAGGACAAGATTTTGGGTTTCAGGTTGAGACACCAACATCGAAGTCAAATGGGTTCCTGACCCAACACTGTGTGGCAAACACTCACCTGGCAGTGTCTGGATTCTAAGTCCCAAAGCCCACAGGACAGGGTAAGTCCAGGTTTCAGCATAGGCATAAATGGAAGTCCAGTGGCAGGGTGGACTGGATGCGCAAAGAGGAGTGGGGATCCTGATGGGAAGACCAGGTGGGACAGATTTTGGGGATTGACGTTGGGGCCAGTGAGGGATGCATACCCCTCTTCCTGCTCTGGCAGTTTGACCTGTTGGATTCCCCATTCCCTACCCCCTCCATCAGGCCTCCAAATGCAGTTTGATGACGTAGTGGCCCTGAAGTAGCTGGTCACTGGCCCCATTAAGGCCCCAATCCGGGTGAGGGCAAGTGGCACAACCAAATGGCATATTTGAGGCAACTCGACCACGTGGAAGCAGGAACCACCTAAAGATCGCGAGTCTGTAGTTGAGTCTATAAACAAACCCATTATCTATTTGAAGGTGAGTTAATAATATGGAAATGCAAAACAAGGGATTGGGAGGTGACAAAGGTCCCACCTGGGCCTTCCCATCAGGATCCCCACTCCTCTTCACGCATCCAGTCCACCCTGCCACTGGACTTTATGCCTATATGTTTATGCCTATGCTGAAACCTGGACTTACCCTGTCCTGTGGGCTTTGAGACTTAGAATCCAGAGACTGCCAGGTGACTGTTTGCCACATAGTGTTGGGTCAGGAACCCATTTGGCTTTGATGTCTTTGAGCAGTTGAGAGTCGAGAAAGCGGGATCTTCATGAATAGTCTCAGCTGATAATGGGAATTGAACTCAGCTGTTGGCATCACTCTGCATTACTAACCAGACATCCAGCCAACTGAACAAAACTGCCCCCCCAACCCACCTTTGTTCATTTATTTATTATTACAAAGGTTGTGTGCTGTGATTAATTAAAATCAACTGCCAGCAGGAAGGGTTAACTCCACATTGTTAGCAGTGGGCAGGAAGGCAGAGAAAACTTTGCATGCAATTGCGACACAACATATTTTTAAAAATTCCTTCATCTCATTATTTTTCTTTCTGAAACCAATTTTCAAGTTCTGATCAGTTGCAGTTCTTGAACTGAGACTTGAACAATGCCCTTCCACCTCTGTTCTATTACCTGGCTGAACTCGTTCTCTCAATTTCTCCTTTAACCTGCCTCACTTCCTGCAAGTAAAAATGTGGCTATAGACACCTACATGGGCCGTAGCTACATCTGCCTTTGTGTCAGATATGTGGAACATCCCTTGTTCCAATCCTGATCAGGCTCATCCCATAATTCTTTCTCCATTCCATCGATAACTAGTTCTGTGCTGCTTCATGCTCTCGTCTGGATCTGGAACAATTTATCGATTTTGCTTCCTATTTTCATCCCTCTCTTACGTTCACATGGTCTATCAATTCTTTGACTTCTCTGTCTCCATTTGTGACAATAGACTGACCACCTATATTCATTACAAGCTCACTGATTCCCCACAGCTACCTTGCCTATAGTGCCTTATATCTCACTACGAGGATTTCATCCTCTTCTTCCAGTTTATCCATCTATGTCACATTTATTCTGTTCACATTACTTTCCAAAATACGGTGTCTGATGATTAACTTTTTCCTGAACTGAGGTTCCCCCCAAACTATAATTGACAAGACAATCAACCATATCCAACCCCTTTTCCCCCACATCTTATGCTCATCCCTTCCTCTCTTTCCTGGAACCCTGTTAAGGTCCTCCTTGTCCTCACTTTTCATCCCATCAGCCTTCACAGTCAAAGGATTATCTATCATTTCTGCCAACTCCAGCATGATGCCACCACTCAACACATTGTCTCCTCACCCCACCCCCACCCCTACCCCCCCCACTTCAGCATTCCATAGGGACCATTCTTTGTGACATCCCAGTCCACTCCTTTATCACCCCAACTCCTCAGTCTCTTCTCACAGCATCTTCCCGTGCAATTGCAGAAGGTACAAAATCTGCTCCTCTATCTCTTTCATCCTCACTGTTGAAAGCCCCAAACACTCCTTTCAGTTTAGGCATTCCTCATGCACTGACTTCAGTTTGGTCAAATGCATTCACTGCTCCTAATATGGTCTTCTCTACACTGGGGAGAGTAAACACAGACTGGGTGACCACTTCGCAGAACATTTCTGCTCAGTCTGCAAGCATAACTCCAACCTTTCTGTCTCTTGCCATTTTAACTCACCATCTTGCTCTCATATCCACATGACCACCATTGGCTTGCTACAACATTTTGGTGAAGCCCAACACAAACTGAGGAACAGTATCTCATCTTCTGATGAGGTACTTTATAGCCTTCTGTATTAAGTTCAACAACTTCAGACCGTGAAGTCTCTCCTCCATCTTGATTCCTTTTTCTAATTCAATACTTCCCCCGTCCTCATAGGGTTGTCTGCCACTTGTTCTTAACGGTTGCTTCCACAGAATGTTGATCCTTGTTCTGCTACTATTACATTCCGCTTTCTTATATTTATGTCACTATCAAAACATTATTTATTCTTTAACATCTCTATCAACATCTTTGTCAAATCTCTCCTGAGGTCTCTCATCACTGATCTTCTCTTTAGCTTCACCTGCTCCACACACAAACTGTAAAACTCATTGCATTTCTCCCTCTCTTTAACACCGAAGAGTCGTACAGACCCAAACAGTTAACTCTGTTTTTCTTTCTCCATGGATGCTGCCGGAACTGATGAGATTTTCGAGCATCTCCTCTTAATTTCAGATTTCCATCATTTGCAGTATTTTACTTTTATTTCAATTTGGTATTCGCTACTTAACCACATTTTAAAGTAATAGCAAAATATGTCTTTTGTTGTTTTTTTTTAGCTCTGTTACAACTGCTTTGAAAAGACCAAACTGGATTTCTGCCAAACATGTTCAAGCCTTCAGGCTTATCTTTATGTTTTGGGAAACATACTTTAAAGCCTTATTACATGTACATTTTAATTCATACTTAAAGGCATACTTTCACTCCGTAATCAATGTTTAATTTCCCAATCTTTCTAGGTTCTCTCTCAAACTGGATTTGTTTGAATTTCTCATATTTATGAAGACCACCTGTTTTAACAAGGACTTGATGGTATTTTAAGGTTGCAATCAGTGATTAAATGTTCCTTGAGATTTCGTCACATGATTTGCCCCTATCCTCCCAGCCATCAGTTGCCAACACATCCTTCCTTGCAATGCACTCACTTCCTACACCAATTGGAAAGCAGAAAGATTCATTACCCAATTAAATGATGTTTGATGGTCAGTCAGCTAAATATCTTTTTTTGCGCCTTTTTCAATATTTTTATATCTGGTAAAGAGAAATTGTCCAAAGAAATGATTTTTGTTTCAGGGTGGCATGAAGCAGTGTTCTGGAGACTCCAGGCCAATCCTGAAGGGCTGGTAATCCCACGATTCAAATGTCTGATATGCCCTGATCTGGATAAGAATACTGCTTCAAGAGATTAGGATAACATTGTGAATGGTGATGTGGAGAAATAGTATTAATTGCTGATGGCCTGCTTATTCACTGCAGTATGCTGGTCTCTCACCAACTCATTTAGTCCATTAATAGCACATTACAGTTGCAGGACAGGCCAGTGTGAAGTGAGTTGTCTCCGTGAGTGACACAGCAGGTAGCACTGATGCCTGAAAGTGTCAGCTACCCAGGTTTAAATCCCGACTTGGATGACTGTGTAAAGTTTTCCATGTCTGCATGCGTTTCCTCTGTGTGTTCCAGTTTCTTCCCACAATTGAGTCAGTTAAGTGGATTAAACATGTGTAAGGTTACAAGGATGTGAGGGAGGGCCTAGGTGGGATGCTCTTTCGAAGCCAATCGATTTATTTGGTAGTAAATTTGCTAGCTTTCGGCCTTTATGCCTTCGTCAGGCGAATGAGGTGTTCTGGTCTGCAATAGCACACATATAAAGAACAAAGAACAAAACAGCACGGGAAACAGGCCCTTCGGCCCAACGAGCCCGTGCTGCCACCCCAATGTTCCCACCTCTACCCCTGATCCCCATTCATGTTTATAGATCTATGGATTAAATAACCAAATTTGAGACAATTTAGGGAGAATTTGTTTTGCCAATTAGCCTAAGAGCACATCTTTGGGATGTTGGAGGAAACCAGAGCACCCGGAGAAAACTCACACAAGCACGGGAAGAACGCACAAACCCCCACAGACACAGGCCCAAATCCATGTATCTGCACAGCGCAGCAATAGTCACTGAGCTGTCGTGTTGCCCATCAAATGGTCCAGGTCAAGCTTACACTAATGACATGAAGCACTAGGATACTCTCAAAAAAGATCCAAGAGCAGCCCTCTCACGACCCATCACGTGTATGCCCCTCGTTAGACAACAAGGTGGACCAAAGCACCTGTAGGATAAAAACAAGTACATCAATATCATCTATTTACACACTTCCCAGGGACTCCCAAGGCTCACGATCCCTATTTTAAATCAGTTTTCTATATCCTTCCATTCCCATTCTGTTCATGTGCCCATCTAAATATTTCTTAAATAACTCCAGAGTGCCTGCCTCCACCATTTTACTTGGCAGTGCATTCCATACCCCCACCACCCTCTGTGAAAAAATTCCCTCTAGCATCCAAATTATACCTTACCCCCCTCACCCTAAGCCTGTGACCCCTCGTGCTATTCGAGTCCATCCCTCGAAAAAGGTTTTTAACCCTGTTTACTCTATCTATACCCCTCAATCTTGTACACCTCTACTAGATCTCCTTTCGAGCTGGGTATCGGACTCTCTCTCTCTCTCTCTCATGCATCCATTAACCTGAGGTACACTAAAGGCTATTAAAGGAGGCTGTTTTTTATTCACTGCTCACTTTTCAGTCTCAAGGTGTCACATAAGTGCAGCCTTTCATGGCACAGAGTTAGCCTCACAGTGTTAGGGACCAGGGTTCGATTCCCAAGCTTGGGTCACCGTATGTGTGGGGCCTGCATGTTTCTCCCCCACGAATCTCCTCAGTGGGAAGTCACATCAGTGCGAATCATAATTAACCGACACTCGGGGACCTGGCACAACGGTCACATCAGAGTGAGGAGGGAGGAGGGGACATCGAAACCATCAGCTGGTCAGGGACCTGACCAGGCACAGCCCACCTGGAACAAAGGCAGTGCTCACCAGGCACCCCTGTAGTTTTTTTTTTATTATTAAGCAACACAGCACGGGAAACAGGCCCTTCGGCCCAACGAGCCCGCGCCGCCGTCATACCAAATAGTAGCAAATACATTATCCTATTTTAATATTCCTATATAATAATATATATATTATTTCTAATATGGAAAATTTTCACCATAGGGACAATTTGTTACCCAATCAGCCTAAGAGCGAATTTTTGGGTTGTGGGAGGAAACCGGAGCGCCCGGAGAAAACCCACACAACCACGGGGAGAACACGCAAACTCCCGCAGACACTGGCCCAATTCCAAGTGTCTGCACAGCCACATCGATAGTCTCTGAGCTGTCATGGTGCCCTTCAGATGATCCACATAAAGCACCCATTTACGACATGAGGTACCAGGCAACCCATGAATCAACATCCAAGAGCTGTACCCGCACCACCTGCCGAATGCGTGCTCAAATTATGGACCGAATTACCTGTTGAAAAAAGCCGTAGTTAAACAGTCCTAATATATCCCTCTATCTGCATACCGCTCATGTGGCTGTCCAAGAGACCCTTAAACAGCCCCAGCGTGCCTGCTCCCACCACCTTACTCGGCAGTGCATTCACACCCCCACTACCCTTTGTGTGAAAAACTGCCTTCTAATATTCGTCCTATACATAGCCCCCCTCACCCTATGGCCATGACCTCTCGTCCTATCCATTTCTAAAGGTGGAAAAAGTTTACCTCCATTTACTCTATCTACACCCCTTATAATCTTATACACTTCTATGAGATCCCCTCTAAGCCGACGTCTTTCAAGGGAAAACAACCCCAGTCTACCTAATCGTTCCTCATAGGACAGTCCTTCCATACCAGGCAGCATCCTGGTAAACCTCCTCTGCACTCTCTCCAAGGACTCCACATCCTTCCGATAGTACGGAGACCAGAACTGGGCGCAGTATTCCAAGTTAGGCCTAACCAAAGTTGTATACAACTGCAACATCAAACTCCTACTCTTATATTCTATACCCTTTTCTATGAAAGCTAACATACTATACGCCTTCTTTGTCACCTTCTCCACCTGTGAGGACACCTTCAGAGACTTGTGAACCTGCCCCCCCAAGTCTCTCTGCGTCTCTATGCTCCTTATAGTTTTACCTTTTATCCTATAATTCTCTTCTACATTTTTCCGGCCAAAATGCATCACCTCGCATTTTTCCGGATTAAATTCCATTTGCCATCTATCTGCCCAGTCTACCAACCTGTCTACGTCCTGTTGTATTGCCTGACACTGCTCTTCTGTACCCGCCAATCCAAGCATCTTGGTGTCATCAGCAAATTTGCTGAGCTCACCACCTACCCCTACTTCCAAGTCGTTTATGTAGACCACAAATAGAAGAGGACCTAGTACTGAGCCTTGTGGCACTCCACTAGTGACAGGCTTCCAGCCGGAAAAAGAGCCTTCCACTACTACCCTCTTTCTCCTCCTCCCGAGCCAGTTCTCGACCCATCTACATACCCGACCCTGTATCCCATGCGCCTTCACCTTCTCTATCAGTCTACCATGAGGAACCTTGTCAAACGCCTTATTGAAATCCATGTAGACGACATCAACAGCTTGCACCACCAGAGTGCAGGGGGTAGTGCCAAGGCGGGTGGAGTCTGAGAGGGAGCTGTGACATCTGGGGGGGGGATGAATGGGTGGGCCATATGAGGGAGATCTGATGGGTGGGGCATTGCAGAGGTGGGGAGTCATGCAAAGGGTGAATCATGAAGAGAATCATGATGGGGGGAGGGGGGTGTGGGCTCATTCGGTTTATAATGGGAGACCCATCAAGGGGGTCCCATTGCCCCGATTCCGGGGCCTCATGACGGGGAAGGGTTGGGGAACATGCTGGGACCGAGGTGGGGGGGGGGGGGGGGGGGGTGTCTGTGAGATTCGAGCACTCAAATGAAACGGCACCCAAGTGCTCTGATTCCAGAGGTCACCAGTGTGTTTAGGCCCCACCCACAGCGGTATCCCCATCCACCCTCCCCTCCCCAATCCTGACTCTGACTTCACCACGCTCCGCAAAAGTGATTGACTGTGAAACAGTTGTGGTGTGCACCGTGTCTGAGGGGCCAGCGTGGATCGTTTTGTAATCCTCCCCGTCACAAAGAGCAAAGAACAGTACTGCACAGGAACAGGCCGTTCGGCCCATCTGCACCAATACATGGTTACTATCCCCCTATTCGCCTCCTGTTCTTGTGTCTGTTAAGATACACCTTGACCATTGCTTGTTTCCACCACTTTCACTGACAGCGTGCTCCAGTCACTCACCCTCCTGTGTGTGAAAAACTGCCCCCCACCAACCCCCACCCCCTTCACATATCTCCCCTAAACATAGAACATTACAGCGCAGTACAGGCCCTTCGGCCTTCGATGTTGCGCCAGCCAGTGGACCCTCTAACCTAAACTATTGCAATATCATCCATATGCCTATCCACCGAACATTTGAATGCCCCCAAAGTAGGCGAGTCCACAACTGCTACAGGCCACGCCCTCACCACCCTGTGAGGAGAACCTGCCTCTGACATCCGTCCTATAACTACCACCTCTTAATTTAAAGTTATGTCCCCTCGTGTTGGTCATCACCATCCGAGGAAAAAGGCTCTCACTATCCACCCTATCCAATCCCTTGATCATCTTATACGCCTCAATTAGGTCACCGCGTAACCTTCTTCTCTCTAATGAAAATAACCTCAGGTCCCTCAGCCTTTCCTCATAAGGCCTTCCCACCATACCAGGCAACATCCTGGTAAACCTCCTCTGCACCCTTTCCAATGCTTCCACATCTTTCTTATAATGCGGCGACCAGAACTGTACGCAATACTCCAAGTGCGGCCGCACCAGAGTTTTGTACAGTTGTAACATAACCTCACAGCTCCTAAATTCAATCCCTCTACCAATAAAAGCTAACACACCGTACGCCTTCTTAACAACTTTATCAACCTGGGTGCCAACTTTCAAAGAGCTATGTACTTGTACCCCAAGATCCCTCTGCTCGACAACGCTATTAAGGGTCCTTCCATTAGCCCTATATTTCATATGCCTGTTATTCCTATCAAAGTGAATCACCTCACACTTATCCGTATTGAATTCCATTTGCCACCTCACGGCCCAGCTCTGCAACCTATGTCCCTCTGCAAACTGTAACATCCATCCTCGCTGTCTACAACTCCCCCCACTTTGGTATCATCAGCAAATTTACTAATCCAACCCTCTACACCCTCATCTAGGTCATTTATAAAAATGACAAACAGCAGTGGCCCTAAAACAGATCCTTGAGGTACACCACTTGTAACTGCACTCCAGGTTGAATATTTCCCATCAACCACCACCCTCTGTCTTCTATCAGCTAGCCAATTCCTAATCCAAACTGCTAAATCACCTTCAATCCCATGCATCTGCACTTTCTGCAGTAGCCTACCATGGGGAACCTTATCAAACGCTTTGCTAAAATCCATATACACTACATCAACTGCCTTACCCTTATCTACCTCTTTGGTCACCTCCTCAAAAAACTCAATAAGGTTTGTGAGGCACGACCTACCCTTCACAAAACCGTGCTGACTATCCCTAATCAATTTATTTCTCTCTAGATGCTTATAAATCCTATCCCTTATAATTCTTTCCAAGACCTTGCCCACAACAGAAGTCAGGCTCACCGGTCTATAATTTCCAGGATGGTCCCTACTCCCCTTTTTGAACAAAGGGACAACATTTGCCATCTTCCAGTCTTCCGGCACTATACCTGTAGCTAACGACGACATGAAGATCAAAGCCAAAGGCTCTGCAATCTCCTCTCTAGCCTCCCAGAGAATCCTAGGGTAAATCCCATCTGGCCCAGGGGACTTATCAATTTTCATACCCTCAAGATTCGCTAACACCTCCTCCTTATGAACCTCAATCCTGCCCAGTCTACAACCTAGTATCGTAGTATTCTCCCCGACAACACTGTCTTTCTCCTGCGTGAATACTGACAAAAAATACTCAGTGTCTCTCCTATCTCCTCAGGCTCCACGCACAACTTCCCACTGCTATCTCTGACTGGCCCTAATCTTGCCCTAACCAATCTTTTATTATTTATATACCTGTAAAAAGCTTTAGGATTCTCCTTAATCCTATCTGCCAAAGTCTTCTCGTGTCCTCTTCTAGCTGTTCTCAACTCCCTCTTTAGCTCCTTCCTGGCTGATTTATAGCTCTCCATTGCCCTAACTGAGCCTTCACGTCATCATTATATAAGCCTCCTTCTTCCTCTTCACCAGAGATTCAACTTCCCTAGTACACCATGGTTCCTTCACTCGACCACTTCCTCCCTGCCTGGCAGGTACACATTCATTAAGGACATGCAGAAGCTGTTCCTTAAATATGCTCCACATTTCAGATGTCCCCAGCCCCTGCAATTTCCTGCTCCACCCTATGCATCCTAAATCTCTCCTAATAGCCTCATAATTACCTTTCCCCCAGCTATAACTATTGTTATTCGGTATGTGCCCATCCCTTTCCATCACTAAGGTAAACGTAACTGAATTGTGGTCACTATCACCAAAGTGCTCATCCACCTCTAAGTCTAACACCTGGTCTGGTTCATTACCCAGTACCAAATCCAATATAGCCTCACCTCTTGTTGGCCTATCTACATACTGAGTCATGAAACCTTCCTGCACACATTGAACAAAAACTGACCCCTCTAACGTACTTGAACAATAGCTTTTCCAATCAATATTAGAAAAGTTAAAGTCTCCCATTACAACTACCCTGTTACTTTCACACCTATCCAGGATCAACTTTGCAATCCCCTCCTCTACTTCTCTGGAACTTTTTGGAGGCCTATAAAAAACTCCCAACAGTGTGACCTCTCCTTTCTTGTTTCTAATCTCAGCCCACACTACCTCAGCAGACAAGTCCACATCAAACGTCTTTTCTGCCACCGTAATGCTGTCCTTAACTAACAAGGCCACTCCTCCCCCACTTCTACCACCACCTCTGCTCTGACTGAAACATCTGAACCCCGGGACCTGCAACAACCATTCCTGCCCCTGCTCTATCCACGTCTCTGAAATGGCCACAACATCTAAGTCCCAAGTACCAATCCAGGCTGCAAGTTCTTCCACCTTATTGCGTTTGCTCCTCACATTAAAGTATACACACTTCAAACCACCCTCCCGTTTGCCACTATACTGCTGTGACCTAAAAACCTTATCCGTGACCTCCCTATTCACATCCTCCTGTATACTGGCACAACAATTCAGGTTCCCATCCCCCCCCGAATCAGTTTAAACCCCCCCGAATAGCACTGGTAAATTTACCCCCCAAGATATTGGTACCTCTCCGGTTCAGGTGCAGACCATCCCTCTTGTAGAGGTCCCACCTTCCCCAGAATGAGCCCCAATTGTCCAAGTACCTGAACCCTTCCCTCCTGCACCATCCCTTTAGCCACGAGTTCAAATGTTCTCTCTCCCTATTCTTTTCTATGCCATCCCGCGGCACAGGTAACAAACCAGAGATAACCACTCCGTTAGTTTTAGCCCTAAGTTTCCACCCTAACTCTCTGAATTTCTGCTTTATATCCCCATCCCTTTTCCTACCTACGTCATGGGTACCTACATGCACACAACTTGGGGTTGGTTCCCCTCCCCCTTAAGGATCCCGAACACTCGGTCAGAGATATCATTGACCCCAGCGCCCGGGAGGCAACATACCAACCACGAGTCCCGCTCCTTCCCACAGACCCTCCTATCTATCCCCTTAACTAGGGAGTTCCCAATCACTAATCCAGATCTTTTCTTCCCCCTTCCCACCTGAGCATCAAGGACAGGCTCAACTCCCAAGACCTGTACTCCACGGCTTACCCCGGTTGTATCTACATCCCCAACAGCATCCAAAGCAGAGTACTTATGCTTAGAGGAACAGCCTCAGGGGAACTCTGCACCGACTGCTTCTTACCCCTTCTAACAGTCACCTATGTATCACATTTAGGAGTAACTATCTCCCTGTAGCTTTTATCAACAGCCATCTCTGCTTCCCTAATAATTCTTAGTTCCTCCAGTTCCAGGTCCCTAACACGGTCCTCAAGGAGGTGGAACTGGATGCATCTCTGGCAGGTGTAATCAGCTGGGACACTACCAGTGTCCCTCACCTCAAACAACCCACAGGAGGAACATCGCACTGCCTGCACTGCCATCACTATTACTTCCTTTACCCAGAAACAAATATAAACTTAAACTTACCTACTCACACTCCTAGTCTCCTTTTTTTTTATTAGGTTAGAGGAGGGGGGAGGGTTGGGATACTCTACACGTGTAGAGTATCGGGATTCTTCACTTTCCCAATTTATGGAGGTCCAGGTGAAAAAAAAACTCCTGCACAAGCCTCCCTGTGACTACTTCCTGTTTCCGGTTTTAAAGAGTTTAAAAAAAACAGACACGATTTTGAAAAGAAAAGACACAGAAATTTACTCACCAGCTCTTCTCACACCAGCCGCTCCCAAGGAACAACAAGAAAAACAGATTGCTGATTCAGCAATCTATAAACTATCTGTGCTGATATGTGTGCTATTGCAGACCAGAACACCTCATTCGCCTGACGAAGGCACAAAGGCCAAAAGCTAGCAAGTTTACTACCAAATAAATCGGTTGGATTTAAAATTGATGTTGTCAGATGTCTTACTGAGTTTACCCCAGTCCAACGCCGGCATCTCTACATAATGCTCTTTCGATACAGACTTGATGGGCCAAATGGCCTCTTTCTGCACTGTAAGGATTCTGTGAATGATGACTGTTATTCTCACATTGCATTGGAGATAAGCAAAGCAGAGGGGAAGTGCATTTAATTATTTGTTTCCAGCCAAGGTCAGGGTCAAGTAACTGTGCTTTGGAGACAGCAGACATCCACTAATTTGACTAATTTGTTCCTGAACATGTTTGATTTTAGCTACATATAGGGTGGAATTTTATCAGTTTTTTTTGCCAAGTGTCAATTTAGATGGGAAAAGCATTCCACTGGCTCCACTACTGGGTTTTCCCGCCACGTTTTTTGAAACTTTGTTTGAAAAATCCTGGTGGTGTCCTGCCACGCTGGTGGTGGGTAATAGTGATTGGGGAGATGATACAATGGGGAAGTCTGCTAAAGAGGTAAATGAATGATAATGCCACTTGTGTGAGGACAGGGTCAACGGGAATGGGATATCCTGGCTGCGTAAAAGCTGATTGGGGATCCACATTGGATTCTGCTGCCCCACTGTTGTTCCCAGCTGTCAGAAATGGGGGGCAGTAGAGGACGGGATTCCTGGCAAGAGAATGATGTACTTCAAGGGATGCAAAGTTTTGTTACCAAATTAAGTGCTTCAAAATCAGTCCCACCCCCTCCCCCCATTGCTGCTTCTAACTCTTCAGCTTAGTCTAGTATTTTCTGTCAGTGAATCAATGTTTGGTCTAAGTTAGTTCCTCGTGTAATACACATTATCACACGCTTCCTGTTTTCAGTAGAACTGATTGTACTAAGCAGCAGTGATCTCCTCACAGCCGTCATTTTCCTTTTGCAATATACCAGCCCATTCGCATTACACCTTATATATCTTATCCAGCTGCAACTGGCAGATGCATTTGTAGCATAGACCAACTTATTCCAGGACTTTTTTTAAAACTTAATCCTGCCTTTCTGAAGGTTTTCTAAAGGGCTATCAATACATTTATAATCTCTCACTGTTCTATATCTCCCAGGATATTTCTCACTCACACCAATCCCCTCAGACAAACTTTAATACCAGACATTCCCAATGTCATTGTGACTCTTGGCTTCACTTAATAACTACACACACACTTTTACTTCTCAAATTTCAAACAAATGATACCTTGACTGCTGTGAATTCCATTTCTGACACCACTTTGTAAAATTTGGGGTGAAAATTGCAGCATTCTGCTCTCCCACCAGTGTTTGAGAACCTTCCCCAGTCCATTTTCATCTGAAATGCCCTCCATCTCTGAGCACTCATTAGTATACTTTATTTCTAAGTACTGGTAATTTACTCATGTCAGTCACTTACCTAAACCTTTTTAAACAATAGAGGACAATACTCAAGATTTCTCCAGCTAGCATTTTAGCTGGAGGTCACTTTTTAGCTTACCTCATACTGTGAGCCATTTGTTGGCTTTTCCTAGTCATCATATAGATTAAAAGGTGCCATTCCAATGATTTAAGACTGTCAACATGGAAATCTAAACCAAAAGACCTCAAAATTTCTGAAGATTGTGCATTTTTCCAGAGAAAGAAAACAGTTTTTCCTATGTCAACCAATTCCAGATGAATTCTATGCCATTTCTGTAACACAACATAGCACTGTGAGGAAGAATGCCAACTACTGTGCCACCATGCCATCTCACATCACAATCACAGACACATAAGTTTCTATATAGAATCTAAAGGTCATGAGGTTTGTAGGGAATCTTAGCATGCAATTGGATCACTTCACATAATTAAAAAGAACTTCTCTAGCCACATGAAGCAAACTCAATTTTAAATTTAGGGTGCAATCTTACCATCTGTTCATGCCACACTCCCACTTTGGTGAAGATGGAGAATTTGGTGGCAAGCCAAATCTCTGTTCCCTTCAATGGGATGGGGAAATCAGCCGATGTGAACGGTTGGAAAATTCCAACCTTAATTGTACTTTTTGTAACATTTCTTAACTTTGCCCAAATTTCATCTATTTGCCTATCCTTTTATTCCTTTAAGTCAATTTTTAACTTCCAATGTTCATTACTTAACCAAGGTTGAAAGTAAACTTAACAGTTCATTTTATAAAAATCTCAAATATATAGAAAAGTTAAATTGGATCACAGCTAAGCTGCAAGCACCATTTCTATGTTTTGAGAACAAATTGCCTGGTCTGAATTAAACTAAAGTTTATTTATTTATTAGTCACAAGTAGGCTTACGTTAACATTGCAGTGAGATAACCGAAACTCCGGCGCTTGTTCAGGTACACTGAGGGAGAATTTGGCACGGCCAATGCACCTAACCAGCACGTCTTTCAGACTGCAGGAGGAAACCGGAGCACCCAGAGGAAACCCATGCTGACATAGGGAGAACATGCAGAATCTTCACAGACAGTGATCCAAGCTGAGGGGTTCCTGGCACTGTGAGACAGCTAACCACTATGCCACCATGCACCCCTTCTCTTTCAAACAGACATTCACTGCAGTTTTAAACTAAATTAATTTTAGTTCCACACTAATTCTACAATTTTTTTCAGGGAGCTAAACACAAAAACTAAACTTTTACTGGGCATTAACTCAAAAAGTCTCATTTGTTATATTCTTAAACTTTAGCTGACTCATCAATCACAACTATTTAAATGTTTGACTCAAACCCACATTTCATTTACAACCTTTTTTTCACTTTATCAATTTTTCATGGGGTGGGTAACTCCTGCAATAACATTTGTTGTTCTGGGGTAGTAAAAGACACTATTATGATGCTTTCACCACTGTTTGACAAGGGATTTTATGTACTAGGATGGAGCAGCATTATGTACAAAGGCACATAACTCTCTTTTCTCAATTCTCCCATTCTTCATCTGCCTCTCCCTTAAATCTCAATAATTGTTAGCTGTTTTTGGGAGGAGTCAGTTGTGATGATTGCACTGCAGATAAGGGAGCTGCCATCCTGTGTACTTCAGATTGAGGTTTATTAACTATAAATGGAAGCGCAAAGACAGTGGCTTTCTCAGTTTTTATCACTCTTCTGAGCTTTCCAGCACATTTACTGCACAACAAGGTCTCAGTTGGAATCCACCCATTTTGCTGATTAATTTTCTGTATCTGCAGGTTATGCTTAGGAGAGGTATACCAGAATTTTACTGCTTTGCCCGCCTAAGGCTCGTAAGATCCCACCTGAGGCCAACAGAGAATGCTGTTCTACCAGTTATGTCCATCCCGCTAAAATTCCAGCCATTGTTCCTTCACGTCCCCACTCTGTGGAAAACTCGTGTTCAACTTTCACAACGCTCACTGCCATCACACAATCCAGATTTGTGAGACTAATCTCATAGTTAATCTACTTTTGCAAGATTGTGGTTTCTCTCTGGGACACCACCTTCACTCTCTAGGTTGCCTGGCCTCTGGGTAATGGATACACCTTTTATGATGCCACTGATTTAGTCTGATGGTGCCCAGTCAGACAGTATTAAAAAAAAGAATATTTACCAACCCATGGCATTGCCTTCACAGCTAGTCTGAGCAATCCCATCCTCATCACCATTTGTTTGGCAAGTTTCACAGCTATTCGACTATAGTGTATCTTCATTGCCCTGAACTGAGCAGATGACACTCAAAGTTCCAGTTCAAGATCTTTATTCAAGCTATAGCAAGTCTACATTTTGTAAGCAGCCCAGTCTTCCAGAACAAAGCAATATAATGTCAATTATACCACAGGTTGAGTTACAAGTAACTTGCATAAAACAATCAAAACTTGTTCTAAGTGAATCAATATCCAATTACATATGCAATTAGTTCTCATTACATTCTTTATGTCATGTGATTTAGTCAGTTATAAGCTTGATCACTTACCTAATTATAATATCTACTTGCTCGCAACTATGCGTTCGCCATTATGCTGCTAGCAACACAAACATCTGCAGCAGTAATTTATGAACATATACCCCCTTGTAGTATCAAAAAAACTTCCTTAGCCATTGTTTTCACAGCTGTAACTTAGTCTTAATAGCTTCCCAGGAACTTTGCAGTTCAATGATTGCCAACCTTTTCAGTTATGGACTGGCTTCTGGCTGAGAGGTGTGGACCATCCCATTTGTCTGCATGGGTGGTGGTGGTGGTGGTGGTGGTGGGGGGGGGGGGGGGGGGGGGAAAAGAGGAAGAGGAAGAGGAGAGAGAGAGAGAGAGAGAGAGAGAGAGAGAGAGAGAAAGGAGAAGAAGAGAGAGAGAGAGAGAGAGAGAGAGAGAGAGAGAAGAAGAAGAAGAAGAGTGTAATAGTTTCCCCTTATATTATTTTAAGCTTGAGTTAGCTGTCTACATATCTCAAATTCTATGTCATGGAGCTGAGCATTTCTATAGTCCTGAAAAACCCAGTCATTTAGGTAAAATGTTTCTGTTTGTGGAACTTAACATGCCTATAGCAGTCATCTAAGTAATCTGTTTTCACTACTAGAGCAATTCATACCTGATCATCCTTAGATTCTATCATATCTTTGGAATGCTCTGATCACTCTAAAAGGTGTGTCTGTCCCTGGAAATATGGGCTATTGCTAGGCAGATTTCTTCCACTCAGGACTTTTAAAATAACTGTTACTGTTGCCACTGGACAATTCTTTGATGGTTGGGTGGGTATGTTTGCATATGTGTTTTTGGGTATTGGGGCGCGTGGGAATTTGAATGTGTCTGTAATTGTCTGTGTAGGGGGAAGAGTTTATGTATGTGTTTGAGGGTGTGTATGTGTGTTTGGGATATGTGTGTGAGACAAAGAGAGAAAGAGAAAGAAACATGCGTGTCTGGCTTACTCCCACAATCTTGAGGTTTTCATTCACACTCACCTGCACACATTAACTGGCACTTTCACTCTATGTGTACCAGAGTGAATGGGCACTCTGGTACTGGGACTGAGGTGGACATGCACATAGTCTCACTCTTGCATATTGTAATGGTCATCTTCATTTTTTTACTCATTTTCTAATTGTCAATTTATTATTGAGACAAATGAGCAACTTATTTCTTTTCTTGTTGCAGCATTTTTTAAATTCATGTTTGAAACAATTTCAATTACTTTAACATTCTGAAATTTGTTCATCGATCAGGAGTGAAAAATTGAAGTGTGTTCCCTCACGGGTAAAGATTGGAGAAAGTTTGTTCTGGTCGGTTGAAGGAGCCAGCAGAATCTGCATTAAAGAGGAAGCACTAACCAGGCTGAGGAATCAGCATTAAATCAAACAATGATGGAAGAGGTCATCCTGACCTCATTATAGCCTTGTTTCAAACATAGGCAAAAGAGATGAATGCCAGAGGTAAGGCAAAAGTGACTGGTCCTAATACTAAGGCAGCATTTGACAGAATATAGCATCAAGGAGCTCTAGCAAAATTGGAATGGGATGGGGTGGGGGACTCTCCGCTAATTGGGGTCATACCTGGCACAAAGGAAGATGGTTGTGGAAATTGGAGATCAATTATCTCAGCTCCAGAACATCACTGTAGGAGTTCCTCAGATTACTGTCCCAGGCCTAACCATATTCAGCAGGATTATCAAGGACCTTCCTTCTATCATAAGGTCAGAAATGGGCTTATTCACTGAAGACTGCACAATGTTCAATACTTTTCTCAACTCCCCAGGTCCTGCCGTCCCCACCCAAGCACATCAGGAACACCTTCCCCATGCCAATCACCTACTGTGGTGGTCTGCTGCCTCCTATCTGCCCCATAGACTGCCACTCACCTCCATCAAATTACCCCATCCTGAAGAATTCCCTCCCCCCCCACTCCAATTATCACCCTGCAGAGTTCCCCTTCCCTCCCCACCTTGCTGCTTGTCTTTGCCCTCATCACAGCTCCACCCCCACCCTGTCTCTGCTCACACCCTCTTGGCACTGCCCTAGCATTATGGTGGCCAGTGGGCAGTGCCAGGCTGGCATTGCCCAGCCCCTGACCATCTGGAGATTTCAATGGCTTTGATATCCCTGGTGAGGCCAACACATCTGGTCAATTTGGTGGGAGCTGTGTGTGATTCTTGTTGGGGAGTACTTCGGCCAGTGAAGGTAAGTGAGCCTGGACCCTCATTGTTAATATTTAAATTAGCTCAGCTCCATTTCTGGAAACTGGCAAAATGAGACCAGTACAATCAGGGCAGGGTGTTTTATCTCTCATTCGATCTTACCACCTCACTGAAAGTCGGGCAGGATGAAATTGTAAAATCATGCCCGTTAACTCTGTCCTTCCATGGATTCCACCCAAGAATTTTCAGCATTTCTGTTTCTATTTACTAACTCCACTGTGACCATCTGTGAGGCAACAGGTCTAAATAAGTGATAATCTAGTTGGAGATTTTTTCCTATTTGGCCTGGGATGAATTTTGAATTTACATAATATCCTTATGAAATTGGGTTTGGTTCATAAAGGGTTAATGCCTAGAATCAACGTTATCCAGGTTGTGGATTAGGAGCAATAGCAAAGGCAATCAGACAAAGTAGCCAGGAGAATTATAAACTCCCACAACATAATACAAATCTGAGACAATGAGGCACTCGTTAGTAGCTCTCAAGAGATTTACACCTGTGATGTTGGAATGGTTTCCATTCAGAAGCACCTGCAGGGATCTGAGCTAAACAGACAATACTGTTGTCATGGTTTCCTTACTAAGGTAGGCAAAGGCAAAGGCAAACTCTCCATTGAAGGTGATAGCTTTGAATGAGAGCTCAACACAAAGACAGAAAGAGCTGGCGAGATGTTGCAGCTCAAGATTTATTATCTGCCGCACTTACTGGGAGAAACAAATTGCAGCAAGTTTTAGTCAGGAGGGGCAAAAATGCCTGCCTCACTTTTTAAAGTCAGTACCAAAGTTGAATATAAAGATAATGTTGTATTATTTGTAATGTGATGTCAACATACAACAGATGAATCTTACAGTTTAAAAGATTTTCTATTCAATTGTATATGAATTTATATCTGGCTATGTTCCGCAAAAATGCTTTTCTCAAAAGTCAAGTTTGACACTCCAATAAAATACTGAGTGAATGCTGCACTGTCAGAGGTGCTGTCTTTGAGATGAAACATCAAACCAAGCCCAATCTGCCTGCTCGAGTGGATATAAAAAAATCCCATAACACTTTTTTGAGTAGCATAGTAGTTAGTTTTAAGTTCAAGTGCTTTTTTTATTAGTGTCACATTAGGTTTACATTAACACTGCAATGAAGTTATTATGAAAATCCCCTAGTTGTCACACTCCAGTGCCTGTTTGGGTACATTAAAGGAGAATTTAGCATGGTCAATTCACGTAACTAGCATGCACTTTGGAATGTGGGAGGAAATGAGAGCGTGCAGAGGAAACCCATGCAGACGTGGGGAGAATGTTCAGAGTTTGCATAGATAGTGATTCAGTTGAACACAGATTCCTGGTACTGTGAGGCAGCAGTGCTAACCATTGTGCCACTTTACTGCTGCCTCACAGCATCAGGATGTAAAGATGCCGGCGTTGGATTGGGGTGGTAAGAACTCAGTAAGAATTTAGCAACACCAATTATTAATCCAACCGATTTATTTGATAGTAAAAAAGCGAGCTTTCAACACTCTTGTGTCTTCCTCAGGCAAGTGCAGTGTGCATCAGGGACCAGGGTTCAATTCCCAGCTTGGGTCACTGCCTATGTTCTTACTGGACATTGACATTTTACAAATGGAATCTTCATTTCTACTTGTCTTAACTTCAGCAAAATCCCTTTTGATTTCATTGTTGGTTGGGTGTCTGTCTCTGACAAACAGTTGGCTTGTTTCAATTCTGTAATTCTCTCTTGTCCTTCATTTAATGCCTTTTGTTGCCCTTCTTTTATTATTGCCTTTTTGGTGTCTTTCAGTGCCCTCTTTGTGGGATCTTTCAGTACCCACCTTCCAGATTATTTCAATGCTTCTTTTCTGGGTTCTTTCATTGCTTACTTGTGGTCTTTGTTGCTTATGGACCTCTGAGAGTTGCCCTCTATCTTTTTTAATTTTCTTGTCCATAGCCACTTGTTCCTTTTTGTGGTTGCTGCTTTAAGTGCCATCTTAAATGTCTTGGAATGGATAATCGCTTTAAGACTGTCAGCCTTTTTTGAAGCTATCAGCTGCTTTTGTTTCTGTATTTTTCCCCACACTAAGTCTTGGCGTTAATCTTGGCTGCTCCTTATTTAAATTTTTAGAATTTCTCTTTTACTGGTAGAAAGACCTTCTAGCGATCATTGCAGCTTTTTCTCTCCCTTAGCCACAGGAAAAGTCTGTGTTTTTTTAGATGTTCCTTTCTTTTTGCTAATTTCACTGCCTCTATTTGCCTTTGCCCCACTGTCCGTTTGGGACCTTTATGAACTTTTTAACTTATTTTCCTTAAATGAGGTTGGGAGTTCTTTTCTCCCCAAAACTTTGGAACTTCATTGCTTGTAGTCCTTCAGTGCAGGGACTGCTATCGGGACTCTAGCCCGCTTTTCCTGCAGGGCTCCACTTGCGTTGGGCGCTCGGCCATCTCAGCCTCTTCACCTTAGAATCTCATTGCCGTTCTTTGGGGTAGTTTTTCTTTTCACTTTAAACACTGCTCTCTGTGCTTTTTTTTGTCAATAACTCTGGCGATAATCTTACCACTATTCACACTGGTGGGACTTTCCCAGCTTGCTACAGTGAACAGAGATTTGATTAGTTGTAAAATTTCCTGAATTCGCTGCAGTGGCACGAACAACAGAAAGATTGTGTCTTTTGTCTTTTTTTAAACTTAAGTTCCACTTTTCCTTTAATTCAAAATCCCAGCTCTTTCTTCTGAAGATTATTTTCTCTTGATTCTTTTTCTGTACATTTCTAAACTTTTGACTGCATCAGCCAGTTCAGATTTATTCCATATCGCCCCCTTAGGATCTGGTAATATCTCAACAGCAAAAAGTCTTCCAATACCAGGTTAAAGTCCAACAGGTATATTTGGTAATAAACACCACTAGCTTTCGGAATGATGTTCCTTTGATAGGTGAGTGGAGAGTCCTGATCCAAAACAGAGCATATAAAGGCACACACAGTTTACAGAATACCTGTTAGAATGCGAATCTTTACAGCTAATCTGCTATACATTGCAGACAATGTGAGAGAAGATAGTATTAAACGTAGGTTAAAAAGATGAGTATTGTCTCCAGACAGGAGGCATGGTACATTGGGGAGACCATGCAGAAGCTACGACAATGGATGAATGAACACCACTCAACAATTACCAGGCAAGGCTGTGCCCTTCCTGTTGGCAAGCACTTCAGTGATCTTGGGCATTCGGCTTCTGATCTTCAGGTAAACGTTGTCCAAGACCACCTTCCGCGCTGAGCAGAAACTGATAGCCAAGTTCCACATGCATGAGGACGGCCCCAACCAGGATCTTTGGTTCATGTCACACAATCTGTAACCTCCACGACTTGCCTGAACTTGCAACATCTCACTACCTGTCCTAGCTGGAGACCATACGCATCTCTTTAACTTATGTTTAATGCTATCTCCACTCACATTGTCTGCGCCTTTAAGACTTGAATAGCAAATTAGCTGTAAAGACTCACATTCTAATCAGTATTCTGTAAACTGAATGTGATTTTATATGTCCTGTTTGGAATCAGAACTCTCCATTCACCCGACAAAGGAACAGCGTTCTGAAAGCTAGTGGTGTTTACTACCAAATAAACCTGTTGGACTTTAACCTGGTATTGAGAGACTTCTCATTGTGTTTACCCTAGTTCAATGCCGGCATCGCCACAGCATAATATCTCAACAGCCCAAACTCAGGCATTCGGGTGAGTATTCTGTTTTTCAAACTTGAATTAAAACAGGATACTCATTCACACATATTGGGCCAGAGACACTGTTCTCACAATCCATGTTATCCTCTTCACTAAAGTAATGGTGTATTCTCACAGACTTCATTAGGAACACAAAGGGTATTTATTAATAAGGAAAAATTGTACAGAGCTGGAAGCCCCCTCACCTGCCTTCAAACAGCCCACCAGCTGCCTCAGTCCCTACATGTCTCAACACATCTTCCAGATGCCTTCTGCTTAAGAGACAGCCCCACCTGGTCGGATAATTCCCACTCAGTCCCAACTGGTCACTCAAGCCAGATGACTCTGATCTGCTGTGTTGCCCTTAAAGGGACAGTCACCATACTCCAAAATAGAAAATGGACCTCAAACTTCTCACACAGCACTTACCCTTGTTATCTCTAAGTTATGGCTTTGCTTCCTTTTGGGTTTCTGTATATATTCTTCACCTCTAATATCTTCAAGGACTAGGACAAAGTAAAATATCTGGTTAATATCTTTAAATAAATCAAATCAGTGAGATTAAAAGATATAATTATATATTATGGAATTAGTACATTATTATACATTTAAGTATTCAAATATGCAGCTCATGAGATATAGGTATGAATTACAACCCAAATGTTTTCTTTCAAAGGGTCTTTTTATAACACTGACTCTCAAAAAAAAAAAAACCACGGGCATCAGTTATGGCCTCACGATTATTTCTTTCCTGTTCTTTCATGATGCAAGCCCTATTTACATCATTGTCTCCTTATATTCTCCACGAATGATTGACTATATTTTCTATGGCTAGAATTTTCCAGCCATTCATGCTGATGTACCAGACTAATCAGAGTAATTCATCTGCTTGGGCAAAGGATACCACAACCTCCCTTAAGCCTACATGTTTGGAACAATAACAATTGTAGGGACATAGAGAAAGGGATTCACACCCTTGTTGAAGTCAGAGTGAAAGATGAGAGGTGACATGAATTCCTGGCTGGTAGAACCAGTAATATTGTCTTGTGTTTTTAAAGAACCTCAAATTGCCCTTTTTCCAATCAATCTCTCTCTTGGCCTTGCAAACAACCCTGGATCACCTAGATAACAAAGACATCTATGTTCTATTTATCGACTACATCTCAGTCTTCAACACAACTATTCCTATGAAACTCATCTCCAAACTCCATGGCATGGGGCTTAGCTACTCCCTTGTGACTGAATCCTGAAAACTTCATCCTAGGGTCTTAAAAGAATTGTCAAGTAACAGAGTTGATGCATTGATTTTAATTGTCCTAAATTTGGGAGATTTAGGGAAGGTCGTATTAGTTTGATGATAGCAAATTTGTTCAGGTACCAATCAGAAATCCCAACGTATGTTATAAAGATAGATTGGACCCCAATAATATTTCTGTTTTAGCATTAGTGTGAGGATAAGATATTTCACTTCAGGTGTGATTCTACTGACAAGCTTTTATTAAACAACATAGTTTAATTATAACTAATGAATTAGCTTAACTTTTAAAAACTGAATAATATTTAAATATGACAAGTCACAATTCTTAACTGCTAACCTATGAGTTCCAATTAGGCAATATTTATCTTATAACTTAACTTCCTCTATAAAATTGATAGAAAAACACTGGCACACTTACTTTGACTTAAGTTCCAAGTCAGGTAACCTTCAGAAAGTCTTTGGAGCAGGGGACAAAAGAGAAAGAGACACAGGGACATTGCTTTCTTCTGGCAGCCTAAGCAGTAGCTGCTTGTATTTTAAAATTAAAATTAAACTGAGCTTTCCAACAAACTTAGTGCCCCACATTAATCACATGACTCTGCCCTTGCCAATCAACCTAATCAAAAGCTCTCACGATTCTGCATACCTACTCTAAAATCTCTAGAAATCAAAATAAACAGAAGGTCTACTAATTCTACAAAGTGACACATTTCTAGCTATAATCAGTTATTATCCTACATTCTCCTCACCTGCTGCAGGTTACCAAACAAATCAACTATAACAAAACATTGCTTCTTAAAGCAATCCCATCTCAAAAAGCACAGAATCATCACATGTTGTTCAAAAGGGGAGGGAGACAGAAAGCAGGCAACTACATTCTGATTAGTGCAAGAAAAATGTTAGAAGTTATTATTAAAGAAGTTCTAGCAGGGCACTTGGATAAGTTCGAGGTAATCAGGCAGAATCAATGTGGAAGTTTAACCAACTTATTGGAGTTCTTTGAAGAACTCCAGTGGACAAAGGGAAAACAGTAAATGTATTGTACCTAGATTTCCAGAAAGCATCAGGTAAAGTGCCACTTCAAAGGTTACTGTGCCTGTGGTGTAGCAGAGAATAGGCACAAATAGTTCTTTTCAAGTTGGCAAGATGTAACAAGAGGAGTGCTGGGACTTCAACTGTTACAATTTTTATAAATTACTTGGGTTAAGGATTCAAGAGTTGACTACTAAATTTGTTAGTGACAAAGATAAGTACAAAATTATGTTGTGAAGAGGATGTAAGGAGGCTATTGAAAGATATAGATAGGTTAATTGAGTGGGCAACGATTTGGAAAATAGAATATAATGTGGGAAAATGTGAAATCATCCAATTTGGAAAGAAGAATTTAAAGGTGAGAGATTGCAGAGCTTGGAGATGCAGAGGGATTTTGCCAAAGGCTCATATGCAAGTATAGCAAATAATTAGGACAACTTATAGAATGTTATCATTTATTGTGCGAGGAATCAAATATAAAAGTAAGGGTTTATGCGGCAGGTAAAGTACTGATGAGATTACATCTGTAGTACATTCACAATACTGACCACCTTATTTCAGCAAGAATATAAATACATTAGGACCAGTTCGGACAAGATTTACCAGATTAATATCTGGAACAGATATGCTATCTTAACGAGGAAAGGTTGGACAGGTTAGGCTTGCTGGTGTTTAGAAGAAGAATAAGTGACTTGATTGAAACACACAGGATACTAAAAAGTCTTGACAGGGTGGATGTGGAGAGGATGTTTCCTCTTCTGGGAGAATCTAGAGCTCGGGGTCAGTGTTTACAAATAAGGGATCACTCATTTAAAATGGAGATGAGGCAAAATTTCTTGAGTGTTTTAGGTCTTTGGAACTCTTTCTGAAAAGACAGTTGAAGCAGAGTTTTTGAAAAATTTTAAGGCAGAACGGATAGATTCTTTGTAAGATAGGGCGTGGTAGGTTGTCAGGGATAGGCAGGATACAGATTTGAGATTACTATCAAATGAGCCAGGATTTTATTAAATGGATGACCAGATTTGAGGATTGAATGTCCTATTTTTGCCTTTTTTTTTGTAAGTATATTAACATTGGCAAATTGTGCAGCCATATTATTCAAATATTATTTATTCTCTCAATTTTAATTGATATTAAAAACATTGAACATTTTACTTCTTTCTAAAATCAGTTCTTAGAAATTGCTAAGACTCATGTTTTTATCTGCTTTTTTTTAAATCTTAAAAACCTATCCTTTGTGCTTCTAGTTTTGCTATGATATTTCTCTTGCTCTGCCACTGTTACTTCACTGCTGCTGTAATCTCTTGCTTTGTCTGTGCCCTCGCTTTGTCCTTCATTGAGCTCACTGTTCAGAATCTGCAGGCCTCAAGCTAGCACAGATCTGTGCACACTGGTGACTCTTGTTGTTATATAAGACCAGCAGCTGTTCCTCCCACTATTGACAAGGTTCTTACAATTAAATCTCCAATTTTACATTTGAATTTAACCAGATTTCAGAAAGTAGAGACTAAAATGTCTTTTTGCCTGGTCTGTGACCATGGAAGTATGCAAGACGATTCTAATCTGATTAAAAACAAATATAAGAGCTACAAATGTGCAGTCATAAAGGTCTGAAAAAGATAGGCTGATATTTTAAGTGTGACTTAATAGCAGAAATCTATTAAAGACATTAAATGTTATTTTTTTGATTTTCAGACATAGTGACACAAAGTGAATGAAAGCAAGATGCTAATACAAACACTTCAAGAAAATTAGAAACAAAAATCATGTTCCAATTCATGGAATCCAGCCAGCTCAATAATAAAAATCACATCTATATTACTAGTACCTATTTATGAAAATGCTCATTCAATAGTTAAGGGAAAACACAATTTATTCATTTAGTGGTTAAAAACTAAAACAGAAGGCATGGTATAGAATCTCATGACTGCAATCAGTCTGACTACCGAAGCCCTGAGCTTATCAGGGTGTTCCCCAACCCTTCCTGATTGGGCCATGCGATCCTTATTGTGCAGACTGATCTTTAACGGGACAATCACTACATCCTTCCCCCTCTAAGTCCTTCTTTATATAGATGCCAATACTTAATTTACACATTCCAAGATGACTAAACATTTAGTACATGAATTTAGTCAATTATAAATCTACCCTCGGTGGAAAATTTGGAAACCTAAGGCTCAGTCTCATATTGAAATAATAGTTAATTAACAATTCTGCTGATGGGGTCCCCCTTGTTGTCCAGTAGCAAAAAAGCATGAGATTCTAGTCTCCAGGATTCCTCCTGATGTTTTCTTTAGGCCAAACTTAAAAGTTTGGACAGCTTGCTCAGCTAGTTAGTTGGATGTTGGGTGGCATGGTACAGCACTGGCTTCCTGACCCATTCTGTAAGTATATTGTATTTCACTTTGGACAGAAGTAGATCCCAATTGGTCCAGTATCTGATTTGCTTTGTCAAGACTGGCAACCTGTCCAAAAAATTCAGTGCCATAACAAATTTCCTATGGTACTGGAGCAGCTGCAACACTTTCTTGTAAAGGTAGGCAGCTAAGCACATCTGCTACATGTGTTCCAGATCAGTGCTTGAATGTATACTTGGCGGCAGACAAACTGATGCCCAATATTTAGTTCTTGCTGTTGCAATTAGTGGAATAGCCTTGCCATCTTATAAAGATCCGACAGCAGTTTACGGAGAGAAATGATGGTAATTACCTACCATTCAAGTACTGGAGACATTTCCTGACACCAAATACTTTAGATAATCCTTCTTTCTCAATTTGTAAGTAGCCTTTTCCAGCTTCTGAGAAGGTCCTTGAGACATAATCTATTGGTATGTCAGATCCACTCTCCATCTCATGGACAACACCGCACCAATGTCATGTGGGCTGGCATTGAAGATCAACACCAGTCCCTTCAATGGTCTGAAATGTACTAACAAGTTTGAAGAATGCAGCAATTGTTTTACTTTGTTAAAAGCTTCTTTCTGGGGAGTCTAACATTAATGTTTCATTAGAAGAATATGCAAGGAAGCCAATAACATCAATAAGTTTGATGAAAAAGATGCGCATAGTAATTTGCCATTCTGAAAAATTATTTTGAGGGCCAATGTCTCCTTTATCATTTTGACCTTGTCTTCCATAGGTTAATCCTTATGCATCTACATGGTACCCCTGGTAAGTTACTTCAGTGGCTTCAAATTTTCATTTCTCCTTCTAGAGGTAAATTTCAGGCTCTTGAAATCTTGTCAGTCCCTCCGCTAATTTCGCTCAATGCTTGGCTTCTCTGATCTGGTTATGAGAACATTATCAAGATATATCACAACTTCCGGCAGACCTTACAGCAGACTCCCCAATGTGCTTTGGAAAATTGCATATGCAAAGGCACACCAGAAGGTAGGCGTGTGTATTGGAACAATCCTTTGTGTGTGCCTATTGTAACATTGTCTCTGGAAGTGTCATCTAATATTTGCATTGCTGATATGCATGATTCATATCTAGCTTTGTTGAAGGATATCCTCCAACCAGGTTTGCAGACAGGTCTTTAATATTGGGATTAGATATTTATCCAGCTTGGCAGCCTGATTAACTGTTAAATTTTTATCACAGGCATGAACATCTTGTTTGGTTTCAATATGGGAACAATGTGTGCAGCCCATTCTGCAAACTGAACTGGCTGGATTATGCTCAATTCCTCCATTCACTTTAAATTTAGTACGTACTTTCTCTCAAAGCATATGTTACTGATCTCGCCCTACAGATTTGAGAGATCACCTCTGGATTCACATTGATCTTTGTTTGCAGGCCTTTTGTTTTGCTTAATTTATCCTTGAAGATGCTCTTGTATTTCTTCATCAGTTCAGGCAGTCCTCTTCCCTGTCTGTCCCACGTAACTTGATTTCTTCAATAATGGCTGAGAAGGCTTGGTCCTTTGCCTGTTATTATGGTCACTGGGAGTTAGGAAGACTGCTGCCCAAGCTTACAAGTACCACTACAATGCCCACTATTTTTGTCACTAGTCCAGTATAAGGTGTTAACTTGGCTGCAGTGCACTTCAAATTCAATGGTCGGACTCCTTCTCTCGAGGACGAATATGTATATTCACCTATCATAATTTCTGATGTCCCTTATCAATTTCTATCTTCCCATTCACCAGAGAATTAAAATAATAGGGGCTACCTTGCCTGCTTTTATATTAAACAATGAGTGAATATTTAAATTGTTCATGCTAGACTCTTCCATATTGTATAGTGGTGATACATTATTTACTCAGCTATTTGGTAGATTTGACTTGGCTCTACCCTTAAGTGGCCTCTCATGACAAAAAAAACTCAGCCTTAGGATTCAGAGAAGTGGTTACCTTCACATTGGTAAGTCTCTGTTTTAAACTTTGCTGATTGAGAGTTTCTTCTAAATGGGTCTTGTCTTATTTGTGGCTGAATACATTTCCTACCTTGTGGCCACTCCTTTTGGCGCCACTGCTGATTGCAGGTTCCCACTCTAACATAGAAACATACTAGTAATTGGCACCATTTTGCATTTTTTATAATACTTGTGCTCCTTTATCAGTGCTTTCCATTACCTGTGCTAACACCATTGCTCATTTAAAAATATTGACCTCTAAAATTTTAAGTTGTATCATCTCATTGTTCACCCCACAGACTCATCTGTCCTATAACGTATCATTCAAGGTGGCTCCAAAGTAATAACATAAGAAATAGGAGCAGGAATAGGCCATCTAGCCCTTTGAGCCTGCCCCACCATTCATGGTGACCCATGACCCATCAGATCATGGCTGATCTGAAGTGGATCAGTTCCACTTTCCTGCCTTCTCCCTATAACCCTTAATTCCCTTGTCTATCAGAAATCTATCTACCCGTGACTTAAATATATTCGGTGAGGTAGCCTCCACCACTTCAGTGGGCAGAGAATTCCAGAGATTCACCACCCTTTGAGTGAAGAAGTTCCTCCTCAACTCTGTTCTAAACTGCCTCCCCCTCTTATTTTGAGGCTCTGCCCTCTAGTTCTGCTATCCTTTCTAAGCAAGAAGAATCTTTCTATCTCCAACCTATCCAGCCCCTTCATTATTTTGTAAGTCTCTATAAGAAACCCCTCAGCCTTCTAAACTCTAATGAGTACAGGCCCAGTCTATTCAATCTCTTCATAAGCTAACCCCCTCATCTCCAATATCAGCCTGGTGAACCTTCTCTGCATTGCCTCCAAGGCCAATATATCCTTTTGCAAATGCGGGGATATATTGGCACAGTACTCCAGTTGTGGTCTCACCAGTACCCTGTACAGTTACAGCAAGACTTCCCTGCTTTTATATTCTATCCCCCTCACTATAAAGGCCAACATTCCATTTGCCTTCTTGATCACCTGCTGCACCTGTATACTGGGTTTTTGTGATTCACATACAAGGAACCCCAGATCCCTCTGCACTGTAGCATGCTGCAGCTTTTCACCCTTTAAATAATAATCCCTTCTACTATTATTTCTACCAAAGTGGATAACCTCACATTTGCTCACGATATACTCCATCTGCCAGGCCCTCACTCAGCCTATTCAGATCTCTCTGCAGACTTTTCACGCCTTCCACGCAATTCGCTTTTCCACTCGTCTTCGTGTCATCAGCAAATTTTGTTACTCTACACTCAGCCCCTCTTCCAGATCATCTACGTAAATGGTAAACAGTTGAGGCCCCCCACACCAGTCCCTGCGGCACTCCACTAGTCACCAACTACCAATCAGAAAAGCACGCATTGATTCCAACTCTCTGCTTCCTGTTAGCCAACCAATCCTGGCTCCACGCTAACACCTTACCCTCAACTCCGTACACCTTAACCTTTTGCAGCAACCTTTTGTGAGGCACCATATCAAATGCCTTCTGGTCACAAACATCTTCCACTCCAAAGTCACAATACTCTGACATTTGCTTCAATTTAGTGATATAAGTCACAATCATTTTGTCTGGGGTTCTTTCTTGAATTAAATTTGAATCTCTAGAATATGACCAATGGCTTAAGTTGGAAATATAACTTCACTAGCTTTCAAGCTCAAATGAATGATCTGGAGTTGGGTATATGCCCTTGGGGCTGTGAAATTATGAATCAGATTATAAATTTGGATCGTACTTTGCCTCCTCTCCTACTTAATTCACTTGGCATGCACTCTACACATTGACTCTTCCACAGAGCACTGGACACAAATAGGACTATCTGTTCAAAGATGGGAATATTGGTAAGTACTCTTATTTTTTTGCAACTTCACTGAACATCAATATAAACTGGATACTCACAGTTCTAGAATCAATTTTAAAATTTCTGTCAGCAAATGTAAAAGTGGCTATTCACCAGTTTAAGGAAAACACAACAGGTTAAAACTATTACAGAGGTATTAACTCCCAATCTGAGTCTGAGAACACAATCTCTGCATTTACCAGAGAGATGCCCCACCCTGCTCCCTGATTGGTTCCACAGGTCATGTGTTACTTACTCTGTTGATTGATAGTTAAAACGGCAATCACCATACTATTGTCACCTGAAAGGTTGTGTTAAGACCCAAGCTAGAAACTCCAAGGTGCTTTGTGAAGTGAGCCTAGACCCCAAGTTTTACGTTTGATTTTTAGTATTGGAGCATAAGGTGTTTCATTCAGAAGCTTTTACCAAACAAAGTTTATTTAATATAATGAGAATGTAACAAAGAGAATTAATTTATAACAAAAAATAATTGACTAATTATACAACTTAAACACGACAGTAGATTTCTTAACCATTAGTTATCTCTGTTTGTTTGTTCCAATTTAAAGAAATACCCCATAGACCTACATCTTTTGTTAGAACTAGCACAAAATCACATATGCTCAAGTGATGCTGGATTTTCAGCTTTTTAACACTTTGGACAGAAATACAGGCAATACTTTCAGAAAAGGATGTATCCTTAAAACACTAAAATCTCAGAAGCAAACCCAGCCTCTGGCAGTTCTTAATCTCCAAATCCCAGAGACAGAAAAAGATACCTTTCCCTCTGCAGCTTCAAAAGCAACAACTCTCATAAAGCAAAATCTCCAAAAAAGAAACTTATCTCCTGGTAGACTCCAGTCTCCAACTTCAGAGAGGGGTAAAAGGACACTGCTCTCTCAGCTCCAAAAGCAGCTTCTGATCTTGAATAATCTGTGGAAAAAGTCCAGTTTCCCAATAACATGACCATACCTGCCAATCATCCCAATGAAGCTCCATTCTGCAAGATCCCGGGGGAAAACAGGAGTAGAGTATTAGTTCAGATTTAAACCAACATTCTAGTCAGTAGAAACAATTAGGTTGCTGTAACAACAATACAAGATGCTGGTATTTAGGTTGGTACTCATAAAATGCCAGAACTGCAGAGAATTATACAAAGAACAAAAACAGCACAGGAAACAGGCCCTTCGGCCCAATGAGCCCGCGCCGCCACCCCAATGTTCCCACCTCTACCTGTGATCCCTGTCTATGTTTATAGATCTAAGGATTAAAAACCAAATTTGAGACAATTTAGGGAGAATTTGTTTTGCTAATTAGCCTAAGAGCACATCTTTGGGATGTGGGAGGAAACTGGAGCACCCGGAGAAAACCCATGCAAGCACTGGGGGAATGCCCAAATCCATGTATCTGCACAGCACAGCGATAGTCACTGAGCTGTCGTATTGCCCATCAAATGGTCCAGGTCAAGCGTACACTAACAATGTGAAGCACTAGGATACTCAAAAAAAATCCAAGAGCAGCCCTCTCATGACCCATCGTGTGTATGCCCCTTGTTAGACAACAAGGTGGACCAAGGCACCTGTAGGATAAAAACAAGTACATCAATATCATCATCTATTTACACAATTCCCAGGGACTCCCAAGGCTCATGATCCCTATTTTAAATCAGTTTTCTATACCCCTCCATTCCCATTCTGTTCACGTGCCCATCTAAGTATTTCTTAAATATCTCCAGAGTACCTGCCTCCACCACTTTACTTGGCAGCGCATTCCATACCCCACCACCCTCTGTGTGAAAAAACTCCCTCTAGCATCCAAATTATACCTTACCCCCCCTCACCCTAAGCCAGTGACCCCTCGTGCTATTTGAGTCCATCCTAGGAAAAAACTTAACCCTGTTTACTCTATCTATCCCCTTCAAAATCTTGTACACCTCTATCAGATCTCCTCTAAGTCTACGTCTTCCTAAGGAAAACAGTCCCAATTTGCCTAATCTCTCCTTGTAACTCAGACCTTCCATACCAGGCAGCATCCTGGTAAACCTCCTCTGCACTCTCTCCAGAGTCTCCACGTCCTTCCGGTAGTAAGGCGACCAGAACTGGATGCAGTATTCCAAATGAGGTCTAACCAACGTTTTATGCAACTGCAACATTAAAGGCCAGCTCTTGTACTCTATACCCCTTCCTATAAAGGCTAGCATACCATATGCTTTCTTCATAACAAAGAACAAAGAACAAAACAGCACGGGAAACAGGCCCTTCAGCCCAACGAGCCCAAGCCGTCACCCCAATGTTCCCACCTCTACCCGCGATCCCATAACCTTCTCCACTTGCTCTGCCACCTTCAGAGACTTGTGCACCTGCATCCCCAGGTCCCTCTGCGCATTCTATACTCTTAATAGGTTTACACTTTATTGTATACCTCCCCACTACATTCTTTCTCCCAAAATGCATCACCTAGCATTTATCAGGATTGAATTTCATCTGCCATCTATCTGCCCAAGCTACCAGCCTGTCTATGTCCTGCTGCATCACCTGACAATGCTCCTCACTATCCGCAAGTCCAGCCATCTTTGTATCGTCTGCAAACTTGCTGATCACCCCACTTACTCCCTCTTCCAAGTTATTTATATATATGATTAAAATACATTTCTGAAAGTACCAGTAATATCACAGTTGATGTGAATAAAGTTTAATATGAATAGAAAAACAATAAAAAGGAATGTACATACATATTTAGGAATGAGAGAAAAAGAAATCAGATGTGATATTAGAAGAACACTCCAAATAAAAAAATTGCCTGAAGTCCTTTAGTGAGTAGAAAACTGTTGCTATTCCAGCAATTATAAGTGACAAAAATACCAGAACAGTAAAAACTGAAAATAGTTTCAACATTCTTTTAGTGTCTTTAGAAAATGAAATAGGGCCACAGCTATTCATAATACATATCAATAAGTTGGATGTAGAGACCAAATGTATTTCCAAAATTGCTGATGACACAACATGAGATTGAAATATAAGTCTGAGGAGTTAGCAGGCAGGTTTCAAGGAGACAAGGATAGACTGAGTGAATGAGCAGAGCATGGCAGATGGGATACCATATGAATAAGTGTGAAGTTATCCATTGAAGTAGGAGAAACAGAAAAGTAAAATATTCCTTAAATGGCAAAAAGCTGGGAAGTGTTGATGTTCAGAAGGACTTAGGTGTTCTCGTTCAAGGGTCACTAGAAGCTAACATGCAGTGCAGCAAACATATAGGAAGGCAAGTGGTATGTTGTCTTTCATCACAAGGAAGTTTGAGTATTGGAGTAAAGATGTCTTCTTGCTGTAATTGTAAACACCCTTGGTGAGACTGCATCTGGGATATTATGTACAGTTTTGATCTCCTTAGCTATGAAAGGATATACAAGGTCCACCAGAATAATCCTTGGGATGGAAGGGTTGTTTTAAGAGGAGAGATTGTGAAAACTAAGCCTGTATTTTTGAGAGTTTCAAAGAATGAGAGGTGGTCTCATTGAAACTTGTAAAACACTTACAGAATATGATAGAGTAGATGTAGAACGGATATTTCCCTTAGCTGGTGAGTCTAGAGTCAGAGAGCACAGCCTTAGAATAAAGGGTAGGCCAGTTAAGAATGAGGTGAGGGTGTGCATCTTTGGGTATTTCTACCAACGGGGCTGTGAAAATTCGAATGTTGACCATGTTCAAGCTAGAAATCAATAGATTTGTGGATACTAATGACTTCAAAGAACATGGGTCCATTGTGGGAAAGTGGCATTGAGGTAGATGATCAGCTATGATCTAAATGAATGGCAGAGCAAGCTGAACAGGCCAAATGGTTTCTTTGGTCAATATCAAAACAAATGTACCTATTAATGTGCTTGCATCAAAAAAATCCACCTTATTTTTTTGGAGCCTCCTCAAAGGCCTGAAAAAAATGCAATTAGCAGAAATGCCCAACAGTGATTAATTTATCTGGAGCAAGGGCAGATGCTGGTCAGATTTATGGACAGGGTTGGCTTCTGGTGTGAAGTTTTAAAACAAAAATCAACAGAAACACCAGTTACACTAAACACAATTTGTGCTTAGAATTGTACAATCCTTTGTGCTGGTTATACTGATTCTGCACTGCAGTGAAGAAAACAGTGCAATTGAGTGAAAACTACAGGCAGTGAGTGGAAACTGCAGGTGGTTTTATTCAAAAATAAATAATAGAATTGTTCATGTGGGAAGTAAAAGCCATTTTACCTGAACTTTAGTCTGTCCCCTGGTTCCCAATGTTGGTCCCCTAATTCAGGCCAGCTGTCACAAAGCATTAACCAGCTTTTAAATTGAACAGCAATCTTCTTTGCATTGAGTCATAGAGGTTTACAGCATGGAAATAGGTCCTTTGGCCCAACTTGACCAATGTGCCCTTTTTTTAAACCCCTAAACTAATCCCAATTGCTCGCATTTGGCCCATATTCCTCTATACTCATCTTACCTATGTAACTGTCTAAATGCTTTTTTAGAGACAAAATTGTACACGCCTGTACTACTACCTCTGGCAGTTTGTTCCAGATACTCACCACCCTCTGTGTGAAAAAATTGCCCCTCTGGACACTTTTGTATCTCTCCCCTCTCACTTTAAACTTACGCCCTGTAGTTTTAGACTCCTCTACCTTTGGGAAAAGATATTGACTATCTTGCTGATCTATGTCCCTCATTATTTTATAGACCTCCAAAAGATCACCCCTTAGCCTCCTATGCTCCAGGGAAAAAAGTCCCATGCTATCCAGTCTCTCCTTATAACTCAAACCATCAGGTCCTGGTAGCATCCTAGTAAATTTTTTCTGCACGCTTTCCAGTTTAATAATATTATTTCTGTAACAGGGTGATGAGAACTGTATACAGTAGTCCAAGTGTATCCTTACCAATGTTTTGTATAACTTCAACCAGACGTCTCAACTACTGTATTCAATGTTCTGATCAATGGAACCAACCATGCTGAATGCCTTCTTCACCATTCTATCCACGTGATTCCACTTTCAAGGAGCTATGAACATGTATCCTTAGATCTCTTTGTTCTGTAACTCTCCCCAATGCCCTACATTAACTGAGTAAGTATTGCCCTGATTCAATCTATCAAAATGCATCACCTCGCATTTATCTAAATTAAATGCCATCTGCCATTCATCAGTCCACTGGCCCAATTGATCAAGATCCCATTTCTTCCTGAGTTTCTTAGTGCTCTGCCATTCATTAAATACTCCTTGCCGTGTTACTTCTTCCAAAGTTCATCACCTTGCATTTATCAGTTTTAAATGCTATCTGCCACTGCTCTGCCTTTCTGACCAATCCACCTAGAGCTTCCTGTAACCTATGACTTTTTTCTTCACTATTAACCACCCTATCAATCCTGATGTCATCTGTAAACTTGCTTATCATTCTCCCTCCCTCCCCACATTATCACCTATATCATTTATAACAAATGATGAGTCCAGCACTTATGCCACTGAACACCAGCCTTCAGTCACTCAAACAGCCCTCTACTTGCACACTTTGGGTCCTATCACTAAGTCAGTTTCAGATGCATCTGACCAAGTTTCCCGGAGTTCCATATGTTTCAACCTTCTCAATCAGTCTCCCACGTGGGACTTTGTCAAAGGCTTTGCTAAAATCCATATAAACTACATCAACTACACTTCGGTCATCTACATTTTCAATCACATTTTCAAAAAATTCTATCAAATTTGTTCAGCGTGACCTCCCTCTGACAAAGCCATATTGATATCCCTAATTAACACATGGCTTTCCAATGGAGATTAATTCAATCCTTCAGAGTTTTCTCAATGATTTCCCTATCACTAGTAATTTCCTGATTCATCTCTACCACCCTTCTTGAAAAATAGAACTATATCAGCCATCCTCCAGCCCTCTGGCACTTCCCACATAGCCAGAGGGGAATTGAAAATTTGTGTCATAATCCTTGGAATGTCTTGCCTTGCCTTCAAAGCAGCCTGTGATGCAATTATCTGGGACTGGAGATTTGTCCATTTTTAAGTTCATTGGCACCTCTAAAACTTCCTCAGTTCCTATGTCAAACTGTGCAAGGTCATCATACTCCTTTTTCCTAAATTCTGTACCTAAGTTCGAATTTTCTTGAGTGAAGACCAATGAGAAGAATTTGTTTAACATGCTTCTATCTCTAATGCCCTTGGTCTCTAATGGGCCCTGCTCTTTCTTTGGTTAACCTCTTCCCCTTAATGTATATGTAAAATATCTTGGGATTCTCCCTAATCTTGATAACAAGCCCTTTTAATGCCCTCGTTTTGCTCTTCTAGTTGCTTTCTTATGTGCCCTCATTCACTCCCTTTATTCCTCTATGGCCACAGCTGAATTGCTCCCTTTGAACTTGCTAAAAGCCTTTCTTTTCTTCCTTATCTAGTCCTGAATTGTCCCAGACATCCAGGGTTTCCTCAACATTTCTCCTTGTAGGGGCATGTTGGACCTGTACTGTTCCCAGTTCCCTTTTGAATGCCCCCCGCTGTTCCCACAAGGCTTTCCCACAAGGAGATGTTTTCAGTCAATTTTGGTCAGATTCTGCCTTATTTTGTTAAAATCTGCCTTCCCCCAATCTAAAGCCATCTTTTGCAGGCCATCTTTCTCTTGTCCATAACATACTTGAACCGTATTGTGTTCACTATTGCTAAAATACTTTTCTATTGTTACATTGAACATTTTATCCAGCTTCGTTTCCTAGAATAGATCCAGCACTGCTGTATCCTTCTACTATTGACACAAAAACTCCCTGAATACATTTCAAGAAATCTACCCCCTCTAAACTATTTACATTATGACTGCTCAAATTTATGTTGGGGAAGTTGAAATCTCCTTGCATGATTACTCGATTATAATTCATTCACACCTCAGTGAAATGTCTACATAGCCATTCTTCCATTTCCTGCTGACTCTTTGGAGCCTATAATACACTCCCAATAATGTGGTTACCTCTTTTATTTTCCTAAGTTCTATCCGCAGAGTCTCATTTGAAGATCCTTCCAAGATATCATCTGCCCTTATTGCAGTGATTTACTCCTTAAGTAATATTGCTACACCACTTCCCTTTTCACACCCTTCTCAGTGTCACTTAAAAATCCTATAATCCGCAATGTTGAGTTGCCTGTCCTGCTCCTCCTTCAAACATGCTTCTGTGATGGCAACAGTATCACATATCAATGTGTTCATCCACACTTTTAACTCATTAGTCTTACCTATTACAATCCTAGCATCTAGCCTTTTTTTAACTCTCTTAACACTCAGCATAGCTGAATTCACTGACTTGCTTCCTTTCCAATAGCATGATGTCTCAATTTTACTACGTTATGTGTCTCCTCTCCCCTGCCAGACTAGTTTAAATTCCTCCCAACAGCACCAAAAAACCTACCCGCAAGGATGTTCGCTCCAATGTGGTTAGGTACAGACTGTCCCATTTGTACATATCCCATGTTATTTATTGGTTTGGCTCCATTACTTAATATTGGATGTTAATTGAGAAAGGGGTGTCCCAGAGTTCAAGTAAAACATACATAGTGGGAACAAAGAACAGTTTTGTATAAATTGTTTGTATAGCCATCAGTATCCTTAAGTGTCATAGAATATTAAACTCCTTCTTGTTCTGTGTGTTTTAGTTTTTCTTTTTAGTTCATGAATAATTAAAAAAGAATATTTATGTAATAACTGGACTGTTTTCTCACTGGATTATTAATCATTCTTCACATAATACCAAAATAAAACAGATACACTAAGAACCAGTGTTCTAAGTTACACTTCAGGGTTTTGGGACACTTTGTATTTAATATGAATCTGGTTCATAACACTTAAATAAGATCCAAGGTGTTTGTGAAGTTAGCCTAGACCCTAAGTTTTACATTTGATTTTAACATTGCTAAGCAGAAGGTGTTTCACTTGGACAGAAATCCAAGCTAGTCATTCGCAGAGAACGTTATATCCTCAAAACAGCCAAACTTCAGAGAGGTAAGCTTAATCTTTGGTGATTTCTAGTCTTCAGAGAGAAAGGACACTGCTATTTCACTCAGCTTCAAGCTGCTTCTGAAAACTAAACTAAAACTGAAATGCTAAAACTGAAAACTAAATTAAAACTGAAAATAGCTGTTCCTCATCACATGACTTGTCAATCGCCCCCAAATCAAGCCTAAGGTACCATTAGAGCCACAGAACACTGCTAATTCAGGTTAAAAACCTGATAGCAATGATACTGCTTCAGTAACACTAAAGGACACTGACTACAAACAACATGGCACCGACCAACATTTTGCAGAGAAACATGATTAAAAAACATTTCTTAAAGGCACAGTATCATCACACACTATTTAGACAGATAAATTCACTCTCAATTATAGCTGCTAAGTAGCTAACTGTTTTAGCTAAATTATTCAAGTTTAGTAAGTGGGGAGTTTAAGGTGCTAATCTTGTTCTTAAATTTTCTCTTAAAAGTTAATCTAGTCCATAATTAGTTGTAACTGGAAAGTATTGTATAATCAGGCTAAGTTTTTTCTTTTGAGCAATTAGACAGGGTAAACTCACTCTCAGCTGTGGGAGCTGAGTAGTTAATTAGCCAACTGGTTTAATCTGGTTACTGTAAGCCCAGTTCAGTTCTGTGTAAATTCAAAGTCTTTGGCTCAGTCAGGGACAAATAGAAAACAACAAGGCTCAGAGTGCAAGCTTGGCATTTTGTCAGGGAAGGAAGGAGGTGCTTGTTTCCTTTTACTTTTTTCTATCTTATTCACTCTTTAGTGTTGAATGTTACTCGACAACACGGAAAGGAGTTAGCTGTTTGGTGAGAATCTGGTAGATGGGTGAGTTCCACTCTTTACCTATGATTTACTAATAAAAATTTTCTTCCAATCCTCATTTTCCCTAATCCCATGGATCTGTAATCCTGGCATTTTCCTGTATGTTCCTCTGTGAAGACAGACACAAAGGGCCTTATTTTACCATTTTGATTCTAAGTGCTGGGCAGACATGAAACAGGGAGTGTTTCAGCCCTGACTTTTAGAGCTATTCTTAGGCATCCCCTTAGGCCTGAAAAATTTTCAGTGATCCTGGATCGTGCTGCTCAAGCATAATTAATACACCTGAAACCTGCAACTCTGATTGGTGCTTCCAATTGCTCATGCACAAAAAAAGATAGAATGCTGTTTCCTTATCACATTCTTCCTGGGCCAGATAATGCCTCCCTATGGCTTCAACAGATATTGTCCCAGCCCCTCAACATTACTGACTTCCTTTATTTCCCCCCTCTCCCCACCACCTAGATCGACTGTGAGCCTCTCCCCCCCCTCACTGACCTCAGGCAAAGTGGCAGCGGATCTCCCCTGCTCTCTTTCTTTCCCTGCCTCATGCTCTCAAGCAGAGAGCCATCGGATGCTAGGCATCAACCCCCTCACAAAGGGAATGCCTGAATCGCACATTTGTGGAGCATATCTGTTTTGCGCTGTTTCTGGATGGGTGAACGTGGTGGTAAAGGTGCAAGTGCCAGTAAGGTTGGGCGTGCAATCCATCAAGTCAATTTAAATGCATGCAAATTCATTTAAATAGCCAATGTTCCTAATCGCGGCCATCTGTGGACCTTGATAAGGGGGGGAACCAGCGCAGATCACACTACTCACCTCACATCTGACTCTACTAAGTTTTTGCACCCAAAAACAGGCACATCTTTCTAAAATTTCTTCAATTTTGTCTGTAGTCCCCATTGTGAATTCAACTGATTCTGTCTATAATGTACACGCAAGTGTCTTTGCTAAATATTTCATTTTTACATAACTATAGAAACTTTGACAGTCCGTTACTTTTTTGCTAGTTTACATTCATATTCGATTATCTTACGCACTTTTATTTTTCCTTTTGGGCCTTAGTGCTTTAAGAAAATAAGTGATTGCTGTAAACAATGTAATAATTTTTTTAAATTGTCCATTAGATATTTATGTTCATATTTTAATGCACTTTTCCATTCAACTGCAATCAATTTACTCTTCATACCTCACAGTTGCATGACAACGTTCTGGTGAGACAAGGAGGATTTGGTAGCACGCAGGAACCGTGGTGCACGAAGGCTGTGGTGAACTTAGTCAGGAAGAAAAGAAAGGTGTATAAAAGGTTCAAAGAGCTAGGAGATGTTGGGGATCTAGAGAAGTATAAGGCTTATAGAAGAGAGCTTAAAAAGGAAATTAGGAGAGCCAGAAGGGGTCATGAGAAGGCCTTGGCTGGTAGGATTAAGGAGAATCCCAAGGCCTTCTACAAATATGTGAAAAGTAAAAGGATGAGAAGAGAAGGGATAGGACCTATAAAAGGTGAAGGGGGAAAAGTCTGTATGGAACCGGAAGAAATGGCAGAGGTGCTTAATGAGTACTTTGCCTCAGTATTCACGGTGGAAAGTGATCTGGGAGGATGCACTACAAGTTTGCGGCAGACTGAAAAGATTGAGTATGTAGATATTAAGGAAGCGGATGTGTTAGAACTTTTAAATGCTATCAAGATAGACAAGTCTCCGGGACCAGATGGGATGTACCCCAGGTTATTGTGGGAGGTGAGGGATGTCATTGCAGAGCCCCTGGCGATGATCTTTGCGTCGTCGATGGAGACGGGAGAGGTTCCGGAGGATTGGAGGATTGCGGATGTGGTCCCTATTTTCAAGAAAGGGAACAGGGATAGTCCTGGAAATTACCGACCGGTGAGTCTGACCTCAGTGGTTGGTAAGCTGATGGAGAGGCTTCTGAGGGACAAGATTTATGAGCATTTGGAGAAGTTTAGGTTGATTAGAAATAGTCAGCATGGTTTTGTAAAAGGCAGGTCGTGCCTTACGAGCTTAATTGAGTTCTTCGAAAATGTGACTGAACACATTGACGAAGGAAGAGCAGTGGACGTGGTGTACATGGACTTCAGCAAGGCATTTGACAAGGTCCCACATGCAAGACTTCTTGAGAAGGTGAGAGGCCATGGGATCCAAGGGGCTTTGGCCTTGTGGATCCAGAACTGGCTTGCCTGCAGAAGGCAGAGGGTGGTTGTGGATGGCTCTTTTTCTGCATGGAGGTCGGTCACCAGTGGAGTGCCCCAGGGATCTGTTCTAGGACCCTTGCTGTTTGTCATTTTCATAAATGACCTGGATGAGGAAGTGGAGGGATGGGTGAGTAAGTTCGCCGATGACACGAAGGTCGGTGGTGTTGTGGATGGTCTGGAGGGATGTCAGAAGTTGCAGCATGACATCGACAGGATGCAAGACTGGGCGGAGAAGTGGCAGATGGACTTCAACGTGGATAAGTGTGTTGTGGTCCATTTTGGCAGATCCAACGGGATGAATGAGTACACTATCAAAAGTAGGAGTCTCAGCTGTGTGGAAGAGCAGAGGGATCTTGGGGTCCGGGTCCATAAGACTCTCAAATCGGCCTCCCAGGTGGAGGATGTGGTTAAGAAAGCTTACGGTGTACTGGCCTTCATTCATCGAGGGATTGAGTTCAGGAGTCAGGAGGTAATGCTGCAGCTTTATAGGACCCTTGTCAGACCACACTTGGAGTACTGTGCGCAGTTCTGGTCGCCTCACTATAGGAAGGACGTGGAAGCTATTGAAAGGGTGCAGAGGAGATTTACAAGGATGTTGCCTGGATTGGGAGGCATGCCTTATGAAGACAGGTTGAGGGAGCTGGGACTGTTCTCCCTGGAGAGACGAAGGTTGAGAGGCGACCTGATAGAGGTTTACAAGATGTTGAGAGGAATAGATAGGGTGGACTCTCAGAGACTATTTCCCAGGGCTGAAATGGTCGCGACGAGAGGGCACAGATTTAAGGTGCAGGGAAGCAAGTACAGAGGGGATGCTAGGGGAAAGTTTTTCACTCAGAGGGTGGTGAGTGAATGGAATCGGCTGCCGTCGGTGGTGGTCGAGGCGAACTCGCTGGGGTCTTTTAAAAGACTTCTGGATGAGTATATGGGATCCAATGGGATTGGGGGTTATAGATAGGTCTATGGCTGGGTAGGTTTTGATGTGTTCGGCACAACTTGTGGGCCGAAGGGCCTGTTTGTGCTGTAGTGTTCTATGTTCTATAATTTCCTTTGTACAAATGGAACACATTGGCTTCAGATTGAACTACAAACATCATGTAAAATATTATGATCATTCACCTCTAAAGGTTCTTTTACAACAAGATTAATAGCCATTTTTCATTACATAAACTAGATTTAAAATAACCTCTAATCAGTTCCTGAACATATTGCACCAGAAAGCTATTCCTGATATACTCCAGAAACCTGTCTTCCACAGCATTACTATTCATTACTTATCCAGTCCACATGATTGAAGTCTCAATAAATATTGTATTAATTGCTTCTCTAATTTAGCACATTCTTAAGGATGCATGTTGGGCTAACTGGCCCATAAATTCCTGTTTTCTGTCTCCCCTCTTTCATGAATAGTGGAGTTACATTTGTGGTTTTCCAATGTTTGCGATTTTTTTCAGAATTTAGAGATTTTGGAAAATTACAGCAAAATGTTGACTATTTCCACAGCCACTTCTTTTAAGACGCTAAGATGCAGACACAGTCAATCAGGTTCAGGGATTTTGTCAGCCTTTAGTTCCATTAGGTTGTTTCCTACTTCTTTGTGAAAGTGATTAACTTCTCCCTCTTTCTTTCCCCCTCATTTTTTTACTATTATTGTGATGTTTTTGTCTCTACTCCGGAACACAAACATACATTATTTGGCCAAAGTCTCTGCCTTTGCTTGCTTCCCACAATTGATATCTAGTCTCATCCTCTAAGGGAGCAATGTTTATTTTAGCTACTCTCTTCCTATTTATATATTTGTAAAAGCTCTTACTGACTGACGGTATTTGTATATCACTGGCACAGCGGTTTGCATTGTGTCACACAGCTCCAGGGTTCCATGTTTAATTCTAGCCTTGGGTGTCTATCTGTGTGAAGTTTGCATGTTCTCCCCTTGTCTGTGTGGGTTTCCTCCTGGGTGCTCCAGTTTTCTCCCAGTCCAAAGATGTGCAGGTTAGGTGGATTGGTCATGCTAAATGGCCTCTCAGTTTTCCATAATATGTAATTTAGATGGATTAGCATATAAATGTGTGGATTATGGGGATAGGTTTAGAGAGAGCCTGCATAAATTACACTTAGGACCAGAGCAGAATGGATGAAGCATATGGCCTCTCGAACTTTTTATTAGTTATCCTTTCTTCCTGCTTACCACAATTTTTTGCAACATTATATACCTTTATTTTTGATTTAATATAAACACAGAAATATAGAAAGATAGGAGTAGGAGGAGACCATTAGGCCATTTGAGACTGCTCTGCCATTCGTTATGATCATGGCTGATCAATCCTGCTTTCTCCCCATAAACTTTCATCCTATTTGCCCGAAGTGCCACATCCAGCCACCTCTTGAATGAATTCCACAGGCTCACCACTCTTTAAGTCAAGAAATGTCTCCTCATCTTTGTTCTAAATGGTCTACCCTGAATCCTCAGTCTAAGACTCCTCGTTCTGGACTCGCTCACTATCAGAAACATCCTCTCTACATTTACCCTGCAGTCCTGCTAGAATTTTAAGTCTATGTGATTCCCCCCTCATTCGTTGAACTCTAGCGAAAACAATCCTAACCTAGTCAATCTCTCCTTATACATCAGTCCCGCCATCTCTGGAATCAGCCTGGTAAACTTTTGATGCACTCCCTCAAGACAAGAACATTCTTCCTCAGAAAAAGAGACCAAAACTGCACACAACATTCTAGGTGTGGCCTCACCAAGGCCCTGTATAAATGCAACATTATATCCCTGCTCCTGTACTTGAAGCTTTGCTATGAAGACCAGCGTACCATTTACCTCCTCTACTGCCTGCTGCACCTGCATGTTTACTTTCAGCAGACTGCACAAGGACACCCAGGTTCAGCTGCACAGACACCTTTCCCAATTTACAGCCATTCAGGTGATAATCTGCAGCCTTGTTTTTGCCTTCAAAGTGAACAACCTCTCATTTAACCAAGTTATATTCCATTTACCATTGATTTGCTCATTTACCAACCTGCCCAGAGCATGCTGAAGGATCTCTGCATCCTTGTCACAGTTCACCCTCACACCCAACTTGGTATCATCTGCAAACTTAGATGTTACATTTTGTTCCCTCATCCAAATCATTAATATATACTATGAATAGCTGGCATTCTAGCACCAATCCCGGTGGCACCCACCTAGTTACTGCCTGCCAATTTGAAAAGGACCCATTTACTATCCATCTCAATACACTTTCCCTAATCCCATGGACTTTAATCCTGCATGATAATGTGGGACTTAATTTTTTTGGCTTGCATTTGTTTTGATTTATTCTTATCATGTGTTGGTATACAGTGAAAAGTATTGTTTCTTGCACGCTATGCAAACTTCTCAATATATTCCCTCTCAATGAAATATACCTTTGGGAGTTATGAAATATAACCTTATGTTACGATCCTTGGCCAGACCCTTATGATTTTGGTGAGATTTGATTTGATTTATTATTGTCACGTGGATTAACAAACACTGAAAAGTATTATTTCTTGTGTGCTATACAGACAAAACACCATTCAAAGAGAAGGAAATGAGAGAGTGCAGAATGCAGTGTTAGTTGTAGCTAGAGTGTAGTGAAAGATCAACTTAATGCAAGATAAAAGTATGACAGCAGCAGGGAAGAAGCTGTTCTTGAGTCAGTTGGTATAGGACCTCAGACTTTGGTATCTTTTTCCTGAAGGAGGAAGGTGGAAGAGAGAATATCCGAGGTGTGTGAGATCCTTAATTATGCTGGTTGCTTTGGTTAGGAACCAATAATGTTGCTTAAAGTATACAAAGTTTGTGGTTCAAGGCACTTGCCCAACAAATAAAGCCACAGAATTTGGATAAACAGAAATCAACTTTACTATATAATCATATAAAGATAAAAGAATTTACAATATACATCTTTGATTCTAATGTTTGGGATTAGTATGAAGTATATGCAGCAGGCAAACTATGGTTGAGCACATACTGCAACATAACATGACAGATGTGGCCAAAACAGATTGCATTGATTTCTGAACAACCCACCCAGACATCAATAACACTGAATCAGCCAATCTCACTGATGTTTGATTTCTTGCATGAGGAATTCTGGTTCTTGCCTTTTAAGATCCAAGTTGGAAATTCTCAAGGTTGCTTACATCAAGGGTGGCCCACCTGACAGGATTTTAATTTTGTCTTCCAAGATTCCATTCCCCTGGATTTCTGAGTATGCACCTGAGCACTAACACTCAGGCACAATTTCAGCTCTTCACCTGTGCTAAACAGCTCCAAGGGGGTACCTTCACCCCAACAGACCATTGCATGAAATCACCAACTTTCTGCTGCCTTCTTGGATCTTTATGGCTTCTGTTGAACCCTCATCAAAGTCTACTAACCACCACCCTCTTCCAACTTGACACATCTGTCTCTGTGCCACTCTCTCTTTCCTGGGACCCTGTTTGTGTTGCTGGGACCTTTCCCAGTCCTATATTCCAATGCCCTGCTTGGGACTCCTATCTACAGTAATATGACCTGGATTTTGACATCATTTTTCTTTACGCATAGGTGTGCTGTATCCAAAAAATGTAAGAACATAGATTTGTGCATGTGCAGCTTGCTCTCAGTTTGCGCATAGCTGGAAACTCTGAGGTCTGAGTGTTCCCCATCTCTGTTCTCAATGAGAAGATAGGTGTGACTTTTGTAACACCTGAGTATCTGCCACTGATTTTAATCAATATCTCCAATCCACTCTGAATTCATATCCTTATAATTGCCTTTAAGTTTAAGACACAAATTTCAGACCCAAGTTTCTCGCCATCAAATTTGAAATTTCATTTCAATGATGACTCTTCCCTAATGGAACTTGTGAAATTCGATCATCAATAAATCCTGTTTCCTTGCGCATTACCAGATCTAAAATAGCAAATAAAATGTGCAACTATTGTAAATATTACAAAGAACAGCGAACAAAACAGCACGGGAAACAGGCCCTTTGGCCCAATGAGCCCGCGTCACCATCCCTACCTGCGATCCCCCTGTTCATGTTTATAGATCTATGGATTAAAAACCAAATTTGAGACAATTTAGGGAGAATTTGTTTTGCCACTTAGCCTAAGAACACATCTTTGGGATGTGGGAGGAAACCGGAGCGCCCGGAGAAAACCCATGCAAGCACGGGAAGAATGCGCAAACTCCCACAGACACAGGCCCAAATCCATGTATCTGCACAGCACAGCGATAGTCACTGAGCTGTCGTGTTGCCCATCAAATGGTCCACGTCAAGCGTACACTAACGACGTGAAGCACTAGGATACTCTCGAAAAAAGGTCCAAGAGCAGCCCTCTCACGACCCATCGCGTGTATGCCCCTCGTTAGACAACAAGGTGGACCAAAGCACCTGTGGGATAAAAACCAGTACATCAATATCATCATCTATTTACACACTTCCCAGGGACTCCCAAGGCTCATGATCCCTATTTTAAATCAGTTTTCTATACCCCTCCATTCCCATTCTGTTCATGTGCCCATTGAAGTATTTCTTAAATAACTCCAGAGTGCCTGCCTCCACCACTTTACTTGGCAGCGCATTCCATACCCCACCACCCTCTGTGTGAAGAAACTCCCTCTAGCATCCAAATTATAACTTACGCCCCTCAGCCTAAGCCAGTGACCTCTCATGCTATTCGAGTCCATCCTAGGAAAAAGCTTAACCCTGTTTACTCTATCTATTCCCCTCTATCTTGTACACCTCTATCAGATCTCCTCTAAGTCTACGTCTTCCTAAGGAAAACAGTCCCAATTTGCCTAATCTCTCCTCATAACTCAGACCTTCCATACCAGGCAGCATCCTGGTAAACCTCCTCTGCACTCTCTCCAGAGTCTCCACATCCTTCCGGTAGTAAGGCGACCAGAACTGTACGCAGTATTCCAAATGAGGTCTAACCTGTGTTTTATACAACTGCAACATTAAAGGCCAGCTCTTGTACTCTCTACCCCTTCCTATAAAGGCTAGCATACTATATGCTTTCTTCACAACCTTCTCCACTTGCTCTGCCACCCTCAGAGACTTGTTCAACTGCACCCCCAGGTCCCTCTGCGTTTCTATACTCTTAATAGGTCTACCCTTTATCACATACCTCTCCCCTACATTCTTTCTCCCGAAATGCATCACCTCACATTTATCAGGATTGAATTCCATCTGCCATCTGTCTGCCCAAGCTACCAGCCTATCTATGTCCTGCTGCATCGCCTGACGATGCTCCTCACTATCCGCAAGTCCAGCCATCTTTGTATCATCTGCAAACTTGGTGATCACTCCACTTACTCCCTCTTCCAAGTCATTTATTTATTGCATTAATTCTGAGAAATAATCTCATTCTATAGCTTTTTCTTTTTCTGACCATATTTGTTCATACAGTCTTGTGTTTGTATGTTCTACCCCTTCTGATCACAGTCTGGTTATCATTATCCATATCACGACCCTGCACTTTTTTTAATTTTCTAAATTTCCTTTCATTTCAACCCTTTCACCTTCACTGTCACTCAACTAAATTCATGTCCATGCTGCCGTTGGTCATTTTATTCTGTGGAATTCAATTGTTCTGGCAAATCTATTCGGTAACATTTTACAAAATGCTTTTTGTACACTTCTTCAACCACATCAAACCTGTTAACTCATTAAAACTTAATCTTGTTAAACATAATTTGCCTAATCTATCTATGCTTTCCTTAATCCATATTTCTCCAAGTAAATTAATTTTGCCCTGTATTAACATTTCCAACAGCTTTCCCCTGAGTGAGATTAAGCTGATTGGCCTGCAGTTAGAGTTCACTTTACTATGAGCTGTTAGCTCTAGCAGATGCTCTCCCCTTTTTGTCCCACCGCCCCTTCTTTTATACTCATGATGACATATCAATATTTTCCACAATAGGATTGGTTCTGGGTTATCAAAACCATCAGATTTAAATTTAATAGGTTTTTGGTATCTAAAGTACCTTTTGAACAAGGATGTAAACTTTGCAATTCTTCACTCCTCTAACACGACCCTATACCTAAGATAGATTGGAAGATTATGGTCAGGTGCTTCAGAATTTCCATTCTTATTTTTTTTATCCTTGGATATATCCTATGTGGTCTTTATGACTTATCAATCTTGTATACAGCCAGCCTATCTAAGATCCCTGTTTTATCAATTTTTAGCCCTGCTTATGTATCAACTACTTCCTCTTACAATGTGACTTTCGCAGCATTTTCTTCCTTAATAAAGGAAGATGAAAAGTACTCATTTAGTTTCTCAGTTTTGCACTCTGCCTCCATGGGTAGATTCCTCTTATTGCTATCCTTTTACAATATAAATGTTTATAGAAGTTCTTTGGATTCCCTATTATACTGCGTTTTAGTATCTTCACATACAAATGAGAGACAAAGAAAGAGTATTTGTTTATTAACGTGGCACTGATCACACACAGCCTATTTTCTGCCTCATCTTGCTCTCCTGTCCAGAGAGTTGTGGATTGCTTGTCTTATCTTGCAAAGTTTTGTACAGTAATTGTAGATTGGGAGATAGGAAGTTAGAATTTGGTAAGTATAAAATGCTAGGTGGGAGGGGGGAGAATTGCGTGGTCCTATTAAAAAGTGGTGCTTTTTCTGTGCTTAGAGATTTAAAATGCAAGGACGAAGAGAACCCAAACTGAAATATTAGTATTGAAAAGCTAAGCAGCAGTTTTTACCAAAACAACAGGCTTTTGAATTTAGCTAACCAATTTGAATCAGACATTTTAGATACCAAAAACTTATTAAATTTTAAATCTGATGGTTTTGACAATCTAGAATTAATCCTATTTGGGAAATAAAGTTTTATAAAATTAAAGTTTTGATTTATTAGTCACAAGTAAGGCTGACATTAACACTGCAATAAAGTTACTGTGAAATTCTCCTAGTTGCCACAGATTGGTTCTTGTTTGGGTCAATACACCTAACCTAAATATTATGTCATCATGGACATGAAAGAAAGGAACTGGGACAAAGAAGGGAGAACAACTGCCAGCTAACAGCTCTCTGCTTTCAGCTTTTGAGAGAAAATGAAGCCAGCGATTCATGTCTTAGAGAAAGCATCTAGAAAGCAAAGGTACTGAAGAAGAAAGAAGTTACAGACAGAAGAATCAACAGAGAAAGCCCACAATTTTCTGGAAGAGACAAAACCTGTTGTAATTTAGAGAGTGACTCAATTCTGTTTGTTTTAGTGAGTGAGAATTGTATTTATTTGAATAGCATACATTTGAATCTTGTTTTATCCAGGAATATTTAATAATTAGAAAGTATTTATTTGGTTTGTTAATGGTTTAGTTAATTTGTTCACTGTTGGTTACATAAATTTTGATTTTAGAATGAGTGCCAGAGATTTATTTTGTATTTAACAACTATAAGTTGCTGAAGAGCAGGTCACACCACTTCACACACACACACACACACACACTTTTTACAGATTACAAGGCAAGGTACTCCTCTTTGGGTGTTTTGGTATTGGTTCTCATTGGGGGGGGGGGGGGGGGGGGGGGGGGTGGAGGGAAGACAGGTGGGGGAAGAGAATCAACCTCTGCATTATAACACTTGCCCTTTCTCCAAATGTGCATCTGTTCTTTAAAGGTAGCCCATTGCCATGTGACAAGTTTTGTCTGCCAATCTTTGATTCCAATTTAACTGCACCAAATCCATGAAAAATGGCCTTGCTCTTTCTTCTTCCAGCCTGTTAAGATTACTGTGCCATGTTTAATTACAAATGGATAATTAATATATTTTAAACATTGTAAAAGAGATTTTGAATGACTGTAGAAAAGAAGAATAAACTGTTTCATATTCAGAACATTTGGCCCCTATTTTGCCGACTTACTACAATCTCCGCATGTCTGCTTGGATTTCCTCTGGAGGGGTCTGGTTTCCTCCTATACGCCAAAAGATGTGCTAGTTAGGTGCATCGTCCATGTTAAATTCTCCCTGCGGCAACTGGGGGATTTTCACAATAACTTCGTGCAGTGCTAATGTAAGCTTACTTGTGACCATAAAATAAAAATATAAAATTAAAATAAAACAATCTCTGCTAAAATATACTCAGCAGTGGTTTTTAAAATGGCTGTGGAATTAATTGTTTAATATTCACAACATTTGACCTCTTTTGCTGCAACAGAAAGGATAAATCAAAATAAAAACAGAAATTTGATTTAAAAAATCTTCTAAGCAGCAACAGTGGAGAGAGAAAAAAAACAGTTAATGTTTCAGACCACCTATAATTTCTGGTTTTATTTCAGATTTCCAGCAGCTGCTGTATTTTACTATTTTGTAGTGCATTTTGAGTCTGAGTTTGTAGTTGGGTTTTTTGCAGCAAGAAGCTGCCTTTCACAACAGAAGGGCTGCCATGTTTTTTTCTCACTGCTGAGCTGAGCACCATGCTACACAGGCTAAAACATCCCTTCCCTATCTTTTTTCCAATCAAGCACTGGGCTGTAAACGGTCTGAGCAAGGAGGTTTGGCGCGCGGCACCCTGGGGGTTGTAGTCCACGGCCCCAGGGCTGACGCCGAACCACGAGTGGCCGTCCCTCCCCAGCGGGACTACAAATCCCAGCCTGCACTGGGAATTTCACGCATGCTCTCTGGCTCGGCACTGGCTGAAGGGAACAATAGGGACAAGGCGCCGTCAAAGCTTTGTCGGCTGAGCTGTAGTTCGAGGGGTGCACAGGATTTAAATTTTTTTTTCGGGAAAAAAAAACCGCAATTTTTTTTTTTTACCCAGAGTCGAGGTAACTGGCAGCCGTTCAAAAGAACTTCGGAGCCAGAAATCGTTTGAAGACCGACTATTTCTTTTTCCTTTCTAGAATTTTCCATCGGTTGCTGCTGCTGCTGCTGGGAGATTTTCGGACTGTGTGCGCGTCGCCACTTTTCCTGTGAGTCGGAATTTTCCTGCTCTCTCTTCACAGCACTTGTCAAAATAGTGGCTGTCTCGGTGTGTGAGTGTGTTTACATGTGTTTGGTCGATGAAGGGTGGTGTGTGTATGCGAGTGAGCAGGGTTAGTCAGGGGAAGCAGAGCGGCCGCGGTAACCCGAACGTGTTGCTCCCGCCCGGCGCCTCTCCGCAGTGTGGCTCCGCGGCTGCTGTACCCTCCACACACATACACAGCGGGCGGAGGCATACACGAGGGCTGCCCTCGTCGCCACTCACTCATCGATTGCCCTCCGGTTAAAATCGCGAGAAAAGTGGAACGGACTCGGGGCAAACCGGGATTTTATTTTTTTCCTTTTTTTTTACAAAAGCCGGTTTACCTTGATTCGGCGGCGGGATACACAAACCAATTTAATCTGCCCCTTGCTATTTGAATCGCTCTTGCCTTTTTTTAAACATTTCTCCAAATGTTATGTGTAAATAAAATATATTGTCGTGAGTGGTGATGGTACCGCTGAGGGGAGCTCAGCAGGCTGACTCGGTTGAAACCGGCACTGACTGCAACGCGCCCATAAAATGCTGCTGGCGGCTTTAATGTCAACCTAACTTGGCCGGCATTTGACGGGCAGCTGCTTTGTCCAATTGGCGTGCCCTTATGTCGTCCGGAGCTGCTGAACAGCCAATCGTCGCGCGGGAGGCGGGGCGCCAATTGGAAGTTAGGTTGAGGGAAAAAATCCTGCAAAAGGGAGAAGAAAGTCGATGGCTCATAAAAGATGGAAGACTGAATGGTGGTGATGTGAACATGTTTTCGCTGACTATTTCTACAGTATAGGAGCTTGATACATTAGATAATCGATTAATAACCAGTGGCTTCTGCCGTAGTATTTTTTTAAAAAAAACACCTGAAGCCCTCACCTGGCAAAATTACTGAGTACTTGTGTTGAAGAGCAGCACAGTGAGTATTTAACTGTTACAGTCAAGCTAAATTGTTATAAGGTAGTTAAATTAAGGACAAATACTGCAAAATCTGTCAGACTTAGATAACCTTATTAATTTCTACATTATTTTGTAATTTTGCACACTTACGTAGCCAATTGTTGCACAGCAAAATGCTGAAGCATTTGATCAAAATTAGGAGGTAAGAAGAAAAGACCAGACAAATTCTTCTCTGCACATTAATTTTGCAAGGTGGAGTACCACAACAGTTTATAACTGGAGTTACACTACATTTGGAGTGAAACTGGGCTTGGGATGTCTTATATCTCAAGACCTATATTTTAAGGTGTTTGAAACTCCAATTTTTTTTGGTTTCCAATCCTTCACATAACAAATTATATAACATCTGCAGCTTTCATTTTCTTAATAGTTACAAATTCCAGACAGTGCTGCTTTTGAGAGTTGTTAATTCTGATGAAAGTGTGCAAATGATAAATAACCTTTTAAAAATGTTATATCATTTGAGATGTTTTAAAAGTTCAGCTTTTTTTCTGTGTATAGTCAATATGTCTGGAAGAAATATTTCAAATTTCTTCTTACTTGTGTTCCCCTGGGATTTTGAATTAGAGCGATTGACTGATAGGTTTACTGTGATATTGTGGTTTATGTTCTGTTCTGGATCTGTAGCAGGAATGAGTTGGAATTTGGAAGTTCTGATTGAAGTGTGAAGAATTTTGCAGGCATCCAAGATTGCTATATATGTCAAAATCCAAGGTTGTGTATATACTCACGATAGCAAATCTATTTGTGATTGCTAATTATGTTTGGAGTGTATTTTAAGTTTGTAAGAAGAATATTGCTAATTTGAAACTGAAGCAGGGATAAGTTAGAAATGAGTTTTTTTCATGTTTAAAGATTTGATATATTGTCATGTGATTTAACATACAGTGAAAAGCATTGTTTTTTGTGCGCTATACAGACAAAAACATACTGTTCATAGAGAAGGAAACGAGAGTGCAGAATGTGGTGTTATAGTCATAGGATGCAGGAAAGGATCAACTTAATGCAAGGTAAGTTCATTCAAAAATCTGACAGCAGCAAAGAAGAAGCTGTTCTTGAGTCAATTGGTACTTCTATATCTCTTTCTTTCCTGAAAGAAGAAGGTGGAAGAGAGAATGTACATGGGTCCTTAATTATGCTGGCTGCTCTACTGAGGCAGCAGCAAGTGTAGACAGAGTCAGTGGATGGAAGACTGGTTTGCATGATGGTTTGGGCTACGTTCATGACGTTTTGTAGTTCCTTGTGGTCTTGGGCAGAGCAGGAGTCATACTGACCTGTGATACAACCAAAAAGAATGCTTCCTATGGTGTATCTGTAAAAGTTGGTGAGAGTTGTACTTGACCTGCAAAATTTCCTTAGTCTTATGAGAAAATGGAAGTGTTGGTGGGCTTTCTTAACTATAGTGTCAGTATGGGGTGACCAGGACAGGTTGGACACCTAAAAACTTGAAGCTGTCAACCTTTCTACATTGTCCCTGTTGATGTAAATAAGGGCATGTTCTCATTTCTGCTTCCTGAAGTTGATGACAATCTCCTTCGTTTTGTTGACATTGAGGGAGAGATTATTGTTGCCGCATCAGCTTACAGATTCTCTATCTCATTCTTGTACTCTGTCTCGTCGTTGTTTGAGATCAGACCCATGACAGTGGTGTCATCAGCAAACTTGGAAATAGAGGGGAATTTGGCTGCACAGTCATTAGGATTATAGTAGGGGGCTGAGAACACTGTGGAGCACTGGTGTTGAGGATGATTTGTGGAGGAGATGTTGTTGTCTATCCTTACTGAGAGTGAGGACATTCAGGTTCCAGTCACAGAGGAAAGTGTTGAGGCCTAGGCCATGGAGTTTGGAAGTGAGTTTTTTGGGAATAATTGTGTTGAAGGTTGAGCTGTAGTCAATAAATAGGAGTCTGATATAGGTATTCTTGTTATCTAGATGTTCTAGAGTTGAGTGCAGGACCAGGGAAATGACGTTTGCTGTGGACCTGTTACAGTAGTAGGCAAACTGTAATGAATCCAGGTAGCCCAGGAGGCTGGAATTGATTGTTGCCATGACTAACCTTTTGAAACATTTCATAATGCCGGATGTCAGAGCCACCGGCCAATAGTCATTTAAGGCATGTTGCTTGGTTTTTCTTAGGTACTGTTCAACTGTTAAGTTGTATTTAAAGTATTATGAATAAAGCTTTTTTTGATAAAAGAAACCTAATTTGTCTTAATTTTTTTTTGATTAACAAAAATCTGTCAAATCTAGCATCAATTGGTGCTGGTGGAAGAGAGTTCTAAACTTCTTTCTTTGGTGAACATCCATATTTCCTGAATTTACACCTGATATAACTGGCTAATACATCTAGCTATGCCCCATGTCTTCGATTTCCCCAGCCAGCAGAAATTGCCCTTTACTATTGATCTTCTGAATTCCAGGGCGTACTAAATCTAGTCTGCATAATTTTACTTGGTAATTCAACCCTTGGACTTTGGCAATCATTCTGATGAATCCAAGCAACATTTCCTTCAAGGTCGTTATACCCTTCCTAAGACCTAGAATCAAACACAGTGCTCCAGCAGTGGGCTGATTTAAGATCTTGTATGGCTGTTTTAAAAAAAGTTCTAACCCTTATATTCTAACTCATTTGATGTAAAGCCAGCATTTCAGTTGCTTTGTTACATTTTCGAACTATACCTGGCTTTTGATAATCATTGGCTAGTCTGGATTACCATCGTTACTCACCATTTAGAAAATGCCAACTTTATACTTTTCAGGTCTTATGTGGATGATCTCACTTGACTATTTTGAAGTCCATTCATTGGCTGCTGTTTTGCCCATTCACTTCCATCTATTAATATCCCATTGTAACAATGCTTCCATCTACAATGCTTATTTATGTTGTCAGCAAAATTGGCTATGTAGCAGCATTGATGTGTGAATAGTTGTGGCCCCCAACATAGATCTTATGGGGCATTGCTAGTCACATCCTTCCAATTAGAATGTCAATCCTTTCTTCTATGTGTTTCCTGCTGCACAACCAATTTCCTAACCAGGTCAGCAATTTGCCTTCTATTCCATAAGTTTTCACTTTCTCTGTGGCTTAAGAGGGGCTTTCTTGCATGCCTTCCGGAAGTCCATATAAATAACACTGGACAAATAATTTTAGGCAACAAATATAACCACTCAAATGAGGGAAACTGACCACAGGAATCAATGTTACATTAACAAGCAAGCTTGATCTGCAAAAGGCCATGTTTTGCCGGACTGGCTGATTGCCATAAATGCTGAGGGGACTACTTAAAACTGAGATCTTGCTGTAGTAGCTACTTAGAGTATAATTTGTGCTTTCTTTGTAATGCTATTTTCATTCCTGCTAATTCATATTTTATTTTGAAATTAAAAACACTAGATGCTGTATAAATTCAGCAGGTTGGCAGCATCTATGGAGAGCTGGCAGACTTGTTGAGCTTATTCAGTACTTTGTTTTTATTTCAGATTTCCAACATCCACTTTATTTTGCTTTAATTTATATTGATTTTGGTTTGATTGTTACAGGAAAGTTTTTAAAAAGTAGAACCTTATTCTTTTGGGTTGTTTGGAATCCAGTCTTTTGTTTTTATTTCAGATTTCCCCATCGGCAGTATTTTGCTTTATATTGATTCTGGTTTGATTTGACAGTACCGCTTTTATCAAGTGGAACATTATTGATCACTTCCTTTGGGATGTTTCGTTCTCTATTTTTGGTTATTAGTGTCCATGGCGATTGTAACGATATGCATATGGCCTATATTTTGGGGATAAAAGGAATCAAGTTTGCCCTTGCATATGTGTTGAAAACAAAATGGGTTTGCTCCCAGTTGGCTGTGAAGGTGAACAGTTGTGTTTTGTTCATAATTCAGTCTAAAAATGCATTATGTTCACTTTGTGTTAATAAATGTATAATTAAAGAACAAAACAAAGAACATTGGATAGCAGTGAATCTTTACTTGGTATGTGCACAAACTTTGGTTTCAGCCTATATCCAGCAGGCTTTCGCACCATCTTTATCTGAATGGCTTTGGAAACATGAGAAAACTGGTAGTGAACGCTGAGTTTTATTTACTTTGTTAACTGTTTCATTTTTTTCCTCTGGAATTGGCATATGGAGTCTTAGCTTTTATTGGTACGGGGATTGAATTTCGGAGCCGCAACGTCATGTTGCAACTGTACAAAACTCTAGTGCGGCTGCACTTGGAGTATTGTGTGCAGTTCTGGTCCCCACATTATAAGAAAGATGTGGAGGCATTGGAGATGGTACAGAGGAGGTTTACCAGGATGTTGCCTGGTATGGAGGGCAGGTCCTATGAAGAGAGGTTGAAGGATTTGAGGTTGGTTTCGTTAGAAAGGAGGCGGCTAAGAGGGGATCTTATTGAAGCATATAAGATGATTAGAGGTTTAGATAGGGTGGACAGTGATAGCCTTTTTCCTAGGATGGAGAAAGCTAGCATGAGGGGACCCAGCTTTAAATTAAGGGGTGATAGTTATAGGACGGATATCAGAGGTAGGTTCTTTACCCAAAGGGTGGTTCGGGAGTGGAATGCCCTGCCTGCAGCAGTTGTAGATGCGCCAAGTTTTGTGGCGTTTAAGAGGTTAGTTGATAAGTATATGGAAGAGAAGGGTATGGTTTAGTTTGGAGGGGCATTGCTTTTTATATTGGTCGGCGCAACATCGAAGGCCGAAGGGCCTGTTCTGTGCTGTAATGTTCTGACCTTTAGTAGCTCAAATTAGCCTCATTTGCAAGTTGAACCCAGGAAGGGTGCAGTTGTGCAGTAGTTTTGTTTCTGAATCAATAAGAGGCCTTGACTGATATAAAAAAGATCACCATGTTCTGATCCCACCGTGGCAGTTTGAGAATTTTGGTTTATTTTTTGCTCTGTGGTAGGCTGAGTAAATTGGGTTCATTCTTGTAATTATGGAAGATTTGGCTAATCTCGTTGACATGTTTAAGATTATGAAGATGCTTGACAGAATAAATATTGAGAAGTTGTTTCTCTGCATAGGGAATTTACAGTAAGAAGTCTGACAACACCAAGTTTAAGTCCAACTTATTCATTTGATAGTGAACTCACAACTTTCAGGGTTTCTCCCTTCGTCAGGTGAATGATGAAGAGAGAAACTCTGGAAAGCTTGTGAGTTTATTATCAAATAAATTGGTTGGACTTAAACCTGGTGTTGTCAGACTTCTTATGTGTCTACCCCCAGTCCAATGCAAGCATCCCCACATCATAGGGAATTTATAACAAGGGGCATAGTCTGAAGTCAAGGGTTCGATCGTTTAGGATTAACATAGCTTATTTCAAGAGGATTTCAAATGCCTTTGGAATTTGCAATCCCAGAGTTTTGCAGATGCTCCATTGTGGACCATATTTAAGGCTGCAGTTGACGAATCTTTAACATCTCTGGATCCAGGAATATTGGTGGAGTTGGGGGCAGGGCAGCAGGAGAGGATTTGAGACAGAAAATCAACCATAATATTATTGAATGGCATAGCAGTTTTGAGGAGCTATTGGGTCTATTTTCCCTTAATTTCTTAAGCAAATCTATTTAAAGCTTGGTTTAAAGCTATTACTTGAATTTTGTTCATGCATAATTACATAATGTTATTAAAAGCTTGACAGTAATGAACATTAATTGACAATCTATGTTGTAGGATGAGTTGCACTATTGATTGCATGGTAGCTTTTAATACATGGTTTTCAATGTTTATTTGCTTTTTATGGCAGTCAATTTTGAGGAGCTTTGCTGGTTTTTTAAAAATTGACTGTTGAATTTCACTATTTGCTTCAAACTGACTATTTCTCCTAGAAAATTATATGCATTAGACTTCAGCTTTGGTTTGAATTATTGTTAAATTTGAAAATTATTATCATGCGTGAAAAAATGGTGCACGCCATTTTTATTCCTGAGGAAATCTGAAATAAAGAATTGGAGAAGAGTGAACTGGCTCCCTTCCTGTTCAGCCCCACAGTTGGTTGCAACAAAAGTTTTTTTTAAAATGTATTTTCCCTATAAGTGTACTTAACAAGGAACCAATCAAAACAAGCTTTCTTGAGTTAAAGGATAAACTTTAGTTACTAAACCCAAAAATTAAAAAAAGCACAACCGAAATTAAAAGAATAAAATAAAGTCCTTTTGCTTTATGCCTAGATTATTGAAAGCTGCAGCTGTTTGAAATTGAGATTCTAGAGTTGAATTAGTCTGGGTCTGCACTTCGATATTTCCTTTCAAACACATATTGTTTTAGCTTCAGAAAGAAGCTAAAAGAATTATTACCGTCTTTCAGCAATGTTTTTAGACACATTTGCAGAGGTGGCTGACACTAATTGGTTTTGACCTCTGATGGTGCATCGTCCACGAGTTAGTGGTCTCTGCCAAGGTAAGTTGATCACAACAAGTCCCAGCATGTTGTAACATTGTAACTTGCTCCAGCATAATAAAACTTAAACATGATTTATCTGGTAAGAAAATGTTAGTAAAAATACATTGTAGAAAATGTTGTAAAAATATAATGATTGGCTTACCATAGAATTCTTAACACCTCCCCCCCCCCCCCCCCCCCCGCCAGGTGTGAAAGTCTGTGCAACAAGTCTGAAGTGAAATTCATATAAAACTTTCCAGAAAAGTGATCAACTTACAATATCACTAATTGGGTGATTTGTGACAGCCATTTTTATCTTATTTTGTTTTTATTCTGAATAGATCTTTAAACAGTTCAATATGTTGTAGCTTGCTGGGAAGTTATGGGTGGAATTCACTTGTCCATAATTTCTTGTCATTGTTACAATATAGATAGGGTCTAAAATTCCTCAAAATGGTTTCTATACAAGATTGATATTGCTCTTGCTCTACAGTGTATAGATAAGCGGTGTACAGCACTGCTGAATGCTATGTTGCATTAAATATGCTGTGTTGTTGCACTGATTCTTCATGAACATGATGTAAATAAAGAAAGTGCACTTTTACAGGCAGACAGTGATATGATGTCACTACACTAGTAATCTAGAGGCTCTGTGCTCTAGGGACCTAGGTTGAAATCCCTTCCTGGTACCTGGTGAATGAAGTAAATCTGGGATTGAAAGCTAGTCTCAGTGATTATGGAATTATAGTCGATTTGTTATAAAACCCTGTCTGATTCATTAATGTCTTTAAAGAAGGAAATCTGCTATCCTTACCTGGTCTGGCCTACAAATGATTCCAGACGCACAGCAGTGTCAGTGACTCTTAATTTTACTCTCTGAGAAGGCCAACTAAATCGCTTAGTGCAAGGACAATTAGAGATAATAAACGCCAGCAATAAATGCTGGCATTGCTAGAGATGCCTGCGTCCTGTCAAAGAATAAGAAAATAACCACTTCTAACTTAGTAATTTTTTTTACAAGATGGAGTAAAGACTTGAGATATGGATTGTTTGCCGCAAATGGTGCTATTTTACTTAAAATAATCATCTACAAAAATTGTGCTCTATTATAGCTCTCTAATTTTGAGATTTTAATCTATTACAGGTTTGTCAGAACCTTGTTCCCATTGGCCTTGGCCTTGGGATGTGCCTATCGCAGAGGCTTGGGGAGCACTTAAAAATGTGTCAGTACGTCTCCTATTCATATGATTTGTTATGCCTATAATCTTAGTATGGGTTAGAATTTAGTCACCACTGAGGCAGTGACATTAAAAACCTGCCCTTTCCAATCCTTGACCTTCATAAAATTTGAATAGAACAAATTGCCAATCACAAGATTGCAGATTAGCTTACTGTGATGTAATTTTGCTTCCTTTCTTGAATTCATGCTGTTGTGATTTTTTTCTTTGCCTTTTCTACCTGTATGTTGCCTTGCAGCTTACAAGAAACATTTTTAATTCCTGAGAAATATACCAGGCAAAACATAAAAAAAATTCTCCAGTAGCATTTCTGATAATGGGTTGAACACGGTTATATTTTGTCCTTTATTTCATAACTAATTACAATGTATTATCACTGATTTGTAAGTCAAATTGTGATTTGTGGTGCTCCCTAATTTTTAGTGGTGAAGAATAAAAATGGGGAACGAATGATGGAAAATAAGGAAAAGGTTGAATTGAATGGATATTTTACATCTGTCCAATAACATCCCAGAAATAACTGTGAATCTAAAAGGGAGGGAAGAACTTAAAAACAATCTCTTTCAACAGGGAAAGAGTACTAAGGGAATGATCAGAATTAAAAGTTGAGCAGATCTGATGGACTTCATCCTAAAATTTTAAAAGAAGTGGATGCTGAAGATAGTATTCTTTTCTTAAGAAAGAAGGGAGCAGAAAGCTACAGCCCAATTATCTAACATTCGTCATAAGGAAATTGCTGGAATCTATTAAAAGATCATAAAGCACATGAAAATGTGTGCAATCAAGCAGTCAACATGGTTTTGTTCCTCAGAATTACAATAAATTAAACAGGATTTTCCTTTCACAAAACCTGTTTAATTTATTGTAATTCTGAGGAAGTAACAAATAAAATTGATTAAAAAGGAATCTGTAGATGTACTGTACTTCAATTTCTAAAAGGATTTCATAGGTTCCATATCAAACATTACACAAAATTTAAGTGAAAGCAAGTCGCTTTGCAGTGGCAGTCTACTGCTGATTGCCTCACCTGAGAAAGTTTTATGGCCCGTTATTCAAATGGTTGCAGAAATGCAAATGGATCAGGGTCTTTGATATGTGAAGCACACAAGTTAGGATGCTGGTGCAGCAAATGATTAGAAAGGCAAGTGAAATGTTGCATTTTTTAGGAAAAAGGAGTATAAAGTTTGTACAGGATTTTAATGAGACTATATCTGGAAACCAAACGGTATTGATCTCCAAGAAAGGATATGAATATGTCAGAAATAGTTCAAAGATTGTGCATCAAATGAGACAGAATAGGGTGATCATCTTCTGAGGAAAGATTGGACAAGCTGGCATGTATCCATGAAGAAGAGGTGATTTTATTAAAACATCCTGCAGGGACTTGGCTGGTTCTGTGCCTTTGAGAAATACCTTTATTATCCTTGTAAGAGACAGTGTCTTGTTGGAAGAAGTTGATTTGTCTAGGAAAAAAACGTGCAGCTTCATGCTAAGCCTGCTAATGGCATGTTTGTCTAAACAGTAAATGCATCTTGGTTTTTCCACTGTGCTCTCAGCATAAGTTTGATAAAGTTGATTGCCAGAGACTGAGTCATGTGCTAATGGGAGGGCCTAAACTTAGTGAAGATATCCAGTTTCTCTTTCAATTTAAGAAAAAAATAAGAGGTTTGTTGCTGGTTCTGAAAGAAGCGAGAAGTGTTTCTCTCTTCAGAACTGCTCTGAAAACACCAGAACTGTTAATTTAATTGCAACCACAACACTGTTGTTAATTGATATTAAAGAGGAATATTGCTTGAATTGGAACACAGCAATTAAGAATTATATTTTCTATAATTTACAAGGATGTTGCCTGGATTGGGAGGCATGCCTGAGGGAGCTAGGTCTCTTTTCCCTGGAGAGGTGACTGGATAGAGGTTTATAAAATTTTGAGAGGTATAGATAGGGTGGATTCTCGGAGGCCATTTCCCAGGGTTGAAATGGTCGCTACGAGAGGACATAGGTTTAAGGTGCTGGGGAGCAGGTACGGAGGAGATGTTGGGGGTAAATTTTTTACTCAAAGGGTGGTGGGTGAGTGGTATTGGCTGCCATTGGTGGTATAGAGGTGAACTCGCTGGGGTCTTTTAAGGGACTTTTGGATGAGTATGTAGGATATAATGGGATTGAGAGTTATAGACAGGTCTGGTAGGTATGGGTATGATCGGTGCTACTTGTGGACCGAAGGGCCTGTTTGTGCTGTAAAGTTCTATGTTCTATTTATTGTTCAATTGATAAATGTTAAGCTAATTCATTTCTTGGAGTAAAACTATTGTTAAATTTTTTTTATATAAAAGCTTCCCAATAGAATTGCACCTGGAGTGAAACATCATATTCTCGCAATGCCAAAATAGAAAATAATTGGAATCTTGTCTAACTTCATAATATACTTTGGGGTTTTTGATCCCTGCCGTAACAGAAGGATGTTTTCCCTTTTGTGAAGAGACTAGAACTGGGGACTGTAATGTTTTAACTAAGTTAAGAATTGTGGGTTTTAACAAAGGTTTGCACATGTAGATCCAAGCTAACAATGGATTTATTCTTTCTCTCTGGAGGAAAACAAAGCCTTTGCAATATCCTAATGTCCTCATCAAATCATTAAATCAGCTCTTGAAGCAAGCTGCAACCATTTCAATATATAACAGGGGCACAGTTTACATATAAGACACCGTTTATTTAAGATAGAGATTAAATATTTTGATAATCTTTGGAACACTCTTTCCCGGAGACCAGTGGAGGCAGGGTTATTGACTACTTTATAAAGTTATAATTAGAAGATTATTGGTAGGTGGTGTAAGGAATTTGAGGTTTTTTTTGAAGGGGTAATCAAGCAGGTAGATGAGGACAGTGCAGTTGTTATTTACATGGACTTTAGCAAGGCTTTTGACAAGATACTGCATGGTAAGTTGTTGGGTAAAGTTAAATCTTCCAGCATCCAGGGTGAGTTATGTAAATAGATACAAAATTGGCTTCTTGACAGAAGCTAGAGGATGATTGTAGAGAGTTGTTTTTCAAACAGGAGACCTGTGTCCAGCGGTGTGCCTCAGGATCAGTGCACAGGCCGCTCTTATTTGTCATTTATATATTAATGATTTGGATGAGAATACAGGGGTCATGGTTAGTAAGTTTGCAAATGACACCAAGATTGATAGCATAGCGGACAGTGAAAAAAGTTATCTCTGTTTGCAACAAGATCTTGATCAGTTGGGCCAGTGGACTGACAGATAGCAGACGGAATTTAATTTGGACAAATGCAAGGTGATGCATTTTGGTAGATTGAATCAGGGCAGGACTTACTCAGTTAACGTAGGGCATTGGGGAGAGTTACAGAACAAAGAGATCTAGGGGTACGTGTTCATAGCTCCTTGAAAATGGAGTCACAGATGGACAGAGTGGTGAAGAAGGCACTCAACATGTTTGGTTTCATCGGTCAGTCATGATGTAGAGATGTCAGCGTTGGACTGGGATAACATGGTAAGAAGTGTCACAACATCAGGTTAAAGTCCAACAGGTTTTTTTTGTAGCCAAAACAAGTGGTGTTTGCTACCAAATAAACCTGCTGGACTTTAACCTGATGTTGTGAGACTTCTTACTTGGTCAGAACATTGAATACAGGAGTTGGGATGTCTTGCTGAAATTGTACAGGACGTTGGTACAGCCACACTTGGAGTACTGTGTGCAGTTCTGGTCACCCTATACTAGAAAGAGTGCAGAAAGATTTACTAGGATGCTACCAGGGCTTGAGAGCTTGAGTTATAAAGAGAGGTGGGACTTTTTTCTGGAGGGTAGGAGGCTGAGGGGTGGTCTTGTAGAGAATCATAAGATTCTCTGAAATAATGAGGGACACACGTTAGTTAGTTAGTCAATATCTTTTCCCAAAGGTAGGTGAGTCTAAAACTAAAGAGCATAGATTTAAGGTGAGAGGAAAGATACAAAGGTATCCAGAACGACAATTTTTTTTAAGTGTAGTGTGTTTGGAACAAGCTGCCAGAAGTAGTAGTAGAAGTGGGTACAATGTTGTCTTTTAAAAAGCAGTTAAATAGTTACATGGGTAAGATGGGTATAGTGTGTTTTGGGCCAAATGTGGGCAATTGGAATTAGCTGAGGCGATCTTTTTAAAAAAAAAAAGGGCAACATGGACAAGTTGGGCTGAAGGGTCTGTTTCCAAGCTGTAAACCTCTGACTTTAAGGAGTTTTTTTTCCATAAATCTGTGTTATGCTGGCTTTCATTTGAAAGACTGCTCTTTATTAATTGCAGCTCAGAAAATACAAACAACTTAGAGACAATAAATTTGGTTAAAGATGTATTTTATTGTTTTCCAGTTGTGTAGGAGAATGATTTTGAGGCACCTGAAATTATTCTCAATTGTATTGTTATCAGTGATAAAATTATACATTTTCCAAAGTCATTTGCTTGCCTCTTTGGCACAAGTCATTTTAGTGTTTAAACATTTATCTCTGTCAATGGTGTTTTAGTCTCTGGCAACATGAGAATATGGAAATTCATAGAGACTAAATGTTCTTTCCCACTGTCTCTTAGCAACCCTAAACATTGGTCAACAGAGTTCAAAGGTTCTCCCCACTGTCTCTTGCAAGGCTTGGGTGAGAAAATAGAATAATTCAGTTTACTTTACTGCCTGGAAAGCTTGTACTTCAAAAGCTATACTGATTGAGTTCCTTTGCTTCGTTCAGTAGGTTTATTTTTGTGGAATGTGGTTCTTCTTTCTTAGCTATATGCCATTATGCTTAGAGCAGTGTGTAATAGGCAAAAATGTATGTTTTAATGCAGAATATAGTGTTTTCAAAAATGCATGTTTAAATTCTCTAACAGTGGTTATATGTGTCACTATGCAAATAGTATGTTTGTAACTCCAGGTATTTTGAACTTCTGTTGTACTATATTCATTCTAAATTAACTTACTCTGATCTATTAGTCCAGGTCATCCTAAACCCCTCAAAGGTGGAATGTGGAGTCAAGCTTACAATTAGATCAGCCATGATTTTATTGTATAGTGGAGCAGGCTCAAGGGCAGAATGGCTTATTCCTTCTCTTCCATATGATCAAATCCCTTGAATTTGTGGCTTTTCTAACAAAAACAAGATACCCAGTTTAGTTGGGAGGGGGTGGGGTGGGGTGCTGCCATCAGTTTTTTTTTGATAGTATTATGAGTAGCACAAAGCAGTGGGTCTTTCAGAGATTTGTCTCTATTAGTGGGGTGCTGTAATTGGGTTTGAGGCAATCTAGTGTTTGATTGCATATCTATGACTTTTGAAACTGATGGCACGTTATGGTGTGATACGAGAGAAATGCTGTAAGTCTGAAATTAAATTCTGCAAGGTACAGAAATATCTGTAAAAGAAAAAGACATCTTGTCTTTCATTAGAACTGGGAAATGTTAGAAATGTGGTTTAAAGCAGGTGGGGGAGAACAAAGGGAAGTTCTGAAAGGATGGAAGACTGGAGAGATAAATGACGAGTTAGTTGTGCAAGGCCAGAGGAGGAGTGGTGATCATTTATTTTCATATTCTATGTGCCCAAAGCAGATATGAATTACAGAATGACGTCTGAAAATCGGAGTGTAAGACTGAAACATGCGAAGAAAAGGAAACAATGATCTTTATAGCCATCCAGGCTCAATACTAGATTTAATAAACTTCCTAATTGAAAAATAAGGTGCTGTTTCTTGTGATTTACATTGTGCTTCATTGCAACACTGCAGTTGGCTGAGGGCAGAGATGTCAATATGAGAGCAAAGTGGAAAATTAAAATGACAAGTGACTGGTACATGTTTACAATTTGAGCAGAGGGGTTATGCAAAGTATGCACCCTATCCATGTTTGGTCTACCTGATTATAGAACAGATCATATTGAGAAGCAACTACAGTATGTTACTAGTTATTTGATAGCACACAACATGAGTGTTATTAAAAAAGACACATTGTTGAAAGTTTTTTGTCTTGCGCTCATCGGGACAATTTGCAAGAATATCACATGTAAAGGGAACGTTTTGTACTTCACGAAGAGTGCTAATTGGCAATGAATTGTAGTAAAAGTGTTGCTATGGAGAATATACCATTTAATCGATGACTGACTCGCAGTTAACTATCGAGCTAGTTTAAAGTCAAATCAGGTTGACTCGAGTCAGTTTGAACATTCTGCTAAAATTGAGATTAGTTTTTGCAATCTCAGTGAGCAGTAGGATGCTAGGAATGAAGTGGAAATGATAGCTTCAAGGTCCTAGGTGTCCAGAATCCCAACAACCTACCCTCGTTCCTCCATTCAATGCTATTAAGAAAGCCCACAATGCGTCTACTTTCTCAGGAGGCTAAGGAAATTCACTAAGTCTGCTACGACTTTCACCAACTTTTACAGATGCACCATAGAAAGCATCCTTTCTGGATGTAGCATAGCTTGGTATTGCACCTACTTTGCCAGAAACCACAAAGTCATGATTGAAACCCGTCCATCACACAAATCAGCCTCCCATCTATTGGCTCTCCTCCACTTTCCACTACTTCAGAAAAGTAGCCAGCCTAATCAAGGACACCATGCATCCAGACATACACTGTTCCTCCACCATCTGTGGGGAAAAAATATAAAAGTCTAAGGTCACGTACCAACAGACTTGAATAACCTCTTCATCGGATTTTTGAATGGATCTACTTCTATCAAGTTGATCTTTGTGTAACCTGGTATAACTGTAACACTATATTCTGCTCCTCTATGAATGGTATGCTTTATCCATATAGCGCACACGAAACAATACTTTTCACTGCGTACCAATTTATGTGACAGTATTAAATCAGGAAATATAGAGGATCTGACAAACTTTGGGGGCACATGTCTGTAGATCCCTGAAAGCATCAAGATAGTTAGAGGAGGTGGTCCATGAGGCATATGGGATACCTGCCTTTTGTTAGCTGAGGCATAGAATATAAAAGCAGGGAGGTTATGACAGAGTTTTATAAAATGCTTATTAGGTCACAGTTGGAGAATTGTGTGCAGTTCAAATGCCACACTATAAGAAGGATATGATTAGAAGGAGATTAATTAGATGTTGCCTAAGCTGGAGCGTGTTGGCTATGCAAAGAGATTGATTAGGCTGGAGTTCTTTTCCTTATAACAAAGAAGGCAGAGGGGACGTGTTCTCTATGTACAAGATTACAAAGGGAATAAGATATATATGATTGAGAAAGGGGTCAACAAATGGGGGGCGTAGCTCTAAGATAAAGGGAGGAGAATTGGAGGGAATTTGAGGAAAACTTTTCCACCAAAGGGTGGTGGGACTGTGGAACTCACTACCTGTGCTGGTAGAGGTGAGAATCCTCGACATTTAAGCAGTATTGAGGTGAGCACTTGAAATGCCATAGCATATGAGGCTACTGACCAAGTGTGGGAAAATGGGATTAAAATAGTGCTTGATGGTGACACAGTAATTAGCACTGCTGCGCCTCAATGCTAGGGATCAGGGGTTGATTCCAGCCTTGTGTAGATTTTCTTTGAATGCTCCAGTTTCCTCCCACAGTCCAAAAAAACAGCCTCCTTCTGTAATGTAGGGATTCTACGGATATTGAAGTGAAATCAGTTTTGCATGTCAAGATTGATCAGTGATTAGTCAGAGTAAATAAATAGTGCCTAAATGGCTGAATTATATACGCAAATATTTGTATGCAAGCATTTTTGTGAAATGGGTAACTGAATACTTTTAAAAAATATACTTTACCATATTAAAAGAAATGTATTTTTATCATATCAAACTATTATGTTCTGTCCTAGCTGGAAATTAACTTGGAATCACGTTTTAATGGTGACCTCTAATTTTCTTGTTTTCATAAATGCAAACATAGTATCAAAACCTTTCCTTATTTATGAAGCTCTCTTCGGCTACCACTTAGCATTTCTTAAAAGAAAAGTTATCCAGTTTAGTTGTTTTTCTCCCTCATGGTTTTGGTGTCATGTAGCATCCATAAACTCCTTTTTATAATATGGAAATCTAAACAACGCAGAGTATTTCTAAGTGTGATATCACTAATGTTCAATGCAAGTTTACTGTAACTTCACAACTTCAAGCAGTAAGCCCAAGTATTTGTGTTGCTTCTGTTATTAACTTTATTAGCCTACGTTACTGATCCTTAGCTTTTGGTCACCAAGGATTTATCCTTGCTTCCCTCCTATCTGCATGTTGTTCCTCAGCAATAGTGTTAGTTGCACATGTACACTGACGGTAACCAGTTCTATCTGGGTTACCACTTAATTCCTGCATTGTCTCTAAGTTGTCAGACTACTCATCTAACATTCAGCAGAATGAATGAGCAGAAAACAATGGTTTCAGTCTTTCCAATATTTAACTGGGGAGAAGTGCTCCCCAATTAAATATTGGAAAGACTGAAATCATTGTTTTTGGTCTCCACTTCCTAGCTACTGTCATCTTCTCCTGCTTGGACAGTTTGTGAAGTTTGGTGTCATGTGACCCTGAGATGAATTTCTGTCTACACATCTGTGCCGTCACTCAGACTGCCAAATTCTGCTTCCTGAAACTTCGTCACTGCTTCAGCTTATCTGTTGCTGAAATTCTCATTCAGATCTTTGTTACTTTCTTGCTGTGTATGGTTAATATCCAGTAATCTTGTATAAGGGAGGATTGATAACTCTAAAGAATTGGAGGGACATGGCACCAAATGATGTGCTAACTTCTTGGCACTCAAATTGCAGCATGTTATCTTTTCTCTACTTCACAGCTGTCACAGCAAGCACATCTGCCACATTATAGAAGAGAAAATATCAGTTTTTTAGTTTAAACAGAATCAAAGTTTCATCTATTTTCTTGTCTGTTAAGTGACTTGCTGCTGATCTGTTCTCTTTTTCATTTGATTCTTAGTGATCTCAATAGCTGATTAAACACGAGGATTTTCTGTGCATTTTATAGTATACCTATGCATTATCAAACAATCTGCACCTTTTATACTATTCAGATATGCATGTATTTGAAATATTAAAAGTCCGAATTATGTGCTTACTCTATGAGCACCCAGAAAATTATGCTGAAAGACTCAGATGAGTAATAGGCCCAAATATCGGGTATCCAGATCATTAGAAATGTATGTCAGGAGCCTTTGGAAGTCCTAGTGCACATATCTGCATGGAAATTCTGATAGGTTGATTTTTCTGCTGCCTGGGATCTTCTGGAAGTGTCTGACATTGAATGTGGTGCCAAAGGCTTGGACCAGATGCTCAGGACTTGACTGCATAATTACCTTGGTTAATATGTGGTCTACCTCAATGGATTAGTTGGATGAACACAATAACCATCCCACCTCACTGAGTCACTGACCCACTTACAGGAAGATTTGAATGATTGAAACTGTTACTTGAATACAGCAGCTATCATCGTGTTTTTTCTTTCTACTAACGGTTTTCCGCTGGAGAGGCTGCACTGACGCTGGGAAGCAGCTGAAGATGGTTGGATCTGGGACTCTGCAGTGATATCTGGCACTGGATTTAGATGATTTGACCTCCAGTAGCCACGCCATCATACTTTGCACTAGCTATGACTACAATGAGTGGAAAGTTTTCACCCTGATTCTCATTGACTCCGGTTTTGCTAGGGCCTTTTGATGTCGCACAGTTAAGTTCAGCTTCTTTATCATTGTTTGAATTGTATTAAGGGCTGGAGCCGAATGGCCCTAGCCAAACCAAACCCAAGCTGAGCATTAGTGAGCAGGTTATTTTTGTCGGTGCTGTTTGATAGCACTGTCAATTCTTTCCAATACTTTTTATGATCAAGAGTAGACTGATGGGATCTACTTCAATAATCAGGCTGGATTTGGCCAGTTTTTTGTGTGCAATTTAAGTTTGAATTTCCATCCATTTTCAGGTGGATGTGATGGAAAAAGGAAATGAGGCAAAAAGAAGGCATGGAGGGGAATCCAAAGGTGGTCTTTGGACGAAAGGGATGGTAAAGAAGACAGGCTGTATAGGGACCAAAAAGGGGCTCCGTATATGGAGGCAGAGGGCATAGTTGAGGTATTAATTGAGTACTTCGCATTTTGTCTTTACTGTCACAATACTTGACAGCACCTACTCCTTGGTATTTGAGATGCTAGATGGGTCAAAAAATTGTAAGATGGTGTTAGAAAGATTGGTGGTCCTGATGATTGACTAACTTTGAGATGAATGTTGAGAAGGTACTGGTCTTGTATGTATTTAATGTGATTGGTAGTCAAAACAAAAGATGATGCGGAAAAACAGATGCAAGTGGTTCAGACCTGGAATGCACTGTACTGGGGCAGGAGGCAGATTCATTTATGTCTTTCAGAAGAAAATTGGATACTTAACCGAAGAGAGAGAGAACTTGTAGCGCTGTGTGGAAAGAGAAGGGACTGGTACTAGCTAAGTTGCTCTTGCAAAGAATTGGCATGTCTGTGTGCTGTAACCATGCTATGATTCTATTCCTGTGTTGCAACTGTACATATGGTATGCTTTGAAAAAAGGAAAGAAATAACTTTGAGGAGAAATCATTGGTGCGTTTTAAGAATTTTTTTTGGATTTTCATTTTCAAAATGGAAAAATCAGATCCAAAGTATTTAAAATTCCTCATTCTAAAATAAAAGGAGTTGTGAAGTACTTTTATTAATTACTTGAACTACTTTCCATCATTCTGTATTTTTTCCAATTTCAAATAAATTAGAAACCATTCTTGTGTTGAGAAAGGAGAGAAATTGTTTTATTGACTAAAGAAATGATAAAAGCTACTAAAGAATTGGTCAAGAGCACTGAAGTTTGTATTTACTAATTGACTAACTTTGCAAAAGTGACCATTTCCCTTTTGGTTTTGATGTTCCTATTTATCACTTTCAATTGAAAGATCGCTGAGATTTCCAAAGTTAGATGTATTTAATTTTTTGCATCTCTATATAATTATAAACTGCATATTGCAATATGTATTGATCTATTTATTATTTCTTGTAACTGTGCAATATGTGAAGGTTGCCCAACCTATGACAAAAAAAATTGTATGTTCTGAACTGTTTGTGAATGCTAATGATTTAGTATTTACTGTTTTGCCTGCCATATATTTTTAATTCTACTTCTGTAGGTCTCATGAGAAAGGGTTGAGGGAGCTAAGGGTTTTCTCTTTAGAATGGAGGAGGATGAGAGGTGACTTAATAGAAGTTTTATAAAATGATGAGGGGGATAGATAGATAGATGGATGTTCAGAGACTATTTCCTCAAATGGATGTAGTTGTTACTAGGGGACATAACTGTAAGGATCATGGTGGGAAATATAGGAGGGATGTCCGAGGTAGGTTCTTTACTCAGTGATTGGGATGCAGAATGGACTGGCTGCTGTGATAGTGGAGTCGGACACTTTAAGAACTTTCAAGTGGTTATTGGATAGGCACGTGGACTACACCAGAATGATAGAAAGTGGGATAGCTTGATCTTGTTGTGCCAAGCTTTGTCCAAAACCGAGAGCCAAAGGGTCTGTACTGTGCTGTACTGTTCTATGTTCACTGCTGAGCATACATAGCCAGATGAGACTCACTTGTATCACTTGACAGTAGATGTGTGATAATTAATGTGATGTAGAAGAGAATTGGGTGGTGCAGGCCTGTTTGAATTTTACAGCATTGAAGTAGAGTTGCTAGGGTTTGATCACCTCAGGAGATACTCCCTTTGGTTTCATGACTGTGGCAGAGGTGCATTATTGAGTGATGGGTCAGAGTATGGATCTTGCAAAGATTTAGTTTGACTCTTTCTTGATGAATAGCAACACAAAATAAACATTTGTCAAAATTTGAGACTGACAGAAGCTGAATACAAAAGTAGATCACTGCCAGTTATTTAAAAGATATTCGGTTCATAATGCAGATGGAATTCAGTTTTAGATTGGACAGAGCACAAGAGACAGCAAATCTTAGTTTGATTTGGTCTTGCCATAATTTCGCCCCATAAGGAGCGTAAATCAACATGGTAGTTAAAGTGGAAAATAAAACATGGATTGAGAAAATGAAATAGTCAAATGGAAGGTTGGAATGAAGTACAGCACAATGCTAAAATGGAGCATGATCTTATTTTTAAATCATAGTATGCCTAGGACTAATGATTCTGCGCAACATAACACTTACAAAATTACATGTTACAAGTTCTTGTGCATATGGACACTTGAATGTTTGATTAATGAAAATTAGTTATTCAAAATCTAAATTAATTTTTGGAATATTTTTGGGCACTAATTACAAAAAGATTTCTTGAGAATACAGATGTTCTGAGAGAGTAAAGTTGCCTCCCAAATTTGTTTCCTTATTTATGGGATGTTGGCAGTGTAGTAATTTTTAGTATTTCAATCAGCTGTTCTATCGTGTAATGATTTTGTTATATTTTCCTGAGCACAATGTGATTATCTGTTTCATAATTTTGGGATATAAATTATAGTTTTAGCAACTAAAGTTAACTATAGAAGATGGAGTTCAGGATTGAGAAACTTGTAAAAGCAACCCTGAAATTAATGCAATTCAAACAAACTTATGTGATTTATGATGCTTGAAAAGTGAGAGTCACAAAACAGTAGGTGGAGAAATTTAAGCTATTGATGATTCTCCTTTGGTGGAGACATGATGTCTGCAATCATTTCTGTAAGCACAGTCCAGAGAGAAATTCTGTTTTGGGAATTATAGTTAACTTAAAAGCATTAGGTAAATCCTGAAAGTTTGTAAAATCCACTTAACTATTTATTAGCTGAGGACTTTCTGGAATGTGAATTAATAATTAATATTTCAACTGACGTCCGATTTCAGGATTGAAGGAGCTGTGAGTGAGGAGTTCACATCATTTAGATATGTTCTTCCCAGCCTAATAAACACGTTTTAAAGCTGTAGAGAAATTGAAAGCCATTTGACAGCCATGTACATTGGAGCTGGATTCTCATCTTAGACCTACCTCAGTCTTAAGCTTGCATTTAAATGGGGAGCAATGTATTCATTTATTCACAAAGGAGGTCTATCTCACTGTCCTTTTGTGATAAAAGTGTGCGAGTGATATATCTTGTTTTTCAAGAGAATGTTTTAAAGTTCAACCTTTTTTCTACAGGTAGTCAGTGTGTCTAGTAGGAATACAGCTCTGATGCTGGGAAACCTGATAAGCACTTGCATGAAATAAGTGATTATGTTAAGTCAAGTTAATGTTCTCTTGTTTGCTGAGGTTTCCTGGTTTCGGATCATATGATGTTGTGGGTTTATGTATAGTCGTGGAGCTGTAGAGGAGAGAAATAGGCTTACCCCTGAAATAAAGCATCCTTTCTTCCCCTTTTATGCCAAAACAGAAAAATTGTTGGGGTCTAATCTGGCTTCCTAAAATCCTTGGGTTCTGGTTTCGGGCCCTAACAACAGTGACCAGAAATTTGCGGTATGGATGGTAGACAACATTCTTAAAGAAGAATTTTAACTTTAAATTGAAAGGAATCAGGAGGGGAAATGATCCAGGTCTTTAAAAATACTTAGAACATAGAACATAGAACATTACAGCACAGAACAGGCCCTTCGGCCTTCGATGTTGTGCCGACCAAAATAAAAAGCAATGCCCCTCCTAAGAGATCCCCTCTTAGCCGCCTCCTTTCTAACGAAAACAACCTCAAATCCTTCAACCTCTCTTCATAGGACCTGCCCTCCATACCAGGCAACATCCTGGTAAACCTCCTCTGTACCCTCTCCAATGCCTCCACATCTTTCTTATAATGTGGCGACCAGAACTGCACACAATACTCCAAGTGCGGCCGCACTAGAGTTTTGTACAGTTGCAACATGATGCTGCGGCTCCTAAATTCAATCCCCCTACCAATAAAAGCTAAGACTCCATATGCCTTCTTAACAACTTTATCCACTTGACTGCCTACTTTCAGGGATCTATTGACACATACACCAAGATCCTTCTGTTCCTCAACACTATTAAGAGCCCTACCATTAGCCCTATACTCTACACATTTATTGTTCCTGCCAAAGTGCATTACCTCACACTTTTCCACATTAAACTCCATTTGCCACCTCTCGGCCCAGCTCTGCAACTTGTCCAAGTCACTCTGCAAACTATAACACCCCTCTTCACTATCTACCACTCCACCGACTTTAGTGTCATCTGCAAATTTACTGATCCATCCCTCAATACCCTCATCCAGATCATTTATAAAAATTACAAACAGCAGGGGCCCCAAAACAGACCCCTGAGGTACACCACTTGTCACCGAACTCCACGATGAATATCTCCCATCAACCACCACCCTCTGTCTTCTATCTGCCAGCCAATTCCTAATCCAATTAGCTAAATCACCCTCTATTCCACACATCTGCATTTTCTGTAGAAGTCTTCCATGGGCCACCTTATCAAACGCCTTACTAAAGTCCATATATACTACATCAACCGCCTTACCCCCATCCACCTCTCTGGTCACTTTCTCAAAAAACTCAATGAGGTTAGTAAGGCATGACCTACCCTTCACGAAACCATGCTGACTATCCCCAATCAATTCATTTCTCTCTAAATAACTATAAATCCTATCCCTAATAATTCTCTCCAATACTTTGCCCACAACAGAAGTAAGACTCACTGGCCTATAATTCCCTGGAAGGTCTCTCTTCCCCTTCTTGAACAATGGGACCACATTCGCTATCCTCCAGTCCTCCGGAACCACACCCGTAACCAACGACGACCTGAAGATCAGAGCCAGAGGCTCTGCAATCTCCTCTCTTGCCTCCCAGAGAATCCTAGGGTAAATCCCGTCCGGCCCAGGGGACTTATCCAACTTCAAACCCTCGAATTTCTAGCACATCCTCCCTATCTACTACAATACTTCCCAATTTGCAACCCTGTACCTCAGTGTTCTCCATAACTACATTTCCAGCACTCTGCGTGAATACCATAGAATGGATAACTAATATATGTAATCACCAGTCTTTTTGAAATAAAGTTGCAAATCAAGGCTATGTGATCTTGTATGCATTGATTCATAGAACAGTTACTAAAATATTGTCACTTTAAGAAAAGTAATTGGTTAGGAGCATGATGAAAAATTTCTGAACACTGAAACGATGCAACTCTGTTTGGGATTTGTGTAGAAGACTAATAGTTCAAGGAAATGTCATTGACAGTTAAAGTTGAATAACTAAAGATTTTTGGGCGCTGCTTTGAAACTTTCTTCTTTGCATACCTATTTTAATAATTATCTCTTTTTCTGTGTTTGCTCTACCCCATCACTCAGGAAACATGGCCCAAGTTGGAACTTCACCAATTATACAGGAGGAACCCTCCAGCGCTGAAAACCTACTGGCAGTAAAATTCCTCATGTCAGCACTAGAGTCGATGGTAAATTATTAGCAGTTTATTAAATTGTCATTTAACCTTGTTGTCAATGTCATTTAATTAGCATTCTTATGCTACATTGTGGCTCGAGGATTTTGAATCCTATGGGAATATTTACAAGCCATTCTGCTCCATTTTATATTAAGTCTGCTGCAACCTTTTGCTAAATCTTTGAAGGAGATTCTCTTAAAGTTGGGTTCAGAGGCTTTTGAAATTAGCCCCTGTGATTGAAGGAACAAGGTAGGTCATGTAACTCATCTTGGGAATGCTATTGATTTGTGCAAGACTTCTTGTTTGAAAGATGATTTCATGATGATAAAAAATGCCTTTGCTTCACATGTTTGAAGCACTCTCATGAATCTAGTTTTAGTCGTTGTATTTGGAATATAAAAATCAGTATTATGGTGAATCTGTATAAAACTAAGACTACAGTTGGGATAGTGTGTACTGTTCTGGGCTTCATATTATAGGAAACAAATGTCCTTCAAACCAACTCCACAACGTTTTCAGGCAGAAGTCCTCCAATCAATTTTGATGGGTTGGAGGACACTCCAGATGGCTTTCACTGTCTCCACTACCAGGTCCTGTTTCCTTGGTTCTCAAATAGCCGATGTTTTGGGGAGAACAGAGAAAACACTTCAAATCCATCCTGCAGGCCTCCTTAAATCGCAACTGCATTGACTTTGATTGTAAGAAACTTGCTACAAATTGCTTGGAACAGTGACACCTTGTCCATCTAGTTGCAAGTCCCATTGTCTAAATGACGAGAGACCAAGAAGAAAAATAATAGAAGCAAATCCAGCACTGTGGATCCCACCACTTCATGCTCAAAAGTGTGTGAGTCAAGAATTGGCCTGTCAATTAGATGAATACTCATGGTAGAAACCTGTGACCCTGAGTAAATGCTGTAATGACTTCAGTGAAGCCATTGAGATTGGTCACTTGGAATCTGAGCTTATTATTGCCTGTGCAATTGGGAATCTTTTCCATGTATATATCCTGGCACTCTGGATGCTGTATCAGTAGCACTATATGAACTATAATAGAGCTAATAAATAAAAGGGACACAGGCCTCAGCTTATTTAATTCAGTGGCTTCGAAGGGGGAAAAAGAACGACCTGAAGGAACTTGCTTGCTAAAAGCTGTGACGCATCATGCATCTGTTTGGGAAATGGGACTGTTTTGACCTTGCTGAGGAGAACTGGTCCAACGTTTAGAACAAATATGGTTTTTTTTTAAAAGAGCTAATGATATAGTGTCAGATGAAAAGCAACAGGTCATTCTACTGACCATGTGGACCATCAGCATTTGCAGTTACGTGCAACTTAACTTTCCTAGAGGCCACAGATACCAAAACATTTCAAGAATTGGCGGCCTAGTGAAAGAATATTATTCTTAAGCCAGCTCTGATCCTGATTTTACTCAGTAATCTGGGAGATGAGTTTGGATTGACACTTAGATGCCAAGAGACCACTGGTATCCAGGATAAATAATGTAACTATCGAAAAATGCCTACTGCTGAAGGCCCGACTAGACTGCAAACAAACACTACAAACAGCTTTGTCATTGCAAAAGATGGCAAGTGAGGAATATGAGTTAAAAGTCCAATAGAAGTTGACACCCACACCAATGCAGCTGAGTTAGGGCCTACCACTTGAGGGTAGGCAGTTATATAGCCACCCTCAGGAAGGAGCAAGGAACAAACAAAAACCTAAGTCTGCCCAGAAGACTGGCCCAAAACAAGGCCAAGTTTAGTCCAGACAGACAGCAGCCCTTGCAGAATCTTGCCCATGATGTGGAGATGCTGGCATTGGACTGGGGTAAACAGCGGTAAGAAGTCTCACAACATCAGGTTAAAGTCCAACAGGTTTATTTGGTAGAAAACACCACTAGCTTCTGGAGCGCTGACAAAGGAGCAGTGCTCTGAAGGCTAGTGGTGTTTGCTACCAAATAAACTGTTGGATTTCAGCCTGGTGTTGAGACTTCTTAATGTGAATTCTGCCCAGCCAGGCATCGTAACTGTTGCCGGTATTCGGAGTCGGAGTTTTAAAGGGGTCTCAAAACCTAGATTTAGGAAAATGATGAGTAGGCTGACGACCAGGAGAATGCACACCCTGGATGCTCCACCTATATCCAATGACCAGATTGGAACCTATTAATCTTAAGACTAAATAGGTGACCAGTATTAATGGAGGTTGACACGTGGCTGTATCTGCGGTCAGGGAAGCAATGTTTAGCATAATTTATGCTGGACTCCAACCCTTATTCTTAATCAAGACTGAGGACTTGTACGAGGGAAGCACAGAGTACAACCTTTGTTTTTGTTTCTTACAAAAAGCAATTGGTTGAGCTATCACTGATGATAGTGGAGTGCTTGGGGCTGAGTTTGATGTGACACTGCTGAGAGAAATCCAACTGGATCGGGCAAACATTTTCCAGTTGGAGAATGGTCATTTGAGTGACTGCAGCCCAAACAACTGGAGGCTTTCAGAAAAGGATAGGAACAATAAAGAGCCAAAGTGATATTTGCATGTCAATCCAGACATGCCCATGATTTTGCAAGGCCTGCCCTTTTCCATTTGACTTGAGGAAAATGTAAAATTAGAAGATTGGAATGAAAAGGTATAATAAAACCTGTCAGTTTGTGGAATGGGCAGTATTTGTGGTCCTTATTATGAAGCCAATTGGTCTGTCTCTGTGGGAACTTCAAACAATAAACCACTTTTCACAACTGGACAAATACCCAATTTTCCTTGGATCAAAGATTTATATGCAAAGCTGGCAGGGGGACTCTTATTTTTTTTGAAATTAGGAATGAGTTATGCTTATTTGCAGTTGTAACTGGATGAAGATTTGCGAAAATATGCCACCATCAATATGCTAAAGGCCTATATCACTGCACCAAGATTATCTTTTTTGGGGTATCATCAGCCTGCACGATGTTCCAGAGGATAGTGGAGAACATATTACAAAGTTTACCACAGGTGGCCAATGTTCTCATTACGGGTAAAACAAAGGCACTTGGAGGAAGTCATTAAGATGGTTTTCAACAGCCAGAGTGTGCTTAAGGAGGGAGAAATGTGTTTTCTTGATACCTCAAGTGACCTATCTGGGTTACAAAGTGGACAAATCCATTGGAGGTCCAGGTGCGGGTGGTTTAAAAGATGCCCTGGAGCTCCCTCCTAAATCCAGGTGTTAGGTCATTTTTAGGACTGGTGATGTACTATGGGAAATTTCTATCAAACCAGGCCCCCATCTTTATTTTCCCTACATTATCAGCTTAAAAAAAAAGTCAAGCTTCGGAATGGTCCACCCATCAAGATAAAACAGACAGCAGCATCGATTTAGATGCCAAACTCTCCTGTTGGTTATTCAACTGCAGGACAACCTACATATCACTAATGGAGTGGCACCCTTTCATGGACAGGTAAGTTAGCACCAGATTAAGACAGACATTGCTATTCTCAAATTGGGGGGGGGGGGGCGCAAGTAGAAAAGTAACAAGAAGCCCAACACAGAGGCTATGACAGTGAGAAGTAATTTGGCGGGAGGCTGGTGATAAAGTCTAGGTGATGAATTACGCAAATGGTCCTGCATGGTTACCTGGAATGTTGTGTCCGTGACAGCCTGTATCTTACTGATTGTGTGGGAGTGGTCCTCTGAAAATAAAATGCCTAGATCAGGTGCAGGCCTTAATCAGTCTGTCCCAGAACCAACTTAACTCAGTGAGCTGAGAACCAGAGGGTGGCGGGTGAGTGGAATCGGCTGCTGTTGGTGGTGATCGAGGTGAACTCGTTGGAGTCTTTTAAGAGACTCCTGAATGAGTATATGGGATTGAGAGTTATAGGTAGGCCTAGTAGGTAGAGATACGATCAGTGCAACTTATGGGCTGAAGAGCCTGTTTATGCTGTAATTTTCTACATTCTAACCAAAGAAAGTACTCCCAGACTGGCCAGTTCTGCCTCTCCAGCACACGTGATTAAAAGCTTTGGTGTCCAAAAATGGACAGAGCAGGTGAAGTTATGGTGGCTACTCAGCCACCCCAAGGGAAAGGGTGAGCTAGAACTGCAGCACTAGCTATGATAGAGACGATGCCAATCATGTTCACCTCTCCAGTGTCGGATGCCAAGTTGGAAGATCCAGCCCTTGTCCTGGAACATTGAAAAAGGGTGGGGGGTGTTGGGGGGGCGGCAGGGAATGGTGATGAGGCCATTAAGGTTGGCCTCTTGGAATATGAACACTCTGGACAGGTAATAATGAGCTCACCTGGGGAGTCTTTTCTGTAAGTATAACTGGGGGTGTCAGGTCTCCTGGCACTCCGAATGCTAAGACTGTCTGTCTGTAGCATTCTATGAACTATAATAGAGCTGTTAAGTAAAAGAGAATCTGGTGAAGGGACATCAGCCTGTGCGGACTTTGGGACAACTAATATGAAGGATGATGAGTCATTGATTCACATTTAAACTGATGTTTGCTGTCTTTTTTTTACTTAATGCAAGAATTTGGACCTGATTAAAATTTAGAGGTGCTGTTTCTTTTTAGCCAATTTAATTTTTTTTATGTCCCAGATCCATAACTTAAATAATTAGTTCCTACTGAGCCGGCCTACAATAAAGAATCAAGAGGGACAAATAGTTTGAAATAAAGTAGAATTTATTAACTGAGTGGTAAATAGTCTTGACAGAAGGCATTGATGACAACATTCATATTAACTGTTAAAAGGCCATTGGTCCACAATGCTAAGAGCACAATCAGAGTCTTTTCATCCTAGTTTGATGCGTCTCGAGAGATTTCACCGTAGGAATGATAATGACTGTCTCACCTTTTGATATTTATCCTCAATGTGCTATACTTGGAGATTTTGTTTATTTGTATTTGCCCTTTTCAGTTCAAAGTGAGGCCACTGGCTTTAGCCATGGAGGTGGGGGGATGTCACGTAACCAGCAATTGAAAACATGTTCGCTTTTTTTATTCAGCGTTATCTGTAGATGTTACGTGACTTACTAGTCCAATCGACATTCCCATGAACTATGTTTGTTCTTGTCATAAAATATTGCTAATTTGCCTGCTCAAGTTGTACCCAGATGAACTGGTGTGGATCATGGTGAACAGGAAAAATAAGTATACAAATTGTCTTCAATGCTATTCTATGGATTACACTTCATGACTGTTAGAAAACTTAAAAAGATGTGTGCTTTTTGTTGGTACTAGCCCGTATGAAAGGGAGGGAGTTGCGCTGCGAGTCAGTTTTATGTTGGCCTTGAGTGTGCTTTTAAGACAAAGGAATTCTATAACTATTGCAGGCAAGGATGCAATTCTGCTCTTTATCAGTCATTCAGTTCTCTTATGACTGTCAGCCTCGAATCTCTCAGCTGCAAATGCTAGCAGTCTTTACCTGTTTAATCTCTCTCTCTCTCTCTCTCTCTCTCTCTTCCCCCCCCCCCCCCCCCCCCCCACATAAAATGCCAATTGAATTTAATACAAAACCTTAAAATCTCATTCATTCTTTTCAAAGAACAAAACAGCATGGGAAACAGGCCCTTCGGCCCTATGAGCTGCCACCCCGATGTTCCCACCTCCTACCCGTGATCCCTGTCAATGTTTATAGATCTATGGTTTAAAAACCAGATTTGAGACAATTTAGGGAGAATGTTTTGCCAATTAGCCTAAGAGCACATCTTTGGGATGTGGGAGGAAACCGGAGAAAACCCACGCAAGCACGGGGAGAATGCGCAAACTCCTACAGACAAAGGCCCAAGTCCATGTATCTGCATAGCACAGTGATAGTCACTGAGCTGTCGTGTTGCCCATCAAATGGTCCAGGTCAAGCGTACACTAACGATGTGAAGCACTAGGATACTCTCAAAAAATCAGGAGCAGCCCTCTCACGACCCATCGCGTATACAAGGTGGGCCAAAGCACCTTTAGGATAAAAACAAATACATCAATATCATCATCTATTTACACACTTCCCAGGGACTCCCAAGGCTCATGATCCCTATTTTAAATCAGTTTTCTATACCCCTCCATTCCCATTCTGTTCATGTGCCCATCTAAGTATTTCTTAATTAACACCAGAGTGCCTGCCTTCACCACTTTACTTGGCAGCGCATTCCATATCCCCACCACCTTCTGTGTGGGGTGGGGACTCCTCTCATCCAAATTATACCTTACCCCCCTCACCCTAAGCCCGTGACCTCTTGTGCTATTTGAGTCCATCCTAGGAAAAAGCTTAATCCTGTTTACTCTATCTATACCCCCCTCATAATCTTGTACACCTCTATTAGATCTCCTCTAAGTCTACATCTTTCTAAGGAAAGACACCTCTATTAGATCTCCTCGCATCTCCCTAAGCAGCCTGGGATAAATGCCATCAGGCCCTGGAGATTTATCTGTTTTAATGCTACCGAGAAGCTCTAACACTTCCTCCCTCAGTATGGATATTTCCCTCAACTGGTCCACAGCTCCCTCAGAGACAGGAGCTGTCAACAAGCCCCTCTCTTTCGTGAATACCGCCGCAAAGTATCCATTCAGGATGTCCACTGTTCTTTTGGGCTCTAAGCACAGTTCCCCTCCTCTGTCCCTAAGAGGTCCGATATTTTTTTTCCCTCTAACCACCCTTTTATTCCTAACATAGGAGTTAAAAGCCTTTGGATTTTCCTTAATCCTATCCGCCAAAATCATTCCATGCCCCCTTTTTGCCCTTCTAATTCCCCGTTTGAGCTCCCTCCTACTCTCTCTATATTCCTATGAAAATGAAACGAAGCAACTTGGATCAGGATTTTTAAGTGGGATGCAGGTGGATATTGTTTGATATGAATTTGATCTACATTGTATCAGTAAATTGAAACAAGCAAATGGCACAGTGCATTCTGACAACAATTTTTTCATGCTGAAGCCTGACGTTCTAGAACTGGCCCTATCTCCTAGCTAGGCAGTTCAGAAAGCTCTAGACTAGTATCTACTAAACAGTGGAAAATTTCTCAGGATTGTTCACCAAAAGCAGGAGTAATTAAATGGGGCTCAAATAGCTGCTCAATCATCAACATTGTGATGGAAAGTGTTGCTGATTATTATTGCAGTCAGGCAGTACTTGCAATTCCTGGCTAGCAATGCTCCTTTTAGGTTTTACCAGAACCACTTCACACCAGACTTGTTTAAAACCTTGGTCCAAACATGGATAAAAGAATAGAATTCCAGGAGTGAGAGTGACTGCTTTTGACATCATGCCTGTGTTATACTGAATATAGCACTAAGGAGCCCTAATAAAATGAAGTCAGTGAGAATTGGGGATGACTATCATCACACCTAACACAAAGGAAGATTGTTGGAGGCTAATTATCTAGTTCTTCAGTTTGACCCTACTATCCTATCTCCAGGTGCTTGATAGTGACCTTGCTTCCACTGTAAAGAAAGAAAGAATGTTAGCTGATGACAGTGTTAAGTTTCATTTGCAGTTCTTCCAATACTAAAGCAATCTTTGCCCATGTCTAGAAGACCTGTACAGCATTAAGACTTGGATTGATAAATAACTTCCATGCTATAAGTGTCAATGATTGATAAGAACAAAATATAATTTGACCACCACCTCTCAGCATTCAATGGCCTACAACCAAGACTTGAAAGTCACCATGACCAGAATCATAACTGAACCAGCCATATCAGAATAGAATCCATACAGTACAGAAAGCCATTCAGCCCATCAAATCTGCACTGACAGCACCCCCACTTAAGCTCTATTCCTGTAACTCGTATTTATCCTGCTTGTCCCCCTGAAACTAAGGCAATTTTACATGGCTGATCAACCTAACCCGCATAGCTTTGAACTGTGGGAGGAAACTGGAGCTCCCAGAGGTATCCCATGCAGATGGGGGGAGAGCATGCAGACTCCACACAGGTTCAATTCCTGCTCAGGTCACTGTCTCTGTTATGAGGCAATAGTGCTAACCACTACCACCATACTGCTAGAAGATCAGGTCAGGGGCTGCGTATCCAACAGTGTGACTCAATTGTTGCCATCTCAAACCCTTTCAGCATGTACAATGCACTATTTAAGAATGTGAACGATCATCCCTTGCTCAGATGATTGCAGCTCAATCAAAAGTCAAGAAGCACAGCACCTTCCAAGATGAGCAACCCGCTTGATTGACATCCGGTTTGTCACCTTAAACATTAAATCCCCCCCACCACCAGTGTACTATTGGTGGGCTACCTGCAGGATGTATTACCATAATCTCAACAGCACTGCTTCATCCCAAGCTTGCAACTTGTGTCATCTAGAAAGGCAAGACATGGAATCTTGTGCCCTTCCAATAGGAAGTTTGGAAAAGGAGACAAGTGGAGGCCCTCCCACCATGTTGCTTCCACCCTGATAGGTTTGACTTCTTGCTCTGCAGCCAGTTGTGGCCTTTAAAGTGGACAGTTGCCTATTTCAAGGCCACATCTTGGTAGATGATGCAGGACTTTGCTATGCGGGGAACACAAAGGTGCTCAATGGGTGTCACCATGACCAGAATCATAACTGAACCAGTTCATATTAGAATAGAATCCATACAGTACAGAAGGTCATTCAGTCCATCAAGCAACAACAGCAATCCCATCTCGCAACCTTGCATATTTACCCTGCTAGCCGCTCCCAACTCCATTGTCTTGCTGGTAACAGGTCAGCTTCCCTCTTGCTCTCCTGTAAAGCAACAATCCTGGATCTTCAGTATGTATTACACCAGCAGAGACCACTGCCTCTTTGGTGATGCTGCTGTTCAGTAGAGCTGTTGGCTTTTGATTCCAGCCTAAGAGTCCTTAGGAAGGCCCAGTGATGGCTTGCCAATTGCTTGAACAGAACAAGATGTGCTGGGCCTTCTCATGATGTGGATCTCTCGCTAATTGTCAGCCAGTAGCCAAGATCCCCTTCACCTCAATTTTCTTTGAAAGATCAGCTGGTGCATCTTCCTGTGAACTCTAAGTACATACCATCCTCATTTTGAAATGTATTTCAGTTCCTTCACTATTCCTGGGTCAGACTCGTAGAATTCCCTTGGAAACAGCACACTGTACCTTCATGTGAATGCAGCATTCACGAAGGCAGCTCAGCATCACATATCTTGAAGAGCATCTAGAAATGGACACTAAATACTGGCCTTTGCCAGTGACACCCACAGAACTAATTCTTAAAAATGAAAAATTGCAAGTGCAATGAAAGACATATAAAATTCGGACCTATTTCTTTTAAAGGACGTTGTGTGCTATAATAATATCTAAAAAATACAGGTAGGATAAGATCAGATTGCAGCTCATTTCCTGTATCTGAAAGATTTAGAATTGAGGTGTAAGAATGTGGATTGATTTTATATATGGAGCAAATGCAGAACAGCTAAAGTTGGCAGAATTGGCTTAAACAAATTTTGCAAATTATATTCTCATCGAAGAAAATGAGAGAATCGAGAACTACAAATCAGTTAGCCTGACATTGGTTATTGGAAAAATGCTGGAATTTAATAAAGGAAATCTTAACATTGCACTTAGTAATAAGTATATTCAAATAAAGTCAACATAGTTCTATGAACATTAACTATGTTTTATAGATTTGGGAACATTTTGAGTTTGTAACTTGTAGGATATAAAAACCTGTAGATGTAATACACTTTATTGAATTTCTTTGGAAACGTATCACACAAAAGAGTAATATGCAAGACGAGGGTTCACTGGAGTTGGGGTAATATACTAGCATGGACAGAAAGTTGGAACAGGAAGTTCGCAAGCTTAGCCCGAATGCCACGTACATCCAATGGTGGGCGCTCAAGCTATCCATGAAGAGCTGGAGTGTAATTGTATTTAAGTCCATTGATGAGCGGATACAGAGATGTTAATTGAGGAGCAAGCATTGGCTAGGATTCCAGTCCTAACTCTCCTGCTCCTCTTCAAGAGTGCCATGCAATTTATATTCACCCTAATAGGCAGATGCCTCGGTGTAACATCTCCTCGAGATAACATGTCCAACAGTGCAGCATTCCTTTAGAATGATTTCTGCCTTCAAGCTTTGAATGGAACTTGAATCTAGAACCTTGTGATTTAGTTGAATGTGCTGCCAGTGGACAATAGCTGATAACTCCGCTTGTTCAGAGAGTTTCCCTAAGCAACACCATGAGCAGTTTGGATAGGTAAATTCTCACGTCCATGGAATTCTTTACAGGAACATTTTTCTGGGCAATGGACTGATGTATACTGCTCTGTGTGGAGTGTAAAGATGATTATTTTGATATAGTAGTAAACATTTATGAGGCATATTGACCTTGCTAGCTTCCACAAAAATTGAATGTTAAGAGATCTGGCCAGAAAAGGAGAGACTTTATGCTGAGGATTATAAGGTTGAATTCCACTATTAAGTTAATAATTGAAATTGTGGCCATGTTTATTGCGGCAAATGTTGTCATGACTGTTTTTAAAAAAACTTTTAAGTGGTCCATGAGCTAAGAATTTGCGTATATGTAGTTCCCTTTTAATTTGGTGGTCCAATTTAAAATAATGCAGCAGACAAGCTTTATCCTTAATCAGAATAAAGAGTTGGTTTATTATTAAACTACTGTTAGTTACTTAAAAGTAATAGTTTTATTAACTAAAATACAAATACAAAAGTTTAAAATACAGATAAAGGGGAAAAATATTTAATAAAATTTCATTCTCTGTAGCTTATTATGAAGTATTATGAGATACTGGGTTGTCAGACTTCTTACTGTGCTTATTATGAAGCCTTGCAGTTGAAGTGTTTGTTGTCTGCAATGAAGGGTTGAAGTTGAAAATCTTCCAAGGTGGGAAAATTCAGGGTTCCTTTGATACCAACTAAAAGGACTTCTTCAAAAGACTCCCATTTGCTTAGCAACTTTGCTCTGCAGAACAATTTACCAAATTAACACTAAAGAAGAAGTTGTCCAGAGATCACCATTGCTCTGTTGAAAAGGAATCCAGGCAATGTTGACAGGGTTATGTTGACAGAAACATTAAAAAAGGGACCTTTGTCCTGGATGGTGTCAAACCTTTTGTATTGTTGGAGCTGCACCTATCCAGGCAAGTGGCGAGTATTCCATCACATTCCCGACTTGCATCTTGTACTTGAAAGACAGGCTTTGGGGATTCAGAAGGCTAGTTCCTTGCCACGGGATTCTTAGTCTCTGGCCTGTTGTTGCCACAGTGTGTGTATATAGCTAATTCAGTTCAGTTTCTGGTCAGTGATAATAACAGGACATTGCTAGTGGGGGATTCAGCCATTGTAATGCTATTGAATGTTAAGGGGCAATAGTTAGAGTCTCACTTAGTGGAGATAAAGTTTATTTATTAGTCGCAAGTAGGCTTGCATTAACATTGCAATTAAGTTACGTTGAAAATTCACTTGATGGTCATTGCCTGGCATGTATGGCACAAATGTTTCTTGCAACTTGCCAGCCTGGGCCTGGATATTGTCTTGGTCTTGCTGCATTTGGACATGGATTGCTTTGGTATCTGAGGAGTTGCGAATGACACTGAACATTGTGTAGTCATCAGTGAACATCCTTACTTCTGACATTATGATGAAGCAGCTGAAAATGGTTAGTCCTAAGATGCTATCCTGAGGACCTCCTACAATGACTTAAATGATAATCTGTTGAGACTGCTGTGACTGGCATCTTGAAGGAACCTCCTAACTGAAAAGTTTTTCAAAACAAGAATGTCCTATCAACGATTTTCTTCCAAAATCCACAACATTATAACTGCAGAATTGTGACAGTAGGTTCATTATGTAGTTCAAGAAAGGAGAAAAGATAGAAAATGGAACCAGCCAGCTTGGAGTTGAGCAATAGAAAGGGGGCGATTACTATTCTAGGGGTGTATTATAGGCCACCCAACAGCCCCACGGGTAGTTGAAGAAGGCATGTGTAAAGACATTTTGGATAGGTGCAGAAAGAACAGAGCCGTTATAGTGGGAGATTTTAATCTCCCTAGAGTGGATTGGAAGGTACCTAGAGCTTCGGACGGGGAAGAATTTGTAAATTGTGTACTGGAAGGATCGTTGAGCAGTACGTAGCTAGCCTGACTAGAGAGGGGGCTATATTGCGTTTAGTTCTGAGTAATGAGCCAGGGCAGGTGGTTGATGTTGTAGTAGGGGAACATGTGGCTAACAATGACCACAATTCTGTCTACCTTAGGATACAGATGGAAAAGAATGCTTCTTGCCCTAAGGGCAGGGTGCTGAATTGGGGGAAAGCTAACTACAGTCGGATTAGGCAGGAACTTATGGAAACTGATTGGGAACGGTTGCTCGAGGGTAAGTCCACGCTAGGCATATGGGAGTCTTTCAAGGGAAAACTGAAAATGTTGCAAGAAAGATATGTGACAGCTAAGAGGAAAGATGGGAAAGGTAGGATTAGAGAGCCGTGGATTACTAGGGACATTGAGGACTTGGTTAGGAAGAAAAGAGAGGCATATGTTAGGTCAGAGCACCTGAGAATGGAGAGCGCGTTGGAGGAATATAGAGACAGTAGGGGGGAGTTACAAGGGCAAAAAGGGCAAAAAAAAAAACCATGAAATGGTTTTGGCGGATAGGAGTAAAAAGCCTTTGGATTTTCCTTAATCCTACGTTAGGAATAAAAGGGTGAATAGAGGAAAAACCGGACCTCTTAGGGACAGAGGAGGGGAACTGTGCTTAGAGCCCGAGGGAATGGCGGAGATTCTGAATGAATACTTTGCGTCGGTATTCATGAAGGAGAGGGGTTTATTGACCTGTTCTGTCTTTGAGGGAGCTGTGGACCAGTTGAGGGAAATATCCATCCCAAGGGAGGAAGTGTTAGAGCTTCTAGGTAGTGTTAAAACTGATAAATCTCCAGGGCCTGATGGCATTTATCCCAGGCTGTTTAGGGAGGTGTGAGGTGAAATTGCTGGGCCTCTGATGCAAATTTTTGTCTCCTCTTTGGACACAGGTGAGGTCCCAGAAGACTAGAGAGTAGCTAATGTTGTACCGTTGTTTAAAAAGGGTAGTAGGGATAACCCTGGAAATTATAGGCCAGTGAGTTCGATGTCAGTGGTAGGGAAGCTGTTGGAGGGGATTCTTAGACAAAGGATGCATAGCCACTTACAGCATTGCGATCTGATTCGGGGTACGCAGCATAGCTTTATTAAAGGGAGGTCGTGCTTTACGAATCTGGTAGAATTTTTTTTAAGGAGGTGACATAGAACAATACAGTACAAACAGGCCCTTCGTCCCACGAGTTGTGCCGATTACATCTACCAATCCACAGACCTATCTATAACCCCCTATCCTATTCTTTTCCATATACTCATCCAGAAGTCTCTTAAAAGACTCCAGTGAGTTTGCCTCAACAACCTCCGATGGCAGTCGCTTCCATTCACTCATCACCCTCTGAGTGAAAAACCTACCCCTGAAGAAAACGGTGGATGAAGGGTGAGCCGTTGATGTAGTCTATATGGATTTCAGTAAGGCGTTTGACAAAATCCTTCATGGGAGGTTAGTTGAACATGTCAAGGCAAATGGGATACAAGGACAGGTAGCTAGATGGATAAGTAACTGGCTTGGTAATAGGAGACAGAGTAATAGTGGAAGGGTGTTTTTCTAGCTGGAGGTCGATCACTAGTGGTGTGCTGCAGGGCTCGGTACTGGGACCTCTTCTATTTGTTATATAAATGACTTGGAAGAGGGAGTACGTGGAATGATCAGCGAGTTTGCAGACGATACAAAGATGGCTGGACTTGCGGATAGTGAGGAGCATTGTTGGGTGGTACAGTAGGACATAGGCTGGTAGCTTGGGCAGATAGATGGCAGATGGAATTCAATCCTGATAAATGCAAAGTGATGCATTTCGGGAGAAAAAATGTAGTGGGGAGGTATATGATAAAGGGTAGACCTATTAAGAGTATAGAAATGCAGAGGGACCTGGGGGTGGGGGTGCAGGTGCACAAGTCTCTGAAGGTGGCAGAGCAAGTGGAAGAAGGTTGTGAAGAAAGCATATGGTATTCTGGCTTTTATAGGAAGGGGTATAGAGTACAAGAGCTGGCCTTTGATGTTGCAGTTAATCTAAAACGTTGGTTGGACCTCATTTGGAATACTGCGTGCAGTTCTGGTTGCCTTACTACCGGAAGGACGTGGAGACTCTGGAGAGAGTGCAGAGGAGGTTTACCAGGTTGCTGCCTGGTATGGAAGGTCTGAGTTACGAGGAGAGATTAGGCAAATTGGGACTGTTTTCCTTAGAAAGACGTAGACTTAAAGGAGATCTAATAGAGGTGTACAAGATTGAGGGGTATAGATAGAGTAAACAGGGTTAAGCTTTTGCGTAGGATGGACGAATAGCATGAGGGGTCATGGGCTTAGGGTGAGGGGGATAAGGTATAATTTGGATGCTAGAGGGAGTTTTTCACACACAGGATGGTGGGGGGTATGGAATACGCTGCAAGTAAAATGGTGGAGGCAGGCACTCTGGAGTTATTTAAGAAATACTTAGATGGGCACATGAACAGAATGGGAATGGAGGGGCATAGGAAACTGATTTAAAATAGGCATCATAAGCCTTGGGAGTCCCTGGAAATTGTATAAATAGTTGATATTGATGTATTTGTTTTTATCCTGCAGGTCCTTTGGTCTGCCTTGTTGTCTAACAAGGGGCATACAAACGATGGGTTGTGAGAGGGATTTTTTTTTTGTCGAGAGTATCCCAATGCTTCACGTCGTTGGTGTACGTTTGACCTGGACCATTTGATGGGCAACACGACAGTTCAGTGACTATCGCTGTGCTGTGCAGATACGTGGATTTGAGTCTGTTTGTGGGAGTTTGCGCATTCTCCCTGTGCTTGCGTGGGTTTTCTCCAGGTGCTCCGGTTTTCTCCAGGTGCTCCAGTTTCCTCCCACATCCCAAAGATGTGCTCTTAGGCAGATTGGCAGAACAAATTCTCCCTAAATTGTCTCAAATTTGGTTTCAATGCATAGATCTATAAACATAGACAAGGATCATGGGTAGAAGTGGGAACATCGAGATGGCGGCGTGAGCTCGTTGGGCCGAAGGGCCTGTTTCCCGTGCTGTTTTGTTCGTTCATGTGGGATTAGGAATACTGCTCATTTGAATGCCCAACATGGAATGATTGGGAATTGAACAGCCTATTTCTATGCATAGCTTGTAATCTTTGAGTTAGTCAGTGTGCTCACTTTTTAATGCATTCTTCAGTAGTTGTAGTTTTTATTTTTGTAACTTGTGAAATTGTTATTTTTTTAACCAGTTGTTCAGGAAAGCCGGTGAACAGTAAGTTAATATAAGGACTCATAACAAGCAAAAATACATAACATAGTGGAAAAGTAAGTTTGTATTGATTACTAAATGTAAGCTAGATATTGACTCAAAAATAGGTGGAATGTGATTGCATAATGTAAAGTTTTTATTTTCTTTTTATATTGTGTTATATTAGATCCCATTTGGATCTACTTTTACTAGAAGTTTGCTTCATGATTTTTTTTTTTGTCCAGTTAAAAATACCATATTCTTGAAGTAATGAAGGTTTCTCAGTGAGAGTTTATCCCTCTCTAAGGAAATAATTTAAGTTAACGAACTTGAATTATGTTAGAGTTCATTAATGTGAATTAAGTGCAAATATAGAATTTAAATGTTGTAAACTTGCCGATTGACTATTTGAGTGGATTGTAGAACACAGCACAGGTTTGTTTACATGGTACACTTGGAGAGAAGCAGAGCTTTTGAAAAAGGAATAGGGTATTTGAACCGTTGGAGCTTGTTCTGTGATACAGTTTGCTATTCTGTTCCTCCGATCTCAGTTGTTTATGTTTTATCTATATTCTTGACCTGCCTTGCCTCAATTTTATTTGACCCAATAATTACTATCGTTTTTGGGAGGTTGGGAAGAGGGGAATATGCTCCAGAGAAAATAGTCCTTTTGCTCCTATGCTACCATGTCCAGTTATCAAAGAAATAAAAAATAACGATGCAACTTGACTTTGTGATTTAATCTGTAAAATCCTGTTGAATTTGTTCTGCACCACCACTAGTATCAGTATATATTTTCTGACATGGACAGAAATTAATTCTGTACCACAGTTGATATCTGACCAAATTTTGTGTAGCTGAAGTCACTACATTTTTAACCCATTAGAGGTAGAGATGAAATTTTATTAGTATTTGTGATTACTTTTTATATCTGCACACTAGGTTTTAATGGTCCACTAGGTTTAATGCGTATGGACACCTAGATCTTTTTAGCTTCTCCGAAACTTTTATTTTTGCTATAATTCCAAATTAACTTTTTGATCCAAAGTGGATTATGTTGCATGTCTCTTACATTGAACTGCTAAATTGCCAATTTTTTTTTTTGTTTGTTTAATCATTTCATCTCTGCCTTTATAACTCTTACTTCCTATCCACATAATTTTAATGTACCTTCTAATTTAGTTGCAAAATCTTCACTAGAAAGGGGAAACAGCAAAATAAATTTTTTTTTCCAGTCAGAAAAGTGACATTTTGTGCTACTAACTTGTATTTAAGTATGATGCATGTCAAATGTAAAGCACATAATAGAAATCCCTGGTGCTTCACATTGTGTTTTGAAAGGTCAGCAAAATAGCCTGCGGAATGATCTTAAAGTGTCGTTTTAGGACTACAAGTCAAATAAATAAACCCTTGGTCCGTTTTCTTTTCAATACTCATTAAGTTGGTGATTGAAATGCAGCATTTAAAAAAGGCAGACAAGAGCCTGCAGATGTTGTTGCTTTGACCTATCAGTTTTATATTTGGAGAATTTTCGTTTGTGTGCTTTTTGTAAAGCATGAGAGAAATTAGAATTCGTGTGATACAAAACTTTTTTTTTCATGAGAAAACAATCTTTGCTTTAATGCCTGTTGTATAATGTCTGAAAAGAGCTTACTTGATGTTTCCTCTTCAGTGCCAGGAAATTGCAAAGTCAAAAGCTGAAGTGGCTTGTATTGCTGTGTATGAAAAAGATATATTTGTCGTAGGGACCGAGCGAGGAAAATCGTTTATTGGAAGCCGAAAGGATTTTCAGACTGACTTTGTCAAATACTGTAAGTTCGTTTAAAATTTTAAAAAAAAGCAATTGTAAATCACAGGTTAATTTTCATTTGCTTTCAAAGAATTATGAATTAAAAGTAGTTAACAGCTTTTATTTCTCTGGTTACGTCTTGGATTTGGGATTCCAAAGGATACATTTTAAAGTCTATCTTTTTCACACAATGTTCATGCTGACTTAATAAGCAAAACTCAACATTGATCGATGTCATAACACAGTGCACCAACCCATCTGGATAAGAAATGGCTTAGAAATATTAAAAAATATTAAAAAGAAATATTAAAAATTAAAAAAAATTAAAAAATATTAAAAAGATTCTATTTAATAAAGTGACATTTAGAAAGCAGAGGAGCTTCTGTATGTAGATTTCAGTGCCTTTGAGCCCTGTTCTCCCCTCATCTGTCTCTCTTTGTTCTTCCTGTCCTCCTCGCCTCTGAAAAGTCTCTAACTCAATTGTGGGTGTTCTGTAAACGCCACATATACCAAAAACCACCAGAAGAGGGTGTTGTATATCCCAAATCTACATTGTGCGAGTTGATTTTCTTGCTGCTGCTGTTCTTGGAGCTGGAAGGCAGTATTCTACTAAGCTTAATGTGTTGCTGCAGTGGGCCTATAATAGTGTTGGAATTGACATTGATATTTGTGATACAGATATGGGCCTGAATAATTAGATTTACTTGTGCTTGATGTTAAAGTTCCATCTTGTTGCAATGACATAGCCAGGCTTGTAATGCATATGCTGTCATTTCTGTCAGAAACATTGATCTTTGAGGAGTCAGAAGATGAGCATCCTCCCTTCTCTCTTTTTAGCTACATTAATGGGCTTAACTTCCTGATTGTTGTATTGCATGGATTGTAACAGATGTCTCAAATGCAAAATTTAAAAGAAAACCGATCTTGCAGTTTCCAAATAGTAGTACCCTGTAGATACACTGGGGTCCCCAATTCCAAAGACTGCCTAGAAATTTAAATTTCTGTTGGGTAGTTGCTTTGCATTTGGAAGCTCTGGTTTAAAGTCAGAGACTTTGGGTGATTCACACTCACTTAGCTCAATTGTTACCCAGCAAAGATTAAAACCAACTCCTGAGTAACCATACTATTGGTTCTATCCCTCAACCCATTGTATCCCCTTATCTACTTGCATTGAACAATTGGGTGTGACTTCACTTTCTCTGTTCCTCCTCCTATGTTAAAAGTTGTCTAGGAGTTGCTATGGTCTGCATTTTTCAGCAAGTCTGGGTGAGAAGTGTGGAGTTCCATTCTAAAATAGGAGCGGGGTGCTAATCTGATTGCAGTGGTTGTCACTCCATGAATGATTTGACCCATTGTATGTAAACAAGTACACTTATGTCCTCTGACTTACTGAGTCACAAGAACATGTATACTGAAATGTGTGATGTAATTGATAGCAACGTTTAGTGGTCACATTCATGTGGTTATGTTTGACAATTATAACAATATACAGAATTCAGAGGGTCATTGATCATCCTGTAGAGAGAAACAGCATTAAAGCTTTGGGTCTAAATCACCCATCTACAGAATTGAAGAAGGATTAGAATTGTAAAGAATTTTACAGTTAAATAGGGGGTGGAGGAGGTGGGGCAAACTAGAAGAACACACACAGGTTGGGGCCATTGGCAATGTTGACAGAGTTGTCACAGGCATAAGATAAAAAGAAATATTACTGTTGCCATTAAGGGATGAGCAGTGTGAATAGTGACAAAAGGTGCGATAACAGAATGTATTGATCAGAGCAAGTAACCATGTGCGAGAAGAGTGAAGTTGTGTTGGGACAGGTTGCCCTCCATTTTGTACAAATCTTGACAGCCTTTCAGAGTCTTAAGCTATCTCTCCCTGTTGTTTGCTATTTGCTATGTCTGCCTTCTTACCATGAACAAATTTGAGAATTTGTACATGCGCTGACACAAAATGATGATAAATTACATGTGCAATCCTTATTTTTGTCTAATTCCTGAGCACAAAAGTGAAAAATATACCCTTTGTGCACTTTGGTGAGGTAATCAAGTTGTTGTCATAAAATGTCCATAAAATGATTTTTAAAAAAATGTTCAAGGATTATCCTTCATGATTGTTACATTTTTGATATAAAGAAATTATCCTCTAGTCTTGAAGATAACGTAGAGGTGATATTTAAACAAAAAAATCAGGCATTTCAGCTGTTATTCTTGATAAATAATCTTGTTTCTTTTATTTCAATAAAGAAACTACGGCTGGGATTTTCCGGTTACGGAAATTCCTACCGAAGGCCAACTGACTTTTCCATTGTCCGTCACTCATCCCCTACGGTTTCCGTGGTGGGCAGAATGGAAAATTCATCCCTACATCTCACTAATTCTAGGTCTTGTTGAGCAGTTTTAAACAGAAAAACATAATTAATGAATTTAAATAATGTTGTAGTTTGTCCAGAGATTTTGATGCTCAATTAATTCAAAGTCTTTAAACAAGTTCTCCAATCACCCTTGATGGCCATATGTGTTCCCTGATCAGCTTAGATTGCACGTTGGAAAGTACTATAACATACATTTGATGTTGGATGCTCTGACCAATAATAAATTTAAAGTTTTTACTGCAGAAAATGTTGAATTATCAGGAATGAATTTTGTATATTGTTTTAATCATTTATTGTTTTAATCATGTTACGCACAATGCAATATTCTCAACAAAATCCATTTGGGTAATGGTTTGATCCCATGTAATAACCTGACGCTTTATCTTACTATTTTAATGTTAATGCTTTCCATCCATTAAGCATCTAATTATTTTAGCTTGTGACATTCAGTATGTTTGAATTATATTGTGGTACTTAAAATACATGTCAATCAGGAGGTTTTTTAGTGTAATGACTTGTATTTCCTAAACTTATTTTAACGCGCTGCTTAGTCATTCAGTTGGTAGATCCTAAAACAATATCTCCAGTATTCTTCCTGCTTAATAGAGTTTAATTTCAGGTGTGGCTGAGGAGCGAAAGGCAGCAGCAAAGTCCAGGAGTGAAGAAGTTCTCTGTGTTACACCGACTACAGTCCGTAACCAGATTGACGTTGAAACAGCAAGAAAATCAGTTGAAGAGTTGTTCTCTTCACTCTATGGTACTATTATATTTCAATTATGGGTGGGGTGGGGGAGATTTAGCACTGATATACTGTGACTGTTTGACGTTTATACAGTTGAATTAAATATTTCAAAGGGAAGGTATTGCTTTATTTGCTGCCTTCAAATTCACCAATCCTACACAGGCTTGATAAACAAAAACAATTTTTTGTTTCAATTAAAGACTAATACCAGTAAATACAAGTTACAGGACAAACACATTTAATTTAAGCTTTCCAGACCCACATGCAGCTAGCTATATGCTGTTTTGCGTCACATCTTTCAGTGATGATGTGTATAATATTTGCATATCTCTTTCAGCAATATTACATCCAGTTATTAAATATTAAAACCAGTTTCCACAGCGAACCATTTGCTAAATAGGTAAATTGAATTGTGAGATTCCGAATGCCAAAGTGAATGTCTTGTGCTTTATGCCCGAATAATCAGTTTGTCCTTGCAGGACTTTTGGAGTCAAATGCAATTGAATTTTATCATACATAATGCATGCTCCTAAGCCTTTCTAAGATACATCACCTCAAAGACACTCTCTCCTTCCTTGGATCCTAATAGTGTAGATTGCATGTCTCTTCTGACAGTGCCTATGTTGATGGTCCCCCCACCATGCACCTGAAACACTTAAGTGATGCTGATGTATAAAATCAGGAATATTTAATTTATTGCTGTTGAAATATCCATTTGTTATTATCCATGAGAATATAAGGACGTTATTAGAGTCCAAAGTCCCAAATCTAGGATTTAATGTCTAAAATATCGGAGTTTTCAGTATTCTGCCAGTCTGTATATCTACCTACCTATCTGAAATGATATATTTTCCACCTTTTGTCTGTTCAATCTGATTTCAGGTAAAGCTCTTGGGAACTCTACTCCAAACCCTGTGCCATATGACAAGATCTTAAAGGACCCAGCTGCAGTAGCAATACATGGATTTCCTGATGGCGTGTGTTTTAAGCGTCCTTCAGATTATGACAGTGCAGCTTTAAAAAAGATTTTGGAACAAAAGGCAAAGATTACGTTTATAGTAAAGAGGTAAACTTTCCCCTGAAGCCTAATTTTAAGTACAAGTTTCAGTTCCTGTGATGGATGAATCAAGTGCAGATGTTGAGCTTCAAAGTTTTTAATGACCCAAGTCTCATTATGTGTTGTGACAAATCAATGCTTGCCACACTAGCAAAATAAAAGCTAATTTTCCATATGAAGTTTGTATAACATGAAAATGTATGAAGTATGTAAGCTTATCTTTTGTGTTTAAAGTCTTTGCTCAGCCACTGGGTTTTAGGGAGAAAAGGAAGTGACTCTCAACAATGATAAATATAAATTCTTTATTTTCCTGTGACTCTCAATTTATTTATTTCCCTGGCTCTTGATAGACTGAGTTTAGAGGTCATTTAATTCTCTGCATTGATATTAATCCTTGCTAGTTAACTGCAGAAGCAACCGTTGGCACTATCGGTTTTTAAATAAATTGGACCTTCTCATGAAGCTGCTTCATAGCCATTTGATAATGGGCCATTTATCTTGTGATTGATACATTTGATGCAACAGAATACAATACTTTGTATATGGGACCATCTGGCAAGTACTTAGTGGTGAAATAGGGAAAAGTTAAAGAAATCCTATTTGCAGAATTTCTAAACTGTTTTGCAAGTAACTACTTCTCTGAATACGCAGTTCACAAATCTTAATTATATTCAGGGTATCCACGAGAATTATGTTAGAGTGTAGGGAACATTTGAGTAAAAACCATTTTAAGTTAGTGAAGGGTAACTTCACTGGAAGATTCTCTATATTAATTTCTTGTAACTCGAAACTATAAATAGTTGTAAGAAAGGGCTAATATGGATATTTATGGGTCAAATTTAACCTGTCCAATAAGAGTTGCTGAGAACTACCCTTGCAGTTAATCTCTGAATTACCCATTTTTTGCTAAAATTGCCAAACATTTGAAGTTTTGCTTGAAAAACCAGTGGCTGTAACAGATTTATAAATCTGAAGATTTCAAAACATTTTAACCTTAGAGTAAGCTCCCAGTTCATTTTACTTTTGAAGAAAACATCCTATGTTTCCAAAATGCAAGACTGGAACCTGCACAAATTGTTCTTGTATGTTCAGACTACTCTGTGTGCTGATACGAAACTAATGCATATAATTTACTGAGCTTTGCAACACAGTGTCTACGTATGCGTTTTTAAAGTAGTGATGTCAAGCATGTTTGGATAGTTGAGCATTTGTACATCGTTATCAATATTTTGCAATCACTTTCTCTTTTAAATAGGCCATTTCTGGATACATCCATTCAGCAAGGTAAGTTGGTTATGATGTATATTTTAGTACTTTGTATGCAATGTATTTTACACTACCATGGTATATTCTGATGAATATGGAATTAAGTTGTTAATTTATAAAATTATGGCCAAGGATGCAGTTACAGTCCATTTAGCAACTCAGTCTACATACAAATATTGAGAATTTTGTAGAAAATAACTGACTTCTAAAATTTATTTTTTGAACTATTTTAGTATTTTGTCAAGGCTTCTGAGAAACATAGAAAGTAGTGATTCCTAGGCATTAACATGAAGGATTAAGCAATCTAGATGTAATTCTATCAGTTGAAATCAAGTATGTATAGGTGCCTGGGCATTGATTGGAAAGTTACTTGAGCACATATAAAGAGACACTTTATAAAGAGTAACGCAAGGGGAGTGGAGTCAGAAAATATGCGCCTATGAATGTTTCAGCCTGTATAAATATTCCAAATAAAAACTACCTTTGAATTCTTCTTCTTCTCTAACTGGTTAACAGGGTATAACATGGCACCAGAGATTGGCACAATCCAGTTCTCTATTAATAACCCCATAGCGAACCTGAGGTTGGGTAAAATCAAGAAGAGTAATTTATTTTACACACAAAATATGGCAGATGGTTTCCAATGAGCTCCTCCCTTTTGCATTCATACAATAAAAGAGGATTTAGAGGAAAAAGAGATGGCGAGTAAAGACTACAGATAAAATAACCTTCTTCAGAGAGGTTAGCAGACCGAAGCTGCTCCAGAGTAATCCATCTTTCCAGAAGTGCTAACTTCCCTATTTGGAGAAGCACTTAGAGATGAATTAATCCTGTAGTAGGCACCTGTATAGAAGTTCACACACCCCAACGGAAACTTCAAAGAGGACCATTCAATTTAAATCTGGATAGAGCTCTAGTTCTGTTGTATGTTATTTTCTGTAGACAATGTTATAAGTTCTAGCACCTTTTGGGGAGGATCACGTTATGTAACTTCCACTTGTCTTCGGCTTGAACAAAGGATCCTGGTCCAGATTCTTGAGAGAATTAATATTCAACTCGTTAATAAACTTGTACCAGAAGTTTCAAGGTCCTTTATCCTCACAGACAGACTGTCACTGTTGGCCAGAGCCTAGTGCAAAATACCGAGTTTGCTGTTCATTTTCTAAAGAACACAAATTCCTTTTTATGTGCATCGTAGCCAAAGTTGTTCTTTATACTTGAAAAGGGAAATGATTTTCACAAGTAGCCAGGATGAGATAGATGTATCTATATTTTCTTGTCTTAGGTTGTACAGGATATGTAAAAACAAGGTTTATTTTGAAGTATTGATTTTTGCATATTGGCTCTTAAACTTTAAGTACATGCAGGTGGAGGACATTAATTTCGATGGTGACTTGAGCACATGTTACTGACACGAGCAGAGTGGAGTCAGGAAATGTATGCCTGTAATATTTAACTGTGAATAAATCTATTCCAAATAAAGACTGGCTTTGGATTCTTCTTTCATTAACTGGCTACTAGGAATGTAACTTGAAGCATTGGATTGCAACTGGCACATGAATAAATTGAAGTCCATGACTGGTATTTTTTACATTTTCCTTTCATAGTGTCAGACATTGAAGAATGAATGTATGAAAAATGAAAGTGTCAGAAAAGTGTAATTATAATCCTAAATATCAGCTGCCCAGGTTTCATGTGCAATCCATCCACCTGATGCTTAGCCTAATGATAAATGTGGAATGTATATGCAATAAAATCTAGAGTTCTTTAACAGTGCAGTATTTAAAAAGGCTAGGTGTAGTCATTTCTGAAATAACTGAAGCAATCATTTCCAAATCCACCCCTTCCATTGCCGTCCAACCTATTGAAGATAATAAATGAAGATGGATTAAAGTAGATAACCATGCCCCATTCTTCACTCGAAGGGAAATCGAAGTCTTTCATTGGAATACACATTCCAATTAAAACCACAGATTTGGCCAAATAATCCAATTGACTTGTGTCATAATGTTAATGTTTCTCATTGATTGAAATTTTATGTGGAAAGCAAAGGGCATGCCAAACTGCATGATCATGTGAAGCCCTTATTGATGGCACATAATTGAGAAACATCAAAGAATACAGCAGGCACTTTTGGTATATGCATCATCTTTTTTTAAATAATACAATCAGTGGCCAATTTGTTAACAATGCACAAAGGTTTCCAGAAAAGGATGCATTCGTTTTACTGGATATAATCTCATAGCTGCTGGTTTATACTTTATTTTCTGCAAAAAGATAAAATATAGAAATTCCAATAGAAAACCAGTTGGCAAAAAAAGAAGATATTTGGACAAAGTGCATTCCTTCAAATACCTTTGTTTTTCAGTGAGACAATTCAACTGAGTTTGATCCTTCTGCAGTTTTAGAGCTTAAGTTTAATTGCTATATTTGGCATACGTCACTAAATCTGATCTTTGTGTCAATCAAAACGAGAGATTTCATAATTAGCAATTTTTTTTACCCTTAATTAAACACTGAACATTTAGTGTTGCTATTGTTAGATCATTCTTGTTCTAATATTGGGCCATTATTTGCTGTCACAAATGAAATGTACTGAAAGATGTGAACTTGGTTATCTGCACAGTAGACAAACAGCCAGGGTGTGATTTTTTTTTCCACACATCCCCGTGACATGTTCCATGGCAGTAGTGGCAGCCCACCATTGACTAGTGGCAGGATCAGAACATCCAGCCACTGTGAACAGAGTTGCCTGTTTTGTACATCCTGGAAACCCATAGCAGGGGTTGGCCATTTGTGGGACTGGAAGATTCTGCTGGTAAGGATGGTGGGAAATTTCCCTCCTCAAAAGTTTTTAACCATTTAGATTCAAGTACTCTTTTAATACATAAGTATTAAATACTGCCTGTTAACGTTAATGAAATCTAATCTGTTTAGGATTGACTTGTTCAAAATATTTCAAAACTTGTTTCTTATTCTGTCTGAATTTATTTTGTCTCCTGATTTGAATTAATTGAATGGAGTAGCACAGAAGGGGGTCATTCGGCCCTTCATAATTGTGTTGGCTATTCCGTGGTGCAATTCTATTAATTTTCTTCTGCATGCTCCAAAAACATTACATCTTTCAGTGTGATCCTCAGTATTTAGTTGAGGCCAAAATACTGCTTTAAGTTTCATATAACATCCTTGCTTTTATAACTTTTTTTAGTAAAGCCAAAGATCTCACTCTACCATACATTGTTAATTTTATAATTTTTCAGTTTGGTTGGAACTATGCAATTTCTTGTGTTGGTCACTTGGGTACCCACATTTTTCATCGCTGTGACATTGTAGGCTTAACCTTTTGAAATCAACTTACTATGCAAAAATTTAAAGATCAAAGATTTGCAAAGACAAGTCTAACTGGTAATAGTTAGATGCCATGACATAGGAAATCACGGCCCAGTCATCGCACTGAGAAAATTTCACTTTCTGTTCCTTTTTTAAATACCAGCAGGTTATCCCAGTCCAAACTTCTCCTTCAGTTCAACACTGTGTGGCAGTTATCCTGTGTTTGATGCCTCTGCCATCTGCTGGTGTAAATACCAGCTACTTGCTTTTTTAATGTGAAAAGTGAACTACTGTTTGCATTGATTCAAAATTATTTAAATCATGAATTATTTTCTATAGTGGAAACAAAACAGCCCACTGGAAAGGAGAATACACAGATGCCAGCTGCTAGGTGAGAAGGAAAACACAAGCTAATATTTTTTTTGTGACAATATTTAGTTTGTGCACATGCTTTGTCCTTGGTTGTTTCTCTCTCTCTATCTCTCTCTCTCTATCTGCTTTTCCCTCTTTGTTTCTTCTGCAATTCTGTGTGCTTATTTATGCTCTTATAATCTGTGTCCTGATTTTTCTCCCAACCCTCAATTTTCTCTCTTCATTCTCTCCCATTCTTTATGACTCTATACTATCTTCATTCTGTCTGTCACTCTCATTCTTTTGATTTTTTTTTAATCTGCGTTTCTATCCTCTAGCCTAAATAATTGACTGGTACTATTATTATTCAAGTGTAGAACTTTAACTGGATGAGTAGCAGAATTTTTCTTGTCTGTAGATACCTGAGGATGGTCAAAACAATACCTGGTAGAGATGGAACAAATTTGAGAATTTTTTTCTCCTTGAAGCTGAAAATTCATATAAACTGCTGAAAGTAAATGGAGCTGTGGCAGGACTAAATACATAAGTACAGCAAGTAATAAAGATGTGATGGAAGCAGTCATAGATGTGCAAGAATTATGAAATTTGACCAGAAAGATTTTAAGGTCTTTGCCAAGTTGTATTTAGTGTTGAATCATAGCTTTGTATCTGGATCATGTAGGAAACAAACAAAACATTATTGATCTCAACAGTATATGTAAAACAGCAATTGAAATCAACACAAAGATGGCTCATGAAGTTGCAGAATAGATATTCTAAGGTACAGAATACTTCAAAAATACAAAGAACATGCCAAGGAGGGAGGGAATAGTTCTGATAAAGATCAGCACAAGGACATTAGTGAAGAACAATCTCGACTCTGAAATAGGGATCAGCAAGAATCAAAAAATGTTAGTGGGTGTATTTATAGGTTCCTCAATTATAGCTATATGTTGGACAGAGCATTGAAACACAATTAGTGCATGTAACAAAGAGAATACAATGGCTGTGGAGGACTTTAATCTTCAATAGTTGGGACCAATCAAATTAGCAAAAGTAACCTTGAAGAGGAGTTTGTGGAATACTTTTCTAGAGAAATATGTTGTGGAATAAAATAAAGTTAAGGTTATTTTATATCTATTCAAAGAAGCAGGCTTAATAATCTGCAGAAAAGATCTGCAGGAAACTGGTAAATGTATTGCGTTTCAATTCCATGTTGTTTTAAAACAACATAATCGTGTTGCAACTTTATAGAACCTTAGCCTGCTCATGAAATGTGGAGAATTTGGTGGAGGCATAGAAAAGATTTACCAGGATTTTGCCTGGTATGGAGGGCATTAGATATGAGAAGAAATTGGAGAAACTTGCTTTGTTCTTGCTGGAATAATGGAGGTTAAGGGATGACCTGATTGAAGTCTGCAAGATTGAGAGGCATGGCTAGTCAGAAGCTTTTTCCCAGAGTGGAAGAGTCAATTACTAAGGGGCATAGGTTTAAGATGAAGAAGGGGCAAGGTTTAAAGGAAATACAGGAGGCAGATTTTTTACACAGAGTATTGGGTGTCTGGAACTCGTTGCGGGGATAGGTAGTGGAAGTGGATACTATAGTGACTTTTAAGGCGCGTCTTGACAAGTACATGAATAGCATGAGAATAGAGGGATATAGTCCCCGGAAGAGTAGATAGTTGGGCTGCAGGCTTGGAGAGCCGAAGGGCCTGTTCCTGTGCTGTAATTTTCTTTGTTAATTACAAATGAGATTTTAAATCTAAACAAAACTAAATACGTAGATATTCTGTGAGAACTAGCTAAGGTTGATTGGATAAATAGACCAATAAGCAATGGAAAGTGTTTAAAAATAAATTCAAAATGTTCAACAAAAATGCATTCATTGAAGTATAGAAACTGTCCAAGGAGCATCCATCCATAGTTCAGTCAAAAAACTAAAGGATGGTATTAGATTATTTTGAAACGATTTGTAGCAAGTCTAAGGATTGGGAGAGTTTTTTAAGAAACAGCAAAGAGCCAGCAAAAAGTTGGATACAAAGGGGAAAAAGTCGAATTTGAGAGAAACTAGTCACTTCTATAAAAGCAGATTGTAAGAGCTTTCATGAATATCCTGGTCAAAGAGACAGGAGAAATTATCTTTAGGAATGAAGAAAGTTTAGAGACATAAAATATTGTGTCTTGTCTTCACAGTAGAAGATACAGGTACATCTCAGAAATAGAGGGTAAAACAGATACTAAAAAGTGAGGTAGTCAGTTCAACAGAGAAAAAGTACTGGAGTAAAACTGACAAAAGCTACAAGATCCATTGCTTCAGAGTTCTTTTGCAGGAATTGTAGTGAGCTGTTGGTTAAATGAAAATAAGATGGGATGAAAAGCTGATACTTGATGGTATGTATCCTAGGATTCAGTAAGTGGTGGCTGCAGATTTGGTGAATAGAAATTTCCTAAAGTTTGGAAATATTCCAACAGATCAGAAATTAGCAAATATAACACTGCTATTCAAGAAAGAAAGGTGAGAGAAACCGAAAACCAAGGATTAGTTAGATGGACAGGAATCATTAGGAGAATAATGAAATGTATTAATAGAGAAGTCTCAATGCACTTAGAAAAGCATAGTAGTATGATAGAACAAATCTGCATGGGAAAGGGAAATTCATTAGCAAAAAGCAAATTGTGTTTGACAAATGAATCATAGAGTTCATCGAAGATATAACGAATAAGGGGAATCATTGGATGTAGTAGACTGGTTCTCTTTTTCTACTTTGCTGATTACTGGATTTCCAGAAGATATTCCATAAGGAGCCACAAAAAGTATTAATAAGCAGGATAAGGGCTCATGGACTTGAACATAGCCAATTCTTTATCAATGCTAATATATAATTAACAGATAGGAAGCAAAAAATAAGAATATTAGGATGCTTGACCAGAATGCCAAATAACATTAGGAAACCAGACTAGACACCAAACAGTTTTTCTATTTTGATATAATTGTGAGGAAAGAGTGCTTCCTTTCAAGAATGATTCCATTGTCTAATTAGAAGTCTTTTATAGTAAAACAGACTTAAAACAGTTTAAATAAAATTAACAAATGAAGCAGCTCAACTGTTAACAGTTGAACAATATTTAAAATTGAAAGGAAGCTATTTTATTTTCTGACTGTTTCAGTTCCAAATTCTTTCTTAGACACAAGTTGGCATGCTAAGACTAGTGGAGAATTGCAAAGATCAAAACTGAGCTTCAGCCAATTACAACCTGTGTTCTGATTTTTAGATATGTTCCTAAGTTTGCTGTGATGAGAACACAGAAGCTGCAAAGGCTGTTAGTTTCATTTAAATAAGTGAGCAAATACAGTAAGTATAATATGGAGAACATAAGAGTAGAAAAGCAGAATATTTTTTAAGATGTGAAACTTGTAAGTGTTGTTCAAAAATACTTGCATGTGCTCATAACAAGGAACAGAAAGTTAGCACGCAAGAGAGCAAGCGATGTGGAAAGTAAATGGCATGTTAGTTTTTATTGCAGTGGAATTGGGTAATGAAATACTGTTAACAATTGTATAGAGCTTTGAGACCAAATCTGGAATACAGTCGTTGAAGGAAGGGTGTACTTGTATTGGAGGCAGTATAGCAAAGGTTCATTAGGTCAGTGCCTAGGATAGCTCTTTCATCATATGATGAGAAGCTAAGTAAATGGGGGCCCACGTTCTCTGGAATTTAGACAAATGAGAAGAGATCTAATTGGCACATGAAAGATTCTGAAGCACCTTGAGAGGGTAGATACTGATATTGTTTCTGATGGCTAGCGAATCTATAATATGGGGGCACAATCTCTAGGTAAGGGATAATTTGGTCTAAAGAGAAATGTTTTCGCTTAAAAAAAAAAATTAGGTATTTCTGGAATTCCCTATTACACAGTGCTATGGATGTTCCATAATTAAATGTATTTCGGGTTGGGGTAGACAAGTGTTTGATCTCAGAAAATCGAGGGATATGGGGGAACAGGTGTCAAAGTGGATTTATAGGTTAACCATGATTGTATTGAAAATATTTTTGTTTTGTAGCTTTGTTCCAGTTCAGGTGAAAACAGAGCCATCTGATGACAGCCAACCGAGTAAGTGCCACTTCTTCAAATCCTGAGTGCTGTGGGCTTTTTGTTGAAGCAAAAGAATAGCAAGTATTAGGTTACTTGACCAGAATCCCTAAATAACATTAGGAAGCCAGACAAGATCTCCAACAATTTTTCTATTTTGACAATTTTAAGGAAAGAACACTTCTTTTCAAGAATGATTGATTGATTCTGCTGACTAATTAGGAATCTTTAACAGTAAAACAAACTTTATTTAAAACAGTTTAAATAAAACTAACAAATGAAGCAGCTTAACTGTTAACAGTTGAATAATATTTAAATTGAAAGGAAACTACTTTCTAGCTTATGACTTTCAATTCCAAAAAAGCAACATTTCAAACACCACTTTAAATACAGTTAGCAATCATAAATTTACTTGCTGAAAATTGTTAAGTCTTGAAACTTCCAGAGATTTTGGAGAGCGTAATCTCACGAACTACCTGTACATGTCTCTAGACTTGTAAACCCCTTTCTCTTAGATTATCACATTATCCTGTCAATCTCCCAATGGATCTCTTGGTTTAAGCAGAAGCCCATCTGTGCTGTGAAAGTAACAAATTTCTTGCTGAGATGAGTAACTAACTTGCTAAATATATTCTCATGCTTGGCTTACTGCAGAAAAATAAATCTGTAATTTTAAACATTCTCCTTAAAACAAGAAACAAAAACAATATTAATTGCACATGTATCATCACAAGTTGACATGTTACCAATAGTCACTTAAAATTTCATTTTTTGTGGTTACTTGTGTTTTTAACTTCATCTGAACTTATTGGTATTTTATGAAAATGTGGTAAATTGGTAGTTATGATTTTGCTTTATTTAACCACCCAGTGTTTGAACTTGAAGGCCCTGGTTTCAAGTCCCTCTCCAGGAATTGTTGGCTATGAAAGAACCTAACCACAACCTGGATAAAATGGAGGAGAGTTGGCAGAAAAGAGTATTTTCTGTGGAACCATACACCAAATCCAAAAAAATTGATGTTAGATATGAAGATGATGAGCCGGCATTGTAGTGACCCCATTCAACCTGGGGAGAAGTGGAAAAAAGAAAGTAGCGATTACTTATAACAGCACCCATCAAAGTATTGAGCGTTGAAGCTGATTTTAGTCTTGAATTTACATTTTTAGTAGTTTGAAATTATCCCCATCTTCTCAATACATTTTTGAGTAACATTTTAAATAAACACAAACTTGTATATACTTTTATATCTGAAATTATCTCTGATACTTCCAAGCACAATCCCAATTTATTCAAGTCTTTCCTCAAATAATTGACCACATACTCCTCTGAATTTTTATGGTGAAAAGAAACTTCATACATCCAAACAGGCCTTTATTGATAGGGTGTCAGAGAGGGGTAGTACCTGTGATGGGGGAACATGTTTCGTCCTTTTCAGGGTGATTTATCTCCACTGGCACTCAGCTCTCACCTGTGGCTCTCCATATCTGTTTGCATGCGACAGCAGCCACACCCTGGGCAATGGTTTTGTCAAGCCAGCTAAACCAGGTGAGGGTAGCTGACAGGTCTTAACCCTTGATTAGATAGGGAGATGTCATGTGAAGACAGACTTTGGCAAATTGAGTGGATGAGACCAATGGAACGTCCAGCAGTCAAGAAGGTGGTCTCTGTAAGCGTTGTGGAATGTGAAGAGCAGGACAAGATACAGAAGACTCCTGGTCATCAACTGCGCCCAGTCCCATCTCCAGCCGTTTTGATTCTCGTCACTGGATCCAGATGGGAATTGGGAAGAGAGAGTGAGGTTGACGCTGCACAACTCTCTCTCTCATTTTAATCCAAATCAAGCGCAAATCTTGATACCATAATAATCATTGTCATCGTCCTGCCCCCCATTGAACAACCTGGATGAGATGAAAGACAAGTTCTGCAAAGAACTAAATGCCCTACTATCAGCAATAAGCAGTACCGACAGGCTGATCTTGCTTGGCGATTTCAGTGCAAGAGTAGGCTGTGACTCTGCAATCTGGCAAGGAGTCATTGGGAGGCATAGAGTGGGCAAGTGTGACAGTAATGGCCTACTCTTGATGAAGACCTATGTAGGACATGACCTCTTCATCACCAACCTTCTGTCTGCCAACTGTCACAAGACCTCCTGGATGCACCCCCACTCTAAGCATTGGCATCTTATGGACCTATGTCATTGTCAGGAGAAAAGACAGGCAGGATGTCGGTATGACCAAGGCCATGTGTGGAGCTGACTGCTGGACAGATCACACGCTTAATGTCCAAAATAAGGCTCTGCATCAGACCCATTATTTATCCATTTTTATTTTATATTCTTACTTTCATTTTTCACTTCTAAAATCTTTCCATCAAAAAAAAACTTGACAAAGAATCATCCAGACTCAACATTGGCTCTATTTTCTCTCTACAGATAGTCAAACTCGCTGAGATTTTTCAGCGTTTTCTGGTTTTGATTTGTTTTGCTCTTTTATAAACTCAACATTCTAAATTATTTTCTTCAATCCAAAAATATTCACTCTTCTTTAGCCGTTACTAATTTTGCTGTGCGTTTAATACCATGTCCTTGATGTTATTACCATTAATGTTTTTATGTGGAGTCTTATATCGAACAGCTTTTTAAAATCAACATTAAGAACGCCGTTATACCATTTATTAATGCCTTGTGTTATTTCATCAAAAAACTTGGTAAAACATTAGATGTAACCTGCTTTTTTTCGAATGTAAGATTTTACCAGTGACTTCAGTAATGAAGGAAGGGTTGAGAACTTTGAATTTCTTATTGGCTGAGCAGAAATTAATGTTATCAAGGTATTCACCATAATTTAATGAAGATGATTGTTCAAGTGAGTGAAAGTGTGTTCTCTCTCTCGGTATTTATTCAGTCACTCATTCACACTCCCCTCTCCAATTCTGCCCCCAAGAAGGTGGAAAATGAGAGGGAAAATAGGAAAAAAATGAATTTTATTTCTTTATGTATGAAATTAGATTTTTGCTGTACACTTTTATTTTTCTAAATTGTTTCAGGCACATCTGTTGCAATCAAAGCTGAGCCAGAGGATCCAGGTTATTATCGATACAGTGTTCAAGGTAATATGGCAATTCAGCTTTTTTCACACAGTAAATGATAAAGAAGGTAGACAAAAGGCAGATAAATATAGGCCAGTTAGCTTAACTTCTGCAGTAGAGAAATGCTTGAATCTCATCAAGGAAGAAATAGTGAGGCATCTGGATATAAATTGTCTCATTGGTAAGACACAGCATGGATTCACGAAGGGCAGGTCATGTGTGACTATAATTTGATAAAATTCTTTGAGAATATTACATATGCAGTGGACAGTGGGGAGCCTGTGGAAGTGAAATATTTGAAGTTCCAGAAGGCATTTGACAAGGTGCCACACCAAAGACTGCTGCATAAGATAAAGGTGCACAATGTTATGGGTAATGTATTAGCAAGGATAGACGATTGCTTTCTGTTAGTTAACCAATGAGTCGGGATAAATGGGTGTTTTTCTGGTTGGTAGTCAGTGACTAGTGGTGTGTTTCAGGGATCAGTGTTTAGACCGCAATTGTTTACGATTTACAAAAATGATTTGGAGTTGGAGACCAAGAATCGTGTGTCAAAATTTGCAGATGACACTAAGATGGGTAGAAGAGCAAAGTGCGCAGAGGGTGCTGAAAGTCTGCAAAGGGCTATAGAGCAAATGGAGTACAGTGTTGATAAATGCGAGGTCATCCATTTTGGTAGGAACAACAGCAAAATGGACTATTATTTAAATGATAAAAAATTGCAGCATGTTGCTGTGCAGAGGGACCTGGGTGTCCTTGTGCAGGAATCTCAAGGAATTGGGTTGCTGATGCAGCAGGTAATTAAGAAGGCAAATGGAACTTTGTTCTTCATTACTAGAGGGATGGAATTTTTAAAAACAGCACAATTATGTTGCCACTCTCAGGTGCTGGTGAGCCATTACCTGGAATACTGTGTATAGTTTTGGTCTCCTTACTTGAGAAAGGATACTGGCACTGGAGGGGTGCAAAGGAGATTCACTAAATTGATTCCGAGGGTTGGCTTATGAGGAGAGACTGAATAGACTGGGGCTATACTCATTAGAATCCAGAAGAATAAGGGGAAATTGCACTGCAGGTTTGTGGCATACGGAAAAGATTGAGTACGTGGATGTTGGGAAAGAGGATGTGTTAGACTTGTTAAATTCTATCAAGATAGACAAGTTGCCGGGACCTGATGGGATGTACCCCAGGTTATTGTGGGAGGTGAGGGAAGTGGTTGCAGAGCCCCTGGCGATGATCTTTGCGTCGTCCATGGAAACGGGAGAGGTTCCAGAGGATTGCAGATGTGGTTCCTATCTTTAAGAAAGGGAACAGGGATAGTCCAGGAAATTACCGACTGGTGAGTTTGACTTCAGTGGTTGGTAAGCTGATGGAGAGGCTTCTGAGGGATAAGATATATGCACATTTGGAGAAGTTTGGACTGATTAGAAATAGTCAACATGGTTTTGTCAAGGGCAGGTCATGCCTTACGAGCCTAGTTGAGTTCTTCGAAAATGTGACTGAACACATTGACGAAGAAAGGGCGGTGGACGTAGTGTACATGGACTTTAGTTTGATAAGGTCCCACATTCAAGGCTTCTGGAAAAGGTGAGAGGGCATGGGACCCAAGGGGCTTTGGCCTTGTGGATCCAGAACTGGCTTGCCGGCAGAAGGCAGAGAGTGGTTGTGGATGGGTCTTGTTCTGCATGGAGGTCGGTAGCCAGTGGAGTGCCTCAGGGATCTGTTCTGGGACCTCTGCTGTTTGTTATTTTCATAAATGACCTGGATGAGGAAGTGGAGGGATGGGTTAGCAAGTTCGCTGACGATACAAAGATCGGTGGTGTTGTGGATGGTATGGAGGGATGCCAAAAGTTGCAGCAGGACATAGACAGGGTGCAAGACTGGGCGGAGAAGTGGCAGATGGACTTCAACACAGATAAATGTGTAGTGGTCCATTTTGGCAGGAATAATGGGATGAAGGAGTACAATATAAGGGGTAGGAGTCTTAACTGTGTTGTAGAGCAGAAGGATCTCGGGGTCCGGGTCCATAGGACTCTTAAATCGGCCTCGCAGGTGGAGGAAGTGGTCAAGAAGGCGTACGGTGTACTGGCCTTCATTAATCGAGGAATAGAGTTTAGGAGTCAGGAGGTAATGATGCAGCTCTATAAGACTCTTGTCAGACCCCAGTTGGAGTATTGTGCGCAGTTCTGATCGCCTCATTATAGGAAGGATGTAGAGGCTATTGAGAGAGTTCAGAGGAGATTTACAAGGATGCTGCCTGGATTGGGAGGCAGGCCTTATGAAGATAGGTTGAGGGAGCTGGGACTCTTCTCATTGGAGAGACGTAGGTTGAGAGGCGACCTGATAGAGGTTTATAAAATGTTGAGAGGAATAGATAGGGTGGACTCTCAGAGACTATTTCCCCGAGCTGAAATGGTCACTACGAGAGGACACAGATTTAAGGTGCAGGGAAGCAAATACAAAGGAGATGTCAGGGGTAGGTTTTTCACTCAGAGGGTGGTGAGTGAATGGAACCGACTGCTGTCGGAGGTTGTTGAGGCAAACTCACTGGGGTCTTTTAAGAGACTTCTGGATGAGTATATGGAAAAGAATAGGATAGGGGGTTATAGATAGGTTTGTGGATTGGTAGATGTGATCGATGCAACTCGTGGGCTGAAGGGCCTGTTTGTGCTGTATTGTTCTATGTTCTATGAAATGTTATAGAAACATAAGATTATGAAGGGAATAGATAAGATAGAAGCAGGGAAGTTGTTTCCACTGGCGGGTGAAAGTAGAATTAGGGGAAACAGATTTTAGGACTGAGTTGAGGAGTTACTACTTCACCCAAAGGGTTGTGAACTTGTGGAATTCCCTGCCCAGTGAAGTAGTTGAGGCTATCTCATTGAATGTTTCTAAGGCAAGGATAGATAAATCTTTGAACAGGTAAAGGAATTAAGGGTTATGGTGAGCGGGTGGGTAAGTGGAGCTGAATCCACACTAAGATCATGGCAGAGAAGAGTCAAGGGGCTAGGTGGCCTACTTCTGCTCCTAGTTCTTATATCACAGCAAATGAAAGATTGCTGGAATATTGCGTGTTGTTTCACTTGGTTACTGTAGTTTTCTGAAACTTTTATTTTTATGGCTTTGAGTATGGGGCAGGGATTTTCCTTTTTCTTCCTATGGAATTCACTGCCCCAGAATGCAGTTCTGATGGATTCGATGAATTCAAGAAGGAGATAGATAGATAAATATTTGATCAAAAATAGGATAAAAGACTATGGGGAAGAGGCAGGGAAGTGGAGTTATGATAGGATAGAGATTGGCTGTGATAACATAGGCTCGCCTAGCAGGCTCGAAGGGCTGAATTGCCTACACTCCTAATTTCTGTGTTCCTGAATTACTTAGCATTTATGTATCTGTATTTGGCTGCTCTTAGTGATTTAAGAACAATGGATTCATAATAGTCAACCTGTCATTACTGTATGCAGCAAGCTTGACTGATTGAAGTATTTTTGTCTGTCTGATATATTTGCTGTAAAGTTTGTAATGAAAGTTTTAAAAAACACATTTTTGTAACAGGACCTAGTGCGACAACTTCAGAAGCCAGTGATACTGAGGCAGCTAACCAATCAAAGTCTTACCAAGGTAATTGTCTAAGGCACTTTCTCAGTGGATTTTTTTTTAAGGCATAATCCACCACTAAGAGCGGATTTGATTATATACCTGGCTGGGATTCTCCCCAAAAAATTCGAAGTGTTGAATTCATGTGAAAACTGGAGGAAATCACGCTGATTTTTTTCATGGGAGTTCTTAAAAAAAAAAACATGTTGAATCAGTGGGCAGGGCCTATTCCCACCCAGCAGGCCAACAGCATAGTGCAGAAGGGACCATTGTATGTTGCTCTACTGGCCTTCTGGTCGCTGCAGCCCCGATTGTTGGCCTGTCTTCCTCTGCCTCTCAGCCCAAATGCAGAGGGGCAGTGTGCCTCCCCTTAGCAGGAAGGGAGAATTGCCCCTTGATCTTTCTGCTCCTGTACAAAATTGAAAGCATCTATTTCTTTGCAAGCAAATATTTTGCACTGTTATTTTTATCTATTAGCATGTTAGCTGGGGGAATGTGTTGTTTAAATTGGCATTGTTGCATTGTTTTATTTAGTCTTTCCAGTAGTGAATTCTGTCCCCTAGCCTGATACTGGATGAGAGAAATTTCTCTTTCGTCAAAAGAATTTTTTTGTTGCAACTATTGGCATATAATTGGACATGTCATATTGCTTTGAGTATATTTGACTAAATGTCATTCCTGTTCTCATTGCTCTCTGGTTTCCTATTCCTCAGCTTTAAAATTCTCTTTGTTTAAATATCTGCATAGCCTTAGCCATTGTTATCTCTGCAACCTCTGTTGCCCAACAATCACCCTTGTCAGATTATCACTTCCTCTAATTCTGGCCTTTTAAGTATCTGCCATCTTTCCACCCATACCCCTGAATTCCACATCTTAAACCCCTCTGCAGTCCAGCTCTATCTTCATGACTCCTTGAAACTCATTTCTTCAATCAAATATTTGGTGAACACTTGTGATGTCATCTCCACTGATTTAATGTTCATTTTTTTCTCCCTTGAAGCTCGGCTAAGTACAAGAATTCCTATATTTAACACGTTAAATACATTATGGATTATAACTTCCTGGTTCTTCAGGATCACACTTGGGGGTTACCCCAGTGATGTGTTGGGGAATCCTTACAGGAAGTTCTGGCATAAGGGCTTACCTGACAAATTGCTCAGGAGTGATGACTTTCTATTGTCAATTGTGCCTGGGTGAAAACTTTCCAGCAAGTTATCTAAATTGTTAACTTCAGATGGTACTGCAAGGTATACCCTGATAGCTACTCTGAAAGAGTTGGAAGGAGAAAAATCACTTCCAACTCCAGAATATCCGAAAACACAGACTTAGCTTCTTGAGGCAAGAGTACTACCAATTTTAAGGTACAGCTGCTACTTTCGTCAGATCAGTCTGACTGCAAGAGTTTCTGGGATCAAGTCATTTTCATGAAATGGGTAGAGAGGAAGCAATGTGCAGTGTTTATCATCTGACAAATAGGTTTTAAAAATGAACAAGAATTGAAATTGATGCCCTTTATATGGGGACCTATTTCCCTGGATAGTCATTTGCCCATGACATGATTCCTCAACTGCAACATTCCTGTATGTCACTTGGTGCTGCCTTGCTCAGGTAGATGTTTTCCGTAACTTAGCCGTTCAACTTTGATCATATGGAGACCATGCTGTGTCAATTTTCGGTTTACTGTTTGCAGCCTTTTTTTTGTCCTTGTGATTAATATTCATAAGTTGCACCTGTAGGTATAGTTGAGCATCTTTTAAGCAGCTGATCAGAATTTATACCAATCATCAGATCCCGTTTTAAGTCACAATCCTCCATCCCTCTTTCTTTCTTACTCTATAATCTCATTGTCTCGCAGTTCCTGTTTGATCTCAGTAGATATTGACGTATTCTGATTTTTAAAAAATATCTGCAATCTGCTTCTCTTGTATATACTGTTTACTTTCACCAGATGGTGCTATGGTCCCTATAGAAGAATATCTGTGCTGTTCACAAAATTCTGCACTTTTTTTCAACAGTGCCTGCAAAAATTATTCCATTTTGTGGTTGATAAATTTAGATGCTGCAGGAAGATTGAATGATCTGCCAGATAGCTGCAAGTGTCACTTGATTTGGAGTTTCTGGGGGAACATTATGTAGGTGAATAAGAGCATAAGAAATAGGAATAGGAGATCACGCAGCTCGTCAAATCTGCTGTGCTGTTCAGTAAAATCATGGCTTAAGTGGTAAGAGATGGATTAGTACCTATAGAGACAAAATGTGATATTTACTTGGATAGCAGGGCAAAGCTTAATGAGATACTTAATGAGTACTATGTTTACTAGAGAACAGGATGATAAAATATTGATGGAGGTAGTGGATGAGGTGAAAAATTGATGGACAAGATTGACTGAGAAGGCTGTCTGTGCTAATAATGGATAAATTGCCTGTACTAGTGGTTTGGATCCAAGATTGGGTGGAGATATCAAAGACTTACTTTAATCTTCTAATTTTCCTTAGATACAGGGAAGGTGCCAGAGAATTAGAAAATGGCAAATGTGGCAACCTTGTTCTATGATGATAGCGAGCAATAAGCAATAGTTTTTAATGTTTAAGGAGAATGTTTAAAAAATCAGCTTTATGCTGCAGGCAGTCAGTGTGTTTGGAAAACATTTAATTCAAATGCTGGGAGAACAGAATAATTACTCATTTTAACTTTGTTGTGTTTACTTGGGATAGAGCGAATGGATTTTTGTTAATAGATGAAGATTTCCCCTAGTTTTGATTGGTTCATGTGATAATGTGGTTAATGGAGAGCCAGGTCTGTCGGAAGAAAATAGCTTTTCAGTTCTGGCTGGTTTTTGTTTGAAAATTTTTCAAGTTGCTTTGAAATTTATTTTCTGTCAGCTTCAAGATTTCTATACTTAAAGCAAGTATATTTATGGTTGTGAACTGTATTCAAAGTTGTTTTTAACTCATAGAATCCCTACAGTGCAGAAATGGCCATTTGGGCCATCAAGTCTGCATTGACTGACAGAGCACCTTCCCCAGGCTCTATCCTCCTAATTCCATACATTTCCCGTGGCTAATCCCCCTAACCTACACATCGTGGGACACTTAAGGGACAATTTAGCATGGCCAATCCACTTAACCTGCACATCTTTGGACTGTGGAAGGAAACCAGAGCATCCAGAGGAAACCCACACAGACACTGGGAAAACATGTAGAGTATCACCCAAGACCGGAATTGAACCTGGGTCCCTGGAGCTGTGAGGCAGCAGTGCTGACTACTGAGTATGTAAGAGGAATGTTGCTTATTTAGAATGGAAAACGCCATAAACTAGAAATTAAATTTGTTCAACTGTTAATAGTCAAACTGCTTCATTTGTTAGTTATATTTAAGCTGTGTTAAAGTTTGTTTGACTATTTTTAAAAAAAAACTAATTTGTCAGTAAAATCGTTCCTGAAAAAAAAAGTCCTATTCTTCCTCACATTTGAAATAGAAAAATTGTTGTGATCTAATCTGGCCTCCTAATGTAACTGGTTCAGCACCCTAACAATTCCTACAGGCCAAATAAACATATTGATGGGTAAGGTTTAGAGATACTGATCAGAAGAAAAAATTAACACAGATATTTGTAAAATTTGCATTGTGTTTGACTTCACTTTTTTTGCTGAAGTATGAGGAAAAAGCTGATGAGCTGAATGCAGTGGATTATCTGCATGGATGTAATAAAACATTTGACATGTCACTTGAGGCACATAGAATGGGTTGGTCAGTGCAGCATGGATTTGTTTTAGTGCATGCACTACTTATCTCAGAACAAGATCTACTCTGCTTTTCAGGCTGTTGCACACTATGCAGCCTAATGGGAACATTAGAGAGTAGGCATCACTCCTGTGCTGCTCTTTTCCTACGTTAGAGCAGTAACTTGTAATTTAAAAGAACTGCATTGACAATAAAGTGCTATAGGATGTCTGGTGGTCATGAAAGCTGCTATATGAATGTAAGTCCTTTTTTAATACTTCAAAGGTTGCAGATGATAGATGATTTAGATGAATGTAGTAAATTGTGAGGAACAAATTGGAGGACGTAGAAAGTGAAATAGACACATGGCAGATGCTATACCTGGTCGTGTTAATGCAACCAATCATTATAGATATCAATTTCTTGTCTATGATAGTAAACTTGGAACTTTTAGTATATTTTAGTATTTCACAACTGAATATGTCACCAGTAAGAATATTTGACTTAGGACATTTTCTGTTGAAGGATTATGAAGCTGTAACTTTAAATATTTTGTTTTTGTCATTGTTAATTATTGGAGAGGAGTACTGCCTACTCTCCAATGTTCACATTAAGCTGCACAGTATGTAACAGCCTGAAACCTCACTGGGTAGGTCTTGTTCTGGGATAAATAATCCATGCACCAAAACAAATCCATGGTGCACTGACCAACCCATTCTGTGAGTCTCAAGTGGTATATCAAATATTTTATTAAATCTTAAATAGTGCTATGCTATATAAAACATTGATCATGGTTGAAGTTGGTAAATGTTCAATTTCCACCCTCAAGTCACTGTGTGTGTGTAGCTTGCACATTCTGCCTGTTTCTGCATGGGTTTTTCCAGGTGCTCTGGTTTCCTCCCAGACTCCAAAGCTGTGCAGGTTAGGTTGATCAGCCCCAATAAATTGCTCCTTTGTGTTTGCGGGGTAGCAGGATAAATATCAGGGATTACAGGGAAAAGGCCTGGATGAGATTGTTGTTGGTGCAGGCTCATTGGGCAAATGGCCTCATTCTGCACAGAAGGAATTCTGTGAAAATTTCCACTTGTTTGAAACGCTGTTGCCTGAAGGAAAAGAAGAAAAATGTTGTTCTTAAGCTGTTGCATTTAGGACAGTGCTGTATTGGCTTAATTAGTGACTGATAAGAAACTGGTCACTTCCTTCCTGTTAATTTAGAAAATAATAATCAGCAGTTTACTGAGCTCCACATTTCAATTCTGGCCCATATTACAACAAACAAAGCAATACTGTAAGTAATTCCATGTTTCATCTGCCAGCAGAAAGAGTGCCACAGAATGAAACTGACCTATCAAGTGATGAGACTGAGGAGGAATTTACAGCAGATGGTAAGAAGTGGAATTGTTCTGATGAGCTCCCTTAGAACATAACCTTTATTATGCCTCTGGTGGCATTACACAAAACATTTAATTAGGAATTACTGAAATGTTTTTGGAATAATGCTGGAGCTCTCTATCTGTCAATTGTAAGACCCAAATGGTTGGTTACAAATATTTGGTAAACTTGCAGTTAAAATGTAGAGCATAATTAACTATTACTCAAAAATTCTGCTTCACCACCTTTTCAGGGGGAGAGTTGCAAAAACTTATGTCCCTCTGATGGGGGGGAAAAAAAACCTCATCTCTTCAAATGAATGACCCCTCAGTTTTTAACTGTGACCCTTAGTTATAGGTCCTCACACAAGAGGAAACATTCTCCATCTTGTTCAACCATTCCTCATAAACAACCTGCCCATTCCAGGTATTAGTCTGACTATACTGACCCCTACAACCACTGTATTCCTGTGGGGAGCGAATGGAGCCAACATTTTGAGTTTAGATGACTTCATCAAAGCTGGCTCTATTTTTTCCCCACAGGTGCTATGAGATCTGCTGAGATTTTCCAGCATTTTCTGTTTTTGTTTCATATTCCAGTGTCCGCAGTATTTGCTTTTATACTACTGTATTCCATGTAATTTCCCCTCTTTGAATGACTTTCTGTACCACAGTCTCATGCCAATTAGTCTATCCACTGTACAGACTCACTCGTCCAAAGAAGTTGAAAAATCCCCAAACCTGAGTCAGTCACTTGACGAAGGAACAGCACTCTGAAAGCTTGTGATTCCAAATAAACCTCTTGGACTTGCATCTAGTGTTGAGACTTCTTACCAAATTAGATAGTGAGTGACCTGGAGGGAAACCTTCAGGAGATGGTGTTTCCAGGTATCAGCTGATATTATCCTTCTTGATGGTCATGATCTTAGGTTTGGAAGATGCTGCCTAAGGCACCTTGGTGAGTTCTTGCAATGCATCTTGTAGACGGTGCAAATGGCTGCCACTGTGCATAGCTTGTGGAGGAGATTGGATGTTTTGTGGATGGGGTGCAATCAAGTGAGCTGATTTGTGCTGGACAGCATTGAGCTTCTTGAGTGTTGTTGGAGCTGAACTCATCCAGGCAAGTGGATACTATTCTATCATACTCCTACTGTGCCTTGTACATAATGGACAAGCTTTGGGGAGTCAGGAGGTGAGTTGCTTTGTTGTTAAAGGGTTTAATTTAATGTTTAAAATCCCAGAGATGTTACTGGAATTTACTGAATTGTGAATTAAGTAAACTTGCCTTCTCATGATCAGAATACAAATAAGAGTTGTGAAGGTCTAGCAACATCTAAGGAGAGAAAAAAGCTGATATTTAGAGTCCAGATAACTGTCTTATGATGAGTCAGAATTAGGGGAACTTATAAAATTAGGGGTTATCTTAATAGGACAGAGGTGAGGAGAAATGTTTCTCAAGGTTGTGTTAGTTTGGAACTTTTCCTCAAGGCAGTGAAAGCGGAATCACTGAATGTTTTAAGGCAGGTATAGATGGATTCTTGTTAGGCAAGGGAATCCTTTATTGGGGTTAGATGAGGAATGTGGAGCTCAACACAGATCAGCCATGATCTTGTTGAATGGTGGAGCAGGCTCGAGGGGCCAAATGGCTGACTTCAGTTTTGTTTATCAATAAAGCATAAACAACAGTGTGACAAAAATAGAAATTATATCAAGTGGTTTTATTTTCTGTTTGTTACAAATTGAATTTTCCTTTTATTGTAGTTGTAAATAAATAGCCTCCATGAAGTACCATATGTAGTTTGGGGATTGAATTTACCCCAGTTGTGAAATTCTGTATTGCACTTCAGCCATCTAGCCAACAAGAGTTAACTGCTCACTATTCTTAACTGATAGGACAGGCTGGAACCCCAGATTCAGGCCTCTACTCTATTGTCCAACAATCAATTACATGTATTAGCAGCGCAGTTCTAATTTTTTCCTTCTTTCATCCTACTGTTTCTCTCCTCTTCTTTCCAATCACAAATGAATCACCCTTCCACATGCAATTGCAGATGTGAGCCTATAAGTTGCCATTGCTAGCACCATACTTTTGAAGCTTCAATGTATTGAAGTATATTGCTATTCTAACGTGAATGGTTCTAATCCCAGTTACTTAACAGCATTCCTTCAATTGTTGAGACTTGAGTAATTAGCAATATCTTTCTTTCACAGTAAAAGAAACTGTATCCATGGCTTCCCGTTCCATTTATTTGAAATCATATACCCATTAATAGAACTTTTCTTAATGGTACAAAATAATGTTGATTGATTGAACTCAGTTTTCAAAATAATTCTATCACTTTAGTAATGAAGTTCTCCAAATATTACTGAACAGTTTGAGGCTTTGGACTTCCTATTAATAATAATTTGGTAAATCCTGTATGTAGTGGTAGGATGAGGAATTAAGAGCAATATAGCTTAGGTATAGCTTTCATCTTTTAGAATTAATTTAACTGTATATTTCCATAGCTTCTCCAAAACTTGCTCCACAATTTCCGGAAGATTTGTCTTTGGCTCTTTGCCTTGAGCATGTAATTTAGTTAACACTCCAGTATAATACTGCACATTTGGAAGTGTCATTTTCTAAAGAGATGTTAAATCAAAGCCCCGTTTTTCCCTCAGGTGAACATATATCCCATGGCACAACTCTAAAAAGCACTCACGATTTCTTGACCAACATTTATTCCTCAACAAATATTGCTGCAACAGCTTTATCTAGTCATTTATTTCATTGCTGCTTTTGGGTCTATCTTTTTGCTTGCAAGTTAGCTGTCGCTTTTCCTACTTAAAATAGTAACTACACTATTTAATGAAATAATTTAGCTGTGAAATTCTTTGGAATATTCTGAGGTCATAAAAGGTACAGTTTTTGCTTTCTTAATTGTTTTGATTTTATTAAATGATAAATATTGTGTATTTGTATTTCTTAGATTCGACGCAGCAGGAATATTCTGAAACTAGTGAAGACCCAGAAGTAGAAGTTACTATTGAAGGTAGAACTTCGGTTTTTGAATGTTTTTAACTTATTTGGAAATGTTCACAATGCTTTATCTTTGGTAATGGCATTCAGTTTTAATTTATCTGATGCTTGTGTTCTATAACTTACAAAAATAAATGGAAAAGGATAGATGTAGATGGATTGTTTCCCCTAGCTGGTGGCCCTAGAAATAGGGTACACAGCCTCAGAATAAAGGGCACATAATTTAAGACTGAGATCAGGAAGAATTTGTTCACTCAAAGGATGGTGGTTCTTTGGAGAGCTATAGAAGCTCTTTCATTAAACATATTCAAGACACAAATTGATAGCTAGCTGGATAATAACATCAAGAAGTATAGGGATAGTGAGGAAAGGCAGAGGACGCTTGATAGGCTAAATAGTCTACTCTTGCTCTTATGTTCCTTTGTTAATTGAAGAGCTAAGTTGTGAAGGGCAGCACTTGATTAAAAGTAATATTTTTGGGAATCAGAAACCACCATTGGTAGTTAATCCAAAATTATTGGAGTTTGTATTTTGGAGTCGTGGTAGTGATGCTTTAAAAAATGGGATTTTCTAATCTGTCTCTAGTCTCATGACAAAAGCTGTGAGCAAGAAAGAGGATTAATACCAGAGTTGTCATAATAAAAACTTCCTCAGCTCATCAAAACTAAAAATTGAGATGTGTTCCTTCAGTGTGTTATGTCTATTGAAGAGAGTAGAGAAGTTGTGAATAGGCCGAGATTAATATGGCGGAGTACACACAATATTGGGGACTAACGAAAATATATAATAATTGTAGAATGAATGAGAATATGATGGGAAAAGATACGGCATAAAGCAAGAAAGGTTTGGAGAAATGCTTGAAGATTATGGCATTAAAAAAAGAGGGCAAGAAAGAAAGAGGCAAAAATTTAATCTCTTTTTCAGGTGACTTGAAAACCAGATTTTTAAATTGGTTGTAAACTAAACTAGTTTGTAAAATTACATGTCTAGTGTATTAGTTCTTAATCAGACTATCTCTGACTCTGGTAGATTTTATTTTCACAGGGATATGGAACAAATTGAAGTTGAGTTATAAATCAGCTTTGATTGAAGAGAGTGGCAAAACCGACTTTTTGGGCAGAATAGTGTTCTCCTGTTATGAAGAAATTGGTGTACTTTCTTTAATTTCTTTGATACAACTATCCCTATAACTCATGGTGTGTTCCTAAATAGAAAGCATCAGAAATGAAAATTACTTGCAATAAGGGTGGGTAACATTCTTGATCTGTAATATTTACACATTGGCTACATTTGAACCTTACTGGCCCAAAACTTCTGTTAATAACTTGCTAACTTTTACTTCTGTCCTGCTTGTATCAACCACCTCTTGCTAGATGCTTCTCCTGATAAGTCCCACATGCCTGACCTCACCATCTGTCCCTCTTCCTTCCTCCTGCAGCATTTCTTCCCCGACCCTTCCACATGTTGCTGCCCCTTCACTTCCATTCTCTCTGAGACATCACCCTGAAGAGGGTCAGTGAGTAGGAAGCCATGGGTGTTTGGGAGAGGGAGGAGCAAATGAGAGAATTGGAAGAGCGAAATGGATGCAGCACTTTTTGGGGAACTCCCTAATTTACAAATACGGTTAAAATGAAAATGTGGAGTTCCAGTTTTTAAAGATTGTTTACCTTGGCATTGAAGTACAGGAGGATAATTTCTTTTGGTGTAGAATTTAGCCCTAATACTTAAAATTGGCCAAATGATTTATTGTAAAAATGTTATTGCAGCTGGAACAAAATTGGTGGCAGAAGAAAAACAGAATACGTTGCTGGTGGCAAGCCATGAGCATCAATAGTTGAAAATTATTTCCTTTAAAAACATTACTGTGTGAAAGTCAAATTGTTCTCAATTTATCTTATACAAGTACAGACAATAATTGATGATTTGCATGTATTTGGTTGTAATGGTAATAATTCCCTCATAGCCTACCTGTAACAGGTAGTAGTAGTAATCCTATATCTGCTGGTTTTCACCCTGAAACTGTAGCCAGAATCACCCCCTAGATTGTACAAGATGCTGTTAGGTATCCAGGTCTTTGATTCCATGTGAAAGTGACAATTCTGAATTGGGAAGTTGAAGTAGAGCTGACATCTTGAGTCAAAACCAGGCAGTATGGACTGACTGACAAAGGGTCTCACGCACACAATGGTGAATATGCTTTCTAATTGTTATGGCACTATCACAAAGCTATTGTATTAGGGCTTGTGATTTTAATTCCTCAATCCCATAGAATTATTCTTAAACATGAGCCAGAAACACTCAGTAAGTAATAGTGCTTTCATCCACAACAATTGATTTTGTTTTGACATCAGTAAAAGTTCTGTATATATTGGACTTTTGGTATCCAAAGGATGCACAATAATAAATTGATTTATTCAGATGAGTATGATGACTCTTCGTAGAATTAGTTTTATGGATAAAGTTGAAGCTGAAATCCATAAAATTGTATTTCTGTTTTCAGATGATGAATATTTCCCACCAAATAAGCGACCAAGGAATATTGTACAGCCAACGGATGCTGGGGCCACGGTGAAACGGAAAAGTAGGGAGTTCAATTTTGGTGAGTTAATAACTTCTACAGCTGCAAACATTTTCTTCAATTGCAAGAGAATCAAATGACAAGTCACCAGAAACCTGATGGGTTCCATTTTTCTGGTGGACATACCTCATTTAATGATCCAGAATTTAAATTGTGCTTTCGAGTGGGTTTAACTGTGAATAATTTTTCTGTGCATTTTCACAATCCTCTCCAATAATGTGTGCAGTTTCCCTGAAATCTGATTAAATATTTATAAACAATGAATGGATTTTTATAGACTGAGCATGCAATGTCTGTTATAAAGTCCATATGGGTTGTATATTATTTGCACTGTTTACGGTTTGGCAATTTGGCTTTCCATTGTTGTCATAGTTGGTACAGTAAGTCCCCGCTTAAGTTGCCCCATTTTAAGTCGTTCCAGTTTAATGTCGCACAATGTGTAGGAGCAGTATTCCATTTCAGCATATTAATGTCATTTTGCATTGATGTGGTATAGGATTGCACGATCCATTTTAGAGCAAGTACAAGGAGAGATGTTTGCTTTCAAAGGAATGGTGATTTTTTTTCTCTCTCCAAAACTCTGCAGCAAATAGCAACAAGTTTTTTTTTAACAAGGGAGAAATTGAAGCCTGGGCTGCTCATCTTTGTGCCTAAAGGGCACATTTCTTGACTGTGCTCCAGGTGTACTTGGTGTGAGCTTTCTTTTAATCAGAGGCCATTTTAAAGTCAGAGGCATTTTCTGAAGGTGAGGCAGTGAAGCCATATTAAAGTCCTTTGAGATTGTTTCAGGCTTGTGATTTAGTGCTTCAATCCCTTAGACTCACTCATAAACATCAGTCAGAAACGCCCAGCAAGTGATGGCAGTGAGTCTGCTGCTGTGAAGAAAACAAGGAAAACTATCACCCTAGCAATGAAATTGGAGGTTTTAAAACGCCTTGAGGGGGGAGAACGAGCAGTTGACATTGGTAGAGCACTTGGACTACCCCCTACAACAGTGAGAACAATCCGTGGTAATGCTGACAAAATCAAGCAAAGTGCGCGAAGTGTTACACCTTTAAGTGCTGGTAGGGTAAGTCGGACCAGAAGCAGCATTATGGAGAACATGGAAAGACTTTTGGCTGTATGGATTGAAGACCAAAACCAGCGGCAGGTACCCCTGAGTTTGATGGTCATCCAAGCAAAAGCTAAAAGCCTGTATGATGACTTGCAGAATGAGCAGCATGACAATTCACAGCCAGAAAGTTTCAATGCAAGTCGTGGGTGGTTCGAGCGTTTTAAGAAACGTTCTTATTTGCGTGGTATCAAAGTGACTGGTGAAGCGGCTAGTGCCAATACAGAAGTGGCTTATGAATTTGCTGCTTATTTGAAGAGAATCATTGAAGAAGGTGGCTACTCACCAAAACAAGTTTTCAATGTTGATGAAACAGGGCTTTATTGGAAGCGTATGCCAAGGAGAACATACATCTCCAGAGAGGAGAAGACAGCACCAGGATTTAAAGCTGCTAAAGATCGCCTAACTGTTCTGCTTGGAGGGAATGCAGCAGGAGATTTCAAGTTTAAGCCATTGGTGATACACCATTCTGAGACACCAAGGGCTTTAAAGGGTTACTCCAAAGAACATTGCGTCATTTGGCGTTCAAATAAGAAAGCCTGGATGACAGGGGCACTCTTTCAAGAATGGTTCTCTCTGTATGCCATACCTGCCTGGAGGGAATATTGTGCCAGAGAAAATATTGCCTTCAAGATATTGCTCCTCTTGGATAATTGTCCAGGTCATCCTGTCAACCTTGATGACTTGTCTGAAAATGTGAAGGTGATTTTCCTGCCATCCAATGTGACTTCATTGATACAGCCCATGGCTCAGGGAGTAATAGCAGCATTCAAGGCCTATTACCTACGCCGTATCTTCTCCCAGCTCATTATTGAAACAGATGGTGAGAATGCATCATCAGTCAGGGAATTTTGGCGTGGCTACAGTATCCTCAAGGGCATCAACAATATTGCTGATTCATGGGGTGAAGTCACATTGTCATGTCTGAATGGCGTGTGGTGGAAAATGTGGCCTGAATGTGTCAGCAACTCTGGAGATTCTCATGACACTGTTGCTGAGGTTCAGCGAGAAATCATCACTTTGGCAAGGGAAATTGGTTTTGATGAAATGGATGAGACTGATGTTGTGGAATTGCTCCAGTCCCATGGAGAGGAATTGTCCAATGAAGACTTAATGCAGCTGGAGTGTCAGCAAGTTGAAGAAAAAGATCGCACTGAGATACCATCTCCTCAAATTTTGTCAACAAAACGATTGTCAAGAGCTTTCCAAATCATGAAAGAGGCAATGGAAATTTTTACAGAGGATGATCCAAACAGAGAGCGCAGCGCTAAAGTGAACAGAGCAATCAATGATGGCATTAACTGCTACAAAGAGATCTACCAGCAGAAGCAAAAGAAAACTGTCTATCAGTCCTTGGAAAGCTTCTCCAAGGCAATTGACAATCCTGGCTCTTTGTCTCATTAGCTCATACAGTACTAGGACCTGGCTGTTCAACCTGTGCCGCCTTCAATTTAAAACCAAAATCACTCCAATTTCAGTCACTGAGCTTTTGTACGTACTAAAAGCTTATGTCTGCATTTAGCACATTAGAAAATAAACCTTTCATGACTAATATCCAGAAAACACAGATCATCTTCCTCCCAGCTCAACACTACCTCCTGTTGATTATGATCAACATAGAACATGCTTCATACATTACAATTCCCCTTCTTGATGAAGGCAGATGTTATGGTGATGATGAATTCCATTGTCTGTGTGCCAACTTGCCATTTGTCATCTGAGGATAAGCGCATTCAAGGACTAGAGTCTCAAACCTGAGAGTTAGGGTCATGGCAGCAATTATCTCTACACTCCTATCTGTGGTTTTGAGACTTGGACCTGCAGCAGATGCCTCAAAGCACCAACAGTGGTGTCTTCAAAAGAACTTTGCAAATCCAGTGGCAAGAAAAGGTGGTTGAACAGCCAGGCCTTTACCCATCCAGTGTGCTCAACATAGAGGTACTGTTCATACAAAGCATTGAAATGCTTTAGGGATATCCTTTTTAAAGCATCCCGATGAGGTCAGATATCTCCACCAAATGACCAATGTGGAGAAGACTCATTCAGGATAGCATGGGGCCTTTGTCGGAAGCATGCAAAGACAAAGTCAAAGCAGCAGAGAGAGTACACACACCTCCAAGTGATTCAACTAACTGACCTTCCAAGCAACACCTGCTTCAAATGTAGCATCATGTACAAATTATGCACTTATTGGACTTATTACTCATCTCTGGGTTCTTCAAACCAGAACGGAAGCAGGTCATCCCTGATCCTGAGGGACTGCCTAAGAAGAAATAGAGACCGGTGAGTGTTGTTTAATTTGAATTCATGCAATATTCCTTTTTCAGTGACTTGAGTTTACAAGTTATTTCAACTAGGAATGCACAGTTCTTCACGTATAGAATTTAAGCCAGGCAAGCAATATCCAAAAGAACTTAACTCCGGTTTTAACATTGATTTCTACAAGAGCCTCCAATTCACTTAAAGTTCTTTCACTTAAAGTCGTGATTTTAAGGAACGCACCTACAACTTTAAGTGAGGACTTACTGTAGTAGCTTGTCAAGAAAATTTTATTCTGCGTTGCATGGGACAGTTTATAAACAGCTTCTGTTCCAGTTGTTCCCTGATACCTGTGTGAGTAAAGGAAAAAAACAATTGCATTTGAGCCTTATCAGTAGTATGATCCTCAGTAATTTGACAACAATTTTGAATACTATTGTATTGTGTAAAATAGTTTTTAACCATTATGCACAAAAGTCCGGTTCCAGTGTTAAGTACTTTTTTGTTAAGCTTATGTTGCACTATTACTATTGCTCATAATGGACAATAGTTGGAAATCAGGATTAAGGATATTCATTGCCTTTTGTAGTTACCAACTGATCAGATAATGCTGAGAAACTGAGTTACGGAGAAAGGCTGAACACTGTTTACAGCCAGGGCAATTTTTGCTCTGTTGAACTCTCTTCATAAATTTTGAAAAATTACTTTTTTAAACACAGAGCAATGGAATACCAGAATTACCGAGTTGAGAAAACAAGTTGAAGATCTTTTTGAAAGGAAATATGGTAACTATTTTATTTGGATCTATTGTACAGTGCTAAATACATGGTGCTATCTAAACAAGTGTCATTTATCTAAAGTATAAATAGTACACTTGTGCTCTTTAATGCATACTATATAATATGCAAGAGTTGCTCAGCAATTACTTGTATTGTGTCTTGCTTAAAATCCTGCTCTTAAATTGCTTGAAGTTTTAATAGAATTGTATGAGTTTTGGTATATGTGCATAAAAATTGCATATTGTATAGTATGTTTTATAAATGGAAAATGTCTTTAGTAAATATTTGATATCATTTGAATTATAAATAAAACATTTTACTAAACTCCCTGTGGCTTACATAAACAAAAGGTATCATCAAAGATCTGAATTGGCTGTTTTTTTTTGTAGGATGTAAATGAAATGAATATTTGTTTCAGGCATTTTTTACACTGGGGTGATTGTGGGGATGTCTTTTTTTTATACAGAAGAAGGACATGCATGAGAATATCATATGCTTTTGGTGCATAAACCATTAGCAGTGCTCAGTTGCATTTCTTATTGAATTATCTGTTCCTTCCAAAAGTTGCTGTTCACAATTGATTATAAGAGCACACATTGTTTCCATGGATTTCATAAATTAACTAACATAAATAACATAATTAACTAATAAATAACATAAATTTATTATCATAAATTCCTCTCTTCATTAATATAATCTCAAGATACTTTGGATCTCTCTCTCCACCAGGATGGTGGAGACAGGGCCATTGAATATCTTTAAAGAATATCTTAAAGAATAGATAAATGTTTGACTAACAAAGGAGTCAAATGTGGCTAAGCAGAATGTGAGGTGAGGCCATGAATCAACCATGATTTTATTGAATGGCAGAGCAGGCTCAAGGGGCAAAATAGCCTATTGTCCGCATGGGAGGTTGAGTAGGAAGGTTCAGTCACTAGGTATACATGGAGGTAGTAAATTGGATTAGACACTGGCTCGATGGAAAAAGCCAAAGAGTGGTAGTGGAGGATTGCTTCTGAGTGGAAGCCAATGACTAGTGTGTGCCATAAGGATCAGTGCTGAGTCCATTGTTGCCTGTCATCTATAGCATTGATCTGGATGATGTGGTAAGTTGGATCAGCAAATTTGCTGATGATACAAAGATTGGAGGTGTAATGGACAGTGAGGAAGGTTTTCAAAGCTCGCAGAGGATTTGGTCTAGCTAAAAAAAAATGGGCTGAAAATGGCAGATGGAGTTTAATAAGACAAGTGTGAAGTACTGCACTTTGGAAGGACAAACCAGGGTAGAACATACAAGGTAATTGGTAGGACACTGAAGAGTGGAGTAGAACAGAGGGATCTGGGAATACAGATAAGTAATTCCCTAAAAGTGGCGTTACAGGTAGACAGGGTCGTAAAAAAAGTGGTTTTGGTACCTTGGTCTTTATAAATTAAAGCACTGAGTGTAAGAGTTGGAATGTTATGGTGAGGTTGTATAAGACATTGGTGAGGCCAAATATAGAGTATTGTGTGCAATTTTGGTCACTTAATTACAGGAAGGATATTAGTAAGGTTAAAAAAGAGTGCAGAGAAGGTTTACAAGAATGTTGCTGGGACTTGAGAAACTGAGTTACAGAGCAAGGTTGAATAGGTTACAATTTTATTCCCTGGAGCATAGAAGAATGAGGGGAGATTTGATAGAGATGTATAAAATTATGATGAGTATACAGAGTAAATGCAAGCAGGCTTTTTCCACTGAGGTTAGGGAAGGAAAAAAACTAGAGGACGTGGGTTAAGGGTGAAAAGGGGAACGCTTAAAGGGAATATTGACAGGGCTTCTTTACACAGAGTGGTGGGAGTGTGGAATGAGCTTCTAGGTGAAGTGGTAATTGCGGACTCACTTTTAACATTCCAAGAAAAACTTGGACAGGTATGTGGATGAGAGCAGTGTGGAGGGATACAATCCAGGTGCAGGTCATTGGGACTAGGTAGAAAAATGGTTCAGCACAGCCAAGAAGGGCCAAAAGGCCTGTTTCTGTGCTGTAATGTTTATGGTTCTATTACATAACCAATTCCCCATCAAAATTTATTAGGAAGAACAAAGAACAAAACAGCACAGGAAACAGGCCCTTTGGCCCAACGAGCCTGCACCGCCACCCCGATGTTCCCACTCTACCCGTGATCCCTGTCTATGTTTACAGATCTGTGGATTAAAAAACCAAATTTGAGACAATTTAGGGAGAATTTGTTTTGCCACTTAGCCTAAGAGCACATTTTTGAGATGTGGGAGGAAACCGGAGCACCTGGAGAAAACCCACGCAAGCACGGGGAGAATGCGCAAACTCCCACAGACACAGGCCCAAATCCATGTATCCGCACAGCGATAGTCACTGAGCTGTTGTATAGCCCATCAAATGGTCCAGGTCAAGCTCACACTAACAACATGAAGCACTAGGATACTCTCAAAAAAAGCCAAGAGCAGCCCTCTCACGACCCATCACATGTATGGACCAAAGCACCTGGAGGATAAAAACAAGTATACATCAATATCATCATCTATTTACACACTTCCCAGGGACTCCCAAGGCTCATGATCCCTATTTTAAATCAGTTTTCTATACCCCTCCATTCCCATTCTGTTCATGTACCTATCTAAGTATTTTTTAAATAACTCCACAGTGCCTGCCTTCACCACTTTACTTGGCAGCGCATTCCATACCCCCACCACTCTGTGAAAAAACTCCCTCTAGCATCCAAATTATACCTTACCCACCTCACCCTAACCCTGTGACCCCTTGTGCTATTCAAGTCCATCCTAGGAAAAAGCTTAACCCTGTTTACTCTATCTATACCCCTCATAACCTTGTACACCTCTATTAGATCTCCTCTAAGTCTACATCTTTCTAAGGAAAACAATCCCAATTTGCCTAACCTCTCCTCGTAACTCAGACCTTCCATACCAGGCAGCATTGTGGTAAATCTCCTCTGCACTTTCTCCAGAGTCTCCACGTCCTTCCGGTAGTAAGGCAACCAGAACTGGACGCAGTATTCCAAATGAGGTCTAACCAACGTTTTATACAACTGCAACGTTAAAGCCAGCTCTCGTACTCTATACCCCTTCCTATAAAGGCTAGCATACCATATGCTTTCTTCACAACCTTCTCCACCTGCTCTGCCACTTTCAGAGACTTGTGCATCTGCACTCCCAGGTTCCTCTGCGTTCCTATACTCTTAATAGGTCTACCCTTTATCATATACCTCCCCCCTACATTCTTTCTCCCGAAATGCACCACCTCACATTTATCAGGATTGAATTCTATCTGCCCAAGCTACCAGCCTATCTATGTCCTGCTGCATCGCCTGACAATGCTCCTCACTATCCGCAAGTCCAGCCATCTTTGTAACGTCTGCAAACTTGCTGATCACTCCACTTACTCCCTCTTATATACACATAGAAGAGGTCCCAGTACTGAGCCCTGCGGCACACCACTAGTGACCGACCTCCAGCTAGAAAAACATTCTTCCGCTATTACTAAGCCAGTTACTTATCCATTTAGCTACCTATCCTGCAAAAAAACCCATTTAATATCTTCCCCATTTCTTTTGGTTTTCTGTACAAAGTCAATCACTCTGATCTTCAAGGGGACCAATTTTATCCCTTACTATCGTTTTGCTGTTAATATAGCTATAGAAACTCTTAGGATTATCTTTCACCTTGACTGCCAAAGCAACCTCATCTTCTTTTAGCCCTCCTGATTTCCTTAAATAGTTTCCTGCACTTCTTATACTCCTCAAGCATCTTATTTGTTCCCATATATCATACATTTCTCTCTTCTTTGCCAAAGTTGCAATATCCCTCTAGAACCAAGGCCCTTTATTCTTATTCAATTTGCCTTTAATCCTGACAGCAACATACAAATGCTGCATTCTCAAAATTTTTCCCTTTTGGAGGCCTCTCACTTACCAATCACATCCTTGCTAGAGGACAGCCTGTCCCAATCCACGCTTTTTAGATCCTGCCTTGTTTCTTCAAATTTGGCTTTTTTCCCATTTAGAACTTCGCTAATGAAAAATATTTGTAGGGCAGGAGAATGGGACTGTTTGGATTGTTCTTTTGGAGAACTAATGTAGGTGTGATTAATCAAAAAGTTTTGTCTGGTGTTTTAAGTTCAGTACTAATATACAAGGGTGTTGAGGTATACAAGAAGTTTTAGTTCTTTCCTTCCTGCACAATCAAATTAGAGTACAACATTGCATGAAGTTGCAAACTAAAAGAGTACTATGCATTTTCTTGTTTGAAAGAGTATTTTGCATACACTGTTCACAGCGAGCATAATTTTAGAATTTGCTTCATTCAGTTATGTATCAGGGCTATTTGGCGGTGTTAGGAGAGTTCTGTAAGGAAGCCTTATGATGATGTTGAAACATGCATTAAAGGCAATTTCCCTGACTGAATGTTCTCAGTGACATTGCTTTGGTAGCATATGGAGAAATAAGGTTCTACAATTTAAAAAAGTGTCACAAGTAAGCTTACATTAACACTGCAGTGAAGTTACTATGAAAAATCCTCTAGTCGCCACACTTGGCTTCTATTTGGGTACATTGAGGGAGAATTTAGTAGTGTTAAATCACTGTGCCACTGTGCCACCCTGCTACTCTTTGTTTTCTATAATAACTTGATTTTCTGGTCCTGCCATGGCTTGTTTTTCTGTGGCAGATGTGGTGTGCCATTCATTCTGTTGGCTTCAATGGGACTGGCTGGAAAATAACAGCCATTATTTCTGTTCAAATTCAAAGCAGGTATGTGTTCTATTTTAATGTGTATCTCAAAGTGGAGTGTAAGGAATTCAAACAAATAGTGTGTAAAGCCGTTGTAAGTCACTGAATCTATCATTAGAAGCTTAACATTATTATGTAAATCCTTTAGCTCAAGCCACACTTGCTACTGGACCTGTTGTGATCCCATATCCACTCTTCCAGTCCAACTCTGAAGATCTTTGTGTTGATGGTTTACCTGAAGGCATTCCATTTAGGCGGCCATCCACATATGGCATTCCAAGATTGGAAAGGATTCTACTAGCAAAAGACCGGATAAAATTTGTTATAAAAAAGTATGTTTTTATTGCAAACCTTTTGTAAATTTATATGAATCTTCCCTTTTAGTACATGAATTTTGGATGTTTAAAACAGGCCACAAACCACGTGGCATATTAGATCTTCTGGTTTCTTTTGGTTTAGTTTTGCATTTGTTATGTGACTTTTATTTGCAGTAAAATGAACATTAATTCTTAAATAACAAATAGTAATTTTTGTATATGTGGAGAGATGAATCTTGACACTTTGCTTTGAATATCACTTTACATATGGCCATTTTTGATTGTTTCTGTAACAAAATCTTGACGTTACCGAAGCTGTCTTCCACTAATTGCACCCAGTGTCACCATTAATTGAGGTTGAAGAAGTGACTAGTAATTTTCAGTGACTCCAAGCCAGAAAAATTATGAACCAAGTCTTTTGTGCTTTGAAGTAAGACATTTTATTGGCCAACTGTGAATGTTTTAACATTCAGCTGTGTGATTTTGTGCATGACTGTTTCATTTACAAGGTGGTAAAAAGGATTGCATTTTGTTATAAAGTGAAAGTTCTCCAGTGGGTCAAGAACTTAGTTTGAAGCTAGAAGATGAAATAAAGGCTGGATACTACATCTAAAAGTTGAATGAATTTTTGCATTTTTTTTTTTGCTAACAGCACCTAACAGATTGGAATTTTTGCTGTATTGAACTTGTGATAATCTTGTTTGGAGAGATGAGGGGTCGTGCCTGATATTGATATATTTGGTTTCCAAGTACCTAATATACAGAATTGAATTGTTATAGGGGATTGTACTTGGAAACTTTCTGTCTACAGCATTTTGTTGTCTCACCGTGGATCTGTTTTTGATATGTGCTTGACATGTTTTGATTACTTTCTGGTATGTAAAATGCAGGAGAAAAAAAATTTGAATATGTATAGTCATATTCTTTTTAAGGAAATTTGTAGCTCAGTTCTAATTCTTGCTTAGTGGCCCCTAAATAGTGCATGCTTTAATGTTCTGATACCTAAATTATCACGATGTAAAGATGCTGGCGTTGGACTGGGGTAAACACAGTAAGTAGGCTGACAACACCAGGTTTAAATCCAACCAATTTATTTGATAGTAAACTCGCAAGCTTTCAACTCTATGGCCTTCGTCAGGCGAATGAGGTGTTCTGGTCTCCAACAGCACACGTACCAGCACAGGCTGTTTACAGTATCAGATCAGTAACCTGTAAACAGTCTCTGGTACCCATAATGACCCATAAGTGCTTCAAGAAAGAAGCTCACTCCCACGTTCTCAAGGGCAACTACAGATGGGCAAGAAATGCTGGCCAGCCAGCGATGCCCACATCCCACAAATGAATTTTTAAAAAGTAACAAATCAATATCATGATAATCAAGTAGTGCTTTGTCACATATTGAACTTGTATCATTTTTGGAACATAGGTACTGCATAAAATAGCAAATGTGTGCACCCTTTTATCTTCCATATAAAAGATTTAGTACCTTAACCTGTGAAGAAGCAGCTTCTGAGTGAAAAAGGATAATCAATTATAGAATGGTTACATCCCCAAATATGATTCCTTTGGTAACATGATTGGGATTGGAAACTTCATGTGTGGAAAATTGTAGTTTTGAACTTGTCTCCCCTTTGCTATAGCTCCAATAAAAGTTTTTTTTGTGCCTTCATTAGTAATCTATTGAACTAAATGTCTTGTTTTCCTTACAAATCTTTGTTTCTAAATATAATTAAGCTAACAGATATTTCTAACATATTAATGTTTTTGAAGGATTTCATATTTATCAAAGAAATTGTAATATTTATTCGAGCAGTTATTAAAATTCAGACAGTCCTTTTTGTTGCAAGATGGTACTCACAAAATGATCAATTATTTCATCATTGGCTGCTGCAGGTAATGGTGCCATTGGCAATAGATACTTTTGCAAGTGTAGTGTAAATCAATTTTATTAATTTTTTTTTATTTTTCTACTAGACCAGAACTGTTAGCAAATGAGCAGGAAGAAACAACTCCAGACAAAACCGTCCCAGGAGGTATGAATTTACACTTTATGTATAAACCAACAAAGATGTTGCAGAGGATGAATGGTAGGACTTCTATTTACATTGCTAGGACTGAATGACAACTACCTATCCCTGAACCATGACCCAACTACTGAATAACGGGGTACAATTTTTCAAACCAAATCAGTTTTAAATTCTGTGGAGATTTACAACAGCCCATCTCCATTTTCCTAAACACAATTCACCACGGCTGCATAAGCTGTTTCTATCTCCTGAAAATCCACAATGAGGTTATCCACTTGGACTGTCTTTCTATCTGCCCCTGTTCCATCATAATTTTTATCCCCCAGTCTCTACCCATATCTGCAATTCTTCTATGCCCTTGCTTTAGCAAATTTCATGTTTGTTACTACCATCTCCACTTCACTACAAATACAAATTCAGCACGGTGGCATAGTGGTTAGCACTAATGTCTCACGTCACCAGGATCCTGGTTCATTTCCGCTGAGAGTCCTTGAGGAGTATAGAGAAAGTAGGAGAGAACTTAAATACTTCTGTTGCAAGCAATAAAAGAACTAACTTCACAAATTAAATCAAAGAAAAATATTTAAAGAAATTTTATTGCACCAAAACTTAGGCCACGTAAACTGCCGCCCATCCATATCTACTTTACGTACCGGGTCAGCTGACAGTGCATTATTTTGCCATTGGTTTCATTGTCCACTGGGTCAGCTGGCCCTCGCAGCATGTTACCATTGGTTACATTATAACAAAAAGGAGTCATGAAATGTATTTAACAAACGGGGTCAAGGAAAATCCCAAGTCTCTTGATGCATATATATTGGGGGCAAAAGGGTAGGAAGAGAATGAGTAAGCCCAATCAAGGACAGTAGAGGGCAGTTATGTGAGGAGCCAAAAGAAGTGAGTGAAATCCTTAATAAATATTTTGTGTGTCAGTAGTTACTAAAGAGAATATGACAGAGGTCAGGGATAGGTGTGTGTGAACACTCTAGAAAATGTCAATATGTTGAAGGAGGGTATCCTAAATTGCATTAAGGTAGACAAGCCCCCAGGGCCAAATGGAACCTATCCTAGGTTACTGTGGGAGGCAAGAGAAGAAATAGCTGAGGATCTTTGCATCCTGTTTGACCACAGCTCAGGTTCTATTGTTCTCTCCTTTAAGAAAGGAAGCAGAGTAATCCAGAAAATTATAGACCGGCGAGCCTGATGTCTGTGGTGGAGAAGCTTTTAGAACAGGTATTGAGGGATACTATATGCACATTTGGAAGAAAATTTACTAGTTAGTGATAGGCACCATGGCTTTGAATGGGGAAAGTCATGTATCTCAAATTTGATTTGAATTTTTTGAAGAGATGACAAAGAAAATTGATGAGGGAAGGGCTGTGGATGTAGTATACATGGACGTTAGTAAGGCATTTGATAAAGTCCCAGATGGCAGACTGGTATGAAAACTAAAATCACGTGGGATTCAGGGTAGGCGGGCTAGATGGAGGCTTGGTCATGGACAGAGTAGCAGTGAAAGGATGTTTTTCGGAGTGGAGATCTATTGCTAGTGATGTTCCACAGGAATCAGTGTTGGTACTCTGTTTGTATTGTATATAAATAATTTGGAGGAAAAAGTGGGTGGTCTGATCAATAAGTTTGTAGATGATAAGAAGATTGGTAGAGTTCTTAATAGTGTTGGGGATTGTCAGAAAATAACAGGATAGAGATAGGTTGGAGATTTGGGCACAGAAATGGCAAATGGTGTTTAATCCGGACAAATGTGAGATGATGTATTTTGGAGGATCAAATTTAGGTGTGAATTATACTGTAAGTGGCAGAATCCTTTGGAACATTAACATATGGAGGGATCTGAGCATACAGATTCACAGTTCCTTAAAAGTGACGACATAGTTGGCCAAGGTGATTTAAGGCACAAATCTTCCAACAGCAAATGGACTACAGATTTTGGGAAGTGTCTTGGAGAGGGTGCAGAGAAAATTTACTGGAATAGTACAAGGGATTCAGGATATCAGCTGCATGGAGAAAGCAGGAAAGTTGGCTTTGCTCGTCTCAAGGCACCCAAGTCCAAGAGGACTTGACAGAGAAATAAGGAGAAAGTGATTCAGTGGCAGAACTTATTAACCAAACTGTATTCAGCAAAAGTACCAAGTAATAAGGAAAAATACAGCACACAAACAAACCTTTCAGTCCTTCAAGCCTGTAACAATCAAGATGCCCTAACTATACTTTAAAAAATCCCTTCTGCTCTTACTCGGACCATATCCCTCTACTCCCACTGTATTTATGTGCCTACCTAGATAATTCTTAAACGTGCTTCCACCATCTCCTTTGGACATGCATTCCAGGCACTCATCACTCCACGTGAAAAAACTTTGCTGCACACCTCCTTCAAACTTCCCCCTCACCATGAATCTGTGCCCTCTTATAATTGACACGTCCATCCTGGGAGTAAGCCTCTGACCATCCATCCTGTCTATACCTCCCAATGCCATAGACCTCTATCAAGTCTCCACTCAGCCTCCGTCTTTCCAATGAAAACAATCCTAGTTCACTCAACCGTTCCTCATAGCCAACACCCATGGGACCAGGTAACATTCCGGTGAACCTTCTTTGCATTCTTTCCAAAGCATTCACATCCTTCTGTTACTGTGGCGACCAGAACTGCATATAATACTCCAAATGCAGCCTAACCAAGTTTTTACATAACTGCCGCATGAGCTGCCAACCTTTGTGTGCAATGCCTCAGCCAATAAAAGACAAGCAATTATGCTAATTGTACTGTAACAATTTTAAATACCCGGATCTATTCTTACCCCACCCAACCTCTCCATTCCTATGTTCAGCAACAACTCCTCCATCTCCCCAGATCTCATCCACTTAACCGTAGACACTCACGCCTTTCATTTTCAATAAGATCTTTAAACTTATCTGTTTTATGGCAACTAGTACTATTAAAGAAAGGTATATGACCCCCTTCTTTGATCCTTTTACATTTCAAAACTGGGCCCTAATGATCTGTGTTACTTGAATTTTATCCAATCTCGTTAAGGAAGGTCAGATGAGACAGGTACTGAAGAAATTTGGTGCAGGGTAAACTGGTGCGGAGTGGCAATCAGACCCTTGTTGCCACTCTGAGCAAGTTATGACAGTGTTTCACAAAAACAATGTGTACGTATATCCTAAAATGGTTACGACGTGATTGATTTTTTTATTGAGCGGTTAAATGATTTACTTGGAAATTATCTGTTAGATAATGAATTCAGATATATTTAGCGTTCTAAACATTTTCAATTTCCAGCAAAAGAAGAGTGGAATACCAGAATCACTAAACTACGGAGAATGGTCGAAGAACTTTTCAGCAAGAAATATGGTACTTTAAACAAGTTTATTTTTGTTAAATTCAGCTTTTAGTTTCTTAGTTATGCTGACTATCACAAAATCAACATGTCTAACTCTGCAAAGGGCCCTTTTACTAATTTGATGCATGCATTGATCCTGATGTTAAGGGTTTGGAAAAGAAGCAATTTATGGCAGTTTCATTATGTTTTGCTTGTTTACAGCTGAAGCCATGGGACAGACACAAGCAATGATTGTACCCTATCGTAAATTTGAATCTCACCCAAAAGAACTGTATGTGGAGGGTTTACCTGACAACATTCCTTTCAGAAGCCCTTCTTGGTATGGTATTCCTAGGCTTGAGAAGATCCTACAAGCAGGTGATCGGGTTAAATTTGTTATTAAAAGGTTGGTTTAGTTTTTGTGTTTTTATTTAAGACGCACCTTCAATTTTAGACTTCCCATTAGTCGAGCTTTATTTATTAAATGCTGTTTGGCTGATAATTGCTGGAGAGCGATTAAAAACTGCACAGTTCACATCAAACATACATTAAGCTATGCTTCATTAAAATAGAATGAGTTGCAAATAAGCAGGATGAACATTGGACAAGTGTTGTATGCCATTAAATTCTGTGATTTGAAGTGGGCAGTCATTCTTAATAATTTGTGTACTAAATTATGAGAACTAAATGTGAAAGCTACTATCTATCCAGCAGCAGATTTATGCTTCAAAGTGCATGTATAAATTGTTCAGAGCAGTACTTGATGTACATCCCAACTTGCTGTTGGCTAACTAGATTTACATCATTATTAATTTTGGGTGTACTAATTCTTGATCATTAAACTTCATGGGTGGAATGTTGCGATATCTTTTCAGTGTTGCTCTCAATGAGAAAACCAGCATGTAGCTCTTCAGCATGGTTTCGGCCGTTGAACATGGCAGGCATGTGGAAGAAGAATTGTACAGTACATGAAAAGGCCTTTTGGCCCACTAAGTCTGTGCTGACATAGATGCCCCTTTAATCTAACATTTTCTTGCTTCTACGTGGATTATATCCTCATATTCCCTGCCTATTCACATATCTATTCAGATGCTGCTTGAACGTTATTACAAAATCTGCTTCCACCACCACGTCCAGCAGGGCATTACAACCCTCTGAAAAACTTTCCCCTTACATCTCTTCAGCTTTCTCCCCCTCACTTTGAACCTGTGCCTCTGAGTAATTAACCCTTAGATCCTGGGAAAAAGACTGAGTATCCATTTTATCCAACCCTGTCTACTCTTGTAAGCCTCTACCAAGTCCCCCTCTCCCTGCGTCAGTACCTACCTTTGTATCCCTGGCTGATTCCCCTCAATGGCAATAACTGTTGCAAGCTCGCAACATGAGCTCCCTACTGGGGGAATCACATAGCAGGGAAACCCTTAAATGTGGGTGGGAACCTCATTGTGACATTGGCAAGGGAAGTCTAATTTTTTCCACCAACATTAATATTTTCATCCATGGCAAACACTGATTTTTGAATTGTACATAAACTAATTAAACTCTTGAAGCTGATGTAACTTCAAAGGTTAATAGTAAACAACTTAGGTTTAAATGGGAAAATTAATTTTCCTTTCATTTCATTTGGTCTAAAAAATCAATTTTTACTCTCCTAGAGCAGAACTACTGGTTAACGACCAAAGTGAATCCAATGTACAGCGATTAAACTTAACAGGTAAGAGCCCTTTCTGTCTCCATACCACCTTGGTATCAGCTATTTATGGGAGAGATTAATCACGACTGCTATTTTTGACAGTCATCAATCATAAGTCATTGCTTTCAAGTTAGCAGGTTATGTATTCAAGTCCAGCCCCAGATTTGAATACACACACACACACACACACACACACACACACACACACACACGTGGCAGAGGAGCCTTTAAAATTCGATTATTGCTTCCCTCTTTTATAAATGTAATCTTGCTGGCTATATTATTAATTGTTAATTGCATTTAGGTGACTGAGGTGCCTGTAGGAAGCAGATAGGACCATATGAATTTATACGTTAGGGTCCTTTTACATCACTACCTCATTTTGCTAACCACTACAGATGAGTGCAATTCCGAGGTTGACCATACATCTTTTGGGCCTTATCCTCAACATTAAGCCTTCAGTTATCGACACTAATGCTACTCTGTCATGAATCAAAGATTTCAGCAAATTCTACATTTGGTTTTGCCATTGCCTTCTAAATAAGTTGCATATTGCTAAATTAATATTCTGGAAATGGCAGTAAGTTAGCAGAATTGGGAGAAGCAAAATGTTAGAATAATCCATTACATTCATGTAGCCTGTATTATAGCTTTAATTAAACTGACTAATAGATCTGCATGGATGTTAAGTGATCTGTTGCTGTTTTACATGTTGTATGCAAATTAACTACTACATCCAAACAAATGTGGTTATTACTGATATTTTCTTTGGTTATGAACCAATTTTGACACATGATGTGGCTATGAAAAGTGACATTCATTCATGTTCCTTCATTTTGTCTGTTTTTTCCATTCATTCTTTCTCGTCTTAATGACTAAATCAGTATCAGCCTGGTATTATTAAGTCCACTTAATTTCTCAATATAGTAATTACACATGCAACACACGTCACTGTTTTACAACATAATCTTTTTGAATGTGATAATGTCATTTGATATTTGTAACTAGCTTTTTGTTGCTAATGATTATATTAATAACTTGTCTCACCCATCTGTGTCATTTGCTGAGCAAATGGAGTGGTGGGTCACTTATTTGCCTGAACTTGGGCTTTTGAGGAAATCCAGCTGCAGGTATTTGATGTTCTCCTGATATGTTTAATTATGCTTGATTAGATTGGATGATCAAATAGGAGCAATACAGTAATGTTTTTGAAGATTGAAGTGGCTAAGATTATCCTTGTGCAGGAACATGTGTGCTTTAATGAGTCATTTTACTCAACCATGTTTATTGTGGTGGAATTTAAATGGAATGAACATCTGTGGCTTTGAGCTTTATATTTGCTGCTGGATTGTGAAAAGTCTGTGTTAACAGAGGGACATTCATTGGAATAATTTTAAAAGTAAAACACATTGGAATGTCATGGTCCTTGTACCTACCTGGAATTGTGATTCAATCGAGTATGTGGAAGAGATATTTTGGGGGTGGGGAACAATGGTGAGTAACTCTTCTTAATGTTTACTTTGGCCTAGTAACTTTTGACTGTTGTTAGCACCATGCATGAGTGTTGGACATTTATAAAGACAAACTCTAAATGTTTTCAATCTGTTTCTCCGTTATTCTCTTTTACTGTAACATAACTGAGTTAACTTTACAGCTATGCTGCCCATTTCAACATAGAAATACTAAATTTAGCTCTGATTGCAAAGGTGTTAAGTTATCTGCCTGTGTAAAATGTTAAAATTCAATAACACATATTCTTAAGTTCAGAATTAAGACTTCAAAGAATCAATTTTGCATGAGAAATATAAGGAACTGATTTATAATGCTGCAAAAATTACTTGGTTATCGTGTACATATTGCATTTTTAGTAAAAATTTGTTTAGATTGCAAATATGCTAACTAGAATTTCAAATTAGTAAATTAGGACTATGAAAGATTCTAATCCCAAATGTTTTATTCTTCTAAATGTAGATTTAATTAAATGATGGAGTAGCAAGTTTATTTAACCATCTCTTCAGTCCTCTGATGGAAATTTGATTTTTAAGTGATCCAAGTGCTTATTTCTGTTTGATTTTAAAAAAAAGTTGACTTTAATGGACCGTATCTTTCTCAACAGTCCAGTGGATTTTAGAACCGGATTTATTCAACTTGGGGCATTTTTGCCATCGTTTGCTTTATTCTAGTTGAAAAAATGCTGAAGTAATAAAAAGAAAATGCTGTTACATTCATTTCAGGCTTTGTTGAAATTATTTTTGGGCTCTAATTAACTATGATTCCATGTCACTCTACAATAGCGACATTGATGAGTCTAGGAGAAGCTATCTTTCAAAAACAGGTTGTTGGTTCTGTTTACTGCTTCAAGTACACAATTATATGCATTTGCAAATGAAAAATCTTTCAGGTTAACATTTTGAAATGGCCCAAGAAACTTATTATTATGCCTGTATCAACTTTATATTCCATGCTGGTTCATCTGTATTTTGCCGGCTCTATATGTGTCACATTATTTTTGTATTTTCCTTACTGCATTGTACTTTCTGATTTATGCAGGTTCTGACCCTAACACTGATCATTTTAGGGACAGACTGATGCCATCTTTTGCTGATGCCTCAGGTACCACGCACTGTTTTTAATCAATGACACTTTCATGTTTCAGCACAAAAATGTCATCTGAACCTTGTCATATTTTATTCTGGTGCAACTTAAAAGGCAATGCATTATAAAAATGCTATAGTTGTGCACAACTAATGAGCATCACACACAAAGGAGTATTTAGAAAAATGAATCAAAGAACTCAAACAGCATGTGGTATCAGTCTGTTTCTAATATAATAAACATACATGAAATAAACTCAATGCATATATTTTTATAAGCTCCACAAGTTTTGGATAATACCATTATTCATTCCTCCTCAGGAAGAAGAAACCAGTGTCTAAAGTTAATATAGGTTGGAATCTGTAAGCCTGTGCCCTGGAATAAAATGTAACTGAACTAAAGTGATCCAGCAAAACTAAAGCTAAAATCTGCATGCAAGTTTATCATCCACTTTAATTCTTGATACTTTCTTAACTTGAACTCAAAATTACTTGTAACAAACTTAAGGATTTACATGACTCTGGTTAAAATATTCACTCAGTTGTGGCATTCAGTACAGCAGAGTGAATTTGTTTCAGATTTTAGTTTAAAACAAGTCTTTTCCACTGTACTGCTTCTATATTTCAACAGCTAATAGCATTATCTTAGGCATTTCAAAATTGAATTTAAAGAAAGAACCTGATAACTATGTTAATATTAAAGCATAACTAAATTTCACAGATAACTGCCACTGTAGCTATGTTTTTCTCTTGCAGAAGCTGATTGCAGTATCTCTGAATTAAAGGGACAATGCTCTTGTGTACGTTATGCTTTGAGCAAATTTAGCATTAAAGACTATATTTAAATACATTATAGCACTACCAGAACATTTTCTATTTTACTTTATCAGTTCTATATGTACTTATTATACTTAAAACATTGAATACATTTGACATGGTCATAGGCTTAACCCATCTGCCCAAGTTTTTAACTTTTTCCTGTTAAGTCTTGTTGGATTGAATCCTTTGGTGTTACCTAAGCCATATTTGAAGCAATAGAGAAGGCACTAATTGAAGTTTTGATTTACTGTTCTTTGCTCATTGTGTTATAACATCTCATCCAAAACTTGTAGTCTTTCCCATATTATTTTTATGGATTTACTTGACCCTATTTAGAAATGGGTCCAACCTATTGTATTATGAAAAATCCAGATGAGCCATTTGGAGGAGTAGCATGGATGCCATTTTTCTTATTAGTGTATTATGGATATGATTATATCACTGCATCCCAGTGTGCGACTAAGTACTGCATGTGGTACAATATAACTGTTTGCTGAATAGCCACGCTAATATGAAAGCAATGATTAACATAATTGAATATAATTCATGATTTCCTCCAATAAGATACCTGCGGTAATTTCTTGGGAATTTGTGACTAGTTCAGTATTGCCTATTTTTAAAATTTCCATTTTCATTTTATGGTAGAATTTTTTGAGGAGGTGACGAAAATGGTGGACGAAGGACGAGCCGTTGATGTTGTCTAAGTCCCTCATGGGAGGTTAGTCGAGAAGGTCAAAGCAAATGGAATACAAGGAGAGGTAGCTAGATGGATAAGCAACTGGCTTGGTAATAGGAGACAGAGAGTAAGAGTGGAAGGGTGTTTCTCTAGCTGGAGGTCGGTCACTAGTGGTGTGCCACAGGGCTCGGTACTGGGACCTCTTCTATTTGTAATATATATAAATAACTTGGAAGAGGGAGTAAGTGGAGTGATCAGCAAGTTTGCAGACGATACAAAGATGGCTGGACTTGCGGATAGTGAGGAGCATTGTCAGGCGATGCAGCAGGACATAGATAGGCTGGTAGCTTGGGCAGACAGATGGCAGATGGAATTCAATCCTGATAAATGTGAGGTGATGCATTTCGGGAGAAAAAATGTAGGGGGGAGATATATGATAAAGGGTAGACCTATTAAGAGTATAGAAACGCAGAGGGACCTGGGAGTGCAGGTGAACAAGTCTCTGAAGGTGGCAGAGCAAGTGGAGAAGGTTGTGAAGAAAGCATATAGTATGCTAGCCTTTATAGGAAGGGGTATAGAGTACAAGAGCTGGCCTTTAATGTTGCAGTTGTATAAAACGCTGGTTAGACCTCATTTGGAATACTGTGTCCAGTTCTGGTCGCCTTACTACCGGAAGGACGTGGAGACTCTGGAAAGAGTGCAAAGGAGGTTTACCAGGATGCTGCCTGGTATGGAAGGTCTGAGTTATGAGGAGAGATTAGGCAAATTGGGACTGTTTTCCTTAGAAAGACACAGACTTAGAGGAGATCTGATAGAGGTGTACAAGATTTTTAAGGGGATAGATAGAGTAAACAAGGCTAAGCTTTTTCCTAGGATGGACTCAAATAGCACGAGGGGTCATGGGCTTAGGGTGAGGGGGGTAAGGTTTAATTTGGATGCTGGAGGGAGTTTTTTCAACAGAGGATGGTGGGGGTATGGAATGCGCTACCAAGTAAAGTGGTGGAGGCAGGTACTCTGGAGATATTTAAGAAATACTTAGATGGGCACATGAACAGAATGGGAATGGAGGGGTATAGAAAACTGATTTAAAATAGGGATCATGAGCCTTGGGAGTCCCTGGGAAGTGTGTAAATAGATGATGATATTGATGTACTTGTTTTTATCCTACAGGTGCTTTGGTCCACCTTGTTGTCTAACGAGGGGCATACACGCGATGGGTCGTGAGAGGACTGCTCTTGGACATTTTTCGAGAGTATCCTACTGCTTCACATCGTTAGTGTATGCTTGACCTGGACCATCTGATGGGCAACACGACAGCGCAGTGACTATATCTGTGCTGTGCAGATACATGGATTTGGGCCTGTGTCTGTGGGAGTTTGCGCATTCTCCCCGTGCTTGCGTGTGTTTTCTCCGGGTGCTCCGGTTTCCTCCCACATCCCAAAGATGTGCTCTTAGGCTAATTGGCAAAACAAATTCTCCCTAAATTGTCTCAAATTTGGTTTTTAATCCATAGATCTATAAACATGGACAGGGATCACGTGTAGAAGTGGGAACATTGAGGTGGCGGCGCGGGCTCGTTGGGCCGAAGGGCCTGTTTCCCGTGCTGTTTTGTTCTTTGTTCTTATCACTGGGAAACCTCAATTAGTATTGAATTTCCATTTTAACTAAGGGTAAAGTTGATTTCAGAGGGGTGTTGCATTATTTAACTAGACTTATCGCACTACTAGTGTAGTAACACTAGTACTACATTATCCATATCAATATTTAAAGCAACATATAAAAGCAAATTACTGAGGCTGTTGGAATCTGAAATCAAAAGAGAAAATGCTGCAAAATCTCAGGTCTGGCAGCATCTGTAAGGAGAGAAAAAAGCTGATGTTTTGAGTCCAGGTGATCCTTTGTCAAAACTAAAAGCCATAGAAAGGCACAGAATGGCTTTTAGCTTTGACAGAGGGTCATATGAGCTTGAAACGTCAGCTCTTTTCTCTCCTTACAGATGCTACCAGACCTGCTGAAATTTTCCAGTGTTTTCTCTTTTTGGTTAAAGCAATATAGTTCTAAAGATAGCTAATAAATCCTCCACCTTCAGGTACAATAACCTAAGAGGGTATTGGCAACCATGAACTTCCATTGGATTGGCCCAAGATTATGCTTGGCAAAGTACTGCAGTGATTTGCTGTTGCCTTCTGTAACATCTGACCGGAAAATGCTGCCACTGTTACCACCTGTCATTTGCATGTTGGAAGGATTTGCAGGCTGATAATCAACCATTTCAGTGATTTGATAATCACATCCTTAAGTGGGGCTATAGCAACCCACGTGTAGTTACAGATGCACATGTGCAATACTCACCTCCTGCTATTTGGGGGTGGGGGAGAAGAGGATGGGGGAACCCTATGACTTTTTTTCATTATTTTGGTTGCAGTACACCACCAAGTACAAAGCTTTTAATCTTCAAATCATAGCTAAGTGACAATTTGAGGCTGCAACCCTGTGGACAGGGATCTTTACATGGATAAACAAATTCACAAAAAAAGGTGCCTCGAAAGGCAGGACCTTGTTATATTTAATTTGATTCTACTTAGCTGTCAGTTAGAGCTGGTGGTCTTCTGACACAGTGGTAGCTTCCCTATCTGTTGGCCAGAATTTACTTGACACAGTAGCTCCTGGTTCTTATCAACAATTCTGTTCTGACTTTTTTTAAGACTTTGAAGTGTTATGTTATTTAGAACAAGAATCGCAGAATAATCTTCAACGCAAAGATGACATCACCACTTAAGTAAACTTTTTGTAGTCTGTTGTTCAAGTAGTCATTGGTAAGCTTTCAGTGTTGACTTCAAAACTTGAATATAAAGAAAAAAAGTCTCCCTTGTGTAGCAAGTTAATTGCTGTAATGGATAGTTCTATTACTGCTTTGATGCTTGTTCTTTCTGTGACACATGCGTATTGCAGGCTTTTGTTTCTCTTCTCATTTTTCCTTTTTGTTTATTAATACCTTAAATATACTTCCTGTATTTCTTGCGCTTCAATTTAACCTTTCAGGAATTGGTCAAAACTTCCCAAAACCGTCACTCAGCTTTGTAAACCCTGTGTCTTGACATTCATGCTTAAATATGCGTTCTTCTCCATTTTAAAGCTTCAGTGGCAGCCTGGCATCAATTTATTTTGCTGGAAGTAAAATTCTAATTAAATCATTCACTGCAAATACGGAAGTATCTGAAAGTATGCTAATCAAAAGACCCTAAATCTAATATTTCCTACAAAATTGTAATGCTCAGTTTTAAGTCTATTGCATTTTTTGTATATTCAGTTTGAGAGTGTGTTAGTACCTGGCTTTGATTTTATTGTTACTGTTGTCTTGATACAAGTATAGGAAAGCTTGTACTATGTTTGTCTCAGTAAGAAGTCCGTCAACATCAGGTTAAAGTCCAACAGAACTATTTGGAATCACAAGTTTTCGGAGCGCTGTGCCTTCCTCGGGTGAGTGATCATTCACCTGATGAAGGAACAGTGCTCTGAAAGCTCGTGATTCTAAATAAATCTGTTAGACTTTAATGCAGTGTTGAGACTTCTTACTGTGCCCACCCTGGCCCAAATGCTGGCATTTTCATATCTTGGTTGTCGCAATATTTCAATTCTGTAGAGCTTTCCTTTATCTTGTAGCTCCACCTGTTTATCTCCACAGGCTTTGCAATTTAAGTACCATTATTTTGTAAAGAAACAAATTTTATGATCAAATTTTGCAGAATCCATCATATGTAGTCTTCACAAAAGCTAATTACTATGCAGGCTGGAACGATTCAGCAAGTCGGACAGCATATATGGCGAGAAGCAGAGCTTAAAGTAAAGTTAAAGTTCATTTATTAGTTGCAAGTAAGACTTGCATTACACTGCAATTAAATTACTGTGAAATTTCCCTAGAAATATTTTGGGTCAAGATGAGCATGAACTCTGAAGATGGAAGTTCTGATTAGTTTGCCTGTCTAGCCTTTTACGTGGCATAACTTGCATTAAACTTACTTAGAACTTTGAAAATGACATTATCAGCTGTCCTCCAATTAGAGAATGGGATGGCGTTTAATCAAAGTTTCAAGTTTCTGCTGTGGATATTCTTACGCAGTTAATTCTTGACCACAGATATTGGAGCACATGGGACAGGAAGCTATATGAGGCAGTGAAATCCTGAGTGCAGGATCAGCTTTGTTTTCTTCTCTGCTGCTGTGCCTCATCATTAAAACATTTTAACTCGAAGCATCGTGCAGGTTGATGGACAAGTTGTCACCGTTCTGAATGATTAGTAGAAAGCTCTACACAAACCTTGAAGTGTACCCGCATTGACAATGAAAACTTGTATCTTTGAAGTGTTTTCCTTGTTGTTTGTTGCCCCCTAGAACTTTGTTTGTTTAACAGCTGAGAAAACTAGACTTGGCAAGCAGACAGTTTCGCAGCTTCTAGGTGGAGTATTTGGTCCAATGAAGTTGGTTGATTTTGCACGAGTTTGTCCTGAATGCTTGTGGAACTACCTGATCCAGTGTTGGTTCTCCTCGTCAGTGGTAGACTTTTAAGAAAGGTGGTGTCAACATATCAAAAGTACTAAATATATTCTACAGTTTTTCTTTTAACATGTACGCGAGTTGTATTATTTGGCTGACCAGGTCTACTCTGATACGAATTTTTGTGTTGACAACGTTCAAGGATGGACCAAGTTTGGTGTGAGAATTGAAGGAACTGAGAAGATGGACAATGACACTGCATCCATCTAGATACTGTAAAGCATCCATCTCCATCAGTTGCTGCTTTGTGGTGGAGAGGATTGTGTGTTCTGACAATCATTTTAATGATGCTATCTGGAAGCGCCTTCCTCCTGATGGAGACCCCTCGTGTCAGAAAGTTGGGAATGAAGTGCTGCACACAGCCCTGAAAGTTGTCAATGACAAAACAGGTGACGGAAGATAATGTCTTGTTGGCTGTTAAGATAAAAGAGGGCTACAGTGACGAGGCGGTCCTAGTCATAAGGGTTTGAGCACACACTGAAAATTACAGTATGTGCCTGGTTTAGTAATCCATTTTTCAGTTTACATTGAGAAGCAGCTGGTAGCAGTCATACTCTTTGGAATTAACTCAGTGAGGCCCATGAGATTGGCTATTAACTGTGAGAGGACAAACTAATATCATCGATAGCATCAGCCCAAATACAACAGTGGGCTTTACTATTGGCTGCCTACAACTATCATTTGGAACATTGACCAGGTGGCCGAGTTGTCAATGCAGATGCTTTGAGTAGACTACTTCTATTCCCAATTCCATGTCCCTGTAGACTGGCCAGCCTCGCCCCGCCTCTCCACCATTTGTAATTAGGACCTCAGAGTCCAAATTATACACTGCCAGTGAAGCTGTGGCTACTCCTTTGCCTCCCTGGAAATAGTTTCCTTTAATAAGTTAAATGGCTCCCATGCTCTAAGAGTAGTTGACTGTTACCCCCACCCCGTTGGATGAACCAGACCTGACACTGATGCTGCAGGAGAGCGGGGAGGTGTGTGAGCTACTGAGGTTCCTCAGACTTGGTTGGGGGGTGGGGGGGTATTGACCCGGGAGGTTGCCTTCTTGGAATATGAGCTCCCTGAAGCAATGATTGCCTGCTCAATCATGAAGTTTCGCCTGTGTCCGTTATGATGAGGATTGGGTCTACTGATAGTCCGGATTCTGACTTTGTACTAGAAGTATTCTTGCGAGTGGAGATAAGTATGTAAATGAAGAAAATCTGGTTGCACATTAACCTCTGAGCAGTTGTTTCACTCTTCCTACCTTTTATAACTAGAACTGCTTCCAAGTGGTCTGCTTCAGGCTGTTTTAATAAAGCATTCTACTTTTTCTCTGCAATGTGCTGGATCTGCTCGCTAGATTTGCCTTTGCAAGTCATCTGTAGTCTTTCCGTTGGGTTTATTAATCATCCTCAGTCATCCACTTCTGACTTAACTTTGTATGTTGTATTGTCAATTTATTATAAATGTTGAATTTCTTCCTTATTTCTCTAACTGATTTGGATTTTCTCAATTTGAGTTCTGAATTTAACATTTACTCTAGAACCACTTATCAAGGTTAAAGTGTTTGATGTCAAAAATCTGATTTTCTAATACTTTACTGTTAATGGAGCTTATATTTGGTGTATCTAGCATCTTATTGTCAATAATTAAATGAAAAATAATACTTAGGAATTTTTTTTAAATTACTCAGTCTTTCCAGGGTTAATAATCAGCCTTGCAACAAAATATTTTGTTGGCAGTATTTTTCTACAGTGTGGGAATAAATTATCCTTTGTTTGATGGAAAATGCAGCTAAAATAAATTTGAGTCCAGACAAAAGCAGTAACGAGAGAAAAATGTGGTCAGCTGGCCATTACCAACTGATGACCAGTGCTCTGTTTCTAAATCATCTAATATATCAGTGCAAGTCAAAATTATTCTGGAATGAGTGTCATGTGTAAATTACTTTATTGCTCCAAGAGCATTTAAGTAGTTTGGCTGGGTAAAATCTGTCTGACCTTGCAAATAAAGCCATAATCCTGAACTGAATCAACCAGTGTTGTCTTACTGACGTGTATGAACAATCAACAATGAATGTTGTTTTGAACTTTAGAGCAAGAAATTTGGGTAGATCCAAAGACTTTCAATAGTCATTCAAGTTCCAGTAATTTGTAAAACATTTTGCTTCATGAACACTTTCTTTCCTTGTTTTTGCTTAGTCTTTGGACCATAATTGTTCAGCTTTTTTAAGGAGTCAGACTGGAGTGGATCATCATTTGTTTTCCTTATGATATTTTCTTTGAACTCAACAACCTAATACTTGAGCCAAAGTAGCCATGTGGAAAACGTTGAATGGAACAGTTTCCTTTAATAAGAAACATGGTTCATTTAATACAGTGATAAATTGATAGTCCCCAGTAGCACCTGAAAAACAAGAAATTTGTAAATATATATAAAAAAATCATTGAACTGAAGTGCACCTGCATCAGCTGCTTATTTGTAAGAAGGAACAAAGTTTAGCTGTAACTCAAAACAGACTATCCAGGTATGTATTAAAGATCTATCGTATATACTTTGCAGGTAATCATGGAGTTCACAATCTTAGAATCCAGACCACCATGCACTAAAAATAATAAATTACAGGACATAATCACAAAGAATAGCTAAATTGGGTCATGTTAAATATTCATGAAGTATTGAGACAGACTGATATTACTTAACTGAAATGTGAACTCTGTACACCAAGGATTATGCCTTAGCGGCTTTGTTCGATACGTACAGAAAATGTTTAGATAATTGATTTTGTTTCTGCTATGCATGGTAAAATTCATGTACCATGTGGTGTGTCATTCCTTGCGCTTTGTCACATTGATAGTAGTTACAGAAATTTTCTGAGAAGTATCGGACAGAGTCCACCAATTGCAAATCATAACTCGAGTTTAAAAGTAGATGTTTATTACTTAAAAAATAGTTTACTTACCTATTAGCACTAACAGCGAGCGTCTATAGTATGTTTAATAGTTTTGACCTGATTATTCTTAAATAGTAAAGTGCGCCCTGTGGTCTAATACTGCTAAAACCCATTATCCGTCCCTGTGCTCATGCCACTTTGTGAAATGCTCAGTAGTGTAACTGTAGTTGTTGACGTTTCATTTAATGACCATCATTCATCTGTTATTTGCTGTATTGAATATAGATCCAAAGATCTTTGTGTCTTAGAGGATATATTGTCACATTTATTGTATTTATGTACTTGTTTTTAAGTTGAACCTTTTTAATAAGTAGTTGGAAGTATTTAACCGGGGAAGAAAATTAATGCACCACGCTAAATTATTTCAGGGAAAGAAGATTGGAATATCAGAATTACTAAACTAAGAAAACAGGTTGAGGAGATATTTAACACAAAGTTTGGTAAGCTGTCTTTCTTTCTGAAATGCTAATTTTTGAAATTAAGATGGAAAAGCTCTTTGGCGTAATTATTGCTTTTGTCTGCAGCTGAAGCTCTGAATCTTCCAGAACCAGTGAAGGTTCCATATCCATTATTTGAGTCCAACCCACAGCATCTCTATGTGGAAGGGTTGCCAGATGGAATTCCTTTCAGAAGCCCCACATGGTTTGGAATACCAAGATTGGAAAGGATCATTCGAGGGAGCGCAAAAGTTAAATTTTTTGTGAAAAAGTAAGGCCCTCTTTTGATTTAATATGGGTTTTTTTGTCTGATGTCATAAAACTAGAGCAGAAGGGAGTACGAGAGAGCTTTAATCTAAGTAATGAGGTAGGCTTGGTGGAGGTAGAGGATATAGTTAATTCAAGAGAAAGGACATGGCAAAAAGTAGAATAGTGACATGGGGTAGTTATAACCAGAGTGTGGTCGGAAAGGACAGAGCGTATAAACTGAAGAACGCACAAGTAAGACCAGAGTTTGCAAAAATGGTAAAGTCATTGAATTAAAGGATCTGTACTTTATGATCAGAACAGACCGGATAAACGAATAGAACAAATGAAGATAAATATGTATGACCTGACAGCCATTTTGGATATATGGTTGCATGTGAACTAAGGCCAGGATATATGTGTTCAAGCATGTTTGACACTGCAGAAGTCAAGAAGCCAGGAAAATGTAGTGGGCAAGCTCTGTTAATTAATAGTCCAGAGATTACTTTAGTTAAGAGCACGGTATAGGATCAGTTTGGTTAGAGATGAGAAATATCAAAGGTGGGAAGTCACTTGTAGGAATAGTTTGTATAGGCTTAGTTACAGTAGCCATATTGTAGAATAGAGTACAAAGGAGGAAATGGGGGCTTATAGGAAAGGAACTGCAATAAAACAGATGATATTAATCTTCATATAGATTAGCTGAATCAAGTTGGCAAAGGTAGCCTGGAAGATAAATTCATAAGAGTCTATTTGGGTCAATTTCTCAGAGTAAGTATGTTAAGGGCCAAGTAGGTAGCAGAATATTATAGATTGCAGAAATCATATTGGCAGAAGAAGGCAGAAATTGAGTTCAATTGGGACAGTTTCTTAAATCGGTATATTTTAGTGCCAACCAGATAGCAGGTTATTTTAGACTTGGTACCGTACAATGAGACAAGATTAATTAATAACCTAAGGAACCTCTAGGCAACAGTGATCACAGCATGATAGAATTTTACATTTAGTTTGAAGCTGAGAAGTATGGTCGAAGATGAGTATCTTGCTTTTGTAATTGTCTTCAAGTTTGAGGACAGAGTTGATTAATGTGAACTGGGAAAATAGGTTGGAGATTAGATAAACAGTGGCAGATGTTTAAGGAATATTTCATAACTCACAGCAGGAAATATGTTCCATTCTGAAAGAGATTCAGAAAAGGATGTACAATCCCAGACTAATTAAAGAAGCTGAAGGGGGGGCGGTGGTGGGCGGGCAGATAAAGCATACAAAGCATCTGTTGATAGATCAGAAGATTGGAAACCTTTTTAGATATAGCAAAGAATGATACAAAAGGAAGAGATCAGAGAAAGCTAGCTCGAGTTATAAAAAGTTTTTACTATTTAAAAACAGAAAATGCTGGAAAATCTCAGGTGTTCTGAAGAAATCGTATTGAATTTGAAATGTTAGCTCTATTCCTTTCCACAGATGTTGCCAGAGATTTTCCAATGTTTTCTGTTTAGCATCCTAAGTATTTTGCTTTTGTTTTACAGCTTCTAATATTTAAAAAAAAGCATAACTAAAGTAAGCATTAGTTCCTTAGTGTGACTAGGAATTAATAATGGGGAAACAAGAGAATGATGAAAACATTGAAAATATTTTGTTTCCCTTCACGATAGAAGGCACAAACAAGAAACTTGAAAATCAGGTGAAGAGAAGAGAGGAACTTAAAACAATCACTGGGAAAATTGCTAGAATTAAAAGCTAGCAAATTCCTTAGACCTGATAGCTCACTGGCTTGCATCCTAGAGTCCTTCAGAAATGGCCACGTATGATGGATGCATTTGTTGTCCAAAATTCCCTACATTCTGGAAAGGTTCTAGTGGACTGGAAAATCACTTGTATAATACCTTTATTCAAGGTGGGAAAGCAGGAAATGATAGGCGACCTAATATCTGTTACAAGGAAAAGGCTTGAATTCATTATTAAAGTAGTTGGACATTTAAAAAATCGTGATACAATCAGGCAAAGTGAATATAAAGAGAAATAGGGAGAATTCTTCAGCTGATCATGCCAGTGGGATTCTTTGATCCCACTGCAGTGAACAGAGATTTGGCTGAGCGCCAAATTTTCTGTCCTCGTTGGCAGTGGAGCGTAAATGACTGGAGAATTCCAGCCATAAGTAATTGACTAATTATTTGAGGATATAACCAGTAAGATGGACTATAGATGTGGTGCACTTGGATTTCAAAAGTCATTTGATAAGGTGCTGTGCCAAAAGTTGCTGCATAAAATAGGGATTCAAGATATAACATGAATAGGGGATTGATTAAAAACAGAAAGCAGAGATTGCGTGGAATGTGTCACTTTCAGGTTAGCACCACAGAGATCAGTGGCCTCAACAACTTATATCAATTACTTGGAAGAAGGGGCTGGTTGTATACTTGGTAAATTTGCTGCTGATGCAAAGATAGTTGTCAAGATATATAGAGCCTACAGATGTTTAGATAAATCAAGTGAGTGGGCAAATGGAATATAATGTAGAGGAAATATGAATTAGCCCATTTTGGCAGATAGAACAAAAAAGCAATATAATGAAATGAAGAGAGACTGAAGAACTCTGATTCAGAGAAATTCTGGTACATCAATCTCAAAATCCTACTGTGCAGTTTCATCAAGTGATTAGAAAAGTAAATGGAATGTTGGTGTTTACCACTGCAATGAAGTTACTGTGAAATTCGCTGCTTGGCTCGTTGCCTGTGTGGAGTTTACATGTTCTCCCCGTGTTTCCGTGAATTTCCTCCGGGTTCTCTGATTTCCTCCCGCAGTCTGAAAGATGTGCTAGTTAGGTGCATTGATACCAACAGACACTGGAGTGTGACGACTACAGGAATTTCACAGTAACTTCATTGTAGTGGTAAATTGTTAAATTAAAGTGTTAAATCCTCATTGTTAGTTTTACATGTGACTAATAAATGAACTTTAAAAACTTTGATATATTTTTGAAACTAATTGTACTGTTGGTTATATGCTGATCCACTAGGCCAGAATTAGTAGAGCCTCACCTCCCTGATAAATGGAAAAAAGGAAAACGCACTGATGGTAAGAATCTCAAAATCTTTCTATATTAAAACTCCCAGAACTACAAGTCAGGAAAATTATGCCTTCGCTTTCATAGATCATGTGGAAATAAAGTGGATGAAAAATTTCTATATTTTGCTGAAGGCAATTTACCATGTTGATCAATATAGAATTTTAATGTAATCTCCGTAGATTTTTTTCTCATCTTATTGTTGACTACTGTTTTTTTTTAACCATTGCTATGACAGTAGACCAGTATTGGGGTTAATCTATATCTTATAATGGAAAGAGCCAATTTTGCAGTGAGGATGTGGAATTGCGAAATGGTTGGGGGAAACAAGTTTAATTTAAGAAATGTTTTACTAGGTATCATTTTCCTGTATATAATATATACTTGCCTCCTTGTGGTTTGAGGTGTTGTATTGATCTTAAATTCTAACAGCATGTTATGTGCTGTGGATTTGTTTCACTTGAAATTGAATTTAGACTATCCAAATTCATTTAACTTAGGAACGCCACCCAGCAACAGAGGGAGGAGGCGTGTATCCCGCCCACCTGAGCCTAATTTAACACGAACTCTTAAAGGTGAATGAATCATACTCCTAACATCCTTGAATTAATTGTGTGGCATTTGGGATTGGACCATTAGTAATTTATGTTCAAAATTCATTTTTATTTTTAAAAATTGTTCTTTATACGCACACAAATTCAAATACAATTAACATACTCAGGTAATGGAGAAGTGCAGCATTTAGCTCTAAAAGGGAACAGCACAGTGGGGAGTATATTGCAAGTGTTCAAATATTTCCTGAAATAGTTAATAACAAGTGTGCTGATTTCTCTTTGTTAGACTCCAGCAGTTCTGCACTAGAAAAAGTTCCACAAGTACCAACGACTCCAAGCAGCCCGGAGATAGAAGTTACCATTGAAGGTATTTTATGTTTATGTGATGTGAAACTTTTTATTCCTTTTAATTTTATCATTGATTGGGTTTTGTCTTCAAAGGCACTCTTTTTTTTGTTTGGAAGTTTTTATAGATACTGGCCTCAAGTTTGGTTTGCTAATTCATAACTGTGGCTTGCAAGCACTGGGAGCCCTGCTGATTGTCTTAGTTGGCATGTTGTACAGGTGTGGTTGGTTAAGCTGTAACAGTAGCCTTCTACCCTTTGCCAGAATTTTACAAGAATGATTCTAAGTATCCAGCTAGTGTGAAAATGGGAGAGTTGCAGATCTGTTTTTCGGGCAAGTTGTCATTTCCACTCTTGTGGACTTCGACATTGAAAATATGGGCTACTTCCGTTCTAGCTGCTGCAGGCTTAATTCACAAGTCAACTGTGGAGGGAGCTATTATGCACATGCAGATTGAACCCACCACTGCACCTGCAGAATGGCAGCTGGCCTCCTGTCCGTCACTTACCAATCACATCTGCAGAGTGGCAGCAGGGCCTGCCTCCCTCCCTCCCTCAGTTGGGCCTTCCCATGACGGTGCCGTGATGGGCAAGGCGCCAGGCTAAAATTGCCTACGGGGCACTCCCCCTTGCTCTTGGCCTCCCTGGGGGGACTTAAATGGCTTCCGGTTCCACTGGCAAGGCCAACATGACACTTCGGTGTTCGTGGAGCAGGTGTTTTCCTCGCTAAAGAGAATCCCTGTCAGCAAGACCGGACAATTCAGCTAGGCTCATTATGAACTCGTCGGAATTCTGGATCTTGTAACAGCTGAGAAATCAGACGTGATCCTGATTTCTCTGCTCGCGTGCAATTTTATCAGATCACCCCAAATTCATTTAATTGGGCAGGGTAAACTGGTTAAATCCCTGACAGTGTTTCCTAAAACTTTTATCTATCTTCTGCCTGCTTATTTGGGTAAGTGAGGTGTGACCCCAAACACTATATTTTATATAAAATAAATGTGTCATATATCTGGCTGCCAACTTATAATAGATAAAGTAGCTGTTTAAAAAAAAACATATTGCTGATTTGCAGTACAACTTTAGGAAACTTTAGGATTGACCTATAATTTTTTGAAAACTAATTGTTTTGACAATTGACAACACTTTCGTATTAATTACACAAATAAAACTGAAATCTTGTTTGTTTTTATTGGCAGCTTCTGATGACACACCACCAGTCAAGACAGTTACAAATATCGCACAAGCAAATGATTCAAATGCAACGTTCAAACAAAGAGGCAGGGAATTCTCTTTTGGTAAGAAACACCGTTAAACCATTTGAATATCTTTTCCAAACACTTTGGAGTCAGGATATATAGTTGTAATTGTGGATTATTGCAAAACCTATTAGTTTTGAATAGTAGACTGTAGTAATGGCAACATTTAAAAATAAAGTTCTATTCTTGGACAGTGACGTAATCCTACCTATTTGGGACTGTAAAAAAAAAAAAATGCTGCCCCACAGAATGAACATCCTACAACATAATTTTGAGTGTATAATGGGGACCTTGGGAAAATTTTGGAAGTTTCTTCTTTTATGTTTTTTTAGATGGTTATTGCAGGACGTACCAAATCTCAGAGAAACCTGGCAAATGTCTCTCAGTTCTTTCTTTTGTACTTTTAACCACAAGAAGAAAGGTACACTGAATCCAGTAACACTTCTGGAGGCATTTTAAATATTAGAATAACACATTATTATTCACATTATTCACATGAGGAATAGGAAGGGAGAGGTTACTATGTTGGGTGTGTACTACAGACCGCCCAACAGCCCACGGGCCGTGGAAGAAGGGATATGCAGGGACATTTTAGGTAAGTGTAGGAAGAATAGGGTGGTTGTAGTGGGAGATTTCAATTTCCCTGGGGTAGATTGGAAGGTGCCCAGAGCGGAAGGTGCAGATGGGGAGGAATTTGTACAGTGTGTTTTAGAAGGGTCCTTGGAGCAGTATGTGGATAGCCCGACTAGAGAGGGGGCTATACTGGATCTGGTTCTGGGGAATGAGCCAGGGCAGGTGGTTGATGTTGTAGTAGGAGAGCATGTGTCAAATAGTGACCACAACTCTGTCTGCTTTAGGATATTAATGGAAAAAGATGAAGCCTGCCTTAAGGGGAGGGTATTAAACTGGGGGAGGGCTAGATACAGCCAGATTAGGCAGGATCTTAAGGATACTGACTGGGATAAGCTGTTCGAGGGTAGGTCGACGCTGTACACGTGGGAGTCTTTCAAGGGAAAACTAAAATCTTTGCAGGAAAGACACGTGCCGGTAAGGAGGAAGGATGGGAAAGGTAGGATTAGAGAACCGTGGGTTACTAGGGATATTGAGGACTTGGTCAGGAAGAAGCGGGAGGCGTACGTTAGATCTAGGCAATTGGGGACAGAGGCAGCGCTTGAAAAATATAGAGAGTGTAGACGGGATCTTAAAAGGGGTGTCAGAAAGGCAAAAAGGGGCCACGAAATGGCTTTGGCAGGTAGGATTAAAGAAAATCCTAAGGCATTTTACTCCTATGTAAGGAGCAAAAGGATGGTTAGAGGGAAGATTGGACCTCTCAGGGACAGAGGAGAGGAACTATGCTTAGAGCCTGAGGGAATGGGGGAGATCCTGAATGAATACATTGCATCGGTATTCATGCGGGAGAGGGGCCTGATGTCTGGTGCCGGCTTTGAGAAATTTGAGGACCCGTTAAAGGAAATAATCATTACAAGGGAAGAGGTGTTGGGGCTTTTAGGCAGCGTAAAGACTTATAAAGCTCCGGGGTCTGATGGCATTTACCCCAGGCTGCTAAGGGAGGTGAGAGATGACCTTGTTGGGCCTCTGACGCAAACCTTTGTCTCTTCTTTGGACACAGGTGAGGTCCCAGAGGACTGGAGGATAGCAAAAGTAGTACCGTTGTTTAAAAAGGGTCAGAGGGATAACCCAGGAAACTATAGGCCGGTGAGCTTGACTTCAGTTATAGGTAAGCTAATGGAGAGGATCCCAGGGACAGGATGTATGAGCATCTGGAGCGCTGCGATCTGATCAGGGATACGCAGCATGGCTTCGTTAAGGGGAGGTTGCGCCTTACGTGTCTAGTGGAATTTTTTGAAGAGGTGACAAAAACGGTTGATGAAGGACATGCCGTTGATGTCGTCTACATGGATTTCAGTAAGGTGTTTGACAAGGTCCTTCATGGTAGGCTGATAGAAAAGGTGAAGGCGCGTGGGATATAGGGCCAGGTATGTAGATGGGTTGAGAACTGGCTTGGGAGGAGGAGACAGCGGGTAGTAATGGAAGGCTCTTTTTCCAACTGGAGGTCTGTCACTAGTGGTGTGCCACAGGGCTCAATACTAGGACCTCTTCTATTTGTGGTTTATATAAATGACTTGGAAGAGGGGGTAGGTGGTGTGATCAGCAAATTTGCTGATGACACTAAGATGCTTGGATTGGCAGGAACTGAGGAGCAGTGCCAGGCAATACAACAGGACATAGATAGGATGGTAGATTGGGCAGATAGATGGCAAATGGAATTTAATCCGGATAAATGCGAGGTGATGCATTTTGGCCGGAATACTGTAGAGGGGAATTATAGGATAAAAGGTAAAACTATCCGGAGTATAGAGACGCAGAGAGACCTGGGTGTGCAGGTTCACAAGTCTCTGAAGGTGTCAGTACAGGTGGAGAATGTGATAAAGAAAGCGTATGGTATGTTAGCCTTCATAGGAAGGGGTATAGAATACAAGAGTAGGAGTTTGATGTTGCAAGTGTATAGAATGTTGGTTAGGCCTCATTTGGAGTACTGCGTCCAGTTCTGGTCGCCGTACTACCGGAAGGATGTGGAGGCCTTGGAGAGAATGCAGAGGAGATTTACCAGGATGCTGCCTGGTATGGAAGGGCTGTCTTACGAGGAAAGATTGAACGCACTGGGGTTGTTTTCACTTGAAAGACGTCGGCTGAGAGGGGATCTATTAGAGGTATATAAGATTATGAGGGGTATAGATAGAGTAAATGGTGGTAAGCTTTTTCTACCATTAGATTCGGATAGAACGAGGGGTCATGGCCTTAGGGTGAAGGGGGCTATGTATAAGACTAATATTAGAGGGCATTTTTTCACACAAAGGGTAGTGGGGGTGTGGAATGCACTGCCGAGTAAGGTGGTGGGAGCAGGCACGCTAGGGTTGTTTAAGGGTCTCTTGGACAGCCACGTGAGCGGTCTGCATATAGAGGGATATAGCAGGACTGTCTAAATATCTTATTTGTTTCCACAGGCAATTCGGTCCACCTTGTTGACTAACAAGGTGCATGCATTCGGCAGGTCGTGCGAGGGCTGCTCTTGGATGTTGCTTCAGGAGTGGCCTAGTGCTTCAAGTCGTTAGTGTATGCTTAAACTGGACCATCTGATGGGCAACATGACAGCTCCGAGACTATCGCTGTTGCTGTGCAGACACATAGATTTGGGCCTGTGTCTGCGGGAGTTTGCGCGTTCTCCCTGTGGTTGCGTGGGTTTTCTCCGGGTGCTCCGGTTTCCTCCCACATCCCAAAAATGTGCTCTTAGGCTGATTGGGTAAAAAATTGTCCCTATATTGGTCCCTATATGGGAATCTTCCACAATAGGCATAGCCTAAAGTCATGGATATGTCATTAAGATGTTAGGACTGCGGCGCGGGCTCGTTGGGCTGAAGGGCCTGTTTCCCGTGCTGTGTTGCTCTTTGTTCTGTTATTAACAACAAGATTACACTGTTCAAATTAATCTTAAAATATTCCCCCCCAAAAAACTTAGACTCAAATAAATATCTTTTTAGGCAATAATCCCTTGTGTTTAACTATAGAAATTTCAGTAATACTGCTCTAACACAAAGATGGTATTGTTTTAGAGAGGTATACCAAATTAAAGCTTACTCCTCACTTCCATTCTGCAGTGGAATGTCAAACTTCAGACACCAGGCAGATTTTGCACCTTTATGGCTTTACTGGGTAGCTAATTTAAAACTGCTTTCTGAAAAAAAGTCACTTCTCTGATCTGCCTGCAAAGTGGCTTCAGCTCTTTATTCCAATGCAAGATCAAAACCCCAGAAAGTCTCACATGGCCGCTCCCAAGAACTGCTCTCAATACATTACCTTAAGTACCTTTTTTCTCTTTCATCTTTTGATTCTATTGTCCTGAGCTCCTCTTGAACTTGGAATACAAATATCTTTCACGTTCTCCCTGTTGCATTCACTTTCAGACCAAATAAAGTTTATTAACTGTGCCATATTTAGTTATGAAACTTTGCAAGCCTGTATAAGTTTGTTACTTTGCATAGAAAGTTAACAACTGGAAATAATGAGCCCATCTATATATCCTGATGCAAATTTCTACTAACTGCTTGTTACTTGTTTAAAAAAAAATTCACCTTGACCTTGCTTATCTCAAATATATGCCTTTAATATCTTTGATGACCTAAACCCTGCAGCCAAACTGACTTCAGTTTAATTAAGTTAGTTTTGCATAAATGCCAAAGGTATTAAATGTAATACTATTTTTTTTTCACAACAGACCAAAATTTGTAAGTCTGTTTTTGTATTTCAAAACTATTACAATGGTTAAAATATGTGACTAATTTTGAGTCATTACTGCTCTGTTTAAAGAATTTTTGAACTTTACAAACCTAGTGGCTATTTCATTGGAAGTTGTTGTTTTCTGTTGGACATTTTTCAACACAAATTATGATTACAGAATGATCTTCACAAAATCACAAAATTGTTACAGTGCAGAGAAGGCCATTTGGCCCATTTTGTCTGCACTGGCTCATCATATGAGCAATTCACCCAGTGTCATTTCCCTACTTTCTATCCATAACACTATACATTTTCCTTTTCTGGAATCAGTTCAGTTCCTTTTTGAATGCTTTAGGAAGCGATTTAGGGAGGCAGATGGAGAGCTTGAACCCATACAATTGAAGGGATGAATGCCAATGGTTAAGTAATTTTAAAATCAGGAATATGCAAAAAACCAGAATTCTGGAGGAATGCAGAAATATTGGAGGATTGTGATGCTGAAAAAGAATGACAGGGAGAAGGTGAGGCTGTGTGGGAATTTTAAAACAAGTGTGGCAATTTTAATATTGACCTGCTGGCAGTTTGGAAGACAACACAAGTTATCAAGCGTAGGAACAGGTTGTGAATGGGACTTGCTGCAAGTTAGTATGCAGGCCACAAAGTTTTTAAGGAATTTGAGTTTTGTAGAGTGGAAAATGGGTGGCTCTAGTTGAACTTTTGAGGTAGGAAAGTCTAGAAAGAAAATGGTAAGTGATTGTTGTAATAGTCACAGATTGGGAAGAAGCTGGAGTGGAGAATAAATACTTGTGTGGAATGGTTGGGCCATTGTGTTTGTTCTGTGTAAATTTGAAGGTGCCAAATAGATGGATGATAGCTTCAGTATCAGATGAACTGAAGTGGAGAGCCACGTTACAATATCCTATTTGAACTCTGAAGTAAATTTGGATCCAGTTGTCTAAAATTTGTTGCAACATTTTTTAAAATTTAATCTGTGTTGCTGCACTGGAGTTCACGTATTGCTGTGTCTAATTGACAATTGATAGTTATTGTGTTGTACATGGAAGTGCTAGCTAGGTATATCTCAACTGTGTAAGCAGTTAATACCACTCTCCAAGCTAGCTGTCTCTCAAAGTAATGGAGAGGATTTTTATTTTGAGCCTTTTTTTAGATTTTTAGCTTAAGCTAAATCAGCTTAAGCTGAATTTTAGATTTTCTTCAGTTATTTTCATCAATTTTTTTCCTCATTTCAAGCTCGCTGCTTTCTGATCCCTCTTGTGAAACATATTGCTATATACACTACAAGTTGTTGATGAATCTCTGTTGTTTCAAGTACTGTCACTCCACTAAAATGATAGCTTTAATTTGAATGCCTTTGTTATGAAAAAGCATGATGTTTCTTGGCATTACAGGGGTCATTAAATAGGCCACTGTGATTACAATTGTGGGGAACATTCTCCATTGCTTATTACATAGGCTAATTTCAAAGCAGCCTTAAGATCATACTAGAGCCACGTAAACCTCCATATTGATAAACAAGTAATACTTCTGAAGGAATAAAAGAGGTTCGCCTTGAATTTCTTTGATTTAAAATTACGCCGTACAAATTTTTTCCAATAATTGCAATTCTACAACAACTAAGTGATTTGATGTTCAATTATCTTGAAATTTATATATATGCATACATGTATAAATGCATCACTGTAGAATCTGACAGTGATTTTGTTATTACAGAACAATGGAATGCCAAAATTACTGAGTTGAAACAACAAGTGGAGACACTATTCAATGAAAAATGTAGTAAGTATTTGCTTTACTGGAAAGAAACTGTATGCTTTAGAAAATGTCTTATGTAAATATTTAGCCATCAATACTAATTTTCCAAGATTACTTAGTATTGTTGGAAGTCATGTAGCTTCTAGTTGATGCATTTCAATTGTGTAATATTTTAGTGGCATCTTTACTTTCCTGATATTTTTGTTAATTGAAATATCTTGTGGAATATATGAGTAGAACATAATGCTCATTTTGCTTCGTATGTTGGTATGGGTGGCACGGTAGCACAGTAGTTAGCACTGTTGCTTCACAGCTCCAGGGTCCTGGGTTCAATTCTCAGCTTGGGACACTATTTGTGTGGAGTTTGCACATTCTTCTCGTGTCTGCGTGAGTTTCCTCTGGGAACTCCGGTTTCCTCCCACAGCCCAAAGATGTGCGGGTTAGGTATATTGGCCATGCTAAGAAAATCGCCCCTTAGTATCCAGGGATGCGTAGGTTGGAGGGATTTGTGTGTGTAATATGTTGGGATATGGGAGTAGGGCCTGGATAGGATTGTGTTCAGTGCAGACTCCATGGACCGAACGACCTCTTTCTGCACTGTAGTGTTCTATGATCTGTGGTATAGTAGATTATCGAAAAAGAGTGAACCTATGCAGACAAGTAGAGGATTCTTCCTATGTTTTATGTTAGGTTTCTTCTTTTCTAGTTTAAGTATGCTCTCTTAGGTTTAAGAACTCATACCTCGTAGGTCAAAGAGTTTATTAAGAATTCATTCAAAACGTACACCAGCTTTTCAATATTGCTCAACCCCTTTCTCTTACTGCAAGGTATCTCTAGTCTCTCTCAGCTTTTCTATTGTTCTTACGGTCAAAATGTTACCAATCTTCTCCCGTCTTCTATTGTTTTCTCCTGTTTCCTTTGTTTGGGGGGCAGTGGGGAGCTTGTATAACATTCCCATCAGCATTTCCTGACTGTTGCTAGCTGAACATATTGATTCTATTTCCTGATCTTCTGAACCAAGCTCTTGTCTCTATTGTCCAATCAGCCTAATCCTTCCTTTTTTCATTGTGCTTGTCTTTCCAAAATATGGTGTATCCTAGATTATTTAAAGGTATTTATCCCTGTAATGGTGATTGTCAAATTATTCTACTCGTTCATTTATATGATATTGCGAATGCTTAGTGTGTTTAGATAAGAGAGCCTTTAATTTTTTTTTCTACTGTTCTGTGTGTGGATTTTACTTGCTGACAAGTATAACTGTTGGATCCTGTCCCACTCTCCTTTTATTCACGTTACCTTGACTTTTCTCTTTGGATTTCTAATTCCCCCTTTGTTAAAGCCAAATCCTTTTGCATTTGCTGTTGAGATATGAGTACCGCTGACAAAGTTAGTATTTATTACTCATCCCCAATTGCCCTTAAACTGAGGGGCTTACTAGGCTTTTTCAGAGGGCAGTTAATGGCCAACCACATTTATGACCATACAGCAAATTTCCTCCACTGAAAAACTTCAGTGAATCAGATGGAATTTTACAACTTATTGTTAATTATGAAATAGCATTTTACTCCAGATTTATTAATAGGTTTTAACTCCTATTCCTCTAGATTATATGTCAGTAACATAATCACTGTTCTATCCTTTCCCCAAAAGTGTGATATGAGCAGTGTTTTGATTTTTTGCTTTTCCTTCATCTCTTGCTGTCCTTATCCCTGGCAGCCTTGCAGGTGGCCAAGCCTGATTATGTAGAAACAAACATTCATGTACAGATCTAGATAAAGAGTTGACCAATTGGAAATATGATCCAGAATAACTAACCAGATTCAATTTTTCGGTTGGGTAACATCACACACTTCAGCCATGTGAGCAGCTGGTTCATAGTTACAGCCAAATAGTATCTGAAGCATGCAGTCCACCTTGCTTTGAATTAGGGAGGTGCTTCTCCCAAAGGTCAAGAGCACATTAATGTGCTGGAACATCCTGGCAGTGGGCACAGCAATAAAAATAACTGAAATGGGTTATGTAGACAGAAACAAAAGCCAAGAAGGAGAGATGTTTGATCTAACCCCAAAACCTGATTACTGATCAGGCTTAGCCTTCTGCAAGGTTGGCAGGGATAAGGGCAGCAAGAGATGAAGGAAAAGCAAAAATCAAAACACTGCTCACATCACAACTTTGGGGAAAGAATAGAATTGTGGTAATGTTACTGGACATATGTAACTTTAGTTTGTATTTTCATAATGGTATCGTGGGCCATAACAAACATCAATTTTGATGGTGATTATTAATCATTTCATGATTTAATTATTTAGCTACTTCCACCTGCTTGCGTGCAAAAAATTTCAAGAGTCATTTTGTAAGCTTGCTAATTTGTTGCAGGTGAAGCATTAGGAACTTCAGAGCCAGTGAGAGTACCTTATGCATTGTTTGAATCTCATCCGGATGATTTCTACATCGAAGGCTTGCCTGATGGTGTGCCTTTCAGGAGGCCGTCAACTTTTGGAATTCCTAGATTGGAAAAGATTCTTCGAGCAAAAGCCAAGATCAAATTTGTAATTAAAAAGTAAGCATGCTTTTACCATTATCCAGGATAAATTGAAATTAAGCCTACTTTGTAATGTAAATTAATGTGTATTATACCAATATAATCCACAATAGAACAGAAATATAGGCCAGAATTCTCTGGTCATTTGCATCCGACATTGGTGCCAGCGAGGACCGAAAATTTTTGACACTCAGCCAAATCTTCATTCATTACAGTGGGACCGGAGAAATCCGCTGCTGTGAACAGCTGTGGAATGCAGCCTACAATAACTACAGCAGCTAAATATAAGCCATGTTTTTGTTTCCTGGCTAGACATACTGAGGCTCTGCTAAGTAATGGCTTAGTGTTGTTCCTAGTTTAACAGCTAGAATATTGATAAGATACAGTATGCTGTGTTAAATTAATACCTCATTATGGATATTGTAATCGCTTGAGTGGTCTCTTAAGCTTGCATATCAATGTGTAAAACGAGGCAACACCAGTATTGCGAGGCTGAAATTTTCAGGAAAGGGAAAAACATTAAATCTGAGTGACGTATGATTCAGTAATACAGTTCAGTTTATACTAATCTTGAGGCCAAAAGGACTTTTAAAACTTTCAATGATGGGAAATGGACATCTCAGGCTAGGTGAGCATTTATTGCCCATCACTGATTTCCTTTTAGAAGGTGATAGTGAGCTACTGCCTTAAATTGCTGTTGTCCATGATACCATTAGGAGTAAATTCCAGGATTTTGACCCAGCAACAGTACAGAAACAGCAATATATTTCCGAGTCAGGATGGTGAGTAGCTTGGAAGGGAACTTCCAGGTGGTGGCATTCCATGTATCTACTGCCTTTGTCTTTCCAGGTGGTAGTAGCTATTGTTTGGAAAGTATTGTTTTAAGAAGCTTTGGTGATTTGCTGAAGTATGTCTTGTAGATTCTTCACACTGCTGCCACTGTGTGGGTAGTGAAGGGAGTGAATGTTTATGAATGGGATGCCAATCAAGCACGATGTTTTGTCTAGTATGACACAGATGCTATTTTGGTTAGGTTGTTTTCCTCACTGCTGCTTTGAATCATTACATCATCTCTCCCCCCCCGCCCCCATATTCTGTTTTGATGTTTTGCTTTTGCTGAAACTTTTCTCCTGTTTCTGAAGATGTATTTTTTTTTGTAGCATGAAATTTGCTGATAAGTTTGATCATGTTCAAACTTGAACTAGTTACATGGTACAATTTGACAGGTTAGGCAAACAATTCAGGAGGATGGCTGATGAGTGACAGGCTGATTATAGGTATAAAGAGACAAAGTTATGTAGGAACACTGACTTTTGTTGGGGGGATTGGGAAAAGAAGTATTTATGTGCTGTAAGTATTTAAAAAAATAATGCAAAAGTAAGCGCATCATCTGAATTGGGCAACTAATATGGGAATGCAGGATAAACATAGAACATAGAACGATACAGCACAAACAGGCCCTTCGGCCCACGAGTTGCGCCAATCACATCTACCAATCCACAGACCTATCTATAAACCCCCTATCCTATTCTTTTTCATATACTCATCCAGAAGTCTCTTAAAAGACCCCAGTGAGCTTGCCTCAACAACCTCCGACGGCAGTCGGTTCCATTCACTCACCACCCTCTTGAGTGAAAAACCTACCCCTGACATCTCCTTTGTATTTGCTTCCCTGCACCTTAAATCTGTGTCCTCTCGTAGTGACCATTTCAGCTCGGGGAAATAGTCTCTGAGAGTCCACCCTATCTATTCCTCTCAACATTTTATAAACCTCTATCAGGTCGCCTCTCAACCTACGTCTCTCCAGTGAGAAGAGTCCCAGCTCCCTCAACCTATCTTCATAAGGCCTGCCTCCCAATCCAGGCAGCATCCTTGTAAATCTCCTCTGAACTCTCTCAATAGCCTCTACATTCTTCCTATAATGAGGCGATCAGAACTGCGCACAATACTCCAACTGGGGTCTGACAAGAGTCTTATAGAGCTGCATCATTACCTCCTGACTCCTAAACTCTGTTCCTTGATTAATGAAGGCCAGTACACCGTACGCCTTCTTGACCACTTCCTCCACCTGTGAGGCCGATTTAAAGAGTCCTATGGACCCGGACCCCGAGATCCTTCTGCCCTACAACACAGCTAAGACTCCTACCCCTTATATTGTACTCCTTCATCCCATTATTCCTGCCACAATGGACCACTACACATTTATCTGCGCTGAAGTCCATCTGCCACTTCTCTGCCCAGTCTTGCATCCTGTCTATGTCCTGCTGCAACTTTTGGCATCCCTCCAGACCATCCACAACACCACCGATTAACGTTTAGAGATTCAAATAAAAATATTTTGTCTCTCAGACTTGTGATCATTTCTAATAAAATAAATTTAATTTTGGGATCAATGACTCATGGGGAAGTTTAGTTGGGATAATTGCTTATTTTTTAAAAAAATTGATGACTGAAAATAGAAATTGAGGGCTGGGGAGATGGAAAGGAACCTGTCCATGGTTGGTAGGTAGGGAGAAAAGCATGATGAAATAACCACACAAGAACTCCTGGATGGAGCTGGTTTAATATTTTTGTAATCTTGCTTTAGATTCAATGTTCTTGCCTCTGTTCCAGTTCATTGCATACATTATATAACAATTGACAATTCTTGAGAGAAATTCTTGGCTGAAACTGTACTATACTATTTGATTTTAAAATTGAATCTTCCTCAACAGACCGGATTTGTTTCAGACTGCATTACAGGAAGCTTCAAAGCGCCCTCAGAGTGAGTACTGAAATATTACTCGAGCAATATATAGACGATACTGGCAAAATACTACACAGTAATCATATGACAACAAGCCATAAGTTTTTTAACACACCAAATCCAACTATTGAAAAACATATCAATATCGACTGTTGTGAAATTTCAGGATATGTAACTGAAGCATCCAGAATTGATGCTTGTTGATCCGTAACCCCTCTATTTTTTTAATGCAGCCTTTCACTGTTTGATTTAAAGCTTGCAGCTAATAACACAGACTGGGGAGACTTATTGGTTAGCCCAGTAGTGAGAAGAGTATCTGGAATCCAGATAAATCCACCAAAAGCTCATTGTATACAGTATACAACAATTGACAATTCTGTTAATAGGTAACCGGGTTGATGAGGGTAATGCTGTTGATAAGTACATTGACTTTCAAAAGGAATTCGATGCAGCACTATGAAACAGACTGTGAGAAAAGTTATAGCTCATGGAATAAACAGTACAGTAGCAAAATAGATACCAAGTTGGCCTTGGGTGACGGTCTGTGGAGGTTCCATGTTCTCCCCATATCTGCATGAGTTTCATTTTGGTGCTCCGGTTTCCTCCCATAATCAAAAGATGTGTAGGTGAGGTGGATTTGCCATGCCTTGGCAAAAAAGGTTTGCTCAGGCTTTTCTATCTAATAGCACATTCACTGAGGGATTTACGGGGAGCATACCTCATGCTATGAAATGTGGATCAAATAAGAATGCAGAATTATGTTCTTTTCAAATCTTGAGGTTACTTCCCTGGGTTTGTTGAAATGCACAGAGTATTTAGTGTTTCAGTTAGACTGAATGAAGATTCAATTCATGGTTGCCAGGGCTGCTGGAAATAGAGCTGTAACATTTCTTGGGTATTACCATGACCAGAAAAGTATTTTTGATCAACCACTGGTCTTGATGTGCTTTTTAATTGGCCATTGTTCCAGTTGAGTATTGGGTCATAGGAGCATTATCAATATGAATGTACTTAATTTTATACACTTCTTCAATGACCTGTTTCCTTTTTTAAAATAGCAAGGTCGCAAACTTCCTTGGAAGAGAAAACCCCAGAGGTGAAAAAACCAACAACTATTACTACTACAACAACGACTGCAACTGCTACTGCTGCAGGTAAATTGTAGTAACTCCCTCCCCATCTCTGCCCTGTATATTGAATTAAGTACGGCCAGATTCTTTACTTGGATGCTTTTCTTAAAACTGGTAATATTGACATTAATAATTACTGATTTACTTGTCCAAAATTTTAGTACAATTTACGGTGCTTATTGTCAATAAGCACTTGCTGCTGGGTATAGCTTAGAGGCTAACCAGTGTGGGTTTTTAATACAAATAGGTTATCGTTGATGCCTGCTCAGTGTTAACTGAGTTGTCACTGGATACATTTTATTTAACAGATTAAATTATTAATTTCACTTTGCAACTGAATCCTTTATTGTAGAAATTTGAAGGAAAATATGCAATCCCAGGAATACAAAGATTTTCCAAGATCTTTGAGGTGAAGGTTTAGACATTAGCTCCTCATTTTGGTAGCACAAGATGATTTTGAAGTTGATGATAGGAGAAGTATGGTAATGCATCTCAATACTTACACGATATTGGCTCACTTAACTCGCCATGATAAAGCCATATGATCAATATTAGAATGGTTTTCTTGTTGTATTTAAAAACTTTAATTCCTTCAAGATAGCTACACAATGATTTCAAGATGATTTACTAAACTGATGATTTATTAGATGATTTATTAGAAACAGGAGAGGAGAGGTCACCCTGTTGGGAGTCTTTTACAGACCTCCTAATAGTTCTAGAGAGGTTGAGGAAAGGATTGCAAAGTCAATTCTGATTAGGAGTGAAAGTAGTAGGGTAATTGTGATGGGGGACTTTAACTTTGCTAATATTGATTGGAATAGCTATAGCTCTAGCTCGTTAGAGGGGTGAGTTTTCGTACAGAGTGTGCAGGAAGGTTTTTTGACTCAGTATGTAGATAGGCCAACTAGAGGTGAGGCTACATTGGATTTGGTGCTGGGCAATGAGCCAGACCAGGTGTTAGGCTTGGGAGTTAGTGAACATTTTGGTGATAGTGACCACAATTCGGTTACGTTCACCTTAGTGATGGACAGGGATAGGCATGAGGCTGGGGGCAGTAGTTATAGCTGGGGGAAAGGTAATTATGAGGCCATCAGGAGAGAATTAGGGTGCATAGATTGGACTAGGAAACTACAGGGACTGGGAACATCTGGAATGTGGTGCTTATTCAAGGAGCAGCTGCTGCGAGTCCTTGATAAGTATGTCCCTGTCAGGCAGGGAGGAAAAGGTCGAGTAAGAGAGCCTTGGTGTACGAAAAAAGTTGATTTGCTGGTTAAGAAGAAAAAGGAGGCTTATGTCAGGATGAGGCTTGAAGGTTCAGTTAGTGCAATGGATAGCTATAGATTAGCCAGGAAGGAGGTAAAAAGTGAATTGAGGAGAGCTAAGAGGGGACACGAGAAGATGTTGGCTGATAGGATTAAGGAGAATCCTAAAGCTTTCTTTCGATATGTTAAGAATAGAAGATTGGTTAGGCAAGATTAGGGCCAGTCATAGACAGCAGTGGGAAGTTGTGCGTGGAGCCTGAAGAGATTGGTGCGGCACTGAATAAATATTTCTCTTCGGTATTCACGCAGAGTGCTGGAAATGTAGCTATGGAGAACACTGAGGTACAGGGTTGCAAATTGGGAAGTATTGTAGTAGATAGGGAGGATGTGCTAGAAATTCTCGAGGGTTTGAAGTCCCCTGGGCCGGACAGGATTTACCCTAGGATTCTCTGGGAGGCAAGTGAGGAGATTGCAGAGCCTCTGGCTCTGATCTTCAGGTCCTCGTTGGTTACGGGTGTGGTTCCGGAGGACTGGCGGATGGCGAATGTGGTCCCATTGTTTAAGAAGGGGAAGAGAGACCTTCCTGGGAATTATAGGCCAGTGATTCTTACTTCTGTTGTGGGCAAGGTATTGGAGAGAATTATTAGGGATAGGATTTATAGTTATTTAGAGAGAAATGAATTTATTGGGGATAGTCAGCATGGTTTCGTGAAGGGTAGGTCATGCCTTACTAACCTCATTGAGTTTTTTGAGAAAGGGACCAGAGAGGTGGATGGGGGTAAGGCGGTTGATGTAGTATATATGGACTTTAGTAAGGCGTTTGATAAGGTGGCCCATGGAAGACTTCTACAGAAAATGCAGATGTGTGGAATAGTGGGTGATTTAGCTAATTGGATTAGAAATTGGCTGGCAGATAGAAGACAGAGGGTGGTGGTTGATGGGAGATTTTCATCGTGGAGTTCGGTGACGAGTGGTGTGCCTCAGGGGTCTGTTTTTGGGGCCCCTGCTGTTTGTAATTTTTATAAATGATCTGGATGAGGGTATTGAAGGATGGATTAGTAAATTTGGGGATGACACCAAAGTCGGAGGAGTGGTAGATAGTGAAGAGGGGTGTTATAGTTTGCAGAGAGACTTTGACAAGTTGCAGAGCTGGGCTGAGAGGTGGCAAATGGAGTTTAATGTGGAAAAGTGTGAGGTAATGCACTTTGCAGGAACAATAAATGTGTAGAGTATAGGGCTAATGGTAGGGCTCTTAATAGTGTTGAGGAACAGAAGGATCTTGGTGTATGTGTCAATAGATCCCTGAAAGTAGGCAGTCAAGTGGATAAAGTTGTTAAGAAGGCATATGGAGTCTTAGCGTTTATTGGTAGGGGGATTGAATTTAGGAGCCGCAGCATCATGTTGCAACTGTACAAAACTCTAGTGCGGCCGCACTTGGAGTATTGTGTGCAGTTCTGGTCGCCACATTATAAGAAAGATGTGGAGGCATTGGAGAGGGACAGAGGAGGTTTACTAGGATGTTGCCTGGTATGGAGGGCAGGTCCTATGAAGAGAGGTTGAAGGATTTGAGGTTGTTTTCGTTAGAAAGGAGGCGGCTAAGAGGGGATCTTATTGAAGCATATAATATGATTAGAGGTTTAGATAGGGTGGACAGTGATAGCCTTTTTCCTAGGATTGAGAAAGCTAGCACGAGGGGACACAGCTTTAAATTAAGGGGTATGAGTTATAGGACGGATATCAGAGGTAGGTTCTTTACTCACAGAGTGATTAGGGAGTGGAATGCCCTGCCTGCAGCTGTTGTAGATGCGCCAAGTTTGGTGGCGTTTAAGAGGTTAATTGATAATTATATGGAAGAGAAGGGAATGGTTAATTTGGAGGGGCATTGCTTTTTATTTTGGTCGGCACAACATCGAAGGCCGAAGGGCCTGTTCTGTGCTGTAATGTTCTATGTTCTATGTTCTATGTTCTAAACTATAACTAGCTTATAGACCCCCAAATGTCCATTTCAGTGAAAAATTCAGAACTACAAAGGCAATTAAATTCTCAGCTTTGATTACAGGTAATTAGCATATACAAATATTGTACGAGTTAGCTCTATCCCTATACATAGTTAAGGTTATATCATGCATACATAAGGGTATAATGTCAAGTTAAAACTTGTGCATGTTACATCGTGAAGAAATGATAGCTTTATCTCTCACCAATGGTATCTCAGCCTCTTTTTCCGTTGTTTCATGTTCTAATGGGCATTCATGAACTCAGCTGCATATCATTCGATTAGATAGTCCTTGACCCTTATCTATATCCTTACTTTAATCAAAACCTTTTGCACATAGCTTTCCCTATGTGACTGGGGTTCAGTTTGCAGCTTCTGTGATCTTTAAACTTGAGATTTTTAATTCTTTCAATCGACTGCTGCAGCAAAAAACCCATCTAGAGCTTGTTGAGTGATTGAGAGAAGGGGATTAGGAAAAGTGTTTCCTGAGTGAGTGGGGTTGAAAGGTTGGGAAGTAGTACTGAGTGATGGATATCGGTGGTTGGGAAAAAGTGTGGGTGGAGGAAGCAGATCTGATTACTGTTGTCTGTGGCGGAGAGGGACTTCACTGAGTCTTCTATCACTAGGCAATATGGTAAGATTGGTTGAAACACACATATTTATATGTATCATATACTGAACTGTACAATGCTGTGGTGGAACGTGAACCGTGGATTATGAGCAGATTACTGGCCACCTGATAGCACTGTCATTGACAGTGCTTTCATCATTTGAGAACAGATTAATTGAATGTAATTGACCAGATTAGATTTGCCCTGGTTGGAATGGGCTGGACAAAACTACACAATTTTCAGCTATATCCTAGAATGCCTTAGCAAAGGAATTGGCTAATTCTGGAGCATGTCATCAGGATTAAAGCTGGGCACACAGTCAATGCAATGTCCAGCATGCTCAACCATTTCTTGATATTACACAGTGAATCAAATTGTCTGAATATTGGCATTGTGATGAAAGGGATCTCGGGTGGATCATCCATTCCATCCTCCTGGCAGAAGCAGAAGATGCTTGTCAATGCTTTTGCACTGACCAGCTTTTTTTTATCCTGCGGCTGTTGACTATATCCTTCACCTCCCTTTAGTTAAATTATCCATCACCAATCATGTCTGGATGTAGCAGATCTTTTAATATGATCCGTTGGTTTTGGTTTATTTTGGCAAATGTATTGGGATACAGTGAGAAGTATTGTTTCTTGTGCTCTATACAGTCGAAACATATTCATTGAGTACATGGGGAGAAGGAATGAGAGGATGGAGGATGTAGTATTGCAGATACAGATATGGTGAGCGTAAAAGATGGAATGAGAGACTATGTTGGGTACAGCTAGTCCCACTCCCATGCCTTTATCCTGGAGCCTTGCATTTTTGATCCTCATGATGATAATCCATTCCTGTCCTAAAGCTAGGATCAGATATGCCACTTCCAAACTCTCAGGCAGTTCTTTCTTGATCTTAACATTCACTGTCAAAAAAAACACTTTTTCATTTCCTCTGGTAGTTTTCTATCGCTTCTGAATTCACTTGTTTTTGATACTTTGACAAGTGGGTGCAGTTCTTCCTTATTTCCTCTGACTACATCCCTCGTAATTTTGAATGCTGCTATTAAATCTCCTTTTCTCCTGTAAGAACAGCCTCATCTCCATTCTCTCCATATAATTGGAGACTCTTGTCTCTTGAATCATTCACAAATCTTTTCTGCAGTCCTGTAATATCTTCACATCCTGTCTGAATTGAGTACCCAGGATTAGACACAGTACTCCAGTGGAGGCTGAATCTGTGTTTTACAAAGCTTCCCCATAACTCCCTTGCTTTTTAACTCAAACCGATAATCCCATATGCCTTATTATCTGCTATCTCAACTTGTCCTGCCACCTTCAACAATTTTTACATATATATTCTCCAGCATCCCTTTTTGGATTATTTTGGATGGTCTTTTCTCTTCCATTCTACCAAAATGTATCACTCTTACTTCTCGATGTTAAATTGCATCTGTCAAGTGACTGCCCATTGCACCTCTATCTATGTACTTTTGAAGTCGATTGCTATCCTCCTTACTGTTCACAATATTTCCACAATTTTGTGTCACCTGCAGACTTGTGCTATGTATGAGCCAGGTTTAAGTCATTAGCATAGATCAAGAAAAATGATCCTAACATTGAACTTGGAGGACTTCCAGTCCAAAAAGTTGTTCATCCACAACTCTCTCCTTCAATTCAGCCGACTTCATGTGCACATTGCCGCTGTCTCTCACTGTTTTGCTGATGGCGTGTTTTGTGGTACTTTATATCAAATACATGTACGTAAATTCTTTGTGTTACCTCCTTGAAATCACAAGCGAATTAGTTAAATACTATCTTTCTGTAACACATCTGAGTTGGCCTTTTTTTAATTAATCTGTGTGACTGTTAGCTTTATTCCAGATTATACCTATTGAATATGCTCCAGTTGTGTTCTCCTACACTTCACATTGAAACAGCATTGCTCCCCAACCTAATAGACTGTGTGGGACTTAATGGCAACATACTGGCCCTGATGTTACAGACTGAGATGGAATGCTATTCTACCGTTACATATGGCCCACAGCCACTCGTAGATGCTGTTTTAAGTCTATTCCATATTGTAGGGTGGTAATGTTTTCAAGATATGAAGCTGAGATATTTCTAATAAATAGTACAATGGATTGGTCAGACCAATAAGGAAAAGTACCAACTAAAGAGTAAAGGGCCTAAAAATAGAAGAAATAAATTATGAGGAAAGGTAAGGAAAATCTGTGTTTGAGTAGTTAGGGAGAATATCTTGAACCATTAAAGTAACAATGAACCCATCTAATTGTAACAGATGAAGGGAATAAGAGAATATATATTTTGACGAAAAGGAGTGGGAACAACTTATTAGTGTGAATATTTGGAATCATCTGTGGCATTAAAGAGTGGAGGTAAATTTAACATACAACTGGATGCTGCTATTAGGGTACTGTTGAATGAATTCTAAGGGGATGATATTTTTCCCATGACTTTCCTTATTATAAATATGACATTTGAGTGGGAATTACTTTATAGAACTTTGGTTGTCTTGAATTGCTTGGGATTAGTAATTGAGTGTTTCTGCTGGCATTAGTACTCTGAATGTTAACAGTGCAAGAAAAAACGTAACTGTAGAAAAAGTGGGCTAAAATATTTTGGAAGTTGACTTATTCTTGAATGTATTTTTTATGTTATTCTTCTGATAATCAATTTTAGACTGGCCATCTAAAATGGTATTCCTATGTTTTACTTTAGTTATGAGTCTGGGTCTGAAAAATGTATCTTTGCTGCTTGCCTCTTCTCTGAAAGAGTCAGACTGAACAGGCTCATTGTGATAACTAAAGCCATATGCTTCAATGTTTAATTTTTCTATATCCAGTCAGCCTTTTTTTAAAGTATTGCATTCATGTAGTATTCAGCAAGCAGCAGTTCATATATACTTCCTATATCATCAAAGAAAATAATAGTTCACAGACTGAAGCAACAGGTAAAATGGCAGAGTTTAATTGAAGAATGAGGATGCACAAAGAAAACAGCATAACAACAACTTACCAATACACAAGTATTGATTTTAAAAGCATCTTTGCCCAAGTTAAAGAATGCTAATTTCTTACATTAGTCACCCCCTGTTTTTGGGTTACCTTGACTGCTAGAATCTAATTGATCAATCCATCGTATTGAAAATAGATCTTTGACTTCTAAACAAAAATAGAAATTGGTGAAGAGGAAGAATTTCTGATATTCCTATACCATCAGCAATGCTGTTACCACCATCAGTACCCACTTTTAAAAGTCAAACTATCATGAGTAGCAGCTGTTAACAATTAACTTCTCAGATGGAATATTATTTAAATGGTGCAGGGACACTGGTGAAGGAGCTGGGAGAAGTTTTAACCTGGTATTACGTGGCCAATAACACTAACATATGGTTGAAATGCTTCCATGTTCCTTTGTTAATATTAATTATCCTAAAACATGGGCTTTGGTTAAAAACAGGGCCAGAATGTGTAACAAGTTACCATGTACCATGTAGATGTGGTTCAAAATGAAAACTTTAATAGTTAATTGATATGTGGACTCTAGAATATGTTGTTTCTTGAAACACACTTGGAGATTTTTTTTTTCTTCTGTACATTTGGATTGCTGCTTTTGAGAGAGGTGCCATGGTAAAAGGTGATGGGAATTTTGTCTTATACTTTTGCACTGCATGATTATCCCACACAAGATTATTTTTGCTTTTTACTACCATGAGTCAGTTTCTCCTTTTATGTTATTTCTTTTGATCTTTGTTTAAATGAGGGTTCTGGTGGTGAGACCATTTCTTAAATTTCTCCATGTAGTTGTAGAAAATAAAGCTCCTGCGTTACCCACTGCCACAGGTGTTGAAGATCTTAATATCATTCAAGTTACAGTCCCAGGTAAGCAGTTTATTTCTGTTTACACCTCCATGCCTGTGGAACTAAAGCTGCCTCATTACACCTGCATGTTATTTTAAAGATTTTTCTCCCTCCTTTATTTAAAACCTGATTTTAAATGACTGAGTCAGTGAAGATTAGATTTGATGTAAAACAGAATACCATTTCTCCATTTACAGTGGTGATCAGGAATGAAAGGATAGTGAATCGAAGGGCACTTCCTTCCTGCTCATTCTTTCTTCTAATGCCAGAAACGAAAGCCGATTTTACTACAGGCAAAAAGGCAACTTAATTGTAAAAGGGGGCATGGCCCTGATGGATAGGAAAAATATATCTTGCTGTAGGAAGAAGTTAAACTTCCAGAAGACAGTAAGGCCAATATTAATGGCAACAACTAAATATGTCCCTGTAATTTGAAAGATGTAAAACTTTTTTTATGAATAAAATGTTCATCCTTTACAGAAGGTGAAAATGAAAAAATGTCCAAGGTAGAAAAAGCCAGACAACTGCGAGAACAAGTAAATGACCTGTTCAGCAAGAAATTTGGTAATGTTTTAATACAAATGTTTGTGTTAGTATGATGTGATTTGTTTTTGACAAAATTGAATTGGATTTTTTTAATGCAAGAGATGGAAACAAATTTTTAAATATAACCCTTATTATAGGCGAAGCAATTGGAATGAATTTTCCAGTGAAGGTTCCTTACAGAAAGATAACCACCAATCCTGGATGTGTTATAGTTGATGGCATGCCTCCAGGAATTCCATTTAAAGCACCCAGTTACCTTGAAATAAGTGCCATGAAAAAAATCCTGGAATCTGCAAACTTTATCAAATTTACAGTCATAAGGTGAGGTGACCGAAGCTTCTCACTAGAACGTCTACTGATCTGATGCTTGGCATTGTGGAATATTATGAAGTGTTAAATGCTTAGGTCATGTCTATAAGTTTTAAAAGGTGGACAACTCTAGAAGAGCAGGCTGGTGTTGTTAATGCACTGTACTGTGCAGCGCATATTGTGATCTTGGTTCTGGAATATAAGGGGGACATACACAATTGAAGCCAACTCTTTTATAAAAACAGAATCCTTGTCTAGAAGGAAAATAGATTGCTCGCTATTGTAACTTTGACAGCAGTTGGGGAACAAAGAACAAAACAGTATGGGGAAACAGGCCCTTCGGCCCAAAGAACCTGCGCCATCACCTCGATGTTCCTCTTCTACCCATGATCCCTGTCATCCCTGTCTTTTGTTTATAGATCTATGCATTAGAACCAAATTTGAGACAATTTAGGGAGAATTTGTTCTGCCAATCAGCCTAAGAGCACATCTTTGGGATGTGGGAGGAAACCGGAGCACCTGGAGAAAACCCAGGGAAAATGTGCAAACTCCCGCAGACACAGGCCCAGATCAATGTATCTGCACAGCACAACGATAGTCACTGAGCTGTCATGTTGCCCATCAAATGGTCCAGGCCAAGCGTACACTAACGATGTGAAGCACAAGGCTACTCTCAAAATCCAAGAGCAGCCCTCTCACGACCCATCGCGTGTATGCCCCTTGTTAGACAAGGCGGACCGACATACCTGTAGGATAAAACAAATACATCAATATCATCAGCAAATTACACACTTCCCACGGAACTCCCACGGCTCATGATGACTATTTTAAATCAGTATTCTATATCCCTCCATTCCAATTCTGTTCATCTGCCCATCTAAGAATCTCTTAAATAACATGACCATGAATATGGGTGGCAATTTTATTGCAAAATATTTGTTTTTAAAAAGTGTTTCTCGTTTCTTTTATATGATAAAATTTACAGTGCCTTTTTCCCCTCCCACAGACCTTTTCCAGGGCTCCTGATTAATAACCGTAAGTGAAAGCACCATGAGAACGAAATTTCAATGTACATGTGATATTGTGTACCAGTAGATTTATGGTTAATCCTTCATGCCTCGAAGAGTAGCACTTAACCTCACTCATTTTTGCATCTTTTAATTTTGCAGAGCTAGCCGAACAAAGTGGAACAGAACAACAGGATGCAGTAGCAGCACTACCAACAACAGCAACACCACCACCACCTCCGTCGATGGTACAAGTTGTCCCAATGGAGCAAACACAAGTGCTGCCAACTGTATCACTGGTACCGCTTTTATCAGCATCACAAGGTGAGTGCACTGTTTAAGCACATTGTTCTGAATCCGAAATCACTTTCTGGAACTACTTCTGCTTTAATGCACAGATTGAAAGGTATCAGTATCTGAAAGGAAGCAATTTTTAATTAAGGTATTATAATACAGTAGTTTGAAGCTGGTTTCAAAGTTGTTGTTGTATGTGTCTGTGGACTTGGAAGTAATATTAACAACTGTGGTGACATAGCTTTATCTAAAGTTCTTTTTTGTTTACTACTTTTATTTGGAACAGATTAAAGCCAAAACACGCTCCTGTTATTTATGGAATGAGAGAATAGATGGTTCCAGCTGATTTTCAATCTTTGTAAAATTGGATACAAATTACACTTTGGCTTCAAAGAGAATTTATAGTTTTTTCTAAAATAAACTTTCTAATTGGTATACCACAGCATATGTGCTGCAACATAATTATGTTCATGTTTTTATTTATTCATGGGACTTGAGCACTAGGCCAGTATTTATTGCCCATCCTTAATTGCCTTTGAGAAGATGGCAGTGAACCAACTTATTAAACTACACCAGGAAATGTGGTATAAATGCAGTTTCGGTTTTGTTGGGAAGGAAGTTTCAGGTTTTTGGCCAAATGCTGATATAGTTCTAAGTCAGGAGGAGAAGTTGTGGGCTTGGGATTTGGGGGTACGGGGGGACTTAAGGTTGTGGAGGGGATCTTGGAAATGGTGATGTTCTGGTATGTGCTGCCTTAATCCTTCTAGGTCAGCGGTCTCCAAACTCCAATCTAGATATGGCCAGCGGGCTGTAGTTTGGAGATCCCTGTTCTAAGTGATAGAGTGGGTCAAATGAGCATAATTAATCAGATTTTGTGCCTTTGATTAGATTAAGCTCTAATTTTATGTCCTCCAGCACTGTAGATCAAGATCCAAGTCTCCACTGACATCGAAATAGGCAGAAATCTCCTAGCTCTTGTGTCGCACCAACTTTTTCTGATCAAACCAATCTGAATTTATTCCTGTGATTTATTGAATGTTTGGTTTCTATTCTACCAGATAAACCTCAAACACAAGAACTGCCTAAAATAAAAGAAGAGCCAAACTCCACATGGTAGTAGGAACACATATGAGTGCAGTAAGTTTAGCTTTTAGTGGGCTACTGCAGCCAGCTCATGGAATATCTAGTGGTTCCTCTCTGCCAGCAATGTCTTTGCTAGGATTTCCCTCTGGTATATTTAGCATCGTTACTGCCACAGCTACGTAAAATGACATGTTCTTTCCTTTTGCTATTACGCACTTACACCACTTAAACTCTGCATGCTCTAATTTTTGTTGTACTAAATTAACATAATTTGGATGGCAAGAGGAAATAAGTTGCAGCCTATATATTTTTGCAATGAAGTATGAAGCTGATTGCAAATGAAAAATCACCACGGCTTCAATACATTTTCATTGCAGAGAATCTAATGGAAGTACACAACTTGCTCCAGTAGTAATCTTTAAGGACTTTTAAAGCTGTCTCTTTCTCTTCCACCACCCCACCCTCCAAACAACCCTCCTTCCCAATTTAAAATCCTATTTTCCTCCCAATTTTCATCACTTATTTATCCCAGTGAAAACAGGAGAAAAATCAGTTGGGAAAAGTTTGGGCTTCAAAATCCTGGAAAATTCTGAGACATTAAATTTTTATATATTTAAGGAAAAAATGTGTTTTTATTTTTATACATTGTTAAAACTCTAAACAAGTGCTAGTTTTAAAGTGTAGTCAAACTAAATGGACAATCCATAATTATTTAACACAGTTCACGCATTACTTTTATGGGACTCACCATCAAATTCTGATTTCAGCTGTGGACAGTGTTTTAAAAAAATAAGATTGAGGAACTTTTGCTTGTGGCTCCAACCACATACCTGCCATTATAATGGTGTGACATTAAAAACTGGAGATTTTGCACAGAGAATAGTTGTAATCTTTCTTTTAGTAAACAGTGCCCCCAATAATTGATCTGTGTTGAAGTAAAGTTAAAATTTATTTATTAATCACATCAACACTAATAAAATTACTGTGAAAATTAGCCTTTGATGAGCTCATAAGACGTGAATTAGTAACTGTTACTGCGCTACTATCCTTACTCCATACTTAGGCTAGTGAAAGGTTCATTGAAAACATTTGCTGCATCTGAAAAATAATGTCTTCAACTGTACCAAAAAACACAGATCCCTCTTATTTGTAAAAACACATAATATTTATTTCTCTTTCGGGCAGAACTTGGATCCAGAGATGCTGTGCATGTCAGAGACCTCTATGTAGCATACGTTTTTGTGCTAACTTCATAGATGTGACTCCCAAGGCATGTTCGGATCCTACTTTTGCAAGAAAAAGGAACGTAGGAACATCAGTCCTTCCAGCCTGCTCTACCATTCAGAGAGATCATGGCTGATCTCTCTCTGGTCTCAAATCCACAAAGGGAAATGTGGAGCTTTTTGTCTCTGATTTGAGAGGGAATTAATTTTTACTGACATACATCTAGGGGGAAAAGTAGAGTTTACTGGTGTGAGTTAGTTAAAAATTATTTGTGATCCTTAAGTTAGCTTGCTGAAATTAATAGTCCCCTTACATCTTTAGATCAGATTGAATTTAAGAAAGAACACTAACTATCCTTTCCAAAGCTTTCAGGTTACCATTCTTAAGTTATATGGATGAAGAATTTAAATTTAAGCTTCCTTTCTTCCTTGAGAAATTTGAATAAGCTTCAGATATCCATTTGACTGGGGCTGTAGGAGATGGTGACTGCTTCTCTCTCAATGGCCGCTTGCTTCTATATTCTCTTGCTCTGCTTATACTATTTCTACATTGCTGATTTTGGGCAATTTTGTGGTTTGAAATCCTCTTTGTTGACATTTCTAAGAATATAAGTCTTAATGTGAACTGCATTAATGTGAAAATATATTTGTCTTAGTCTTGGGCTCAGCCTTACTAATTATTTATTTTCCTCAAACTTGTAGGACCTGATGTCAGTCTGCATGAGAAATCCCAGCCTCCTGAAACATCCGATGGAGAGGCGTGAGCTTCAGAAAGCTTGGGCATCAGCTGTGTATTATAACTGTACAACATAGGAAAAATGTTTGCTTATATCCAGACTTTTTTGTACCATTGGAAAGAATTTTTTTCTTTTTTTAATCAGCACAAGATAAATCGCTTCTGTGAAATTCACCAAATTTTGTCTCTTTGGTTGAGGGAGTGTTCTGTACATCTGACTTGTCAACCACAATACCTTTATTAAAGTGAAGAAAAAATACTTGCTTTGTACTGGTGACACTGTTTGTTTCGAATGTTAATGACATCTGTTTTAGCACTTCTCAGTGATACAGATAAAAAATTGATTATTTTAACTGATTGCATTGTTTGTTTGCACACAAACTATTTGATGTTTCTAGAAACAATGAAAAGTATTTGAGTATTTTCCCCTTTTGTTATCCCTGGTAGATGGTAGGAGGGAGAAGTCAAGAAAATGTAGTTGGACACTCTCCAGCAGTCCGTTTATATCAGTCAATGAACAGAAACTACTCTTTTTTCCCCCCCCCCCCTTTCCCCAGGGAAGTAGCTCACTCATTGGAGAATTTGGAAGACGAAGCACGAGTTTGAATACAAGTTCCCCAGCGTCTTGCATTAATTCTACCTCCCGTAGAAATAATACTTTTGTTGGAATGTTCAAATTGATAAAACAGTCATCCTGTCTTGTTAATAAGATCTGGAATGGTGAAGCTTCAGTGTGACTGGGATCTTGTTCTTTACAAATAAGCTTGCTTCAAGAAATATTTTTTTTGATTGGAAAAATGTGTACTTAAATCTGCTATTTTAGAAATGTGAGTGTGAAACCAGGCAATTATAGACCTATTTTTAAAATTTTATTCTTTCATGGAATGTGGGCTAACCCAGCATTTGTAGCCTATCACTTGAATTGAATGGCTTGTTCATCCACTTCAAAGGGCAATTAAGAAGCAACCACATTGCTGTGGGTTTGAGGCAGCATGGTAAGAATTCCTTCCCTAAAGTGAATCAAGTGGCTTTTTTACAACAATCATGATAATTGTCATAAGACTAACTTTATATTCCAGATTTGTAAATTCCACCAGCTGCCATGGTGAGATTTGAACCCCAGAGCATTAGCCTGGGCCTCGGGATCATTAGTTCAGGGACATCTATCAATACATACCTCCATTGTTAAATGATTGAACACAAAATCTTTGCTGGATCAGAGAAAACCAACATGGATTTATAAACAAATAGTATTTTGATTGAATGTTTTGACTATGGTAAACCAGTGAACAGGAAAATGTCTATACTTGTAATCCAAATGGAATTCCAGAAGGCACTTGATAAAATCTCTGATAAGAGACTATTAAAGTTGAAGGTTGTAGAATTGAAGGCAAATTATTGACATGTATAATGGCTTAGTATTGTAATCAGTAAGATGGTGTCCTATAAGATTCTGGGATTGCAACTAGTTTTCATATATATTAATTACTTATGATTAGTAATGACGCAAAGAAAGATGTGGTAAGCAGTGTAGGCGGAAATATAAAATTACAAAGAGACTTTGTTAGATTAGTGAATGACCAAAAACTGGCATTTGGATTTTAATGTAGGCAAATATGAGGTCATCCTCTTTGGATCTAAAAAGAATAAGAAAATGAAAGTGTGACGGCCCAAAGAGACTTGATTCAAGATCATAGTTAAAATGTCATGAACAGTGGATAGTGTCAAATTTGTGGGAAGCATTTGAAAGTGAGATTCTATAGGCTGAAAACACATTGCCAAATCTGGATCTGCCTGCTTATTCAGCAGCAGAAAAAAAACAAGCTTATGACAGTCACAAAAAGCTAAATATTTTCACAAGTTGACAGGAGTCTAGATAAAGTTCAGAAACAAGAACAGTACAGAACAGTGGTTAGCTTTTTCCTAGTTTGGGTACGAAATTGAGGGGCCAGGGACTTAGGGTGAGGGATGAGGTATTATTCAGAGGTTAGGGGGAGGTTTTTCACAGAGGGTTGTGGGGGGCCTGGAATGCATTGCCAGGTAAGGTGGTGGAGGCAGGCACGCTAGAATTGTTAAAGGCTTACTTAGGCACATGAGCAGACTAGAGATGGAGGGATACAGAAGATTGTTCTAAATAAGGATCAAGAGCCTTAGGATGCTTCTGGAAATCAATTGATTCCTACAGACTGTCCAACATATTTTATGGCTCACTTGCCTTGCATCTGAATTTCTGGGGATTCCACGAATGATTTAAGTTGTGTATGTTGATTGATGTCTTTTTTAATCCACAGGTCATTCGTTCTGCCTTGTTGCCCAACAAGGGACATACACGTACACGGTGGATTGTGCGAGGGCTGCTCTTGGAGCTGCTCTTGGATGTTGCTTTGAGAGTTGCCTAGTGCTTCATGTCGTTAGTGTACATTTAAACTGGACTAGCTGCTGGGCAACATGACAGCTCAGTGACTATCACTGTTTGCTGTGCAGATACATGGATTTGAGCCAGTGTCTGTGGGAGTTTGCACATTCTCCCTGTGCTTGCATAGGTTTTGCTCTGGTTTCCTCCCACACCCCAAAAATGTGCTCTTAGGCTGATTGGTGTTAAAAAAAATTGTCCCTAAATTAGGTATCCCTCAATCTGGTTATAATTTCTTTATTGTGGAGACCAATAGCCATAGACAAAGGTCATAGATAGAAGAGAGCACTCAATGCTAAAGTGGCAGCATGGGCTTGTTGGGACAAAGGGCCTGTTTTCTATGCTGTGTTGTTCTTTGTCTATCAGATGTACATAATAACTAATGCGTTGATGCAGAAGATGTAGGCAGGGTTCTCAATGAGTGCTTTTTTCACTGACAACTGATGCAGACAGTAGTTAGTGATGTGAAATATTAGATGCATTATGCAAGAAGAAATACTGGAGGGACTGATACTTGAAGGTAGATAAATCACTAGGGCCAGATGGATTGTATCCTCGGCTATTAGAAACCAGAGAAGATGTAACAAATGATCTGAGGATTATTTTGCAATCTACACTAGATACAGGTGATGTACCAGAGGAATGGTCTGCAAATACTGTACTATATTTTAAAAAGGATGCAAGGGATAGGCAGAAAATAGCCAACCTTTCAGCAATGGGCAAATTATTAGTAACAATTTTGAAAGACTAGATAAACTGCCACTTTAGGCATGATTTGTTCAGGAATAGCACAGTTTTGTTAGTATCAATTACTGACTTTCAGGAAGTAATAAAATGATCCAGGTAATCCTGTGGATGCTGTCTACATTGATTTTAGGAAGACATTTGACAAGGCATGGTAAACTACTGGATATAGGGGAAAGTGGTGAGCTCAATACAAAATTGACTCAGCAACAGGTAGTGGTTGATGGATGATTTTGCATATAGAAAGCAGTTTCTGGTCGTGTTTCACAGGACTGATTAGTGTTGGGGTCCTTGCTGTTAAATATACTAATGATTTGAATTTCAATGTGGAAAGCATGATTGTGACCTGTTTTCCCCTCGTAGTTCACGTTATCTTTTAAAGAGCAAGGAAAAAAGTTTAAATTATATAGTGCTGTAACATGCAATATGTATACTTTTCTGCAAGCTTTGCTTGCCTGGGATGATCTGTGGAGTAATGAATACTTAATAGATCTGTGTTTGAGATATGTTTGATGCAGAATGGTTAAACCAGTTAATCCACCAAATGCTCTGAAGTCTTTGTTCTTTGGACTTGAGGGTGTAAAGATTAATGCCATGTTTTAAAACTACAGGCTACTGTCATCCAATGTTTTAGAAAATGTAGAAATCCTATGAGAAAGACCTCCCCTCCATTTTTTGATCTTGGCTGTCAGATTGGGCGATGCATTGGCTAACATGTACCCTGAAAACCAATAACCTGATGTTTTACCCTTTGCAGATCACCTGTGCATTTCTCGGAGGTTAATTATGTCAGATTGAGGAAAGCTATTTGAAAAAGTCCCTGGCCAATGGGTGTCCATGGTCAGAACTGCTTCCAAATAATCAATACCAAATTCTGATACTTAAAGACAGACTTTTATTTTATCTACAAGCAAGACATTAAACAATGATTCAATATTTGAAAAAAATTCTTAATTAAAAATACATTTGCCACAATATTCAAGAAATGGTAACTGCTCATTCAATTCCTTCTTGTTTATCTTTGATGGCAACCTGGAATAGAGAAAATTTTTTTGTGGTTTTTGTTAACGATAAGCATTTATCATTGCAATAAAGTGGGGGAATCATCTTCCTAATATAATTTTCTTCCTTAAAAAGGACAAAGTTAGCATGAAACCAAATCAAAGGCAGAAAACATTCTGAATTTCTTCTGAGGATGATGTGCAATCAGACACTTCTAGATTATTGACATTTAATTGGGTACAACTCAACTCATTCTTCCAGCCAGATTCCATGAATAGTAATAATGAACACATTTTTCTTTGTTCCCTTCTATGGGTTTGGAGAGAAGACTACTGCAGCTCCCTCTATTCCTAGATTATAACAAACCAGGAATTTCAATGGGAGCCTGAAAGGTAATATTAAGAATCACACTCAATGAACCATGGTCAAATGTAATAAAACTGTCTAGTGTATATGGGAAAAGGATGATTATATCGTAAACAAACAAACAAACACAAGTGTTTCCAAACTCCACTCCCAATAAAATACTTTAAAATTACTTGAAACAATCAGTTTTATCAGCTTTTTACATTAAGAATCTATTCCAGGTTTTCTAACTATCCTTTCAAACAATTCTTTTAAACAAGCTTCTGCTACGGTTTATAGAAAGTAACCCAGCAACAGACTTTCCATTGATTCAGCCACTGATTTCCAGTTAGTTCAATTCACTCTCCAAAGGCTGTATTGAAGTTCCACAAACCTTGATGTAGCTTGTCTATGGCCAACCTCATCAGCTCTTTTCTCCCCAGGTCTGTCTTTAACTTCCATAAACAATATCCTGTTCCCCAAAGCAATTCCTCTTTGTTCCTTTTAATTACAGACTTTGGAAACTTCATTTCTCTAATTGCCTTAACTAGCCAATCTTTAAGTTTCCTACACTTGTTATCTTAACCATTACTCTGGTATGGCTTCCAGCAAAGTTGAGAGAGATGTTCCCTCTTTAGCTTCTAACACCAACTGCTATGAAATCAGTTCAAACTAAACCAAAAGGTGCACCTGATTACTAAGTAACAATTTTATGCTTCTCCTAGCAAGTTTACTTTTAATGCTGTAATTCTCTGACCCCAACAGAAGCACAGTTTTATTTGAAATCAAACACCTATGTCTAGACTGAATCTAATAGGTTTATCCTTCCTTATATAGAAACATTAAACCCACTTGACAGACAAGACCTACAGGCATTTAGAGATGCGAGGACTGATTAGGGACATGATGGCTTTAAGTGGAAAATCATGTCTCTCAAATTTGATTGAGTTTTTTGAAGGAATAACCAAGAAGGTGGATGAGGGTAGTGCAGTGGATGTTGTGCACATGGATTTTAGCAAGGTCTATGACGAGGTATAGCATAAGAAATAGGAGTAGGCCACCCAGCCCCTCAAGCCTGCCCCACCATTCAATAAGGTCATGGCTGATCTGTAGTGGTTCAGTACCACTTTCCCGCTTTCTCCCTGTAACCCTTAATTCCCTTGTCAATCAAAAACCTTTCCACTCTTGACTTGAACATATTCAGCGAGGGAGCCTCCACCACCTCATCAGGCAGAGAATTCCAGAGATTCACCACCCTTTACATGAAGAAACTCCTCCACAACTCTGATCTGAACCCCCCTGTCTAATCTTGAGGCTGTGCCTTCTAGTCCTGCTATCTTTGCTACGCGGGAAGAGTCTCTCAACCTCTACTCTATCCATAGGTTGTTGCGTAAAGTTAAACCTCACAGGATCCAGGGTGAGGTAGCTAAATGGATAAAAAAAATAGGGTGGTTGTAGAGTTGTTTTTCAAACTGGAGGCGTGTGACAAGCAGTGTGCCTTGGGGATTAGTGCTGAGCCCACTATTATTTGTCATTTATATTCATGATTTGGATGACAATATTAGAGGCATGGTTATTAAGTTTGCATATGACACCAAGATTGGTGGCATAGTGGATTGTGAAGAAAGGTATTTCCGATTGCAATGGGATCTTGATCAATTGGGCCAGTGGGCTGATGAATGTCAGATGGAGTTTAGGCAAATGCGAGGTGATACATTTTGGTAGCTTCAACCAGGGTAGGACCTACTCAGTCAATGGTAGGGTTTGGAGAGTGTTACAGAACAAAGATATCTAGGGGTACGTTTTCATAGCTCCTTGAAAGTGGAGTCACAGGTGGATAGAGAGCGAAGATATTCAGCACGGTTGGTTTCATCGATGAGAACACTAAATACAGGAGTTGGGATGGCTTGTTAAAGTTGTACAAGACATTGGTAAGGCCACACTTGGAATACTGTGTGCAATTCTGGTCACCCTATTGTAGAAAGGACATTATTAAACTTTGTGCAGAAAGGATTTACTAGGACTTGATGGATTGACTTATAAGGAGAGGCTGTATAGACTAGGTCCTTTGGAGTGTAAGAGGCTGAGGGGTGACCTTATAGAGGTCTATTAAAATAATGAGGGAGCATAAACAAGATAGATAGTCAATATCTTTTCCCAATGGTAAGGGAGTCTAAAACTAGAGGGCATAAGTTTAAGGTGAGAGGAGAGAGATGCAAAAGTATCCAGAAGGGCAATTTTTTCCACACAGGATGGTGAGTGTTGGAACAAACTGCCAGAAATCGTAGAGGCAGGTACAATTTTATCTTTTAAAAAGCATTTAGATAGTTACATGGGCCATGGCCTTTTCCCATGTATAGAGGAACATGGGCCAAATGCAGGCACTTCGGATTAGCTTAGGAGTTTAAAAAAAAGACAGCATGGACAAGTTGGGCCAAAAGGCCTGTTTCCATGCTGTAAAACTCTGACTCTATATACCTTATTTCTACTATTTAACAATACAATTAAAAATCCCATAAAATTACTTGTTATCCTGATCAACAGTTAATGAAAGTTTAATAGTGTCAGTTGGACAAAAAAAACCTGATATAATAATCTGTTCAGAATCGACCACAGAAGAAAGATGCAATTATCCAAATTGCATCCAAAGATGCAATCCATCCAAAGATGGATTAGTAAATTTGCAGATGATACTAAAGTCGGTGGAGTGGTAGATAGCGAAGAGGGGTGTTATAGTTTGCAGAGAGACTTGGACAAGTTGCAGAGCTGGGCCGAGAGGTGGCAAATGGAGTTTAATGTGGAAAAGTGTGAGGTAATGCACTTTGGCAGGAATAATAAATGTGTAGAGTATAGGGCTAATGGTAGGATTCTTAATAGTGTTGATGAACAGAGGGATCTTGGTGTATTTGTGCATAGATCCCTGAAAGTAAGCAGTCAAGTCGATAAGGTTGTTAAGAAGGCATACGGAGTCTTAGCTTTTATTGGTAGGGGGATTGAATTTCGGAACTGCAATGTCATGTTGCAACTGTACAAAACTCTAGTGCGGCCGCACTTGGAGTATTGTGTGCAGTTCTGGTCCCCACATTATAAGAAAGATGTGGAGGCATTGGAGAGGGTACAGAGGAGGTTTACCAGGATGTTGCCTGGTATGGAGGGCAGGTCTTATGAAGAGAGGCTGAGGGATTTGAGGTTGTTTTCGTTAGAAAGGAGGCGGCTAAGAGGGGACCTAATCGAAACATATAAGATGATTAGAGGTTTAGATAGGGTGGACAGTGATAGCCTTTTTCCTAGGATGGAGAAAGCTAGCACGAGGGGACACAGCTTTAAATTAAGGGGTGATAGTTATAGGACGGATATCAGAGGTAGGTTCTTTACCCAGAGGGTGGTTAGGGAGTGGAATGCCCTGCCTGCGGCAGTTGTAGATGCGCCAAGTTTGGTGGCGTTTAAGAGGTTAGTTGATAAGTTTATGGAAGAGAAGGGAATGGTTTAGTTTGGAGGGTCATTGCTTTTTATAATGGTCGGCGCAACATTGAAGGCCGAAGGGCCTGTTCTGCGCTGTAATGTTCTATGTTCTATAGATTAGTACTAGAAACCTGTTTGGTCACAAGTGGTATAAGTCATGTCAAACTGCTATCAAAATGCAACGTATCTATTGAATCCATTATAGATGACAGAATCACAGTTGCAAATGTGGTATGGTGAATTTCTGAATCCCTTTCTAATCTGAGCCAAGGCTGTAACTTGCCCTATTATTTCTGACAATGCCAGTCAGTGCCAATTAACAAAGACTGACCACCTCTACCTCCAAGGAAAAATGCACATCTTCTGTCTGACATCTGGGCAATATGGAGATTCAAGAACCCACCACAGTACTGAAAGATGTCATTTTTGGAAGTAATGGATAGATAAGAGTGAAACTTGGGGGGGGCGGGTGGGGAAGGCAGTCCTACTGAGCTGAACAACTGAGCAGTGGAATTGGTATGGGACAACGTACAGGATAGCAAGAGCTGCCACAATACTTTCTGATCCTGTTGGGTCATTTGAGTCCTGTGGTAGGAGTAGGAGTTACAAGAAAGGCGTGAATTTAAGGAGTGACCGCATGTTTGACAAGTTTTGGAAAGAAGTTGAAAACGTGGTTGTAGGAAGAATGGAGGGTCAGGAGGCAGATGTCTTGAAGGAAATGACTAGCAATTTTGAACTGGATTAGAAAGGAGACAGCGATTTTCAAGGTTAATATGGGGAAGGGGCAGATCAGAGTTGGGGTGGTGAGGGTGGTCAATAGCTTATTGAGAATAAGGTTATGGGAATAGGAGATGAAACTCAAGTGAGGTAAACTCAGAGAAGGCAGTAAGGACAGACACACAGGTTCAGAGTAGAATAAGGCAGGAGGAAACCTGGAGGGAAGTCTGGCTTGGGTCAGAATGAGACAGCTGAACAAATTGTCACCGTATCAGTGAAAAATTCCATGACATGTTGGCAGCATGAAGAGAGAAAGATTAACAAGGAATAATAAAGGAAAAGTTGCAGAAAGTGTGAAAACAAAATATCAAACACAAAGTAAGTTTCTAGAAGCATACGTAAACAAAAAGAGTTGCTAAAGAGACTGTTGGTGCCCAAGAGGTGAAACTGGGGAATAAATAATAGGAAACAAGGAAATGGCAGAAGCATTGAACAAGTATTTTATATCTGTCTTCATAGCAGGCATAGAAAACATCCCAAAAATAGTAGAAAATCAAGTGACAAAAGAGAGGGAGGAACTTAAAACAATCACAATCACTAGAGGAAAGGTACTGGGAAAACAGAGAACTAATGAGTACGCTGAGCCTGATGGCTTACATCCTAAAAGTGGCTCAGTGACTATCCATTGGCTGCAATCTTCCAAAATTCCCCAGATTTTGGAAAGATCTCAGTGGATTGGAAAACTACAAATGTAACACCTAGTAAATTCAAATAAAGAGGGAGACAGGATGCAGGAAATGAGAGGTTAGTTAGTCTTTCGGAAAATTCTAGAACCCATTATTAAGGAGGTAGTAGCAGAGCATTTTTAAAAAATCACAAAACAATCGTAAGAACATAAGAAATAGGAACAGGCGTAGGCCATCCAGCCCCTCAAACCTGCCCCGCCATTCAATAAGATCATGGCTGATTTGTAGTGGTTCAGTACCACTTTCCTGCTTTCTCCCCGTGACCCTTAATTCTCTTGTCAATCAAAAACCTATCCATAGGTTTTTGATTTGACTTAAACGTATTCAGCAAGAAAGCCTCCATCACTTCATCAGGCAGAGAATTCCAAAGATTCACCACCCTTTGCATGAAGAAATTCTTCCTCAACTCTGATTTGATCTTGAGGCTGTGCCCTCTAGTCCTGCTAGCTTTGCTAAGTGGGAACAGTCTCTCAACTTCTACCCTATCCATCCCCTTCATTACCTTATACATCTCTATAAGATCCAATCTCAGCCTTCTAAACTCCAAAGAGTACAAACCTAGCCTATTTAGCCTCTCCTCATAATCCAACACCCTCATCTCCGGTATCAGCCTAGTGAACCTTCACTGCACCCACTCCAAGGCCAATATATCCTTCCTCAAATGCAGTGACCAAAACTACACCAGTACTCCAGCTGCGGCCTCACCAGTACCCTGTACAGTTGCAAAAGTACCTCCCTACTTTTATATTCTATCCCCTTAGCTATAAAGGCCAACATTGCATTCACCTTCTTAATCACCTGCTGCATCTGCATACTGTGTTTTGTGATTCGTGCGTAAGGACCCCAGGTCCCTCTGCACCATCGCATGCTGCAGCTTTTTGCCAATTTTTGCCATCAGGCAGAGTCAACGTGGTTTTGTGAAAGGGAAATGGTGTTTGACACATATATAAAGCTCTGAGGATGTGAATAAAGGGGAACCAGTTGATGCACATTTGGATTTCCAAAAGGCAATAAATAAGTGCCACTTACAAAGTTACTGTATAAGATAACAGCTTGTGGTGCTGAGGGTGAAATAATAGCAGGGGTTGAGGATTAGCTAACAGAAGAGTCCAGATAAATGGATAATCTTTAGGTTTGAATCTAACTAGTGGAGTGCTAAAGGGATCAATACTGGAACCTCAACCAATTAGGATTTACATGAATGACTTGGATCAAAGGGCAATACAATAAAATTGTCAAATTTGCTGCTGATGCACAAATATGTAGAAAGCAAGTTGTGAGGAGAATGCAAAACAGTCTGCAAAATGATATAGACAGGTTAAATAGGCAGAAGGTGAAAAAATGTTAGGTTGCCCACTTGGGCAGGCAGAATAGAAAAGTAGGATATTTAAATGGAGTGAATGGAATGGTACAATGGCACAGGGAAATCTAGTATATCCCCCTTGTATATGAACCATAAACTTTATGTAGGCACAGCAAGAAATTAGGAAGGCAAATTAAAGGTTAAAACTTCATTATAAGGAGAATGGATTATAAATGTATGGAATTCTTGCTAAGCTGCACAAGGCATTGATGAGATTGCATCTAGAGCACTGTGTACAATCTTGGTCTCCTTACAAGAAGGGATTTATCTACCTTGGAAGCAATTCAGAGGAGGTTCGTTAGGTTGATTCCTGGGAGAAGAAGGTTGGCTATTGAGGAAAGGATGAGCAGGTTGTGCTGATACATTTTGGAGTTTATAAGGAGGAGAGGTAATCTTATTGAAAAATAAGATCCTGAGGTGGCTTGACTGGGACAGGGGAAGTTAACACATCAGCAGTAGAATCCTGGCCAGAGCTTGCATCATTTCTGTGCATCTTATCAAGTGAGGATGTTGGTCTGGGTAGGGGCACCTCAGATTTTCCAGAATTTTGAAGGATAAAGTGACGAGGGCAGGTTATGTAAATTAAAAGAAATACATGCCAAGTTTATGGGAGATCTAACCAAGGTTTTTAAAATAATTGAAAAATTTACAAGAATTTAAACAAAAATGAACAGCCTTTGGGAATAAAGGTGTATTATCTAAGACTAAATTTGTCTAATCAGGAGTGACATCAGGAAGCTGTTTACACTCAGAGGATGGTAACAAAATCAACTGGATGCTTAACCTGTAAAACTTTTAAGACTGAATTCAATCAATTTTTATTGACTAAGGACATGCTCTGAAAGGCTTGGAACAAATGGGTGAATGGAGTTGTGCTAAAGATCAGCCTTGATCCACATTGATGGAGATCAGGCTCAAGAGGTTGAATGCATGACTCCTATTTCTACCTGTTGTGACAATTTGAACACTAAAAGTTAAATAGTTAAGGAATTTAAAAGTGTAATTGTTTCTGAATTAGGATTTATTCCCCTGGCAGATGTGTGAGGTTATGAAGGGTATGGGGACGTAAGCAATAATTAAAAACAGAAAATGCTGGAAACACTCAGCAGGTCTGGCAGCATCTGTGGGGGCAGAAACAGAATGTATCACAGACTGATGGCCTCATCAGAATTCAATTGTTGCAAGCAAATGGTGAGATGTAACATCAATGGTAGTCAAGACCATGGGGATGGAAAATAACAAGACTAAGGACATGGTTATGACATTTTCAGGTCAAAGTAAAAAAGCTGGTAAAGTCCCTTTATTGGATGGTAAGCACTATCCCTATATTTTAAAGAGCACAGCTAGTGCAACAGGCTCTTACACATCCTGAGATGCCCAAGTGAGACTGATTGTGGCAATATGAAGATTCGGTCTTTACACGCGCATGCACACACACACACAGGCGGCACAGTGGTTAGTACTGCTGTCTCAGAACACCAGGGACCTGGGTTCGATTCCTTGCTTGGGCCACTGTCTGTGCAGAGTCTGCATGTTCTCTCCATGTCTACATGGGTTTCCTCCAGGTGCTCTGATTTCCTCCCACAGTCCGAAATTTGTGCTGGTTAGGTGGATTAGCTATGCTAAATTCTCCCTCAGTGTACCCGAACAGGTGCCAGAGTATGGCGACTATGGGATTTTCACACTAATTTCATTGCAGAGTTAATGTAAGCCTACTTGTGACACTCATAAATTTTAAACACGTGACAGCTAGGGACTCATTCACACACGGATGAAAGGACACTATACGACCATAGCTATACAATGACAAGTCAAACGTATCCAAAAAGAGAGCCTTGATGTTAACCTCGATTGAGATGAATTAAATTTTGTCAGCAGCAGTACATCAATATCCAAACAGGAACTTACTCGGAAGCGTTCCTCCAGCAGCGACAGTTCACTGATCAGATCAGTGATGGCGTTAGTAAAGGCTTCCTGAGGACTGTAGTCAGGAGTGGTCTGCACACGGATAACAATTTTATGTTCAAGAGGATGGGGTACCTTGTAACCTGCAAATAAAACCTGAGGATCTTTCAGCAGCTGCCTGTAAAATAAAGCAGCTCGTTAGAACAGGATGTCACATGGACAATAGCAACTTTCCCTTAAAATCCCTCAGATTCTAACACTTGACAATGACCATCAGCACTGCCAAAAACAGGGTAGTGTGAACCATGTATTTTTTCAGCCTACTGATTTACAGGATAAACTCCTGACCATATTGATATTGTCCACTAATATGAAACATAAATCATTGATACTATTCGTTAGTGTGGAATATAAACCACACTGATATACAGAGGAACACAAGCAGGCCATTTGGCCCATTCAGTTAGACCATGGCTGATCACCTACCTCAATACCACTTTCCTGCACTATCCCCACATCCCTTGATATCATTAGTGTCAATGTTTAATTGAGTTTCCGCAGCAATCTGGAGTACAGAATTCCAAAGATTCACCACCTCTGAATGAAAGAATTCTTCCTCAACTCTGTCTGATGATGTCCCCCGGTATATATTACTCTCTGGCACTGCGGAAGCCTCCACACACAGGTGTCCTGGACTCCCGTGTGCTACAACATCCATTTGTTCTGCAGAAGATTCCAAGGGGACAGCGAGCCACGTGCATGGGTCTGCAGAGTTCGCTCGGTGTACAAAGGATGTATTAATTAAAAATTAATTACTGCTTTTTTCTTGTTCAAGTCGAAAAAAAACACATAGAATGAAAGACCAATCAACATTGGCAACTGACACAGATTTTCAGTTTGCTTTTGGCAGAGGAGCAAAAATTAATTCAGGCAAAAATCACCTTCTCATTTAGTTAAGGATGTGTGAGAGAGTGAGGGCTCGAGGGGGAGATGACTTCATGATGGAGATACACAGGCTAAGACACCAAGGGTTCAAACCTCACTAATGGTCAGATACAGCTAACAACTGTTTAATACAGAGCTAAAATACATTTTAGTCCTGTATCAAAAGTATTAAAATCTTTATGTGAAGTAATTTTAAATAATGCAGCTTTGATACAGACTATAAATGTAATCAATATATTAGAAGATGCATTTGCTGATATATATATATAACATATATATGAAGTAACAAATATTCATGAATAAACTGCCTATCTAACAGACTTGGATATTTTAAAATTAAAAAGATGTGATTTTTCATATTTTATAGGTTTCATGCTCTCTTACACTATGACATGTTATAACTTGCAATAATACATGGCATACTAACAGTCTTACAAAGATTTTGTTCAGAGTTGACAGGATCGAGATCTTTTCTTGACTGAGCCAGTTCTGTGATAGGGAAGTGATGGACTGGGGGTGGGGGAGGAGGGGGTTCCTCTGTGAATGGGGGGGGGGAGGTTTGCTGGTGTGTGATCCAATTTGGGCCCTCTCTTTAGTTGTTGCAGGAATAAGGGGATTTGTAATGGTAAAGATGAGTTTACATCTTGTGATCTTAGTCCCAGTGAACCATAGTCCCTTTGTTCCCCATTCAGTTTGAAGAAACAATTAAGCACGAAGGTGCAGAAAGTATTTGGGAAAATGAAAGACCATTATTGAGCAAAAGTAACCAAGCCAAAGAGATCAGGACAATCACACGTGAATCATATTTGAGCACTGCAGTGCCCTTTCAGAACAGAACAGCCCTAAAGTTGTACACTTACGATCTGATGGTGTTACCCAGGGTGTGGTCCTCCTTGTTAATGGTGAACAGGCAGGCATTTGGTACTTTTGTGTCTTTTATTATTGTAATTCTAAAGAGAGAGAAAGGAAGTTGACAGCAGTACAAAACCACTTCAAACAGAGAATACTTACATAAACAATATCTACTGCAGCAACAGCAGCTAGACAGTGGAATTCAAGCCAGCAAAATAATGTTATTAAAGGAAACTGACCCAAGTAGGAAATTAGCTGGCAAAACTCTTTCAAAGGCATATTGACAGGCAGCTGTGATACTCAGCCAAGCTTTACAATTCTGTGATTATGTTCCCATCAAACAACACAGGCACAACTCATTCAAATGTATAAAGGCAACTCTAAAAGTTTAATGTTTATTTATTTATTAGTCACAAATAAGGCCATACTCTGGCACTTGTTTGGGTCAATGCACCTAACCCACACATCTTTCAGACTGAGGGAGAAAACCAGAACACCTGGAAGAGACCCCTACAGACACAGGGACAACATGCAAACTCCACATAGACAGTGACCCAAGTTGGGAATTGAACCCAGGTCCCTGGTGCTGTGAGGCAGCAATACTAAGCACTGTGCCTAGGACTGCCTTTCCCTTTGGTTTCTGTGGCTATAACTTGTTTTTTCATTCCCTCTTCCTGTAGTATAAATAGCTCCCACTTTCTTTTTTTTAAGCTTTGACAAAGGGTCATCTGGATGCGAAACAACAGCTCTTTTCTCTCCTTACACATGCTGCCAGACCGACTGAGATTTTCCAAAATTTTCTCTCTTAGTTTCAATCGAATGTGTGTTCTGGGCATGAGGTTCACCTGAAAGGAAGTACTTTCTTCAGATAGTCCATTTTGGGTTGGCCACCCATTGACAGATCATTTAAATGTCATTACTCTTTCACCAAATGACATGTTCATTAACAGTGTTTGGTCAGCTCATTCAGAAAATGTCTAGCACCTTCGTGTTGATGGACTCTTCTCATCAGGACAGAGACACTAATGAGTTAGACAGGTTTCAGAAGAGCATATACTAAAATGGCCTAGAATACGCAAACAGAGGTTATACTGTTTATACCAAGCGTGTCTCATTGCACCCAGTGTTCTGTACTTTTTGCCTGTGGAATAAAATAACTACAAACTGAATCAAAAAACATCTCGTTTATTATTAACTCGCTCTGCCTCATGGACACATTAAAACATACGTGGGATGTCCAGGGGATGTGATGAGGTCTGCAACTGAATGAGTCACCTGAGCAGAACCCAAACTCAGCACCTATAGACTGATTACTGCCTCTTGACAACATCTTCCATCACTAATGTTTGAGAGTGAACTGATGGGACAATAACTGAGAGAGGAAGAGAGTTCGGGGAGAGGGTTGAGATTTTAAAGTTAAGTTTATCTATTAGTGTCATGTTGACATTGCAAATGAAGTTACTGTGAAAATCCCATAGTCACCACACTCCGGCGCCTGTTCGGGTACACGGAGGGAGAATTTAGCATAGCCAATGCACCAAACCTGCATGTCTTTCAGACTGTGGGAGGAAACTGGAACACCGAAGGAAACCCATGCAGACACCACACAGACAGTGACCCACGCCAGGAATGAGACCTGGGATCCTGGCGCTGTGAGGAAGAAATGCTAAACGCTGTACTGTGTGAGGGGGGATTTGGGAAGGGAATTCAAGGCAGGAAACAGCAATGGGAGAGAACTTTCTCCAATGGAGCTGGAAGCGTGAATGAGGGACACCATCAACCCCTCCCCTTCATCACATTCCTCCCCTCCCCTCCCCTCCCCTCCACCACACCCCCGTCCATCACCCGCTCTCTCCCTCTCCTCCCTCACTCCCTCCTCCTCATTCACTCACTTTTTTTCTCCCTCAAACAGCAGGAAGCTCTCGAATGCCGGCGGCGCGTTCATCTCGAACAAGGAGCAGCAACAGATGCGAGACAAGCCCAACCACCGCCTGGATTCTCCGGAAACAGCACCATCGCCTGGATTCTCCGGAAACAGCACCGCCACCTGGATACTCCACGAACAGCACCGCCACCTGGATACTCCACGAACAGCACCGCCACCTGGATACTCCACGAACAGCACCGTCACCTGGATACTCCACGAACAGCACTCCTACCTAGATACTCCACGAACAGTACCGCCACCTGGATACTCCACGAACAGCACTCCTACCTAGATACTCCACGAACAGTACCGCCACCTGGATACTCCACGAACAGTACGCCACCTGGATACTCCACGAACAGCCCGCACCTGGATACTCACGAACAGTACCGCCACCTGGATACTCCACGAACAGCACCGCCACCTGGATACTCCACGAACAGCACCGCCACCTGGATACTCCACGAACAGCACCGCCACCTGGATACTCCACGAACAGCACCGCCACCTGGATACTCCACGAACAGCACCGCCACCTGGATACTCCACGAACAGCACCGCCACCTGGATACTCCACGAACAGCACCGCCACCTGGATACTCCACAAACAGCACCGCCAACTGGATACTCCACAAACAACATCACCGCCTTGATATTCCCGAATCAGCTCCACTGCCTGGATACTCCGAGAACAGCTCCACCGCCTGGATGCTCCATAAACATGATGTATTGGATTGGGGTAAGTACAGTGAGAAGTCTCCTTGAAAAGCACCACCGCCTGCATTCTCCTGGAACAACACGACCGCCTGAATACTCAGGAATAAAATTCTTCTTTCGTATCCATTCATTTCTTTCTTACTCAACAAGAAACTGATACATAAGGGTTTACAGCATGGAAACAGGTCCTTCGGCCCAAACTATTCATGTCGGCCAGTTTTTAACCACTAAGCCAATTGCCCACGTTTGACCATATCCCTCTTAAGTAATTGTCTAAATACTTAATAAAACATAAAATTATACCCACTGCTACTACTACTACTACATCTAGCAGCTTGTTCCAAGACACTCTTTTGATTTGATTTATTATTGTACAAATCGATATTGTATACAGTGAAAAGTATTGTTTCTTACACACTATCAGACAAAGCATATCATTCATAGAGGAGATGAGAGAGTGTAGAATATAGTGCTATAGTCATAGCTAGGGTGTAGAGACATGTCAACTTAATGCGAAGTACAAAGAACAACACGCACAGCACGGGAAACAGGCCCTTCGGCCCAGCAAACCCGCGCCACTGTTTTAACATTGAGAGTTCCCTCTTCCACCTATGACCCTTGTCTATGCTTATGGCACGCCACATTGGAAACCAGATTGAGGGGAGACAATTTAGGGACAATTTGTTACACCAATCAGCCTAAGAGCACATCTTTGGGGTGCGGGAGGAAACCGGAGTGCTTGAAGAAAACCCACACAAGCACAGGGAGAATGCGCAAACTCCCACAGATACTGGCCCAAATCCTGCACAGCAAACAGCGATAGTCACTGAGCTGTCGTGTTGCCCATCAGCTGGTCCAGTTTAAGTGTACACTAACGACGTGAAGCACTAGGCAACTCTTGAAACATCCAAGGGCAGCCCTCGCACGACCCACTACGTGTACGCCCCTTGTTGGACAATAAGGCAGACTGAAGTATCTGTGAATTAAAAAGGTCCATTCAAAACTCTGACAGCAGCAGGAAAGGTAGTATGCTTGAATCGGTTGGTAGGTATATCCTTAACAGAAGAAGATGGAAGAGAGAATATCCAGGGTGTGTGAGATCCTTAGTTATGCCAGCTGCTTTGCTGAGGCAGCAGTAAGTGTAGACAGAGTCAGTAGATGGGAGGCTAGTTTGTGAGATGCATTGAGTTACATTCATGACCTTTTGTAGTTCCTTGCAGTCTTGGACAGAGCAGGAGCCATACCAAGCTGAGATGCAACCAAAAAGAATGCTTTCTATGGTGCATCTGTAAATGTTGATGAGTGTTATAGAAGACATGCCCAATTTCCTCAGTCTCCTAAGAAAGTAGAAGCATTGCTGGGCTTTCTTAACTATAGTATCTGCATGGACAAACCAGGACAGGTCATTGGTAATCTGGATTTCTAAAACTTGAAGATCGTGACCATTTCTATTTTGACCCCCATTGATTTAGACAGAGGCTTGCCCTCCACTATGCTTCTTGAAGTCAATGACTTTTGTTGACATTTTTTGTTGACACTCACCACTCTCTGAATGAAAAAAATTGCTCCTCTGGACACTTTTGCATCTCTCCCTTCTCACCTTAAACCTATGCCCTCAGATTTAATCTCACTAACCTCAAAGAAAAGTTATTGACTATCTACCTTATCTGTGCCCCACTATGTGTTCCACAAAAAGAGGTACCTTATCTATGCCCCTCATTATTTTACAGACGTCTGTAAGGTCACCCTTTAAGTCTCCTTATAACTCAAACCATCAAGTCTCAGTAGTATCCTAGTAAATCTTTCCTGTGCTTTTTCTAGTTTAATAATATTCTTTCTATAATAGGGTGATCAGAACTATACACAGTATTCCAAGTGTGGTTTTACCAATATGTTGTACAACTTTAACAAGACATCCCAATTCCTGTATTCAATGTTCTGACCAATGAAACCAAGCATGCTGAATACCTCTTCACCATCTTATCCACGTCTGATTCCACTCTCAAGGAGCTATGAAGTTGTACCCCTAGATATCTTTGTTCTATAACTTGCCCCAGTGCTGTACCATTAAGTGAGTAAGTCCTGCCCTGGTTTGATCTACCAAAATGCATCATCTTGCATTTATCCAAATTAAACTCTGTCTGCCATCCATCAGCCCACTGGCCCAATTGATTAGGATCCCATTACAATCCAAGATAACTTTTTTTCACTGTCCATTATGCTGCCAATCTGCAAACTTACTACCCATGCCTCCTAAATTCTCATCCAAATCATTAATATAAATATCAACTAACAGTAGATCCCTGAGGCACACTGCTGGTCACAGGTCTCTAGTTTGAAAAACAACCCTCTACAACCACCAGGGTCAGGGACCCAGGTTTGATGCCTGGCTTGGGTCACTGTTTATGTGGAGTTTGCACAGTCTTTCCACGTCTGCGTGGGTTTCCTCCCACAGTCCAAAGATGTGTGAGTTAGATGCACTGGCCATGTTAAATTGCTCCTTAGTGTGAGGGGGACTAGCTAGGATTAATGAATGGTGTTCTAAGGATAGGATTGGGATTGTAGTCTGTGCAGGCTCAGTAGGCCAAATGGTCTCTTTCTGTACTGTAGGATTCTACAAATTTATCTACTTAGATGTGCATTAAGACTACCATCACCTCCCCTTTAATGTGTACACTCCTCAAGATGTCACTACTTTTTTCCCAAGTTCCCTAACATTCAAGCCTTCCTCAACAGTAAATACTAATATGAAATATTAATTTAGGATCTCACCCATCTTCATGGATTTGCACCTTCTTGATTTTTAAGCGGCCCCATTCTCTCCCTAGTTACTCTTTGGTCCTTTATATCTTTGCAGAAGCTCATTGGATTCTCCTTTTCTTTATCTGCCAAAGCAATCTCTTTTTAGCCTCTCGATTTCTCTCTTACCTCTAGTCTGACCACCCTCTAAACTTTTCAAGGGATCCACTTGATCCCACCTGCCTATGTATATCATTGTCTCCTTCTTCTTTTAGACCAGATCCTCAATATTCTGAGTCATCCAGGATTCCCTACTTCTACCAGCCTTGCCCTTCACTCTAAAAGGAACATGCTTACCCTAAACCCTGGTTAACACATTTTTGAAAGCCTCCCACTTACCACAAGTCCTTTTGTCTGTCAATGGACTCCCCCAATCAACTTTAGAAAGTTCTTATCTGATACCATCAAAATTGGCCTTGTCCAATTTAGAATCTTAACTTTTGAGTCAGACCTATCGTTCTCCGTAGCTATCTTAAGACTAATGGAATTACGATCATTGGTCTCAAAGTGATCCCTCACTGACACTTCTGTCACCTACCCTTCCTTATTTCCTAAGAGGAGGTCAAGTTTTGCTCCTCTCTCTTATTGGGCCATCCATACACTGAATGAGAAATTCCTCTTGAATACACTCAACAAATTTCTCTTCATCCAAGTCCCTAATTGCTGTCCCAGTCAATGTTGGGAAGGTTAAAGTTCCCGTTGGTGTTTTTTGTTGGTGTTAACTGTAATCTCTGTACATATTGTTCCATGATTTCCTGCTGTAAAATGGACTAGTTAGTGACAAGCAGCATGGTTTTGTACTGGGAAGGTCGTGTCGCACCAAGTTGGTTGAGTTTTTTGAAGAGGTGACGGACAAAATTGATGCATAGAATCATAGAACCCTACAGTGCAGAAAGAGGCCCTTTAGCCCATCGAATTTGCATGGAACACAATTCCACCCAGGTCCTATCCCCATACCCCTACATATTGTACCCACTAATCCCTCTAACCTACACATCCCTGGACACTAAGGGGCAATTTCTTAGCATAGCTAATCAACCTAACCCACACATCTTTGGACTGTGGGAGGAAACCAGAGTACCTGGGGGAAATGCATGCAGAAAGACTGTGGATGTAGTTTATATAGACTTTAGTAATGTGTTTGACAAAATTCCCTATGGGAGACTGGTAAAAATCTAAAATCACATGGGATTTGAAGTGGGCTGGCTAAATGGACACAGAACTGACTTGGTTATAGAAGACAGAGAGTAACGATGGGAAGGTGCAGGGATCAATGCTGGCACCTCTGTTGTTTGTAGTATATATAAATGATCTGGAGGAAAACATAGGTGATCTGATTAGTAAGTTTGTGGATGACACGAAAATTGGCGGAGTTACTGATAGTGCCAAGGATTGTCAGGGATATAACAGGATATAGACAGATTGGAGTCTTGGGCACAGAAATGGTAGATGAAGTTTAATCTAGACAATGCAAGTTGATGCATTTTGGAAGATCAAATTTAGATGTGAATTGTACTGTAAGTGGCAAAACCCTAAGGAATACAGATGGACCTGGGTGTGCAAGTTCACAATTTCCTAAACGCAGATGGCCAAGATGAGTAAGAAGGTATATGGCATGCTTACCTTCACCAGACTGGGTATTGTGTACAAGAGTTGGGAAATCATATTGCAGCTATATAAAACCTTGTTTAGGCTGCATTTAGAGTATTGCGTGCAGTTCTAGTCACCACTTTATAGAACATAGAACATTATAGCGCAGAACAGGCCCTTCAGCCTTTGATGTTGCATCGACCATTATAAAAAAGCAATGACCCTCCAAACTAAGCCATTCCCTTCTCTTCCATAAACTTATCAACTAACCTCTTAAACGCCACCAAACTTGGTGCATCTACAACTGCCGCAGGCAGGGCATTCCACTCCCTAACCATCCTCTGGGTAAAGAACCTACCTCTGATATCCGTCCTATAACTATCACCCCTTAATTTAAAGCTGTGTCCCCTCGTGCTAGCTTTCTCCATCCTAGGAAAAAGGCTATCACTGTCCACCCTATCTAAACCTCTAATCATCTTATATGTTTCGATAAGGTCTCCTCTTAGCCGCCTCCTTTCTAACGAAAACAACCTCAAATCCCTCAGCCTCTCTTCATAAGACCTGCCCTCCATACCAGGCAACATCCTGGTAAACCTCCTCTGTACCCTCTCCAATGCCTCCACATCTTTCTTATAATGTGGGGACCAGAACTGCACACAATACTCCAAGTGCGGCCGCACTAGAGTTTTGTACAGTTGCAACATGACGTTGCGGTTCCGAAATTCAATCCCCCTACCAATAAAAGCTAAGACTCCATATGCCTTCTTAACAACCTTATCGACTTGACTGCCTACTTTCAGGGATCTATGCACAAATACACCAAGATCCCTCTGTTCATCAACACTATTAAGAATCCTACCATTAGCCCTATACTCTACACATTTATTATTCCTGCCAAAGTGCATTACCTCACACTTTTCCACATTAAACTCCATTTGCCACCTCTCGGCCCAGCTCTGCAACTTGTCCAAGTCTCTCTGCAAACTATAACACCCCTCTTCACAATCTACCACTCCACCGACTTTAGTGTCATCTGCATATTTACTAATCCATCCTTCAATACCCTCATCCAGATCATTTATAAAAATTACAAACAGCAGGGGCCCCAAAACAGACCCCTGAGGCACACCACTTGTAACTGAACTCCACGATGAATATCTCCCATCAACCACCAACCTCTGTCTTCTATCTGCTAGCCAATTCCTAATCCAATTAGCTAAATCACCCTCTATCCCATACATCTGCATTTTCTGCAGAAGCCTTTATCAGAAGGACATGGAAGCTTTGGAGAGAGTGCAAAAAAGATTCACCAGGGGGTATGCTGCCTGGTCTCGAGGGTGTTGGCTATGAGGAGAGGTTGAATAAACTAGGATTGTTTTCACTGATAGAGATAGAGGCTGAGGGGAGACCTGATAGAGGTCTACAAAATCATGAGAGGCATAGACAAAGTGGACAATCAGAGGCTTTTGCCAGGTGGAAGTGTCAATTACACGAGGGCACAGATTCAAGGTGAGAGGGGGAAAGTTCAAGGGAGATGTGTGAATGGAAGTTTTTCACGCAGAGAATGGTGGGAGCCTGGAACGCACTACCAGAGGAGGTGCACAGTGGAAGCAGGCATATTAGCAACATTTAAGAGGCATTTGGATGGGTACAAGAATAGTGAGGGAATCAAAGGATAGGGTCTGAGTAAGGGCAGGAGATTTTTTTTAGTTTAGTTAGGACACCATGATTAGCATAGGCTTGGAGGCTGAAGGGCCTGTTTTTCTTTCGTAGTTTTTGTTACAACAAAACCATATCTCATACAACACTCACTTCACAACAGAAACAAAATAAAAGACCAAAACAACACAATCAACAAATCACTTTATTGATTTAAACCGATTATAAAAGAGAAATTTACATGCACCTAGAACAATATCTTACATTTATCAGACATAAGTGTACAGAGACTCAGACATATCAATCACATTGTTGTCAATACAGAGCTGATACACTATCTAATTAATAAAAGTACCAGTCACCAAAAAAGTTTAAGATCTTTCAATAGTATTGGCAAAAAGAAATTCAGTTTTTAAAAAAAGACATCCTGGCACATCACTGAAGAATAATTCCACTCAATCTTTTAATTTGCTCCTTCAACCCTCCCTCAAAATCTGCACCAAAAACGTGATTTCTGCATCTCTGCAAATGAACTTTAAACCCATAGTTTGGTATCTAGGTGTGCAATAATGTACAGTCATTAAAAGTAGTTGATGTAGTCTCAGGTATGCCCATTCTGGAAAGTCAATGCCCTGTACAATCTTACTGTAAAATGGCGGATGCTTTACCCAGCATCCACTGCGGCAGAGAAACTGCTCCATCTCTGGGGCACAGCAGTGTCTGTGCCCAAGTGGTTTCCCTGACAACATGAACGCTGCTGGGCGTCACCACTGGCCAAAGAGAGAGAGAGAGATGAAGTTCCGGTGGGCTGGCATGCGTCGCCATGACAACCAGTGGCTACAGCAGCTTAACAACAGGCACCCACATCAAAAGCCACTGTGACACTGGGCAACTTCACACCCCGAGACCAGTAAATCAAGGCATCGCAGTTAAATGGGTTGTTTGCTGAGCATCCCATCATTGCTCATAGATGGAAAGACGCCAGCAACACACCAAACTGTCCACAAAAGCACCATTTCTTTCACACAACTATCTGCTGTTCTTCGCAGACAGCGAACTCACAAGAGTTTGGAGGCAGAACAGAAACAAAGCTGTAACAGCAAACACCAGCGAACTTGACTCGTTAACACTTCCAGATACAGCAGCTTTGGGACTCAGGTTTTAACATGGGGAATGAGACGGCAGGTTGAAGACTATCGGTAGTTTGTCAGTTTGGCAGCGTCCATTCTTTCCGAGTGCTTTTTTGCATTATGCACCTTTACATTTCACTGGACTCGCTCTTAAAGTGCTCAGTTTTTTTTTTACAAGTGTCCATTTCTTTGGAAGTATTCATTTATACAAGTTTTATGATTATTCCAGATTGCTTAGGCATCTCATTGGATCGTGTTCAGATACTAATGTCCCAGTCCACTGTTATCCATGACTATGCAATTATCCATTGTGAAATGGCCATTGTAACATTAATCATTTGATATAACGTTCCGCATCAACTGATCTAGTTCCTCCCACCTTTAACTTATATAACGGACTCATGAAAAGGTAGAAAGGTAGTTATAGGAGTTTAAGATAAGTGTTAGTTACTGAAGGTTAAAATTGAGTGTTATTGAAGGTTAAGGTCAGGAATTGTTGGTTATTGAAAAGTTCTGTCACTGTTGAACATTCTATCAGATACTGTCAGTAAGAGAGGGCACAGAACAATCCCACATTGTAGGGCACTGGAATGGTTTTACCTGTATTGGGGGATATTGATCTAGACTGTTGGGTATAGTAGAGTTTGTTCAGATACTAGTAATGGCCATGGTATTACAATCTATTGCTACTTATGGGTAGAATTTTAACATGTATACGGTTATTTATTGTAGGGGCCAACAGATGATACAGTTGAATGTAACAGATAATGAATCATTCAGTCCCAGGCTGGACAGTAAAGTACATCTTCTAAATGTCCAGTAGATTGCAAGGGAGCAGAGATTGGCAGTGGCTCCTTAAGCATGTGCTAGGGTCTCATAGATGATGATACCTATTCCAGGATACCATAGGGGGCTAAGACAGTATGATAACATATTCCATTGTATAAATGAAAAATCTGTCTTTTCTAAGATAGGTCACTTACATGTATATCTGTATCTGTAATATTTTAATGGCAAATGTAACCTGTGTAGAAGACATCGTGGCTCTGAGAATTCACTATAAAATATAACAGTATATGCACTGTCACAGTCCCGTAACTGAATGGTCTCAAAATACTGTACCGATGAGTAATGAGAGCTATAATGGGTGTACAGGATTAAAGAGAGCACAGGATTGTATACAATAGTGAAGACAACGGATCCAGTTTCCATTTTTGTCCCTTTTATATGCTTCACGGGTGCTCAGCTCCCTCTAATACTCAATCTGAACCTCAGTCTGTTGTAGCTGTTACTCGGGGCATAACTATAAGGTTCATGTGGGAGATGTAGGAGGGACGTCCAAGGTAGATTCTTTACTCAGAGAGTGTGGAATGCACTGATTGCTGTGATCGTGGAGTTGGAGACTTTAGGAACTTTCAAGCGGTTATTGGAGAGGCACATGGAGCACACCAGAGTGATAGGGAGTGGGATAGCTTGATCTTGGGTTCGGACATCAAGGGCCAAAGGACCTGTACTGTGCCGTACTGTTCTATGTTCTGTTCAATCTCTAGCTGCAATCTCTGGGGGCGGGGTGGGGGGGGGGAGGGAAAGGGGGGGTAGGAGAGGGGAGGTGGGGGAGAGGGTGTGGTGGTGGTAAGAATATTATCCCAGCAGCAGACAGTATTGCCAAGCCACACTGGTTTTACCCAATGTCCATGGATAATTTTTACCATTGAATAGGGTCATACACTAGAACTTTACCATCTGGCCCGCCACAGATTTGGAGCGGGTGAGGGTCCAGCGACAGAAACTTCCGTTAACCTCGGGTGGGAATTTCTGATCTCGATCGGGTGAGGCTGTAAAATGCTGCTTATAGATACAGCACAGAAAAAGGCCCTTCAGCCCATCGCATCTGTGCCAGTCAAAGACAAACACCCAAGCAGTCCATTGCCATTTCCCAGCACTTGGCCCCATAGTTTTGTATGCCTTGACTTCGCAAGTGCACATCTAAATACTTTGTAAATGCTATGAGTGTATCTGCCTCCACTACCCACTGGGTAAAAAGGCTTTTCCTCACATCCCCATCCTGCCCTTACCTTAAATCTGTGTCTTTCAATCATTGATCTCTCCACCAAGGGGAAAGTTTCTTCCTGACTACTCTATCTATGCTCCTTGTAATTTTATACATCTCAATCACATTCCTTCTCTGCTTCGAGAAAAACAACCGCAGTCTATCAAATCTCTCTTCATAACTAAAACTCTCCAGTCCAGGCTACATCCTGGTAAAGCCCTGATGAAGGGTCACCTAGACTCAAAACACTGCCTCTATTCTCTCTCCACAGATGCTGTCAGACCTGCTGGGATTTTAGTATCCAGGAGAGAAACACAAGGTGGTTTATCATCTTTATCTTAGGAGATTTCTCTATCCCATGGAAGGGAGGTGGGAGGTTGTGGGGAGGGCTCCCTAGGGAAGAGTTGGGTTCCCTCTCCTTGGGGAGGGGAGGGGCAGGGGGGTTCCCTCCTTCCCCGGGGAGGGGGAGGGGGGTTCCCTCCGTCCCCGGGGAGGGGGAGGGGGGTTCCGTCCGTCCCCAGGGAGGGGGAGGGGGGTTCCCTCCGTCCCCGGGGAGGGGGAGGGGGGGTTCCCTCCGTTCCCCGGGGAGGGGGAGGGGGGTCCCTCCTCCCCGGGGAGGGGGAGGGGGGGTTCCGTCCGTCCCCGGGGAGGGGGAGGGGGGGTTCCCTCCGTCCCCGGGGAGGGGGAGGGGGGGTTCCCTCCGTTCCCCGGGGAGGGGGAGGGGGGTTCCCTCCGTCCCCGGGGAGGGGGAGGGGGGTTCCCTCTGTCCACAGGAGAGGAGGGCAGATGATACCTGAGGGGAGGAGGAGATTCCCAGGTAGATGGTATCCCTGTAGAGAGCTATCATGGATGTATACATCCCTGTGTTAAAGAGATCTCTGGAATTGGAATGAAGGATATCCAGGTCTGAGTGTAAAAGTTGGTGGAGGACCCTTTGATTTGTCCAATCTTCATATAGATATCCTCCCTCAGAATGGAGTGTGTGCTGTAGTTTGATGTCAGTTGTCTGATTATTTTAGCTTTTGCTGCCTATTATAGAAGCTGAGGAGCTGCTGGCTGGAAGAGGCTTCATTCTGGAGTAGGCCCAACTCTCTGTCATTGCAAACTGCAATCCTCTCCGTCAATATGAACCATGCACTGAGACTCAAATAACATTTACAAATAGTTTAAAAGATTAGTTACAGGAAATACACATTTACATTTTTTTTGCCACGGACTATGTTTTGCATAATTCAAAACAAGAGAAATATCTGGGTGGGAGGAGGATGCAGGAAGAGATTGTTACTAATGTCATTAAGAAATAGATGCTGATATTGAACCATCCAGCGGAAAACCGTTCACTCTTTCTGGTGAAGTTATGTGAGCAGATCCAGAGAGACATTTTTGACCTTTGACATTTCCCAGCGTTCGAAGTTCCGATGAGCCTTTTCCAGATCCTGGATGACCTGGAACAGTTGGTTTGGAATATCCAGCTGATCGACCCCTGCAAAGAAGAGACGGACTAGGAAAGAGAGTTCTGCATTAACTCTAGCAAGAGACACACCCTGTGCTCGCCCAGTACCTGTACTGCCCACCATAACTCATCACAGGCCTCCTTACCTGGGGGTTAGGCTGCTTATTAACACGAGCAAGAGAATCTAACGTCCAGCCCTTTTAGGTAGCCACCTGGGATATCTAAAAGATGCGGGCCTGACAAATTTCCAAAAGTATATGATGATTAGGAGCATGATCTTCCATCGCTCAATTTATCACCACTGTGCCTAAGAAATCAGTGCGGGAAGGATCGATTATCATTCTGGCTGAACCACATTCTTTCAAATCCGTGAAATTCCTTGTTTTTTTTAAAAAATTTACTCCATTCTTAAAATTACAAAGCCAGTATGCAGAGTGCACACTTAAAAACTGCAAAACACTAGACAGAAATTTTTAATGGCAGTTAACAGTCAGCAACTGAATAGAAACTCATTCTAGTGAACAGGAAGTTAAAGTTTTAAAGTTTATTTATTAGTGTCACATAAGTAGGTTTATATTAACACTGCAGTGAAGTTACTGTGAAAATCTCCTAGTTGCCACACACCGGTGCCTGTTTGGGTGCACTGAGGGAGAATTTAGCGTGGCCAATGCATTTAACCAACATCTTTCGGACTATGGGAGGATACCCACACAGACACGGGGAGAATGTGCAGACTACGCACAGGCCCTCAAGCCGGGAATCAAACCCGGGTTCTTGGCACTATGAGACAGCAGTGCTAGCAGTTGGAATTTGATTGTGAATTCAGAGAGTTGTCAGAGAGTATTGGCTGATACATAGTGTCATTGCAATCAGAGCGTATCCTAGAGGTGGATTGTGATGAGCAAGCTATGGCTATCCCTTCAGCTGGATCATACTTTGAGTCAAAGTCTTAATGGTGACGGAGAAGGAAAGGAAAGGGGAACAAATCCTGGAGTCTAGGTCCCCCTGCCTCCCGGGACAGGATCTGGGAGTTGGGAATCAACCTGTCCAGTCAAGTGGTGACCCATGACAGAAACTGTGACCCTGAGCAGACGCTATCCCTGAACCCAGGCCCATGACATCACAAAGTTTAAGAGTGGAGAATTTGCTGGGAGTAAGAATTCTGGTGCAGAGGGTGTGTCTGTGAGTTAGACAGGTAATGAGTCCTCAGGTGTTGTGCTGGAGGAGACTCGGAATTTGGCTTTGTCCAATCGGTTCAGGCTCTCTATGCAGATGAGGACAAAGTGAGAAAAGGAGGCGTGGAATGTAGAAAAGGGCAATGAGTAATAAATGACCGTTTATAACTAAATGTTCAATATAAAAGCATAAGAGTTCAAACGGGGTATCCACACAATGCATTAGTAACACAATACTAGCCTATTTGATGAAGGATTTCAGCCCACATCCTACTCCGAGAGATTGCTGGTTAGGTGGATTGGCCATGATAAATTCTCCCTCAGCGTACCCGAACAGGTACCGGAGTGTGGTGACTAGGGGATTTTCACAATAACTTCTTTGCCGTGTGAATGTAAGTCTACTTGTGACACTGATAAATAAACTTTAAACTTTGCTGTAATTGGGGAACGGGTTCTCAGAGTGACATACCTTCATCCGTGTTTTCTGGGGCTGTGACATTGCTCTTCTCTTTATATTCCAGGTACTTTTCCCTATCAACAAATAGGAAAACTGTTACATAACAAAACATTAAATTAAATTATGAGCTAACCTTGACATTAAAACATTCAGGGCTTTTGTTACATATTTGAGTAGTGGTTTTGTTACTGGACTGATAATCAAGCATAAGAATTCAGATCTCACCGGGGCAATTTGAGAATGTGAATTCAATTTAAAATCTAGAAATCAAAATGCTGTAACAGTGACAATGAAGCAATTGGGTTGTAATTAAAATCAAGCTGGAATCTCGAGGCAATCTGTCCTCCTTACTTTGGTCTTGTCTGACTGTCAATCTAGTCTACACCAACAGTCTCACCTCTGAAGTGCCATTGCTACAAGTAACAGAATGTCTATAGTGTAGGAGAAGCTCATTTGGCCCCTCAAGTCAGCACTGACTCTCTGACAAAGTATCTTACCCAGGCCTCATCACTGGAACTCTACACATTTACCCACTAATCCCCCTAACCTATACAGCTTGGGGCAATAAGGGGCAACTTAGCATGGCTAATCCACTTAATCTGCACCTCTTTGGAGCGTGGGAGGAAACCGGAGTGCCCGGAGGAAACCCATACAGACACAGGAAGAATGTGCAAACTCCCCACAGACAGTCACCCAAGGCCGGATTTGAACCTGGGTCCCTGATGCTGTGAGGCAGCACTACCCACTGTGCCATCCTGCTGTCCGTCAGTGTAATTGATGCTGTTTGGGCTTCTACACTGACACATTCTACACAGATTGTCCATATTCCTACACGATGTCTGCCCAGTGACTGAGACGTGGACCTGTGCCAGGCAGTACTCGCTAGTCAGCTTCCTTACTAATCATAACTGGGAGAGAGATCCCTTCACAAGTGTAGAGAGAAAGTCAGCCATTGAATGATTTCCCTTTCCCCTCCCCCCCTGCCTAGCTCAGGAAGCTCCTGCCCATGCCCAGTTGCTTGACTCCAGAACAAGCTTGGCACTGTCCTGGCAAAGCAATTGGCCAATCATTCCCGAGATGTTGAGAGATGCTGCTTGACCAAGAAAGACTTGAGGTTGAATAAGGCACTGCCAATTCCTTAATGACCCTCGGATACACTCACGTTAATGAATCTCGAGCTGCCAGGAGCTGTCTGTAAATCAGGTGGGATTCAAGATCGGGATTGAGCGGGTCGTTCCACTCCTGCAGTGTCACACCAAAGTGGGTCTTGTCACATCCCGGAGCTGCAACAATAATTACAGCCAGAGTCACCGCATGCCCAGGAACTCTTCCTATCTGAATCATTGTAATGACACAGCTTACTGTTAAAGCAAAACAAACTCATTTAAAGGGTTTGTGCTCTGAGCTTGTATTCACCAACAGCAGTTTATACAGACAATTCCTTTCACAGGAAGCATTGCTAAGGCAAAGCTGCTGCTTTGGAGTTGAGTATTGAATCATTTTTTCACAGCAAGTGTGTAGAAATAGAGCAGCATGGAGAACGGTGGAGCTAACAAGGCGAAGCAAGTGAGTGAGTCAATGTGTCAATGTGTGAGTCAATGTGTGAGTCAATGTGTGAGTGAGTCAATGTGTGAATGTGTGAGTCAATGTGTGAGTGAGTGAGTGAATGGTCAATGTGTGAGTCAATGTGTGTGAGTCAATGTGTGAATGAGTCAATGTGTGAGTGAGTCAATGTGTGAGTGAGTCAATGTGTGAGTGAGTCAATGTGTGAGTGAGTCAATGTGTGAGTGAGTGGTGAGTGAGTGTGAGTGAGTCAATGTGTGAGTGAGTCAAGTGTGAATGTGGGTCAATGTGAGTGAGTCAATGTGTGAATGAGTCAATGTGTGAGTGAGTCAATGTGTGAGTGAGTCAATGTGTGAGTGAGTCAATGTGTGAATTGTGAGTCAATGTGTGAGTGAGTGAGTGAGTCAATGTGTGAGTGAGTCAATGTGTGAATGTGTGAGTCAATGTGGAGTGAGTCATGTGTGAGTGAGTCAATGTGTGAGTGAGTCAATGTGTGAGTGAGTCAATGTGTCAATGTGTGAGTCAATGTGTGAGTGAGTGAGTCAATGTGTCAATGTGTGAGTCAATGTGTGAATGAGTCAATGTGTGAGTGAGTCAATGTGTGAGTGAGTCAATGTGTGAGTGAGTCAATGTGTGAGTGAGTCAATGTGTGAATGTGTGAGTCAATGTGTGTGAGTCAATGTGTGAGTGAGTCAATGTGTGAGTGAGTCAATGTGTGAGTGAGTCAATGTGTGAGTGAGTCAATGTGTGAATGTGTGAGTCAATGTGTGAATGTGTGAGTCAATGTGTGAGTGAGTGAATATGTGAATGTGAGTGAGTGAATATGTGAAAGTGAGTGAGTGAGTGAGTGTGTGTGTATGGGTGAGTGAGTAAGCGGGTGGGAATGAATGAGAGTATAGGGACAGTATGAAAGATTGGGTGAATAGAAGGTGAGAGGATGCGGGTTAGAGAGAATCAGCAGATGTTCTGAGGACCAGAACACCTCATTCGCCTGACGAAGGCCACAAAGGCCGAAAGCTCGCAGATTTACTATCAAATAAATCGGTTGGATTTAAAATCGGTGTTGCCAGAATTGAATCCAGGTCCCTAGGGCTTACTGTGCCATGATATGTGAACTGTTTGCACCATGTAGTTATTCAGAGACTGTGTACACTATAATGGAGCAATTTAACCCTCTTACATCACTAAAACAAAACATTCAGTTAAATTATAGGCAAGTCAAATTGTTCACTTGGAGCAAATCTCTCTGCTCAGAAAGATAGAAATTTTTCAGAGGTAAGTAACTGCAGTACCTGCTTTCTCCTTCTGATGGCAGCAGCTCCACTTCTCCCCTTTAAACACTCCTGGATGGTAGGAGTTCAGCATTTGTTCGTTGCTGACACAATATTTTCTGAGTGAGGACAGCCACTGGTTCAGTTCATTCACATTCTGAGCATGAAATGAAATTATCTGTCACAATCAATTTGCATTTGCAAGGGGAGGTGAAGAGGTTAAGGAGATACAACGGAGGCCAGCTGTTATTAAGTTTCCTTCGCAGGGGCCATTTAGGAGAAAGGTTAATTTGAAACCCAGAATTGATCAGACAGGGTCCAGGGTTCAGCACACATAATCGGCAGAAAGTGTTCGACACCAACAATTACCACCTTCACTCACATCGTCCACTTTAACTCAGCTGGCACTGATGTGGAAATGCCAGCAATTAGATGGATTACTTTCAGAAAATAAGGATGGGAAAAGCAGTATGTGAGGAATATGGATCTGGACAGGTAGTTTATTCAGGAATCACTCTGTCAATGGGGTTTTGTCTGGGTCTGCTGCACAATAGTCAGCAGCTCCAACATCATTCAAATCTCAACACAGTAGAAGGTGAACCAGCCAAAGCAAGACCAGTTCAGACCACCGGTGTTCCATTTTACAAGACCAGTTCAGACCCATATTTTTATTTTCCTGTTTTACTGATGTTGTTCCTTCCACTTCAGTTGGAAATCCCTCTGTTCCCTTGAATTGAAGAGTGAGGTAGGACTAAGTCCCACACATACAGATTAGAACAGATTATAATGTAAAACCCAAGTCAGTTTCTTAGTCTTCACAGATGAAACTTGGTTGCTGTGAGTAATAATGGGGATTGGTTTTAGCTCACTATGTAGAAACATCATCAACTGAGGGGGGCGGGGGTTACATAATTAATTGGGGGGATGAATAGACGCTCTTTAACTGAATTGGAGGTAGACAGAATTTCTTGTCAGCCTACAGCCATATTAATCTGAAAATGCCTGATCTTGTCTGATTGTGGCAGCTAAGTAGACTCAGGCCTGGTTAGTTCTTGGATGAGAGACCACCTGGGAACATCAGATTCTTGTCAATCAAACTGTACAGTGAATTAATGGGTTTGGCAGATGGAGTACAATGATGTAAATGTGAGATCATCCATTTTGGTAGGAATAACAGCAAAATGGACTATTATTTAAATGGTAAAATATTACAGGTTGCTGCTGTGCAGAGGGACCTGGGTGTCCTTGTGCAGGAATCTCAAGGAGTTGTTTTGCAGGTGCAGCTGGTGATTAGAAGGCAAATGGAATTTTGTTCTTCATTACTCGAAGAATGGAGTTTAAAACAGTGAGGTTATGTTGCAGCTGTATAAGGTACTGGTGAGGCCACACCTGGAATACTGTGTACAGTTTTGCTGCCCTTACTTGAGAAAGGATATGCTGACACTGGAGGGGATGCAGAGGAGATTCACTAGGTTGATTCTGGAATTCAGAGGGTTGGCTCATGAGAAGAAACTGAGTAGACTCGGATTATAATCACTGGAATGCAGAAAAATGAGAGAAATCTTATATAAGATTAAGAAGGGAATAGATAAGACAGAAGCAGTAAGGTTGTTCCCACTGGCGGGTGAACTTAGAACTAGGGGGCTTTGCCTCAAAATAAGAGGGAGCAGATTAATGACTGAATTGAGGAGGAACTCCTTCAGACAAAGGGTTGTGAATCTGTGGAATTCCCTGCCCAGTGAAGCAATTGAATGTTGAATGTTTTTAAGGCAAGCATAGATAAATGTTTGAACAGTAAAGGAATTAAGGATTATGGTGAGCAGGCGGGTAAGTGAAGCTGAGACCGTGAAAAGATTAGCTATGATCTTATTGCATGGCAGAGCAAGCTCAAGGGGCCAGATGGCCTACTCTTGCTCCTAGTTCTTAGGCTCTTAACACGCTACAACGTGGATAGGATTCCGGATTCGATTCCCGGTTTGGATCAAAGTGGAGTCTGCATGTTCTCCCCATGTCTGCATGGGTTTCCTCTGGGTGCTCCGGTTTTCTCTATCAGTCTGAAGATATGCGGGTTAGGTGAATTGGCCATGCCAAATTGCCCCTTAATGTTAGGGGGACTAGCTAGGGTAAATGAGTGGGGTTGTGGGAATAGAGCCTGGGTGGGTTGTGGTCAGTGCAGACTCAATGGGCCAAATGGCCTCCTTTTGCACTGTAGGTTTCTGTGAAATTGTAAAATCCTCAAGGGGAACTTATCCTCACATCTCCCTGGATACATAACCCATTTTCAACTCGCTCCTTCAGTCAGACACTCATGCCTTTATAAAGGGTGATTTAACTGGGAGCAGCGAATAAGTGATTGAGGGTGAGGTATGTGCTAAAAACCTCCAACACAAGTAGATCCTGCCATTCTTTTTTTAGTCACATCTTTTGTAATTTGGGTGCAGGGCTTTATTCACACCATTGCAGACTGTTTTCCACTCTTACTCACAGCTAGCTGACCAGGATTTGAGTTGGGAAACACTTGCATTTCTACACGACCTTTCACCTCCCCAGAATCACTCAAAATGCTTTCAAACCAATGAAGTATATTTTGAAGTGTAGTCACTCTACAACACAGGGACTGCAGCAGCCAAGTTACAGAAAGGAAGCTCTCATAAATGGTGATATGGCAACGACCAGGTTTTTGAGATGTTGGTTGAAGGATGAAGATTTTTCAGGTCTATAACTCCCCCCTTTGCTCTACCACAGAATAATGTCACTGGGTCTCTCAGAAGATGGGTATGGCTTCAGTTTACCATCTCATTGGCCAGGTCAGAAGGAAAGTTGGGGATGTATTGCGATCAGGGAAGACAGAGCAGGCCGAATTCTGTATTTCAAGAACTCCTGATCCATCTCTCTCCTCCAATAAACCTGAAAATGTATCTCAAGGACCCCGTCTCTTATTCCCACCAGTGTCACACAGTACTTCCCTCGTCAAATATTCAGTTAAAATCACAGCCGGCTGGCTCAACTTGATTTACAGATTGGTGAAAGGATCCAAGATTTCCAGCAGGATTATTCCCGTCACTGGGAAGATTGCTGGAGATTAGTGGCATACGTCCACCAACCTGGTTCTGCTAAGTTACAACGGCCCTTATGTTCTATTCAGTCTGACACAGGTGAAGAAGTGTTGTGTCCATCTTATCCTTTGCCTGGGTCACACCTGACTCTGAGGCTGTTGGTACATGTTCTCCCTGTCTGTTAACTGTTGATCAAATTTCACTAATTTAAATCACAACAAAGGTAATTGTACAGTTGACAATGGAATAGTTCTGAGGTACAGTACCTTGGGTGGAATTCTCTGACCTCACCTGTGGCTGGGATTCCCCGGTCCCACTGCATGAAACAGTGGCCATATCCTATATGTAACAAGGAAACTGTAATGGGGCAGCCATATCTCTCACGTAACAAGGGATCCTTAAAGGGACAGGCCATGTCTCACACATAACAAGGAATCCTTAAAGGGACAGGCCATGTCTCACACATAACAAGGGATCCTTAAAGGGACAGGCCATGTCTCACACATAACAAGGAATCCTTAAAGGGACAGGCCATGTCTCACACATAACAAGGAATCCTTAAAGGGACAGGCCATGTCTCACACATAACAAGGGATCCTTAAAGGGACAGGCCATGTCTCACACATAACAAGGAATCCTTAAAGGGACAGGCCATGTCTCACACATAACAAGGGATCCTTAAAGGGACAGGCCATGTCCCACATGTAACAAGGAAACCTTAAAGGGATAGGCCATATCCAACATACAACAAGGGATCCTTAAAGGGACATAAAGAGTGATCCTTAAAATGACAGGTCACGAGCAGGGAGAGTTCTTTTAAAGGGATCAATACAGTTTCACATACCTTACACTGTAAATACATTATTTCAAATTGTCCTTTGCCGTCAGTTGAGATAATCTGCATGACGTATGGACTGCCGAAACACTTCTCATCGACTTTCTCAATTGCTCTGATCTTAGACAGTGGAATGCATGCACTCTTCTGTAAAATAGAGCACACAATGTCTTCAGAACCAGGCGCCTGGTTTGAGCAGAGGCTGAGGTTTACTAAATCTCATTGATTCTCTCTGTTGTCTTATCCAATGTGTGGCCCGTGGGGGGACGGGGACAAGTCCACAGAACCTGCTGCCATTCAGAACTCCATTTTAAAGGAAAATGGTTTGGGGGTTTCTGAAATTTCTACTCACCCAATCTTGAAAATCTAGGTTTGCGACATGACAGATCAGAATTACAGAACTACAATACTCAAAACACCATTTTGTTATCCTGCTTTCCCCCAATCTCTGAAACATTTTTTAATTTTTGTATCTTTGGAGGTGCTGTTTGTTCTGAATAATGTATAATCCAAACCAACTGTGTGGGGCTCTCTTGTCTCTCTCTGTATGTTAAGTGGGAAAATGATTATGTCACATTGTACCAAACCTGAAGAATTTGTTGTGTTGTAAAAACGGGAAAAATCTTCAACAAAAATATACTTTTAAAAAATTAATAACTTCATGGAATCCCCACGGTACAGAAAGAAGTGATTCAGCCCATTGAGCCTGCACCAATAACCCCACCCTATTCCCGTAACACCATGTACTTACCCAGCTAGTCCCCTGACACTAAGGGGCAATTTCTCATGGCCAATCAACCTAATCCCTCTTTGAACAGTGGGAGGAAACTGGAGCATCTGAGGAAACCCACACAGACACAGGGAAAATGTGCAGACTCCAAATAGGTAGTCGTCTGAGGTCGGAATTGAACCCAGGTTGCTGGTGCTGTGAGGCAGTAGTGCTAATCACCATGCCAACCATTTAATTTGTCCAGTGGTGTCTCTTACCCTCTATCGCATTTTGATTATTTGTAAAGATTAAATATTAATTCTTTTCATTCCCAGACAGGCCAGCATTTATTATCCATCCCAAACTGAGCTCGACAACGTGGTGATGAACTCCTTTTTCAACTATTTCAAGTTACATGGTGTTCCATACAGGAAGTTCACCCAGCAATAGTGAAGCAACAATGAGGCGTGGCACAGTGGTTAGCACTGCTGCCTCACAGCACCAGAGACCCAGGTTCAATTCCAGTCTTGGGTCACTGTTTGTGCAGAATCTGCATATTCTCCCCATGTCTGTGTAGGCTTCCTCCAGGTGCTCTAGTTTCCTCTGAAAGCCCAAGGATGTGCAGGTTAAATAGATTGGCCATGCTAAATTGCCCCTTATGTGTCCCAAAATGAGCTGGTTAGGGGGATTAGTGGGATGATACATGCAGTGATAGGGCTTGGGTGAAATGTTTTGTCGCAGAATTGGTACAGACTCAATGAGCCAAACAGCCTCCTTTGGTATTGTAGGGATTCTATGGTACAGTTCCAAGAGAATGGTTTGTAGCTTGGAGAGGAGCTTCAAAGTGATGAAGTTCCTGCTGACCTTGACTTGCTAGGTAGTGGAGCAGACGGGTTTAAAACATTGCTTTGGATAATGTCAGGATATGCTATGTCTCAGAGGAAAACCACACATTGAGGGGTGAGTTAGGTATCTTTCTGATCATACACTCCTCTCCTCCTTCAAGTACCGTTCCGTAAGAGGGCGTTGGTGACCATGGACTTCCATTTCATGGGTACGTTATCCTCGGCAAAGTACATTGTAGTTTGCTGTTGCTTCTGCGATGTGACTGACCAAGAGACTCTCCCACACTCAGCACCTGCGATCAGGCATATTGGAAGGATTTACAGACTGATAATCAACCTGTTTGGCCAAATTAAGAACACATCTTTCATGGTCATCAAGTCCTGGAGTTGGACTTGAATCCAGAACTTCTGGTAAATGTGTCGGGACGCTGTTCCACTAGACCTTCCCCTACAGTGATATGCAGAGAGTATCATAGGGAGAGTGTGACCTGCCTGCGATATGGAGGTGGATGTTCTATTAAGTGTTTATTATTGAAATTTGATGTTGCTTGGCCGATTGAAGAAGTTGACAGTGAGAGTGGTGTTATAGAGTGGGATTAGCTTTAACATAACATTGAAACCAGAGGAAAATAGTCGCTTACCTTTGCATTAGACATCTTGGAATGGCACAATGCTTCACAATTTAAGCAGAAATAATGCTTTTTGAAGTGCGACGATGTTAGAATGCCCCTCTCCTTGTCCCTGTGCATTAATAAATATCCTTCTTTTATAGTGGATGTTGTTTGCAATGTCACACGTTTCTGGGATTCCAGCTCTGAAAGAGAGTCACCAAAAGGGCTAACTCGTGAATTTTCCATCACTATCTGTTGAGAAGCACGTGTTCTGACTTCAAGCTCCCTCTTCTATTCTTTGTTCTCCTCATCGAGTCCCAATCTCTGTCAGCGCTATTGTTTAACCCTTCACCCTTTCCCAGGTACAGCACCCAAATCATAGCAGCAGCACAAAAGCCAGTTCTTGTTAGAACGAATGCATGCATACACACGTGCACGCACATACAGGATTTGAATTGGAAGTTTGTAGTACCACTGTGCCACAAGAACCCCTCCAAAGCCAGTGTTATGGCACCTTCCTGGTGACAGGCTATAGCTGTGCAGGCAAAGACTGGAGTTGAACATTGTTCCCTCCTATCTACTCTCCCCATCCCCACACACAGGAGTTAGCACTGGGGACTGGATAGGGATTGCAGCCACAGATGGGTTAAGGCAGGAGTGGTGATAGGTATATTATGGATACTATCGAGGTGGAGCGTCTTAGAGTGGAAGCAGTTAAGTGGCTGGAAGATCACAGAATAATAGAATCATAGAATCCCTATAGTACAGGAAGAGACCATTTGGCCCATTGAGCCTGCACCAACAATAATCCCACCCACCTTCTATCCTTGCAACCCCATGTATTTACCCTGCTAATCCCTCTGACATTAGGGGCAATTTAGCTTGGCCAGTCAACCTAATCTGCACATCTTTGGCCTGTGCAATGAAACTGGAGCATCCAGAGGAAACCCACATAGACACAGTGAGAATGTGCAAATTCCACACAGACAGTGACCTGAGACCAGGAATCGAACCTGGTTTCCTGGTGCTGTGAGGCAGCAGTGCTAACCATTGTGCCACCGTGCCATCCCACTCTGGGGTCATTTCCATGTTGAATCTGATTTCACGGCTGGGAACAGGCTGGTTTAGTCAGGACAGTAGCTATGTAACTGGACACAGCTGATGATATATCTCTGGGAAGGATCGAGGAAAATCAATATTTAATTGAAGGAAATTTCTGCTTATCCTAGCTGGATAAGCAGTGTGACAATTGGAACTGTAACACTTGAAACCACCACTTCATTCAAAGTTTTCAAGAATTTAATCATGTTTGTCTGATTACTCTTTTCTATTTCTCTCTGTCCCATTTTTTTCTTTAAAAAAATAGCTTTCATTTAAATCCTGTTCCATCTAATGCACTAGCTTGACCTTCAAAGAGTTAAACAAGGTTCATCGCCATTGGCTAGTTAGATACCGCAACCCATCTGAGCTCACGCAATGAACCATTTGACATCTTCTATACCCCCTCATCAGGGCAAATCCCTCGTAGCCGTGGCCAGGGGGAGGCGATGGCCTAATGGTATTATCGCGAGACTATTAATCCAGATACTCAGCTAATATTCTGGGGACCTGGGTTCAAATCCCACCATTGCAGATGGTGGAATTTGAATTCAATTTAAAAAAATAATCTGGAATTAAGAATCTACTGATGATCGTGAAAGCATTGTCGATTGTCAAGAAAAATCCTGGCTCACTAATGTCCTTTAGGGAAGGAGATGCGTTGTCCTTACCTGGTCTGGCCTACATGCGACTCCAGAGTCACAACAATGTGGTTGACTCTCAACTGCCCTCTGAACAAGGGCAATGAGGGATGGGCAATAAATGCTGGCTAGCCAGCGATGCTCATGTCCCACAAATGAATAAAAAATAAATAAACAAAAGGAGGATAGTTCCTCACCATCACCTGTCTCTCACAGGGGGGCTGAGGTTGTTCATATAGTGGGGTGAACTCTGAAATTGTTTTACGTCATGATTTTGCACCCCCGCGGGACAAATATAGCCAGAATTTTCACTGCCTTCCTCCCCCAGCAAACTACCTTTTCATCTTAAGAAGCATTTATTAGAGGGACTGTTCTTCCTTCCAGGTTGAATGATGTGGGTGAGGGGCTGTATGATGCACACCGTTGCCAAGGCAGGTTGCTAGGATTCTGAACGACCCTACCAATCACATTTGACAGCTTAAGCTGTGATTAGTTATAATTCTTCCTTTTGAATAGAACATTAATTGGATGCCATTGCTTGTTGAATAGGTGGGAAAATTGAACCTATAGTTAGACACTCCACATTACCTCATGGATTTATAAATACCAGTATGATGATTAGTAAACACCGGTATCTGGGGATTAATTAATGCATTGTTTCAGTGGAACATGTCTTCTGAATATATTCACCTTCATCCTCCTCAATGTCAATGAGCTTGATGATGAAGTCTTTAAAAAGCGTGACTCCTTGAACAATAAGAGGCTGCAATGGTGCCATCCAGATTTCCTTCCCCCGGGCTACATTGGTATCCATGTTGCCAATACTTTGGATTGCCTGTAAGATGGAAAGTTATATGTTGTAACAACATTGCATTTGTATAGTGCCCTGCAAGGCCACAGGATGTCCCATTGCATTTTACAGCCAATCAGATGCTTTTGATATGTTGTCACCCTTGCATTGTGGGAAATATAGCAGCTGGTTTCGCACACGGGCAGTTCCCACAGTGTAATGAGGTAACAACTAAATAATTTGCTTTTAGCCATGTTGGTAAAGGGATACATACTCCTACCAACAAAGCTAATTTATTGCTTGTTGCTGCTTCATTGTCTGTGTTTCCTGAGAACCTGTTTTTGACGTTCCTCCTCATTACTGTGGTATTTTTTCTTCTCATTGTGCTCCTGTACTTTTGGATCAAGACAACCACTAGTTAAGTCTAATGTCTGACCTTTTAACACTTCCTTAGTCTCTGTCCGTTTAATGCCTGTGTGGTCACCTTTTTCAATTTCAACATAAACATTTACCGTACAATCATTTACGCTTCTGTAAAGACTTACTGGACCAGTCAATTCTGACTTTGTAAATGTCCTCCAGTAAAGAGTGTCTTATGTCTATAATCGGATGCTTGTGTTTATGTTGGATTATTCTGAAGATAATACAAGGTTTATCTTCAGAATATGGACATATATGCTATCTGTGGGCTGCTTATATAAGCATAGAATCACATCACACAGAATGAGGCCATTTGGTCTCTTGTGCCCATGCTGGCTCTTTGACTAAGACATCCGATTAGTTCTACTCACCCTGACTCTCTTTCCCCGTAACCATATACACATTTCCTTTTCAGTTAGTTCTCCAATTTCCTTCTGAAGGTTATTATTAAATATGCGTGCTAGATTATAACATCTCACTGTCTAATAAAGTTACACTAAAGTTTATTTATTGGTTACAAGTAATTACATTGCAATGAAGCTACTGTGAAAATTCCCTGGTCGCCACACTCCGGCATCTGTTCAGGTACGCTGAGGGAGAATTTAGCACGGCCAATGCACCTAACTTGCACATCTTTGGACTGTGTGAGGACACCAGAGCACCTGGGGCAAACCCATGCAGACATGGGGAGAATGCGTAAACTCCACACAGATAGTGACCCAAGCCCGGAATCAAATCTGGGTCCCTGGCGCAGTGAGGCTAACCACTGTGCCATAGTGCTGCCCCCTCAATATCACTTCCTCATCTCTCCCTCCACTTTTTTTGCCAAGTGTTTTAAACCTGTGTCCTCTAGTTGCAAACCCACCCACCAATGGAATCAGTTTATCATTCCTTATTCTATCAGAGCTCCTCTATTTTGAAAACTGTTATTAAATTTCCCCTGACCCTTCACTGCTCCAAATGGAACAATCCCACCTTCTCCAGTCCATACTAATTTATTTTTAAACTTTCAGGTGCTGTAACCTGCCTCGATTTCCATTTACCTGTCAGGATTAATGCCGTGATATAAACCCAAGAGTACCAGACCAGAGTCAGAGTAAAGGATACCAGAATCAGCTAAAACAAATCCTAATGGAGAGGGAAACCTTCATTTTAATTTCCCCTACAAGGTCAACTGATTGGTCCTGGTTTGGAGGTAGGATTACGATGTTACGTAGATATAAATTTAGGCAGGACATGGTCATCAGGTTATTCTCCCACAGGATTAGTAGGACATATTTCTGAATCAAATAACCAGGTACCCTTTTTACTGACCAATACGATGAAGGTATTTTTGAATCATATCACTTGCTCCAAATTGGTAATACAGTCACATTTCTCTCCTTTTTACTGCCTTTTCCTCACTCACATGGAATCTTGTTCATTCATTACCCTTGTATTCATAGTATAAGTTAGTTGCTGGTCCCCAGAAACCTCTTTTTAAAGTTCTCACCTATGTTTTCAAATCAGTTTACCTAAGCCCCCCTCCCCCTTTTGTAATATCCTCCAGTCTGACAACTCACTGAGGTTCCTCCAACCCTGGCTTCTTCAGCATCCTTGGTTTTAATTGCTCCACCGTTAGTGGCCGTGCCTCTAGTTGTCTAGGCTTCAATAGTGGAATTTCCCCCTTCAGCTCTCCCTCCCTGTTTTCACCTTTTGTACAACCTAATCTCATTGACTCATGTTTCTGACCTAAACTCTGCCTCTTTGGTTGGTTCACATTTTTTTTGGCCGCTCACACTCTATAGAAGCACCTTGGGGCTTTTTACCATGTTAAATGCTCTCCAGAAAGACAAACTGTAATCACAGGACTGAAAGCAGACTGGGTGACTGTTTTGCAGAACACCTTAGCTTGATCTGTAAGGATGATCCCGGCATTCCTGTTATTTGCCATTCCATCTCATGCCGACATGTTTGTTGTTGGCTGCTGCAATGTTACAAGTAAGCCCAACGCAAACTGAAGAAACAGCATCACTTCTTCCGATGAGGCACTTCATAGCCTTTCGGACTTAACATTGAATTCAACAACTTCAGACCATGGACTCTCATCCTTATTTTCTTTCCAAGTTCCTCTCCACAAGGCTACCTGTAACTTGTTTTGGTTTCATAGAGCACTGACCATTATTCTGCTATTAACACATTCTGCTGTCTTATCTTTATGCCACTATTAACATCTTCTTTCGTCTTTAACACAACCATTAATGGTGCCTTTGATCTGTGTCCATGACATCTTTGCTAATTTGTCCTGAGCTCTCACCTATCTCTGACCTTCTATTCTGCTCCACCTGCTCCACCCTCTTCATTAGTATAAAAGCCATCACATTTCTATCCCTTCTCAGTTCTGAGTTGAGTCATGGGGTGGCATAGTGGTTAGCACTGCTGCCTCACAGCGTCAGGGACCCGGATTCAATTCCGGGCTTGGGTCACTGTCTGTGTGGAGTTTGCATGTTCTCCCTGTGTCTACATGGGTTTCTTCAGGGTGCTCCGGTTTCCTCCCAGAGTCCAAAGATGTGTGGGTTAGGTTGATTGACCATTATAAATTAATCATAGAGTCAAAGGATTAGCAGAGTAAATATGAGGGGTTACAGCAATGGGGCCCGAGTGGGATTGCGGTCAGTGCAGACTCAATGGGCCAAATGGCTCCCTTCTGCACTGTAGGATGCTATGCATATGGGGTGAAAACATTAACTTTGTTTCTCTCTCCACAATTGCTGCCAAATCTCTGAGTTAGCCAGCATTTTCTGATCCACAATACTTCCTGACGGAATAAAATTCACCTTTTCACTTTTGAACTGATGAAAACAATTGTGGATGAAAACAAATGTACCAACAAGATCATCTACGTGCAGATCCACAAGGAATGGGCGAGATCCTAAATGAATATTTCTCATCAGTATTTACTGCTGAGAAAAACATGGATGTTCGGGAATTTGGGGAAATAAATAGTGATGTCTTGAGGAGTGTATATATTACAGAGAAGGAGGTACTGGAAGTCTTAAAGTGCATCAAGGTAGAGATATCCCTGGGACCTGATGAAGTGTATCACAGGACATTGTGGGAGGCTAAGGAGGAAATTGTGGGCCCCCTAGCTGAGATATTTGAATCATTGCTAGTCACGGGCGAGATGCCTGAAGATTGGAGAGTGGCAAATATTGTGCCTTTGTTTAAAAAGGGCTGCAGGGAAAAGCCTGGGAACTACAGACCAGTGAGCCACACATCTGTGGTGAGTAAATTGTTGGAAGGTATTTTGAGAGACAGGATTTACAGGCATTTAGAGATGCAAGGACTGATTAAGAACAGTCAGCATGGCTTCGTGAGTGGAAAATCATGTCTCACAAATTTAATTGAGTTTTTTGAAGGAGTGACCAGGAAGGTAGATGAGGGCAGTGCAGTTGACATTGTCTATGTGGACTTTAGCAAGGCCTTTGACAAGGTACTGCATGATAGGTTGTTGTATGAAGTTAATCTCATGGGATCGAGGGTGAGGGATCTAAATGGATACAAAATTGGCTTCTTGAACAGAAGCTAGAGAGTGGTTGTAGAGAGTTGTTTTTCAAACTGGAGGCCTGTGACCAGCAGTGTGCCTCAGGAATCAGTGCTGGGTCCACTGTTATTTGTCATTCATATTAATGATTTGGATGAAAATATAGGAGGCACGGTTAGTAAATTTGAGATGACACTAAGATTGGTGGCATAGTGAACAATGAAGAAAGCTATCTCCAATTGCAAAGGGACCTTGATCAATTGGGCCAGTGGGCTGATGAATGGCAGATGGAGTTTAATTTAGACAAATGCAAAGTGATGCATTTTGGTAAGTTAAACTAGGGCAGGACTTACTCAGTTAAAGGTAGGATGTTGGGGAGAGTTACAGAACAAAGAGACCTAGGGGTACATGTTCATAGTTTTTTGAAAGTGGAGTCACAAGTGGGCAGAGTAGTGAAGAAGGCATTTGGCATGCTTGGTTTCATCGGTCAGAGCATTGAATACAAGTTGAAATGTCTTGTGGAAGTTGTACATTGATAGGGCCACACTTGGAATACTGTGTGCAATTCGGGTCACCCTATTATAGAAAGGATATTATTAAATTAGAAAGAGTGCAGAAAAAATTTACTAGGATGCTACTGGGACTTGATGGATTGAGTTATAAGGAGAGGTTGGATAGACTGGAACTTTTTTCTCTGGAGCATAAGTGGCTAAGGGGTGATGTTATAGAGATTTATACAATAATGAGTCAAATAGTCAATATCTTTTCCCAAAGGTAGGGGAGTCTAAAACTAGAGGGCGTAGGTTTAAGGTGAGAGGGGAGAGATACAGAAGTGCCCAGAGGGGTGATTGTTTCACACAGAGAGTGGTGAGTGTCTAGAACAAGCTGCCACAGGTAGTAATAGAGGTGGGTACAATGTTGTCTTTTAAAATCTATTTAGATAGTTACATGGATATGATTGGTATAGAGGAATATGGGCCAAACATGGGCAATTGGGATTAGCTTAGTGGTTTCAAAAAAAAAGGGCAGCATAGACAAGTTGGGCTGAAGGGCCTGTTTCCATGCTGTAAACCTCGATGACTCTATTCAAAATATAGGCGTTCCCAAACTTTGGCTTGCAGTGGGATTGCACAATGAGATTTTAGTGTTGGAAGGTGCAAGCCTGTAATGGCAGAGATTTTGTCCAGGGACTAACTCCAACATCCCGTGATGTGCATACCTGATTTTCTGTTTTCCTGGCTTGGAGCTTGCTGGGAGTGACCGAATTTACCAAAAGCACCCTCAGCAGGAATTGTAATTGAAGGAACAGTGAGAGAGGGAGGACATGTTGGAATTAGAGGATTGAGGATAGAGCTTGAAGTAGCCTCTGAGTGTAAAAAACACTTGGACTCCTCATTGGCATGGTTCACTCGTCTGCAACTGAGACTGAGAGCTTTTTAATAAGTTGCTGGTCATTCTATGGACAAATTTAATAATACAGCAGTGGAGGCTACTATCCTGCCGTTTGTTTTATTTGTCCACCTGCTCAACAGTGCTGTAGTCACACCAAGTCTGAGGCACTAAAATGGCAGTGGGGGTGGGGGAATCACAGAAGGTAAATAAGTAAGTGGCATAATGGATTTCAATCTATCGTTTGCTGAGTGGAGCTCAGTATTGGTGACTCAGGATTTTCCAGCAGCCACTCAGCCCTAAACCGGACGATCCCATCCGAGGTCAACGAACCTTTACATGGTCTACCCCCATCCCCCGCCTGCTCCAATTCCAGATATCCCGGATAATACTGACACCATTCTTTTCATTTCATCTTCCGCGCTTGGGAAATCAGAGTGTTCGAAAGTTGACCAACAATCTCGGTTTCCAGGTTAAGGACTAGAGTTTCTGTTTCTTGTGTTCCGTAAGTGTATCTCACCCATTTGGTCAAGGAGAAAGTGCGTCTGCACAAACTCATCAGCATAAACCCGAAGGTAAAATCTCTTATGAGGTGACTCTTTGGAGGGGTTCCAAAGATCATGAATACTTGGGCATCATGCAGTTGTGACCATAAATCGTTTATCGCTATGTTTTTCCAATTCTTTCCATTATTTGGTTGGATCCATCCAGGTAAAACTATTATTTGGAAGGAAAGCATGAGAGAGCTCAGGTCCCTACTCAGGACTTTCAGAGGTTATTTTCCTGCTCCTTATGGGGAGTGACATTCAGTGGGATCACATTGTGAAACACAGGAGTCGGGAATTTCTAGCCATTTTCACCAGCATTGCCTTGTGAGTGAGAAGGGAAGCTAAAACCGGATTAATTCCAGCAAGGACACAGTCACAATTCAAATTAGAAATCAACAAAAGTGGCTAATTTATACTAGAAATTGTCAAACCCCCTCCCCCCCGGTCCCAGATCACCTTGGCCAGAAGCAGCAAGGTCCTGCTGGTCTGTGCGTCTGCGTGCTTAGGGCAGAGATAGAAGAGTTTGGGAGACATGATGGCTGGTGAAAAGAATCGTAAACACAGGAAGCTGGTCACTGCGATATACTTGATGTTCTGTACAGAGAGTAACAGGATGATTAATCAAACATCTCCAAGTTCACCGCCTCTTTTAACAAGCTTTCCAACTTTCTCCAAGTCCTGCTCCTTCCCAGACACATATCCCATTCCTCTTTATAACTCGCAAATGAGGCTGTTCACCGAATATAATCCAGATCATAACTTGCTGCACAACACAAGGCTTCAATCACTGCCAGAATCCTCAGCACGGTTTCTGTACCAGTACATATTTGGTTTTAATTCACAGTTTTCATGCCTTTTTCTTGATGAGAAACAATATATTAGACAATATTTGTTAGCATTGAAGCTATGGCATTGGGAGGAAAAGGGAACATATCCACAATGAATCTCCACCTCCATCCCTTAAGAGATCATTGGTGACCATGAATTTCCATTGGATTGATCCGTGATTATCTCGGCAAAGTCCTGAGGTGGCTTGCCATTGACTTCTACAGCATGGCGGACTGGAAAATGCTTTTATCGCCTTACTGAAAGAATTTACTGACTTGATAATCAACCCGTTTGGCCAAGTTATGAACACACCTTTCAAGGCCATCAAATTCCATAGTGAGACTTGAATGCTGAACTTCTGGCCCACTGGTAGAGACGTTACCCACTGCGCTGTAAAACCGCTTGCCACCTACAATAATAGGCCAAAGATCATTTTCTCCAACGGCGGCATACGGAACAGTGGTTAACACTACTGCCTCACAGCACCAAGGACCAGGGTTCAATTCTGGCTTTGGGTCACTGTCTGTATGCAGATTGCACATTCTCCTCCTGTCTGCGTGGGTTTCCTCCCACACTCCAAAGATATATCTTTGGAGGATATAGGTGGATTGGTTAGGTGGATTGGCCATGCTAAATTGTCCATTAGTATCCCAAGATTGGGTGAATTAGCCATGGGTGGGGTTACAGAGATGGACCGGGGGAAAGAGGGTCTGGGTGGGATGCTTTGATGGAGAATGAGTGCAGACTTGATGGGCCAAATGGCCTCTTCTGCACTGTAGGAATTCTACAATTCTATGAATGTTGTATCAATGAAAAGTGGCTCCAATCTCTCAGAGGGGTACAGAAATGAGTCAGAGAAGAAATAAAATTGATTGCAATTCATGAAATCACATCAGTGCATACACTACAAATCAGATAGTACTACAGCCAACATTAATTACCTTAGATTAAAATGTTACATCTGAACCTTTGAGCAACCTTCCTCTTTCATAAACTAATGCAATGAAGTGCATTTTTTAAAAATTTCAGCATTGAGTATTTTTCACATCCGTGCACTGAGAGACCCGAGCAGACACAAGAATCTCAAGGAAGCTGCTAAAGTCTAGCAAGCTCGTGCAGTACGCACCTTGTAGAGATCCTGAGGGAATCTCTCCTCCACACTTTTAAAGAGTTGCCTGAAGGTGGCTCTGATCATCGAGGGACACTGTTCCACTGAGTTCACCATGGCTTTAATGAGCTCTGTCAGGTAGGACTGCAGGCACTGTGCGCTGTGCTGAATAATATCCACCTCGGTCTGACACCGATGGAGGCCGGAGCAACTGAAATGAAGTTTTAAAACATGATACACACAATTGTCATTGAGGCACACTGCGGCAACATCTGGGGGAGTGGGAAGATCTGAAGAGAATATCTGTGTCACTGTCCTTCCATGGTACCCATCTTTCACCCATCCAGCACCTTGTGCCCATACACAGTAGCTGGAGGAACACAGGTTGATAAATAGTGACTGAGGCACAAGGAGGTTATGCTGGAACTGTATAAACCAGTACTTAGGCCATATCTTGGGTGCGGTTCTGGGCACCTCATTATAGAAAGGATGCAATGGCTAGCGTTGCTGCCTCATAGTGCCAGGGACCTCTGGTCACTGTCTGCGTGGTGTTTGCATGTTCTTCCCATGATGGCGTGTGTTTTCTCTGGGTGCTTTGGTTTCCTCCCGTAGTCCAAAGGTGTGCAGGTTAGCTGGATTGGCCATGGTAAATGTGCAGGGTTACAGGGATAGGGCAGGGGGTGAGCCTGGGTAAAATGCTCTTTCAGAGAGTCGATGCAGACTTGATGGCCTCTTTCTGCGCTGTAGGGATTCTATGTTCTCCTTGGAACAGAGGATGCTGAGGGGGGTTTGATTGAGACATACAAGGTTGTGAGGGTCCTGAATAGAACGGGGGGAAGATTTTATTTACTTTCCTTAGCAGAGAGGTCAATGACTTAGGGGCATAGGTTTAAAGTGATTGGTAAAAAGATTAAATGAGTAATGAGGAAAGAAACCTTTCATCCAGGGTGTTGTGGGGCACTGCAACTCACTGCCTGAAATAGTACTGGAGGTAGAAATGTTCAACTCATTTAAAATGTGTCTAACTGTGCACCTGAGATGCTGTAACTCCAGGGCTGCAGACCAAGTGCTGCAAAGTGGAATTAGTGGCTCCGGTTTTCTGGCTGACGGAGATGCTATAGGCCAAGTGGCCTCTTTCTGTGCAGTAAACTTCCTGCGATTCTGAGGAGGTCTCATACGTTAATACTTTTCACATTCTATCAACAGGGACTACATCATCTGTGACCCTGGAATTGGAAAAGTCTGGTACCTGAACCACAAATGCAGTAGAATCAATTCCATAAATCTGACCTGGAGGTTTAAGATCATAAGAAAGAGAAGCAGACTATTCGGCCCATCTAATAACCTGGTTACTCTGATTTAAGACTAGAGCCATCCCATAGTGGGTAAAGAAAAGCAGATTAGCGGGTAAAATATGTAGGGATATAGGGTAGAGTCTGGGTGGGATTGTGCCGGTGCAGACTCGATGGGCCGAATGGCCTCTTTCTCTACTGTAAGGTTTCTATGATTTCTATGATTCTAAAAACTGTCCTTAATGCAAGCTATCTCTCTCAATTTAATTTGTCTAACCTGTTTGCTCCCTCTACTCTCTTTATCTGAGGACATAATCCGAGATGTGAGGGCAGTGTAAGAAAATAAGGAGAGAAAGAACATAAAGAAGAAAAGGAGATAAGAGAAAACACAGGAGTCGTGAAAGAGAATGAGAAGACAAGAGAGAACCGGACAGAGGAAGACAGTGAAGAGACAAAATGCAAGAGAATGTACGATAGACAGAACGTGGAGGGGAATAAAGAACCTGAGGTAGAGAGAACATGGAGGGAGTTTAAAAATATGTTCAATAAAATACATAAGTGGGCAACATAATAAAAAGTGTAAAGTATTCCACTTGGAGTAAAACTGGTCAAAGTGATGCCACAAAAACACAAAATGCTGGAAAATCTCAGCTGATCTGACAGTATCTGTGAAGAGAGAATAGTCAATGTTTCAAGTCTGGATGACCTTTCATCAGAGCTGAGGGCAAAGTGAATCAGCAGAGATTTATACTGTGAGGAGGTGCTGGAACAGGACAAAAGGAATGTACATGAGGATACAGAAGGCTGAGAAGGTGTTCAAAAGTGAGAATTAAATGATCAGAATGCGTGAATGGCAGAACAGAGGTACAGACTGTGAAAGGACTGTGGCAGTTACCCTGAAGGTGTGGTGGGATGGAGGGGGCTGTTATCAAAGTGATCGTCATATGTTTTACGTATACATCAGTGTCTCTAAGAGATTGAGTTGGTTAGGATTGTACTCATTGGAGTTCAGAACAATGAAGGGGAATCTCATAGAAACCTATAAAATTCTAACAGGAATACAAAGGGCAGATGTGAGAAGGATGTTCCCCATGGTGGGGGTGTCCAGAACCAGGGGTCAAAGTCCCAAAATACAGAGTAAACTGTTTAGGACAGAGATGAGGAGAAATTTCTTCACCCTCACAAAGTGGTCAGCCTGTGGAATTTATTACCACACAATGTAATTGAAGCCAAAACATTGTATATTTCCAAGAAGCAGTTAGATACAGCACTTGAGGTGAAAGGGATCAAAGCAAAAAGGAGGGGAAGGCAGGATTAGGCTATTGAGTTGGATGATCAGCCATGATCATAATGAATAGTGGAATTGTCTCGAAGGGCTGAATGGCCTCCTTCTGCTACAATTTTCTACGTTTAAGAAATTCCATAGATTGCTTGTCATTTGGAATGTGCTAACGCATTCTTAAATCTGAAAAGATCACTGCTTTGATTTAGGTGCAACACCTATTGTACTGTAACAATTCCTCAGAGAGTGGAGGATATAGTCAGCCTGATATAATACATCAATGAACTAACTCAACAGTGCACACTGTTTTAGCCTTCTCTCTGCTAAAGGGTGGTGAATCATTGAAGCATGCTCTAGACAGGGACACGCTGACTCAACAGACAAGGTGCAGAGAATTCATTCATCTATCGGAGTATAAAGTGAGAATGTGTGGCACTGTGGGCTAGCCTACTGTGCTTTCATCTTCTTGACCTGGCCCTGAACTCAGGGAGTCTCCCTCTTCCGATTGTTAAGGGGTACTACAAGAAATGGGTTGGGTCACATCACTGCCATTCCCAAGAGTTAAACTGACTCCAGTTTGACCTTCTTGACAGTGACTGGTGTACCAACCATGGGAATGAAAAGACACACATTTTTGGAGTAGAATAAAAACAAAATATTGTAGAGGCTGTAAATCTGAAATTAAAAACAGGAAATGCTGGATAAACTCAGCAGATCTGGCAGCATTTGTGGAAAGAACTCAGGGTTAACATTAATCTGTTTGACTCTTTCTCAGCACAAAAGAGAGAGATTTTGAACTATTTAAAAAGAGGTGGAGCAAAAAAGAGGTCAGTGATTAGTGTGAGCTAAGAGAGGTTGCACAAATTTCATCAAATCATCATGGAATCCCTACAGTGCAGAAGGAGGCCATTAGGCCCATTGAACCGATAACAATCCCACGCAGGCACTATCCTCATAACACTGCTAATCTCCCTGACACTAAGGGACAATTTAGCATGGTCAATCCACCTAACACACACATCTTCGGAGCGTGGGAAGAAACCAGAGCACCCGCAGGAAACCCACACAGACATGGGAGAATGTGCAAACTCCACACTGACAGTCACCCGAGGCGGAATTAAACCCAGATCCCTGGGGCTGTGAGGCAGTAGTGCTAACCACCATGCCATTCTTTTATATTAAGGACACAAGACTAAGGAATTTTTAATGGTAATGTTAAGGCCTACAGGAGGTGCTGATTTTGGCATGAAGTTAAGATAGCAGAATGTGCAAAGAGGAGAATAAAGGTCAGTGCTCAGTGAAAGCAAAATTGACGAACGAGTGACAGGGGGATGTGTGGGGAGGAGGGATGAAGGGGAGGAGTTGTGGTTCGGGTATAAGGTTACTTGGGACAAAAGAAAATTCTATTTAAAACATGGACCAAGATAGAGGAGAAAGTTTATACTCTCAATGTTGTGTTCAGGAAGTGTTTAATTGTAAGATGAGGTTTTGTTCCTCCAGTTTCACTGGAACTTTGCAACAGGTCAAGGATGAACATTTGAGCATGAGAGCAAGCAAGATGATGAGGTGACATGGCACAGTGCGGGAAGCAGGGTCATGCTTGAAGACTTAGCAAAGGTGTCCTGCAAAGGAGTTAACCAATCTATTTACTCTCTCCAATGTAGAGGTGACCTATGACTGACCTGCTATTTTGCTCCTCTTAAAGTGTATAAAATCATTGCCTCTCTCCCTCCTTAACTCTGAAAAAGGATCAAAGGGACTCGAAACATTAACTGTTTCTCTCTCCACAGATGTTGCTGAGTTTATCCAATATCTTGTACTTTTTATTACATAATTTACATAATGATCTCCAATTTCAAGTTTTGCTTTTAGATATTCTATTAGGTAAGGGATGTACTTATTCATCCCTCCGAACAGCCTCAGCGGCTTGCATATTGGAGCGAGCTGGTCAATACACAGCTGGATAATTGTACAACATTGGGGTGCAGCAACAGGAGCCTCCCATGATCAGAAGTAGATATCTGTGGGTGGGGCTTCCTGCCCTTCCTATAGACGGGGCTTTCTGATACCACTGTGGGTGGGGCTCCCTAACCTCCCCGTGGGCGGGGCTTTCCTTGCAGTCAGGAAATCAGGGCGGACGAGGCTGGGAGAATGGAATTCTCCTTCGGCCTCGGGCAAAATTTTACTAGCCTCGCCCGATCAAGGACGTAAAATGCCAGCCAATGACCCAAGCTGGGAATCAAACTTGAGTTCCTGGAGCTGTGAGGCAGCAATGCTAACCACTGTGTTGCCCTAAAGATTTGATAGATAGAATATTCAAGAGGGGAGAGTGGATGGACGTATCAACTTAGATATATTCAACAGGATTTCTTATCTTTCACAGATTATTGTGTTTTTGTTACCTTACTTAAAAATAAACTTGGGGTTATTTGAGGTGGTACCCAGGGCAAATACTGCAACTCTGTGCAAGAATGAGCATTCCAGAGAGCAGTACAGCTGTTTGAAACACATCTGCCAGTTCTCAATGAACCCGTGACCATGCGCTGCATTCAGATCCCCATTCTTACAAAGTGCCTTTGCACTCTCAGTCAAATCCAATCTTTGTAAATGTTTTGTGGATGTCTCTGAGTTGGCTAAATGAATGTGAAAACAAGTGGTCAGCCATTACCCTGCTTCCCTGAACTCCATTTTATTCGGGTCCAGCTCCACGTACTTCTTCTCCTCAAACACTCGGTTTATGGTAGGCCCGAGGATGTTGTGCAAGTATTGCATCCCAGCCACCTGCACCATTTAACAGACAAGGAAATGACTGAATAAGAACAGCATATCAGTAATAATGATCCTTAATTCCTCATTTCCCTCAATTCCCCTTTTCCTAGATTGTAGAATAAGACTGCAGAGTTGGGGCTCACCAGGATACGGACTATTCCATGTCATGGTCATTGACTCAGCGTCAGACTTGTATCATCATTAACATCACTGTCTCATTAACATACTCATTAGCCCTTTACTCTATCCCGGTTCTACCTGTTCCCACCTGTAGCTGATGTATGCAGTTATCTATTCACAGATGTTGAAACCTATGTTGTGAACTGTCTAATCTAACACAATGGAATCCCCCATAATCATTAACAAAGAGGCCACTGCCCTACCTGAAGATATTTCATCCCAGTCTGTGTCTTACCTTTAGAAAACATTCCATGGATTTGGAAGCTAAAGAATTGTTACGGAACAAAGTATTCGGTTCACCTGATAAACACACAAGAGACAGAAAAGGATCATTTTGGAATGAATGGTAACTTCTGTCCTTTCTCTGCCTACGATCAAACCTGCATCTGAATCTTGTCTCTCTCAGCTGCTCTTTGGATACGACGTATTTCCTATGGTTAGAGCTGGAAAGCTGCATTTGCAATAATGACTACACTTCAAACACAAACTGTATCAGGATGTTGTGAAGGCGTGATAAGGAGCTATATAATTCTCACGCTCTCAGGAAATCAGTCACTCTACAACTGCTAACACTGGAGGACAGGAAGCAGATTGAAATACTGAAACATTTAGAATTAGGATTGTGTAAGGAAAGCTGTTACTCCTGTACTCTAGGGTTGGTTCAATTTCTCATAGGGAATTTAATTGGATGAGACATTAATATATGATGTATCTAAAATATTATGGTATTTAGTAAGGACAGCCTTCTAGAACATAGAAAAACTACAGCGCAAACAGGCCCTTCGGCCCACAAATTGCGCTGATGATATCCATATCTACTATGCTTACCTATAATCTTCAATTCTATTAAGTTCCATGTACTCATTCTAGTTCTCCTTCTAGTGAGACATAACATATAGAAGCAGAATCAGGCCATTCTACCATCAAATCTGCTCCACGATTCAACCCCATTCTCCCACCTTTTCCCTCTAACCTTTGATCCCCTTATCAATCAAGAACCTAACTATCTCTATCTTAAATACTTGCCTTCCACAGCCTTTTGGACTATGAATTTCATAGATTCACCATTCCTTGGCTGAAGAAATTCTTCCTCATCTTAGTAAACACAAAAACTAGAAGCAGGAGTAGGCCATTTGGCCCTTCGAGCCTGTTCTGCCATTCATTCTGATCATGGCTGATCATCAAATTCAATATTCTGATCCCACCTTCCCCCTATATCTCTTGGTCCTTTTAACTCTCTAGAGTTATCGTTTTGGCCTCAAGTACATTCTGTGGAAATGAATTCTACACATTCACCACTCTTTGGGTGAAGGAATTTCTCCTTATCTCAATTTCAAAAGGTTTACTTCTCATCCTTAAACTGTGATCCCTAGTTCTGGACTCCTCCACCATCGGGAACATTCCTTCTGAATCACCCTGTTAGAATTGTATATGTTTCTGTGAGATCCCCTCTCACGCTTCTAAACTCCATATATATTACAGAATATAATCCTAACTGACTTAGTCTCTCCTCAGATGACAAACCTGCTGTCCCAGAACTCAGCCTGGTAAACCTTCTCTGCATTGCTGCTATGGCAAAGACATCCTTCCTCAGATAAGGATACCAAAACTGTACACAATACTCCAGATGTGACCTCACCAACACTTTATACAATTGCAGCAAAACATCCCTATCCTTATACTCAAATCCTCTCACTATGAAGGCCAACATACCTCTTGCCTTCTTTACTGCCTGGCTCTACCTGTGCACTTACTTTAAGCAACTGATGCATGAGGACTCCAAGGCCTCGCTGAATATTCACCTCTCTCAATTTACATCTATTCAAATAATAATCTAACCTCTTATTATTATTGCTACCCAAGTGGATAACCTCACATTTATCCACATTATTCTGCATCAGTCATGCATATGCCTACACACTCAGCTTGACCAAATCACACTGAGACATCTCTGCATCCTCCTTACAGTTCATCTGCCCAACTTTGTATCACCTGCAAATTTGGAGTTAATACATTAAGTTCCCTCTTCCAGATAATTAATATATAATGTGAACAGTTGGGGTCTTAGCACAGATCCCTGTCAGTGACTACCGATCAGAAAAAGGCCCATTTGTGCCAACTCTTTGCTTCCTATATGTTGCCTAGCTTTCTATCCATTTAGGACATTATCTGCAATCCCACTGTGCTTTAACTTTACATAGTCAAGAATTCTAATGGTTGTTGCAGGTGCTGGGGTTTAGATGTTTCAGTCAGATCAGCGAAGGTGGTAAAAGAGAGGGAGGTATGACATTGTTACTCAGGGACAGTATTACAATGGTAGAAAGGATGTTTGATGAGGACTCGTCTACTGAGGTAGTATGGGTTGAAGTTAGAAACAGGAGAGATCACCATGCTGGAAATTTTCTACAGGCCTCCATAAAGTTCCAGAGATGTAGAGGAAAGGATTGCAAAGATGGTTCTGGATAGGAGTGAAAGTAAAAGGGGAGTTGTTATGGGAGACTTTAATTTTACAAATATTGACTGGAAAAGCTATAGTTCGAGTACTTTAGATGGGTCTGTTTTTGTCCAATGTGTGCAGGAAGGTTTCCTGACACAGTATGTAGATAGGCTAACAAGAGGTGAGGCTACATTGGATTTGGTACTGGGAAATGAACCAGATCAGGTGTTAGATTTGGAGATAGGTGAACACTTTGGTAATAGTGACCACAATTTGGTTACGTTTATATTAGCGATGGAAAGGGATAGGTATATACTTGGGACAAGAGTTATAGCTGGGGGAAAGAAAATTATGATGTGATTAGGTGAGATTTAGGATGCAAAGGATGTGAAAGGAAACAGCAGGGAATGGGTACAATTGAAACATGGAACTTGTTCAAAGAACAGCTAATGGGTGTCCTTGATAAGTATGTACCTGTCAGGCAGGGAGCAAGTGGTCGAGCTAGGGAACCATGGTTTACTAAAGAAGTTGAATTGCCTGTGAAGAGGAAGAAGGATATTTATGTCAAGATGAGAAGGAAGACTCAGTTAAGACATTGGAGAGTTACAACTTAGCCAGGAAGGACCTAAAGAGAGAGCTAAGAAGAGCCAGGAGGGGACATGAGAAGTCTTTGGCAGGTAGGATCAAGGAAAACCCTAAAGCTTTCTATAGGTATGTCAGAAATAAGAAAATGACTAGGGCAAGATTAGGGCCAGTCAAGCATAGTAGTGGGAAGTTGTGCGTGGAGTCCAAAGAGACAGGAAAGGCGCTAAATGAATATTTTTCATCAGTATTCATACAGGAAAAAGACAATGTCATCAAGGAGAATACTGAGATACAGGCTGTTAGACTAAATGGTTCATAAGGAGGAGGTGTTAGCAATTCTGGAAAGTATGAAAATAGATAAGATCCCTCGGCTGAATGGGATTTATCCTAGGATTCTCTGGAAGGTTAGGGAGGAGACTGCCGAGCCTTTGGCTTTGATCTTTAGGTCGTGATTGTCTACAGAAATAGTGCCACAAGACTGGAGGATCGCAAATGTTGTCCCCTTGTTCAAGAATAGAGACAACGCTAGTAATTACAGACCAGCGAGCCTTACTTCTGTTGTGGGCAAAATTTTAGAAAGGATTATAAGAGATAGGATTTATAATCATCTAGAAAGGAATAATTTGATTAGGGACAGTCAGCACGGTTTTGTGAAGGGTTGATTGTGCCTCAAAAACCTGAATTTTTTGAGAAGGTGACCAAAGAGGTGGATGAGGGTAAAGCAGTTAATGTGGTGTATATGGATTTCAGTAAATTGCTTGATAAGATTCCCCATGGTAACCAATTGCAGAAGATACGGAGGCATGAGATTGAGGGTAATTTAGCGGTTTGGATCAGAAATTGGCTAGCTGTAAGAAGACAGAGGGCGGTAGTTGACGGGAAATGTTTATCCTGGAGTTCAGTTACTAGTGGTGTACCACAAAGATCTGTTTTGGGGCCATTGCTGTTTGTCATTTTTATGAATGATCCGGATGAGGGATGTAGAAGAATGGATTAGTAAATTTGTGGATGATACTAATATCGGTGGAGTTGTGAATAGTGCGGAAGGATGTTGCAGGTTACAGAGAGACATAGATAAGCTGCAGAGCTGGGCTGAGAGGTGGCAAATGGATTTTAATGTGGAAAAGTGTGGAGTAATTTACTTTGGAAGGAGTAACAGGAATACAGAGTACTGTGCTAATGGTAAATTACTTGGTAGTGTGGTTGAGCAGAGAGATCTCAGTGTTCATGTGCATAGATCCCTGAAAATTGGCACCCGGGTTGATAGGGTTGTTAAGAAGGCACACAGTGTTAGCTTTTATTGGTAGAGGGATTGAGTTTAGGATTCATGAGATCTTGTTGCAGCTGTACAAAACTCTGATGTGGTCATACTTGGAGTATTACGTACAGTTCTGGTCGCCAGATTATAGGAAGAAGGATGTGAAAGCATTGGAATGGGTGCAGAGGAGGTTTACCAGGATGTTGCCTGGTATGGTGGGAAGATCTTATGAGGAAAAGCTGAGGGACTTCAGGCTGTTTTCGTTAGAGAGAAGGAGGTTAAGTGATGACTTAATAGAGGTATGTAAGATGATCAGAGGATTAGATAGGATGGAGATGGTTAGCACAAGGGGACATAGCTTTAAATTGAGGGGTGATAGATATAGGACAGAAATCAGAGGTAAGTTCTTTACTCAGAATAGTAAGAGCATGGAATGCCCTGCTTGCAACAGTAGTGGATTTGCCAACATTAAGGACATTTAAATGGTCACTGGATTAACATATGAATGGTATTGGAATAGTGTAGGTTAGGTGGACTTTAGATTGGTTTCACAGACCAGCACAACATCGAGGGCCGAAGGACCTGTACTGCGCTGTAATGTTCTATGTTCTAAAGGGTTGTCTCTTTGCTCTGAGGCTATGCCCTGGGATCCTAGTCTCATCTACTAATGGAAACATCTTCCCCATGTCCACCCAATCCAAGCTTTTCAATATTTTGTAAGTTTCAAAAAGATTTCCTCAACTCCATTGAGTACAGACCCAGAGCGCTAGAATATTGAAAGGGACAATGATTCCTTGTAAGCCATTTTACCAGGTCTGACAAAACTTGTAGATATTGTATTGACTTTATATGTAAGCAGCTATGCATAGTGAAAATTTTATTGTAGGACTTGAACCCATTTCACTCTGTCCTCTGGCCAGAGAGCTGGAACCCTTTAAGCTAATTGCTGAAAGTATGCTTGTGTATGTACACTGACTCAATTTCTTACTTGTTCTGTCCAGTTCCAATTTAATGACAACACTTAAGAATTCTTTTGCCAGCCCTTGGCCCAGGAACAGCTTAACCAGGTTGGTTGCAACCTCTTGCCGGTTTTCAGCAGTCGTGACATCATCGATCAGTGCCAGGAGGTTCCACTTTCCACCCTAGAAAGGAACAGAATATCATCGTTACTGAGCACACCTTGTAGAGTAAGTGCAGATATCCAGCAACTTGGTTAATGAGCACAACAAATCATTTTTAAATACTTGCTTGTAGTTAGAATTGTGGATGGGGCCAGTGGCGAAGGTTAATATGTCGACATATAATAGGGAATGGGTGACTATTTAGGGGTGAATGCTGTGGATTATGGAATTGGACTGATGGGCCTAGATGTGTTCAATTTGGCTCTTTTGAAGTACAGGATGGTACAGGTGGCACAGTGGTTAGCACTGCTGCCTCACAGCGCCAGGGACCAGGTTCTGACCTCAGGTCATTTTTTGTGTGGAGTTTGCACATTCCCCCCATGTCTGCATGGGTTTCCTCTGAATGCTCCGAATTTCTCCCACAGTATAAAAATGTGAAGGTTAGGTTGATTGCCCATGATAAATGATCCTACTGTCAGGGAAATTAGCAGAGTAAATGTGAAGGATTACGGGAATAGAGATTGGGTCAGATTATAGTTCGTGCGAACTTGATGGGCCGAATGTCTTTGTAGAGATTCTATGAATTCTTCCTGGGATGTGATTGTTTCATTTGCTGTCCATCACTAATTGATCTTATGAAGGTGCTTGTGAGCTGCCGTCTTGAACCATGTACTTCAAAGGTGGCTTGTGGCTTCACATTATAAAGGATTTATTACCAACAATATTTATATGGGTACAAACAAAATCTGACAGAACTGCAGCACATGCTACTCTCTTCTCCTCCCTGGCTCCAGTTGAGGTCCCTCCCCAAACCAGGACACACATCCTTGGCTTCCCACGTTGACTCGCCATAAGATCTCACTCGATCACATGGCTCTCAGGAATGGCCCCCTTAAAGAGGCCTCGCTACCACAATCTGCGATAGTCCATGTGGTGTTAAGGTGGGGGTTCCAGGATTTTGACCCAGCGACAATAGGAGAACGGTGATATATTTCCAAGTCAGGATGGTGTGTGGTTTTGAGGGCAAATTACAGTGATGGTGTTTCATGTACTTGCTGCTCTTATCGTTTTAGGTGGTAGAGGGCATGGATTTGGAAGATGCTGTTATAGGTGCGTTGGTGAGTTGCTGCAGTGCATCTTGTAGATGGTTCAATTTTTCCAACTTTGACACTAGCCCTCAAATGTTAGTAAGGAGGACTTTGTAGGGTTGACAGGGCTGTGTTTGCCATTGTCATTTCCGATGTCTAGGTCAATGCTGAATGGTCCATCTAGTTCCATTCCTTTTAGATTTTGTAGCAGTTTGATGCCACTTCAGTGATTTGCAGCCCCTCCATCCCCTGCCACTTCAGTGGGACTGTTAAATGCTAACCACATGGTTGTAGTTCTGGAAATACATGTAGGCCAGACCGGTTAGGGATGGCAGATTTCCTTCCCTTAACCAGATGGGTTTTTACAACAATTATTTTGTGGTTATCGTTTCTGATACCAACTTTTAATTCCAAGATATTATTCATTGAATTTAAATTCCACCAGCTACCATGGTGGGATTTGAACATGGATCTAGGGGTCTCTAAATTACCAGTCCAGTAATGTTACCACTGTGTCATCATCTTATCTCTCAAAACTTCCCTCTGTCTTTAAGCCTTTGAGTCTCAGAGGACTGTGTAAACTGTTCAGATGTCATTCCCCAGTGGTTCATTTACTCCTATAATAGTTGACTGGAAGATATTCCATAGAATCCTCACAGTGCAGAAGGAGGCCCTTTGGCCCATTGAATTTACTTGACTCTTCAAAAGAATATCTTTCCGAGGTCTGCCCATCACCCCCCTGCCCTATCACTATAACCCCATGCATTTCCTATGGCTAACCCACTGAACCCTGTACATCTTGGGACCCTAAGGGCAATTCCCTGTCTCTAACACAGAATGCAAATTATAACTGCATATATGCAAAATATCCATGATTATTTTTATGGTATATTCTCTTCATTTTTTTCCTCAATTCTCCCTTTGTACATTTTGTTCTTTTCCTCTTTGTCCACCCGGTCTCAGAGATACAGCATTCCAACGTTCCCATCATCTTTTCCCTTTCTGCCCACAGGAATTCTTTGTAATCCCTGGATTGACTCCCTTCTTGTTTGCTTCTTGTGTCTATTGTTAATCACCTGACGGTGTCATTCTGCACCAATCACAGCAATACTACCTCAATCTCTCATCAAGATCCTCTCAGCATCATTTTGAACTTAACTCAACAATGGTTTTCATTTTATTTTCACAAAGTTACGTCCACCCGAGTGAGCCAATGTACGTAATTCAATCTTGACACATGGACAGTATCCTTACAGCTCCCTAGCTCTGTTCTCACAGCTTATGGTGTCATCTGTATCCTTCGAATAAATTACAGCCTTATTACTCACTCCTGCTGCTTCCTGAATCCTGTGGAAAGGCTCTGGACTCGAGCATCAACTTCACACTGAAGCACCCCATGGAGACACAAATTCTGCTCATCAATGAGCGAGACATCAGGAGCCAGCAAGCTTTATACAAACTTCCCTTTTATAGAGAATATATTACCATTTAGCAGGCAGGCAGCTTCCTCCAAAGAGACAGCAACTCACTTATTCCAACATAGCTGACTGGAGAATACTCCATCGAATCCCCACAGTGCAGAAGGAGGCCCTTTGAATCTACATGACTCTTCGAAAGAGCATCTTACCGAGGTCCATCCACCACCTTCCTGACCCTATCACCATAACCCCATGCATTTCCTGTGGCCAATACACCTAACCTGCACATCTTTCGGACTACGGGAGAAAACTAGAGCATCAGGAGGAAACCCATTCAGACATAGGGAGAACATACAGACTCCACATTGTCACCCAAGACTGGAATTGAACCGGGGTCCCTGGTGCTGTGAGGTAGCTGTGCTAACTCCTGTGCTGCCTTGCTGCCGATCCATCAGACAGTAATATCACTGGGGGCCTCTTACAGATGGAAACTCATTCAACTTGTTCTCAATGAAGGCACTCGGTTACGGCCAATCAGAAATTCTCAAAATATGATGCATATTTTGGGCTGATATTGTGTGTCACATCACTGCATCATCAAAATAAAAATGCCCGCAGCTGGATATTTGGACCTACATTAAAATATATTTGCAGTATCTGGGAAAGACCATTCTTTGTAGGAGATACAAAAAATTCTTAAATCCTAACAATAAGAGTTGATGGACAATGGTCAACACGATATGATGGTGAAAACCCTGGATGTGGTCTGGCTACTCAATGTAATCACTTAACACTACATGGTAAGCGGAATGTTCCGGATTTTTTTCTCAAAGTGCTCTTTCAGGCAGGAAAGTCAGTGTACAGTCCATCGACTGGGCTGCCAGCCTTTCCCACTGAATTTCTTAAACATTTGGAAAATAAATTCCAGAGACAGGTCACAGAGCCTGTCCCACCAACAATCTCAGCTTTCAAGAAACATAAAAAAGTAGAAAAAGGAACCCCTCCAACTCCAATGGGCAGGGGACCCATGAACATGTTCCCTCCAACACTCACCCATGAACACGTCCCTTCCAATACCCACCCATGAACACTCTGTACTTGAGGGCTGATTCCAGCGAGATTCCTCGGTGGTTGTCTCACACTTGCTGAGTGCCCTTCCTCTTGTCGAGGTGTACAATGGCACCATCTTTAAGTTCCTGAGGAATTGATCCTTGCATCTGAAAGGACTGGAACAACTCAGTGAGCTTCTCGATAAGCACAGGACCAGCGGCTTTATAGATCTCTGCGGGTATGGCATCGGCCCCTGGGGCTTTGCCACTGGATAGCTGGCTGACAGCTCTCATAACCTCGGCTACTACCGGTGGGTCATCCATGGCCCTGTTGATATTAACCTGGGGAATCCTGCCTATTGCTTCATTGTTCAAGATAACAGTCAATTGAGGATGGCTTCAAAGTGGTCAGCCCATCTCTGCAGGATCTGAGCCCTCTCTGTTATGAGAGTTGTACCATCTGTACTCAAGAGAGGGGAATTCCCGAGGAATTGAGGTCCATTGAGAGTGTCCTCAGCACCATATATGGCCTTGGTTACTCTGACATCCTGCCTGTCTTTTCTCCTGACAATGACACAGTTGATAAGATGGCAATGCTTAGAGCGGAGGTGCGTCCAGGAGGTCTTGTTACAGGTAGGCAGACTCACATCTCGCAAACATACTTCCTTTCACATTCCCCATAAACACACACTTCTCGCTAGAAATAATTGCAAACTATGCAATTCTTAAAATGCAAAAGATGCTCTTTCATACTGAAGCTTATAAATCGTTATACAATTAGTCCAATTTGAAAATAATTGTCTTGTGGCATGTTACTGTAAACGTCAGATATCCTTTTGTCATTATTGTGAAACAAGTTCAGCAACATTATTGACTATTTTGTAAACTGTCTGGAAAATCTCTATGGATCCCCAGGGATTTGGGGGAATCCCAGTTTGAGAACCACTGTAATTACCACATCCCGGTTTCAGGGTAAATCGTAAGGTTCAGTTTCATTTAATAAATCACTGGCTACTTTCTTACTCAGGATCACTCGATCCAACAATCTGCTTAACCCCAGCCTGAAAATTAAAGTCATTGATAGGCTCAACATTGAATGATCCTAATTTTAGACTGAACTTCATTCGGTTCAGAGGAAATGTACTAAACCCAGGGTGGGATTTTCTGGTAGCGCTCGCCCCAAAAGCTGAAAATCCCACTAAAGGTCATTGGACTTTTGTGTGGCCAGTCCCTCGCATGGTACAGTGGTTAGCACTGCTTCCCTCACAGTGCCATGGACCTGAGTTCAATTCCCAGTTTGGATCACTGTCTGTGTGGAGTCTGCATGTTCTCCTTGTGTCTGCATGGGTTTCCTCTGCATGCTCAGGTTTCCTCCCAAAGATGTACAGGTTAGGTTGATTGGCCATGATAAATTGTCCCTTAGTGTCAAGCGGGGTAGCAGAGTAAATGCATGGGTTTACAGGGATAGGGCCTGAGTGGGACTGTGGTCAGTGCAGGCTCGATGGGCCAAATGGCTTCCTTCTGCACTGTAGGATTCTATGATTCTATTGTCCCCGCGGCAGCTGGGATGGAAAAATTCCTCCTTGGAGTCTGAGATGACTATTGTTAAATTAATGACAGGGGCTGGTGCTTTGAGATCAGAGGGAGATTTTACTGAACTTGCTGACAGAAGAGGGGAAATCAAAGAACAAAGAACAAAGAAATTTTAAGGGTTGGTGAAAGGAGAAGGTTTGATGGGTCAAATGGCCTCCATTCATTCAGCGCCTGTCAGCTTCTTGGAGCTGGTACGTGGTTGGTATCATAATCACAAACTCCAACTTGGAAATATGCAGAGAGACAACAGAGAGCACCAGACACTGAACATCCGCAGGATTCCTTCAATCTCCCTCCGAGTCCGCTGGAGCTCTGCAAACCTGCAAATGCGGAAGCTATAGCCAACAACTGGGAGAACCCCATTCTCCAGCCTCAGAAATTCTAGCCTCTTTGATCTAAAAGTTCCTGACACCTGTTGGCACAATGAACAAGATGTCATTCAGCTAGTGTCAAACAAACCTGATATCCCACCAGGGGAGGTCACTGACACCTGAACTATTCTGAGATGGTGAGATGTGTATTTTGGGGGCTGCACGCACACAATCTGAAGCAGAGCACCTGAGGAGTTATAGGTTAGTTTTCATGCTGTGTCAGAGACCAGTAAGAAACCCATGGCCTCTTCATTCTTGAAGCCATAAAATGAATGCAGTCACAGCAAATGGAAATGAGGCTGTGAATCTGAGCGGTGGAGCAGGACAGTGTTCCTGCAGAAGTGAGTCAGCTCAGGAAATGTGGGACACCGGTGTCTGTACATTCCTTCACTGTGGCTTGCTGACCCTGACTGGGATATTAGCAGGAAGGGGACATACTGTAGCAGTACACACTGGGCCGCTGGCCCACACTTCCTTAGTAGCTGGCCACTGGGCCGCATCAAAGAGCCACTGGGGTGGAGGGAATGGGCGCATCCTGAAAGTATTTTTGCTTGAGGAATGGTAAACGCCAATGAGGTTACTCACATTGTTGCTCGTTTTGACTGACTGGAGGAGTAACTCGATGAGGGGCTGGTAGTATCCAGAGGGAAGTACACTCTCATCGCGGAGTCGTAGCTGCAGCCTCAATGACCCGAGGTTTTCCCTGAAAGGCAACCACATTTATCAGAGTGCACAATGTGATACAAATCACTTTGCAAGGACTTACAATACATCACCAGCACATTCAGTTGATTGCCATAGCACCAATTCATGCTGAAGATTTAAAGTAATTCACTTCATCTTAGTCCCTGGGGTTCTGTTGGATCAATATTTAATCTTTGCCAACTTTTTAAAAAAATAATAATTGCACATGTAATATTCGTATTAGGTCCCAATCCTATTTGCATAAAGCAGTAGCTCTTTTACATTTCTCTGCAACATATTTCAGTATCACCACCAACAATTTAAAATATTACATTTCTGTTTCTTTCGTGTCAACAAAACTGTATTCCTCGTCACTCTTCCTGTCATTTTGTGTGATGACGTCTTTCGTTATAATTCTCACGTAAAACAACAATCATTCATTTAAACCAACGACCGTGTAACTGCGATACTGCTACTGTACTCCTGAAAAATCACACAAGGCAGCCTCTGAAAGATTTGCACCTCAAAATCCATTGGTGGGTAACTTTTTTCTTCCAGTAACTGAAATTTCTAATGCTCCGAAACAAAATTTAAGTGCAATGAACGCTTAAATAATAGATCCTGCACAATAACAATTACTTTTAGCGTCTGGTATGTCTCCTGGTCTTTTGAGCAAGGCCTCAGTTGCTGGGAAAAGCCTAGGCCTGGATTTGATATTTTCAGTAAGACGTCTAACAACACCAGGTTACAGTCCAACTAATATATTTGATAGCAAACTCTCGAGCTTTCAAGGTTTCTCCCTTCGTCAGGTGAATGGAAAATTCTGCCTTCAGACAGAGCATATAACAGCACAGACAGTTTACAGATTGTCTGTCTGTGCTACCATATGTTCTGTCTGAGGGCAGAACTTTCTATTCACCTGAAGACAGGAGAAACCCTGAAAGCTTGCGAGTTTATTATCAAATAAATTGGTTGGACTTAAACCTGGTGTTGTTGTCAGACTTCTTACTGTGTTTACCCCAGTCCATCACCAGCATCTCCACATCAGGACTACTTTGAAATTTTCTGTCAGAGCTGGGTTACTTGAACCCTGACATTTATCGGGAACGAGGGAAAGGAGTTGCTACTGTGAAACCCTAGAAATGTGGGTTCTGAGGAGGTCCAGCTGAATTGAAAAGGCTGACTGTGATGTTGTTTAAAGTTGTTAAAGTTTATTTATTAGTGTCAAAATTAGGCTTACAATAACACTGCAATGAAGTTAATGTGAAAATCCCCCTGTCATCATACACTGGTGCCTGTTCGGGTACACTGAGGGAGAATCTACACGGCCAATGCACCTCACCAGCATATCTTTCAGACTGTGGGAGAAAACCAGATCACCTGGAGGAAGTCCATGCAGACACCGGGAGAATGTGCAGACTCCGCATTGACAGGTGACCCAAGCTGGAAATCGAACCCGGATCCTTGGCACTGTGAGGCAGCAGTGCTAACCTCAATGCCACTTTGCCGCACTGGGAGGACACTTACACTGAGTGCTTGCACTGGGAGGATACAATTGGAGAACTGAAAAGGGGAAGAGAGAGCTTGGTCACAGGTCAGGAAGAAGATCAGGGAGTCGGTTGGGGAAGGATGATGGGTAAGTGGGTCAGGGGATCTGAAAGTGGGTCTGGGGGATGGGAGAGTTGAGTAGAGGGGATTGATAAGAGGATCAGTGGGGATTGGAGAGTGCATCTAGGAGATCACAGAGTTGGTCCAAAGAGAAGATTGTGCATTGAAGTAGATGTGAGGAATGAAGTTAAGCTGGGTATTGGGGATAGAGGCAGGGGTAGGTGGATTGGGATAAAGGTGAGGCAGGGGGAGGTGGATGGGAATAGAGGTGGGGCAGTGTGGTAGAGTCGGGGGGGGTAGTGTTCAGGGGTAGTATTCCTATTGAATACATGCTGTGTGGATCAATTTCGAGCACAGGGAAACCTGGCCTTGCAGCCATTAAATCTGAACAGCTATAACATTTTCACACAGCCTCATTAACAGTGCTAATTAATGATCTGCCTCTGGAGAACAGGTAAGTCAATCCCAATGCCCACCCACTGCAACCCTCTGCCTCCAGAATAGTTGCAAGGTCTCAGTACGTGCAGTGAAAATATCGAATAATCACATCTGCATTTCACTGACAGTTAAAAAATAAACTCCACGTCAATTGCTTATGCCTGTGAAAGAGAAATTCTAATTACTAACAACTAAAAAGTAGAAAAAGATAAACAGACTAATAGAAAGAAAGTCATCTAAATAGTGACTTTTCTTATTCTAAGTTGATTTCTTTTTTGGAAGTATTTGATTTTTCATAGTAAGAGTTTAATTTTGCTGGACTGCCATTATTACCTTATTGATATCTCACCTTGTTTTCTCTGCCTGTGTGGTCTCCTGCAGTCCATAGGATATGTGTTTGAGTGGTTTAATCTACGTGCGATGCAAAAGGTAGACAATAGCTCGCAGGGAGTAATTCTTCTTTTAATTTTCCTTTCCGCATCGCTTCATCCCAACCCACAACTTCTCCATGTTTTACACCACTTAGAAGAAACATTGAGGGTGGCAAGGGTGCAGAATGTACTCTGAAGAGAGAACCTTCAACATCCATCAGCAAGAGTGGCTCAGTAGCTGAAATAATCCTGAAGGACATATCTGCCAGACTGGATGTGTGGCTGGTGGTTAGAGAACCAAGAATGGGGAAAAATTTACTTGAAATTGAAAGAGAAAATGCTGGAAAATCTCAGCAGGTCTGGCAGTATCTGTAAGGAGGGAAAAGAGCTGACATTTCGTCCAGATGACAAAGAAGATCAGGGAACTTTGTCAAAAAGCTTTGATAAAGGGTCATCTGGACTTGAAACATCAGCTCTTTTCTCTCCTTACAGATGCTGCCAGACCTGCTGAGATTTTCCAGCATTTTCTCTTTTGGTTTCAGATTCTAGCATCCGCGGTAATTTGCTTTTATACAAAAATTTACTTGACCTTATTTTACTTGATCTACAGCCTCTGAGGGGTTGAAAACATATTAACAATGTCACTAGACCGATAATCCAGAGGCCTAGGTCAATGCTCTGAGGTCATGAGTTCAAATCCTGCCACGGCCACTGGTGGAATTTAAATTCAATTAATTAATAAAATCTGAAATTATAAAAATTATTCTCCGTAATGGTGACCATAAAACTATCCACAATTATCCTAAAAACCCATCTGGTTAACTAATGCCCTTAGTGAAGGAAATCTGCCATCCTTATCTGACATGCAACTCCAGACACACAGCAATGTGGTTAGACTCAATAGCATTACCATCACTGAATCCCCCATCACCAACATCCTGGGGGCTTACTATTGACCAGAACTGGGCCACCCATAAATGCTGTAGTTACAAGAGCAGGTCAGAGACTGGGAATTCTTAACTCACCTTCTGACTACCCAAAGCCTAGCCACCATTTACAAGGTACAAGTCAGGATTGTGATGGAGTAGTAGTCACTTGTCTGGATGGGTACAACTCCAACTGCTCTCAAGAAACTCGGCACCATCCTGGACCAAGCAGCCTGCTTGATAGCTTCACTCCCTCCAACACACTGGTAGCGTACACCAGCTACAAGATGCACTGCAGTTACCTCACCAAGACTTTTTTGATAGCAAACACACAACTTATGTCACCTAGAAAGACAACGGTAGAAAATGCATTGGCATCACCACCACCTGTAAATTCCCCGCCATGCCACACGCCATCTTAACTCGGAAATTAATGCCTGTTCCTTCAACGGGTCAAAACCCTGGAACTGCTTCCCTAACAGCACTGGGAGTGTACCTTCACCTCAGGGACTGCAGTGGTTCAAGAAGTCAGCTCACTGCCACCTTCTCAAGGGCAACTAGATTTGGACATAAATTGCTGGCCTCGCCCGTGACCTTCACATTCCATGAATGAATAAAAACAAAATTGAATTTCTATAGAATTGATGTAAACACTGATGTAAATTATTTTCAATAATTGAACTCTTGTTACTCCATCTCCACAACATGCTCAATGTGAACCAATTAATCTTATCTCAGCGGGTTGTCTGAAAGAGCCACAAGATTGAGTGCAGAATATGATTTTTTTTTTAGTTAATCCTCTTGCATGTAATCCTAACCCTTTTGTCACCCCTTACTTTCAACTTTCTGTTGAACTTATAATCTGCTTTTCACTGTCTGGCAGTAAGACTTCACAATAAAATAAACACTTTCTACTCATGACTGAAGTATAACTGAAGGATGTTGGGGCAAAGAGTGGCTGCCTGTCTCAATGATCCATTACCCTGTGCTTGCTGACCTCCGTTGTCTCCACAATGAGTAAGATCATGGCTGAACTGATTGTGGTTTTAACTCAATTTTCCTGCCTGTCCCTCACCTTTGACTCCCTTGTCAATCAAAAATCTGTCTCACCCAGCCTTGAATATATTCATAACTCTGCCTCTCTAAGGAAAACCCAGAGCACAGTCTCTGGAAGGAGGGCAGTTCAATTGCTCCCAGATTTTCTAGTGAACACAGGGGAGCCTAACTGAGGAATTGGTTTTGTTTAGCTGGTAATTGGCTGTTTTAGCAAAACAGTTCAGGTCCATGAGCAGTGGAGAGTGTTGCATGGTTAATGAGGGTGGAAATATCCAATTCTGGTGAGCTGAGGTGTACAGGAATATTCAAACAAATTCAGCCTTTGCCTCAATTGATCTGTTGAAGCAAGCAATTGAAAGGGCAATGATGGTGTAAAAGGGCAACTATAAGAAGTTGGCCACGAGTCAAAAACTTATTAAATATTAACAAAAACAGATTGGCATTTTCCATTTTGTAGTTCTTATTCAAAAGCAATCTATGATAATCAACTGGCAAATAGTAAAATGGCCTCAATTGTAGCAAGTTGTGTCTGGTTTTTCTTTATGGCAACACCAAAAACATGTTCAGATGCCAATATGTAAAGGTCTGTCAATTCCTCCCCCTGATGAGTTTCCTAAAATATCAATTCTGATATTTGTCTTGAAGAAATTTTATTTTTGAAAAGAACTGAAGCGCACTGTTAGAATAAGACCACTTCAGTTAACAGATTGTCACCACTCTTTGAGAATCTATATAGCAGGCTTGCTTTGCAGAACAATTGGATTGAAGCCATTCTCCTGGTCCTGGCAATGAAGGTAAGGTCTTGATGGTTGGTGATTTTGAAAAGATTGTTTTATTAATCTTGCATATGTTTTACATCATATGATGAACACAGTACCCTAATTGCCTGAAGTTCAAGGAGCATGAAAATCCTATTGGACAATCACTGCTACATAGATACAGGTTGTTATTGCAATGAAACAAACCCCAGTGTGTTTCTTGCAATCTGAATACCTCTCCATTTTTGTATTTCTCATGTGATTTTGCATCCTAGGCAAGACCTCTCAATGGGCAAGTATTAAACTGATTCTCTATTTTGACAGTAATCGTCATTTGAGAAACTGCTGTAATGTTCTGGTCTTCTCAGAGATTGACTGAATGCTACTGCCGTGTTTTCAAGGAAACTCATGGCAATTAAACTGGTAACAAGGCACTGAGACTCCCCCGTTCCCCGCCAACACCGATCCCTCCACCCCCACCCTCTATAGCTTCTTTCAGAATTCAGTTTTTTTTTTAAATCCAATTCAATCAAATCAATACAGAGTCTCAACAAGTTGAGACATTCCTGATCCAAGCTGACAAGACAGGGCTCTCACCTCCTGTCTTGGGCTTGATCTACATGATCCAAGTTGATTGGAGTAGGCATAGCTCCTCTTCCAAGCAGTGATCTCATTTGCATCTTAGCCAAAAGGATGGCGTTTTTAAAAATTGCTTCAAATGAAGCTAAAATGTAACGTAATAACTTCAACCAAGTGCAGCATGTTCATATACACTTGGTCTTAGCCAGAAGGCTGAGAAGAGGTTGTGAAAAGAGCAACATATATAGACAATACAATGGACTCAATGTTAGTTAGAGACACAGCACATAATAAGTATCTCTTTAAGGTACCATTCTTCTGTAACAATATCCAGAACTTTGACAAACTGTTTAGTTCAAGTGCTTCTGCTGCAGATATGGTACGTGGTCCATTTTTCAACCATTTAGCTGATTTACTTTTCCACAACTAGGGCAGACAAAAAACAGTCAGCATCCCTTCCCATTCTTCAATCGCTGGCTGCAATGATAAACTAAATGACCCCTCATGGCATCAGTTGCTCTGTTAATGTACAGTTGAACCAATCCCTGTGCTACTCACTATTTGGTTAAATTGAGTTCTGTGCTTTCTCAAGCAGACTAACGATGGGGGGGCGCAGGTATACACATACACTTTCAACAGCACTGTTTGTGGAGGGGAGGAATAGAGAAGAAAACAGGGAGTTATTGCAGTGAAAGAGAATGATAACGAGAGTTAAATGGGTGCTGCACTAACCAGTGGTCTCACTTTTTAACCTAAGCTCCAAGTTCATTCAGGAGTTCAGTACCCACAGGACATTATCTCAGTAATGGCCCTGGCTCCCAGGTTTGCTTTTAGAAAGCCACTTTAACAAATTTGCCTCTACAACACTTGTAGGTTACGGGTATCTTGCGCTGATGCAGTAACTGCAGAGTGGAGGAGAGTGGTTATTCATAAGGACTGCACGGTGGCACAGTGGTTAGCACTGCTGTCTGACAGCATCAGGGACCTGGGTTTAATTCCTGGCTTGGGTCACTGTGGAGTTTGTAAATTCTCCTCATGTCTGCATGGGTTTCCTCCCACAGTCCAAAGATGTGTGGTTTAGGTGAATTGGCCATGCTAAAATTGCCTCTTAGTGTCAGGGGGATTAGTTAAGGTAAATGGATGGGATTATGGGGATGCAGCCTGGATAACATTGTGGTCAGTGCAGAGTCAATGGGCCGAATGGCCTCCTTCTGCACTGTAAGATTCTAAGACAGACTTGTTTGAAAGAGTGAAAATTTGGGTCTTATTATTAATGACCATAAATAAGATCAAGTACAGGCCATCAAAATGTGCTGTCTCCTTAATAAGGACTAGCAGAAAATCTAAGTGTCAACGAACAATCCTCTAGATGGCGATGTCGAACGCCAGGTTAAACACAAGCCAAACACAAGGTTAAACACAGGCCAAACGCCAGGTTAAACAGGCTGAACGCCAAGTTAAACACAGGTCAAATGCTAGGTTAAACACAGGTCAAACGCCAGGTTAAATACAGGTCGAACGCCAGGTTAAACACAGGCCGAACGCCAGGTTAAACACAGACCGAACGCCAGGTTAAACAGGCTGAATGCCAAGTTAAATACAGGTCGAACGCCAGGTTAAATACAGGTCAAATGCCGGGTTAAACACAGGCCAAATGCCAGGTTAAACACAGGCCAAACGCCAGGTTAAACACAGGCTGAACGCCAGGTTAAACACAGGCCGAACGCCAGGTTAAACACAGGCTGAACGCCAAGTTAAACACAGGCCGAACGCCAAGTTAAACACAGGCCGAACGCCAGGTTAAACACAGGCCAAATGCCAGGTTAAACACAGGCCAAACCCCAGATGAAACCAGTGTTTTAGTTTAAGGCCCTATCTTGGCCATGTCAGAGCTATTTAACGCCTCAGGTTTACAAGGAAAACATCCCCCATCTAACTTTCATTAGGGACCAGATTAGAAACTCCAAGGTCTATTATTAAGCTAGCCTAGACCCCAACTATTTTTGATTTTGGCATTACTTACACTTAAAGGGACAAATAAACTGAGAATCCCTGCAATGTAAACGGAGGCCATTCGGCACATTGAGGCTGCACCAACTCTTTCTGACATTACTCAGGTTCTTTCCTCACTCTAACCCTGTAAACCCAAGTACTTATCGTACTAATCCATCTAACATACACACCATGGGACACTAAGGGCCAATTAAGCATGGCCTATCCACCTAACCTGCACATCTTTGGACTTTGGGAGAAAACCGGAGAACCAGAAGAATCCCACGCCGACACAGGGAGAATGTGCCAACTCCACAGAGACGGGCCAAAATTCAACCCAGGTCCTTGGTTCTGCGAGGCAGCAGTTGTAACCACTGTGTTGCTATGCCACTCATAGAATTAACATAAGGTATTTCACTCCAGATGTGATTCTATTAGCTACTAGGAAGCTTTTATCAAAACAGGCTTTATTTAACAATACAGTTTAATTATAACTAAAAGGAATTAGCATAACTTTAACCAGCTGAAGTACTTAAACATGGCAAGGTATAATCCTTAACTGCCAGCTATCTCTATCAGTTCCAATTTCAGCAATATTCTCCATAGACATAAACTCCTCAGTTAACAAAATACAGTTGTTGTCCTCCAGCCTTTTAACAACTCTAGACTGAGATACAAATAAGAGCGTTTGCATTTCTTGAAATAAGAGCGTTTGCATTTATAATTTCACATTTCATGATCTTAGGATGTCACAAAAGTGTTTGAAAGCTGATGAAGTACTTTTGAATTTCAGTCATCACTGTGACACAGGAAAACACATCAATCAACGTGCACAAGATCCCACAATAAAAATTTCTTTCTATGTTCCATTGTCATGTAGGTTTCATTGGTTCTCTGTGCTGTATTATAGGTGAATGGCCATGGAAATGCCATAGCTTGGCTACCACAGAATTCCTACAGTGTAGAAGGAGGCCATTCAGCACATTGAGTCTGCACCGACTACAATCCCATGCATAACTTTACATATTTACCCCATTAACCTCTGCATCTCAGGACACTAAGGAGCACTTTAGCATGGCCAATCAACCTAACCCACACATCTTTGGTCTGTGGAAGGAAAGTGGAGCACCCAGAGGAAACTCACGCAGACACGGGGAGAATGTGCAAACACCACACAGACAGTGATCCAAGCCAGAAATGAAACTCAGGTCCCTGCGACAGTGAGACAGCAGTGCTGACCATTGTGCCACTATGACTCCCCCAAATCCCGTTTCCCATCCCCCCATTCCCAATGGGAAAGGGTCTTTGGCCAAGAATTAATTTTCAGGTGCTTTGGGAGGATAACTTGGTCAGGGGTTGATGTGAATGGGGCTGCGGGAGGGATAATGTTGGGGGGTTATGGGAGGGTGGCTTGTTCAGGGGTTAATGTGAGTGGGTTATGGAAGGGTTAATGTTAGGGGGCTATGGGAGGTAGCTTGTTCAGGGGTTAATGTGAATGAGCTATGCAAGGCTGGCTTGGCCAAGTATTAATATTAAGGGGCAATGAGAAGATGGCTTGGTCAGGGTTAATGTGAGTGGGCTATGGAAGGATTAACGTTAGGGGGCTATGGGAGGGTTAATGTTAGGGGGCTGTGGGAGGGTGGCTTGGTCAGGGGTTGATGTGAGTGGGCTATGGGAAGTTATGTTAAGGGGCAATGGGAGGGTGGCTTGGTTAGTGTTTAACCTGAGGGGACTACGCGAGGGTGACTCGGCCAGGGGCGATGGAGCCATGTAGCTGGTGAAAATAATTGTGACTGCGTCCCTCTTCCTAATTTCTAATATACATATAGATATAACTCAAAAAGATTTGTTTATATTTGATTACTGTGTTCGGACCAATTTCACAACAAGCTTTGACCTGATGAGAATGTTTGGGTTTCTCCGATGCTCTTGGGAGATCATAGGAAGCCTATGACTCGAATAGATTGGGTAACCCTGATGTAGAGGAAATATTATTAGTGTGGAGTCAGTCGGGTGGAAAACACTGAGCAACTCCCTGGGTTGAAATGATTGATCTCTAACTCCCACAGCTGTGTTGCTTTGTGCTGGGTATGATTCCAACCAGAGCTTTCCCTCTGATTTCCACTGACTTCAGCTTTACTGGAGCTGTTTAATGCGACACTTGGTCAAAGGCTGCCTTGATGCCACTCCTACCTCACCACTTGGAATTCAGATCTGGAGTCCATGCTTGTGGAACTGAGTGGTCTTTTGATTTGATCAGAACTGGAGCAGAGTAGGGGGTTTACACCTTAACCACCTCATCCAATCTCGATGCGGGGACTGGGTGGGAGAGATGTCGTGTTTCCGACCGCAGTTACTGTCCTTAATGAGGACATATCTGAACGAAAGTCAGGATCGTGCACGCCCTCCTATGGGGGGGAGGGCGGGGGGGTGATCACACCTCCTACACAAGAGGTGTCTTCCTGTCTGGTGACTGGTGTGTAACCCGGGGCAAATGGCAGAGAGGCGGGGGAGGGGAGAGGAGTGGAAGATGACTGAAATCACAGGAGGTGATTAAAGGGAAAATGTCATATTAAATTTAAGCATAAAAATAACCTCTTAAAATGACACCGTGCGGGTATGACTAAGAGATTAAATTTGCACTTTCTTTTGAAATGCGGGCAAATCCCAGAGATGGTCCATCAGTGCCGCACTTTGAAGTTTGTTTTATAGTGTAATTTGGGTAGATGGTTCTAACAGCTGAAGCGAAATGATTCACTGTGTGATGACTATCACTGAAGCATTGTATAGTATGCATCATCTATGACCCACACAATAACATTGTGAGGCAATGGCTGATACTCAAATCCTCCAGCGCGTCAGTGCTATCCGAAGGCTGGATACGATTTTGGTCAGAGTAAAAATAAAAACCTTTGTTTATCGTGAAGCAGTCATGCAGTTGACGTCACCCAAAACTCTATAACTTCTGCCTCTTGTTGTCTTCTATAACCTTCCAATTCCTCGTTATCATCTCATTAAAACGCACAACACACACACACGCAGCAATCTTAAACATGAGAATATAAGAAAGAACTCACACATACTGGGAAAACAAGCAGCACATTTGACGTGGATAGACCACTCATCAATGAGGTATAAACCTAGTAAGATGTTCTGTTATTTGAAGACTTCTGGTTTGAACAAACTCTACTGTTGTACAAAATTTTATATAAAGCTTTGATTAGACCACACATGCGTGTAGTTCCAGACCACCGCACATCAGAAAGAATAATTTACCCTTGGTGGGAGTGGAAACAGATATTCTCAGAATGATACTGAAACTAAAAGGGTTAAATTATGAGGACAGTTTGCCCTTGAATATAGAAGATTAAGTGTTGTTTAAGATGGTTGATGGATTTTTGTTAGCTAAGGATATTTAAGGTTTATTTATTGGAGTCACAAGTAGTCTTACATTAACACTGCAATGACGTTACTGTAAAATCCCCACTGGCGTCTGTTTGGGTACACTGAAGGAGAATTTAGCATGGCCAATGCACCTAATCAGCATGTCTTTCAGATGAGACATTGAGGGCAGGATTCTCTGATCTCATTCATCCCACACCACCCCCCCCCCGCCCTGTTACTATCCTTGAGAACAGAGAATTTGGCACTCAGCTCCAACCCCATTCACTGTAGCGGGACTGGAGAATCCCAACCACAGGTGAGGCCAGAGGTTCTCTGCCTAAACCTCTTGGGGGTGGGGCGGGTGGGGTGGATCCCTCTAGTGTCCAGGCCAATATTTCTCCCTCAATCAATGTCAGTGGAACAGATTACCTGGTCAATGCCATTGCTGTGTGTGGGATCTTGCTGTGTGCATATTGGATGCTGTGCTTCCTACATCACAAAAGTGGCTGCATATCAAAAAGTACTTAAACTTAAGTTCAAATTTATTTATCGGTGTCACAAGTCAGCTTACATTAACTCTGCAATGAAGTTAGTGTGAAAATCCCCTAGTTGCCACACTCCGGCGCCTGTTCGGGTACATGAGGGAGAATTTAGCATGGCCAATGCTCCTAACCAGCATGTCTTTTGGACTGTGGGAGGAAACAGGAGCACCCGGAGGAAACCCACACAGACACGGGGAGAACATGCAGACTATGACCCAAGTCGGGAATCGAACCCGGGTCTCTGGCGTTGTGAGGCAGCAGTGTTAACCCACTGTGCCACTGTGGCATAAAGCACTTTGGCATGTTTGAGATTACAAAAGGTGTTATACAGATGCAGCTCTTTCTTTCATTAACAAGAAGCTGTTAAGAATACTTACTCAGTCTCACTCCTCCGCGCCTTATCCGGGAGCAGCATAAACCAGCCTTCTTTCCGTTGAATTGCCAGGAGCTTGTTAATGTTGAACGCCACCTTGAGAGTGGAAGAACAACAGATGATGAAAACCTCGCTCCAGTCCAATGTGATTATTAATCTGCAGCTCTTCCATTTAGCAGTCTGTATCTTTCCCCAACCCCCAGTTAGAGTGTAATACCATAAGATATAAAAACAGAGTTAGGGGTCATTCAGCCCATCGAGTCTGCTCCACCATTCAATCATGGCTGATAAGTTTCTCAACTCTGCATTCTCCCGCTTTTTTCCCCCTAACTTTTGATCCCCTTACCAATCAAGAACCTATTTATCTCTGACTTGACTATACTCAGTGACCTGGCCTCCTCAGCCTTCTGTGGCAATGAATTCCACAGATTCACCACTCTCTGGCTAAAGAAATTCTTCCTCATCTAGGTTCTAAAGGATTGTGCCCTTACTCTGAGTCTACGCCTTCAGATCTCCTACTAATGGAAACATCTTCCACATGTCGACTGTATCCAGGCCTTTCAATATTTTAGAAATTTCAATGAGGTCTCCGCTCATCCTTCTAAACTCTATTGAGTACAGACATGTTCTTAATATATTAATTGCTGGGATGATTCTCGTGAACCTCCTCTGGATCCTCTCCATGGCCAGCACATTCTTCCTTAGATATAGGGCCCAAAATTGCTCATAACATTCCAAATGGGATTTGACCAGAGTCATATACTGCATCAGCTGTACATCCCTGCTTTTGTATTCTAGTCCTTTCAAAATCAATGCTAACGTTGCATTTGCCTTCCTAATTACCAACTCAACCTGCAAGTTAACTTTAAGAGAATCCTAAACTCGGACTCCCAATTCCCTTTGTGCTTCTGAATACTCTTCCATTTAGAAAAGAGTAGACACAGTTGCCACCTTGGCACTTTGAGAATTTCTGCTTGGTTTAGAACATATGAAGGTGACCCAAATATTTCCCATATGTCTTTTGGGAAAGGAAAACCTTACTGGTTATGCCAATGGATAACTTCTGTCCCACATCAGGATAACTGACTCTCCCTGTGTTGTGAGGGAGACTCAGGATAGGTAATCATTGCCGGCCTTGCCCAGTATTATTCTTAACCCAATCGTGAAGAAAGAAACATCTTCAACTGTTTGTGTCACTGTTGAGTAGAGAATCCAGTCTTAAAGATACACAATGCAAATGAGGATATTTTCCCAATCATTTTAGTTTCATTGTGCAGAAGGAGGCCATTTGGCCCATCAAGTCTGCACTGATTACAATCCCACCCAGACTCTATCCCCATAACCCCATGCATTTAAGCCAGCCTGTCTTCCTGACACTAATGGGCAATTTAGCATGGCCAATCCATCTAACCCGCACATCTTTGGAGTGTGGGAGGAAACTGGAGCATCCAGAGGAAACAGGGAGACCATGCAGACTCTGCACAGACAGTGACCCAAACCGGGAAATGAACATGGTTCCCTAGTGCTTGAGGCAATAGTTTGAACCACTGTGCCGGTCTTAGCTCAACATAACTACCACCTATTTGGGTTGTCTTCTGAGGTAAAGTTGGAGAGGTTAGCTTTATAACCAATGGAGTTTAGAAAAATAAGAGGCAACTTGATCAAAATCTATAAGATACTGAGGGGTTTTGACAGAGTGGATGTGGAGAAAATGTTTCCTTTTGTTGGAGAATCTAGCATTGGGGGTCACTGTTTGGAAATAAATCATTGCCAATTTTAAGACTGAAATGAGAGACATGTTTTCTCTCAGAAGATTGTCTGTCACTGGAACTCTCTTCTTCAAGAGGCAGTGGAAGCAGAATATTTTTAAGACTAGAGCTAGATAGATTCCTTATTAATGGGGGGTGAAAGATTATTAGGTAGTGAGGAATATGGGGCTGAAGTTACAATCAGATCTTATTGAATGGTGGAGCAGGCTCGAGGGGCCGAATGGCCTACTCCTCGCTCATATGTTTAGAACTCTTCCACTGTTGCTAAACTTTCAGACTGTTCATAAAACATTCAGCACAGGATGAGCAGAAACTTCAGTTAAATATTAGGATGACTGAAGTAATCCTGGTTAGTTTCCCAACTTCTATCTTCTGTAAACAGGGGACTGTCCAGAACAATGCTGTCTGCGTCCTAACTTGTAGGAAGTCCTGTTTGCTCCTATCACAGAATCTCTACAGTGCAAAGGAGGCCATTCAGCCCATTGAGTGTGCACTGACCACAATCCCACTCAGGCCCTATTCCCATAACCCAATGTTTTTAACCCTGCTAATCCCCTTGACACCAGGGTCAATTTTAGCACGGCCAAAGTAACCTGCACATCTTTGGACTGTGAGACAAAACTGGAACACCCGAAAGAAACCCATGCAGACACAGGGAGAATTTGCAAACCCCACACAGACCGAAGCCGAGGATCGAACCCAGGCCCCTGGAGTTGTGAGGCAGCAGTACTAACCACTGTGTCACCGTGTCGCCCCAAATTTGTATATAAATATTGTATAAGAATATAAATTATTGTTGTAATCTGAAACAAATTAGAAAGGCTTTTAAATATGAAAATATATTGAAAGATATTTTCTAAGAATTCTAGAAAGTAATTTCTGTAATCTAATCATAGAATTGAGTTATCTTCACATGAATGAAAAATTTGTCTGACCTTCTCATTACAGTACAACCTGTAGTCAGACCTCGATATGTTCTATTCATTTATTTGGTCAAATGCTCAATCTGAGACCCAGTACAGACAGGATGGGCTGAATGGCCTCATTCTGCACAGTAATAGTTTTGTGATTTCTTATAAAAACCATTAGTGAGTACATTGTAAGTTCTGTCAATCATACACTTGTGACTCACCAAGACGCTAAGTTAATCGCTAATATTCAATTAACATTCAATAAGGGTGACGCAGTGATTAGCACTGCTACCACACAGTGCCAGGGACCCAGCTTCAATTCCTCACTTGGGTCACTGTCTATGTGGAGTTTTAACGTTGGCTCGATGAGGACCTCAACACCAATAGTTATTTTGAGGCTGGATGCAGTGTGTCCGAAGATGACTGATCAGGCTAATTCGGGCACGAATCAGGCTAATGTCCTGGTACATATTGGACAGATTGTAGTTGTTGCTCTGGACTTGCGCGGCTCGCATTTAAATTGTGCTTCAGCAATACACTTTCCTTTGTGAGCTTGACAGCCTTTGTGGATGAGGCAGCTCCAGGTAGGGTGGTTTTGTGCCAGCGTTTCCCAGATGGTCGTGTCAAATGTCAAGTGACTTCAAGAAGGCCTTGAGTGTGTCTTTGTAATGTTTCTTCTGCCCTCCATGCAAGCGTCTTTCAACAGAGAGTTCCCCAAAAAGGAGCTGCTTGGGTATGCACTCGTCTGACATACGGGTGACATGACCTGCCCACCGGGTCTGCGCTCTCATCAGCAGTGTGTGGACTGATGGTAGACTTGCTCTAGAGAGAACTTCAGTATCTGGTACTTTGCCTTTCCATCTGATGTGTAATATTCTGCGAAGGCAAGTCACGTGGAAATGATTGAGCTGTCTTATATGCCTTCGATACACTGTCCACGTTTCAAATGCACACAAGAGGGTAGTGAGTCCCATGGCACCGTAGACCTTCAGTTTTGTTGTTCTTCAGCCTGAGGAGACTTCAAGCTATTACCAAAGTGAAGGAGATTGTTCTCAGAGAGTCCCTTTTTGCCAATGATTGTGAACTGTATATTGGCTCAGGGCCAGTGATGCAGGTCAGTATGGACAAATATTCCATGACATGTGACAACTCTGGACTCACCATCAACATTAAAAAGACCAAATTCATGCACCAGCCTGTTCCTCATGCACCGTACACAGAATCCATAATTACAATCAAAGGGCAGAAACTACAGGCAGTGGACCAGTTCATTTATCTTGGCAGCACCCTCTCCCAAGCAGTGACTATTGATACAGAAGTTAACTGTAGAGTAGTTCTGTAGACTGCACTCGAGTGTATGGGAATGTTGAGGAATCGGCCCAACAACAAAACTGTTCTGAGATAATGAGAATTTGGATCAGCAGGTCTGAGTTACAGATGGTGCCCTTGTGGTTAGAGGACCAATTCTGTAGCCCACACTTCCATCCAACAATGGAACACTTTACAAGTCCGATTGCTTTCATTAATGTGAAGGAGTTCAAGGAACTTTCCCCCGTGTCCTGACCAAGATTTATTCCTCAACCAACATCACAGAAACAAGATTGTTATCCCATTCTTACATGTCGGGCATTCCTTTGGGCAAATTGGCTGAAAGAAAACCAGTGATCCACTGACTGTGAAGCACCTTGGATCATTCTGAGAATGCGAAAGACATTAGATAAATACAAGATATTCCTCATGAGTAAAATCTGTTGCGTTAGCTGCAATTTTACTTCCAAACGGCCAAAAGTTGCGAATCGGCAATTACCTACCTTCCCCAGGAAATCATTCTTGCTGACTAGGTCCCAGTCCCACACCTCCACGTGTAACGTGTTCTCTGTCCCTGTGTTATCCAGGGCAAACTCAAACACTTCATTCCAGCGGGGGTAACAGGACTTTTTCACAACCTACTTGCAAAAAGAAATCAGCATGAAGAGCCAGCACATAACTTACAAAAGCCACCCACTAATATCTAGCCAAGAGCTGAATGCAGCAAGTGGATAGTACATGGACAGCAGCATTTCAAGAAGGTGTCTTTTCAATGGCCATTAGGGATGGGCAATAAATGTTGGCAAGCCAGCGACACCCACGAATGAAAAAAAAGAAATAGATTTCTGTAAGTTTATTAATGTCTTAGCTTATGCCTCAAATTTAAGATTCTTATTCTCATGTTTTATTCTCTCCATGGTCTTTCCCCACATCATCTCTGTAACTATCTCCACCCTTCGGCCTTCTGAGAACTCTGTTCTTTTGACACTGGCGTATTATAAATCCCCAATTATCTTTGTTGTACCTTTAACTGCAGTACTTTCAGATATCCAGACACTAAATACTGAAATTTCCAGCCTAAGCCTCTCCATCTACCTCCCCTCAACACATTGACCAAATTCTTTGCAATCCCTCCAAATCTTTCTTTGTGGACTCAGCATCCATAGAACCCTACAGTGCAGAAAGAGGCCCTTTGGCTTATCAAGTCTGCACCAACCACAATCCCACCCAGACCCTATCCCCATATCCCTGCTTATCCCTCTAAGCTATGCATTCCAGGACACTAAGAGGCAATGGCCAATCAACCTAACCTGCACATTTTTGGACTGTGGGAGGAAACCGGAACACCCGGAGGAAACCCATGCAGACACAAGGAGAATGTGCAAACTCCACACAGACAGTGACCTGAGCCGGGAATCGAACCCAGGTCCCTGGAGCTGTGAAGCAGCAGTGCTAACCGCTGTGCTACTGTGCCGTCCATTTCTGTCTGATTGCTTGTCTGTGAAGGGACCAACATTTCTTCATATTAAAGACACTGGGCAGGATTTTCCAGCCCTTCCTGCTGGCAAGATCTCCTGATCCTGCTGATGGTGACCCCTGTACCCCCACTGGGGGGGTTCCCCAGCAACAGAGGGTGTGGGTAATGGGAAACCATGTTGATCGCAGCAGGACTGTAAAATCCAGCTGTTGACCAATAGCAGACCATCTCCATCGCTCCAAAATGTGCCAGATGGAGCAGGGGCAGGGACGATAGGTCCCACTCACTGTATGAATGTAAGTTATTAAACTTCCCTGAGCATAATCAGTCGGGAAATACACTAACAACATTTTAACTTAATTCACATGACAAGAGAAAGGGTTTTAATGTTGGATGTCCACTTTATACTCTCCTACTGAATGAATATGTGTTCCACTAAGGGCAATGCAGCACAAATTTGGATGGGATGTAAAACGGGGTTCACTTCAGAAACAGTCCTGTTCTTACCTGGTGAACTAGATTAAAGGTGAGGCTGCTGTAACTCCAGAGATTGCTAGGTTCTTGATTGGTAAGGAGATCAAAGGTTATGGGGAAAAGGCAGGAGAATGGGGGGTGAAAAATATATCAGCCATGATCAAATGACAGAGTAGATCCGATGGGCCAAATAGCCTAATTCTGCTTCTATATCTTATAGTTTTATGTATCCTGAGGAGTAAAATAAAGATTGGAGCTGGGAAGAGGGACCTTGGAATAAATGATTGATTTTCTGAAACCTCCATTGCCAGGGGACAGGTAGTAAGTATTTTTTTTGATGTATTGCATGTACATAGTACTTATTACATCTATTAACACTTGACTTCAACGTTTCAAGAGCTTATTGATACTGAGAAAAGGATGGAGCTTTTTATCAGCAAAAAAAAACCCTTCTAAGAGAAGAATAAAAATATAGGGTTTTGTGTAGGTGCTTCAGTTCAATGATTATTAATTTCTCATGGACTGCAGTGTTAATCCAACTGATTCAAGGCAACGGAGAGAATCTAGTTCTGAATGGTGCACGCAGAAGCCTGAGAGGAGCCAGGCTGGACACAGCAGAGGGCGGTTTGCTTGTTTCATATCTTTACCTACACTTTTTTCTCCCCCTCTCCCTTCATAGAATAGTGGGGAAATGCCGGAAAGATTAGTGACCTGTTGAAGCACATCATGAACACTCCTCCATAGTCACAATGGCCTGAAGGGGGAACTAGAATCTGGGGCAGGCGTGTGATCTACTAAGCCACAAGATCTCCACAGCAGAGAGCTAAATGGTTGTGGACCCTAAGAAAGAAAATGTTGCAAAATCTCAGCATTTTGTTTTTGTTCCAATTCAATCAAATCAAGTCCAATACAGAGTCTCAACAAGTTGAGACATTCCTGATCCAAGCTGACAAGACAGGACTCTTACCTCCTGTCTTGGGCTTTGATCTACAAGATCCAGGCTGATTGGAGAAGGCATAGCTTCTCCTCCAAGGCTTGATCTCATTTGCATCTTAGCCAAAAGGCCAAGATGCTGCTTTTAAAAACTGCTTGAAATAAAGCTGAAATGTAACCTAACGACTTCAATCAAGCACAGTGTGTCCATGCTACACTTGAGCTTAGCCAAAAGGCTGCAGCATCTGTAAGGAGAGAAATGGTTCTTTGTCTCTAAAGGACAAAGAGGAGCAGATCATCACAAAGTGATGATCATCACAAAGATAATGGGAAGTGGGATGTGCTGGGGCAGAAGGGAAAACTGGAGAGAGAAGGCTGAGGAAACAGGTACTTCAGGAGAGGAGCACAAGAGAATTTTACAGTGGTTGAGAAAGGCGGAAAATATGGAAGTGAAAGTTGATGAAGAAATGACCTTGGATCAGATAGACATTGTGACAAAGAGGCTCTCCAAGTGGCAAAAATGCCAGAGGTAGCTGGAAATCTCAAAGTCTCTCCCCCAAATACGGCACTTCCCATTTTTACAGGAGCAGGAATGAGGACATTTTGCATTAGCTGCCTCTAGTTAGTGAGATTTCGGTAGGTCTAGAATGTGAAACACAAAGTATCCGGATTGGGCTAATTGAGAACATATCTGAACTTTGTGGATTTGTCTGATAGGGTATCCTTTTGAAGAGATAAGGTTCCCCTGAGAATTGGGACTCAGGACAACTTTTGGGGAGGTCAGGTTTCCTTTGCACTTTGGGATTGTAAAGTTGCAGACATAAAGCTGCGTAAAAAGTGCACAAACTCATTACAGTCAAGTTCATTGGAACTATCAACTGTTGGAATCAGCTGTCCCAACTAACATAAGCACTTGTCAAAGGGATGTGTCAAAATAATCAGAAACACCTACCAAAGGGATGTGTCAAAGGAAGAAAGCTGTCAGGGCATTTAAAGGTCCTGCCCTTTAAATCTTTGAAATAAATGTCTGGTGTATTAAAAATGATTGTTTGCTATTTTACTTGCTTGCTATTTGGCAATCAAGTCGATAAGGTTGTTAAGAAGGCATACGGAGTCTTAGCTTTTATTGGTAGGGGGATTGAATTTCGGAGCCGCAACGTCATGTTGCAACTGTACAAAACTCTAGTGCGGCCGCACTTGGAGTATTGTGTGCAGTTCTGGTCCCCACATTATAAGAAAGATGTGGAGGCATTGGAGAGGGTACAGAGGAGGTTTACCAGGATGTTGCCTGGTATGGAGGGCAGGTCTTATGAAGAGAGGCTGAGGGATTTGAGGTTGTTTTCGTTAGAAAGAAGGCGGCTAAGAGGAGACCTTATTGAAACATATAAGATGATTAGAGGTTTAGATAGGGTGGACAGTGATAGCCTTTTTCCTAGGATGGAGAAAGCTAGCACGAGGGGACATAGCTTTAAATTAAGGGGTGGTGGTTTTAGGACAGATGTCAGAGGTAGGTTCTTTACCCAGAGGGTGGTAAGGTATGGAATGCCTTGCCTGCGTCAGTTGTAGATGCGCCAAGTCTGGGGGCGTTTAAGAGGTTAGTAGATAAGTTTATGGATGAAAGGGGAATGGTTTAGATTAGAGGGTCACTGCTTGTTCCTAATTGGTCGGCGCAACATCGAAGGCCGAAGGGCCTGTTCTGAGCTGTAATGTTCTATGTTCTACTTGTCTGTCACCTGAAAGTTCCCATTACTAGATTAGTACTTTCGCAACCATCGATTGGCATAGTAAGGTGCTTCTTAGTTCACAGTTTGATTGATAGTTACAGTGATTATTGACTGTTTAATGTGGGACTATATATTTTAATTCTTATTGTTTTATGTTTTAGAATAAAATGTTTGTTGTTATAATTTCTTAGTTGAAGAAATGTAAATGTATTAAGTGGGCTTTATGAATAAGGATATATTTTTTCAATATAGTGAAGTATGTAATAGACACTTTATTTTGTAGAACTTTATGTTATCTCCTTTCTGCATGAATCCTGAGGTCTCCCCGTGGTGGATACTAGGTTAGTTGCCATGATTGGTACAATTGCATAGGGCGGTGGACATAACTTAACATGAATAGCCACTAAATTGGTATGAGGGTGTGTGTTGGGGGCATGAGGATTTATGGAAGTGGGTGAGTGAGAAGCAGGAGGTGGCATGGGTTGGCTTGGATAGGACAGGAGGATTGTGTGGGGGGAGGGGGAAGAATGGGTGAGCAATGAGGGTTAGAGGAATGTTTTAATCTTTATTTTTAAACTTTGGACAAAACCCCGAGGACAGCCTGCTTGCCAGACTGCCCCCACACATGGCATCCTCCTCAGTTCTCCCCAGGCCGCCCACCCTGACTTTCAGTCAAGCCCTCCCTCCCCAAACTAAACACTGAACATCTGGGCAGCCATGTTTAGGTAATTGCTGCAGGGGAGCCAGAAATTCTCCTGCCTTTATGTACTTGAGCCAGGAGCGAGAATCTGGGCCCAGTCTTATTTTTAGAAAATACATTTCTGAAATATAGTATCCTTTCCTGCATTGTGTTTGAATTAGCCTGCTGATTATCTGTGTTGATCCACCAGAAGGAACTCTTTCAGTTACAGGCAATAAAATAAAACAAGATTTCCTCCAACTTATAAATCAAAGAGAAAAGCTTAATGAAAAAACTTCATTACTTTAACCCTGGGCCATTCCAAATTCCCAGCAGCTTCTTATTTATACTGAGTCAGCTGACCACCAAGTCATTTAGTCATTGGTTAGTTTACTGAGTCAGCTGACCCTTACAGCACTTACCATTGGTCACACTCCACCAGATCCAATGTTATTAGTTCTAACAACGTGAACACGATCAAATTAGTATAAGAACTCCGTACCTTTTGCCCAATGACCAGAACAAGGATATTGAAATGTAAGTTATTAACACCTTTAATATAGAGTTGGTCAGTTCGGAATTAGCGCAATAGGAACAGGGTGGACTCACTGAGCTTTCTTGGGTTTTCCCATTGTACTGCACTCTAACGAAAGGATCTGAAGCTCCATTGAGATCTTTCCGAGCCAGATCTCTGAAAAGAGAAAAGAATGACTTGCATTGATATAGCACCGTTCACAACCTCACCAAACAGTTACATTGCTCTGAAGTAGTTTTGGGGGAGGTGAGAATGCAGAGTGTCTTTTTGAGGCAATAAGTGGAAATGAAACAAATAGAAAAGGTTATTTAAAAAAATGTTTTACAATTTGAAACTTAAAAAAGATTTGCAGGTTTAAAAACATAATCCACAGCGACAACACCATCAAGAAATCACTTCTTTCATATGAGCTACAACTGAAATGCCCGCTGTGTCAAAACATATAGCCAGTGGTGAGAAGCCACTGGGATATTTCAGTAGCAGGAGAAAGAGAGCAGCAAAATTAGAATTCCTGGCAACACACTGACAGCACAAAGTATTAACAAAGGCCTGAATGCTTCTGTTACTCTGCTTTCTAATTTGCCTCCCTGTGTGGAACATGCACTTTGCCATTGTGGCACAGATTGGACAGTGACAGAGGACTAGTCTAGAGAAGAAGAAAGCTAACTAATGCAACCTCTCTGAGTATTCCACCTCCTCCTGATTTAAAAATAGCTCAATGTAACCTGACGCTGCAGTCAGAGAATTTCCACAGGGAGACGCTTCTGAATGATTTGTTACAGGAGACCTTCTCCAAGCTGAGTCATAGCCAGCGCCTGCTGATTGTGGTTTCTCCCCCCCGCTCTCCGCATTCAATCAAATGGCTATAATTGAGGTCATCACATGGACCGTCCCTGGGCCTATATATACCTCTGCATCCACTAATTCACACTGGAACTTATTAAACACATCCCCCGCTCTGGACTGTGTCTCCCCTACGATTCTCCTCGGAGGATGAAGCAACATGATACTGCCACGGAAGCCACCACACGGGGAACGCTGACGGCGTCCATGGACCTTTGGCAGGACTGGAAAATGCCTCCAGGGAGGGGGAGAATCCTGATCTCTGTCGCTATAGTGCAAACTGCTGCTAAAAGGTGTAAAAGTTTTGACCAGCTGTTTGCAGGGTTGATTAACCCTTGACGTGACTCTCAGAAGTTTAGAACAGTGGAATTTGTCTTCAAGGGTCACAAATTGCTGTGAAGTTAAAAAATATATAAATGAAGCCATAGTCCCAGAGAGCTGATTGCTGGTGATTTAACCTGGTGTTTTACTGGCAATCCACATTTACCAAATGGTCAGTCCTTATGACACATGTCACATGGGATGTGCAATTAAATACAATCTTTCCCCTTTCCCCTAACCTCGTATAGTATATTAAATGCTGGGGGTCAGTTTCAGATCCATTTTTCAATTTACTTGGGCCATATTTCAGCAAAGGAGATTGGTGTCAATATTTTATAAACATATACATTCCAAATAGGTGTACAAAATCAGACATTTACTGTGCATCACAGTGATCCGCCATGATCAAGATGAATGGTAGAGCAGCTCGAAGGGCTGAATGGCCTGTACTCCTGTTTCTATTTTCTATGTCTTCTTGTGATAGATTTCTCGTTTCTGATGCACCTTTGGAATGCAGAGCTCACCAGATCAACGTGCTGCTTCTTAGGCAGAAACCTAACTCTCCTATTACCTCTATCTTTTACCATCCCATCCTCCCTGATAGGTGAGATATGTCACATCAATAACTACATTCTGCTGCATCCATTGAAGTCTGCAATCGATTCTCATTTCTCACATATAGCCTGTAATTTAAAAAAACTCAATGTTTTTCTGTTTTTTAGCTTTCATTTCATTTTAAAATTGATTCAAAGGCAGCATAGTCTTATGCACACTGGGGAAAAATAATGAGTTGGATAATGACAATATCTATCATACTTTGATGTTATAACCTGCCTTCACGGCAGGAAGTTTGGGACGCAGCAGAGTGCATTGACCAGGCAAGCAAAAGACACAATCTAAATGGGATTTACATTTAAAAATACACCTCCTCCTAATTCTGATTTTTCTCCTATCAGAAAGTGCACATTGCTTGAATTGTATCAGGAAATTCTAAGCTTTTCCTCCAAATCAAAGTTCTCACACTGGTTATGTCATTGTCTGAGTGAACATCTTTGTCAAACTGGCTTCTACAAAATATGTGACATAAACTGAACATCCCAAGTTTTTTTGAACAGAATCAAAGAAAATCCCACTTTTTTTTAATACAGCATCACAGAAGATCCCAAATTTTCTTTAAAAGGAAGCAGCACAGTCATGTATTGTACTGGACTAGTAAACCAGAGACTCAGGGCAATGCTCTGGGGACGCAGGTTCAATTCCCATCCTGGCAGATGGTGAAATTTGAATTCAATAAATATCCGGAATCAAGAATCTACTGATGACCATGGAATCGTTGTCCATTGTCGGAAAAATCCATCTGGTTCACTGATGTCCTTCGGGGAAGGAAATCTGCCATCCTTGCCCAGTCTGGCCTACTTGTGATTCTAGAGCCACAGCAATGTGATTGATTCTCAACTGCCCTCGGGCAACTGGGAATGGGCAATAAATGCTGGCCAGCTAGCAATGCCCATGTTCCATGAATGAATAAAACAAAAGAAAATCACACTTTGTTTTCAACAGGATCATGAAACATCCTGGGTGGGATTTTCAGGTCGAGCTTGTGTTGAAACCAGAAGATCTCAGCTGTGGTCAGCAGGACCCTTCCCTCGCCCACTCCAATTCCCATGGGATTGTGAAAATTCACCCCGTTTCTTTTTAACAGGATCACAGAATATCCCCTGTTTTTATTTTTAAACAGTATCAGGTTGTAGGGCAGTGAAAATTTACTGGGCGGTCCATTCTCAATATCCCGCAGCCCAGCTGTGGCTCGCCAGCCCCACTCTGATTTAACCTGAGGGTCACCAGATCTCAGGAGAGGGGTAAGGCTGAGAAGGCTTTTCCCTTCATGAATAACCTCAGCGGGTACAGGAACCCAATTCACATCACCCATCAGCTGTCCAGACAACAGCTGGTGAAGGGGCAATGGATGAACACTATTATTAATGAGTAGGTTAGTCAACCAGTCCGAAGGATTGAGTTTTTTTTAAACTGAGCTGCCTTTACCAGGCTTCTTTACATCCTACATCGCACTATCATCTCACAAATTTTGTGGAATTTTACACCCCATGCTCCCCCTCCCATCTCCCCCAATGTGGGGAGGCTGGCAGGTGGAAGGGTGTAAAATTGGGTGTCATGTTGTGGGTGCCATGCTTGTCACCTATCATCCTCCACTGGTAGTTCACCAACAATGGGGGACACAGGCACTCTCAGGCCAACTGAGGTCCTTAAACGTTCAGTCCATAGTCGCTCCGGGGTTCGCTCTCACCACGACGGTGGTGGCACAACGGGATAGGGCAGCTCCATTGTGCCACCCTTCCTACCCGGCCCTCCCTCTGCTCTCACAAGCCCAGGTTCTCAACTCTCTTGCCAGTGCATGCTCGTCATCTGATTGGCCAGCCAGCAGTTCCGGAAGGCGAGACTTCATTCCAGATGTGGGAGGATGCCTCGGCCCTGGGCTAATAAAATCAGAATGGGACTTGCCTGCCTAGCATAAGTGACACTCGCAACCAACCAGCTCCTGTCTCAAGCATATGAGCTACAACATCCAACAAGACCCCATTCAGACCACAATGGATCTAATTTGCTAAAATTAACAAAGACAGACAAACTCTGAGTCGTTGGGGGTCTGGGTATATAGAAATCTGATGAATAAGTCAACCCCTGGGATAAGCTTGTAGACTTCCTAAAGCATAGGCATCTTATAAAGAACAAAGAAAATTACAGCTTAAGAACAGGCCCTTCGGCCCTTCAAGCCTGCACCGACCATGCTGTCTGACTGAACTAAAGCCCCCTATCCTCCTGGGGACCATATCTCTCTATTCCCATCCTATTCATGTATTTGTCAAGACAACCCTTAAAAATCCCTATAGTATCTTGCTTCCCTGGCAGTGAGTTCCAGGTACCCATCACCCTCTGTGAAAAAAAAATTTGCCTCGTACATTTCCTTTAAACCTTGCCCCCCACACCTTAAATGTACGTCCCTAGTAATTGACCCTTCCACCTTGGGTAAAAGCTTCTGACTATCCACTCTGTCCAGGCCCCTCATCATCTTGTAGACTTCTATCAGATCACCCCTCAACCTCAGTTGTTCCAGTGAGAAAAAACACATTTCTCCAGCCTCTCCTCATAGCTAATGCCCTTCATACCAGGCAACAGCCTGGTAAATATTTCCTGTACCCTCTCCAAAGCCTCTGCATCCTTCTGGTAGTGTGGCAACCAGAATTGAACATTATATTCCAAGTGCAGTAAATTAAAGTTCTATAAAGATTATATGACTTACCAAGTTTTAACCTTAATGCCCTGGCTGATGCCTTCTTGACTACTTCGTCCACTTGCATTGTCACTTTCAATGACTGATGTACCCAGATCCCTCTGCCTATCAATATTCTCAAGGGTTCTGCCATTTACTATACATTTCCTATCTGTATTAGATCTTCCAAAATGCATTGCACATTTTTCCAGATTAAACTCCATCTGCCATCTCTCTGTCCAAGTCAACCAATCTATATCCTCTGGTGGTTCTCACCACTATCTGCAAATTCACCAACCTTTGTGTCGTTCGCAAACTTATCAGTCAATCCAGTCATATTTTCCTTCAAATCATTTATATATATATTACCAACAGCAATATATTGATCCCTGATGAATGCCACTTGTCACAGCCCTCATTCAGAAACACATTCTTTTACTGCTACCCTCTGTCTTCTATAACTGAACCAGTTCTGTATCTACCTTGCCAGCTCATCTCTGATCCCATGCAACTTCACTTCTGCACCCATCTGCCATAAGGGACCTTGTCAAAGGCCTTACAAAGTCCATGTAGACAACATCCACTATGCTACCCTCACCAATCATCTTGGTAGATTTATTTTGAAGTCTTTTACTGTCAACTATCAAAGGAATTTCTGAAATACATTGGTTCGTTCAAATATCTCTGACTATCAAATTCGGATAATGGAGAATATTAAACTGTGACTCAGACTGAAAGTTAATAGCCATTCACTGGACCTTTAGAAGACCTTCTGTCACCTAATTGTCAAGTTACTGAACAAATCACTTCCTCAGGTTAAAACTGGCCTATTCATCCACTTATAAGCTTGGTACAGATTCATCCATCCTTTTGTGGATGAATATGTGAATCACTCCCTCTTTCTCCCTTTCTCTCTCTGGGTAAATCACAGAATCATAAAATTCCTCCAGCGCAGAATGAGACCATTTGGCCCAGTGAGTCTGTACCAACTCTCCGACAGAGCATCTTACTCAGGCCCAAACCCCCATGCCTGTCCACGTAACTTGACCCATTTACCGTGGCTTATCCATCTCATCTTGGGACACCAAAGGGCAATTTAGCATGGCCAATCCATCTAACTTACACGTCTTTGGACTGCGGGAGGAAACCCAAGCACCCGGAGGAAACCCACACAGAGAATGTGCAAACTCCACACGGACAGTCACACAGGTCGGAGTCCCAGGCACTGTGAGGCAGTAGTACGAACCACTGTGCCGTCCATGTATAGGAGTTTCACACACGTGGTTAGGGCAGCTTCTCTGTCCATGTGCATGGGGTTAGAATGGCTTGTGAATGTTCGTGAATTGTTTTTGACATGTTTATGGTTAATAAAGCAGATCATTAAAATCTGTTTGAATGATGCTAGGGAAAACAGACATCCCTGACCTCTTCCACTGTGCGTTGAGACTGTATCTGTTTGATCCGTTCTTTGTGCAATGTGTCATGAAACCCAAGATTTATCATGCATCATCAGGTACCCTTAATTAACTGCACAGCCTTCTCAGACAGATTCTGTCAACCCATACACTGTGTCTGAGGTGCTCAAAATCCAATTAGTTGCTATCTAAATATCTTCTCCTTGTTTTCCAATGCTGGCTGTGTGGCACCATACAACATTTGATATTCGCAATTAAAATATTCACATTTTTATTTCTTGCGGGAGCTTTGCTGAACAATCTTACACTCCGATAACACTGAGATAGGATAGGACTGAGTGGGAAGAATATATATCGATAACATTAATCAATGCTCAATGATAATTTGCCTCCACACTTCAAAGGAAGAATTCCAAACATTAATTAAAGCTGGTTCACTATTTGAGGATATGATAAATCATGTTGCTCTAATGTAGATCACAGCATTTTTACAATGGGAGGCCATTCAGCCCCTCATGCCGAGGTAGAGTGGGGAAGGGTGAGGAGTGGCTAGAGTAGGGGAGGGGTGAGCAGTTGGGTAGAATGGGGAGGGAGAGGTGGGGCAGCGTTGGGGAGGAGTGAGAAGTGGGGCGGAGTGGGGGAGGGATGGGGAGTGGGGGAGGTGGGGAGTGGGGAAGGGATGAGGAGTGGGGAGGGATGAGGAGTGGGGAAGGGATGAGGAGTGGGGAAGGGATGAGGAGTGGGCAAGGTGTGGAGGGGAGGGTGGGGGGGGAGGGATGGGAGTGGAGGAAAGGGATGAGGATGTGGGAGGGATGGAGTGGGGAAGGGATGAGGGAGGGGGAGGGTGTGGAGTGGGGAAGGGTGGGGCAGGGTGAGAAGTGGGGCAAAGTTGAGGAGTGGGGAGGGTCAGGAGTGGGGGAGATGTGGAGTGGGGGAGGAATGAGGAGTAGGGCAAGGGTGTGGAATGGAGAAGGGTGGGGCAGAACAGTGGGTAGGAGTGGAGCACTCTTGGATTAGGTGGTGGCGAAGGGAATTTTAAAACTATAACCATTCTGCACTGTGAGAGAAGTGTTTGCTCACTCTGGTTCTGGATGGATTGAGATTGGCTGCTTCTGGGGGAACAGTTCCTTTCCCAGTCCAGGGAAAAGCTTGGGTTGTGTACTTCAAAACGATGTTTTAAAATAGTGACTGCAAGACTGACCTTTCACAGAATATCCTCACATTTAATTTGACAGTCCAGACTTTTGATGTGTGATGCTTGACATTCGCAAGATTTCTGATTATAAAAATAGATAAGAGGCCCAAGTTGATTACACTTCTCGAGAGAATAATAGAATTATTAATATTTACCAAGAATATTGTATTTCACTTCTCATTATCGATCATCCCTCTCCTCGCTGTTCTGTCACAGTGAAGATACTGGCTCTGTATGTGCCTTTACTCTCTGTGTCACTGGATAATCAGTCCTGAGGGAGGCAATTCTCCTCTTGCCCCTCCCTCCCTCAATACATTCAGTTGCAGATCACTTTTGTGTGTGGAATTTGCCGCTTTCCAGAATTTTCTAAACATTCCAGTCTCAGAGACCAATCCTTCAGCAGATCATGAGGTTTCAGACAGAGAGAGATTTGCTTAGGAATGATACTTACAGAAGGAAACCAGCGTGAGCTAACGGGAGCAGAAATTGTCTACAACCTTTTTGTATACTCAGATGGCATTTTCCATATTTGAAAATGCGAAACCAGTCAACTTTGCTTTCAAATTGCTTTGCTGTATTAATGTTCAGTCCATGTTCAGTATGAATCTATTCTGGGGAATTTGTAAGGCTATCCAAGATCTCAGATAAATTAACGTTACGTTACACTTGGAAAAGTCTGAAAACATGTCTTTTTTTGGTCTGTTAAATGGGTTGAACTGAACTGTGAGGCCAACTGGAACATTCCAGCAATATTTTTTGAAGCAAATTAGAGCTCAGTGTGGTAAAGCATCGAGAAGCTGAAGGCCTCTCTCTTTTACTTTCTTCCATTGGGAAAAAGATACAAAAGTCTGAGGTCATGTATCAACAGATTCTTCCCTACTACCATCAGACCTTTGAGTGGACCTACCTTGCATTAAGTTGATCTTTTTCTACACCCTAACTATGACTGTAACACTACATTCTGTACTCACTCATTTCCTTCTCTGTGAATGGTATGCTTTGTATGTATAGCACACAAGAAACAATACTCTTTACTGTATACTAATACGTGTCCATAATAAATCAAAGTCAAATCAAAACAAATCAAAGCTGTGGTGTACAATTCAAGAAAGTTCCAGCATCCAGAACAATGCGTCCCTGGCACAACAGAGCTTTTGGAAAGTGCTTCTCCATGTTTCCCAATGCTGGCTGTGTGGCACTATTCAACATTCACAATTAAAATATTCACATTTTTATTTCTCGCGGGAGCTTCGCCAAACTATCTTACACTCCGATAACACTGAGGGAGGACAGGACTGAGTGGGAAGGATATACATCCTTTTATCAATGTCCAAGGATAATTCGCCTCCACATTTCAAAGGGAGAATTCCAAACACTAATTAAAGCTGGTTCACCGTTTGACGATATGATAAATCATGTTGCTCTGATGTAGATCACAGCGTTTTTACAGTGGGAGGCCATTCAGCAGCTTGTGCTGAGGCAGAGTGGGGAAGGGTGAAGAGTGGATCAGAGTGGAGGAGGGGTGAATAATTGGGTAGAGTGGGGGAGGAGTTGGGCAGTGATGGGGAGAGATGAATAATGGGTCAGAGTGGGGGAGGGATGAGGAGTGGGGCATGTCCCTTTCATTCAGCCACCCTGAGTTAAAGGGAAGTACATTTGGCTGCATGTGTGTAACCTGCTTCTCACTGGCAGAACAAGCACTGTCACAGGGGATAGCACACTATCATCGAGAGTCATTATCACAGGGGATAGCACACTATCATCGAGGGTCATTATCACAAGGGATAGCGCACCATCATCGAGGGTCATTATCACAGGGAATAGCGCACCATCATCGAGGGTCATTATCACAGAGAATAGCGCACCATCATCGAGGGTCACTTATTTATTTATTAGTGCCACAAGTTGGCTTATATTAATGCTGCAATGAAGTTACTGTGAAAATCACCTTGTCACCACGTTCCGGCCCCTGTTCGGGTGCACTGAGGGAGAATTTACCTTGGGCAATGCGTCTAACCAGCACATCTTTTGGACTGAGAGAGGAAACTGGAGCACCTGGAAGAAACCCACGCAGACATGGGGAGAATGTGCAGATACCACAAAGATAGTGACACAACCCATCAATTGGACCTGGGTCGCTGACGTTGTGAGGCACCAGGGCTAATCACTGTGCCATCATGCTGACCATAAAGTATACTTGGCAGCAGTAGGATCATTGTCACTAGAGGTGAATAATTATCCCAATGAAGATCATTATTACAGGTTATGAGCTAGAGTTCAACAGAGATTTGGGGCAGAATTTCAATGACAGTGAGTGATTGGTACTTCCATTCCACCCCCCTCCTCCAGGGCAGACACAGCGCTGCAATGGCAAGAAGCGATACTCCAGCGGTCTGGCTGGGATAAAGTCCAGAAGGGGTGGAAGGTGGGGGATGGCTCGGGAAGGGGGAGATTGGTGGAGAGAGATTGTGACAGCAGAGTCTGGTGGTAGAACAGAGCAGAAAGGGACTCCCAGAGCTGCAATATTTTGTGTGTGTGTGTGTGTGTGTGTTGTGGGGGGACTAGGGAAGAGACAGGGATATATATACCCCATCTCTCAGGGCTCCCTCCTTCCCACCAGTCTGAATTAGTGGCTGGACAAATAAGGGCTTAGCTGGAGAGTTTCCCACCTGAAGATCAACCTGCCCAACAATGAAATTGTATCTGGCTTTGGGTAGAGGGTCTCTGGGTGGGGGGAATCTTGCTCTTGCAATTTACACTCCCCTCAAACCCCCCTCCCATCCCCAAACCTGCCATGGGGCGTGGGGGGAAGAGTGTAAAATTTTGCCCTACAATTTAACCCTTCTAAAAGCAACTTAACCGGGAAACTCATGAAATAAAACATGCGTCACTTCACTGTTTAAAATGCAGATTATACAGGATCGGTGCTGTTCCTCATTTCCTCCCAGCACACAGTTCTGAGTGAGGTTTTGTGATAATAAATATGACGGCTCAGTGGCACAGTGGTTAGCACTGCTGCTTCACAGTACCGGGGACTGGGCTTCAATTCTGGCCTTAGGTGACTGTCTCAATGCAGAGTTTGTACATGCTCACCATGTCTGCGCGGGTTTCCTCCGGCTGCTCCGGTTTCCTCCCACAGTCCAAAGATGTGTGGTTTAGCTAGATTGGCCATCCTCAATTGGTCCCTTCGTGTCAGGGGGTTTAGCCAGGGGGGAATACGTGGTGTTATGGGGATAGGGCCTGGGTGGGATTGTAGTCGGTGCAGGCACAATGGGCTGAATGGCCTCCTTCTAAATTGTAGGGATTCTATGATATGCCTCAGGTATCTCTATGTCCTGAATTCCTCTGCCTCCTTCCACTGCATCACCAAAGACCTTCTGAGGGCAATTGGATATATGTAAATGCAGATGGTAGTCACGGATGGGTTGTCATGGCAGTAGTTTAAGTGAGCAGACAGTGGCACAGGCCTCTCTGTTCATAGATCATAAAATCTCTACACTACAGGAAGAGGCCATTCGGCCCATCATCTGTACTGAGCACAATCTCACCCAGGCCTGATTCCTGCAACCCCACACATTTACCTTGCTGATCCCCCTAAACACTAGGGGGCCATTTAACATGGCCAATCAACCTAACCTGCAAACCTTTGGAGGAAACTGGAGCACCCAGAGGAGACCCTTGCAGAATGGGGAGAACAAAGAACAAAGAACAAAACAGCACGGGAAACAGACTCTTTAGCCCAACGAGCCTGTGCCGCCAGCCCGATGTTCCCACCTCTACCCGTGATCCCTGTCCATGTTTATAGATCTGTAGATTAAAAACCAAATTTGAGACAATTTAGGGAGAATTTGTTTTGCCAATTAGCCTAAGAGCACATCTTTGGGATGTGGGAGGAAACCGGAGCACCCGGAGAAAACCCACGCAAGCACGGGGAGAATGCGCAAACTCCCACAGACACAGGCCCAAATCCATGTATCTGCACAGCACAGCGATAGTCACTGAGCTGCCGTGTTGCCCATCAAATGATCGAGGTCAAGCATACAAAGAACATGCAAACTCTGCACAGAGGGTGACCCGAGGCTGAAATTGAACCCGGATCCCTGGTGCTATGAGCCAGCAGTGCTAACCACTGTGTTACCCCAGTGCCACTGTACCATCCTCAGACACCGGATGCCACTGATGCCACACATGTGGCAATCTGAAAACTGCCACAGAAACCAGGAACTGTTGTCAATTGGGGAGGAGTTCATTCCACCAGTGCACAGCTGGTGTGAAACCAAAAGAAGGTCTCTGCCTGCCACACACCGAACCTCGGGCTACCAGGGAATTGAATTCATGGCTGGCCCTGTCACTTGTGCAAATCTTCCTTTGGCTCCAGTCCAGTATCCATGGAGAACTGAGATGATTGTGGTTTGCACCATGACAGGTCCCACCCTTACCTTCCCTCAGCAATCTAGAATGCCTCCCATTCCCAGGAGGAAAGAAGCAGTGAAACCCAGAAACAATCGGAACAAAAGTCCAAAGATGTGTGGGTTAGGTTGATTGGCCATGCTAAAATTGCTCTTTAGTGTCCTGAGATGCTTAGATTAGAGAGTTAATGGGTAAAATATGTCGGGATATGGGGGTAGGGCCTGGATGGGATTGTGGTCGGTGCAGACTCGATGGGCCGAATTGCCTCTTTCTGTACTGTAGGGTTTCTATGATTCTAGACTAGGGTTCCACTTTAAGGTGTACAAGACAAGTTCAGACCAAAACCAGCTATTTCTCAAGTTTTATGAGTTTTTTTTCCTACTAGGTTATAATCAGGTGAAATATCCACTTTAAAAAATGATAGCCTCTCTCTTGTTCCACCTCTTCATCTACCTTTATCTCCTCCACTATTCTAGCAACAACATCACTTCCCTTAGTTTTTTTTTGCAAACTCTTCTCTCTTGGTCAGCAGTCGCGGTTGTGTGTGTATGTGTGTGTGTGTGTGTCCGGGATGATAATATGATATGATTAGCAAAGCACTGTGTAGCAGAGAGGACCAGAGATATCGGATTAGCAGGGTGCTCATCAATCAATCATCTTCTGACGATGAGAATGCTGATGCAGAAGAGGATGTACAATATTACAGTGCCAGCCCTGTCACATACACTGCTACAGGCGATGTCCTAACAATCGGAAGATTGAGCTAGAGACTCAGGATGGCGAAAAGAAAATATGAACTCCTACATCCCAACAAACCGCATAACGCCTACCACTCAACAGTCCATCATTCCAGCATGCCCTGACCTCGCATCTACCAACCTTGACATTCACCATCAGCTTGACACTGGGGATACAGTAATGGGAAACTCTGCAAAGTGGTGTAAATAATTACATTTGATATGCCATTACAGAAAGAAAAGGAAACTTAACAACATCACATTCTGTTAAACACCCACATGCATACGCTTGGTGAATTACAATGGCTTTTTTTCATACAGCTCCTGCCACTTCTACATGCTGCATCCCCTGTGATTGCAGCAGAGGTAGAAGCAGCCTTAATTAGTCGCATTGTGCCTCTGAAGTGAAAGGACTACTTTATTCCCTGGTACAGATTTGCATACTGAATGAGGACATGAAAAGCATTGATACCTTTCAAGATTGTCATCGCTGCACTTGTGAGGAGAAATGGGCTGATTTTGTCATTGGCAACAAAACTTTACAAGCCTCTATACTCGATATGAAACTGTTCTTAAAGATTGGGAAGCCATGACTGCTTTCACCCCAGCAGATGGGCTTCATTTCATGTGGGGTGGGATGGGGTTGGTATTATTACCCTCTCCCAGCCTCCCCAATTGCCACCTTGAATGAGTTGGCTGGTAGACACGTGGCTGACAGAACATAGAACATAGAACATTACAGCACAGAACAGGCCCTTCGGCCTTCGATGTTGCGCCGACCAATATAAAAAGCAATGCCCCTCCAAACTAAACCATTCCCTTCTCTTCCATATACTTATCAACTAACCCTCCCCGTGGCTGACAGAACCCTCCCCGTGGCTGTAACGTACTGTTGGCAGACTAGACAGGCAGAGGGTGGGACTTCTCTCTTCAGAGGGAGAACGTGCAGCCCTTGAGATGGCCAGCCAATAGACTCACTAGCGCCAGACATCAGTAGTGGACACTACTGGGACTGCCATAAGGCCCATAATGTTGGTCCCAGGAAGTGGTTAAGTCTGGGCTATTGAAAAGAGTGGAATTAGAGAGGCCAGGGAAGAGATGAGGGGAGTGGGGAAAAAGATTTTAGAAGAGGCTAGGTGGAGAGTAATAAGGTGGGAATATTGTCATGGGGGATGCACAGGGCACTCTCCCTACCCCAAAGCATATGTCCCGTCTTTAAAGCAGTTTCCTTAAAACAACCTGCTCACTCGTGCCATGCCAGCTGGGTCATGGTGTGGGCAGTACATTATTCTGGTCAGTTGGCGTAGTAACAAGCTTCATTGACCATTACATTTTTATTTTAAAACAGCCAGGCCAATTTTGGTTCCTGCCCACTTCCTGTATTATGGGGGACAGCTCAAAGATAGTGAGGGTGGGCACCCCCGGAGTCGCAGGGAATCAAAGGCAGCCCATACGTGTCTATTGGAGTTAGCGTTTCCTCATGGTTGCTGTGGGTGAGAAGTAGGGGTGCTCTGAGTGGAGCTCTCATCTCCATGTCTCTATCTAGCTTTTCTCTCCTTGGCCAGAGCCATTGACTCCAATCAGGGAGGGGAGAGAACAGCTTGGCAAAGATCAGTGATCCACTGTGAGGCAACGAATATGGGATTTGTCATCCTCTTTAAGATAGCAGCCATTTTCTTCATTGCCATGGTTATGGCCTGCATGGATTTATTGCTTGAAGGTCTCTGGCAGACATTCCTTCAATGGTACTGTTGGAACTGGACTCCAACCTCTCTGCCCTGGTTCGTGGCACAGCTGGAGGTATTGGCTAAGTGGATAAAGGAGGTCTAGCATTTTCCCTCTCAGGGCCTGTGTCCAGCTGAGCTTGGAGCAGATTGTACCCTCTAACCCGATTCTCCACAGCACTCCCTGCCCGTGTATCTATTGGAGCAGAATTATGAGGTGTGAAGCCAAAGCCCAGTTAGCTGTAGGACACTCTGAGGTATGAGTATCTGTGTTGGTGCATGTCTATAGGATGTCTGATGGTGCACCCGCATGAGGAATGGACTTCTACGAGAAACTGCTATCCAGGCAAGTCCACAGACTGGTGTTCTGTGATTGGAGGTGCTGGAAGACAAATAGGATACAGATTAGCTTGGACAAAGTAACAATCTTGACAATCATTACACTCGTGCGAGGTCAGTGGACCTTTGCACGATCTGTAGTTTCTGTCCTGCACATTACAATTCCCGGGGTGGGTGGGATGGGAAAATTCCGCTCGTAGAATCAGGGAGCTGACAGGTAGCTGTTGTCATGACGATGAACATCTCTGACACACATCTGCTGATTTTAATTGACGGCTGATCTGCTCGTACATCAGCCATCGATTAAAATCAGCAGATGTGTGTCAGAGATGTTCATCGTCATGACAACAGCTGCCTGTCAGCTCCCTGATTCTACAAGTGGAATTTTCCCATCCCACCCACCCCGGGAATTGTAATGTGCAGGACAGAAACTACAGATTGTGCAAAGGTCCACTGACCTCGGGCATTGGGGCGAGTGCAGCTGGAAAATCTTGCCCTATATCTCTGACTGAGAGGAGGTAGATGTGTCACCTACCCTCAGGGCTTCCTCCTCTGCCATTTTCCCATAGAAAGTGACAGCCAGGTTTGTGCAAGTTGAGTTGAGTTGGTTGGAGGTGTGACATGATGGAGTATAGTTGACAAGATAGAGTGGAAGATGATAACGGAATGCTTTTCTTTATTCATTCACAGGAATTGTTGGCTGGGCCAGCAATTATTCCCCATTCCTAATTGCCCTTGAGAAGGTGGTGGCGAGGCTGCCATTTTGAACCACTGCAGTCCATGTAGGTACATCCACAGTGCTGTTAGGGAGGGACTTGAACAATTTTGACTCAACAATGGTGGAGGAACGGCAATATGTTTCCAAGCCAGGATGACGAGTGACTTGGAAGGGAGTTTTCAGGTGCATCTGCTGCTCTTGTCCTTGTGGATGGTAGAACTGATGGATTGGGAAGGAGCCACCGAAGCAGCTTTAATGAGTTGGTGTGCATTGCTACCACTGTGTGTCAATTGTGGAGACAGGGAATGTTTACGGTGGTGGATGGGATGCTGATCAAGTGGGCTGCTTTGTCCTGGATGGTGTTGAGCTTCTCCAGTGTTAGGGGAGCTGCACCCATCTGGACAAGAAGAAACTATCATATTCCAGGCTTGTAGATGATGGACAGCCTTTGGAGAGTTAGGGGGTTATTCCAGAGAGAAAACACAGAAATAAACATTTCTTGGACATCCTATATAGGAAGATAGGACCTGCAGAAGGCTATCTAGCCCAGGAGATTGTCCACAATTCAAAGAGATCATTACTGACCTAGGGTCTAGCATGCAATGTGCAATTTTACCTCATATCCCTTAATATTTTGGTTAACAAAAACCTACCCATCTCAAATTTAAAATTGATAATTGATCTTGTATCAATAATTGTTCATGGAACAGCGTTTTAAACATCTCTCACCCTAAAGGGTCTGCCTTACAGTCCTAACCCCACCCACCCCTTTTCAATCTATCCAAACTATGAGTTTCATTTAATACTTTGAGAACGTTTTCAATCACGTTATTCCTTAAGCTTCTAAATTCCAGAGATTTAGATACATAGAACTACAGCACAATTCAATTCACAAAGTTGTGCCAAACATGTCCCTATCTTAGAGATTACTAGGCTTACCTATAACCCTCGATCTTACTAACTTCTGTGTACTTATCTAAAAGTCTCTTAAAAGACCCTATCAAATTCGTCTTCACCACCTTTGCCAGCAGCCCATTCCATGCACCCACAAATCTCTGAGTGAAAAACTTACCCCTGACACCTCTGTACCTACACCCCAGCACCTTAAACCTGTGTCCTCTTGTGATTTTGTGAATTTCACCTTATAATTCAGCTCTTGGAGTGCAAGTATGATTCTGGTAAATATACACTGAATTCACACATGATTGTGGACATTGGGAGGGTCAGAGATCTGAGCTGGGGGGGGTGCGCAATGGGGGAAGAGGGGGGGAGTGGGACGTGGAGACCACCTCAGGGTGTCAGACTTCAGAGTTACGGGGGAGACGGAGATCTAGGGAATGAGGGAATCGTGATCCAGTCTGTGAAAGGTGTGGGAGTTTATAGGTGTAGGGATCGTGGAATAGGCAGTAAAAAGATTGAAGAATGGGGTAGTGGGAGTCAAGGATTGGAGATGGAGGGGGTCTGAGATTGCTGAGGGTGGGAGGTATTGGCCAATTGAGTTGCCTTAAAAGAGGTAAGCTCAGCAGGAGAATTCTCACTCCTCCTGGCCCACAAGCAGTGCTGTAAATGTATTTACTTCGTGGATTTAGTCCTATGTATCTCCCTTCACCTGTTGAGCTTCTGGAAACTCCAGATAATCCAGCCCCCATGAGTCAAAAATTTAAATCCTATTGCGATGAAGACACGTGCTCCCTACCCAACACACCACTGGGAGTGACTCAGTCATACACTCGAGCCCTGTCCACAACCCAGCTTTGTTAAAACCACAAGCGGGCAGACTGGAGTGGGTTTTAAAATTTCAGAAGTGTTAGCCAGCCACATGCGCAAGCCCAGCTGATTCCAGGAGTTAAAACTCTCCTCCCCACTCCCCCGAACATTCCCTATTTGTAACTATCGCTTCTCTGGATTGGGAACAGATGTTTTAATTTAGATACAAAAAGCCTCAATCAAGATTTCCTCAAATCTATCAGCTCCCCCTGTTTAGGATGAAAGCTGTGTGATTCATTTACAATGGCAAACAAACCCAGAGGCAGGCAATTTAGCTAAGCCTTGTTAAAACAAAATAACATTAATGTCCTTGAAAATAATGCATTCACCATTTAACTACTCTTGTGTTCTATTCAGAGCTGTTCAGACTGTTTCTCTTCCTGATTGAATGGGATGAGTCATTGGGATGTGTGGCAGCGGAGTGGGTAGAGTGTTGTTCAGATCTGCATTTATTTTGTTCTTTTGTGGCAACAAAGCAACTTCTGGGAAAATGCTTTGCAAATTGTTGTCCCGAATACGGTTATTGAATGACCTCGAACACAAGGGGCAGGAGCAAACAATCCCATGAAAATAGTCTTCCATCATTGTTTTAAAAAAAAGACATCTCTTTCAGTTTAGCCCAGTAGAATTATGCAAGAGGTTGACTGAAATAGATTCTGTTTCATGGGCAACTGCGACAAAAACGCACTGATATCCTAAATAATCCTATTACAGAGCACATTCCAGTCGCAGAGAGAGCCAGGAGAGGACATGATAAGGAAAGGGTAAGACTGAAAGCATAGTCACAGCAAGAAGATTCAAAGGGGCTTTTCCAGTTAGCTGGCAAAGCAAGCAAAGTTGGAAAATTCCAGAATAACTCAGCAGGCCAGGAAGGAGAGTGCAGATGCTGCCTAACCTTCCAAACAATATTTCTGTTTTTAATTCACATTCCTCTCCTGCCACCACCCCCGCAGTATTTTGAGGTAGCAACCTAAAGTTGTTGGAGAGAGTTGGGGCTGAGGCCTAACAGCTGGAAGACTAGATAGACAGCACAGGAATGAGAATGAAATAACTCCTCAGGCCAGCGTCCCTTCATTCGATTCCCTGTATTTACAAACTTTTCTCCACTCCTCTAAGAGTGGTACAAAGTCAGAATCCGGGGTCGATAGGCCCGATACTCCTCTATATACACACAGGTGAGGTTCCCTGATTGAGCAGGCAATCATTACCTCAATCAGGGATCTCATACTCCATGAGGCCAACCTCATAGGACATGTTGAGGTCATTACAAGAGCCAGAGGAGCAGAAGGTTTAGCCTGAGAGGGTCAGATGGAAAGGATTATCCAATAAAGTTAGAAGAGACCATGAAGGATTTAAAATGATAAAGATTTTGAACTTAATGCACAGTAGGATATAGAAATTATGGAGTTTGACAAGGATACAAATACTGAAATTAGGAGAAGGAGGCCCCTTGAGTCTCATCCACTTTTCAATAAGATCGTGGCTGATCTTTAAATTCTTGTAACTTCAACCCCACATTTCCACTTATCCCCGATAGCCCTTCACTCCCTTGTTGATGAAGAATCTGCAGAGCTCTGCTTTAAAAATATCCGAAGACTCTGCTTCCACTCCCTTTTGAGGAAGAGAGATGTTTCCCTCTCAGTCATCAGAGGGAAAAGAAATTCTCCTAATCTCTGTCTTAAATGAGCGACCCCTTATTCTTAGACAGTAACACCTAGTTCTTGATTCTGTAACAAGAGGAAACATCCTATAAATTTCACCCTATAGGGTGTCTTTCCACACTATAAATACCCCTCAGGCTTTGATCAAGTTGCCTTTTATTCTTCTAAACTCCAGTGGATTCAAAGCTAACCTGTCTTCATAAGACAACGTGCCTATTCTTGGTGTTAGTCCCACCGTACCATTAGTGGGCTTCCTTGCTGTATTGTCCTGAACACCCCAATGCAGGTATTGCCCTCCCACCTCGATCTCGAGGTTGCTGGCAAGCCGGGTTTGTGTCAAAAAATATAGGGGGGAAAGCCCCCATTAGTAGGTGCAAGGACGATGAGAATGGGAAATCCCCGCCAATTTGGGGACTCCTGAGTGACTCTCCGCCCTCACCAGCCTTTGGTGCACTGAAAGCAGAGCGTGGGGAATCCCTGCCAATGTGAATGTTGTTTGGGTGGGAGGTATACTGGGCTGAATGGAGAAAGTGAGCTGGGGATTACAGTGGGGAAGCTGGTGGAAAAACTTGCAAAGAGGTTTGGAGTGAGTGGGAGAGGCTGCTGCAGAGGTATTAAATGAAAGAATGTCAAAGCTTCCATTCTTTTCTGGACTTATAAAAAAAACACAGGAAAACTACCCAGGAATCATAGGAAAATGGTCTTCATAAGTCAATTTTGATAGGTGTGATGAAATTGGTTTTAAAATATTCCAACTTACAACATCTGTTGCGGTGGAAAACTCCCCACATTATCCATCACACTGGCATCAAAGAAATCATAAAAACAGCTGATTTATTTTTAGAGTAGTTGGATTTAGTCATTCTGGTGACTAACTTTACCCAACAGCTGCCCAATATAGAAAGAGTTGAAAGGGGAATTGTGAGTTTTGGCTAAGTTTGTAGCAGTCTCGTCTCTGACACAGCAGGTTGTGTGTTCACATTCCACTTCAGAGAGTTGTACGTATCAGCTAGGCTAACAACCACATTCCCAGTGAAGTTTCAAAGTTTATTTATTAGCATCAAAAGTAGGCATACATTCATACTACAATGAAGTTACTGTGAAAATCCCTCCATTGCCACACTCTGGCACCTGTTCAGGTACACTGAGGGAGAATTTACCAAGGCCAATCTATCTAACCATGGACTGTGGGAGCAAACCGGAGCACTCGGAGGAAACCCATGCAGACACGGGAAGAACATGCAGATTCCACACAAACCCAAGCCGGGAATCAAACTCTGGCACTCTGAAGCAGCAGTGCTAACCACTGTGTCATCCCAAAATTGAATTTAAATTCCACCACCTTGTCATGAGGGGCCTCTGGATTACTAGTTCAAGACAATACCACTACGTCACTGCCTCCTCTACTGAGGGAGTGCTGCACTGTTGGTGGTACAAAGAAGATGATAAAACAAACGCCCCTCTTTGTTATTTATGAGATGTGGGTATCACTGGCCAGGCCAACATTTGTCGTCCATTTCTAATTGCCATTGAGAAGGTAGTGGTAAGCCACCTTCTCGAAGCGCTGCAGTCCATGTGGTGTAGGTACATCCTCTGTGCTGTTAGGGAGGGAATTCTAGGAACGGTGATAGAATTTTAATTCAGGGTGATGAGTGACTTGGAGTAAACCTCCTGTTCCCATGAATCTGCCATCCTTGTTCTTTGAGATGGTACAGGTCATGAGTTTGAAAGGTGCTGTGGAAGGAGCCTTGCTGAGTTGTTGCGTTGTATCTTGCAGATAGTACGCACAGCTGCCACTATTCTTTGGTTATCGTGGGAATGGATGTTTAAGGTGATGGTTGGGATAATAAACAAATGGGCTGATTTGTCCTGGATGGTGTGAAGCCTCCCAAGTGTTGTTGTAGCTCCACTCATTCTGGCTGGTGGAGAATATTCCATCAAATTGCTGACTTGTAGATGGTGGACAGGCTTCGGGGAGTTGGGAGATGAGTCACTCTCTAGAGAATTCACAAACTTTGACCTGCTCTTTTAGTCACAGTATTTATATTAGTCCAGTTCAGTTTCTGGTTAATGGTAACCTCCAGGATAGTGGGAGATTCAGCAATGGTAATGCCATTGAATGTCAAGGGATGATGGTTAGATTCTCTCTTGTTGAAGCTGGTCATTGTCTGGCACTTACCCAGCGTGAATGTTACTTATAAACTCAAGCCTGAATATTGTCCAGGTCTTGCTGTATTAGTACCTATTCAGTATTTGAGCAGTAGTGAATGGTGTTCAACATTATACAATCATCTGTGAACATTATGATGGAAGCAAGATCATTGACAGAACAGCTGAAGATGTTTGGGCCTAGGAATGCCCCTGCCTAGGATGTCTCAGGAATTAGATGACTGATCTTCAACAACCATAACCATGTTCCTTTGTGCCAGGTATGGCTCCAAACAACGGAGAGTTTTCCTCCTGATTCCCACTGACTCAGTTTTGCTAGACACACTCAGTCAAATGCTGCTTTGATGTCTAGGGCAGTCACTCTCGCCCTATTTCTTGAGCTCAATTCATTGTCCATGTTTGGACCCAGGCTGTATTTGAGATCAGGAGCTGAGTGATGCTGGTGGAAGGAGCCCAGGCAGAACAGGTTATAGTTATGCGGGTGGTGCTTGATAGCACTGTCGATAATACCTTCCATCACTTCACTGCCAATCAACGTTGACTGAGGAGCGGTAACAAGCCAGGTTGGTTTTGTAGACAAAAAGCACCTGGGCTATTTTCCACATTGCCAAATAGATGCCAACACTGCAGCTTGGCTAGGGGAACGGCAAGTTTTGGAACATTTGTTGCCAGTTGGACACAATGAAGAGAAAAGGAGATCTCTCCGTATCAGGGTGAAACATACCTTCAAGGAATGATTGGGAAGGATTGAACTGATTGACCTCTTTCTTCAAGTCAGAGAAGGGAGTTGGTGATCTGATAGCCCACTTTAACATGATGAAAAGGTTTGATAGCTAAGCCATGGAAGAGATACTTCTACTTGAAGGCAGGCTTGAACCAAGGGGCCTTAAATATAATTGGTCACTAATATATCAGATTGGAAACTCAGGAGAAATCTCCTTACCAGAGGATGGTTTGAATGTGAAGCTTACTGCCACAGGAAACTGTTAAAACAAACAGAATAGATACTCTTAAAGGGAAACAAGTAAATTTGGCATGTCTGCCGTGACTCTCACCAACTTTTACAAAAGCACTATGGAAAAGCATTCTTTCTGGTTCCTACTCTGTCCAAGACCGCAAAAAATTACAAAGGGTCATGAATGAAGCCCAGTCCATCACTCAGACCAGCTTCCCATTCATTGATATTGTCTACACTTCCCTCTGCCTTAGAAAAGTAGCCAGCAAAATTAAGAATGCCAATGCACCCTGGACGTACTCTCTTCCACCTTCTTCCAACAGGAAAATAATACAAAAGTCTGAAATCACCTCCCAACTGACTTAAAAAGTCTCTTCCCTGATGCCATCAGACTTTTGAATGGACCTATCTCACATTAAGTTGATCTTTCTCTACTCCCTAGCTACGACTGCAACACAATATTTTGCACTCTCTCCATTCCTTCTCCAAGTACAGTGTGCTTTATCTGTGTAGCACGCAAGAAACAATATTTTTCACTGTATACTAATACATGTGGCAATAATAAAGCAAATCAAATCAACCATGGTGAAGGAAATAGAAGTGAATGTTGATGGGGTTTGATAAAGAGTAGTGGATGTTTGTGTGGAGCATAGGCACCAGTATGATTAGTTGGGCCGAATGGCCTGTTTCTGTGCTCTATCATTCACTTCATTCCTCTGCAGAAATTAGCTGATGATTATCATGCTTTACAACAATAACGATATTGAATATAAAGAGCTTTGGAGGAGTGTGACATTGTTAAAGGTGCTGGCTAACCACATTTCTCATTTTCTTTTATCGTGATTAACTCATCTAGTCAGAAATTCAGGATAGGAGCCATCTGCAACTTTATTGCTGTCTCCGAGATCGGGATTTTCCAGCAACGCCAGCGATGGGCATTGTCACTGGAATATTTGGAGAGTGGCCAAAAGTCAGTCGATGCTCTCCACATTTTCCTGCCCTACCGATGATGATGCGTGCCTCTGGCATGACTGGAAAATCCAGCGGTTAGATACTCCTCATTGCTAGACCTGGTCTTTGGCTGTGCCGGTCCACAGCAGGTAATGCATGTTTTGTTTTGAGTTTTCCCTCCTTTAACTCCATGAAGGAAGATGAAGGAATATCAGCATTCACGGTCTTCCCGATGGCAACCCAACAGAACCTTCAAGCACAAATCAAGCTAGGAAGGCCTGAAGAGAGATGGAAAATCAGAGCCAACAGCACAATAGGAGGGAAACAGACCCTATGTGCAAGTTGTATAAAATAGGTATTAATCCAGTAGCATGAATCATACGTAGAGTGAATAAACAATAACCAGAAGTGTAAGTAAGGTCTGATAAGATGGATTCATGCACTGATGCCAGTCCAAGTAGGTTCCAACATGGTGGATGACAGGTTCTGGTTGATTTGTGTGAAGAAAGACAGATGTAAATATTTCTCTTCTTGGCGAATAACACTTGCTGAGTGTTTGTTCATGATACCTTGACAAGATCTTCCAGTTCTTGGCTGGCTTTCCATCCTGAAATTTGTCTGTACTGCATAAATTCTATTTTCATTTCAGGGCTGCATGCTGGGGCAGCAAAGGGGAGGGGAGCTCCACATCAAACTCCCTTTATAAAACTCAGCTGCCATTGTTACAAACATCCAAGAATCTCTGACACACACATTGGTCAAAATAGTCAGCTCTTAATCAGAAGGGATAAGTGATCATGGCACATTATCAATGGGGTGTTCATGAACCCATTGACCACAATATCTGAACTCAGTAGCTTTTGTACTGGAGATCTAAGGGTAAGTATTGCAGGTGCAAAACAGAAAATGTCAGAAGAACTCACTGTTCAGAGAGAATGCGTGGAGGAAAAAAAACAGAGTTAATGTTTCAGTACAGTGACCTTCCATCAGAAAAATTTAATCTGTCTCTCTCTTCACAATTGCTGCCTGACCGGCCCAACATTTCCAGCATTTTCTGTTGTTATATCATGACATTCCCTCTGGCTTTAACTTCAGTCACCTTCCAAAGGACAAGATCAACATCCCTAATGCTTATTGTACAGAGTTGTTATTTAACACGTTAAGACTGTGATATTTTTTGATGCTCCTCTCTTCCTCTTCCCTCATGCTCCTATCCCAATATGTTATTTATAAATTGAGGGATGAATGTTGGCCAGGACAATGGAAGAATTCTCCTGCTCTTTTGGAAATACTGTCTTGGGAACTTTATGTCGAATTGTGACGGAAGAAGGGGTCCATATTGCCAATAAACCGTCCTACTCCAATAAACCCTAAGTTTGCTAATGAAACAGCTGCAGATTTTATCAAAATTGTATGTAAAAATTAAGGTAAAACACATTGTTGTAATAGACCTTCAAGGGATAGCAGCATTACATCACCAGAGGGCAAATTACAACATCCTCTTTCTCTTTATTATCCTAACAGGCATATTACAATACACAGGACCTCAAAATGGAGAACAAGTTACATTTATGCACTCAGACTCAATTATCCCCCAACTCAAACTCTACTTTGCTTAAAGATTGTATTTGATTTTTCTGTTTGTAATGCCACATCAGTCAGGTGAGAGTATCATGGAATATGGACGTAAGGAAAGTAATTGGAGTTGAGACATTTATTAGGTACGATCTAATTGAATTGTAGAGGCAAAGAGCTGAATGGACACTCATGTTGCTAACACGCATTTAATGCTGTTGTATCATAAATATTCTTTAAGCAAAAAGATACTGCTTAATTTCAGGGATATTTCTTCATTATCTTTGATCATATCCCTATTTTCCAGATTCTTTTAGTAGCCTGAGAGACCCTATCCCAGTCATTGGGAAAGGCGATGGCCTAGTGGGTATTATCACTAGACTATTGATCCAGAAATTCAGCTAGTGTCCTGGGGACCCAGGTTCAAATCCAGCCACAGCAGATGGTGGAATCTGAATTCAATCCTAAAATATCTGGAATTAAGAATCTACCGATGACCACGAAACCATTGTTAATTATCAGGAACCCGTCTGGTTCACTGATGTCCTTTAGGGAAGGAAATCTGTCTGATCTACATGTGACTCCAGAGCCTCAGCAATGTGGTTGACTCTTAACTGCCCTTGGGCAACTAGGGATGGGCAATAAATACTGGCCAGCCAATAATGCCCATCTCTCACAGGTAAACAAAAAAAACCATCTCAGTAATGAGTGACCCCTGTAATCGCTGAGTGATACAGGCAAATCCTGAGGTGACTTTGCCTTTCTATGAAGTTACACTCTGTCATTTTCCTTTCACAGAGGCGGCAGCTAGATTATCGTCTTGACAGGGCACTTCCAAATGACTGGTACACTCATCAAACTCGAAACTGCAGCATCATTCTGTGTGATAATGATTCCCTCATTTCAGGCAAAAACCTCTCCCTTGAACATTTTTCTGGGAAAAAAGCAGTGTTTTGAGCTCCATTATCCTTATTTTCTCTCAGTTGGTCTACAAGGCAGCAATTCCAGAGGCTCACTACACCGGACATTCCTGCATCTGTGGGAATGGCCGTTAATTATTCCATGATTCTACTCTAATTATGCTGGTTCCTGCTTCCTGTTGTGCCATCACTCCTAGAATATCCTGGAACAAGAATATTTTGTCTTATTTATTAATCACGTGTAAACTTACATTAACACTGCAATAAAGTTACTATGAAAAGCCCTAGTCGCCCCACTCTGGCACCTGTTTGGGTAAATGTGAGAGAAAATTCAGTATGGCCAATGCACCTAACCAACACATCTTTTGCATTGTGGGGGGAGGCAACCGAGCACCCAGAGGAGACCCAAGCAGACACAGGGAGAATGTGCAGACTCCACATAGATAGTGACCCAAGCGGGGAATCGAAGTCGGGTCCCTGATGCTGCGAGGCAGCAGTGCTAACCACTGTGGTGGTTAGATCTGTCAGCAATGCCTTGAAGAACCTTGCATCTGTAGGAGCTTTCCAATTTTCCATTCTCACTGATCAGTGCAACTGGAAGGTGGGGTTTCTGTCCGGAGGGAGAATTGGGATTGAATCAACAGGAAACTGATCACAGTTAGAGGTGCGTGGCTTGGCAGGGGAGTGGGAGCGAGAGGAGGCAGCAGCTTTCTGAGAGATACTCCTCGTTTCATTCGCTTCCTGTCTGAACATAACAATTTTAAGCTGCTTTGACAAGCCAGAGCACACAGGATGATTCACTTCTTGCCATTCACTACACTGTAACTGCCTGATAGCCAGTGCCATTAGTATTGGAGTGTAGCCACTGTTGGAAACACTGCAGTCAATTTGCTCACAGCAAGCTCCCCATGTGATAATGGCCAATAGTGAGGCTCTTCATGAGCGACCAGCACACTTAATAGTCAGCTTTTCTATTCTTCCTTCCATACAGCACACCTTCACAACTTCCCACATTATAATCCAACTATCACATTTCTGACTATTCACTTAACCTATCCACGGCCAGGATTTTCCAGCGGCAGAGGATGTTCCAATCCTGGGAAGTGAATGGCTATATACCTTGCTCACCAGCCACACCACCGGGGATCCTACTGCAGTTGGTCATCTTCAGTGGGATAGGAAGATCCTGCTGGTGAGAAAATTCCACCTTACACCTCTTTGCAGACTGGATTCCTACCTATTTTCGTATTGTTAAGGAAATCCATCTCCCACGTGGATCCTCCTTGGAGTTCCTGCTAATCTGAGAACTGGGAAAGTGACCAGGTCCTTTTTGCTAAAGGCCATCGCGGGGCTGAGTAATGACCAGTATACTTGGGATGTGAGTGTAACAGAGCCAGTCTGAGACACAGGCTGAAGTTTCTTTGATGGTACGGGAATTACTTGACATTTTTTCTTTAGAGTCATGCGTTGATCTTTTGACAGCACAGGCAGGGGGGGGTTGGGGGGATGCAGGCGAGCACTCACCAGTGCAAAGGCTTCCTGGTAAAGACAAACTTTTCTCTGCGTGTGCTTGCCTCTCTGAGTTGCATCGCTTCTGCTCAATTGGATGAATCAGTTTAACCATTTGGAAGCTGGGACTAATCTGGGTTAATCAGTTGCTTGTATTCAATGTATCTCGCAATCAGTCCCACAGGGTATCCTGGAGTACATTCACAGGCCTGGTGGCTTCACTCCTTCCTCCGAGTAAGTCTGACAGAGTATCCGAGGCTGGCTTGCCAGGATTGATGGCTGCTCTCCTTCATATCTCCGCTTTCCCATCCTTTGCCACCGTTTAGTTAGTGCAGCTACACTAATGGAGAGAACTTGCAAAAGACGGTGGCAGGAAGGGCCTCAGCCCACAATCGGCACATATAACATTATCCCTCATAGCCACTTGTGTGAGTGATTACAAACTGATAGATCAACACAGACATTCAAGTACCACACTCACCAAAATATTCCCGCAGCAGGCCATGACACATTTGCATGGTTTGCTGAGCTGCGGCCGACTTGTACGGTTCTCATGGCACACTTCTCTAAGGACTCAACACTTTAGCTAGTCTTTTCTCAGTTGTATACTTAGAGAATCTCTTACTGCCTATGTTCACATTTCTTGTTCATTTTCTGTCATACCCTATTTCTTACTATCTTTACTACACTTGTCATCTTTTGCCATTTTCTAAAAATATCCCAATCTTCTGCTCTCCCACTAATTTTCACACTATTGTAAACGTTTCCTTTCAATCTGATACCATTTTTAACTTCCCTTGTTAGCCACAGGTGATACCTCCTTCTCAGAGTCTTTCTTTCTCAATGAAATGCGTCTTTTTTTGAGAGCTATGAATTATCTCTTAAGTGTCTGCCATTGCTTACTTTTTAACCTATTCTCCCATTCCATCTCAGCCAATTCTGTCTACATATCCTTATGATTGCCTTTATTTAAGTTTAAGATACTATGTCCAACATCCATTTCTCATTCTTGAGCTGAATGTGAAATTCTGATCACTCTTACTTACAGGATACTTTACCATGAGGCCAATAATTAATCTTTGCTAGGCCCTGGACCAGAATTCCAAATTAAATAAGGAAGCTGGATTAAACCTCAAGAATTTTTTTTATTTTGGTATAAATGTGAGGATAGGGTGTTTCACTTCAGAGTAGTTCCACTGACAATTAAGGGTCTTTTATAGTAAAAATCAACTTTGTTTAATAATAGAATTTAAATATAACTTTAACAAATAAAGCACCTTAACTAATACCTGTTGAACATTATTTAAACATGAAAAGAAACAACTCTAATTTGTAACTTAACATTGTTTCAGTTCCAAATAAGCAACATTCTTCTTACAGACTCAAAAACGCTTTAAATATAGTTAGCAACCATAAATATACATGCTATAATGAGTGTAAACAGCCTTGAAGCTTTCAGAGAGGTTTTGTGGAGCAAGCAATTTGCAGATCTCTTTTTAAACAAACCTGAGCCAGAACTCAAAAGCTGTGTTCTCTCTCTGTTACATGCCTAGCTCTTCCCATTAACCACATTATCACAAGACCCTACATAGCTAAACCCACCTTCCATTCTTTTAATCAAAAACCACACGGATCTTTTTTTGTTATAAACAAATGTCCATTAGCTTTCTCCTAAGTAAGCACTTCATGGCTAAAATGAGTAATTCTCCTTTTTTCCCAGCAAGTGAGCTATATTCCTGCCAAATATACCGACTGCCTGTAGAGAAACTGAACTTTAAAATCATTCCCATAAATATATAAATATATATCTATAAAAAGCCTGCCATCATCATAAATTACCTCATTATAAGTTCCCAAGACTAACATAAGCAGTTTCCTGACTGGTTTCTGGTTTTGTATTAAGAAACTGCCCTGAATATAATCTATGAACATATTGTCCAGGCTGCTTTTGCCCATTTGATTTATCCAATCTATATGAAGATTAAAATCTCCCATGACTATTGCAGTAGCTGTCTTACAAGGCCCCATTATTTCCTGATACATACTCTGTCTCACAGTGTAGATGCTTCAAAGAAGTGTGTAGGGGGCATGAACCATTCTCACCAATGACTTCTTTCGTTATTTCTTCTATCCACCCACTTCAAACCAAAGTCACTTCTCACCACTGTACAGATCTCAATCTTCATTAACAGAGCTGCTACTCCACCACTTTCTCCCTGTCCTTCCAAAATGCCAAATACCCCTGGATAACCAGTCCTATCCTTGGTCACCTCCACGTAATTAACATGTTGTAACTGAGGGCACTGGGGCTTCACAACTCTCTATGTTGCCTGAGGATGAGGTGTAGAGATGGGGGGAGCTGGAGGGGGGTGGTTGCAGAGGCTGTGGGAGTGGGGGAGCTAGTTATTCTTATCCATCTGTGTCTGAGGTGGTGCTGTCACCAGAAATGCCATCTTAATATATTGCTGGAATATTTTCGGCTGTTTTTTGAGGCAAGAGATCCAATCTCAAACAAGAAATGTTTGGAAGTGCTCCTGTCGTCAATGACCTCACTGAGCAGACACAACAAGAGTGGAGGGAAAGGAGGCAAAAGGTTACAGTTAGCTTGGAGTAATGAGCTGTAGGCAGTTAAAGGTCACACCTCTGAAGAAGCAGGGTGATATTATATCAGCACCATCCACAAGCAGAACCATCAAAGCTCTCCACATGAAACTCAATTACCAGGCGGCTTTTAAAAGCTTCTCTTTTAGACTACAGCGATTTCCTGTAAATTATTAACACTGCCGGCACAGTTTGACTAGTGCCTGGGCTGCAGTAATATAACAGCACCGCATAGCAACAATAGCAGTGAGAAAACAACAATGTTAATAAGATAATTTGTGTGAAAATGTAATTGTGGCCTCTGTCTGCAGCACACCCTCTCAAATAGTTCCCAGTGAAGGTTTTTAAAGTACAGTTTGAACAAGATGCCTTAAAGGCACAGTCCAGGTTGAAACAGTCCTGTGTTAGTGACAAAACGCTGCGGGATGAATTTTCCAGGCGGAAGGAATCATCGAGGAAGGACGGAAAATCTGATGGCCCTATGACAATGGGCACGATCTTCCAGTCCTGCCGAAGCAGATTCCCCCACCCCCCTCTCTACCACAGTGGGTTCCCCAGCAACGGGTCAGACAAGCCCTGCCAATAGCCATTCATTTCAGCAACAGTGGAAGACCTCACCGGCAGCCAATGGCAAATCACCTTTAGCAGGCGGGCCAGAAATTTCTGGTCTCCAGCTAAATATTGGTCAGTGCCATTTTTTTGGTTGCAGGGGTTGCAATTTTCAATTTGTGGTTACGCAGGAGGCAAACTTGGTGGTGTCTTTACTGGATTGGAGAGGCATTTTCACCGGACATCCGCCACTCACTTATACCCACTAACGTCTCACAATGTTCGAGGCATCACAGCCCCATCATTCACCCATCACCAATCTCTGCCACTCAATTCTGACACCTAATATCCAGATACCCTTCCTCAGCCTGAAACACCCAACGCCCAATACCTTCCAAATACCGCCAGCTATTCAACCGTGCAGTGCACTACTCTCTTGCACAGATTGTGCCAACTTCTGCCAACATGTGCTGGGGAAAATGCCAGGCCTGACCCTCTGGAGAACTCAGTTGGGAGAGAAGTTTCCATTTATGTGTGGTAAGGTGGGGGTGGGGGAGGCTGTGAGATGAGTGCCAAGGCTTTTGAAAGGGGGGACATGAGAACATGGGGGAAGGGGGAGTGGCCTTTTGTGGGAGGGGGGGCATATTCGGTTTGAGTGGGATGGAAGTGGGCATTGAGCAAGAGCAGCAATATGGCTATGTTGGTAGTTAGAGGAGTGCCCTCCCCAGTAATTGTGCTGTTGGTGGTGGAGGGATTGGGGGTACTGGGTGGTGGGGGGGGGGGGGGGGGAAAGCTCCTGGTAATTGTGATGTGAGTGTGGTTAGAGTGGGGGAGCTCTTGGTAATGGTGCCATGGCGTGGGAAGGAGTGCGGGGAGACTGGGGTGGTGGTATCTTCAATACCTTTGTGGTGGGTGGGCATGTTTCACATCAGCTCTGATTAGGGTGCACTTTACGCTGATCTCTGCAGAGTTGGCTCCGCTTTATCAGGCTCCACCCATCCTGTCAGACGAAAGGCATAAACTATGCTCCACTCCCCCACCCCTCGAACCATTATTTTGTCAGACTGGTTGAAGATCTATGCTGAAAACCAGGCTGGGAATCTGGACAGATCCTCGCTAGTCAGAGTCTGACACATTATGGAAACATTTCACCAATAAGCTGGAACTTGCTGGCTCAGCCCACTGCTGCTGGGTTCCCCTGGAATTCCTGGACTTTTGGCTGGCCCATCAAATCTCCGGCAGTAGATCCTGGCATGACAGAGCGGGTGCACTTCCAACAACACTCAAGAAACTCAACACCACCCAGGACAAAGCGGTCCCACTTGATTGATATCTCATCCATAAACATCCATTCCCTCCACTACCAATGCACAGTTGTAGCTGAGTGCACCATTTACAAGGCACAGGTCAGAAATGTAATGGAATACTCTCCGTTTGCCTGGTCCAATTTGTCCATGCCGCCCTTTTTTTAACTCCTAAGGTAATCCCAATTGCTCGCATTTGGCCCATATCCCTCTATACCCATCATACCCATGTAACTATCTAAATTCTTTTTAAAAGACAACATTGTACCCACCTCTACTACTTCCTCTGGCAGCTTGTTACAGACACTCACCATCCTCTGTGTGAAAAAATTGCCCCTCTGGACACTTTTATATCTCTCCCCTCTCACCTTAAATCTATGCTCTCTACTTTTAGATTCTGCTACTTTTGGGAAAAGATATTGACTATCTAGCTGATCTGTGCCTCTCATTATTTTATAGACTTCTATAAGATCACCCTTCAGTCTTCTACACTCCGGAGAAAAAAGTCCCAGTCTATCCAGTCTTTCCTTATAACCCAAACTATAGATCTAATAGATCTTTTCTGCACTTGCTCCAGTTTAATAATACCTATATAGGTATTATTAATATATATAGGTATAATATAGGTAATAATACCTATAACAGGGTGACCAGAAGTGCACATAGTATTCCAAGTGTGGCATTACCAGTGTCTTGTACAACTTTCAACAAGATGTCCCAACTCCTGTATTCAACGTTCTGACCGATGAAGCAAAGAACGCTGAATGCGTGCTTCACCATTCTGTCTACTTGTGACTCCACTTTCAAGGAGCTATGAGCATGTATCCCTAGATCTCCTTCTTCTGTAACTCTCCTCAGTGCCCTACCATTAACTGAGTGAGTCCTGTCCCAATTCCATCTACCAAAATGCATCACTTCGCACCTGTTCAAAAAAGGGATAAAAGAGATACGAACAAATCAGCCTGATGTCAGCCTGATCCGTAAACTTTTAGAGACAATAATCCTGGAGCAAACTAATTGGCACTTGGAAAATTCTGGATTAATAAATGATAGCCAGCATGGATTTGTCAAAGGCAAAATTATGTTTATCAGTCTTAAGTTCCTTGATGAAGTAAAGGAGAGGTTTGATGAGGATAGTGCAGTTAATGCATACATAGACCTTCCAAAGACGGTTGATAAAATTTCAAACTTAATAAACCTTTTAGCAAAATTGAAACCCATGAGATTAAAGGAGTAGCAACGGCGTGGCTCCGAAAGTGACTTGGGGCCAGAAATCAGAAGGTAATAGTGAATAGTTATTTTTTTAGACTGGCGCAAGTGTGCAGATACATGGGGAGGGCTCATATTGGAACCACTCCTGCTTTTGATACAATAATGACCTGGACTTGGGAGTACAGAATAACTTGCAGGTGACATGAGACTCAGAAATGTAATGAACAGTGGGTATAACAGATGATTAAGGGAACGTAGACAGACTGGTGAAATGGGCAGACACATGGAGGATGCAATTTAATGAGAGAAGTGTGAAGTCATTCATTTTGGGAACAAGAAGGAAATGAGATAATATAAACAAAATGGTACGATCTTAAAAGGGGTGCAGGATTACTGAGATCTAGAGGAGGGAAGTACAAAACTCTGCGAGAATGCAAGACAACTTGGCATATGGGATGCTTGGCTTTATTAAGAGAGATATAGAATTCACCAGCAAGAAAATTATGCTAAAGCCTTCGCAAATGATCGGTTAATCACTTAATGGAGTATGGTGGCCTATTGTAGACCCCACACTTCATATTAAGAAATATGCACAGGCTTAGACTGCTAGTGATATGTGGCCTCAGTTGAAGAAGCTGGGTTTGTTCACCTTAGAACAAAGGCGGCTCAGGGAAGATTTAATTGTATTATTTAGAAACATTAAACATTTTGACAAAACAGAATCAAAATTCCAGAAAGATCAATAGGCAGGGGCACAGATTTAAAGGCTGAACTTTTCCAACCCCTCTCGCCAATGGGATTTTTCCAGTCCCTGCCAGTGGCTCTCTGTCAGTACCGCATTTGTGTGTCAGGTGAAATTTTATGTTCAAATCCCTGCGATAAAATGAAAGCGCAACCACACTGAGACAAGTTACCAATGAGCCGTAGGATATAAAGTGGAATTCTCTTGCCGAGTCCCCCATATCTCAGTGAGTAACGGTGTAACCAGGGCTCCTTTAGCCTGGGGATGGCAGGATAAAATTCAGTGCTTCTTGTTAAATCCCTCTCACTGTAAATCAAATGCATCAGCCCTGAACCCTTCAGGTCATTCACGACAAGGATGTCCAGGAAGTGACTGGAGTAACAACATTGATAGATCAAACAAGCTCAATCACTGGAGGTTCTGATTAGATGAAGAGAAGATGACCGCTTTAATCAGCCGAATCTAGAAATCCTGTCTTCTATCCAAGAAACAGCAACACTAATCTGGCTTTGAGTAAAACCAGAAGCTGCCAAGGCTGCTTTGTACAAAGCTGTTTCATTTCCTGATTTTAAAACCTGTAAAAAATAAATTGGCAACTGTCCTGAGAATGAAGGACTCCTAATAAGGAATTAAATTATTGCTGTTCCTTCCAGCCTACAGCAAATAAGGAGAAATAATGGCTTTCTCAAAATTACTCAAAAATATTTAGTTTCAAAAGCCACGATTAAATTTTTCCCTTTGTCAAAGTTGATGAATAATTTCTAAATGGGGAACTGCGAGATGTCCTGTCATCTCTGGAAATGCTGAGTGTTTACTGGATGGTAGACCACCCAAAGAGCTGGAGGCAAGGCATCCCCATCAATCCTGGCTGTGCCTCGAATATTTCATGTTAATTGGCTAAGAGTCAGACTTCACCACTCCATCTCTCCCCCATTCTCCTCCATCTGAGGAGGAAGACCCAGCTCAGACAGCTGGAATAACTCCTCAGAGCTCAGTGTCCCTTCAGCAGATCCTCTTTATTTCCAAACTCAAACCCATTCCTGGAGTAGTTCAGGTACAAAGTCAGAATCAGGAGTGGCAGTAGACCCGACAATCCTCAATAAATAAATAACAGGTATATTTCAACATGAGGTAGTGACTTGACAAGCAATCATTACCTCATGTTGAGTGCAATTCTGCTGCTGCTGATAGCCCATACTGCCTTGTGGATTTGAGCTGCTGGATCTGTTTGGAGTCTATCCCGTTTAGCACGGTGATATTGCCACACTGAGGGTGGCACAATGGTTAGCACTGCTGCCTCACAGTGCCAGGGACCCGGGTTCGATTCCGGCCTCAGGTCACTGTTTGCCTGGAGTTTGTACGTTCTCCCTGTATCGGCGTGGGTTTCCTCCCACACTGCAAAAATGTGCGAATTATCTGTGCTAAATTAATCCTAGCATCAGGGGGATCAGCAGGGTAACTGTGGGAGTTTGAGGGATTGGGGCCTGATGGGATTGTGACTGGTGCAGGGTGAATGGCCTCCTTCTGTGCTGTGGGGATTCTATGAACATAGAAAAACTACAGCACAAACAGGCCCTTCAGCCCACAGGTTGTACCTATAACCCTCAATTCTATTAAGTTCCATGTACTCATCCAGAAGTCTCTTGAAAGACCCTATCAAATTTGCCTCCACCACCACCGATGGCAGCCGATTCCACTCACCCACATGATTGGGGGGGAGGGGGGGGGCGGGGGGCAGCAGAGGAACAGTATGTGGTAGTCGGCAGGAAGTTTCCTAGTCTACACTTGACCTGGTGCCATGAGACCTCATAGGGTCCAGAGTCGACGTTCAGGATTCCCAGGGCAACTCCACCCTAACTGTGCTGCCATCTCTGCGGGTCTGTTCCGCCAGAGGGACACAACGTATCCCGAAATGGTGATGGTGATTTCTGGGACATTATCTGTAAGCTGTGGTTCTGTGAGTAGATCACGCTGTTGATTATATAAATATTGCTCTACAAGAGCGGGCCAGAGGCTGGGAATCCTGCAGAGTGACTAACCTCCTGACTTCCCAAAGCCCGTCCACCATCTATAAGGCGAGGTCAGAATACTCTCCACTTGCCTGGATGTGTGCAGCTCCAGCAATACTCGAGAAGCTTGACATCATCTAACACAAAGCAACCTGCTAAATTGGCAGCCCTTCCATAAACATTCGCACACTCCCTCATCAAAACACAGTGGCAATGTAAGTAGCATCTACAAAACGCAGAGAAGAAACTCAACAAAAGCACCTTCCACCTAGAAAATCAACGGTAGCAGATACTTGGGAATATTATCACCTGGAGGTTCCCCCAATCCTCTCACCATCCTGACTTGGAAATATATCGCCATTCCTTCACCATCCTTGGGTCAAAATCCTGAAACTTCCTCCCTAACAATGCTGGGGGTCTACGTGCAGCAGTTCAAGAAGGCAGCTCACCACCACCTCAAGGGCAACTAAGGATGGGATAACATCCCATGAGAGAAGTTTTCTAAAGGCAGTGGGGGGAGGGGGAAGCGTGCAGAGAGAGTGGGATGATTTTCAGGCTATGTTTGCCTTCACAGAGAATGGCGATTGCACGTGAGAAAATCCAGAGTCAGGAAAGCCGATCCTCAGCGGCAAGATCACGATTCCCGATTTTCCATGCCACTCGCTGTCATGAAGTTCACGCCCACACAGGGCGAGAACCTCACTGGAATGGATTTTAATAAATTTGAATCCAATTACTGACCCCCCCCATCCCCCGTCCCTCACTGAATATTCAAACCTTCCCCATGTGACATCACAACAATTAGGTTTATAATAGCCCTTTAAAAATAAGATTCACCCAAGGGGGAACACCTACCCCAGGGATGCAAAGGTAATTATAGATTCCAGGGTAAGAAGGACATGCCTGGGCAATACCAACCTGTGTGCCAAAGGCAGTGCCAATAGGTGGACTCGCTTGCCAGTCCTACGTGAGAGGTTCCCCTTATGTTTATTGAGGAGGGCTGATGTCTTTGAGAAAGGAAGATTGCTCCCGAGACTCCAGTGGTGAGGAGGAGGAGGGTGACACAAACACCCCGATGTCTGTATGGGGTTGGGGGTGAGAGGGGTTTACCCCAGTGTCAACAAGAGTTGGAGGGTAACCCCCAATGCTTTGGGAGGAGCCCTAACATTTACATTGGGGGCCTGAGGAGGGGGGGGGAGGGCGGGGGCATTCTGCTTCTGTGCTGATTGAGGCATCCTGGCCAATATCTGCGGATCCAGCTTTGCTGGCTATATCATACTCCAGAATAGCCATGTAAACCCTGTCCACTCTTTTGTCTCTCAGAGAGGTTCAGGATCTGGTGTGAAATCTGGACCATGCCGCTGGAGAGATACACATCAATTTTCCGTCAGAGCCTGCCACTTGGAAAACATTGGGCTCTTTGGATCTGCAGTTAGCACTGCTTCCAGGCTTGGAAATTCCCATCACCAACACCAGGGCGAGTGGCAGAAAGACACCACGGGCAGAACTTTTCAGTTTTGGAGTAAATGTAGCTGGAAAATCCCAAACCCAAGAATTTCATAGAATCGTAAAATCCTTACAATGCAAAAGGAGGCCATTCTGCACAATCCCACCCAGACCTTTTCCCGTAACTGCACGTATTTACCCTGCTAGTCCCTCTTAGTGCCCTCAGCGGCCAATCCACTTAACCCACACATCTTTGGAGTGTGGGAGGAAACCGGAGCACACGGAGAAAACCCACACAGACATGGGGAGAATGTACAAACTCCACACAGACGGAATCGAACCCAGGTCCCTGGCACTGAGAGGTAGCAGTACTAACCACTGTGCCATCGTGCTGCCAGGGGCTCGGGTTTGGTACTAAAAAAGCTCTGAGACACTTCATTTCCCAGCTTGGGCTTTGAAACCATCACCCCAGAAAATAAGAATACAGGGACAGAGAAAAAGAGCAATCTCAAATGAAAGAATGAGCAGGATCCACAGAAAGGACTTTCTGACTTTGTGCCAGTTATTGTGGACAATAATGATGTATAGCTAAAGGACAAACTAACACAGAATAAATGTATTACCAAGATCCCCCGTTTGATGATAAGAGTCTCTCAATTTCGAAAATGGGATAATCCATCAGAAATAGCTAGCCATTTAAATGTCACCCTTTGCAATAGAATGTCAGGCAGTCTGTAATGGAAAAGGTTCTTTCATATGAATCATGAAAAACAATCTTCACCCACTAAGCACACATATTAAATAACAATACATTATTTCAAACTGATAAGTACCATAAATACCAGCACCCTATTTACTAGTTTTGTCAGTACTTGATCATTCCCCCACTTTTTGTTGACTTCCTTCTACATGACATATTATAATCAGGGTGTAATCAGCAACCCCGATCTCTACCCTCTCTTTTTATCCCATCCCCACCCTCCCCCATTACTGCAGGCAAAACTCTGTGACACAAAGCACCACCATTCTGAGCTCCTATTCTTGTGAATTACTGGTAGCTGTGGCAGGATGATGCACTCCCATAGGAGTTGGTCCCGTCGCACGCTGCTTGAGAAAATAGCACCCTTGTGAAATTCCATCAATCTGACACATAAAGGAAATATTTTAATGCAATGTAATAGGGTTTATTTTCTTAGGGGTATTTTTATTTATTGGTGTCACAAGTAGGCTTACATTAACACTGCAATGAAGTTACTATGAAAATCCCCTAGTCACCACACTCCAGCACTTGTCTGGGTACAGTGAGTGAGAATTTAGCATGTCCAATGCACGTAACCATTGATATATAGCTAATGGTGGATCAATGGTATTGATCCACGGTCTGATTGAATGGCAGGGCAGGTTTGAACAGCTGATGGACCCACCCTTGTCCCACTGCTCCTCAGAACTTCCTTAAGACATTACCAGACTCTGAATATCCCAGGCTAAAATGTAATTCTCCCCGTCAACACCAACTCTAGCACATGCTGTTCCTTTGTCTTGTTCATGGAGTACTTGCACAACTATCCACATTATTACATAATGGCCACCAAAACTAATTGAGAAAAGGCCATTCAGCCCATCAAACCTAGTCCTTTCTCAGCTTGTGCAGAATTCCCTATTACCGTGGACTTTGCCCAAATCGTTCTGTGTCCTGAAGCAAACATTGTAAAGTTTCTCCAATGGTATATTGAAGCAAACTGACAATGTCTATTTAATGTTACATCATCCTTTACATATCATTGACCAAAAAGCCTAAACTGTAAAGGTCAGCTGTTTGTCAACAGATTAATGAGGTAATAATAATAACTGCAATAATTGGTTCATCAACAACAGTTAGAATTTCTATAGCACCTTTAACCTAGTAAAATGGCCCTAGGTAGTTCACAGGGCTCTAACTGCACTAAACCGAATTGACAACAAGCCAAAGACAGAAATACTCAGACAGATGACTGGAAGTGAGATTTAGGAGCACAGTTTTAAGAAGTGTTTTAAGAAGCTACAGAGACAAGGAGGAGTAAAGCCACCAAATGATTTGAACATGAAAACGAGTATTTAAAATCCAAAGATCAAGAAGATCAAGACACAATCTTAAAGTTTATTTATTTATTAGTGTCACAAGTAGGCTCACATTAACACTGCAATGAAGTTACTGTGAAAATTCCCTAGTTGCCACACTCCAACGCCTATTCGGATACACTGAGGGAGAATTTAACATGGTGTTGTGGATGGTCTGGAGGGATGCCAAAAATTGCAGCGAGACAGACAGGATGCAAGACTGGGTGGAGAAGTGGCAGATGGACTTCAACGCAGATAAATGTGTAGTAGTCCATTTTGGCAGGAATAATGGGATGAAGGAGTACAATATAAGGGGTAGGAGTCTTAGCTGTGTTGTAGAGCAGAAGGATCTCGGGGTCCGGGTCCATAGGACTCTTAAATCGGCCTCGCAGGTGGAGGAAGTGGTCAGAAGGCGTATGGCGTACTGGCCTTCATTAATCGAGGAATAGAGTTTAGGAGTCAGGAGGTAATGATGCAGCTCTATAAGACTCTTGTCAGACCCCAGTTGGAGAATTGTGCGCAGTTCTGGTCGCCTCATTATAGGAAGAACGTAGAGGCTATTGAGAGAGTTCAGAGGAGATTTACAAGGATGCTGCCTGGATTGGGAGGCAGGCCTTATGAAGATAAGTTGAGGGAGCTGGGACTCTTCTCACTGGAGAGACGTAGGTTGAGAGGCGACCTGATAGAGGTTTATAAAATGTTGAGAGGAAGAGATAGGGTGGACTCTTAGAGACTATTTCCCCGAACGGAAATGGTCAATACGAGAGGACACAGATTTAAGGTGCAGGGAAGCAAATACAAAGGAGATGTCAGGGGTAGGTTTTTCACTCAGAGGGTGGTGAGTGAATGGAACCAATTGCCATTGGAGGTTGTTGAGGCAAACTCACTGGGGTCTTTTAAGAGACTTCTGGATGAGTATATGGAAAAAAATAGGATAGGGGGTTATAGATAGGTCTGTGGATTGGTAGATGTGATTGGTGCAACTTGTGGGCCGAAGGGCCTGTTTGTGCTGTATTGTTCTATGTTTTATGTTCAATACACCTAACATTTTTAGCTCTGTAGGAGGAAACCAGAGCACCCAAAGAAAAAGAAGTGTTTGAGTGCAGATGACTTTTGCTTGTGGGCAGCACGGCAGCACGGTAGCACAGTGGTTAGCACTGCTGCTTCACAGCCCCAGGGACCTGGGTTCGATTCCCGGCTCTGGCCACTTTCTCTGTGGAGTTTGCACATTCTCCTCGTCTCTGTGTGGGTTTCCTCTGGGTGCTCTGATTTCCACCCACAGTCTAAAGATGTGCGGGTTAGATTGATTGGCCATGCTAAAATTGCCCCTTAGTGTCTTGGGATGCATAGGTTAGAGAGTAAATGTATCGGGATATGGGGATAGGACCCGGATGGGATTGTGGTCAGTGCAGACTCGATGGGCCGAAGGACCTCTTCCTGCACTGTAGGGTTCTATGATGATGATTTCTACGTGAGGTGTGGATTGAACATCGGTGCAACTTAGGATACGGAGAAGTGGATTTTGGATAAACTCAGATTTAAGAACATAATTTCATTTGGCACAAGAGTATGGGGACCATTTCATCCCAGATATAAAAGTACTATTCTGGGTGTGTACAGCTTTCATGGGGATATTTTAGGACGGCGCAGTATTGCTTCAAAAGGATATCTTCCACGATCCTTATCTAAGTATTTGGTTAGATAATCGTCATTGCTCTGGGCTATTCTTTGGCCTTTCTTTGTGAGTAACAGGAGACTACTTTGCTGTGGGGTTGAATCAATGCAATCTGTCTGAGTGAATGGCAGGCACAGTTTCGGAATACTTAATTTTCTTTGCAATTTGCTAATCGAAATCTGAGCAGCTATTAAGTCTCCTTACAGACAATTAACTCCACGGTATGCTGTCTGCTCTGGGTGTTGCTCATTTAACAAGTTCGTTTGATGGAGGCCTCTCTGCAAGTCTGAATGTTCAAAGCAGCTTGTGTGGATTTACTTTCTTCTTGGATGTCTTCAATAAGAAAGGAGGGAGGTTAGTTAATGGCATTTATGGAGCACTTTCTTCCACCTCTACATGTTCCCAAGCTCCACTGATGCATATTTATTACTGTTGGAATATAGGGAATATCACAGCCTATTTACACGTGATAATGACTGATAATCTGTTTTAATAATGCGTGATAGTAATTGTTTCATGGTAGTGGTTAAATATTGGCCAGGACACCAGGAGCTGTCCCTGGATCGTGAACATGTGGTGCCTCAGGGCACTATGGAGGTCTTCTGTGCCCTCTAGGAACTCAGTAAGAATCTGGCAACACCAATTTTAAATCCAACCGATTTATTTGATAATAAATCTGCTAGCTTTCGGTGTTTGTGCCTTCGTCAGGCGAATGAGGGAGAACCACAGGGGCTGGAGTGTATTGTAAAGATGTGGAGATGCCAGCGTTGGATTGGGGTAAACACAGTAAGGCAATGAAGGGGCAAAGCCCGAAAGCTAGTGGCGTTTACTACCAAATAAACCTGTTGAACTTTAACCTGGTGTTGTGAGACTTTTTACTACGTATAATCAACCTCTTTAATCACATTTTAATATGATTTTTTTTCCACTTTGTTTTTTGTTTTGGGCAGTTCCCCTTCTTTCGGGAACCGTCCCTTTTAATTTATCCCTCAGTTAATTTGATTCAATAGTTTAGTTAACCCGTTCAGTGTCAGTTTGATAAATAAAGTGTTACTTGCTGATTTTAAGAGACAGTCTCAGGAAGCAACTTTGATTTAACCACTAAAAATTGCTTAACAGCAGGACATAATATTTCTCACACACTTTTAACAGATTATGGGGTGAGATATTCCTCTTTGAGTATCATCTTGGATAAACTCAGATTTAAGGATATGATTTCATTCGGCTCAAGAGTATGGAAGCCCTTTTGCCTCAGATATAAAAGTGCTATGCTGTAGAGCTTTGTGGGTGAGTACAGTTTTCATGGAGGCATTTTAGGACAGCGCAGTATTGCTTCAAAGGATCCCTTTAGAGAAGGAATCAACCTCCGCTTCATAACAGTCACCCCTCGTCACAATGATTCCCGTAGCAGGCAGGATAGGAAAATTCCATCATGAGTCCAGCTGCTCAATTTAATCCCACTTTCCAACACAAAGAATAGAAATGATGGGCCTCTTTCTGCTCCATAACCTTTCTGTACTTTTATTTGGAAGAGATGAATTTTTGAGTGTGGCCGGATTCACTGTACAACCTTTGCTTTTTGCCTGTATGTAACATGAAATTTATATCATTAAATTCATTCCCAGGATCTGGGTGTAATAGGAAAGACTGATATTTATTGCCCATCTCTAGTACGAAGTAACGGAGTCTGAGAGTCAGACATGAGCCAGATTGGGGAAAGGTCGGTAAAATATTTGTCCTTTTGCAATATTCTGACAGCTTCAGGGCGACTTTTCTATGGAGACCGAGTACAACAACAAGAGATTCAACTTCTTATACTCCAGATTCCCCAGCTCGGCCATCTTCTCATCATCAGGCGTGCCCAAGATTAATTTCTTGTCAATATTTCATGTGCAGTATTAGGTATTTCTCATCTACAGCTGATTGGAGAAAGCTCTGTGGATGAAGGGATCAGTTATTTTTCATGGTGCCGTGTTGATGAGCTGTAAACAAATCTCCAGATCAACCATGTCCACAGATTGTTTGATTTATGAATCATACTTTATAGATGTGACACTATCTCTGTTATAAGGAAATTTAACCTGGTTTACTCATTTTTTTCCCACATTATTTTTGCTACTGCAGTCGGAGATGATCATTATAGCCAACATCATATCATGTTATGCAAAATTCTGACAACTGACATTTAACGGGAGTGCAGTGTGTGTATAAATATATATAAATAATATATGCACCAACTTTTTAGAAAGTAATATATCGTACATATTCCTCAATTAAAAGAAAAATAAGATGAAAATCACTCTGCTTTACTTCAAATCACCCAAACATTGTCTGCTAATCTTGGCACATTTTTTATTCCAACATTATTATTACATTTTATTAAAAAATGGTAATAATATTGGAGCTGAAAATGTGCTGAGACTAATATACCTCATCCATAATAATTCTCATTTATACATGAGCAGACAAGAATACAAAGCGAGATTTCACTGGTGTTTACTTATGAAATATGCAGCTCACTTAAGTGAACAGCCCATTTGTCAGGAAAATGCATTCGCTTGCCCAAACGGCCTCTTAAATTATCTTCCTGTTCTTTTTCCATTGCTAGGTATAAACATTTTCACGAAATGAGGTGATTTAAAGTCTTCACTGCAAGCAGGGGCAGTGTGACTGTTTTGATGATTGCGCCGTTCTAGTTAAATCACTGATTGCCCAGCCAAATCTTTCTCTATGCCCCAGTTATGATTGCTGCAGCTTCTTTTCCTTCTCCCCATCTATCCTTTCTTTTGTCTGTATAGTGCACAAGAAACAATACTTTTCACTCTATACCAATACATGTGACAATAATAAATCACATCGCAGATGAAATGCTGATCACAGACTAATTGATTGGTTTAAAGAATGAGTTCATTATCTGTTGGCTTGGCTCAGTAAAAGCACTTGCCTCCAGGTCAGAAGCCCCACAACATCCTTGAGTATGGAGGGAAGTGGTGATGCAGTGGTATTGTCCCTGGATTAGTAATGAAGAAACCCTGGATAATGTTCTGGAGGACCTGGGTTCAAATCCCAACAGATGGTGAAATTTGAATTCAACAAACGATTCAAAAATTCCACAAATGGGCAGCACTGTGGTTAGCACTGATGCCCCACAGCTCCAGGGATCTGGGGTTCGATTCCCGAATTGGGTGATTTTCTGTGAGGAGTTTGCACATTCTCCTCCCATCTGCACGGGTACTCTGGTTTCCTCCCATAGTCCAAAGATATGCGGGTTAGGTTGATTGGCCATGCTAAATAGTTCCCCAAGATGCATAGGTTGAAGGGATTAGTGGGATAAGTATATGGCATTATGGGGATAAGGCCTGAGCGGGATTGTTGGTGCAGACTCGATGGGTTGAATGGCCTCCTTCTGCATTGTTGGGATTCTATGAAAATCTGGATTTAACAGTGTTGATTGTAGTAAAAATCCATCTGGTTCACTTTTTGGAAAGGAAATCTGCCGTCCTTACCCAATCTGGCCTCCAGATCCACAACAATGTGGTTGACTCTCAACTGCCTTCTGAAATAATATCACTTTATAGGCAATTAGTGGTGAGTAATAAATACTGGTCCAGTCATCAGTGACCACATCTTAGAAATGAATTTAAAAAATTTTAACCCACACTGGCATTTCAGTGCTGTACTGAGGGGTACAGAAAATCCTGTAATTTGGTTAAAATTTTAAACTGTCCCTGTCTGTTTGTTGATGTTGATGTAAAAAATTCCATGGTGATATTCAAAGAACAGGAAATTTTCCTGGTGACCTGGTCAACATTCATTTCCCATTAATATCAGTAAAACTGTTTAACTGATCATTCATCTCATTTCTGTTTGTAGATCCTCATGTTGTCAACAGTGGCTGCACTTCCAAAACGCACATTAACTCTTTTTATAACAGTATTAGTTCTGTACACTGAATACAAGTTTACTAAGTGACTCAGTTCCAGATGATAGTATCACCATGGATGGAGGTAGTTATTCAATCAGAAATGTAAACCAGGAGACAGAAGCAACTTGTCAAGGCAGAAGCAATGGACGTGGGTGGAACATCAGAGAGGGTGCCTAGTGAGCCATGAAGTTACAGTTCTCTGATTGACTGCTATGCCTAATCTTCAGTGCAGGGCTGACAGAACACAAAGGTTTGAGACTTTACACTGCGATGTACGCTTGATAAGACAAGTTATTTTTACACTGAAACACCGCATTGTCAATAATTGTTATGCTTCAAAAATTTGCTGCCTCTGTCACTAGTGCACCCACATAGGACATACTTCACCAGCAATTCATCAATATTTCATTGACAAAACCTCCCAAAGTTGTGACTTCCGCTAAATAGAGGCGCAAGGGAACAGCATATCCCAAAGTCAAAACCATTCCAAGTTGAACACATGTTGCTGTTCCTTCATTGTCACTGGGTTAAAAATCCCAGAACTCTCTACCTACTGATGCTGTGAAAGTACCTTTATCACATACTGAAGTACTTCGAGAAACATTGCTTCCCGTACTATCTCAGTGTTAACTCAGAATGGGCTGTAAATGCTCATCTCGTCAACAATGCTACAATATAAATTTTTAAAATTGAATTAGGCAGTGTAAATAACTCAGAAAAGTGTGAATTTTGCCCTAAAATCTGAATGATCAGATTATTTGAGTCAAGATTACACCGTACACTTTTAATGTTCTGACCAGGATTCTTTTAGCAATGGCACTGATCCATTTTAATTCACTGAACTCTAATCTCAAAAGCTGTGTTTGTTGAGGGGCTTATCTGCATATGAATTGCAGGTAATCAGGGTTAATGACTCATGTGCAGTTGCTAAGTGCACCTTTCTCATTTAGCTTCTTTTGGTTTTTGTCATTTTGAATGCACTAATCATAGCTGCGGCTAAATTCCTTTTAATTCACTTCAGTGAAGTCTGGAATTCAGTTAGCAATCTGGGTAGCATGGGAAATCAGAACCTGTTGTGCATTGATATTTTAGTTATTTGAAGGGGCATTTTGATGCGTGAAAATTAGCTGTTGTGTGTCCTGCATTCAAACAGTGACTGCACTTCAGATGTATTCCACTGGCTGTTAAATTCTTTGGGATGACCTGAGATTATCATAGAATCTGCAGTGCAGAAGGAGGCCATTTGGCCCATCAAAGCCTGCACTGGCCTCAATCCCTCCCTATTCCTATAACCCCCTTATATAGTCTGTTAGCCCCCAAAACAGCAAGGGTCAATTTAGCATGGCCAATCAACACAATCTGCACATCTTTGGACCGTGGGAGGGAACCGGAGGACCCCGAGGAAACCCATGCAGACACAGGGAGAATGTGCAAACTCCACACAAACAGTTACCCAAGGCCAGAATTGAACCCATGTCCGTATAGCTGTGAGGCAGCAATGTGCCACCCTATGAAAGATGATGGGTATGATCTTACCAGCCGTTCATGGCACACCCCCACTGCAGTGAGTTGGAGAACTTGATGGCCAGTCAAATCTCCATTCGCTGCGGCGGGATGGGAAAATCTCACCGGCGTGAACAATGGTATGATGTCATGATGTAAATTCTTTCTATCTAATATTTTATTTACTGGGCTCAAATGCTAATTAGATTTCCTGAATTGAGAAAGGTAGACATAGTTGAGAATAATCATCATCGATTCCAATATACAAATTTAGCCTTTGACTAACTGAGGATAAAAAAATTTAAGGACAGTATCTTAAACCCAAGACTAAGGTCATGGTTTACTGGGCAGCAGCGATCCCTATGCTCTTATGTGCTTCCAAGACTACAGCAGACATCTCAAGAATTAAAGCTTTGCAAGATCCTCCAGTTGCACTGGCAAGTAAAGTATTCTATCAGCAGCACCTTCTCCCAAGCCAACTTGTCCAATATATCCTCAAGTTAATTCTGTAGGGCAAGAGATGTTGCCCATAGACACCAGACTCCCGAAACAATTACTCTAACTGGAGGCAGGAGACTCCTAGGGAATCAGTGGAAACACTTTAGCGATTTCCGCAAAACTTCCCTGAAGAGATCAAACGCCACCATCCCTCTCCCCACTCCCACCAACTCATGAAAGACACTGGCTTGTGACTGACAAAAATGTTCATTTGGAAGGCATTGAATACATGGAGATGACAATGGTGCAGAACGGAGTTCACTGACCTCCAAACAACCCAACCCTTGAAGCAGTGATGGGGAGGTGATGGCCAAGCCATATTATTGTAGACTATTAATCAAGAAACTCATCTAATGTTCTGGGGACCTGAGTTTGAGTCCCATCATAGCTGATGGTGGAATTTGAATTCAATAAAAAAAAAATCTGGAATAAGAAAGCTACTGATGAAACCATTGTCAATTGTCAAAAAAAAGCCCCATGTGGTTCATTGATGTCCTTTAGGGAAGGAAATCTGCCATCCTTACCCAGTCTGGCCTACATGCGCCTCCAGAGCCACAGAAATGTGGTTGACTCTCAGCTACCATCAGGCAAATAGGGATAGGCAATAAGTGTTGGCCAGCCTGCGATGCCCATGTCCCACGAATGAATAAAAAAAGAAGCACCTGCCCCACACTTCTGGCAGAGTTGGTAGATCGTGCAATAGGATTGTCAGACACCTTGGAACTCATCCAACTGGAGTGGAAGCAAAGTCAGCATCAATCCTGAGGGACAGCCAGGGAGGAAAGGGAGTTCTCCTCAATCTCTGCTGCAATGGTTCTCAGGTTGCAATGGCAGGGGTGGGTGGGGTTGGGGGAGGCGGTCGAGGATGGGGAGATCGAAAATGAGTTATGTATTACAGCAATACCATTAATAAAAATGTAGTCCACTGCAGTTTTTTTCTAACTTTAATAGGTTCTGCACTTAAAAGAAGTCAGAGGAATTTTTATAAGGACAACCAACCATTCTTAAATGCCAGAAAATCTCCCAGAATTAATCTCGAGAGATAAAAAACAACTTCAACTTCTAGGGCCAACCCCATTTGCCACAAGAATGGGGAAGTCACAAAAGATTAGTATTCAATGTGGAGCGGTCAACACTGAGGGAACAGCCTGAGAGGGTCATAGCAAAGCCAAAACTGGACAATATATCAACAAAACTGAATAAAAGGAAGCTTTAAACACATCTTAGCAGAAATAATTCAAAGGATATTTCTTAACACGGGTATGTTATACAAAAACACATGCACAATCTTTGAACTGCATTGTTCTATTTTCTTTTCTCTTTAAAACACTCGAACCTAAAAATTTTCAATATCTCAAAAAGACTTCTCAGGAAGTAAAATTCAGCTGACTATGACTGTCTTGCTTTTCAGTAACCGTACATATAACTATGTCCAAAAATCAATTCCATTTCATAGGCTTTAAAACTGGAGTGCCTATGATTTCCCTTTGCTCAATAAACAGCTATTAAATCATGTGCGTGATTTTTCTTTTGTACATGTAGGGAAATGTTTGGGTCTGATCTTTCCAAATGAGCGCAAACCCGTCTTATAAAAAAGATTGGCTACAACAAAATGGCAATTGACCTCTGCACATATACGTGGCTGTTCTTATTTTTTTCCTTGTAATAACAAGAAAGAAGCAAAGCCACTCAATTACAGGAACCGAGCTGTCAAAAGTTAAATGTGAAAACCTCTGCAAGTCGCTCAATAAAATGTCATGTGTTCAAACATCCCACGATCAAACTTCCATGAATGTGTCCAGCCAGAATTGTCAATCCTAATGTTTGTTTAGATTGAAAAAAATCTCCCCGTCGATATGTAAATATATTCTCTGTGTGGGAGAGCTCTGGCAAGCTGATGTGTCAGCGAGTAGGAAGCACTCAGTGAAGAGAACTTTGTTAAAATGCTGCAAAAAAGAATTAGATTTTATGCTAATGTTTTTCGGAGCATTTAGAACATGACTTTTTACAAAAAGCAAAATCTAGAAATGAGAAAGCTAGTATGCATAAAACATATCCATGAAACCACCGTAATGTGAATGCAAAATACTGCAGATGCTGGAATCTGAAACAAAAATAGAAAATGTTGGAAAATTTCAGCAAGTCTGAAGCACCTGTAAGGAGAGAATAGAACGAACGTTTTGAATCTAGATGACCCTTCGGACAAGGGTCACCTAGACTTGAAAGGTTGGCTCTATTCTGTCCCCACAGATTCTGTCAGACCTGCTGAGATTTTCCAGCAATTTTGTCCATGAAGCTACCATGTTGTTACAGAAAAATCCAACTGGTTCACTAATGTTCCTTGGGAAGGAGGTTCATTCATTCTTATAGATTTTATGTGACTCCAGTCATGTGCATACACCAACAGAACTGCTTGCTAATATAGTCCAATCAGCCACTCAATATCTCAAGAGGACCAACGCAACCTTCTCAAAATGAAATACATAAATACCAACCTTTACAAGGGCACCCAGATCTCAAGAACGAATTAAAAAGTGGGTCAGCATCAGCGTGAACATTTCTCTATCTTTTCTTCTTTGGGATTTAGTATTTCGTGCTGCCTCCTCATCTCTTGTTTGTTAAAATTTTTAGCTTAAAAAATCACACAAGGACGAACGTGTGTTCATCATCTTGCAGCATTTAGGAAATGTGAGAGAGTTCAGCTTCGCTTCAACTATCTTTAAAAGGGGAGGTTAGTTTGGAAAGTGGGGAGCTGATGCTTAGGTGGGGAAAATAGAGGCTTCATTGTGGGCCAGTAGAGACAATGCTTTCAAAAGGTCTCTAGATAAATGCAGGAGATGCTGAGTAGCCAGCTCTTCCATCAAACATGTCACACTGTAACACATCCACCCTATCATAACCATCAACAGTCCATCCCGATAGCTGGTTGGTGAAGGAAGAAACTGAAACCAGTCTTTACCCAGAATAGATTTATTCGCAGAATGGAACATCACAGGTATATATCTCCTGAACCCACTCAACTCTTGTACCAATAGGTTTCTCTTTATATGTGCTCAAGTAAGCATCCAGTGCATGCCTTCCACCTACAATTAACACTTACAAATCATGCAATCGTCTTTGATAGGCAAAAAGAAATATATATATATACACACCCTGAAGGCCAATTTAGAAAATAAATTGCTCTTTGATTTCTAGTGATATTAATCAGAAAGCTTTTAGTCTTTCTAGGTCACTTAGGCACAAATTGTTGAGCATCATTGATTACATAAATGTCCCATTAATTTGAAGACAACTTCAGTTGCTGTTGGTGTTCAGAATGTAGGTTTATCTGCTGATGAGATAGTAGAATTAGAAACACCTTCCAAACTACACAAAGTGAAGATGCCGGCGTTGGACTGGGGTGGGTGCAGTAAGAAGTCTCATATCACCAGGTTAAAGACCAACAGGTATATTTGGAATCATGAGCTTTTGGAGTGCTACTCCTCCATAGGTGAGTGGAGAGGTAGGTTTCACAAACACGGCCTATATAGACACACACAACTGCAAGCTAATTCAGGAGATATATACTTGTAATGTCCCACTCTATGAATCTTGCAACTGAGTCTTTGTCTATATATGCCATATTTGTGAAACCTACCCTTCCACTGACCTGGTGAAGGAGCAGTGCTCTGAAAGCTCGTGATTCCAAATAAACCTGTTGGACTTTAACCTGGTGTTGACAAACTTCACTTAGTTTCAGGAGGAGAAGCAGAAGAAAAGGGAGATCAACTGACCTAAATGGCTTTGGTTTCAAGGAATGGATTCGCCGAAGGATAAAGTATGGCTGATCTCCATTTAAGTTACTTGTTTAGTTCCTGCCTAACATGTTCCTCACTCTGAATTTCATCGATTGCCACATGCAACTTGAACAGGAAGAATTTTTTTATGGGAGAATTACTTTTATAGATGTTGAACATTGGGTTTATCTATGTATAGAAGCAACTGCTGTAAGTTCATGTTGACAATCATCAAGACTAAACTGGGAATTTGTCATTGAACTTGAGGATGGACAAGGATAGAAGAGAGAGGAAAGCAACTGTGGTCCCTACAAGGCCACTGCATGGCTGGCAATAGCAGCTGGCCAAAGGTTATTTCTTTTTTCCACTCCCGTTACGTCCCCCAAGTTACCTAGGGCAGTCAATCACTCTATTGAATGGTTCTCCATCATAACTCATACCAATGGATTGCACCGTCACCAAGTTACGAAGGGGGTCAAGGGACTCAAAGCCCTTCGATCAACTCATGAGACTTAATCAGAAGGGAAATCTCCGATAGAAAGGGCCAACTCAAGTCATTCTCCTGGACATCACAGTGACAAGCTATTGGATAATACTTGGTGATATTTTTTTTAGAGCAACACAGCACTGGAAACAGGCCCTTTGGCCCAATGAGCCCGCGCCGCCGTCATAACTATATAGTAGCAATTCCATTATCATAATATAAAATTAGGTTATTCCTAATATGGAAGACTCTCACTATAGGGACAATTTGTTTCCCAATCAGCCTAAGAGCGAATTTTTGGGTTGTGGGAGGAAACCGGAGCGCCCGGAGAAAACCCACGCAACCACGGGGAGAACGCGCAAACTCCCGCAGACACCGGCCCAATTCCAAGTGTCTGCACAGCCACATCGATAGCCTCTGAGCTGTCATGGTGCCCTTCAGATGGTCCACATAAAGCACTCATTTACGACATGAAGTACCAGGCAACCCATGAATCAACATCCAAGAGCTGTCCTCGCACCACCTGCCAAATGCATGCTCATTGTTGGTCAAGTATGGACCGAATTACCTGTGGAAAAAAAGCCGTAGTTAAACAGTCCTACTATATCCCTCTATCTGCATACCGCTCATGTGGCTGTCCAAGAGACCCTTAAACAGCCCCAGCGTGCCTGCTCCCACCACCTTACTCGGCAGTGCATTCCACACCCCCACTACCCTTTGTGTGAAAAACTGCCCTCTAATATTCGTCTTATACACAGCCCCCCTCACCCTAAGGCCATGACCCCTCGTCCTATCTGACCCCTCGTCCTATTTATAGCCAGTAACCGAAGCACTGTTTACCAGTTGTACTGGGGCATTAACTATCACTCATAACACATTTCTACAAACCTTACATTTTAATATAGACTTTCAAAGCCGCATTTTGACATTTTGTTGATGTGTGTGTGCTTTAATCTGTATAAAACTCTATCACACAAATCTTTCTCTGAAGCTAGATAGGGAACCCTGTAATTACCCATCACATTTACAATCCTGTAAAAACCCAGGACCTCAAGAGAACTGATCACACCAGCAGCTGTCAGACCATTATTTGTTTGGATCTCAAAGCTACACCGAATCCCAAAGACTCTCCAAGGAAGATTAAATGTTGCCGTTCCAGTAGATACACCTTGCTGTAGTCTCATATGGATAATCTCTGGACTGAAATTGATATCACATAGTGGGCGGTTTCAACTATTCATCTGTTGGATAATCAGAAACAGGGCATTTAAGCAGAGAGGGAGGAATTAATGGGGAACATCAGCAATTGTTTCTCATTGCAGTGGGTTTGGGAGAACCGTCTTGGATTTAATATTCAGTATCGAGATAATTGATCCAATGTTCAAGTCCATGTTTCTGATTGGGAGCCTTGCTCAGGCACATTAGAAAATCGCAGGAACACTGCTCCTAATATTCCACCAATTCAGTTTGGTATCTCAATATAGATAACATTACCATCACAACATTAACTTTAAGGGACAATTTTCCACCGATGGATTTCAACATATGGGAAACCATTGGCCGTTACACTCATAAAATCACTGCAGTACAGAAGGAAGCCATTCAGCCCATCGAGAATGCACATACCACAATCCCACCCAGCCCTAACCACATAACCCCATGCATTTACCCCCTGACACTAGGGTCAATGTGGCATGGCCAATCCACCTAACCCACACATCTTGGGTCTGTGGGAGGAAACCGGATCATCCAGAGGAAACCCATGCAGACACGTGGGGAATGTGCAAACTGCACACAGATAGTGACCCAAGCCAGGAATTGATCCCTGGCGCTGAGAGGCAGCAGTGTGCCACCGCACTTACAATATATGTGTCCAGCAGCTGAGACTGCCACACATCAACAGGCAATCACATTGTCCTTTAGTGAGCTGCCATTTAGACAAAGGTAACAATGTTCATATCTATTTCTGTGAAATATGAAATATTTCCCACTGCGGCAGCGGCAGGAATCCTCCAGATCCAATCTGAGTAATTATACACCTTGGTGTTTTACAATGTACTCAGTAGAGGGGACAGGTCTGGATGGTGCATAGAATGTTGTCATATTCAAGTATCATATTGAAAAGGCATCCAACATCGTTGACCCTCTACTGAGCAGAGAATGGGGACCTTCTGAGAATGAGGGTAGACCCGTTCCATGGTCTGATGCTCCTGACTCTTTGCTGTGGCATTCCAGGGTCACCAGTGGCCTGCACTCTGAACTCCAGAGGCAACACCAGGCATTGCTCAGCTAAATCCTGACATCTGCATGCCATACCACACTGTTTTAAAAGTGGAGAATCTGGTGTCTTGGTGGGTGAGGAGTTGGGAGCTTAATGTACACCCCATTAATGGGATGCAAATGAGGTTCACACCATCTTCTGGCAAATTTCCCACCTGTCTTCGTGCACAGCAGGAGAGGATCCCACAGCAAATTCACTCATGCAAAAGCAATTTCTGGACCTCTCTACCTCCCTACCCTCCTCCCCACTGCCATCCCTGCCTGTCCCATCATCTAACCCAAGCAGCAGGGGGGAGTTTAGGAGAATTCCACCCATTCTCTCTCTCTTCAATCCTTGAAGAGCCTCTCTGGATGAGATTCTCCGATCTCACCTGTTGCGAGTGAGAATGGAGTATTTAGCGTTCCACTGTAGAATCGCTGCTGTGAATGGAGATGGAGGCTTTCAGTGTCCATCTCATAACCAAATCTTCAGTCACCCAGGCTGTGCGGCTAGAAATCATCGACCTGAAAAACGGGACCTGACATGAAAGCGCTCAAAATCCACTCACATACACAGAGTTAAAATCAGGCCCAGATTTCTTTATCACTCCACCCACAGATGCTCCTTCTTTGGCTCGATATTTAATATCTCTTTCTTTGGCTCTACAACCGCATTTTTTGATTAAACCTCTTGGCATATTTTTCAGTATTGACAGTCCTACATAAATGTAAGTTATTCCTGTAATAACTGAAGAAAGCAATTTTTTTTTCAAAGCTATGGAAGAAAGATGTCTTAGACAATCCAAGAAAGAGTGAAGATTAGGAGAAGCTCAACTATTGAGTAAGGTGCTACTTAAGGAAGTAATTTTAAAAGGTCAGGGAAATCGAGACAAAAGGTAAAATGAAACACCCAGCCTTCCTTTTGGCTGTGATTTCGAAGATCTTTTAAAAATAGGAATTTTTCTTTCTTTTTTTTCATAGGTTGTTGCCCGTCCCTAGTTGCTCTTGCTCAAGTGGTCTTGCTTAGCCATTTCAGAGGGCAGCTACAAGCCAACCACATTACAGTGCCTCTGGAGTCACATGTAGGCCAGACTGGGTAAGGACGGCAGATTTCCTTCCCTAAAGGACGTTGGTGAACCAGATGGGTTTTTCCAACAATTGGCGAGAGTTTCACGATTACTGACTAGTTTTCAATTCCAGATTTTATTAATTGAATTTAAATTCCACCAGCTGTCATGGTGGGATTTGAACTGGTGTCCCTAGAGTTTTAGTCTGGAGTTCAGAGCTAGGAATTAAACTAAAAAGTAGGATCTCAAAGGAAGTAATCTCAGGATTGCTACAAGTGCTAGTCAGAGTAAGAATGTCAGGATGAATACATGGCTTGAGAGATGGTGCGAGGGGAAGGAATTCAAATTCCTGGCAGGTACTGTATTGTCTTTTAAAAAGTATTTAAACAGTTACATGGGTAAGATGGATATAGAGGGACATGGACCAAATTCAGGAAATTGGGGACTAGCTTAGGGTAAAAACTGGGCAGCATGGACCAGTTGGGCTGAAGGTCCTGTTTCCATGTTGCCAATCTCTATGACTAGCCATGTGACATCGCCATTATCTCTCTTAGAAAATAAGAAGGACAATTTTATAAGCTGCATCAGAAAATACCTGATTGAACTCTTGAAGAATACACTGGTACAGGCACAATGTAAGGAAAATGGATAATGGATACTTTGTTCATAGCAGTTTTGTGCTATGGCACAAGGATGTAGATTGAAGTTTTCATTCCCTCCTGAAAATGAGACTGCCATCCCTTTGGTTTACACAGGATGTGGAAAGCCAGGCTCTGGACATGGGACAAGGAGCTGAATTCAATGCTTCAGATTGAGGCTCCTCCAACCGGCCTGAAGGTTTGGGATGGACCCATCCCGCTAATCACCAAGACCCAAGGCCACATCCTGTCATTGCAGCCAATAATAATTGAGGACAGCCACCAGCTAATCCGAGGAGCTGGTAGCTCAGCAGCACCACCTGGAGTGGTGGCCACTGGAAGGATTGCACCTGAAAGATGGAGAAGCATTGGACTGATGTCTGCCCTCACAACCAGATAACGAGGGCGTGGGGAAGCTGGGACCAGTTAGCCCTGGTGGAAGGGATGGGTACTGTGATGGGGAGGCAAATGGCACCATTGCCCTGGGGACGGCTGTTGCTGCCAACGAATCCATCTACGGGCCAAAGAAAATGCCCTCAAGGGAGGGATCTCTCAGTCTCTACCTTGGAAGCAAACTATTAAAGGGGGGATTTGAGGGAAAGAGCAGGCTGAAAAAGAACAAAATTGTCATCAATGTACTGCTGAGTGTAGATTGTTGCCCTGGGTTTAGATTTTGGTTGCAGGTTGCAGGCTTTTAACTGTGAATTATGTGAGGAAGGGGGTGAAGTATTTTAACTCAACAGGTGTGATTTTCCTCTCAATGCAGGTTAAATGCAGATCATATCGAACATAAGCCCACTTTCTTTCCACATCTAGGCTCACGTGGATAAGATGGAAGTCTCCTTTACACCATTGCTGAACAGATACTAACCAGTTTTGGGTAGAAATTCCACGAGGAGACAATGCCCCTCATTGTCAGCATGTCCCACAGAGAGATTATAGGATGCACTCATGTGGTCATTCTTCTGAAGCTGGTACTGTCATCAGTTAGTGCTGTAATTCCACACAATTCCCAAATTAGGGATCATGACCAGAAGATAGGCACTACTAAATTCAGTAGTGAATTCAGGAGAAACTGCTTTGCCCAGCAAGTGCTCAGTTAATAGAACTCACTCCCTCCAGAGGTACTTGAGGTGAATGGCATTGATGCATTGAAGAAGAAGATAGCTAAGCATGTGAGGGAGATGGGAATGGAAAGAGATATGGATATAGTTAGATGAAGTAAGATGGAAGAAGGTTTACATGATATGTGATAGCACAGAGCTGTAGGGCCACATGGCTTGTTTCTGCATTGTACATCCAGTGTGAGGAAGTGCAGAGCAAGTTCTTTCACCATCAGCTGACTGTGAGTTGCTTTGATGTGGTCAGTGGATTAAAAGCAAATGTTCTGCTTCCAAGCACCATCATCAGTCACCCTGAAGAGCTAAAACGGGACTGGAATTGTTCACAGACAAGCTGTTTTGTCCTATATCATGAGGCAGGATCTCTTCTAAGTGAATTCTAGAGTTGCTGCCTCGGATTACTCACAGAGCCACATGCTGGAGGAAGCTAGATTATAATGCAATGATTAGTCCAGCAGTGTTTTAAATGTGAATCCATTGAAACATAGAATTCTTACAGTGCAGGAGGAGGTTGCACCAACAACAATCCCACCCAGGTTCTATCCCTGTAACCCCGCATATTTACCCTCATAATCCGACCGACATTAAGGGGCAATTTATCACAGCCAATCAATCTAACCAGCACGTCTTTTGGACGTTGGGAGGAAGCCAGAACACCTGGAGGAAACCCACGCAGATACGGGAAGAACGTGCAGACTCCACACAGACAGTGACTCAAGGCCGGAATTGAACCCAGATCTCTTGCGTTGTAAGGCAGCAGTGCTCATTAAACTCTGCCAGTTGCTGCTAGTCATTTGTGCCCCCCCCACCCATGAGCTTATCAGTGCTCACTGTAAACCTCCAGAGAAATAGACAAAACAGAGAGGAGAATTTAACGTTAAGCGGTACTCGATGCAAATTAAATGTTGTACTGATGTGATAAGCACAGGCTGTGCAGCTCAGTGTACCTAAAACTCTGCTGCTGTCAGATATCAAAATCGAGACCCCAGACTTCATATCCTCAATTTCTTCTACCGATATCCATTCTAGCTGATAGGCAGTAAAAGTAATGGAGTGGGAATGAAGGGATAGCATAACACAATTCACTGTCTACTGCACAGAACCCTTTATAAATACCACTGATATTGGGCACAACTGTTCAACCAGGCAAATGAAAGGTAGGCTGTTTATTGGGTATCATTGACAAAGACAACCTTTATTGCCCATTCCTCGGCTGCTCTGGGGAAGTTTACCATGACCAAACATCTGAGAGGGTACTCCTCCACGATGTGATGTGACATACCTGCAGGAACAGTTTGGGACGGTGGATTGGGTTGTAATGAAGCAGTTGAGGTTTTAATATCAATCCACCAACTTCATGGATTTTTTTTTTTTTGATACCAGGGGGGAATTTTCCCAACGTGCCCGGCATGAGAATCATATTGGGGGAGGAAGGTGTCCTGGAAAGGCCCATTGACCTCGGACAGAATTTTCCGGTTTTGGTACAAACTCGGCTAGAAAATCCCACCCCTGGTTTTTAATTTCCGGACTTATTTTTGAATTGAGTTTGGAGTTCTGAAAGTCATGGTGACTCTGGATTATTAGTCTAAGCTTCTGTTCACTCATGTAAGCAGTGTGTTATTGTATTCAGTGCTACAGGACATAATGGATCTGTTGTTGGACTAGACAAACACTGAGATCTTCAGTTGCTGCAGTAACCAAGCTGTTAGCTCTATGAGTATCATTTGTATCCATTAGTATTCCACATGGTTGGTTAACACAAGCGCTTTGATGATGCCGCAAGCTGTCCATATTATCGACAGGTTCAGAGATTTGGAATGAAACTCAACATTTTAAACAAGTTGTAGGCTGCCTCTGTTGCAAGTTGAAGGGGACAGATTTCTAGTATGCAGCTAAAGACTGAATTGTCCTTTTGGACCAGTGAGGGGCAACCTGGGCTAGTGAGTGGGCTGCATGAAGGGCCCACCTTCATCTCAGTGGGCCGCAAGGTTGAAATGGGACTTGCCACGACCCCATGAATATAATTAAATACGTTAAATACACACCAAATATTTTGCATCGAGTTAGAGAAAGTACTTAATCATTTAGAAAATATTGGAACAACCAACCTCAGCTAGTAAAAACACATTAAATATTTATACTTTGGACGCTGGAGGAGCGCACAGTTCTCACTGTCAATGTTGTGAGCAATGAGCACACACCTCTCTTCATGTATTCTTGCTTTATCACTTCAGTCATACCTTTAAGAAAAAAGATATGTGGACAGTATTCAGCGGAATGTGACAACTTTGTGCGTGGGCAATAATCAACAAAATCTCTCGCGGGCTGCACTCAGGATCCTGATGGGCTGAATGAGGTCCACAGGTCACAGGTCGTCCACTGCTGCTCCAGACCACAGCCTCAGAGTTTCAGCAAGAGTTCCCTTTACAATAATTAAAAACTCCACACATCATCACTAAGAGGCCACAATTGGCAGTCAGGGGCAAATTTGTTATCTGAGATACAGTCGTACGACGAGACTGGATAGACAGGAGTATTCCTCACAGACATTCCCAAACCAAACAGCGTCCAGATTTCTTTCTGCTCCATTTTCTTCTAGATTTTATTTCACTTCAACAAAATTCAGGCAGTTTTTGAAGAATCATTGTAGGAATCTGGGTCTTGCAGAGATGGCCAGCTTATCCCTGGTTACCCCGAGGGGTTTGCTAAAACTGAGTGTTTCACTAAGCCACGTCAGAGAGGAGCTAAGAATAAGCCTTATTTGATGTGAAACTGGAATCGCTTTCCTTCACTAAAGGGCATTTGTGAGCTACTTGAATTTATAACAACAGCCTGACAGCTTCTTGGTCACCTTGACTAATCCTGGCTTATTATTTCTAACTGCTCGTCCTCTTGAAAACACAAAGCACATGAACAAAACCATTCGCTTGGTCCACCCAATGTGAATCCTTCAATAGATGTGTACATCCCGCACTAGAGCAGCCTAGACTGCTTGCAAGGTTGTGTGTTTGGAATTGTGGTGTGTGGTGGGATGGGTTGCAGTCGGGAATCACGGAGTTAACAAAACACTTTTCCCAACGTTTTTTCATGAAGATTTTTCCCCTTTAAAAACAAAAGTCCATGCAGTTTGCCTGATTGGGTCAGGAATTGGCCCTCTTTAACCACACATACTGGACTTATCCTGGTTTATGAATGTTTTCTCTTAAATTTTGCTTGGAATTTTCCAGTGCCCCCGCGGTGAGTTTCTTGATGGCAGAGGTGGTGCAACATTGGCCACTGACGGGAATTTCCAGTACTTCCAAAGCCAATGGCCATTTGCATTGCTCAGCAGCTGTGCTAACAGGGAACTCGCCACGGGGACAGGGGATCGCTGGCAATGACAGCAAGATCTCAGCCCTTCTCACAAATCCCTTCATGCAAATAGGGGGATGCTTTTGACAATAGTAAGGGCCTATTATCTATACACTGGAAAAAAAACAAGAAAGAAGATACATGAATATTAAGCAGAAGCACATCTTAATCTCTCGGTGTGTAGCCCTTCCTGGGCTCGGAGCAATATAATCTGGACCTAGACTGTGCAGTATAATGCTGTACAATCAGGGGTGCCAGCTCTTGAACGAAATGTGGAGCCTGTTCACGTGATAATAAAAGTTTCTAGACCACTCCTTCAGTAGGGACCTTCCCTGCATCCTGGCCAACATTCCTTCCTCAAATACCAAAACAGATCCCATTTTTTTTTCATTGCTCTTGGCAGTGTGCAGACTGACTTGCTGCATTTGCCTACAAAACAACAGTGGCCAGGAGGTTTCATCACATGACTCATCCCCACACTGCAGCCATTAGTCGGACAACTCATCCATCTTTGTGGCATATCGCCTTCCTACACCAAAAAGCAGAACGACTCAGCGATGTTTGTCAGTGCTGCAGCCTTTGCACCCAATTTTTACATCTTGTAAAAAAAAACATCTTATTGTCCTTATGATTTTTTCCCCCCAGGGTCAACACAGCAGAATTCTAAGGATTGATCCTCACTTGCTGGAGAATTGGCAACATCAACAGTGACAATGCTAAACAGAGAATAAATACATTTTTGTAGGTACTTGAGGATACCCAGAACTATAAAACCTGCTATGTAAATGTATTTTGTATTCATAGCTGCAGAGATAATTTTTCATGGGGTGGCATTGAATCTTTGACAAAGTGTTGACTAAAGATTTTTCTTGCTCTTTGCAATGCTGTAAAAGATACCAAATAAGAAATGGCTTAGAAATGTGCCCCAATATAATCTTTGTTGCTAATGACTGAACATTGCTTTGAGTTTTGCTCTTGGATTTTACAGAATCGGGGGAATTACACTACAGCCTTGATTACAGACACAGACTTTTGTATTCCCAGTTATCCTTTCTCCTTCCCAAGGTTAACACATCATGTGCACCTCACAAAAGCTAGAACATAGAAAAACTACAGTGCAAACAGGTCCTTCGGCCTACAAGTTGCAGTGATCATATCCCTACCTACTAGGCTTACCTATAACCCTCAATCCTATTAAATCCCATGTACTCATCCAGAAGTCTCCTAAAAGACCTTATTGAATCTGTCTCCACCACCACTGCCAGCAGCCAATTCCACTCACCTAGCACTTTGAGTGAAAAATTTACCCCTGACATCTCCTCTGTACCTACTCCCCAGCACCTTAAACCTGTGTCCTTTCATAGCAACCATTTCAACTGAGCAGAAAGGTTCTGTTCCTCCATCGCGAATTGGCCATAAAGAGATCCTCAGAGATAACCTGGGATAATTTTCCCTTGTCTCATCTCGGGAAAACACCTTGTTCTTCCTGGCATCTCATCCTGTTTCCACAGATGAAATGACGGATAGCTATGTGGGCACCCATGGGCGCAGGTTTTTACCCAACAGCTCAGAGATATGATGTTTTGTAGCATCAGCCTATTTTATAGCTATCAGCCTATCCATCTTTCAATGTTATGCATTCCACATTAATTCCCTTAACCTAAAACGACAACGGCCTATATCTCTGAGGCTCTGAGCTAAGTTTATGAGATATAAGCGCGTAAACAAGTGGGTCCGCCCCAACAACACATGTCATTCCAGGGGATTTGCCTAAGGTAGCAAATGATCAATTTCCTGCTTTGGCACAGTGGTTAGCACTGCTACTTCACAGCGCCAAGGATCTGAGTTCAATTCTTGCCCCGGGTCACTGTCTGTGCAAAGTTTCGTTCTCCCATGTCTGCATGGGTTCCCTCCAGGTGCTCCGGTATCCTCCCACAGTCTGAAAGACGTACTGGTTAGGTGCATTGCCCTTGTTAAATTCTCCCTCAGTGAACCTGAGCAAGCGCCAGAGTGTGGCAACCAGAGGGTCTTTACAGTAGCTTCATTGCAGTGTTAATATTAATAATAATAATGGAAGCCTACTTGTGCCACTAATAAGTAAACTTTAAACTTCTTTCTATTTGATCCCACGACAGTTTAAACATTCAATCAATTTCTGGGGAATGTGATTTTTAAAAACCAAATCAAAAGGATGAGAATTTGTGAGAAGTGAGAAGCAAGAGGTAACTGAAAGAACAGCAATGGAAATGCACCATTAATAAAATAACAGAGATCCTTAAAACATCTAATGACAGTTCAGATTCTTCACTTATTGAATGAGAGACCATAGATCATAGAATACTACAGTGCAGAAAGAGGCCCTTCGGCCCATCGAGACTGCATTGACCACAATTCCACCCAGGCCCGACCCCCACATCCCTACATATTTTACCCACTAATTCCTCTAACCTAAGCATCCTAGTACACTAAGGGGCAATTTTAAATGGCCAATCAACCTAACCCATACATGTTTGGAGGAAACCGGAGCACTTGGAGGGAACCCACACAGACATGAGGAGAATGTGCAGACTCCACACAGACAGTGACCCAAGCTGGGAATTGAACCCAGGTTCCTGGAGCTGAGAGGCAGCAGTGCTAACCACTGTGCTACCATGCCAGAGCTTCAGATTTAGTGGGTTGGAGCAAAGGTGCAATCTGATGTCCTCGGACATGTATGGTTCATGAATTTGTGTGAACAGTGATTTTCTTTCGCTTTGTTATTTTATGAGACGTCGGCATCACTGGCTGGGCCAACATTTGTTACCTACCCCTAATTGCCCTTGATCTGAGTGGTCTTTTCCACAGGACAGTTAAGAATCAACCACATTGCTGTGCGTCTGGAGTCACGTGTAGGCCAGACTGGGTGAGGATGGCAGATTTCCTTCCCTAAAGGACATTAGTGAACCACATGATTTTTTTCAAAAACTGATGGTTGCCGTTACTGGTGATTTGCACAGTGAGCAGTGGGGGAGTCTGGGAAACTGCATTCAGTCACGCAAAATCTTAGAGAGAATTTAATTTATGGAAACCCTTCACTAAGTTCGAACTAAGAATGCAGTATGGGTTTTCCACAAATAGACTGAGCCGGAAGCGAAAAATATCTCAAACTACTCAACAGTCCATTATGGTTGGGAGAGGGAGATTTGAAGCAGATAAAAGTTCTCTACAGCAAGGATATCCAAGCTTTCATTACTGTGGGTTTCATGAGGGTTTCGAGTGTGCCACATTCTCAGGGTGATTTTTAAATGTGGATAAGGCGGTGAGATTGGGAGCTGTGGGGAATTAAAAGGGAAAAAAATGAAATAGTGCTGTTAATTGTAGTGCAGGCGTTGTAAATATGTCAATCGTACTGGTTAAGTTTCAGATTTAACCTGCTTTGCAGGCTTAGCTGGCCTCCCAGGTTTCCCTGAACTGAGGCCTCAGGGAAAAGACAAGTGTTTTCACAGCATACCCTGCAGGTCAGAGTTGGGGGAAGGGAAGGTGGAGGCGTGTTTGGGGAGAAGGAGTGCTTCCTCTCAGCTACCCAACTTCCCCATAGCACCAGGGTGTGGACAACACCAGCTCTGCACTGCACCCACTGACCACCCCTCAGGGTCAAGTATTGACAACACAGATTGATTCTGTGCCAATAGTCTAAGATTCACAGTGTGGAGCTCAGTCTCTCTGCCACTTTCAGGAAAACACAGGCTTCCGTATTTCTCAGGACAGCATGGTTCTCAATCAATCAAAATGTTGAAATTCCCTCTTGAAGATTTAAGTAATAAAGCTCCCTCCCACCGTCCCTGCCCCTCATCCCTGGACCCACAAGGGTCCCTTTTTCCTCACCTCGATTCAGCTGCTGTGATGATTGAACCCTTACACCTAAACCTGTGGGTCTCAGCATGATTGACATATTGACAGCACGATAGCACAGTGGTTAACACTATCTCAGTGCCAGGGAGCCGGGTTACAGTCCAAAGACATGCTGGTTAGATGCAGTGGCCATGCTAAATTGCCCCTTATTGTCCCACTATCTGCAGGTTAGGGGGATTAGTTGTGGTCAATTGCAGGGTTATGAGGATAGGACGGGAGAGAGGACCTGGATAATATACTCTCTCAGAGAGTCAGTGCAGTCTCGATAGATAGAATGGTCTCCTTCTGCACTTTAGGGATTCCATGACAAATTCTAATGTGTCATTACATTGCAGCCCACCTCCTTCCCAACACTATTTCATTTTATTCCTCGCTTATTCTTCAACCACACCCAATCTCACCCTTGTTTTAAAATGCCCCTGAAATATGAGCATTTATGTAACTCACAAAAACAAAAGCTTAGACACCTGAGAGAACAAAATTCATTCAGCTTTTGTTTTAATTGAATTCTTTCACAGGGTGTGAACATTACTGGCCAGGCCAACACTTGTTGAGTGGTTTACTAGACCATTTCATAGGCCACTCATGTTAGTCAACCATATTACAGCAGGCCTGGAATCACACGTCAGCCAGACCAGACCATCAGTGAATGAGATGGGTATTTACTATCTCATGGTTGTGATTACCAAAATTAGCTAACTAAATTCTAGATTTTATTCACTGAATCCCAATTCCACCAGCTGTCATAGTGGGATTTGAACCCATGCCACAGAGCAATAGCCTGGATCACTGGATTTAATCCAATCGTAATACAACTATACACCATCTCTCCCCATTACCTACCCATTTTCCCCAACTATAATTTCCCCATGTTAATGGGAGGGATTTTACGATCTTCTCAAGCAAAGCTCATAAAATCCTGCCTGAGGCCAATGAAGAATTCCATTCTGTGAACTGTGCCCATCCTGATGCCAGGCGGTAAAATTCCGACCAATGTGTCCAAGTAATCTGAATACACTTTCAATTGTTGATGCAAACAATTCTTGGTGGTCTGATTTAATATTTATACACCAGTGTGGCATTAAATAAAAAAAACCATCTTCAGAAATGGGGCACACTATTAGGCCAGGAGAAAAACGTTTTAGTTTTTTTTAAGCTTGGGGATTGTTGTAACCTATTAACCTTGGCAATAACTGTGACTGAACTGTCTAACTGAATCTGTCACCGCGGTTCAAAGATATTGATGGGTCTCTGAGGAACAACCAGATTCTTCACCATTGACCCTTCCCTGCAGGGCAACAAATCCATCTTCAGCAACCAGGCAGCGAGGGGCACGATTTTCAAAGAATCACTCACAAAACTCATGGCAAGTTCACAAACACTGGGCCGTGACCAATTGGGTAAAGTGGCAACATCCTTTGTCAGATTTACTGATTCGTCGATTTGGATTTAGAAATTGGACAACTCCCAGAAAACCATCTTTTCCAGGGATGGTCAAGAAACAGAAGCAGGAATAGGCCATTTGGCCCTTTGAGCCTGCTCCACTATGCATTGTGGTCATGGCTGATTATCAAATTCTATATCCTGATTTCCCCCCCCAAACCCCCAATATCCCTTGATCCTGTCAGCCCCAAGAGCTAAATCTAATTTCTTCTTGAAATCAAACAACGTTTTAGCTTCAACTACATTCTGTGGTAGTGAATTCCACATATTCACCACTCTCTGGGTAAAGAAATTTCTCCTCACCTCAGTCCTAAAAGATTTATCCCTTACCCTTAAACTGCGATCCCTAGTTCTGGACTCCCCCCACCATCGGGAATATTCCTTCTGAATCTAACCCTGGCTAACCCTGTTAGAATTTTATAAATTTCTATGGAATCCTCTTTCACTTTTCTAAACTCCAGTGAATATAATCCTAACTGACTTAGTCTCTCCTCATATGACAGACCTGCCATCCCAGGAATCAGCCTGGTAAATCTTTGCTGTACTCTCTCTATAGCAAGAACATCCTTCCTCAGATAAGGACACCAAAACTGCACACAATTCTCTAGGTATGGTCTCACCAACACCTCACCCCAACCACATCTCAATAATTAATTTTACAAAATGCGCAGTGACTTTCTCATTCCCCACACACGTTTATTTCATTCAACGTCTGAATTCCTCCCCCCTCACTCCCTTTCTTGACACAATTATTTACGAGTGTAAATGGACAGCACTGGAAGACCTTAAAATTATAACTGGTGCCTGCTTGTCGTGCAGTAGATTCCTGAGGGTATACTGTGGTCATCGTTCTCGTAAACTGTGCTCTGCTGCTGCAGGGAGAATTGAGATACTGCACTGAGCTTTAACAAATGCCTCTTCTGATGAAATTAGGCTGGTTGGTTATAGCCACTGGTTTGTCAATGGGAAGGTTATGAATTAATTTCTCTTAAAAGTTTGAAAAGATCTGGATAGTCAATAAACGAGCTTGTGGTTAGATGAGAAAACTCTCCCATTATATATCTGGTAACAAGCTCCCAGACAGTTCACAATATGCCGAGGAGCAAAGATGATTACAGTAATACATTCACTGACATGTGAACCGTACAGGAATGGGCGGCCAACACTTCCCATTCACCACAGTGTTCCGGTTGGCACAGTACACTTAGATCAAGGCTGTGTTATAAGGGAGTTGGCAACTGCTCCCAAACAGAAGCTGAGCTTCTTTTCCCAGAATGGTGAGATGCTTAAATGATAAGCTACACTTATTAGAACACAAAAGCTAGGTATAATACCAGCTTCTCAGTCTAAGGGGAGAAAATGTGATGGGAGGAGCAAACACCTACCCTTTTTCCATAAAAGTTTTACATTGTGAACAAATGGATCCATGATGCAGTTCCTACACAGAAGCCATTATAACATCATGGATTTAGATCTCTCTGCAGTATGATTTAATATATGAAGTTTGACTAGCTCACAGAAACCTAATCCACACTCTCTGACTTCTCACTCCACAGTGAACTATTTAAAAACTGCACAAAAAACACAAAGAAGTGTTTGCGGAATGACATTAGATGCCTTTGCAAGAAGTGATATTTTGTCTCTCGACACTGCTGAATCTTGCAATCTGGGAATGTGGTGGTGTAACAGAGAAGTAGTCATGGTGTGGAGATGCCGGCGTTGGACTGGGGTAAACACAGTAGGAAGTCTCACAACACCAGGTTAAAGTCCAACCTTGATAGTAAACCCACAAGCTTTCGGAAACGCTGTTCCTTCGTCAGAGTTCTGATTCTCCACAGTCCACAAAGAACTTTCCACACACCTGACAAAGGAACAGCGTTTCCGAAAGCTTTTGGGTTTACTATCAAGGTTGGACTTTAACCTGGTGAGACTTCTTACTGTACCAGAGAGGAACAGGATCCCGGCTGGTGTCACTGGGCTGACGGTGGTGCTACTTGGCTGGTTGGTCGGATTGCTGGGTCGAAGTGCCTGGCTTCAGGCAATCTCCCCGGATTATCAGCCATTCCTTTTCACATCCTTTCTGACAGGCAGCAAATGGTCTCTCTTGATGCAAGAGCAATCGAAGAGCCACCTGCTGTATGCTGCAGCAGAATGAAAAAAAGAGCCATCAGTAAAGAGCAGCCACTTCAGCCTGAAGTAACTGTTGACATCTCTGACTAAATTACTCCATCTCCAGATGGTTCACCCTTTTAACCTCGACAGTAAGATCGAGTGAAAGCCACATTAAGGGCACAATCAATGTTAATGACTGAAGCGACAGTCTCACCCATCATCAGATTGGGAGCTTCTTGTGTGACTCATATGAAAATGAACTGGTAAATGCAGCGACTCGAACAGCAGTGATCGGCATAAAGAAGATGATGCTCGAAGGTTCAACGCTCCATCTGGACACACTGTTCGCCAGTGTAACCCCCAAATTAGGCAATAGATTCTGGCCTATTAAATCGTTGGAATAAAAATAAATCAGCCCGTCTCTCTCTCACCACAGCCGCACAGCAAAACTTCTTTAAAGGCAACTGATTAATTCACAAATTCTCCAGATGGAAAGACCGGGAGTTTAACAAAAAACCAGAAAGAAATCAAATTGACAAAAGGCAGAGGGTTTACTTCTCCCTCACAGAATGATGAACACACACTCACTACGGTCTCTGCAGAAACCATGACAACTGCTGAGAAACATCTGTTTTGCAATCTGCCACCAGGAGAATCGCTCCTTGAAGCTTTGCCGCTTATTGCTCCATTTCTCTTGGTGCTGGTTTTGGAAAGAGAACAATCCAAGCCTAGGACACCATGGCAATATTACCCCTTCAGCACCCACCCTTTAGACCCCCTCCACTCCCTATCCCCCCCTCTACATTCCCTATATTCCCCTCAACATACACCCTATCACTCCCCTACACTCCCCTCCCTAAAAACCCTCCTACAGACCCCTCTTACACCTTCCCTACAGATCCCCTTCATTCCCTATACCTTCACACTCCCCCAAAACCCCCCTCAACACCCATCCTATAAACCCCTCTTACACTCCCCCCAAAATCCACCTACAGCCCCCTCCCTACATCCGCCCTATAGACCTCCCTTCACTCCCTATACCCCCTCTAAACTCCTTGTACTCCCTCAATACCCACCCTGTAAACCCCCTACATTTCCCAAAACCTCCCTACAGTCCCCTCTACATCCACCCTACACCCCTGCCCTACATCCCCTATATTCCCATCTACAACCCCCATAAACACTTGCCCTATAAACCCCCTACACTCCCTCAACACTCGCTTTATAAACCCCCTAACTCTCTGACAACACTGCTACACCCCCTATCCTCCTTAACACCCATACTATAGACCCCCTACATTCCTTAGGTCTTCCTACATTCTTTCAACACCCACTCTATAAACCACCTCCACCCACCTGCATCCCCTCTACAGCCCCCTACACCTATCCTCTCTAGAACTCCTTTCCCCCCACACACCTCAAATCATCCTATAGCCCCCTACATCCCCTCCACCCCCTCTCTATAGCCCCCACACTCCACTACACCCAGCCATGCCACCCCTACACCCACTCCACTACCTCAACACTCACCCTATAAACCACCTACACTCAGTATGCCCCCTTCAACACTCCTCTAACCTCCTTTTCAACTCCCTATATGCCCTCTACAACCTTCCTAAACCTCCTACAGCTCTCCCACCCTCTCTACACCATCTATACCCCTTATGTCCCCTCTACACTTTTTCAACATCCATCCTCTAAACCACATACCTCCTACACTCCCTCCAGCTCCTCTACACCCCCTCTACATTTCCCTACACCCCTCTGCATCCCCTCAACATCTACCCTATAAATCACCTACATCCCCTACACTCCCTTCCACCTCCTTTACACCTCATCTATATTCCTCTACACTCACTCCCTCTCACACTGCTCTACACACCCTATCCTCCTTCTATACCCTCCTAGACATCTTCCCTACACCTACTCTACGTCCCTCCTATACCCACCCCTTACATTTCTCCTACATGTCCTGCCTACAAGCTCTACACCCCCTGTACAAACCGGTATATGTTCAAGTTACTGTATAAAGAAAGATAAAGACTCTGAGAGACATACTTCCTCAATTTTCCATTTTCAAAAACCGCAAGTAAATACATGTTCAATTAGGGGTAAAAAGAAAACTCTGAACAGGATCTTCTGACTCAGTAGAGCAAAAACAGCATAGGCAACAGATCTTCAACTTTCAATGCTTTTCTGTTGTATCATTCATTACGAATTCTTACTATCTCTTCCAATCCTTGTCTCAACACTTCCCGCCATAACCTGTCTCTCTCCAGTCTCCTTACAGCCTCTTATCTGTCTCTCTGCCAACCTGTCACCCCCCCAGCCTCACGGGTCTCCCCCGCTACACATCTGTCTTTCCCCAGCCTTGTCGCCCCCCCAGACTCACATCTGTCTCCCCGCCACACATCTGTCTCTCCCCAGCCTCACATCTGTCTCCCCCCAGTCTCACATCTGTCTCCCCCCAGCCCCACCTCTTGCCTCTACCAGTCTCACTTCTCTCTCCCGTTGCTCTTCAAACATTTTTTCTTCTGATTTAACTCACTTCCAATCAATCGAGTGTGTGAAACACTCACTTGTCCAGGATAAGGACAGCGATCACTGTGATGGATGAAGTCCTCGAGGAGGTAGACAGACCAAATGTCCTCTTAAGCAATTTAACTTGGATTTTTAAACGCTGTAGTAGACCACTTGAATTCCAAGAATTCACCAGAATATTGGAATTAAATTGCGACATCAACTTGAATTTATAACGCACTTTAACATAGTCAACCTTCCCAAAGTGCTTTGGAAGAAAATTATCCAGTAACATTGAACCATAGCAGGGGAGAGATAGATGTCCCAAATCTTCACCAAAAAGCTCAGTTTTAAGGAGTGCCTTAAAGAAGGGCAGAAATCGGGAGGGGGGGGGGTGTTAGGGTTAGGATTAGATTAAATTTGGGAATGTGCAAAGAGGTCAGAATTGGAGGAGTGGATATATTTTTGAGGTTTGTGGGGTTGGAGGAGATTATGAGGGTAGGGTGAGATCAAGAGGATAGAGAATTTTAAAGTGAAGGTGTTACTAAAAACCTGAAGCCAATGTTGGTTAGCAAGCAGAGGTTACTGGGAGCTGGTTCAGACCAGGATATTGGCAATAGAGCTTTGGACATGCTCAGGTTTACAGAGGGTAGAGAGTGGGAGGCTGGGCAGCGGTGAATCGGAATAGTAAAGTGCAGAGGTTACATAAGCATGCAGGAGGATTCAGTAGCTAAGACAGGGGTAGAGATAGGTGATATTACAGAGGTGTAAATAGGCAGGGTGTAGCTGTTTTGTAGGAAGCTGATATCAGAGTCAAACATGATACCAACACCCTGAACAGTGTGGTTACATCTCAGATACTTTCCAGGCAGGAGTTTGGGCCCCAGAGATGGAGTTTCTGATGGGGACTGATGACAACAGCACTGATCTTCTCAATATTGACTCGGAATAAATTTCTACTCATCCTACACCAATGTCAGGCAAAAACAGTTGGACAGAGACAGTGGCCGGAATCTTCCTGTCATTCACACCGGCAGGAGCTTCCTGTCCTGCCAATGGTGACCCCCCCGCCATGCGATTCCCCCTGTGATGGGCGAGGGGAGGCAAATAGAATAGGAAACCCCATTGACAGCAGCGGGAGCAGACGATTCCATCGCCAGCCAATGGAGAGTCACCTTCACAGTTACAAAACACACTATAAAAATCCAGCCCAGTGGAGAGATCGAGAGAGTCGGAGATGGGTTGGAGATGACAGAGGTTTAACAGTGCAATGTACCTCACTTACAAATCTTCATTGGAAATAACAATGGCGAGGAATGTAAATGAATTAACTGACAACAAACTGAGACAAGAGAAGAACTTCCCAATGGGGAATGTGGGGAATCATAAATTCAAAGTTATTTGCTACCTTTAAGTACGCTACAAAATGGATCGTATCTCAAATCACCATATTACACATTTCCAAACGAAATCTATTTAATTTGCAGGACTCATAATATTTGCTTCCAGCATGCTGTTAACAAACCTGTTCCACAGATTAAATACTTGTTCACTGAAATTTTATTCTTGTTGAACACTCTCCAATTGCAGGCTTTGCCCACTGCTTCAACTGTTGTGGGATGGCACGGTGGCACAGTGGTTAGCATCACTGCCTCACAGCGCCAGGGACTTGGGTTCAGTTCCTGGCTTGGGTCACTGCCTACGTGGAGTTTGCACATTCCCACAGGAAACTGCACGAGTTTCCTCCGGGTGCTCCGGTTTCCTCACACAGTCCAAAGATGTGTGGGTGAGGCTGATGGGCCATGCTAAATTGACCCTAGTGTCAGGGAGTATTAGTAGGATAAATATGTGGGGTTATGGGGATAGGCCTGGGTAGGATTTTGGTCGGTGCAGACACAATGGGCTGAATGGTCTCCTTCTACACTGTAGAGATTGTATGAAAACAAAATAACTCACCATGGTTTATATTCTAGCCCCTCTAGAATCCAAAATACAGCAATCATAGCACCTCTCCATCTTCTCATTATCCGCGAGAACATGCCCAATTGATTTAATTGATCTTCCAGCCCTCCAACCCCTCAATCATTCTGGTTGCTCTCTTCTGTTTCCTCTTCATAGCTGCAATATTATTCTGTGGTGAAGCAACCAGGACTGCACACAGTGTTCTCAGTACTGTTGCATCGACAATCTTCAAAGTTGTGGGGCTACCTTACAATGTCAGCACAAAACTGACCTTTCAATAACTCCCAACAACTCATTTGCTTTACTCACTGCCGCCAAGCACACTTATAAAACATCACTTTGTAATTCCCACTTCTGGCACAGGACTTTGTCTGCACGCACACTGGGATAGCTGAGCCAACAAGTGGAAAATTCCTTAATCGAGCTTAGTGCAGAAAGATGCCCCCCTCCAAGGCATTCTGATTTCTTTCCTCCACAGGCCATTAGCTGGATTGTTTTTTTAATAGTCATTTATGAGACGTCATATTATTAAGCATCGCTGGCTTGGCCAGCATTTATTGCCCATCTCTAGTTGCCTGTCAGATGGCGGTGAGCTGCCATCTCAAACTGCTGCAGTCACTAAAGTGTAGGTACACCTACAGTGTGGTTAGGGAGGGAGTTCCAGGATTTTGACCCACTGTCAGTGGAGGAATGGCGATATATTTCCAAGTTGTGTGTTATTGGAAGGGAACCTTCAGGTAATGGTATTCCCAGGTATCTGCTGCTCTAATCTTTCTAGATGGTAATGTGGTCAGATTTGGAGAGTGCTGTTTAAGGATCCTTGGTGAGTCCCTGCAGTGCATCTTGTAGATGGTATACATGGTATCAGTAGTGGAGGATTGAATGCTTGTGGAAGGGATAGCAATCCTGGATTGAGAATCTTGAGTGTTATTGGAGTTGCGCTCATCCAGTATTCTATCATACTCCTGGTTCCTTGTGGTAGACAGTTTTTGAGGGTCAGGAGATAAATTATCTGCCACAGGATTCCTAGAATCTGACCTTCTCTTGTAGCCACAGTATTTGTAAGGTTAGTCCAATTTAGTTTCTTGTCAATGGCAACCCCCCCAGGATATTGATAGTGGGGGATTTGGTGATGATAATGCCATTGAATGTTAAGGAGAGATGGTTAAATCCTCTCTTGTTGGAGATGGTCATTGCCTGGTAAATGTGTGGTGTGAAAGTTATTACCACTTATCAGCCCAAACCTGGATATTGTCCCGGTCTTGCTGCATTTGAACATGAATTGTTCCAGTATCTGAGGAATTGTGAATGATACTGAATATTGTGCAATCATCAGGGAACATCCCCATTTTTGACCTTTCAATGGAAGGAAGGTGCAGCAAGCTGAAGATGGAAGCCATTCAAGTATTTATTTTAATCGTTTGAGTTAGATAACAGACTCCATTTAATCACTATAGGGGATAAGCGAGAGAAAATAAAGATGGGTGTACAAATGGGTGATGGGTGGAAAGTTATTTTCTCTTTCAGCACTTGGCTCATGCAACTGCCTTTTAACAAGAATGGAATGGGCTTCAATATAGGCAATCAGCTTCTTCCAGATTAGGATAATAGGAAGTTGCACTGGGAGCCACTCCCGCAAAGATATCAAAGTTTAACCGAGGGTGTGTTTTCTTGGGGAGTGGAGCTAGCGGGAGTGAGGCACTTCAACATCGCTCTTAATGAACTTGAACTCTGACCCCATTCACTGGGCCCAACCTCCCAGTAGCGAAGTTAACAATCAAATAATTTGACTTACAACTGTCAAGGCCGTCAGTGTTACGATAATGGGTGTGCTTTGAGGGTCAGGAGGTCAATTACCTACCACAGGATTCCTAGCCTCTGACCTGCTCTTGTAACTATAGTATTTATCTGGTTCGCCAAGTACAGTTTCTGGTCCATGGTAACAGGATATTGATAATGGGGGATTCAGTGATGGTAATGCCATTGAATGTCAAGGGATGATTGTTAGATCCTCTCTTCTTGGAGATTATTGATATATATGTAAGTTACATATAGGTTAGGATTGAAATAAAATTTCATTCGGTGTTCGGGGACTGCAGCTGTTTAAGAAGGCAGCTCACTATCACCTTCTCAAGAGCAACTAGATATGGGTAATAAATGCTGGTCCAGCCAGAGATGCCACATCCTGGAAGTTAACTAAAGAAAAGAAGTTTAAGGATTTGAATTCAGTTCTCAAAAAGTCTGGAAACAAAGGTGACCATGAAGTTATAAGTTTGTTATAAAAACCCAACCAGTTCTCTAATGTCCTTCAAGAAGCAAAACCCACTGCCCTTATCTGGTGCAGCCAAATTTGAATGACAAGAGTCAACCTACATCAATGTGGTTGACTCTTGGCCATGTTAAATTGCCCTTTCAGGCAGAGTTTTCCCATCCTGCCTGCCATGGGAATCGTATTGGGCAGGACACAGACTGTGAAAAGTCCGTTGACCATGGACAGGATTTTCTGGTCTTGGGGTAAGTGCAGCTGGAAAATCCCACCTTTAGTTTCCAAAGATGTGCGTGTTAGATGGATTGGCCGTGGTAAATGTATGGGGTTATGGGGATAGTACGGGGGAAGTGGTGGACTAGGCAAGATGCTCTTTCAGAGAGTCGGTGCAGACTCAATGGGCTGAATGGCCTCCTAATGCACTGTATGGATTCTACGGTTCTATACCTCCAGTGCATTGGTTCAAGAAGAAAGTCCATCTTTCCCAGGGCATCTTAGGCTTGGGTAATAAATGTCAGTCTTCAAAGCATCACCCATGTGTGGAGAACAAATAGTTAAAAAGTTTGGTCTCTGAAATTTCTGGTTGACGATTTCAAAGTCAGCTCTGAACACTTTACATCTGGACAGAAAAACCTAAGGAAGCAGTCACCATCCTGTGTTTCGCTAGTCACAGATACTGTCAGCCATTCATGAGTATTCTTTTTGAAAAAAAAATCACTTGTCCAAAATAAAGCTTTTAACCTTAATAAAGCTGACAAAACTCCAGCTCTTGTTGGCTCAAAAGTTCTTTGGAAAGGGTAAAAGAGATGCTCAAATACTCAAGGGTATGAAGGGCCCTTTCTGGTCTTTAACTCATTCTGCTAAATGGACAGCACTCTGAAAGATATAACAAACCGCACCTACTCAGAAACTGTCGAATAGTTGATAGCAAAATATCCAGCTTTTTCAGGGAGGCTGAAGTCTTGAATTTAAACTTTAATAGATGTATTAAAAGATACCGAGAGACAGTTTAATGGGTAAATGTCATCATATTATTGGGAAAAATGTTTTTCTTTGAACGTTTTAAAATTGTTATTTTGTGCATTACATATTTGTTACAGAGCGAAGAAAAATGGGCAAATGTTTTTCTTTCAAAAACCATTTGGCTGATTCAGAATAATGATCGGAACTTTACAGCTCCCCCCATCTCCCCAGACGTAGGATGGCACACAGGAGGGGTGTAAGAGTGAGCACCACGGCAGGGTCGCGTGCCTGCTGCCAACCCACCCCATTTTGGCCAGTTCACCTGTGAACCAATTGAGGCCCTCAAATGGTCAGTTAATGGCCACCTAACGACCTCCTCCCACCACCACACGGGTCTCATGGTGTGGGAAGGCTAGTTTGCTGGAGCAGACGCTTAATGCTTCCATCTCCACCCAATCACCCTGGCAAATCATAGTTTCCCCAACTATCTTATCAGAGCCTACCAACCTGACCCCCAGCAAGACCCCAGACTTACATTTAAGACCAGGTTCCACTGGCATCTCTCTCTCTCTGAGACTGCCTGCAGTTCCCTGCGACAGCCACTGCTCCCAATGGCAGTGTTGGCACATGTGACCTGCTATCCCCTGATTGGTCAGTTGCTCTTAGAGGCAGGGTGGCCCCCTCAAATCTACAGACTGTGAAATGGCTGCGAGGCCAGGAGGCTGAGTGGAGGAGGGCCCACCATTGAGGGGTAGGGCAGCGAGTGATACCATCTGGGATTAACAACCCCACTCACAGAATCCCTACACAGCAGGAGGCCATTCAGCCCATTGAGCCTGCTCCACCCAGGCCCTATCCCTGCAACCCCATGTCTCCCCGACACTGGGGGGGTGGGAGGGGCACAATTTAGCATTGTTGGAGGAAACTGGAGCACACGGAGAAAACCCACGCAGACATGACGAGAATGTGCAGACTCCACACAGACAATGACCCGAGAGCGGAATTGAACCTGGGTCCCTGACACTGGGAGGCCGCAGTGTGTCACTGTGCCACAGTGCCACTCCTGGTATAAAATCTAACCCAGCGTGACAGCAAAATGGTGTGGTTAAATGTGTGTAGGTTTGGATAGGAGTTTAACAATTCTAAATACTTACATACAATATTTTGGACTTAAAAATCCTTTGATGAAAGTATAACACATGAATTAGGGTCAAATGACAGAGAGTATATTCAAAATGTGAAAGTTTAAGAGACAGGTTAACTGACCTCTGATCGACAGAGAAAGAGCAGCAGCCGAATAGCTGGCAGGAGCCATACTTTGACAGACACACGTGAAATTATACTTTAAAGTCAACCACTCAACTAAGAAAAGACAATGCCAAGCTCCAACAATCAGAATGTCAAATCCAAACCTGCTTTGTGGAAAGCAGACCACTCACCACTGATTTATGGGCAAAAAAAAATCTGATTTAGACTATTTATGTCTCATTTTTCAAAATGTAGCAATGGTGCACACATCACTGCCACTAAAATGTCACATTGCCTTTGTTCCATCACCTCATTTCGTGCCTTGAAACCTTAACAGTAAAAGACGTGAACAATGCTGAACTTCATTGTAATTAACAAACCAGCCACTTGACTTCTGGATTTTAATAATACACGGAATAATCCCGGGGATTTAATTCCCAGCTCTATCAGAGTGGGCTGCACTCACACAATGCTTGCAGAATCGAATCTCTGCTTCATTTCACGCTGAGCTGTCTCGTGTCGGCAGTGATGAATTACAATTAACAGGTTCGGAGATTTGTACAGCATCAAGTAGTTGTCCTGAAACAGCCGGAAAGATCCAGGTCTGGGTCTGCCCTTTCCAACACCCCAGTCAAGGCAGCTGAAGTTCATCACCTTAGGAGAACCCCAGTGGGGAAGGTCAGCATGGATCAGAGTCTGGACCCGCTTCTAATGCCTCCCACTCCTAAATCCCCAACTCACAAATGAGTAGGATTCGAATTTGGGTGGCACAATGGCACTGCTGTCTCACAGCGCCAAGAAACCGGGCTCCATTCCTGGTTTGGGTCACTGCCTGTGGGGAGATTGCACATTCTCCCTGTGTCTGTATGGGTTTCCTCCAGGTGCTCCGGTTTTCTCTCTCAGTCCAAAGATGTGTGGGTTAGGTGGATTGGCCATTCTCAACTGCCCCTTAATGTCATGGGGACTAAATGCACGGGGCTGTGGGAATAAAGGTGGGATTGTGGTCAGTGCAGACTCGATGGTCGAGTGGCCTCTTTCTGCACTGTATGATTCTATGAATTGCATTTTACGATGTGTCCTGAAGTGTCTCGGTCTTGAAGGATTTTCTTCAGTCTCAGGATGTGGGCAAGACTGGCATTTAGAGCCCATCCCTTGCCAGCTGGGGAAAGGCAGTGGTCTGCCTGCTGATGATAGGAGGCAAGGAATTCCAGGGTACTTCCCCCAGCAGCGATGAAGGAAAGGCAAACATATGTCTTAAGGCAGGCTGGTGTGTGCCTTAGATGTAACGTTAGAGTAGAAATTCCAAGTGATAAGTGAACATCTGGGTGCTAAATTGTATTTGTCTGCCTTCCTGTGTGTTTCTTTTTCATTTGTACATAGTGTATGGGCATCATTGTCTGTGCCAACGTTTAGTGCCCATCCTTCATTGCCCTTGATTTGCTAGGCCATTTCAACAGGTATTTAAAAGTCAGCTACGTTGCTGTGGATCTGCGAGTGTGCACGATTTATGTTTAAGCAGATTACTGTCTATGTAAGGGCACCCACACAGTAATGTATTTGCCCCCACACTTACTCAGTATTTCTAACCTTTTATCTTGTCCAATTCAAGGAACAACTGATCTGACTACTTTCCAATGCAATTTAAAATTAAAATACAAATGTAAATAAATCCACCAGTAAAACGGTGAGACAGAGTTAGTCATTAACACCCTGCATCTCATTCCGCACTGCCACTTACTTATCTACAAAGGCAGATCAAATACTAACAAACTAAAGTATTCAAAAGTAACCAGAATAGATTTTCCGATGTTGTTTCTTGTCAGTTAAGTCTCTGTATCTGGTAATCAAAAAATTCACCTTACCGAAATTTCAGTAGTAACACCACTGAAATTTCTAAAATGTCTGCAAGGAAAAGGGTTAAAACCAAATAAGGTATTCTCTTAAAGGCTGGACACAGCCAAAAGGGTGAGGAATTATTGTGAGGAATCAGAAATGGCGGAGATACTGAACAAGTCTTTTGATCCAGATTCTCGCTATGATGGAGAGACCCTCTGTTCTGGCGAAAATCCCAGAAATGTCTAAAAGTCTCACCCCGAACACAGCGTGTTCCATTTTCACAGGGGCTGGTCTGGAGTTGACCCAAAGTTCACACGTCTGCTGGGGCAGCTGGTAATTTAAATCACTCATTGCCTCCACTAAATAGGACTTCTGGTCGGCCTGGAGTGAGAATCCTGGAGTGAGAATCCCGGAGTGAGAATCCTGGAGTGAGAATCCCGGAGTGAGAAGTGTAGACCTGGTGAAAGGAGATCTGAGCTTGATGCATTCATTTGGCTAGCCAGGGTATCTCTTTTAGGGATGAGGATATGGTTCTAGGACACCTTTGGAAAGGTAAGGCATCCTCTGGAATCATTGAAACTGAATATGAATGTATCTTTTTATGCATAAACTTTTGGGATTGCCAGGCTGCCAAAGAATGGTCAAATTATAGTCAAGTTGTCAAGGGACTGTCAAGCTGTCAAGGAGAAGTCAAAGGATACGAAGTGAATCGGCATTGAGAGGAGTAAGAGCAAAGAGTGTTGGGTGCAGGGCATAGATTGGTATAGTGGCTGTAAAGGGCCATGGAGATGTGGGGGGCATAGAGACTGGTGGGGGAAGGCAGAGGGGCATGTATTGGGATACTGGGTGTGAAGGGTCATGAGCACTGTGGGTAGAAATGGCATGGATTGGGATGAGGGGGGTGAATGAGGGAGGATGAAAGTTGGAGGGATTTTAGTAGTACAGAGATAGACCTTCTGTCCAAACATCCTCCCCCCACCCCTCCCGGTGCAGTTGGCAGCCTCATTCAGAGGGAAGCAGGCCCGGTTTCTAATCCAGCCATCGCTCCTGGAACAAAGCTCTGACCAATGGGTGGACAATTTTAAAGGAATCCCAGTTTAGAGAGCTGGGAATTCACCCGCTCCTCTGCGCTCAATCCGGGAGCAAAAATCCAGCCTTCATTTCTGTCTTCGTAGTAAAAAATACCAGAAATAGAGCATAACCTAGGGGCTAATAAAAGTGAAGAAATTAAATTAATTAACGTCAGCAGAGAAAAAGTCCTGGAGAAACTTAACGTACTGAAAGCCGACAAATCCCTAGGAGCCAATGGCCTACATCCCAGGATTTGAAAAGATATCGCTGCAGAGGTAGAGCATAAGCTGGTCGTAATTTTCCAAAATTTCTGCAATTTTTGAAATTGATTGCAAATTATTTCCTGTAACAGAGCCATATGAACAGGGAGGGAAGTACAGATCAGTTAGCCTGACAGCAGTCACTGAGAAAGTGAAAATGAACACACACACACCCCAAACACAGGTTACACGCAACACACACCCCCCAACAGCTTTACACACACACACCCCCCAACAGGTTTACACACACACACACACACACACAATACAGGTTACTCGCAACAAACACACACGTTACACGTTACACACACACACACACACAGAAAAGGACCCCACATGATACATGCACAGCCACTTAGACACAAGCAACACATTCAATGCAAATACAAAAATTCAGCATATCAATAAAATATGCAGATGTGTACAAGCAAGCTTTGATAAAGGATCATCTGGACTCAAAATGTCAGCTCTTTTCTCTCCTTACAGATGCTGCCAGACCTGTTGAGATTTTCCAGCATTTTCTCTTTTGTGCACAAATATATATATAAACGCAAAAACTACTCACATAAAACACATACCATTGTTTGACTGTAAACACAAAAGTTGTCTTTTGTCCTTATCTGACACAAAGCCAATGGTTGCCTTCTGCTCTCTAAATAGTTTCTGCATCAAATACTTTAAAGGTAGTTGGCCCACAGGAACCAATTACTCATGAACTCTCAATAAGAGGCCTGTTCCAGCTGTATAAGGGTTCAATGGGTCACCTCACAGACATTAGCTTCAGCTCACAATCCTTACCTTGCTTCAAACACATGGCAACACAGCTTTCGTGCTGAACCATCACCACAGATCTCAATCTGAAGATGGATCTCCCCTTGGACTTCTTCATCGGGGTCAATCTCACTGAGGCTCATCCAACTGTCTACACCTAGACAAGCAAAGAGAAATAGTTCAGAGGATTGCAGTTTAGGAAAAACAAGATGCCGAGCTCATAGCAACAGAAGGAGGCCATTCAGCCAGTCAAATAGATCATGGTTGACCTGCATCTCTACTCCATTTTTAGTATCATAATTTCATAGAGACAATGTCATATTGACAGTAGGTTATTACAATTGGCCTTGCCTTGTAAATCAGAAATGCTCCCCATCTACACATTAATAATTTAAAATTAAAATTTATAACTAGAGTTTGTCAATTTAATTTTGATATTTTCATCCAAAGTAGCATAAACAGATTACAAACACATGCATATATGCAAAACATACACTTGGAAGTCAGATTCTACATTAGGAAAATTGTAAATTGTGCGTGGGACAAAATACAAGTGCTGGTGCAGGTTTTCAGAACTCTAAGAAGAAAATCCTCCTTGGAGGGTCTGTGACCACTAGGTGCTGTAGGTATGTTTTTAATGTAGTGATTTATTGTAGGCATCCTTTTGCACATCTTTATATCAACCATGAATGCAATGCATCTCAATACTTTTTCCATTGGAAAAAATGTTTCAATGCATTATAAAACATAAAATAAAGATGGTCTATCAGCCTCCACTGTCATGTTTTGTGCTGTAATTTAAATTGACTGACAGCTCTGGTTGTTTTAAAAAAAACTGCTTTTGGAAATTGAAAAAACTTCTGTCCCTGTTCCTCTCTGTTGATTGGAGGGCAATCTGTTTTGAATGGGACACCGTACTCTTCTGGCAGTTTCAGGCAATGTAACTGAAAGCTTCTGTTATGGCAGATGCAGCCATTATTAATGTTTGGCTGGCATTCAAAAGATTATTGATCTAAGAATGATTGACATTTTTAAAAGGCTCTAAAAACAGGAAGTGCCTTTGATGTAGTCTTTTATTTGCTTACATATCTGATACAGTGTCAGAGGTGCTTCTGATCATTCATTACTCTATGGTCCCATCTGGCCTCTCAAATAGAGGCAACAGATCCCATGAGATTAGTTGAAGAAGTGTTGGGGTGAGGTCCCCTTTGCCTGTAACCAACAAAAACATTCCAGCTATTATCTCTCGCCTCTTGGTGGGACATTGGTGTGTGAAAATCTGCTGCCATTACACTTGACTGCAGTTTAAAAATAGTGAATGTAAGACACAACCAAGAAATCATGAAAGGGTACTGCTGAGAAGCAAACTCTTTCCTCTGATCTTTCCTGGGTTTAACCCTGTTGTTTTTTTTCAATCCCATTGTTTGGCCAACAAGCCGGTGATTGAATGCAATAAGAACATATTGGCAGTGGCTGGCTCACGCAGGATGCACTGTATTCAGTTATGGTCCTGAACTGAAAGTACAAAGATGCTAATTTTATTTTTCAACCAATCCCAATGGAGATACACTCCACTGAAACCTCTGGAATAAACATAAAAAACACTCACCAGCAACAAAACTTCTGTTTGATGAAGTTATTTAAAGCTTATTTTATTAGTGCCACAAGTAGGGTTACTTTAACATTGCAATGAAGTTACTGTGAAAATCCTCTAGTCACCACACTCCGGCGCCTGTTCGGGTACACCCAGGGGGAATTTAGCACAGCCAATGTACCTAACCAGCACATCTTTCGGACTGTGGGAGGAAACCAGAGCACCCAGAGGCAACCCACAAAGACGTGGGGAGAACGTGCAGATTCCACACAGATAATGTGGAAGCTGGGAATTAAACCCGGGTCCCCGATGCGGTAAGGCAGCAGTGCCAATCACTGTGCTACTGTGCCACACTCTGTGTACTCTGGTGAATTTAAAGCCACGAGGAATTATCCCCTGTTTTTATTTCATTAAAGAAAATAACCACATGGATTTAATGTTAAAATGTGACCAAATGAATTGAATGAAGAAATTTCATTAGGTGGATAGAGGCTTTATATTAAAGACTTCTCTGGAACAGTGAGAGGTTCCATTAAGTCTCTGTTAGTGAGAGGATGGGATAATCATCCTGTGTGAAAAAAATATCTGAAATCACATAATGAGCACTGGCTGCATTTCTACGAGTAACTGCAGATAGCAGCTTAGAAAAATGGACGTAAAAAACCTGAAAGCCAGATATTTGGCACCATAAAATAGTTCATTAGACTGAATTTTTCAGGTCTTTGTTGGGGGGGGAAGGAGTATAAACGTCTTCCAGCATAGAGGTTTACAGCATGGAAACAAGCCCTTTAGTCCAATTTGTCTAAAGGTGCAAAAGGGTCCAGAGGGCAATTTTTTCACAGAGGGTGGTGAGTGCCTGGAACAAGAAGTAGTAGTAGAGGTGAGTACAATTTTGTCTTTTAAAAAGCATTTAGATAGCTACGTGGGTAGCATAGAGAAATATGGGTGAAACAAGGGCAACTGGGACTAGCTTAGTGGTTACAAAAAAGGGTGACGTAGACAAATTGGACCAAAGAGCTTGTTTCCATGCTGTAAACCTCTCACCTTTAACTTATGCTCTCTAGTTTTAGACTCTCCTACCTTTGGGAAAAGATGTTGACTATCCAGCTAATCTGTGCCCCATATTATTTTATAAACCTCTATAAAGATCACTCCTAAGTCTCCAGAGAAAAAAGTCCCAGTTTATCCAGTCTCTCCTCATAACTCAAACTATCCTAGTAAATCTTTTCTGCACTCTTTCTAATATAAAAGTATCCTTTTCTATAATAGGGTGACCAGAACTGTACACAGTGTTCCAAGTGCGGCCTTACCAATGTCTTGTACAACGTCAACAAGATGTCCCAATTCCTGTATTCAATATTCTGACCAATGAAACTAAGCATGCTGAATGCCTTCTTCACCACTCTATCCATCTTTCTAGGAGGTGTGAAGCCGCACTCCTAAATGTCTTTGATCTGTAACTCTCCCCAATGTCCTACCATTAACTGAGTAAGTCTTGCCCTGGTTTTATCCTGGGTATCACCTTGCATCTATCTAAATTAAACTCCATCTGCCATTTATCAGCTCACTGGCCCAGTTGATCAAAATCATATTTCAATCCTAAATTATCTTCTTCACTGTCCACTGTGCCACCAATCTTGGTGACATCTGCAAATATCAACGGCAGGAATGTTCGCAACTTGGATACCCACCCAAATAGGTATCTGATGAAGGGTCTGTGCCAATGGTTACAGACATCCTAAAGATATCTGAAGTTAGTCCATCCCTTGCACCCCATTCTCACAAGAGTTGAATTGTGAAAGTTTAAAGTAGAGTTGAATCACAGCAGGAATTGAACTGAATTGCAGAACGGGCTCCAGAGGATGAATAATCTACTCCTATTCCTTAAACATTTCCTCCAGAGGCAGGCAGAGCTGAAAACAGCAATGTTTTTCACTACCCAGAAGTGTGACAACTGTTACAGATGGAGTCGGAGGGAGTATGAAAAATACAGGCGGTAGTTTAGACCCAGTTCTGATGGGAGTGTGGGGAGGATTGATGCCCGGCTCCCGCTGGAGTGGTGGAAGTTAGTTCAGAGGGGATTAGATAGCCAGTGATTTATGAGCATCGGACAATTGCTGGGATTTCTCCATGAACGTCTGTTTTTGCCCTTTTTTTAAAGAGCCCCCAAAGCCCAGATAAGGTCCCATGCTCAGAGTTATTAGTCACGGCCAACTGAAACTAGATAATGTTCGACGACAATGGCAGAAAAAATTGGAACCTCATAGGACAAGGATGCAAGGGTCCATCAGCGAGGGGAACTGGATTTGCTCTACAATCGAGTGGACGGCAGTGAGAACTATGTGTTCATTATCCTCTTGATATTGTCCATTGAAATTAAAAAATGAAATTAAAAAATGACAACTGAAAAGAAACACATCATGAGATCTGAACAGAAAATCTGCCCTTAGATAAATCGACTACAGTTAAGACCCAGTGTCCTAGCCCAGCCACCATCAGTTGCTTCATCAATCACCTTCCTTCCTTCAAAAGGTTTGAATTGGGATGTTTGCTGATGATTGCACAATTTTCAGCACATTTGCAACTCCTTAGATACTGAAGTAGTCGGTGTCCAAGTGCATCAAGACCTGGACAACGTCCAGACTTGGGCTGACAAGTAGAAAGTAACATTCAAGCTGCACAAGTGCCAGGCAATGGCTACATTCAAGAAGGCAGAATCTAACCATCACTTCATGATGTCCAATGGCATCATGATCGCTGAATTCCACCAATATCAATGTCCTGTGGGAAACTATTGACCAGAAATGGAACTAGACTTGCCACATAAACATAGTGGCTACAAGAACAGGTCAGACCCTTGGAATCCTACAGAGTAGCTCCCTCCTGACACCCAAAGCCTAGCATGCAGAAGTCAGGGGTTTGATGGAATACTCTCCACTTGCCTGGATGAGTGCAGCTCCAATAACAACTCAAGAAGCTTGAGACCATCCAGGACAAAGCAACCCTGCTTGATCGCTGCCCCTTCCACAAACACTCAATGCAACCACTACTGATGAATAGTGAACAGCAACGAGCACCATCTACAAGATAACACCGCAGGAACTCAACAAGGCTTCTTCGACAGCACCTTCCAAACCTAAATCTACTACTATGTAGAAGGACGAGAGCAGCAGGTACTGGGAACACCACCTCCCGGAGTGTGCTCCCCTCCAAGTTACTCACCACTTTGACACGGAAATATATCATTGTTCCTTCACTGTCACTGGGTCAAAATACTGGAACTTCCTCCCTAACAGCACTGTGGATGTACCTAAACTTCAGGGACTGTAGTGGCTCACTGCCAACTTCTCAAGCAATTAGGGGGTGGATAATAAATGTTAGCCCAGCCTGCAATGCACACATTTCAAGAATGAATTGAAAAAACACTCAAAGCTGTTTGTGAGGATGTACTTACAAATCTTGCTCTCCAAGGTTGTGGGTCCAACACTTAGCTCAACATTACAATGACCCTCCCATCTAAAGAAATATAAAAGACATTTTCTGTATTTTGGGCCGATGTTAGACCTAAACTCACTCAAATTTCTCTGAGGAATAACACTGCAAACCCTGCCATCTGCATTTCAATAGGTCATCAGTTTTAAGCACTTAAACCCAGTTTCAGCAATAAAAAAAGCTCTTAGCCACTTTTTGTTTTTTTTTCCCCAGTAATTCATCATTTTATATTCAGTTGACAAAGATCATCCTTGTTCCTCCGACACAAATTGTGCTTAAACGCTGTACAACATAATGACTGCATATTTCTCCGGGGAGAAAAAGGGTTCGCATTTCTATAGCGCCTCCCACGAGAGGTCCTAAAGCCCTTTACAGAAATTAGAAGTGTAATCACTCTTGTCATGCAGGTAGCCAATTTGCACACAGTAAGATTCCCCCCCCCCCCCCCCCCCCCCCGCGCGCCAAGCAGCAAGGATAATGGCCAGATATCTGCTTTTAGCAATGCTGGTTCAGTGATAAAAGCTCCCAACGCCAACTGTTCTCCAAATTGTGTCTTCGGATATCTTGAGGGGGCAGATGGAATTTCAATTGAACAATCTCATCCAAGCGGCAGCAGCTCTGACAGCGCACTACAGATCTTGCTCTACTCAGCTGACAAAATGGCGACTGGGATCCTGTGTAGGCTCCGACTTACATTACGAGATGACTTCCAACATGGAATCGATGGGCTGTCTGCTGGGGTAGGCTCACGGGCAAATTTGGAACGGAATCTGGCTGGTAAGTTTATCACCTCTCAGTTCGGGTACTCCCAGCATACTTTCAGGCCTAGTGAAAAATGTGCTCACCACATCCCCTTTCCTCGCCTTTCCCTGTCCTCCCCGGGTTGTCCCCCCAGCTCCCGCCAAGCATCTCGGGCTAACCAAGTGACCCACTGTGGCCAATAGCCACTTGTTACAGCACGCAGCGAGGTACTGAAAAATAGATCCTCTTATGAGAGGAAGGATTGTAAGTTATGACAATTGCCTTGAAGCATTAACTTTGGGTTTCAGCTGTACTTTTTTTTCCTCCAGTTGCGCGCTTCGCTGACGTTCTGTGAGTGGGAAAAGCAACATCTGTGTGGGGCACCAGCTTAGGAAGGGCTCCGAGCAATGTGAGAATCTGCTATGTCAGAACAACACTCTCTAATCCTCAGCAACGTTGCTCCAAATCAACACTGGCATACACAGTTTCAATAATTTAGACAATGATTCTACCCTAAGCCTCAGTGGCTGCAATGGGAAAAACACTATGAAGTCCATTTTCTTTTCATGTTGCGTCTTTTTACCCCGGCGTTTAAAGCCAGTGTAAGGAGGTGGAAGGAATCCAAAAGCATGGGAACAGGAATCCTGTGAAATATCGGCTGTGTTTTGGGAAACGTCCCAGATGACAAGTGTCTCCAAATAAATTGTCGACAGGTTTGACAGCCACTTGAGTTTTCAGGGCTTGTTTTATGAGAGGGTATCACACTCGCTCTGTGGCCATCTCTATGTTTAATAGTGATTCATTGCTCTGAGCTGTTCTCTCACTCTCGCATTGTGTAAACATCACAAAATCATTCCTCACTCCAAATCACAAACTCTGCTCTGTGTCTAGTCCATGATTGTTTCACTGGCAGCACACCTCTTTTTCCATGAATCGCTACCAAAACAATTCTGTTTTCCATTGGATGTGTCCAAGAACTATAGCTCACATTGGGCATATTTATTTTTTTAGAGCAACACAGCACGGGAAACAGGCCCTTCGGCCCAACGAGCCCGCGCCGCCATCATAACTTTATAGTAACAATTCCATTTTCCTATTCTAATTTTAGGTTATTCCTAATATGGAAGAATCTCAATATAGGGACAATTTGTTTCCCAATCAGCCTAAGAGCGAATTTTTGGGATGTGGGAGGAAACCGGAGCGCCCGGAGAAAACCCACGCAACCACGGGGAGAACGCGCAAACTCCCGCAGACACCGGCCCAATTCCAAGTGTCTGCACAGCTACAGCGATAGTCACTGAGCTGTCATGGTGCCCTTCAGATGGTCCAGATAAAGCACTCATTTACGACATGAAGCACCAGGCAACCCATGAATCAACATCCAAGAGCTGTCCTCGCACCACCTGCCGAATGCATGCTCCTTGTTGGTCAAGTTGGACCGAATTACCTGTGGAAAAAAAAGTCATAGTTAAACAGTCCTACTATATCCCTCTATCTGCATACCGCTCATGTGGCTGTCCAAGAGACCCTTAAACAGCCCTAGCACTTATCACTGATGTCATGTATTACAGACACAGGGGATTGTCAATTTGAAACCTGAGAACTCACAGTATTACTAGGGTCACTCTAACTTTTCACTAACTCAGTGTCAAATTCAACACCCTAGACATGGAACCCCTAATCAGTAAAGGTTCTGAACCCCAACCCCCACCACCACTGTACTAATCCAAACAAAGATGTTTGCAGGTTTGGTAGGGTGACCAATAGACATGAATTGGGGCTCTATTTCCCCACCCCAGCCAGACAGTAGTGTCAGTTTGGAGTCGATGTCATGATGACTTCCAACAGCCAATTCACTCTTAAAATTAAACGCGTTAAAATGTGGTCACTCTATGCAGAGTTGTACCCAGCAAGTGCCAGTCACTGAGGACAGACCGTCAACTGTGGAAATGTACGCTGTGTTGAAAATGCCGAATTTTATGATTCATATGTTGTCAGAATGTAACTTTCATTTCTGAGGAAGTTAAAGCTGTAAATGCAAGGTAACTGAAACTCTGGAATTCAGAAGTTACCAAATCACACAAAATACTTTCCCATCAGAGATCCTTGTAAAGTTAAAGTTAGAAGGGCGGGAGCCACAAAACAGCCAGCGGGCCCTGTGTGCTAAGTTTAAATAACAGTCTACATGTTAGTGAATGAATGAGTAACCAGGTAAGCAAATGAATGAGTAAACGGGGAGAAGGGTAAGTTGGTAGGCATCAGGTGTCCAGGCTAGTATGTCGGGACCGTTCAAAATCTCCAAATCTAACTCAGAGTCGGAGATTTTATGCAGGGTCTCAGGGAGCAGAATTGCAGCTTTCCAGGGTATTCCCAAGAGCTTCAGTTTAGTTTATGTAGTATATTTATTTTGTCAAAGATAGGCTTACACTGCAAAAATGTTACTATTGAAAATCTCTAATTACCAGTTAATTAATCCACCTAATTAATACATCTTTTGGATTGTGGGGGAAAACCAGAGCACTTGGAGGAAACCCACAGAGAACACAGGGAGAACGTGCAGACTCCGCAGAGAATGACCCAAACCAGGACTTGAACCTAAGTCCCTGTCACTGTGAGGCAGCAGTGCAAACCACTGTGCCACCAGGTCCGCACGTCAGGTCTCCTTCCAAAAAATCCCTGACATGTATCCCAAGTCATAAGACCAGTCTCCAACATTCTGGAGACTAGCTGACTTAGCCCAATGTCTCCATCCATCCCATAGCACACCCATCCCCTCCAGCTCTTCCCCCTCACTACCCTGGGGGGAATTGATGAAAAATCTGCAGAAGTTGAACTGGGTGCCACCTTTCACTTGGTTTCAGAGTGTGGAGTGTCTGACGTCTATTGGCTTACATTTACTGTGTACTTACTGAGAACGTTAAAGTACAAGATAAAGTTGTAACTTGTGTAACCGTTACAAATCTTTACCCAAAGGGTAGTTCGGGAGTGGAATGCCCTGCCTGCAGCAGTTGTAGATGCGCCAAGTTTGGTGGCGTTTAAGAGGTTAGTTGATAAGTATATGGAAGAGAAGGGAATGGTTTAGTTTGGAGGGGCATTGCTTTTTATATTGGTCGGCGCAACATCGAAGGCCGAAGGGCCTGTTCTGTGCTGTAATGTTCTATGTTCTAAATCTGTAAAGATATAGCTGGAGTGACGTATAGTTCACCTTTTCTCATCTAATAAACGTACTATCCTTCAGTTACAAATTCATCAACAGTCCTGTGACTCTCTTCATCCATGTGTCCAAACAAAAAAAAAGGTTTGGATCTACCAAACCTGTAACAGTTTGTGGCTGGCCTGCTCGAATATTACCTTTCCTGATTAAGGGCCCACCTGATGTGTGGGGGGAGTTGGGGGGGCAGGAAAGGAGAAGGATCTCCTCGCGAACCTGCTCCTGGGAATGGCAAGGCCTTCCATCTACACATCCAGGCAGCGGGCGATTGAGGGGGTCATCCAACCGGTCAGTCTACCACAGCTACCAGGTGTCCCTGGAAAGGTAGCATGTGATGTCAGAGGGCACCACTGACTCCTCCAGTACCCCCTGGCCACTGTAGTGACTGGGGTGTATTATTGACCTCTTTAATCACATTTTAATTTGATGTTTTAAATTTCCTTTTTGCTCTTTTTTTCATTTCAGGCTGTTTCCTTCCTTTTAGAGAGTTGCCCATTTCGAGTTGTCCCTTAGTTAAGTTGATTTTTGGTTGGACACAAAGGGATGTTCCTGATTAAGTGCCCAATTGATGGTTCAATCAGGGAGCCCCATGCCCTGTAAATAGGAGAGTCAGTTCCTCTGGCACCCCGGATGCAGACTGCCCAGTGAGAGCACTCTGTATTGTGTTGTTGGTTCTGATGAAGCAATTTTCATCTTCGAGGACTTATTACAGTTTCACTCTGGGATCTGACTAGTCTAATAGTAACTTCAGCTGGGATTGTAAAAAAACATGGGTTTTTTTTTTAAAATGTGTTGCAAGATATTGAGGGTGTCTGAAATAAAAATCTTTTAAATATTCGGGAAACACTCAGCAAGTCAGGCAGCAACCGTGAAGAACATTTTCTCTCTCCACAGAGACCTGGTGAGTATTTCCGTATTTTCTGTTTTTATTGAACATTTTCTCTTTTCTCATTGTGTACTCTGAAACTGTGTTTAATTTCTCTATTGAAATACAGAAATAGCAAAGAACTGACAGTCATCTCTTTTTAATGTTAAATATATATTTGAGAAAGTTTCTTATTAAAAATATCCAAGCAATCAATAGATATAATATATTTCATAAAATATACATGACTGACTGTACAGTCATGTAACGGCCTCATAAAATGTAAGAATCTTTGTATTATTAAGCTATTTCTTATAAAAATGCATGATAGGGCAACATGTACAATGGCAATGGATTTATAACAATAAATGTCAATATATTTTCCTCAGAATCCAATATAGACAATATTGAAGATAAAGAATCTTCCACTCTGACTTTAGCAGACTGGTGAAAGCATCTGTGTAATTGTTGTATTGTCTTTCAGATCTCTAGAATCACTGCTTAAAGCATGAAGGAAGGCTGAGGGGTGACCTGATCAAGGTGTACAAGAGGGACAGAGTGGATAAGAAGCAGCTTATCCCCTTAGTTGAAGGGTCAGTCACGAGGAGACACAGGTTCAAGGTGATGGGCAGGAGTTTCGAGGGGGATGTGAGGAAGAACTTTTTTTTTTACCCAGAGGATGGTAATGGTCTGGAATGCACTGGGAGGGTGATAAAGGCTCCTTTAAAAAGAGCACTTGGCAGATCCTAATGTTCAAGGCTATGGACTAGGTGCAGACTCGATGGGCTGAAGTATGATTCTATTTGTTTTGGCATTCTGGGAAAAGAGCAGGATTTTTCTACCTTGGCGCTGGGTGGGCATCATCTCATGGGAAACATGGAAATTTGGCCATTAAAAGTCAACACCTCTCCAAATTTTCCCATTTTGCCTATGACGATACCCGCCAATTAGGGGCCGAAACATCCCGCCCTATACATTTGTTCATGAGATACATTGCTTCAACCTAAACTGTACGTTGATCAAAATATCTTATGAAGAAAACCCTTTCCATTTGTATAAAAAAGACAGCATTGATAGAAAGACTTGCATTCATGTCACACTCGCCATGGTCACTGATGTTTCCTGGGGGATGAAATCCTAATACTATAATCACTTTTAATGCAGAGGATCAGGGCAGCCGCTTGAATACAGCAAGATCCCGCAAATGGCCAGATAATCTGTTTTCCTGGCATTGATTAAGGGATATGTACAAGACCACTGATCAGAAAACTGCCTTGATCTTCAGAATAACACAGTAGGATTTTTTTTACATCCACTTGAGAAAGCTGAGAGGGTTTCAACTCCCTCATAGACAATGGCGGAATTCTCCGATTCTGCCAGCAGTACATCCCCCGCCCCCTCCACTGCCATGGGGTGACGCCAACAATAATTCCCAGTGACAGTCACGGGACCAGAGAATCCCACCATGAGCAAAGTACTTCCTACTGGCAGGAAACACACAGACAGGAGGTCAGAGAATCTCACCCACATCTCAGATGGTGTAGCCATCCTTCAGTATTGCACAGAAGTTGTAGTCTGAAGGTATAGGGTAAACCACTTAGGACTGAGGTGAGGAGAGTTGTGAACCTGTGGAATTCATTGCTACAGAAAGCAATTGAAGCCATATGCATTGCTTGTTTTCAAAAAGGAGTTAGATATAACTCTTGGGCAAAGGGGATTAGCTATGATCATACTGAATGGTAGGCTTGAAGGGCTTAACAGAGGAATGGATTCTGATGAACTAAACTTACATCCTGCCATCTCGATGAATGGTTAATTTGACACATTTATTTGTTATTATTACCTCCACCATTGAAGGTAACATTTTTGCCCTTTGTCTATAAACAATCTCAAACCTAATGAAATTTAGTAAACAGATAGAGAATGGCCCAAGGAACAACTAATTAGTTTTCAATAACGAATCCATTCAGTAATGGAGTCTGGCAGTGTTTTAAGGACCCATTAAGATTGGGGCATAAGGAGAATTAACTTTCTTTTTTCAAGAGAATGCTATGGGTTGTTTGATCTAGAATGGTAATTTGTTTTGAACTCCCTCTGCCGCTCCAATGTAAAATTGTCACAGCTGTCAAAATATGAGCAGAGTTTTCACTGCAGGTTGTTGGATGTCAGTCAACCTGAAGGCTTCTCAGTGAGATGGAAGCTTTTCATAAAAGGATTTCTCCTTTCAGCTTTATAAGTACAGAGCATCAATCAGTTAGGGAGAAGAATCAAAGAAAATGCAATTGAATAGTTACGTTTATATTTGACTAGCACAGATGCAATGGGCTGAAGGGCCTCTTTTTGTGCTATATACCTGGTTGGCTTGAAAAGCTGTGCAATTGTTATGACATTAACACAGTACGCTTGAGTTTTGGGTACTACTGAGAACTCTCTTCACCTGTTTCTATTTTACTTTGAGGAAGACCCATTTATATTGAGTTTCATTACAGCTCGCAACTCCATAAATCCCCTTGTGCAATGAATGAATTTGAAGTGCAGCAATTGGTGTCTAGCTAAGATAGACTGTCGCTTTGCACTAAGCAAGATCCCACAAACAGTAACAAGATGGATGACCAAATAATCCCTGCAGTGGGCTTGGTTGAGGGAGAATGTTGGTCAGTGCACTGGAATCTTTTGACATCCATAGATTCATATTAATTTATGACACAGAAATAAGCCATCTGGCCCATCTCCTGTCAATGTCAATCAACAAAGATCTGATCCCATTCTTCAGCATTTGGCCCATAGCCGTGGAGATTACACCAACGCAACTGAATATCTAAGTACGTCTTAAATGTTACAAGAGTTTCTGACTCACCCTTTCAGGCACAGAGTTTCAGACTCCCACCAACCTCTGAATGAAAAAGTTTCTCCTCAACTCCCCTCTTAACCTTCTACCTCTTAACTTCAACCTATGCCTCCTGGTTATTGATCCATCTACTAATGGAAAAAAGCACTTTCCAATTTACCCTGCATCTGCCCCTCATAATCTTATACACCTCCATCAGGTACCCTCTCAACTTCCGCTGCTCCAATGACAACAACCCCAACCTATTCCATTTTTCCTCGTAGCTCAGATTCCCCAGCCCAGGCAGCATCCTGGTGAATCTCCTCTGCACTCCCTGCCTATACAATCACATCCTTTCTACAATGTGGTGACCAGAATTATACACAGCACTCCAGTTGTGGTTTAGCCAGTGTTTTATATAGCAATCCTCCATCAAAACAATTTACTGCCTCAGCTAATAGCAGCTTCATAAATTGAGCGCTTCCTCAGTACAGAGACACCTAAGCATCAGCCTAGACAATGTGCCCAAGTCATGGAATAGAATTTAAAACAACTAAGGCCCTTTTGACCCAGGGATTGGCACATTGCTAATGAAGCCAAGCTGAGGATGAATCGCTAACCAGTAAAATGTATTTAGCAGTAACTTGTCGTGAAAACAGAACATTATTTTAAGCCAAGGCATATAACTTGCATCCTGTTGTGTAACCTTAACTCAAAGCATGGGAGAGTCTTTTTTCCAGTTAACTCCATGCTATTTCCAAGTCTATGTTTAGCTAGTCTCACAGGACGACAGAAAGATTCCTGTCGTCCACAAATTACTTTCCTTCTGGGAAAGCCAAGAATATCAGGCAAGGACAAAGAAATGCTGCAGTCTCATTTGTGATTAACTTATGGCCAAGGTTTTCAGGAACAACATGGGCCTAGAATGCAGGACGTTAATTTCGGTGGATAGAAGGTTTCCCCAATTGTAACTTGCATTGCACTTTTCAACATTTCTTTCTATATCTCACATCGTGATCAGAGTCATACACATTCCACTACTCCACACCCTCCATTGTGGCCTCACTTGATTGATTTAATATATAAACCTCTTTGTAAATATTTCTCTCTTCGGCTGTTTTTGTAGCTGATTATTCCTGGAACAGGTCATTAGTCTGCCGCCCGGGAGCTTATAGCTCGAGGGTCATTACAGCACATCAAGCACAGTCACACGCACTCTCATACACAAATCACAGGACAATTTTAGCATGGCCAATCCACCTAGCCCCGCACATCTTTGGACTGTGGGAGGAAACTGCAGCATCCGCAGGAAACCCACGCAGATATGGTGAGAAAGTGCAGACTCCACACAGTCATCCCAAGGCCAGAATGGAACCCAGCTCCCTGAGCCAGCAGTGCTAAACACTGCGGTACCATGCCACCATGTAAATATCCAAAGCGGCATGTATTCAAAGATGTGCTAAATTCTCCCTCAAGTGCACCCAAACAGACACCAGAGTGTGGCCATGAGGGGATTTTCACTAGTAACTTCATTGCAGTGTTAATCTAAGCCTACTTGTGACACTAATAAACAAAACGTGATCTTTCTTATTCCTATTAGCACCCAGCTGCCCAAAAAAAAAATCCATCGACAAGATTCCGCAATCCAGCTACTCCGGATTCTGATTTACTATAAGGAAGACAATGGTTTAGGGCAGCATTTCCCAGGCTATGGGTTATAGAAATGGCTGATGAGGTCAGGAGAAATAGAATCACATTAATTTCCAGCCCCCTAACAGTGGGAAGTAACTAATCACAAGACAGAAGCCTGGTTTTGGATTAGCTGCGGTAGGCTCAGGTCACGCATGCTGACACAACCATGCTTGAAGTGATTGTTTGAGGTTTCCTAAAGTAGTTTCTCGGAGTGGCAGTGATGGAGGCCAGAAGCTGCCAGCCCAGTCAACAAGGGCCCAGGAAATTCAGCAAAGGTTCTCATATTGATATGATGAACTACAGTAGACAAACTTTCAGAATTCTGTACTGAATATTAGCATGTTTTTTTACTTTATTACGCTTCCTTGGCATCTGTAGTTGTGCTAATTTTAAAATGAGGAATTGTAGAATAGTTTGGGAAGCGCTGGTTTAATGGGTTGCCTGATAAATACTTTCACTTTCAGAATTCGAGTTCAAGTCAGACTAATGGGACGAATGTTTCCCAGTCTGTTCTGAGTTAGGATGTTATGTGAAAGCAAATTATGCAACTTTAATTCAACTGACTGGAGCCCAGACCACAAAATTAGAACTATTTCTAACCTATATGTTCATAGGATGTAATGGCACCAACTATGCCCCACATTTATTCCCTTTCTGTAGTAGCCTTTGAGAAGGTGGTGGTGGAGGATGGCATAGTAGCACAGTGGTGAGCACTGCTGCTTCACAGCTCTAGGGACCTGGGTTCAATTCCCAGCTTGGATCACTGGCCGTGTGGAGCTTGCACATTCTCCTCGTGTCTGCGTGGGTTTCCTCCGGGTGCTCCGGTTTCCTCCCACAGTCCAAAGATGTGTGGGTTAGTTTGATTGGCCATGCTAAGAAATTGCCCCTTAGTGTCCTGGGATGTATGGGTTAGAGGGAGTAGCGGGTAAATGTATGGGGATAGGGCCTGGGTGGGATGGGTCAAAGGGCCTGTCTCTGCACTGTAGGGCTCTATGTTCTATGTTCTACGTTCTTGATTCTCTATAGTCCATGTGGTATAGGAACACCTAATGTGCTTAACTTGTAACTTCAGACAGGCCACAGACGTTTGGTGCAGAAATTGTAAAGTAATTGTTCCTCTGAAGTTAGATTTGTAACTTGCAGCAAATTAGAATTTTGTTCTGCATCTGAGCATGGGAGATCAGTCATACAAGTGTTTGTTGTGGATACTGACTCCCTGAATTCCCTGCAAACAAGAGTCAGCAAGAATGAGAGAACACCAAGACTTCAAAATTCCACATCGAGGTTCCACATCATACTCACTTGCACACATAATCGTATCCCTTCATCGCTCCTGGATCAGGAGCCAGGAATTCCCTGTTTGACATCACTGTGGGAATGCCATCAGCAAAAGAGCTACAGAGGCTCACATGGACCCACTACTATGTGAGCAACTGGGAGGACGATAAAATGGATCTCTGCAAACCTCACCCATGTCCCATGATCAATTGTACGTGTTTATGGAGAACACACACATATGAAATCTGGCAGACGTCACCCTTGTTTTGAAGGACTGACACAAGAAGTGTTGTCTGGATGAATCACTGCAAAATCATTGTGAGAATTTCCCGAATGTTACTTCCTGTACATTCGAAGCACATCCACTTGAACCCAAACTTAAGAACACATGAATGAGAATTAAATGTCCAACTGAGGCAGCAGTTTGCAGGCTTTTAATCAGCCCATTAACATGTCCTGTTAACCTGGAGCTGATTTGCTTTTTATTGGACTTTCTCTATGAGCCCCTGGACCTCCACATAAACTTAGCTCAGCATCATGACAAATCCAAGGATACTTGCTGCAGTTAGCAGCCTGCTTCCACACAAATCATTTCACAGTGACAGTAATGACTGGTTCTTCTTTAACATTTTGACTTTAGGGAAGTTAATGCTCATCAAAGCTGAGTTAACGGGTAGCACAGTGGTTAATTCCAGCTTTGGGTCACTGTCTGGGTGGAGTTTGCAGGTTCTCCCCATGTCTGCGTGGGTTTCCTGCAGGTGCTGGAGTTTCCTCCCACAGTCCAAAGATGTGTTGGTTAGATGGATTGGCCATGATAAATTGACCCTAGTGCCATGTGGATTAGTAGGGTAAATGTGTGGGATTGCAGGAATAGGGCCTGGTTGGGATTGTGGTGGGTGCAGCCTGAATGGTTTTCTTCAGCACTACAGGATTCTATGATATACCAATAGACCATCACCTCCCCTCTTTCAATGTGTCTTCTTTACAGACATTTCATTCATCAATATCATAAGTTATGTCCTCTTAGAATAGAATCCCTACAAAGTGCAACCTATCAAGTCTTGTAAGCCTGCGTATTTACCCCACTGATGCTTCTTACTTACACATCTTGGGACACTAAGGGACCATTCAGCATGATCAATCAACCTAACCTGTAGATTTCTGGAGTGCGGGAGGAAACTGGAGCTCTCAGAGAAAACCTACACAGAAACAGGAAGAATGTGCGAACTCCAGACAGACAGTGACCCTTGGCCGGAATTGAACCCAGATTCCTGGGTACAGTAGTAGTGCTAACTACTGTGCCACCATGCCTCCTTGAAGTTTATCAGTATCCTCTTTCCAGTTTTCAATTCTTTCAAGTTTTGTGTCAATAGCAAATTTACAACAGAGCTAAGTTAACATGTCTCAAGAGAAACGGAAATACCCTCACAAATCCCTGGGGGTTCCCACCACATATCTTCCTCCAGACCAAAAACATCACACTTTGATGTCACTCAATCCATTGTGTTTCTATGCTGCCCGGTGCTCTACCTCTACTGACAGGTCCATGGCACTTCACTAAGTCCTTTTATGCCACATCAGCTGCATTACCCACATGCACTTTCATTATTACTCCATCAAAAAACTCCAGTCCATTAAACACAATTTGCCCAAAACATTTTAACTTGCGATCCCCAGAGGGTTTAGACTGCAGAAAACGAAATTGAAGAACGGAATCACATAATGGGGAAGAAGATAGTAATGAAGAAGGTAAAGAAAGAAAACACAACACAACCAAAAGAGGAAAAAGAAACAGTGGCCCTGAAGTAATTCTTGATGATAAGGGTAGACTAATGTGTAAAACGTTTCTCGAATATTCTGCTGTCTGCTTCATAGCATAAGCTGCATTTCATTGATTGGCTATCACTCCCACATGGTTGAGTGTCTTATAAACACATTAAGCATTCCTATACTATCAGCAATACTATACAATACTAACAGACATACAAGGTTGTACATACACACACACACACAAACACGTGTACACACACACATGCACATAAAAAGGGACAGAGAAAAACACAGTAAGAGACACAAACTGAGCAAGGGGGAGGGAGTGCACAGATGCCTAGAGCTGGATTTTCCTGCCACACTTGTCCCAAAAACGGAAAATCTCGCACAAGGTCAATGGACCTTTGCATGGATATCCCACCTCATTGCCATTTCCCCACCAGCTACGATTCTTGGGATGGGAAAATTCTACCCACAGACAAACAGAGAGAGACAAGGAAAAAGGGAGTCGTGCGCACACACACACCCAACATATGTAATATGCATACTCAACATACACAGCACACACAAAATACACAACACACATCATCATGGCAGAACTTGGCAGAATGCAGAAAATTGAGGAACAGCAATATAGGTGGTGGTTAATTTCAGGAAATGAGACCTGAACCTTTGCCAGTCTGTGTTTTGGGTTTTACTTCCAGTAAATAATGTAACACTCTTTCCTGATCTGCCTCATGTGGGTTAATATACAGTATAAACAGTGACAAATGTTTCTGCAAAGTAGAGGAAGCAGCAATCCACGGGCAGGCAATTATTACTAAGATGGGCTTACCTTTTGGGTTGGCTGTTAGCATGTCCTTAGCTATAGTAACTTTCCCAATGAAATCATCGCGGCTAAATGTAAATAATAAAGATTGATTGTTAGCGATGCCACTACTGTTCAAAGATCATGTTTCAATATCTAAGTAATTGCAAGAATCAGCATTAAGATGGGAATTGATATTAAAATTACCTGATCGCATCCTCATCCATCACATAAAAGGAAATGGAATGAAAGGTACTTGGAAGATGAACATTGTACTCTTCTCCCCAGAACGGAGACAGTGTCTTCCATATTGTTGCGGTTCTGTGAAAAAGAAATTCCATGAATTTTGTTTCCAATGGCTACCGTTCCAATATCAAAGTTTTGCTCACTCTTTGACAAATGGCTCCGCCTCATAAATAAAAAGCAAGTTCCTACAGCCCTCTAAAGCAAGGCCTCTCTGCAACTCTTCCCTTTTCTTGGTTTCCCCATGAATTGTGGGCAGCTTTAATCTTGAGATAGGCTGAGACAATCAAATTGGCAAAAGTGGTCTTCTAAAAGTTGAATTTGCTGGATGTTTTTGTGACAATTCCTTGTAGCTATACATTGTGGAGCTGACTTAGGATCAAGTTCTATTAGACCAGTCATTGTGTAATAAAGCAAAGCTAATTAGTAATGTCATTATAAAAGATCCATTTAGGAATAGTGATCATAATACCATTGAAATCCAGGTTAAGTTTGACTCCAGCCACAAACAAGAGTCTCAAACTAAAATAAAGCCAATACATAGTTATGAGGGGAGAACTGGTTACTGTAATTGGGTAAATAGTATAAAAGATATAGAGTAAAAGGGATGGAGGTAAGTCAAAAGTGGAAAACATTTAAAGAAACAATTCAAAACGTTCAACAAAAATACATTTCATTGTAACGAAAATATGCAGAAAGAAGTTCTATCAGAAAGTTAGCATTAGTAAAGATAGTATTTAGGTTACCACAGCTAACCACAATGCCAAGGACCTGGGTTCAATTCCCGGCTTGGATCACTGTCTGTGTGGAGTGTGCATTTGCTCCCTGTTTGTGTAGGTTTCCTCTGGGTGCTCCAGTTTCCTCCTACAGTCCAAAGGCGTGCAGGTTAGGTGAATTGGCCGTGCTTCATTCTCCCTCAGTGTACCCGAACAGCATTGTAGTGTGGCCACTAGGGGATTTTCACCATAACTTCATTGCAATGTGAATGTAAGCCTACTCGTCACTAATAAATAAATTTATTAGGCTGAAAGAAGTTGTTTACAATCTTGCAAAAAAGTAGCAATTCAAGGGATTAGGAGTGTTTCAGAAACAAAAGGGCCACTATAAAGGTGTTGAAAACAAAATATCTGAGAAAACTTGCCAGAACTATAAAATATAAATAGATTTTGTATATATAAAAAGCAAAATAAGAGTTAAAGTAAACATTGGCTCTTGGAAACAGGAGAAATGATTATGCGAGTGACGAAATAGCAGGGACATTGAACAAATGTGTTCACAGTTCCTTAGGCCAGTAACTTAGGGGCTAAAAGAGACAATTAAGGAAATGAATATCAGCAAGACAAAACTATTGGAGAAATACAAGGGACTAAAATCTAACAAATCCCTGAGACATGGTGGCCTGCAGCCTTGATTCTAAAACAGGGATACAGGATGCACTAGCCATGGTTTTCCAAAATTCATTTGATTTGGGAATGGTCCCACAGAATGGAAATTGGTAGATGTTACACCATTTTCAAGAAAGGAGAGAGAAAGAAAACAGTGAACTACAGGCTAATGTTAATTGTTGGGAAAATGTTTGAATTTAGTATTAAGGAACTCTAACCAATGCACTGTAAAAAGCACAGTATCATTACAATATATTAACATGGTATTACTGAGAAAATCTTCGTTGACAAATTCATTACAGTTTTTTTAAGAATGTAACTAAATGGGAACAAGTAATAAACCTGGATTTCCAAACAGGCATTTGATAGATTGTCATACATTAGGCTAATAGACAAAATAAGTGTTCATGGAGTTGGGGGAAACACCTGAATGTGGATTGAGGTGAAGAGGCAAGAAGAAGAGGGTGGGCAGAAGTGAGCATTTTTACATTGGCAGGTTGTGACTATTGGAGTGCTGCTGTCAGTGCTGAGGCCTCAGCTATTTACAGCCCATATTAGTGACTTATATGAAGACACAGAGAATAACCTCACCAGGTCTGACAGCATCTGTGGGGAGAGAATAGAGCCAACATTTGCTCTGATGAAGGGTCATCCAGACTCAAAATGTTGGCTCCATTCTCTCCTCATAATTGCTGTCAGACCTGCTGAGATTTTCCAGCATTTTCTATTTTTGTTTCAGATTCCAGCATCCGCAATGTTTTGCTCTTTAAGACAGAGAATGATGTTTCTAGGTTTGCTGATAAAATAAAGTTAGGTGGAAGGTAAGCTGTGGGGAGGACACAGAAGAGGTGCAAAGAGATCTAGATAAGTAAAATGATGACAGATAGTTGTTAATTTTCCAATTAATGGAAAAGTCAAGATCAAAACATTTAAGATTAAGGGCAGCATGGTGGCACTGTGGTTGGTACTGCTGTCTTACCGCGCCAAGGATCTGGGTTTGATTCCCAGCTTGGGTGGACTGTCTGTGTAGAGATTAAACATTCTCCCAGCATCTGCGTAGTTTCCTTTTGGGTGCTCTGGTTTCCTCCCTCAGTCCAAAGATTTGCGGGTTAGTTTAATTGGCCATGCTAAAATACCTCTAGTGATTGGGTAAATACGTGGGGTTACAGGAACAGGGCCTGGGTGGGATTCTTGCTCGTGCAGACTTGATGGACTGAATGACCTCCTTCTGCATTGTAGGAATTCTATAATTCTATGAGCAGTGATGCTGTAAGGGGCCGAACTTCTGATTGCTTTCGGGTCTTTTACAATCGTACCAATGACCCAGCCCTCCCAATATTGCAACATCTCTGAGCACCAACAGAAATATTTTTCCCAATGTGGTCCTAGGTACCAATTCTCAAACCATGCTTCCCCACCCCAGGTTCCAATTCCTTCCTTCATATTTCCAGATACCAGGCCATTCATCCCTTTCAGCTTCATGATATCCTTCCCCTTTGAAACAAATTCCTAGTCAAACATGATAAATAACTCCATCAATTAAGAGACTCTACACAGGTCAGAAGACGTGCTATTAAATAAATCATTCAGGGTCACCTTCTCCGCTTTGAACTGAACAGAGTGGTTTGTTGAACGGAAGTATTATCTGATAGTTGTTGGGCTGAGGGATCATTGCTGTGTGGTTGGGGGCAGTATTGTGGTGCATCCGTGGTGAGTTATATGCATGGATGTGCTCTTTGCCACCAAGTGGCTCCTTCCAGGGCCATCTATCAAGGGGGATCCCCTTCCCACCCCAGGAAGCTGCTGGGAGACCATCAGGGTTCACCCAACAATTGCCACCGCTGGGCAGCTGGGTTAGTAACGTTCCCACCACTGGTAATATACCAAGTTGACAGGAAGACATCAGATGCCCCTTGGGTCACCTTCCTTGCTGCATAGTCTGCACTCAAGCTTCGAAAGACAGCTCCAAAAGGCTAAGAGAATACAGCTTTCAGCCTTCAGAATGAAAATCAGCCTCACCAGCAAAATGCAAGGAACAAAAATACTAACTTGGCTCCAGACCCTTTGCTGTTTTGAACTGAACAAAATGATGACTTTATTTTGGGAAGACAGGTTTCACAGAGAGTCTTTTAGAAGATGCAGATTTTGGGCTATATGTATTTATTGGTCAGATTACAAACACGATTGTGAAAGTTTAGGTCGTGTCGATTTCCGAATTCTATTTTCCATTCCAGCTCAGAACTGGAGCTTGCAATTGATTTGCAGCGAGGAGTGTTTTGAAATGTTGTACATACTGGAATCTGAGTGAAATGAAGCAGCTTCACATCCTGCCAACACTGCCAGCTTGGCTTGCTCTTCAAATGTTTTGAAGATGTGATGTGCAATTTTCAAATTATAAGATGCCATCTAGTTTGATTTCGGAATTTAGTTTCACACGTTACCGTTTCTCAATTGAAGAGAAGGTTAAGTGGTTGGAGGATTACGTGAACAGTGTTAAAGAGAGTACACATAAATCAGTGAAACTGAAACCAGTTAAAGAACACAAGTGTCTGGGGAGTGTTACCATCCTTTAGTAGAATACAGAGAAGTATCCATTAGAGAGTTAATGTTCTCTATAGGAGTGCTCCTATAGAGGGTAACTATTCTCCAATAGAAAATGGCTTAGTGCCTTTGGAGTATAATATACCATTCCTGTTGCACAGAGTCTGTAAGTGACTGTGTAAACCACCATACACGATTCAAATCACACACACACACACCAGAGACACTCTTTTACAATATATGTCATGCACTCAATGCCTCTGACTACAGAACCAGTGACGTTCTTCCTCTCAAACATTAGAGGCATTGAAAATTCCAATGATGGAGGCCGATTTTTGCTCCCAGTAGCTACTGAAGTGAACATGAATTGATTGGATACAGTTCCTCAGCATACTGAGGTTAGTTGTGGCTCCCAGCAATGTGTCATTGAGGATTCACTGCCATGTCAGATGTTGCTTTGCCGTATCATTTCCAAAAGATTGCGAGAGGCAGGCTTGATCCCATGACAAATGTTTCTCTTTTATTTCCTATGCTGAACCAGTTGCAGCGTACGTGATTGCAATATTTGAAATTTCATTCTGAGAGAAGCCGGTGGGGTCCACTCAAACCATTTCCCAATTTCCCCAGTATATTCTCCCTCTGATCCACACAGTGTCACAGATGGATCGAGTGGTGCAGGCAAATTGAGCATGAGGGATTAAATAAATCAGAAGAAAATGTGTCAGCTGTGGCTCAGTGAAGCACTCACTTCTAAATTCAAGTCCTACCACTGTACCAACTCAGGTCTGACTAAGGGAATACAGCACTGTTGGATGTAGTGTTTTTTGAATGAGGGATAGACCCCATGGTCAGATGACACTAGCCTGTACGATTTTGATTATAATATGAATTATATAATATATACGGTTAAGAACAAAGAACAAAACAGCACGGGAAACAGGTCCTTTGGCCCAACGAGCCCGCACTGCCACCCCAATGTTCCCACCTCTACCTGCGATCCCTGTCCATGTTTATAGATCTATGGATTAAAAACCAAATTTGAGACCATTTAGGGAGAATTTGTTTTGCCAATTGGCCTAAGAGCACATCTTTGGGATGTGGGAGGAAACCGGAGCACCCGGAGAAAACCCACGCAAGCACGGGGAGAATGCGCAAACTCCCACAGACACAGGCCCCAAATCCATGTATCTGCACAGCACAGTGATAGTCACTGAGCTGTCGTGTTGCCCATCAAATGGTCCAGGTCAAGTGTACACTAACGACGTGAAGCACTAGGATACTCTCGGAAAAAAAATCCAAGAGCAGCCCTCCCACGACCCATCGCGTGTATGTCCCTCGTTAGACAACAAGGTGGACCAAAGCATCTGTAGGATAAAAACAAGTATATCAATATCATCATCTATTTACACACTTCCCAGGGACTCAGAAGGCTCATGATCTCTATTTTAAATCAGTTTTCTATACCCCTCCATTCCCATTTTGTTCAGATTCTCCAAGCCCGCTAGCTGGAATTGGTTCCCTAAGCGACCTTGATGACTGCTCCCCACTAACCAGGAACAGGTGACCTAACCCCACTGGGGGAAACAAAGGCCATTGAGACCCCCTCAGGAAATTGGTGCTATGGGGAGTGACGCTCCTTGTGCGGTGCCAGCCTAGCAGTTGCAGCCTGGCACCCTGACACTGCCCAAGGGGCAAACTGGTATTGCCAAAGGGCACCTTGACACTGTCACTCTGCAATCAGTATCGATAGTGGAGAAAGGGAGTGAGGCTATCGGGTAGGTCATGGGGCAAGGGGTTTGGGGCTATCCTGGAGGGTGGTCAGGGTTAGCCATGATGGTGGAGGGGGGGGGGGGGGGGGGTAACAACATTGGAGCTGTTGAGGAGCGAGGTTTGAAGATTGGAACTGGCTGGCCTGGAGGAGAAGGGTGGGAGATCACGGTTGGCCTGGGAAGTTCTGGTAGGCCAGCAATCGAGGGGTGGGGGGATTGGAAGGTCAGCGAACTGGTGGGGTTGTGGGGCTGGCCAGTAATCGGGAGGCTGGTGATTGGGGGGCCACTGCACTTGCATTGATCTCTACGTTGAAAGATTGGAACATGTGCAGAGGCCTACTCAGCGCTATGCTGCCAGCCTCTCAGGTAGGAATAGGCCCTGAACCCTGTTTTCCAGAGGGAATCACATTGAGGTACTCTGCATTGCTCACAGTGTGAGAGATACACTCTGGTAAATGTTCCTGCTCTCCTGCACATTGGGCACTTATTTTCTTTTGGGAGAATCCCAGCTCACGTTCCTTGAGAGGCTCAGATTAATGAATGACGCTGCCAGGTATCCTCAGAAAGAAGGGATGGAATCAGCTCCTCTTGGCATTCACTGCCATCACAGAACACCCCATCATCACCTCCCTGCTGGTAGCACCAGCCGAACACTGAACTGCAAATACTGGGGTTACAGTACAATTCTGGGCTTTCTGCAGCAAGTGCCCGAGCCCCACAGCTCAAAGCCATCCCACCACCTACAAGGCACTGGGCAGGAGTGTGATGGTATACTCTCCACTTGCCTGAACGAGGGCTATTTCAACACCAGCTCAACACCAACCAGGACAAAGCAATCTGTTTGATTAGCATCCCACACGTCACCTCCTCCACCAGTGGGGCACCAGTGTACCATCCCCAAAACACACTACAGCAACTCATCAAAGTTCCTTCAACAGCATTTTCCAAACACACAACCTCTTCAACCTGGGAGAACAGGACAGAAAACACCGCCTGCAGGTTACTCTGAAGATCACTCAGTATCCTGATTTGGAATTATAATCATTGTTCCTTCACTATCGTCGGGTCAATCCCTAACAACATTGTGATGCCTACACCAGATGGAACGCAGAGTCCAAGATATCAATTCACCAACATCTTTTTAAGGGCAATTAGTGATGGACGATAAATCATAGAATCCCAACTGTGCAGAAAGAGATCATTTGGCCCATCGGGCCTGTACTGTCAAGAATCCCTCCTCCATAGCTCTACCTATTTACCCCTCTAATCCCCCTGACACTATGGCCAATCATGAATGGTGGACTAAGTCATATAAATAATCATATAAACCTACATTGCAGAAGACGACCATTTGGTCCATTGGGCCTGTACTGACAACAATTCCACCCAGGCCTTATCCTGTAACCCCACATATTTACCCTGCTAGTACCCCTGATAATAAGGGATAATTTTGAATGGTCAATCCACCTAACCTGCACATCTTTGGAGCATGGGACGAAACCAGAGCAAATGCACGCAGACATGTGGAGAATATGTAGATCCACACAGACAGTGACCCAAACCATGAATCGAACCAGAGTCCCTGGTGCTATGAGGCAGCAATGCTAACCACTGATGGCACCATGCCATCCTAAATATTGGCCTTGCCAGTGATGCCCATATTCCATAAACAAATCAATAAAGGTAACCATTGTAACTTTGAGCAGTTGGGATTCCAAGCTGAAATCCTCAATTACAGTTCCCTGCTCATTCTCCATTCTGTATTGTTTATGATCGTGATTTTGTGTTCTAAATCATCCCTCCCAAACAGAATTGCTTTGAAAAGTGAAAACACTGGAACGGACACACCCAAAAGCAGACAGCCCAAATCACTGCGACGTATACAAGAAGCTCTCTGCAACCACAGCCAGCCTCAATATGAACTACCATAGTCTTCATGACACCAAAGTCAGGCATCGAAACGTTCAAACTATACACTGTATCTGAGTCTGAAAATGGTGATAACTGATGGATTATTACTGGATTCCTGTTTCTTCCCCCCCCCCATCTCAGTATCGAGGTTTGAACTGACCCACCTTCCCCCCACCATGCTTGCTTGTTGATAACTGGGCTGGAATTCTACCACCTCACCTGACACGGAATCAGAGCAGGCGAGGGTCCAACAACGGAAATCTCCTTGTTCGGGAATTTCCAGTCTCGCCCGAGCAAGATCATAAAATCTTGTCCCACGTGTGCAAACATGCATGCCCATCCCATCTCGTGTGGATCCGAATGATCGCTGCATACAATCCTGGCTCTCAAGTGAAAACACGTGAACTTTTAAGAAAAGGATTCCTTCCTCAGAGTTACAAAGCCGAAGTGGACAGGGCGAGAACTTAAACTACCACCTTGCCTACTCCAACTCATGGTCCCCACAAAACAGATGTGCTACATCCAAGCTAACAAAAGTTGGCAGCATTCCTGACCTGAGGCTTGATCCTACCCTTGATCTTAGCCAAAGTTGGAGGGCGATTATTTTTTCAAAAAAATATATTTTAATCATAAACCTATGAGAACATTATAAATATTCCAAAATGACCATCACACAAAAAAGAACATTCAGGTTTTTTACATACATCAAGGAACATTCTAAGTACTTGAATACGGTAAAAGACACATTGCAGATGTTTTACAGTGGTCTAACAAATATTGCAAAGTTATTTTAAATGTTGCCTGTGTAGTGGAAGTTGCACTCGGAGATGTTTCAGTACCTCTGGGATATGTGTAATATCCACTGTATACATTCAGTGAGTCACTCGGCCTGAGGGGCTCCTGCTTCCCCCAGCGGTTGAAAAGGTCTGAGACAGCGACCTTCCCCATTGTGCCTCTGCAGCAGCTGCCCCCAGTTTTAGCGTGTCCCTCGGCAAAAGCGGAAAATGCTGGAGAAACTCAACAGGTCTGACAGCATCTGTGGAGAGAGAATAGAGCCAACTTCTCGAGGGCTGATGTAGCGCTGGGCTTTTGAATGTGCCAATCTGCAACACTCAGTCAGGGACAAATCCTTGTACTGGAAGGCCAGCAAGTTTCGGGCAGATCAAACAGCCAAAACCTGAGGGTAATGTGCAAGATATGCCATGTGGTATTTTGTCATCCATCTGATGACTAAAGTTCATCTGGACTCAAAATGTCAGCTCTTTCCCTCCTTATAGATGCCTGTTATGATTTTCCAGCATTTGCTCTTTTGGTTTTAGATTCTAGCATCCGCAGTAATTTGCATTTATCTGACAGTGTTGTTTGCGACGGGTACTGTACCTATAACACCAGTTTTGGTGGTACAGCTACTTCCAAAATTAATTCTTAGCATTGTTGGACACTGATCATTCTGAGTTGGTTCTTCAAGATTGTTGGGAGCACTTTTTTTAAACAGCACCTAAAACAACTCTCTTGAAAATCAGGACAGCTGTGAAGAGAAAGAGCGACTGATCCCAGTCTGGGGTCTGTGATTGACAACTTTCACTGTAATTCAAAGTGGAGGGGGGGTGTGGTCTTAGTAATTTCAGCAAGAGAGATTGTGACCTCCAGAGTGTGTGACAGGCAGATTGAGCTCGCACTGTGTAAACACACAGCCCAAGGAGGCTCCAAGCTTTTCTTTTACGCAAATCAGATTGGAATCAAATAACATAAACAATAATGCCAGCCAAAGAAAAGGTTCAAGGCCTCTAATCTAAGCGGTGATTACACATTACATCAACATCCTTCTCTGTTTATTTGAATTCCGCGCATACATTGTCGCAAGAGGTACATCCAGTTTTGAAAAAATGAAATATGAGGATTAATCAGCAGGTGAGTCTTTCATGGTGTGCCCAGGGCCTGCCTGGGATTTGTCTATCTTCCCAAAGTTAGCTGCTTCGAGTCTCTGTAGTTTATTAAAACTGTTGGGCGAAATCCTACCACAAATAGCAGAGTGTTGGTTCCAGGATGAAAAACAGAGTGATTCCCACCCGTGGCACATTTTCAGGCTCAATTTAATGCCTCATTAGTGATAATTTTTATGTCCACTAGTTCCCTCTGAACTGCCCGCTCCACACAAGTTAACCACTGCAAGCACTGGGGAGCTCTATATAAACAGCTCCCCAGCCCCCTTCCATAATGAGTGCAGAAGACAGCAGGCAAGAAGCCTGCACCCCACTTTTCACAGGGGGCCCTGCTGGATGGAGGGGAGCAGAGGCAGGACACGTTCCACCCTACTGCAGGAGATGGCCTTGCGCCAACCCCACTTGGGATGCAGTGGCAGTCTGTGCAAGCGCACTCCAGAAGAGGACAGGACAGCAGTGTATAGGACGATGTTGGACATGTTTCTCCCCCTTTATCTCAAGGTTTGAGCATCTTGACATGAATGTAAGATGGCCTTGTAAGCACAGGATATGGCGCTCGACTCATCGATCGACAGTTCCGATATGCCACAGTGAAAAACCGCACCAAAAAAGATAAACATAGGACACGGTGGACAGAGTATCCTTCGTCGTCCAGGACTTCCCCAGAGCAGAGAAACTACGACATCTTCTCTGGAGCCTTCAATAAGTCATTGATGAAGGTGAACATCTCACCAAGGCCATCCCCACACCTCCACTTCCGCCTTCAAACAACCGCACAACCTCAAACAGACCATTGTCTGCAGCAAACTACCCAGCCTTCAGGAGAACAGTGCCCACACAACCCTGCCACAGCAAACTCTGCAATATGTTTCGGACCATCTCACGTGAGAACACTATCCACCAGGTACACAGTACACACGTGCAACTTGTCTACCTTATACACTGCAGGAAAGGATATCTCGAGACATGGGACATTGGGGAGACCATGCAGACACTACAATAACAGATTAATGAACACCTCTCGACAATACTCAGGCAAGACTATTCTCTCCCTGTTGGGGAATACTTCAGTGATCATGGGCATTCAGTCTCTGGTCTTCAGGTAAGGTAACCTTTACAATGCACAACAACGCAGAGTCGCTGAGCAGAGACTGATAGCCAAGTTCCACACAACCGGAGGTCGGACCCAATCAGGATCTTGGGTTCACGTCACACTATCTGTAACCCCCATGACTTGCCTGGGCTTGCAAAATCTCACTAACTGTCCTGGCTGGAGACAATACACAATATCTTTAACCTGTGCTTAAAGGTCTCTCCACTCATATTATCTGTACCTTTAAGATTTGATTACCTGTAAAGACTTGCATTCCAACCATTATTTTGTAACTTGAATTTGTGTCTTTATATGCCCTGTTTGTGAACACAACTTCCACTTATCTGATGAAGAAGTAGCTCTCTGAATGCTATAGCTTTTGCTACCAAATAAACCTGTTGGACTTTAACCTGGTGTTGTGAGATTTCTTACTTCTTGTGACTATTGCCTGTAGGAACTCAGGAACCCTATTGCACACTCCTGCAGGAACACCATCGCAGCTCTGACTTTGGCAAGGTATAGCCCAAGAGACAGTGACCCAAGCCGGGAATTGAACCCCAGTCTCTGAAGCTGTGAGGCAGCAGTGCTAACCACTGTGCCACCGAGCCACTCTGTGTCCCCCTGTGACCCATTCTGCCAGCTGATGCCTAGCTGGGTGGAAGTTTGCATGACTTCTTGCCAGTGGTCACATTAGCTTTCTGTCTGCTAGCCCCTCCTTGACTTTCACGTATGTGTAAGTGAGGCAGTGTTTTGATCCTGTCGAGACGGTCTACCCCACCACACAGGTCTCAGCATTTAGTTTGCATGTAGTCCTTTGTCTGATATCCTTTTCTGCCTGCATTTCTTGTACTGCAAGTGTTGCACTGGGTGTTTAGAACAGATGTCTCAGAGATGCAATGGGGAAAGGTCACTATCTAAGCATAACAAGAGAATGGCCAGCTCACATTGAATGTATACAGCGAACATTACGCGCATCATAACTGTACTGAAACATCATAGAGTGCAACTTGATCTGTGTAGAAACCTTAAATAAATGCATCATGTGTTCGAATTCTACTCATTGGAGTCGAGAAGAGTGAGATATTTATATATGAGAGTTTTACAGAAACTTATAAAATTCAACAGGGTTAGACAGGGTGGATTCAGAAAAAGTGTTCCTAATGGTGGAGGAGTCTAGAATTAGAGTTGATAGTTCAAAGATAAACTTTTAGAGCTGAAGTGTGGAGAAATTTCTTCACCAAGAGAGTGGTGAATGTGTGGAATTCACTCCCATAGAAAATAGTTGTGGCCAAAACGTTGTGAGATTTCAAGAAGAAAATTAGATACCACTCTTGGAGCTAAAGGGATCGGGGGGAAGGGGGAATCAGAATATTGAATTTGATGATCAGCCATGATCAAAATGAATGACAGAGCAGGCTCGAAGGACCGAATGGCCTATCCTGCTTCTAGTTTCTATGTTTCTAAAGAGCATATTGAAATGTCTGTAATGTTTTGTGATTATATTGCAACATCTCAGTGTGCAACCTGATGTTTATTCCACTCTGTGATTGGCATTTTGAAATGTTTGTAATGTTCTTTTAGATATTTTACAAATACATTCAGCATGAATGTACTTCTGATGTCAATCCTTTATTGTTCAGTGAATAGTGAAACCAGGTTTCACTGATACTCTGCACAATGCAGGGCAGTGATGGACCAAAGATAAGGGCAGCAAATTGCCCCTTAATGTCCTGAACTTTGGGGATTACCATCAACGTCTCTGGGTTAGGGGAGAGGAATGGGCAGTGTACAAGGGGAGTCTGGCTTCTAATCACTGCCCAGGGATCTTGCTAGGGGTGCCTCTGGATGGATGTTGCATGGAGACTGGGATGATTAATTATCCTGGATATTATAGAATTACAGCCTACATGAGGCCGCTGTCCTGGATTTGCACCTGTGCATTACTCAGTTTTTTAAAATCCACGGAATCCCCAAAATTCAGGAAGAGGCCATTCAGCTCATCAAGTCTGACAGAGCATCTTACCCAGACCCTCTCACCCAGTCCATCCCTATAATCCCACACATTTACCATGGCTAAATATATTTTACGATGGCCAATCCACCTAACCTGCACATCTTTGGACTATGGGAAGAAATCGGAGCACCCGGAGGAAACCCATGTAGACACGGGGAGAATGGACAAACTCCACACAAACAGTCTCCCGAGACTGGAATCGAACCTGGGTCCCTGGTGCTGTAAGGCAGCATTACTAACCATCATGCCACCTGTTTCCCTGTTTGTACAGCTCAGGCAGCAAATTCCCTCACCACCCCGCCACCTCCCCAACTCTCACCTACCAACCATTAACATCCACTCCCATACCCGGCTTCAATGGATCCTCATGCCAGAGGGATCCATGAGAAATAAGCACCTGGGTCAAGGTGATAGTATCAGCTTCAGTTTACAATGATCTGTCCCTTGTCCCAGTGACACACAGTACATCACCCACAAGTGATACCCAGAGAACCAAACCCACCACATCACCAAGAGGGAGAGGAGGAGAAAACAGCCCAAGGAAAGCAAACAGAAAGACAATAAAAAGAGCAAAAGAACAAGCTAGCCATTCTACAGAACAGAATCCCTTACCTGATAATTGTCTCGTTGTCAATCCTGACGATGCAATATGGATCGCTGCTTCCTGTTCTGTAACAGAGAGAGAACAGAACTGAATATTTCCCCATTGACAGTCACAGGTGATATAAGCACGTTGTCAGCACAAGTTGCTAATAGGAAGAAGACTTATATTCATAAAGTACCTTCTCAGTCCTATCAACATATTTCAAAAGGCTTTCAGAGGTTGGATTTCACTTTTCAATTATTATGCAGGTAACAATAAGAAGTATTCTGCATATAGCAAGATCCCATGAACAACCAGTTAAATCACTATAAACAAAGTTTGACAGGATAGATTTAGAAAGAATGTTCCCAATGGTGGGGGAGTCCAGAATGAGGGGTCATCATTTAAGTATGAGGAATAAACCTTTTAGAACTGAGGTTAGGAGAAAGTTCTTCACCCAGAGTGTGTGGAATTCACTACCACAGAATGTAGTTGAGGTTGTCTGATTTCAAGAAGAAATTAGATATAGCTGTTGGGGCTAAAGAGATCAACGGATACGGGAGGAGGGGGAAGGGAGGATTAAGGTATTGAGTTTGAAAATCAACCATGATCTAAATGAATAGTCTCAAAGGGCCGAATGGCCTACTCCTGCTTCTAGTTTCTATGTGACTCGGGCACAATCTGATGTAATGATCACCTAAACAATGGCTTTGGGAAATGAGTGATTATTGCCTCTAAAATCATGGGGCAACTTTTCATAATAAATGTAGATTTTATTAAAGTTTCCACCCCAGCGACTGATCAGGCAGTTGTCCCTACAGAATGAGGGATTTTGTCTTACCAAACTCTTGACACAATAACACAAGAAACAGGAATGGGAGCACACATCTCACACTCGTGGAGATTTTTAATGTTGAAAGGATGTGGAAAAGAGTGAGATTAAGATTGCTCTTGGGAAAGAGTTGCCACTGACTCGATGGGCTGAATGGCCTCCTCAGGTGCCCTACTTCTTGATAAAGAACAAAGAAAACTAAAGCACTGGAACAGGCCTTTCGGCCCTCCAAGACTGCACTGAACTATCTCTTGATCTGCGATCAAATGCTCTATCATTGAGCTATACCCACTCCCAAATCTCTGAAAACAGCTTAAAAGGGGCTCTTTTCGGGTGGCTGGCGTCGGGGAGGGACCAAAGGGGAGGTTGGGTGAGCGCAGTGTGAACTGGTGAGGTTTAAAGGTAGTTTTTTGAGAATTGTGTGAACGTATCATAGAGGCCTAAGAACAACCAAAGACAAGGAGGTGTGTGTGTTAGCGCGATGAAGATAGAGAGTAGCTGGGGGGGTGGAGGGAGGGGAAAAAAGGTGGAGGTAGGAGTGTGAGGGGGGAGAGGGAGGGGGGAGGGTGCAGGCTTTTGGGAAGAGGAGGCCTGGAACAGGTTTAAGAGAACAATTGTGGGTGTGAAAGCAGAAGCTGTCAGCCTTCAGGAAATAAGTTTGAAAGAACAGTTTCATCAAGTTCAGCTTTGTTAGCTAAAGAGGCAGTAGTGACAGACGGGCTTGTTTACATTCCAGACTTCATTCTTGGCACGTGCAATCTGTTTGCTGGGAACTTACCCCGTTCCGCAGTGCCCATTCTACAAAGGCAAGAGTGGATCGACATGTTAAACATGAAAGAGTGAAAACATCGCTGAACTCCAAATAATAAATAGAGGATAAATCCAGGAGAGTGGGGAGGCAGTGGTGTAGTGGTATTGTCACTGAACTGCTAACCCAAGGCAATAATCTGGGAGTCTGGGTTCAAATCCCACCATGGCACCTGGTGAAATTTGAATTCAATAGATATCTGGAATTAAAAATCTCCTGATGACCATGAAGGCATTGTCAACGATTATAAAAAACCCATCTGGTTCACGAATGGCCTATAGGGAAGGGAATCTGTTGTCCTTACCTGGTCTGGCCTACACGTGACTCCAGACCCACAGTATTTGGTTAGCTCCTGAATGTCCTCAGGGATGGTCAGTGTTCTCAGTGCAGCACACTCAGACTGTCAATCGAGGGTCATGTACGAGGTCCAAGCTTTGAGCAGAGGCAGAGGGCCCCTAGATGTGGTGCATGAACCGTTGCTTTGGTTACCAATGGCAGCAGTGTCTTTTCGTGATGCAGTTCTGCTTTTGTTTAAATGAAGGCTGAGCTAAACAGCGCAGGGGAGCTATCCGAGGGCCAACCATCTCCGAGTTAACTAACCCTAACTCTGTAAACATTAGGAATTACCGTCACTGAGAGTACACGATACACACTGGGATTATTGCAGGATAAGCACCTTGACATTTCCCATCAAACAAACTGGCAAGTTACTTTAATTCATTTCAGTTTTATTTGTAACCAGCCAAGTTATAGATCTGGATTGTGGACAATACTCAGCACCTCTACAGACACATCACTTTGACCCAAGTGATGACATTCTGGTTTCTTAATTGGGAGATTCGGTTAGGGTCACCAACCCTCCAGGATCGGCCTGGAATCTCCAGCAATTGAACATCTATCAGTGTGTGACGCTGGAGGAAAATCACTGGGAGATTAAAAAGAGATTATTTTACTCCTCTTTCATATCTATTTTCTTTGAACAGTTGTCTTTATCAGATAGAAAAACACTAAGTGGGGAAAATGCAGTCTGGATGACAGCCAAGCTGGTGTAGGAAGACAGTATGTCACAAGGATGGACGTATTGGCCAACTAATGGTTGGAAACGGACAACAAGGAGGAAGAAAGGCGCATATCGTGTGTTCAAACCTCCAGGAATACATTTAATTGTAGTTGGTAACCCTAGTTTCCACTCAATTACTGGGGTTAAAGCACTGAATGTAGACTACTAGTATGGGGTAGAGTTGTTCTTTTTCAATGTGTGGTTACCAAGGCCCTACAGTAAATAAGGAATAACACCCAACTGGATCTGTAAGGAAAAAAAATACCAGTGGGAAACTGTGGGTGGCACGGTGGTTAGCGCTGCTTCCTCCCAGTGCCAGGAACCTGGGTTCAATTCCCGGCTTGGTCAATGTCTGTGTGGAATTTGGACTTTCTCCCTGTGTCTGCGTGGGTTTCCTCCGGATGCTCCGGTTTCCTCCCACGGTTCAAAGATGTGAGGGTTAGGTGGATTGGCTGTGCTAAATTGACTCTAATGTCACGGGAATTAACAGGGTAAATGAGGGCAATTGGAATAGGGCTTGGTGGGATTGTGATCGGTACAGACTTGATGGGCCAAATGGCCTCCTTCTATACTGCAGGGATTCTATGAAAATAAAGAAAGTGGCTGTGAGGAACACAAAGGGTCAATAAATAAGAAAATATATTTTAAAATATGTTAAATGCCATTAACTTGACTTAGCTTTCAATTTATCATTGAGCTTTACAAGGTAGATGCTTCCGTTGTGTGGCTCATTTTAAAACCATTTGACCAAATCTGTCCACCTATTTAATACCTGCTGCAGTGGGGGGGTTTTTTTGTTAACCGCTCCCGAGAAGTTGGTTTCCTGCTTTACAGGCGCTACGTAAATGCAATTTTTTGTTGCTTTGTTAAAAAATCGCCTTCCTCACAGAGTGCCCCACCTGCCATGTGGCCTGTGGGAAATTCTAGTGCAGGAACAGTAACTTACTGCCTTCCAGCACCCATCAGAAGGCAGAGAAAAACGGCCAACGGCGGCAAAACACTATGTGTGTGGGCAAACCGCCACCACTGGGACTCCAAAGCCCCGGCCACATTGTTGACAGGAACTACTGACAGTTAGCTCGCATTCACTGCCTTTGTTACTCTGGCAGTTTCTCTCTCCTGCTTCTTGCATAATCTGTGTGAATCACGTAAAATGAATAAAAAGAAAACAAAAGATCTGCATTTATATAGCACCTTTTTACAACCTCCCACATCATTTCACAGCCAATGGAGTGTTTATTGATGTTCGGTCACTCTTATGATATACAAATCATGGCTGCCAATTTGAGTAAGAAGTCTCACAACACCAGATTAAAGTCCAACAGGTTTATTTGTGACAAATGCCACTAGCTTTTGGAACTGGCTGTTCCTTCGTCAGGTGGGTGGGAGTTCTGATCACAAAAGTTCTGAGCATATAAAGACACAAACTCAATTTACATGAGAAAGTTGCTGAGCAGAGACTGATAGTCAAGTTCCACATACATGAGGACGGCCTCAACCGGGATCTTGGGTTCATTTCACACTATCTATAAACCCCACAACTTGCCTGGGCTTGTAAAATCTCACTAACTGTCCTGTCTGGAGACAATACACATCTCTTTAACCTGTGCTTAATGTTCTCTCCACTCACATTGTCTATACCTTTAAGACTTGGTTAACTGTAAAGCTAATGACATTCCAATCATTATTCATGTAAATTGAGTTTGTGTCTTTATATGCTCTGTTTGTGATCAGAACTCCCACCCACCTAACGAAGGAATAGCCAGTTCCAAAAGCTAATGGCATTTGCTACAAATAAACCTGTTGCACTTTAACCTGGTGTTGTGAGACTTCTTACTGTGTTTACCCCCAGTCCAATGCCGGCATCTCCACATCATGCCAATTTGAGCACAGCAAGATTCCACAAACAGCAATATGATAATAGTTAAATCATCTGTTTTTGAGGTATTGATTGAGGGATAAAGAATGGCCCGGACACGGGGGATAACTCCCCTGCTCTTCAAAATAGTCCCACGGGGTCTTTTAGATCCTCCCCCTCTCCTCAAGAGGGCAGAAGGGCCTCAGTTTAACAGGTTTAACCTGGAGGGTTGCATCTTTGACAATGCAGCACTCCCTCAGTAATGCACTGGAACATCAGGCTAGGTTGTGGTGCTCAGGTCTATGAACCTACGATCTCTGAAGCAAGCCTGCTATCCACATGCCACAACTGACAGGGCAGCGACATGACTGACATAAATATGAAACACAAGCACATTAATGACCAGTTCTACAAATACCCAAGGAGACAAAATGTAGAGGAAAGACACCAGCCAACTTCAACAAAATACTGAGGAAAATTCAGCTCCGACTCCCACAGCAAACCCAAGGAGAACGTGATTACAAATGATGCAACATTAAAAACCCTTAGATAACTTGTTTTCTTCCTCCCCTTTTCTATCCAAATTAACCATGACCCACATGGGATCATCAACATATCTGTCTATTAGGCAGACATATGTGGCTATGGTTTATTGGACCTCACCCTGTATCAAGCATGGTTGATCAGGAATCTCTCCCATTCTTATTCCCTGCCGTGGATGTCTTGGAAAGGTCCAGAGGTCGATTTGATCTTTTGAGCCAACCCTTCCCGGAGTGGTTCGTGAACCCAAAGCTTCTGGCAGACAGAGGGGCACTAAAGCAGTGAGCCATCTTACCCAATCTCCAAACACTGCTCCTTGTAAAAGGTCCTTGAGATTTCACAGAAGCATCAGGCAAGTCCCAAAAATATTCCCTCAAGAGACCTGTCCACTAAACCCATGTCCATCATTCCCTTCAAACCCCTAAAACAGTCTACTTCCTTGACCTCTTGAGCAAGCTCGGTACATGTATACTTCATAGATATATACATATAAATATACCATTTATTCACAATCCTCAGTGTGGGAGAGTTATACTATCAGTGATAGATAGACAGCTGGGTGACCCAACTCACTGCAGCTCCTGCCTACATTCTTCCATTCTCCTATACAAACCTTCTCCAAACTCCACTGCTTTGGTTCAAGCATTCAATCACCTCCTCCTAATTCTCCAAACCATGGCTCATTTCCAATTCTTTTACTCTTTTTAATCTCCTGTCCTTTTCTACTTTACAGGTGCTTCTGGCAGTGAGAGAACTCGGGTCTGAGTGGAGACAGCAGGAACAGAGCTGACAGGCATGTAAAAGGAGTGTGAAGGAAGGACTCGGGCCAGGAAGAAGATCTGCGGGTAAGTAAAAGCATTGAGAAAACATCAAGTAATTGTTTCGTTAAAGAAAACATTCTTCAATCGGAGAGGCCAGAGCTCAAGCAGCACAAGGCAATTGGTAAGAAGCTGGCAAAGATTTTTCTGACCAATTTATTTGATAGTAAACTCACAAGATTTCGGGGTTTCTCCCTTCGTTAGGTGATTCACCTGATGAAGAGGGGAACTTCGAAAGCTTGAGAGTTTACTATCATATAAATCAGTTGGACTTTAACCTGGCGTTGTCAGACTTCTTGCTGTGTTTACCCCAGTCCAACGCCAGCATCTTCACATCAAAGATTTTTCTGGTCAGGTCAGGAACAAATCTTAAATTTATTGCTGGTAAGTATAGATGGCCATCTAATAAATCATGACTTGGCAGGGCACGTCAATCTTGTCAAATGCACATCCTGTTCCACGTGGGAACTCCAGGAAGTCTCCTGTGTCCTGGGCAATCGCAGCTGCAGGAAATGTTGTCAGCTAGTAGATTTTGATGTTTGAGCAACTTCTGGAGTCACTACTGTCATTCACATCAGCTGCACATTTCTGGTGATAATCACTAATGTCCCTTCTAAGGTTTTTTCTGTTGCGTGTGACCTAGATATATCAGTGCTTGGCAGCTGAACATTTTATTGCGTAGCCAAGTATTCAGAGTATCTCAAAGAGGGCAGCTTCTGAGAGGCCTGCATGGTGCACAGAAACATAGAAAACAGAAACAAGAGGAGGCCATTTGGTTCTTTGAGCCTGTTCCAAAATACATTATGATCACGGCTGATCACCCAACTCAATAGCCTGATCCTGCTTTCCCCACTCCTCCCTTTGATCCCCATTGCCTCAAGTACTATATATCTAACCGCATTTTGAAAGTACTTAATATTGCGTGATAATAAATTCCACAGGCTGACCACTCTGGGTGAAGAAAATTCTCCTCATGTCTGTCCCAAACAGTCTTCCTTGTATCCCTAGAGTGTAATCCCTGGTTTTGGACACTCCCGCCATCAGGAACATCTTTCTTGCATCAACCCCTGTATACTCCTGTCAGAATTTTATACGTTTCAATGAGATTCCCTCCTCGTTCCTCTGAGCCAGCAAATACAATGCTAACCAATTCCAACTCTCCTCATATGTCAGTCTTGTCATCCCAGGAATCAGTCTGATAAACCTTCTCTGCAAGAACAACCTTCCTCAGATAAGGAGACCCTGTATCATCGCAGCAAGACACCCCTACTCCTGTACTTCAATTCTCTTCCTATGAAGGCCAACATAACCTTTGCATACCTGCATAAATGTTACGTGGCTGAGCGTGCATGCAAAGGGGACGGGGTATCAGTGGGTCACCCCACTGCTTGAGATGTGGCAGTAGTGAGAGAATGAGTGACCACCAGACATACAGCAGGAATCCACTGATTACATTTTGCTCTCTAACTGGCATTCAGATCTAAAGACCGGCAAGAGCAACGGCCCATAAAAAAAGAAAATGCAGGAAATTCTCAGCAGGTCTGACAGCATTTGTAGAAAGAGAAAGCATAGTTAACATTTCAGCTCAATGACTCTATATTAAAACCTCAGTGGTTCCCCCGGAAGTGCAGCCATTATGAGTGACTCCGCTGTTGAAAAGGAGGAAAGTCAGAAATTGATCATGATCGAAGATTCCATAGTTAAGGCAACTAAAAACATGCCACATGTGGGCAGGAGAATGATACAGTGGTTAGCATTGCAGCCTTACAACGTCAAGAACCTGGGTCCACTTCCATGGAGTTTACACATTCTCCCTGTGTCTTTGTGGGTTTCCTCTGGGTGCTCCAATTCCCTCCAAACTCTAAAGTTGTGCGGGTTAAGTGGATTGGCCATGCTAAATTGACCCTACTGTCAGGGGGTGGGGGAGGGGGGGATTAGCAAGGTAAATACTTGGAATTATGGGCCTGGATGGGATTGTGGTTAGTACAGACCCAATGGGCCGAATGGCCTCCTCCAGAACTATAGGATTTTATGATTTCTGCAACTGCAACATGACTCTAGAATGGTAGGTTGTCTCTTAGGCGACAGAATCAGGGCTGCAATGACAGCTCCCAAAGCAGGGTGGGATGGGAAGGGAAGAGAAGAGAATGAACAGCCATAGACTGTGATCTATATCAGCACCAACATCAGTAGAAACGGTGACCGATATTCCACAGGCAAATTTTAGGGATCTAGGAAAGAAGATGAAAAGCAGGATTTCAGTATGAAGTGTTCAGAGAGCATAGCATTCTTGTTAGGCATTCTGGAGAACTTTTTTTTTTGGCCATTACAAAGAGATGTTTATTTTAAATGTTTTGCTTCATCCTTAAAGTGACAGAGCCTTTGCTTTCTCTGAAAGCCAAATTCAAAATCCAATTGAATCCAATTCATAGTCCCCACCAGAGAGACAAATAAGATCCAAACTGACAGGATGAGGCATCGCACTCCATCTAGCCTTAATCTGACGTTTGATCTTAGCCAATGTTACAAAGAAACTCTAACAAGGAGAAAGGCAATTCTGGGTATTGTTTGAGGACATGAGGCTGAGCAGATAGAAGAAGTGACTAGTGATAATAATTCAGTTATGCTTAGTTTAGATATGGAAAAGAGTAACGTTAAAGCAAGAGTAAATATTTTAGATGGATATGCTATATACAAGAGTTTTAAATATATGTATGTTTAAATATAAATAATTTTTTAAATAAGCAGTTCTGAAGCACTGTCATATCAAATGTTGTCTGTTCCTCTCTCTACAGATGCTGCCAGACCTGCTGAGTTAATCCAGCACTTTCTATTTTTATTTCACACCTCCAGCATCTTTGGCATTTTTCTTCTAAATAAATGGCCTATTTTGTTAAGCTGCTGTAATACAATTTGTCAAAAGTGGACTGGGAACAGCTAGTTGAAGATAAATCCGTGACAGAACAGTGGGAGCTGGTATTCAAGGAGGAGAGGATTCAGAACCAATATGTTCCCACAAAAAAAAAACAGGCGGGCAACTCCTAAATCTCTGCACGCCCCCCCCACAAACCATTCCCCTCTCCCAAATGTCAAAGAGCACACAGAGTAAATATAAGAATAAAGAGAAACTTACATCAGGTACAGAAAGCTAGAGCAGCACAGAAAGTGCAGAGGTGAAATTCCAAAAGAAAATTTGGAAAGCAAAGCGAGGGCATGAAAAATATTGGCAAGTAAAATCAAACAAAAGCCAAAGATGTTTGATAAAAACATAAACAGAGAGAAGATAACGAGGGAATAAACGGGGCCAATAAGAAGCTGAAAAGGTGGAGGCAGAAGTCGTGGGCATGTTTCATAATGAAAATTTTGCTTCTTGCCTTCAAAAAAGGTGATAGTGTAGACATTGCAGCCAAGGAGGAGGAGTGTGAAAGATTGGATGGTGTAAACATTGTGAGAGAGGAAATATTAAAGATTTGAAAGTAGATAGATTGTGAAGCCCAGATGAACTCTATCCCAGTCTCCTCAGAGATGATTTGGGGATGGCAGCGTTGGACTGAGGTGGGCACAGTACGAAGCCTCACAACATCAGGTTCAAGTCTAACAGGTATCACGAGCTTTCAGAGTGCTGACTCACCTGATGAAGAGACAGTGAACACTTATGATTCCAAATAAACCTGTTGGGCTTGAACCTGATGTTGTGAGACTTCTCACTCTTCTAAGAGAAGCAAGGATGGAAATACTGGAGGCTCTGATCAGTATTTACCCAGTTTACACGTGAGGAATAGTGGACAGCTGTTGTTTAAAAAGGGAGGAAGATTGGATGGAGCTTCTAAAAGCCAGTTAGCTAACCTCTAGAAGGTCTTGTAGCCCACTGCTAGTGCCCCTACATCCAGACTAGAGGCTCTGGGTCCGAATCCAACATCACGTTTTGTTGGCAATGGAAGAAGCATTCATTATGTGGCTCAACAGGCTGAATATCAGCTCAGGTAAACCTTCCCACATTCCCAAAGGGAAAAGAATGCATGTGAAACATAGGATGAGATTTTATCATTTTCTCACACCTGGCATGAAACAGACTGCTATCTTTCTGGATTTCTTTTTAATGTACAAACCACTTTGCACACAGAAAGGGCGCAGAGTGGATTAGCATCAGATTGACTGTATTTCCATATGATTAGGCATGTTCTTCCCCAGTTCAGGATGCTTCCCACCGCTCCAGTAAGATGACACAAATCACTACTGGTCTCCACTAGTGGACAGCAGGCACCAGGATCACACTGGGGAAATGGGAGGCCATTGGAACCTCTGGATGATGGGAGGCATAGCTGGGCGCATGGCTGGTGATGTGCCAGAAACATCGCCAAGGTAGTGGGCCTGCATAGAGGTTATGATGAGGGAGCTACAACAGGGTGAGTGTTATGACTGGGGATATGACAGGGAGGGGGATGACAGGGGAATATATCAGAGGGTATGATGGAGGAGTGGGATGGGGTATATGATGGGGGAATATGAAGGTGGGATATGAAAAGGGGCGTGATGGGGGCATGCTGGGGGGAGTAAGCTAGGGAGCATATAATGAAGGGGGCACAAAACAGGGGGAACATGGCAGGGTGGGATCTGACAGCGAAGTATGATGGGGGCTGTTCCAACTGGGAGGGATCCGATGGAAGTGAGAGTCTTGACGCCGGTGGTGATGGGGTGGGGGGCCAGGGGGTGGGGCCAGGTAGTCGATGGGGCGAGTCCAGGGGGGGGGGAAATCTGACAAGGGAGGGGGAATCTGACAGGGAGTGGGAGAGTCTGATGGGGGGGAATACGACGGAGGGGGGGGGGAATATGAAGTGGTGTAAAGGGGGATATGACGAGGCGGGGATATGACCCAGGAAGATATGACTGGGACTGGGATATGCCACATGCTTATGCACGGAGGGAGCTATCCTGGAGGGACAAGGGATCATGTTGCAGAGTCATGCAGGGATGGATCATGAAGGTGTCACAATGGGTGGGCATGTCTGGGGTCCACACTGCAGGAAGTGGGGGTGGCATATCAGAGGTCTGTTGGGTGACCCATCAGGAGGGTCCTGATGTCCACTGCCAGAGACCTATGTCAGTGTGTGTTGGGGGGGTGGGGGCAGGGGAGGGAAATATACCACCCATTGATGAAAGTGAGTGAGGGGGTGGTGTCTGGTGTGAGTAGGGGTTGGGAGGTGGTGTCCCAGATCACCAGCAGATCTAGTCAAATGGCAGCTGTACCCTCTGAAGCTGGTTTCACTGGCATGTTAGGCTCCACCAACCCCCTCCCCCCCCGCCCCTTACTGGTGCCAAGTTCTCAGCTGTCCAAGAAGGTGACAGGATATGGAAAGATTGCAATCTAGAGCATGCCAGTGGTGGGTAAATTGTCAGAAAAATTTCTAAAGAGATTGTATAAATCATTACTTAGAAAGTTATGGATTAATCAATGGTTGTCGGTATGGACTTGTTAATGGAAGGTCATATTTTATTGAACCTTTTGTGGAGTTAAGAAGAAAGCTCATTGAGGATAGTGTAGTCTAATTTTGACATGGTTTTCCTCAACCGCGGCCTGATTTCAGCACAGAAAGAGACCAGTTAACCAGCAAAGTCCCACATAGTAGGCCAATCAGCAAAGGAAGGCATCCATGGACAAGTTTGGATCCACCTCTGGCTCAGAGGTTGGAAACAAAGTTGTTTGAAAGGCAGTTTCCATTGGGGTTCTTGCTTTGCATGGTGCATATCAGTGATTTAGACTTAAATATAGTGGGCACGATTAAAAAGTTTGCAAGTGACACAAACGTTGGTCATGTGGTTGAAAATGAGGCCATGAACTATAGGGAGATATCAGTGGATGAGTCAAGTGAACAGAAAAATGGCAACAGCAATCCAGTCAACAGTGTGAGGTAATGCAAGTGGAGAGAACAAACAAGACAAGAGAATAAATGGTCACATGTGAGAGCTACAGACCCTGCATGTCCTAAAGAGAGCAGAATCAGTAGGGGTTATGGGGGTAGGGCTTCGGTAGGGCTGTGGTTGGTATAGACTTGATGGGCAGAATGGCGTCCTTCCGCAGTGTCCGGATTCTATGATTCTATTGCTAAGGTGCTTAAGAAGACCAAACTGAGCGCATGCTTTTATTAGTCAAGGGATAGAACGTAAGAACAGAGAGGTCGGCCGGAATTTTCCAACTGTTTGTACCAGCATGATTTTCCAGTGCCGCCAGTGGAGTATCCCTGCCCCGGGTTTTAAGGTTGCAAGGGATGCATTCAATGGAAAACCCGTTGATAAGAGCAGAAGCAGAAGATCTCAACGCTGGCAATGACAGGCCAGGGAATAGACAGCAGATTGCATGGAAAATCCTGACCATTGTGTTAGAGCCATATAAAACACTGGTTAGGCCACAGAGTAATGCAGGGAGTTCTGGTCACCACATTATGGGAATGATGTGACCATTCTAGAGAGCAGACAGAAGAGATATACAAAGTGGATGCCAAAAATGGAGAATTGGAGCTATGAGAAAAGATTGGCTACACTGGGATGGTTTATCTTTGGGACACAGGAGGCTGAGGGGAGGTTTAATTGAAATCCACAAAGTTGTAAGGGGATTAGATAGAGTTGATTATCTCAGGAGCTGTTTCCCTGAGCAACGAGAGCAGGAACCAGGGAGCAAGAATTAAAGTAATTGGCGGAAAGATTAGAGGAGAGTGGAGGAGAATTTGTTTCACCTTTGCCCCAAAGGGTAGTAGAGGCAGAAACCCACACTGCATTTCAAACATTATTTTGACGTGCACTTAAAATGCCACAGGCTAGTTAGACCAACAGCAGGAAAGTGGGATTACTCTGGCTGTCTCTTTTCATTACACACAGAAGGAGCCTCTTGTGCAGCACAGTGGCACAATGGTTAGCACTGCTGCCTCGCGGTGTCACGGAGCCAGGTTCAATTCCTGGCTTGGATCACTGTCTGTGTTGAGTTTGCACATTTTCCTCGTGTCTGCATGGGTTTCCTCTGGGGGCTCCAGTTTCCTCCCACAGTCCTGAAGACATGCTGGTTAGGTGCATTGGCCATACTAAGTTCTCCCTCAGTGTACACGAACAGGCACCGGAGTGTGGTAACTAGGGAATTTTCACAGTAACTTCACTGCAGTGTTAATATAGGCCTACTTGTGGCACTAATAAAGTTCCCATGTTAACAGCATAGCTATCTTGCTTCAACACATGCTCCTTTACCCCAGAGCTTGTATTAACATTGAACCGAGTGGGATAGAGTGTACCCTTTCCCATTTAATCCCTTTTTCCAATGCAAGCATCTTCCATGTATGAAATGTCTCTCCTCAATGCACAGGCGCAGTAATCCTTGTTCACAGTCCCTCCAAAGACACAACTAAACAGTCAAATCAAAACAGAATTGCATTCCTATCAGTCCTATTCATTATCTCAGTTACATTTTAGTTGGAGAATGAGGTTGCACAGGAGTGAAAAAAGAACAATTTGCATTTATATAGTACCTCTCACTACCAAAAGACATCCCAAAGTGTTTTATACTCAGTTCTGAAGTGCAGTCACTGCTGTAATGTAGATAATTCAGTAATCTATTTATTGCATCCATAAAATAGAATCCCGACAGTACAGAAGGAGGCCATTCGGCCATTGAGCCTGCAACAATTCCACCCAGGCTCTAATCCCACAGCCCCGTGTAGTTACCCTGCTAATCCCCCTAACACAAAGGAACAATTTAGCATAGCCAATCAACCTAACCTGCACATCTTCAGGACTTGGGAGGAAACCGGAGCACCCGGAGGAAATCCATGCAGACATGGGGAGAATGTGCCAACTCCACACAGACAGTGAGTGACCCGAGGCTGAAATTGAACCTGGATACCAGGTGCTGTGAGGCAGCAACGCTAACCACTGTGCTGCCCACACAGCAAGGTCCCACAGATAACCAGGTAAACTCTTTAATTGATAACAGATAAGAGACAAGTATCAGCCAAGCCATCCCATTGCAGTGGGATTTTTACATTTGTCTAAACTGGCAAATACAACGTCAAGTTTCGTATCTCATCCAAAAAAGAACAGTGCAGCATTCCCTTGGTATTACAATGATCTGGCAGGCTCAAGTCCCTGGAGTGGGACTTTAATTCAAAGTAATTTAAATTTGAAATATTTTGACTCAGCACTATTCTGTATGGTGGGAGTGAATGGGAAACTGTCCATACCTGGCTTCATTTACAGTTACACATTAGTCACATCTTTGCTTAAGCTCTCCTGCAGATTATTAGCTGATAGGGATGCTCAGAATGCTGATGGAGATTATGAGGATTGTTCTGGTGTAGTTATCTTTTTTCATGAGGATACACTGGTGATAGGTACCCTTTTGTGTCAGGCTACAATACTTCACGGAGATTTCTGCACAGTTCCTAGGGAAACGGCAGAAGTTAGCCATTTTTAACTGGTCTTCTTCTGAAGCCTAATGGAATCCACTGTTTTAGGAGCCCCACACACCAACCTGAAATCAGACAGTGAAAAAAAACTAAATCTAGCCCTCTGCACCCTCGGGTGCTGTGCACCTCAGAGAATGGAGTCTAATACTGAGGAAAACATTGTGATTTAGTTTTGTTATGTTCTTGTTGCTCGTTTTGGTATCTCTTCATTTGAATAGAACACACATTTGTTTGATGTATTAGTTGTGCTCTTAAAGGGACACCTTTTCCACGTGTCTCCTTCAAAATGTTGATTAAAACTGAAAGCTATTGGTCTCTGTGGCTGACTGTGATTTTTGATTTAGATAAAACTCCTGTCAAAGGCAGAGAGAGGAAAGGGGCAGGGAATAGAGGGTGAAGGGGCAGGGAATAGAGGGTGAAGGGGCAGAGAATAGAGGGTGAAGGGGCAGAGAATAGAGGGTGAAGGGGCAGAGAAGAAAGAGGGGGAGAAAGGGGAAAATGCAAAGGACGGAGAGAAAAGAGAAGAAAGAGAGGGAGAAAGGGAAGGGAAAAGAAAAAGGAGCAGACAGAAAGAAAAGAAAGGGGATGAAAGGGAAAAGTGGAGGGTGAAAAAGACAAAAGGGGAAAGGAAGGGAAAAGGATTTGGAGAAAGGAGCAGAGAGAAAAGGGGAAGAGAAGATATTGGGGAAAAAGGGAAAAGGGGATGAAGAAAGGGGCAGAAAGACAGGAAAGAAAGAGCAGGTGGAGAGAGAAATAAATAAACTGGACAAAGAAGAATATGAGGAGAATGACAGTAAAAGTGGGGGTGGGGGACGGTCCCGGCCTCAGCGTGGGTCTGACACTGCTACTTGGATCGGATAACGATGGAAAGGGTCTGGATTTGCTGTACATGTTGTCAGGGGGTCCTGGAGAGGGGAGTTCTGTGCACACGGAGAGGAAGGAGTTGGACACAAACAGTTCACTGTGACCGCGGTACCAACCATCTGTTTCCGAGACATCCACCAGCGGAATGAATAGGGGACGCTGCCGGGCTGGACGGGGACACCGGCTCCAGGTACAGCAGCAGCCGCTGTGAACACAGCCGAGTGCCCCTCAACCCAGCACCAGACTGAGCACCCAAACAAACCCCGAACTAAATCACTGAATCAAACCAAACCAGCAAATCCTGTAAATAAACTTCACCGTGTGCTGAAGAATAGGGAACAATTCTGCAATTAAAACCTCCAGATCAACTGTTTAAAAAAGCTCACTTTGTGCAGGAAGCTCTCTACAAATTGCCGGAGACAAGACACACTGCCCCATACTCACAGGTCTTTGGCTGGTAATTTCTTGCCTTCGATGATCCTCAAGAACAAGGAGCTGCGCTTGGCCATGTCCAGCTGGAAGAGGGAGAGTTTGGGGGGTGGGGCGGGGGGGGATTAGAACCAAACTCCAGGAGCTTTGGATCAAAAGTTGCTGGCGAGAGGAAGATGCGAGTGCTGTGTGTTACCCGGGGAAGAAGCTGGTGCTCCCGGCTACTGGACAGCTCCCTCTGTCAGTGTCAGTATCTCTCTCTCTCAAACACACACACACAGCCCCGCCTGATCTGCTGCTTTGATCACACCAAACCTTCTCTGGCACTCACCATGTGCAGTTCAAACCCCTTGCTACTCTCAGCGAGAACTGGGTGGTGCCGCTGGGGGTAGGTGAAGGAACCGTGATTGGTCACAGCGCGTATTAAAACCAGGAGGGAACGCCTTTTAAGTAATAACCTGCTTGTCAATAAGGGAGCACAATCCAGACTTCAGGGGCTTGGTTACAAGTAAATAAAAGCAAAATATTGTGGAATAACAAACAAAACAAAAATGCTGCAAAATCTTAGCAGACCTGACAGCAGCTTTGGGGAGAGTATAATCTTCCTCCACAGATGCTGTCAAACCTGTTGAGGTTTTTGAGTGCTTTAAGGGAGCACAGATTCAAAGTGGGGGGGGGGGGGAAGTATAAGGGAAATGTGTGGGGGAAATTTTTCATGCAGAGTGTTGGGTGCCTCCAACACGTTGCCAAAGGAGGTGCTGGAAGCAGGCACATTAGCAACATTTAAGAGGCATCTGGATGGGGTATATGAATAGGGAGGTAATAGAGGGATATGGTCTGAGTGAGGGCACTTCAGTTAGGTTCAGGCATCATGATCAGCATGGGTTTGAAGGGCCGAAGGGCCTGTTTCTACATTTACATTTTGTTTTCAAGTCTCCTCCAGCTTTTATTTTTATTTCACATAAAAGTTACTCTGGGGTTGAATCAATTTGTAAAACGGTGATGCATTCAGTGACTGCCCCTCAGTGCTGTGTAAATTATGTCTGTCTCCTTAATGAGGACACTTGCCATTGAAATGATGTATTCAGAAGGATTGGTGTTTGGAATTCTCTACCCCACAGGGTTATAGGTTGGTGATTTTTTTTCTGCACCTTGGGATTGGGTGAGAAAATTGGAGAGGTAAGGGAGTTCTAAAAACCAGCCATCTTACTGAATGATGCACAGAGCAGGCTCCAGGGGCTTAGGCAAAGAATCCATTTATTTTTACATATTACATTCCTTGGGCTGCGATTTTAATCTGGATTGGGCAGCATGGTGGTTAGCACTGCTGCCTCACAGCCTCAGGAGCCCGGGTTCAATTCTGACCTTGGGTCACTGTCTGTATGGAGTCTGCACATTCTCCCTATGTCTGAATGGGTTTCCTCCAGATGCTCCTCCCACAGTTCGAAAGACATGCTGATTAGGTGCATTGGCCATGCTAAATTCTCTCTGTGTTCCCAAACAGGTGCCAAGTGTGGTGACTAGGGGATTTTCACAGTAACTTAATTGCGGTGTTAATGTGAGCCTACTTGTGACTAATGAATAAACTTCATTAGCCATGTGAAATTGCCCCTTAGTATCAGGGAGATGAGCATGGCGTAGCCATCTGCAGGAAGCTGACATGATTCTTAGCCATGATGTAAAGATGCCGGCGTTGGACTGGGGTAGTAAGAACTCAGTAAGAATTTAGCAACACCAAAATAAATCGGTTGGATTTAAAATTGGTGTTGCTAAATTCTTACATGATTCTTAGCAACAGACCTTCATCTTCCCCAGAATTCATGGGATTGCTAAAAACTCCATTTCAAGGACAATTCCCTGTAATTCAAAGTTATTCTTCCTCATTATTTTCAATTCAGAATTACAACATCAAATATATATCTGGTATCAACGGGACCCATCGGAATAATGAAACCAGAGGAAACACATATTAAAATAAGTGTTCTATCATTCATAAACTTACTGTAGAATCCAATTTGTTTTTAAGCTCCTGGATGTTCCTGATAAGATTGAGATTGTGTAATCAGCTCAAAGAATGGGCTAAACACCATTCTAGTTTCCTCTGGGGGTGGGATTGGTAATAGATATTTTGAAACATTGAGTGGAGTGAATGATTTAAAAGGAGCAGTTTAGGAATTGTTGTCAGCACAGATTTCAGCATGGGAATATAAAACCAGGTTCAGAGTCCAGCACTTCCAACACAGAGCTCGAAGGGGGTTATGCAGCTGCTGGAAATATATATATAGAATGATTTTGATCTGATTTATTATTGTCACATGTATTAATATACAGTGAAAAATATCATTTCCTATGCACTCTACGGGCAAAGCATATTGTTCATAGAGAAAGAGAGTGTGCAGAATGTAGTGTTACAGAGAAAGATGAACTTAATACAAGGTAGGTCCAAAATTTAAAAAAAGTTTATTCATTAGTGTCACAAGCAAAGCTTACATTAACAATACAATGAAGTTACTGTGAAATTCCCCTAATCACCACACTCCGACACTTGTTCAGGTCAATGCACCTAACCAACATGTCTTTCAGACTGTGGGAAGAAACCAGAGCATTCGGAGGAAACCTACACAGACACAGGGAGAACATGCAGACAGTGACCCAAGCTGGGAATTGAACCCCGGTCCCTGGCGCTGTGAGGGAGCAGTGCTAACCACTGTGCCACCGTGCCACCCTCTGAAGAGATTGAATTAAAGCATTGTAAGAAAATTTTAAAAAGTTAGAATGAAGTTTTAGAAACATAGAACGAAAGTAAAAGAATTAGAAGGTATGCTGGCACAGCTTGCAAGAAGTCACCTCGCTCCAGCGCCATCTTGGGAGAAAAATATGAATATTATACATTATGTATTTGTTTTAATTGATCAAATTGACACACAAAATTATCTGATTTGCCACAGGTGCCAAGTCCAGTTACACAGAATATAAGAAGCACAGAGAGAGAAAACATCAGCGGAAATCCAGTCAGTGGGAACCTACTTGTCCCCCAGTATATAAGTAACTCACAGAACGATTGGAAAACTGACAGGGAAAGGCGGATAAATGAAAAGAAAGATGCAATGGGAAAGGATAGATGATGAGCAGTAAGATTGTTTCTTCAAGGAAGGACCAGCAACTACCAGGCTGGGTGCAATTTAATGTTGTTACTCTAGTGTTAAACACAATGGGTAGATTTAACCACCCACTGCTCAGATCATCTGATCTGCCAAAACCAGCCTTGCCATTCAACAAGATCATGGCTAACTGTTTGTATTTCAAATTCCACATTCCCATCTACTGCTGAAGCAGAAAGGGTCGAGAGCTTCAGGTTTTTAGGTAACCAGATCAACAACCTGTTCCTGGTCCATTCACGCTGACGCTATAATTAATAAACTCCACCAACGCCTCTACTTTCTCAGAAGTCTAAGGAAATTTGGCATGTCACTACAACCCTCACCAACTTGTACAGATGCACCATAGAAAGCATTCTTCCTCGTTGTATCACAACTTGGTATGACTCCTGCTTGCCCAACACCACAAGGAACAACAAAGGATTGGGAGCGTAGCCCATCATGCAAACCAGCCTCCCACCCATTGACTCTGTCTACACTTCCCGCTGCCCCGGAAAAGCAGCCAACATAATTAAAGACCCCACGCGTCTCGGACATTCTCTCTTTCTCCTTCTTTTGTCAGGAGAAAGAAAGAATCTGAGGTCACACAGCAACTGGCTCAAGAATAGCTGCCTCCCTGCTGACATCAGATGTTTCGATGGACCGATCTTGTATTGAGCTGATCTTTCTCTACCTCCTTGGTATGACTGTAACTATATTCTGAACCTTTTCCTTTTCTTTACCCCTATGTACTGTATGAATGGTATGTTTTGTCTGTATAGTGTGCAAGAATCAATATTTTTCATTGTATGTTAATACATGTGACAATAATAAATCAAATTAAATCAAATCCCCGTAGATTCTTAGGCAAGGGAATCAATCTACTTTCCTACCTTAAAAATATTCAGCAACTGTGCTTCCAATGCCTCCTGAGGCAATTCCAAATTCACATCCTCCTCTGTGAAAAGAATTCTCATCTCCATCGGAAAAGGGCAACCCCTCATTTTAAAATAGTGCCCCCTTCATTCGTTGGGCCTTTGGCTGCCTGCTCTATCACATCCTTCACTCAACGGCGGAATCGGAAAATCCTGCCCAAATGAGCGAAGCTCTCCCCATCCTCCCCACTCCCTCCATCCACTCACAACTAACTATTCCTACCTTTCTCTGCCCTGATTGGATACTGGGGGCCAGAATCTCATCACCGTTTCCACCACGGGATTTTCCCAGCCTACTGCAGTGAACGGAAATTTGGCTGGTTGTCAAATTCTCCGAGCTCGCTGCAGTGGTAGTGTAACGTGAATGGCTGGTAAGATCTCTCATCTTAGCCTGCTGGTGGGTTGGAGTGGCCAACTTTGCTTCAATAGAAACAATGCACGGGGAACAGAAGGAAGCCCATAATGTTCATTTGGAGAGATGGTACTGATATAATGGGCCAAATGGCCACCTCCACCGCTGTGACAATTCTGAGAATCTGTACACATCGTGGGAGCCCACCAAACCCTCCTACTGCCGAGAACTAATGACCCGACAGGAAGATGGTCAGGCTTACAGATATTTCCAATTGCGGACTCTCACGTTCACAGATCTTTCCAGTACATAATGTTCCCCGAGGGAAGAGTGTGTAAACAGGATGGTTTAAAAACAAAGAAGGAAAAGGATTTCAATACCTTATTTTACAAGGGAGACCTGAATATGACACAACTGCAGTTACCGTAATTAGCCCCTGAAGAAACACGCAATGCAATTCCCACTCCCACGCTGGCAAAGCTTAAAGAGAATGATCACCATCTCACACAGGAATGGAGAGACTCAGAGGTTGTCCTGTTTTGGGGGGAATTCTTGGATTCAATCCTTTACGGCTCAGATCTGACATCAATTCTCCTCTCCCCGTGGGAGCTTGGAGTGGGGGGAAGAAGGATGTAGGAATGACTCCCAAGATGGCAGAACATAATTTCCCAGAACAAAGCAGAACAAACAATGGATTAGGAAAGTCTGTAACATAAGGAAAACCAATGGCTGAGCAAAGCAAAGGAAGCATTTCTTTGGCACGGTGATACAGTGGATGGCACTGCTTCCTCACAGTGCCAGGGGTCCAGGTTCAATTCTAGCCTTGGGTCACTGTCTGTGTGGAGTTTCCACTTTCTCCCTGTGTCTGCATGGGTTTCCTCCGGATGCTCTGGTTTCCTCCCACAGTCCAAAGAGGGACTGAGTAGGTTGATGGGCCATGCTAAATTGACCCGAGCATCAGCAGGATTGGCAAAGTAAATGGGGGTTATGAAAATAGGGCCTGGGTGGGGTTGTGGGCAGTGCAGACTCGATGGGCCAAATGGCCTCCTTCTATTCTGTAGGGATTCTATGACATACCATCCTAATGGGAGAGTGTTAACCACAGTTTCAGTCCCGTCTCGCAACGCACTGCCACAATTCTCGAGAGGGAAAAGAAAGAATATACAATAAATATGTGGAATCTTTCCCATTCTCAGGTCATTTCTAAGTTCCTGACAATCAATGAAGTACTTTGAGCAGTACAGCAAACTTGTGCACAGCAAGATCCCACACGATAAATAACCGGATGATGTATTTTAATGGGTGAGGGACAAATAGTTGCTAGGATACCAGGTGAGCCCCAGCCTTTCCTTTCAGCTGTGCTACTGGATCCTTTCTGTTCATTTCAAAGGGTAAATCAGGCCTCGGATTAACATTTCACCCAGCATGCACAGGAGGACGGATTGAAACTAGAACCCAGAGCGACTCAGAGCAGAGAGTGCTGCTTCGCTGACCCCTCTCCGACACCGAGGGATAGAGAAAGAACTGAAATGTCACGGGGTGAGAGGGGAGAGAGAGCAAAGAGAAAGACATTTTCCAAGTAGAACTCAGCTAACTCAGTTTTCCTAATGCTGGTCTCTATATGTCATTAAGACGTTAGGATGGCGGCGCGGGCTCGTTGGGCTGAAGGCCCTGTTTCCCGTGCTGTGTTGTTCTTTGTTCTTTGGTTCAATCATCATTTTCACAGCCCGTCCATAACTGCCTCTGAGAAGGTGAGCCACGTTGCTGAACCACTGCAAACCCTGAATTTACAACAGGGAACATGGCAGCAGTCGAGATTCCAATTGTCAACTGGCATTGTTTAAATGCCCTTTAGGGTATTATAACTGAGTTAACGCTGGCAATAACACTGGAGGGTCAAAACCCTGGCACGATATGAAGAATTCTCCCCCAGACTCCTGGTCAACATTCATCCCTCAATCAATATCAATAAAATTGATGAGTACGTGGGATTTAATGGGATTGAGGGTTATAGAAAGGTTTGGTAGGTAGGGATATGATCGGTGCAACTTGAGACCCAAAAGGCCTGTTTGTGCTGTAGTGTTCAATGTAAAATTAGATGCTCTGACCTTTCCTCGCATTACTGTTGAAGTGGTTTCGCTGCCTACCCATGTCTATCACATTTCCCCATGTTACAGCACTGAATACATTTTGAAAAGTATTTCATTGGCTGAAGAGCACTGTGGAGACATCCTGCGCTTGTGGAAGGGGGCTATGCTGGAGCAAATTCACTCTCTCCTGATTCAAAAGAGACAGAATGACCAATGCTTCCACCTGACCCAGTAGGTGTTGTGTGTTTTATGTCTCAGACCTATGCCAAGATGACACTATGGGCCGGATTCCCTCCGGCTCACCACGTTTCACCGCGACGGAGGCAGCTCACCATTGCTTGGCAGGGTCCTCTGATCCTGCTGCTATCAACAGGGTTTTCCATTGGGTTGCACCCTGCCGTGAATGGCTGGAAAATTATGAGAACTTTACTTACAGTGTTTTACAGCGTTTCCACAGTCACAAGATGTTTCCATTCATGCTTCCAGATATTACTACAGTTCGTTTACTTTGCCCTGAGTCCACACCCAAGGCATAAGCAATCAATCACAGTGAGCAGCAATAGTAAACAGACTCACATAATCGAACACAGAACAATGGAGCATTACAGCCCCAATCCTTACTAAAATTCTTCAATCAGGGTTCCAGGACATTTGTAAGACTCCCGTCCCAGTGGCATAGTGCTGAACCAAAACATCCATGTACTGTAAATGGCAGAACCCTTAAAGAGTATTGATTGGCAGAGGGATCTGGGTGTATGGGCACATAGATCACTGAAAGTGGCAATGCAGGTGGAGAAGGTAGTCAAGAAGGAATGCAGCATGCTTGCCTTCATCAGTTGAGTTTAAAAATGTGCAAGTCATGTTGCTTTATAGAACATTAATTAGGCCACGCTTGGAATATAGTGTTCAATTCTGGTTGCCACATTACCAGAAAGACGTGGAGGCTTTGGAGAGGGTACAGAAAAGATTTATCAGGATGTTGCCGGTATGGAGAGCATCAACTATGAGGAGAGTTGGAGAAGCGTGGTTTATTCTCACTGGAACAAAGGAGGTTGAGGGGCGACCTGATAGAAGTCTACAAGATTATGACAGGCATAAATAGAGTGGACAATCAGAAGTTTTTTCCCAGGGTGGAAGAGTCAATTAATAAGGGACATAGGTTTAAAGTGTGAGGAGCAAAATTTAAGGTAGACATACGAGCCAAGTGTTTTATACAGAGGGTGGTGGGTGCCTGGAACTCACTGCCAGAGGAGGTCGTGGAAGAAGATACTCTAGTGATATTAAGGGTGTCTTGACAAATACATGAATAGGATGTTAATAGAATGATATGGTCTCTGGAAAGGTAAGGGGTTTTGGTTCACACGGGCAGCATGGTCAGTACAGGCTTGGAGGGCCGAAGGGCTTGTCCCTGGGCTGTAATCTTCTTTATTCTTTGAATCACTGCAAGCCACTCAGTAAAGAAACACCTCATTATTGTGGGATCTTGAAAAAAACCACCGTCACCCACTCTTTGTCAAACCTCCCCATCCCTTGGAAGGCAACACGTGCCAGACAGCATACACGATTGACAGAGCTAAGCAATTCCACAGCCAACGAATCTGATCTTGGCTCTGCAGCCGTGAGTGGCAGTGGACCATTAAACAATTCACTAGAAGCGGAGGCTCCATAAGTATCCCCAAACTCAATGATGGAGGAGTTTGCTCACCAAAGATAAGGCCAAAGCATTTGCTGCAATCTTTAGCCAGAAGTGCTGAGTGGATGATCCTTCTTGGCCTCTTCCAGAGGTCCCCAGCATTACAGATGTCAATCTTCAGCCAATTTGATTCACTCTGGGCAATAATATCAAGAATTGGCTGAAGGCATTGGACACTGCAAACATAATGGGCCCTTACAACATTCCAACAATATTCCGCAAATGTTCACTCCCTCTACCTTTGACATCAGCCGTGTGTACCATCTACAAAGTGCACGACAGGAACTCACCAAGGTTCCTTAGAGAGCGCCTTCCAATCCCATGACTACTACCATCTAGAAGGACAAAAGCAATTGAAATCACCACTTGGAGGTTTCCCTCTAAGTCACTCACCATCCTGATTTGGAAATATATCGCCATTCCTTCACTGCCCCTGGATCAAAATCTTGGAACTCCCACCCTAACAAGCACTATGGGTCTACTGCACCTCAGGGACTGCAGCTGTTCAAGAAGACAACTCATCACCACCTTCTCCAGAGAGGGATGATAAACTTTGAAAGGAATACGTTGACAAGAAAGTATTCAATGAACAGTAAGGACACTAGGAAGGGGCCTTGGCATGTTTGTCCTGAAGATGCAAGGGCATGTTAGTTGGGTGGCGAAAAAGACACATGGGACACTTGCCTTTATCAAATCGAGGCATAGATTACAAAAGCAGGGAGTCATGTTGTAGTTGTATAGAACTTCGGTGAGGCCACAGCTAGAGCACTGTGTGCAGTTCTGATCACCACGTTATTGGAAAGAACTGTTTGCACGGGATGGGGTGCAGAGGAGATTCCCCAGGATGCTGCCTGGGGTGGAACATTTAAGTTATGGAGAGAGAGGTTGGATAGGCTTGGGTTGTTTTCATTGGAGCAGAGAGGACTGAGGGGCGACCTGGTCGAGTTGTACAAGATTATGTGGGGCATGGACAGAGTGGATAAGGAGCAGTTGAAAGGTCATTCGTGAGGGGACATACGTTCAAGGTGAGGGGCAGGAGGCTTAGGGGAATGTGAGGAAAAGCCTTTTTACCCACAGGGTGGTGATGGTCTGGAATGTACTGCCTGGGAGCGGGTAGAGGTTGGATGCCTCACATCCTTTAAAAAGTATCTGGATGAGCACTCGGCACAGCATAACATTCAGGGCTATGGGCCAAGTGCTGGCAGGTGAGATTAGGTGGGAGGTCAGGAATTTCTAATGTATCGGTGTGCACTCGATGGGCCAAAGGGCCTCTTCTGCGCCGGATGATTCTATGATTTGATGAATTAGGGAAAGGCAATAAACATCAGCCTGGCCAGCGACGTCCGCATCCTGTGAATAAATTTTTTTTTAAAAATCCATTCCATTTCCTCACTGCCGTCCCTTTCGCAATAAATGAGTTTCCTGTCAGGAAGAGTTCTGCAAATCCGGCTCCTACTTTGGAAATGATCCGGGTGTCTCTTCAGTGTCACTGGATGGACAGTAAGGTCAGAGGCCCCCCCACCCCAGTTGCACCACGTACGCACATCAACCTGGCCAAGCCCAGTTTTCATTTACTGCAGAAATCCAGGCAGTAAGTGTGCATCACACTCATTAGGATCTATCTGGCTGCCCACACATCTGTTTATTCTCTTTTATATGGCAGGGATGTGCAGGTGGGCTGACTTCTGACTCACCTTCTAATAGCAAAGTGGAGCGAGGATGAGTCAACAAAATGGTGGCAGTTTGACAGATCCCAGTGTTAGAATTCGATTAAATACTGCAGTGTGTGTAACACTGTTTGTGCAAGCATTCCCAAGCCAACCCAGGATTTCAGTAGCCTTTCTTATTCCTACCGCTCCTTTCCTTAAGAGGGGCTACTTCAAGCTACGATTGCACTCCCAAAATGTGGGGTGGGGGGGTCAGGATTTATCCTGCCCAAGTCATCACAGAATCCCTGCAGTGCAGGAGGAGGTCATTTGGCCCATTGGATCTGCACTGCTCACAATTCCACCCAGGCCCTATTCCCGTAACCCCACGTATTTACCCTGCTAATTCCCCTGATACTAAGGGTCAATTTATTCCACCCCCCCTCACCTTTGGGAAGAAAATGGAGCATCAGAGGAAGCCCATGTAGAGAACGTACAAACTCCACATAGACAGTGACCCAAGGCCAGGATTAAACCCAGGTACCTGGTGCTGTGAGGCGGTAGTGCTAACCACTGGACCTGACACATCCTGAGCATCTCGGTCTAGGACTTCCAGTGACCATCCACCTAAAGCAGAAACAGAAAATCGGCAATCTGCCCAATCCAAACTTCTCCTCAGGTTCCCCCTACCGCAGCTCTGAACTCGCTCCTCCCTCGAGTTTCTCATTGCCCAGTGTCAATAAGATCCACCTTCTGCTCCGACAGCCCTGTTCCCACTGAGCTACTAACCATCCTGGCTGATATTGTCAATAGTCCGCTCTCTTCAGGAATTGTTTCCCCCTCATCCCACCTCCTTGTGAAAACCACCTTTAATCTCTCTGTCCTTGTAAAAGCCCATCTTCTCCTTTCATCTCCAAAGTCTTGGAATTTGATCGTTGCCTTCAAATTCCCACTCACCCTTTCCACAACTCGGAATCTGAATCCCTCCAATCAGGTTTCTGACCCTGCAGCGTTACTGGAAAGATCCTTTTCCAAATCTCTGACAGAGACTGTGGTAAACTACCCTTCCTCAAAATCCTGGGGCTGACCCACTTGACTATATCACCCTCCACTCAGGCCTTCCACGCCCTCATCCTGCTGCCCTCACCCGGTGCCAATTTCATCCATTCAGCCAGAGAATCATCTCGCGGTCGCCCCTGATGACCCATCCCTCACCCCTTCTTGGGAAAATAAGTCAGATTCCAACACAAACACCCAGCTTTCTCTTATCACCACTCTTACCCTTCCCTACTCTGACTTGAAGAAGTCACTGACAGGAGTAATCTATAGGCCACCGAATAATGACATCATGGTAGGGCGAAAAATAAACCAAAAAATAACTAATGCATGTAAAAATGCAATTATCATGGGGGATTTTAATCTACGTATCAATTGGTCAAACCAGGTCAGTCAAGGCAATCTTGATGAGGAAGTCATAGAATGTTTCCGTGATAGCTTCCTTGAACAGTATGTAATGGAATTGACAAGGTCTGTCCTGTGTAATGAGATGGAAATAATTAATGGTCTTACAGTTAGGGATCCTCTCCGAGAAGTGATCACAATGTGGTTGAATTTAAAATACAGATGGAGCATGAGAAGGTAAGATCCAATACCAGTGTTTTGTGCTTAAATAAAGGAGACTACAAATGGGTGAGGGAGGGATTGGCTAAGGTAGACTGGAAGCAAAAACATTATGGTGGGACAATTGAAGAACAGTGGAGGGCTTTCAAAATGATCTTTCACAGTGTTCAGCAAAAGTATATACCTGTGATAAGGAAGAAGTGTAGAAAAAGAGATAATCCACCATGGATATCTAAGGAATTAAAGGAGGGTATCAAATTGAAAAAAAAATGCATACAAAATGGCAAAGATTAGTGGAAACCTAGAGGATTGGGAAATCTTTAAAGATCAGCAGAAAGCCATGAAAAAAGCTACAAAGAAATCTGGATTATGAGGGTAAACTAACTCACAATATAAAAGCAGAAGGCATTCGTTTCTACAAATACATAAAACAAAAAAGAGTGGCTAAAGTAAAAATTGGTCTTTTTATGAGAATGAGAAGGAGGAGATAATAACTGGAAATGAGAAAATGGCTAAGGCGTTGAACAGGTGTTTTGTGTCGGTCTTCACAGTGGAAGACAAATTTAACATGACAAAAACTGGTGACAGGAAGGCTATGGCAGGTTATAGCAGAACCTAGAAACTATCATTATCATGACAGAGGTAGTGTTGGGCAAATTAATGGGGCTAAAGATAGACAAGCCTCCTAATGGAATGTATCCCAGGATACTAAAGAGATACCAGGAGAAATAGCAAATATGCTAGTGGTAATTTAACAAAATTCACTGGACTCTGAGGTGATTCCCTCAGATTGGAAAACAGCAAATATGATGCCACTGTTTAAAAAAGGGAAGTAGACAAATAGGCTGGTTAATTTAACTTCTGTAGTAGTAAAAATGCTTGAATTTAACATCAAGGAAGAAATAGCGAGACATCTGGATATAACTTGATCCATTGGTAAGACACAGCATGGGTTCATGAAGGGCAGGTCATGTTTGACTAATTTGGTGGAATTTTTTAAGAAGAATTACATGTACAGTAGAGAATGGGGAACCTGTGGATGTGGTGTAGCTGGATTTCCAGAAGGCACTTGACAAGTTGCCATACCAAACATGCTACATAAGATAAAGACGCACAGTGTTATAGGTAATATATTAGCATGGATAGAGGATTGGTTAACAAACAGAAAGCAAACAGTAGGGGTAAATGGGTGTTCTTCTGGTTGGTGATCAGTGACTAGTGGTGTGCCTCAGGGATCAGTGTTGGGACCGCAATTGTTTACAATTTACATAGCTGATTTGGGGTTGGGGACCAAGTGTAGTATTTCAAAATTCATAGATGACATTAAGACGGCGGAAGAGCAAAGAATGCAAAGGATGCTGAAAGTCTGAAAAGGGATATAGATAGTCTAAGTGAGTGGGTGAGGGTCTGGCAGATGGAGCACAATGATGGTAAATATGAGATCATCCATTTTGGTAGGAATAACAGCAAAATGGACTATTATTTAAATGATAAAAAAATTGCAGCATACTGCTGTGCAAAGGGACCTGGGTGTCCTTGTGCAGGGATCTTGAGATCTTGACCTGCAAATCAACTCCTTGAGGTGCAACAGGTAATGAAAAAGGCAAATGGAATTTTGTCCTTCATTACTAGAGGGATGGAGTTTAAAAACAGTGCCATTATATTGCAGCTGTATAAAGGGCTGATGAGGCCACATCTGGAGTACTGTGTACAGTTTTGGTCTCTTTACTTGAGAAAGGATATACTGGCACTGGAGGGGGTGCAGAGAAGATTCACTAGGTTGACTCCAGAGTTGAGAAGGTTGGCTTATGAGGAGAGACTGAGCAGGTTGGGAGCTATACTCATTGAACAAAGAACAAAGGTAATTACAGCACAGGAACAGGCCCTTCAGCCCTCCAAGCCTGCATTAACCATGCTGCCTGACTTAACTAAAACCCCTACCCTTCCAGGAACCATATCTCTCTATTCCCATCCTATGCATGTATTTGTCAAGATGCCCCTTAAAAGTCACTACAATAGCTGCTTCCACTACCTCCCCCAGTAACAAGTTCCAGGCACTCACTACTCACTGTGTAAAAAATCTGCCACGCATCTCCTTTAAAGCTTACCCCTCACACCTGAAACTTATGGCCCCTAGTAATTGACTCTTCCACCGTGGGAAAAAGTTTCTGACTATCCACTCTGTCCATGCCTCTCATAACCTTGTAGATTTCTATCAGGTCACCCCTCAACCTCTGTTGTTCCAGTGAGAACAAATCGGGTTTTTCCAGCCTCTCCTCATAGCTAATGTTCTCCATAACAGGCAACATTGTGGTAAATCTTTTCAGTACCCTCTCCAAAGTCTCTGCATCCTTTTGGTAGTGTGGCAACTAGAATTGAACACTATATTCCAAGTGCAGCCTAAGGTTCTATAAAGCTGCACCTTGACTTGCCAATTTTTAAACTCAGTGCCCTAGCCAATGAAAGAAAGCGTGCGTTCTCCGCTTGCATTGCCACTTTCAGTGACTTGTGTACCTATACATCCGGATTCCACTGCCTATCAATACTCTTAAGGGTTCTACCATATATTATATTTTTCCTATCTGTATTAGACCTTCCAAAATGCATTACTTCACATTTGTCCAAATTAAACTCCATCTGCCTATCCACTCTGTCCATGCCTCTCATAATCTTGTAGATTTCTATCAGGTCACCCCTCAACCTCCGTTGTTCCAGTGAGAACAAATCAGGTTGTTCTGCCCAAATCTCCAACTGATTTACATCCTGCTGTATTCTCTGATGGTTCTCATTGCTATCCACAAATCCACCAACCTTTGTATCATCTGCAACCTCACGAATCAAATCAGTGACATTTTCCTCCAAATCATTTGTATATATTAGAAACAGCACAGGTCCCAGCATTAATCCCTGAGGAATGCCACTTGTCACAGCCCTCCATTCAGAAACGCACTCTTCCACTGCTACCCTCTGTCTTTGACTGAGCCAGTTTTGTATCCACTTTGCCAGTTCACCTCTGATCACATGCATCTTCACCTTCTGCACCAGTCTGTCATGAGGGACCTTGTCAAAGTCCTTACTGAAATCCATGTAGATAACATCCACTGCCTATCCTTATAAGAACATAAGAACATAAGAAATAGGAGCAGGAGTTGGCCATCCAGCCCCTCGAGCCTGCCCCGCCATTCAATAAGATCTTGGCTGATCTGTAATGGTTCAGTACCACTTTCCCACTTTCTCCCTGTAACCCTTAATTCCCTTGTCAATCAAAAACCTATCCACTCTTGACTTGAACATATTCAGTGAGGAAGCCTCCACCACCTCATCAGGCAGAGAATTCCAAAGATTCACCATCCTTTGAGTGAAGAAACTCATCCTCAACTCTGATCTGAACCACCCCCACCCCTCCTTATTTTGAGGCTATGTCCTCTAGTCCCGCTATCTTTGCTAAGTGGGAAGAGACTCTCAACCTCTACCCTATCCATCCCCTTCATTATCTTATACGTCTCAATAAGATCCCCTCTCAGCCTTCTAAACTCCATTCAGTACAAACCTAGCCTATTCAGTCTCTCCTCATAACCCAGCACCCTCATCTCCAGTATCAGCCTAGTGAATCTTCTCTGCATCCCCTCCAAGGCCAATATATCCTTCCTCAAATGCAGCAACCAAAACTGCACACAGTACTCCAGCTGCGCCCTCACCAGCACCCTATACAGCTGCAACAGAACCTCCTTACTTTTATATTCTATCCCCCTCACTATAAAGGCCAATGTTGCATTCACCTTTGTGATCACCCGCTGCACCTGCATACTGTGTTTTTGCGATTCGTGCATAAGGACCCCCAGGTCCCTCTGCACTGTCTCATGCTGCAGCTTTTCACCATTTCAAAAATAATCCTTCCTACCGTTATTCCTACCAAAGTGGATAACCTCACACTTGCTAACATTATACTATATTATACTGCATTATCAATCATCTTTGTCACTTCCTCAAAAACTCAATCAAGTTCATGAGATACGACCTCCCTTTCACAAAACCATGTTGTTTCTCACTGGTGTGTCCACTTATTTCCAAGTGGGAATAAATCCTGTCTCGAAAAATCCTCTCCAATAATTTCCCTACCACTGATGTCAGGCTCACCAGCTTGTAATTACTTGGATGATTGTTGTTACTCTTCTTAAACTAAGGAACAACATTGGCTGTTCTCCAATCCTCTGGGATCTCCCCTATAGCCAATGAGGATCCAAAGATTTCTCTCAAAGCCCCAGTAATTTCCTCCCTTGTCCCTTTTAGTATTCTGGGTATATCCCATCGGGCCCTTGGCATTTGAATACCTTAATGTTCCTCAAGAACCCCAATATTCCTCCTTTTTAATCTCAACGTGACCTTCCTAACTGGTTAGCACTTAATCAAATCCTGGGCCCCAGTGAGCTGAACCGTCAAGGAAGTTTGGCCTTGCAGTCAGTAAATTGTGTTGACTTTCCACAATCTCTTTGTTCTAATTTACAATGCACTAAGTTTAATGCCATGCTGGGGAAATATTAATCAAAGAAACTCACTGCTGCAAACATCAAACAGGATAGAACACCAACTGTGGCACCAGATAAAAAGTGAGAGTGTTTTTTTAGCAAACACTGTGGCTAGTTTTGGACATACTTTTTTAGAATGTAAAAGTCTAAGTGAAACTTGGTCCTGATCATGAAATAAAGGCCCATTCGGAATATGGCTGGGGGGATGGGGAGAGGAGGGTGTGTTGGGGGAGGGGGTCAATTGGATGGTGGTGGGAGATGGGGAAGAGGACAGGGCTTCTGCATCTATCTATGGCATTTAATATGGCACTACCAAAATGTAATTTTGCTTCCGGATTTCAAAAAGAAAGACTTGCATTTTCATCCCACTTTTTATAACCCCACGAGTGTAGCAGGGTGGCACAGTGGTTTTAGCACTGCTGCTTCTCTGCAGCAGGAGCCTGGGTTCAATTCCAGTCTTGAGTGACTGTTTGTGAGGAGTTTGCACGTTCTCCCCGTGTCTACCCAGATTTCCTCCAGGAGCTTTGGTTCACTCCCATTTTCCAAAACTATGCAGGTTAGATGGATTGGCCTTGGCAAATTGCCCCTTAATATCCCAAGATGTATAGGTTAGGGGGATTAGCCGTGGGAAATGTATGGGGTTATGAGGATAGGGCAGGGAGAGGAACTGCTCTGTTGGAGAGTCAGTGCAGACTCGACGGTGCAAGCGGTCTCCTTTTGTAGGAGTTCTATAATATGAGTTAGTATTTGAAGTGAGCTCCCTGTTGTAATGGAGAAAACGTGACAGCTAATATAGCACCAATCCCACAAACAGCAATGTGACGAACCACCAGGTAATCAGCCTCCATGATGTTAATTGAGGGATAAATACTGCCTTGTATACCAGACACAACAGCATTGCTGCTGGATTGAGATATTGCCATGGTAACTTTCACATCCAGACAGAGAGATAAATGTCTCATTTGAATGTCTGGTCCAAAAGCCAGTGCTTCCAGCAGTGCAGCACTCCTTCGGTATTGCACTGGAACCTCAGCCAGTGTCTTTGGGCTAAGGCACTGCAGTGGGACTTGAACTCAGAATCCTGTGACTCACTCAGAGGGGCTACCAGCTGAGACGCAAGTGGCATTCACACGGATGAGAATGGGTGTGGTGCAGACATCATGGCGGAATTTCAACTCCCCTATAAGATGCATGGAAACAATGAGAGGAGATGGTCAACTCAGAGTTAGCACTGTGCTGTTGGGTACAATGAGGAGCTAGAAGAGATAATCCTTTGTAGCAGGGGGGTAGAAATCTTCGAATCCCAACTGTGCAGAAGAAGTGTATTTGGCCCTTGGAGCCTGCACCGAAATCCCCACCCGTTCTCTGTCCCCGTTGCCCCATGCATTATTTGGCTAACCCTTCTGACACTAAGGCACAATTTTGCAAGGTCAATCCACCTAATGCACACATCTTTGGAGCTTGGGAGGAAACCGGAGCGTGAAAAAACCCATGTAGACACGGGGAGAATGTGCAAACTCCATACATTCATCTGAGGATAGAATTGAACCCAGGTCCTTGGAGCTGTGAGACAGCAGTGCTAACCACCAAGCCACCCTATTGCTACCCACTGCGGTTAGAAATAAGGTCTGGCTGGTGGTGGGACTTCCGCACAGCATCTTCCGAATCAAAAAGTGAGGGGGTGACCAACAAAATCCTCAGCTGACAGGTGATGGAAGGTATGGGGCAGCTGGTGGATGGGGGTTCAGAATCTGGTTCCTGGTCTCACAGCCAGATCAGTTCTTCACATTCAGCGCAGGCAATAAGTGTCTGTCTAGATTACCAACCAAATGTGACAATCACATTTTGTCTGACAGCATGGGTCTCAAGGCCGGCAGGGAATGTGTGGGTTACTGTTCAGAGCTCCCAGCCACACCATTATAAGACTGTCCTCTCTGCTTACTCTGCTCAATCACCCTGGTAGCTCAAAACAGCTGGGATGGTGGTGATGGACACAGAGGAAAGCCACGTGACTGCTGCCAGGATACTGATGCATTAAGCTGCACCAGTTCACACACACCAGGCGAGTATCTCTTTCAGTTTGAGAAGATGGCAGGACTGATATGGAATAGCTACTAAGTGATCTACTTGCAGTTGATGGTGCACTGCACCATGTGGACACGCCACAATAACTCATAACCTCCTCTGGAAATCAGCATTGACACTGAGTGATATTACCATCTGTCAGCTTTGCATATTTCAGGTAGATATTAGCTGTGCACCCACAAACACCTTCCATGGAGCTGTCCTCGTGCTCTGTTCTTGCCTCTTTGCTAACCTTCCCTGTGCTAAACTGAACTACTCTGAACTACTTCTCTGAAAAACCTTCTCTGAACTACTGCCCCTACTATGCTAATATCTTCTCCCCTAAGCCCCTCTCTACTAATCCTTCTCCTTGCTAAATTGCTCTCTACAAGCCCCTGCAAACCCCCTTACAATTAATCCCTTCCCTGCCAATCTCCTCATAATCCCCTCTCTGTTAATAACCTTCCTGCCCTTTCTGGTAATCCCCTCTCTGCTTATCCCATCTCTGCTAATCCCCTCTCTGCTAATTCCTCTCTCTGCTAACCCCTGCCCTGCTATCCTCCTCCCTGCTATGCCCCTCTCTACTAACCCTCTTTCTGTGAACACCGTCTTACTAATCCCCCCTCTCTTTTAATACCTTCTCTGTGAACCCCTCTCTGCTAGCCCCCACTTTACTAACCACCTCTCTATTTAACCCTCTCTGTAGCTTTTCTTCTGCTAATCATTCTGTACTAATCCCTCTCTATATTCCAATTAGAATCATAGAATCATAGAAAAATTACAGCACGAACAAGCCCTTTGACCTACAAGTTGCGCTAATCATATCTCTACCTACTAGGCTTACCTATAACGCTCAGTCCTATTAAGTTCCATGTACTCATTCGGAAATCTCTTAAAAGATCCTAACGAATTTTCCTCGAGCCGATTCCACTCACCTACCACCCTCTGAGTGAAAAACTTACCCCTGACATCTCCACTGTACCTACTCCCCATCACCTTAAACCTGTGTCCTCTTGTTGTGCCACCACTTCTCTCTCTGTTGCTGCCCTATTCTCTGGAGTTCATTTTAAAGATTTCGCTGCAGGCGGGTAAAATTGTCGTTACTAACGGTCATCTTGTTTTCTGTCCAGTGCCAGCAGCACCAAAAAAATCTGTAAAATGCCATAACTGGTCTTTACCACAATAACACTGAGTAACTCCTTTCTCTGTGGGAGGTAAAGAGAGCGGCTGTGAGCAATGACTACCTTATTGCTACATTCAACTGACTTTTAATGAGTCCATAAATATTCTCACTTGGTTTTAACAGGGAAGCTTGCAGAATGCAGCGAGGGAACACAGTTATGTTTAAATGCCATTAAGTATCGTTGCATTTTGGTAAGTTACATAGTTACACACAAAACATCAACACCTTTCCAGAAGGATTATGAGTATACACTTCCAGAGGGGGTTATGAGTACACATTTCCAGAGGGGTTATGAGTACACCTTTCCAGAGAGGGTTATGAGTACACATTTCCAGAGAAGGTTATGAGTACACATTTCCAGAGAAGGTTATGAGTACACATTTCCAGAGGGGGTTATGAGTACACATTTCCAGAGGGGGTTATGAGTACACCTTTCCAGAGAAGGTTATGAGTACACCTTTCCAGCGGTGGTTACGCGTACATATTTCCAGACAGAGTTATGAGTACACATTTCCAGAGAGAGTTATGAGTACACATTTCCAGAGGGGGTTATGCGTACACATTTCCAGAGAGAGTTATGAGTACACATTTCCAGAGGGGGTTATGCGTACACATTTCTAGAGAGAGTTATGAGTACACATTTCCAGAGAGAGTTATGAGTACACATTTCCAGAGAGAGTTATGAGTACACATTTCCAGAGAGAGTTATGAGTACACATTTCCAGAGGGATTCTACAACCATACAGCTAGAGAAGTCTGAGTTAAACCTGAAAGTCAAATTGGACATGCCAATATTTTTGGCAACTTACTCAGTCTCCCTTCCTCCTCTGCCCTCATCCCACCCCTCCCCTTTCCCCACCCAACTGCAACTAAACCATGTGCTCCATAGTGATAACATTTTAACTCTATCTTATCTGATGCAGAGACTTAAATAGCTAAGCAATTCTATTAATGTCTGAACCACACATTTGTGGGGAAAATAAGCTAAGTTATGCAAATTGTATTTAAGCCTTATAAGTGATGTTTTACTGGGTGGCATGGTGGCATAGTGATTAGCATTGCTGCTTCACAGTGCAGTGACCTGTATTCAATTCTGGCTTGGGTCACTGTCTGTGTGGAGTCTGCACATTCTCCCAGTATTTGTGTAGGTTTCCTCTGGGTGTGTCAGTTTCATCCCACAGTCCGAAAGACGTGCTGATTAGGTGCATTGGCCATGCTAAATTCTCCCTCAGTGTACCCGAACAGGCGCTCGACTGTAGGATATTTTCATAGTAACTACATTGCTGTGTTAATGTAAGCCTAGTTGTGACACTAATAAATAAACTTTAAATTTAACCTAATTCAAATTTCATAAAATAAATTCCTTCCCAATATCCCAAAACTCTCTCCCAGGTAACTCCAAACTGGTTACTTGGAAACTGTGGTTTGGAAATATGTCCGAAAATGTGCAGGGGTTAGGTGGGTTGGCCACGTGAAATTGCCCCTTAGCATCAGGGCAACTAGCTAAGATAAATGCATAGGGTTATGGTGATAGGGTCTGGGTGCGATTGTAGTTGGTGCAGACTCAATGGGCTGAATGGCCTCCTTCTGCACTGTAGGGATTCTATGATTAGGCAAGAGATACAGACAAGATGTGAGGAGGAAGGTTTTATACAGTGAACGGAAATGATCTGGAACTTGCTGCCTACAAGGATAATAGAAGTGGAAATGATTAATGATTTCAAAGAAGATTGGATAGGCACAGGAGGGAAATAAACTTACAGGGTTCCAGGGATGGAGTGGTTGGAATGATTAACCAAATTGCTCTACAGAGAGCCAGCATGAACTCAATGGGTTGAACGTCTGGGTTAGGGTTAGGGTTAGGCAAGCTTCATTATGCATTATTGGCTAAGAACCCAGAAATCCATTAGTGTACTGAAACATCTGATCATTGGGAAAACAATGTTTGATTGGTAGCTCTGACTCAATCAAGTCAGATTTTGATTTGATTTCTTCTGTGAATATCACAACATTTATTTATACAAGATAAAGAAGTTTCAAACACTCGTAGTTCCAGAGCATAATTCTAAAGGGTCTGCATGATTGTAATTTTTATTGGCCTGCAGTAAAAAACAGTTTAGAAAATGGAAAGTTTTCAATGAATGTTCTTTTTAAAAAACCTTTTCATATCTCCTAATGTTGCTGTTAATCATTGGTTTTCCACAATGTATGGTGGGTGAACAAGTGCGTGAGAGGCGATAAAGGGTGCTTGGTATATACCCTGACATGGGGTAGGCAAGGTGCCATAGGAAGAGACTGGGGTCACCTTGTCATATGGACATGAGGGGCCACAAGAGATGAGTGGGGGCATGACTTCAGATGGGGGGACATAAAGGGCCATTGTGGGTGAGGGTATACCTTGGCATGAGATATGAGGGGCCATGGAGGTGGGGGGAGGTGTACCTTGGCATGGTCCATGAGGGGCCATAGAGGTGAGTGAGGGGTGTACTTTGGCATGTGTTCCCTCAGCAGCTTAAGAGGTGGCGTGAACCACAACTCACTGAAAAGCTTGTCCAATTCCATGAAGAGTGCAGAGGGCTAGGACAGGCCTATTGTCACAATGGAGCCAGCCAGGTCTGGAGCACAGGGTGTGGGCTTGTGACCCCCGAACCAACTCACACCCTGCTGGAAATTCAGTCCTATGTTTCTAGATGGGATCCCGATCCATCGAACCTTCCCCAGTTCCACCCTCTTACCTCCTGTAACCATAGCCGTGGGAAAGCTAGTAGAACTGACAGGAACTAACTGCGGAGGAAAAGGAGGGAAAACTGAAAAATCACAAGGAGATAAAGGAAAAGAGGAAGCGACAAAAGCATTGAGAGAAAGCAGGAAGTGAAGGTAGAGGGAGACACTCCAGAAGGAGGAGAATGGGGAAACTGAGGTGACACAGGGGAAAGGAGGAGAAATAGAGGTTTGAGCATAGTGGGAGCTTTATTTTATTTAGCTCCAGTGAGAGGTAAAGGGTGAGATGAGAAAATTTTGATTTTCATTTGAGAACCAGCGTGAAAAACATTGAGACCAGATTCAGCTCCCAGTCTGTGCTCTGAAATCACAACTGGAGCAGCAGAACTGGCCTCAGGCACCTGGGTCAAGGAGGGGAAAGACGAACCTTGATTTCTCCTCTTATTTTGCTATTTTATTGGTTTATTGATGCAGATACTGCACAGACTAGGTTGTGACGCCCTCTATTGTTCAACAGCATGATGACACTGTCCTGGGCCTTAGATGAGAGATGCGAGAATTCTCATTGCATGTGGGCTGGTATCTGAACACAAGTAAATTGCCTCCAGAAAACAAAAATTAGGAAAATATTGTTGGGGAAAATAAAAATATTGCACATGCGCACAGACTTCCATTATTTGAATCCATTGAATAGAAAGCATTAACCCTCAGCACTACCCCCAGTTACTCCTTAACCGTTAGACAAAGTGGTAAAGGGAAAGTTTATGGCTATTATCAGCATGGGGAAGCAGATCTTGACTACAGAGAGTATCTAATATCTGGATTGCACTCCCGGATGCACAGATAAAAGCTCTGGAATTATTCACGGGCAGTTAGAGCGATGGCAGTTTCTATAACAGGGTGTATGAGGTGAGCTGAAACTGCACCCCCTCCCACCCCGCCAACATCAGCTGCTTTTGTGACAAGCAAATTCCACCAACCTCCCTCTGCAAAAACTGACACAGGGACAGATAAGTCAAACTAACAAGTCTGTCCCTCCAGATATCACTGACCAAAGATCGTATACAACCGATGCCATTCAATAAATCCAGGTCACTAGCATTTAGCATCATTTAGACTACTCAGTGTGCACTGTATTCTGTGCTATGTACGTTCCATCAATGTATTGCAATTAAAGGATAATTGCTATACAAAAGAGCATTTAAGTAAGAAATAGTAATCAGAGGAGTGACATCCTGTGCTATCCTACATCAGCAAGAAGTAGATTCTACCATCTCCCCTGGGATTTAGAATCACATGTTAGTGGATGAATGGATGGGAAATAAAATGAAAGCCATGATTATTGTATATTTTAAGTTGGAAGGATGACACTAGTTTCTTTGTACATACCAGATGCTATCCACAGTGCTCCATTCTTCAGCTCTGGCTGGCAAATCTCTCTCCAGCTTTGTTTACTTTTCTCTCAATCCACAGCCAGCCTTAACCAATCAAGCACAGTGAGCATCAACAGGAAACAGACTCACATAATCAAACACTGAACATATTGTACACTACAATACCTGGGGCACCACGATGGCACTGCTGCCTCACAGTGCGAGGGATCTGGATTCGATTCCCAGCTTGAGCCACCGTCTGTGTGGAGTTTGCACATTCTCCCTGTGTCTGTGTGGGTTTCCTCCAGGTGTTATGGTTTCCTCCCACAGTCCAAAGATGTGCAGGTTATTGGCCATGCTAAATTGTCCCTTCGTGTCAGGGGGACTGGCTAGCGTTGACACACGGGGTTATGGAGATAGGGCTTGGGTGGGATTGTGGCCAGTGCAAACTCGATGGGTCAGGTGACCTCCTTCTGCTGTGTAGGATTCTGTGATACAATGAGAAATTATAACTCAGGTGACTACAAATTGCATTAAATAGCGACTTTAACAAGAAGAGTTATTTCATTGTCTTTCTGGGGGCGAAAGGGATAAATGCCCAGGGAATTTATTTATTTGTTTTTATCCTACAGGTACTTTGATCCACCTTATTGTCTAACAAGTGGCATACACGCAATGGGTCGTGAGAGGGCTGCTCTTGGATTTTTTTTCGAGAGTATCCTAGTGCTTCACGTCGTTAGTGTACGCTTGACCTGGACCATTTGATGGGCAACACGGCTCAGTGACTATCACTGTGCTGTGCAGATACATGGATTTGGGCCTGTGTCTGTGGGAGTTTACACATTCTTCCCGTGCTTGCGGGGGTTTTCTCCGGGTGCTCCGGTTTTCTCCCACATCCCAAAGATGTGCTCTTAGGCTGATTGGCAAAACAAATACTCCCTAAATTGTCTCAGATTTGGTTTCAATCCATAGATCTATAAACATAGACAGGGATCACGGGTAGAGGTGGGAACATCAAGATGGTGCTGCGGGCTCGTTGGGCCGAAGGGCCTGTTTCCCATGCTGTTTTGTTCTTTGTTCTTCTTTGAGTTGAGAGAGATGGAATGATTAGAACGAAGGGCTTCCTGGAAGATTTTTAATGGAAATGGAAAGAAATAGAGAAGTGGTTTTTGCACAGAGTTCCAAGAATGTGGCAAAAGAATCTGCTCCTGCCGGTCCCCTACCATCATCAACCCCAACCCCCCACCACCTCCCACTTACCCCGACAGTATAGTGGAGAGAGAAAGATACACTGCAGGCCAGAATTAGTGGACCAGAGGGTGCCAGAAGAGAGATAATGATAGAGAGGGTTGTAGAAGAAAAGGTGGCGAAGATGCAGAGATATTTAAAGAGGAGGATGAGGGCCTATGCCTAATAATGCTGGGTAAGGTCTGGCTCAAAGCTGAAGCCTACATTCAAATTAATGTCCACTGTGTTTCAATGTCAACAGTGTTGGGGTTACAGTCATTCTACATTTCTGCAAGAGTTGTAGTGACAGTGAACCAGGAAGTAATGAGTGTAGAGGAACAGCTGGCCACTTTCATTACATAACTTATCCAGACAAACAACTTAAGAGAAAGTAAATAGCTGTGATAGTGTTTGGTCAATAGAAGGTCCTCTAGTGCATTGATAAGGGCATTTAGAGAAGGGATGGGCAATAAATGCCAACCTTGTCAAGGACACTTATATCCTGAGACTGAAAAGTAAATAATCAAGCTACAGAAATTTCCCATCCCATTTCTTTCCTGCATTTGCACTGGAATATAATAATGAGTTTCATAAGTAATCTCATTGTGGAAATGTATGATACGCCTCCATGAGATTTACAGCCATTTAATCACTCACAGGTCTCCATTATTATGTAAAATGCATGGACTTCCTGGATCATGAAGCAATTTCTACTCTCCACCGATCTGTATATAAATCAAACCTAGAAACACAGACCATTGACGAATTCTCCTGTAATCAGCTTCTTCTATCAAGAATAGATCATTCCCCGCGGGATTCTTGGCATCGGTGAAATAAGAAAAGTGGAAAAGAAGCTAATTAATCAGTTCAAAAATACTGATGATAAGACTCAGCAATCCGAGTCTGAGGATGCAATTAGTGGCCTTCACAGTGTATTGGTGACTGCAATCCATGTACATTACTGACAAGGACAGTAATCCAGGCTTCACATTATCAACATTGTGTAACACAGCCATTATCCTGCATTACTGTCAGTCAGCAAGTACTTTACATCATGGACATTGAGATGTTTTACAAAAGTGTTCCAATATTGGAAATTAAACTGTCCAAATATTACGCAAGAAAGAGAAATTGGATCAAAGATTCATTGTATGTGCTTTCCAGAGACAATACATACACAGAAACTGGAAAATCTACTCCAGTGTGACCACTCCAGGCTGTTAATGATGCAGGAGGACTGGAAAATCTAATTCAGTTTGTCCGTTCCAGGCTGTTAATGATGCAGGAACTGGAAAATCTAATTTAGTGTGTCCACTCCAGGCTGTTAATGATGCAGGAACTGGAAAATCTACTCTCGTATGTCCACTCCAGGCTGTTAATGATGCAGGAACTGGAAAATCTACTCTCGTATGTCCACTCCAGGCTGTTATTGATGCAGGAACTGGAAAATCTACTCTCGTGTGTCCACTCCAGGCTGTTAATGATGCAGGAACTGGAAAATCTACTCTAGTGTGTCCACTCCAGGCTGTTAATGATGCAGGAACTGGAAAATCTACTCTAGTGTGTCCACTCCAGGCTGTAAATAATATAGGGGGACTGGAAAATCTAATCCAGTGTGTCCACTCCAGGCTGTTAATGATGGAAAAAGCCACAATGGCGGGAATTTAAACAAAGATGAGTTGTAAACAGTCGAGTGCTGGCGAGGTGGGAGTGGCAGGGGATGGGGGGCGGGGGAGGCAGTGCAGGGGGTGTGGGGAGCATATGGTGGGGGAGGGTCACGGAGTGGGGGTTGAATATTGTGGGCGGTTTGGGGGAATGGTATTGGTTGGAGGTAGTGTCCCTGATACCATGTGAATACCCAGAAGCAGATTCCTACCCCAGACGCTAGCCTCTGCCTTTTGTGTTATTCAACCAATTCGATTGCTGGCTCACACGTGTCAATTGCAACTCAGCCACACACTGAAACACTGCATTGGGTCCCTACAGTGCAGAAGCAGGCCATTTGGCCCATCAAATCTATACCAACTGTCTGAAAGGGCATTTCACCCAAACCCTTTCCCATAAACCCATATAGTTACCCCAATAATCCTCCTAACCTTTGCATCTTTGGACATAAAGGGACAATTTAGCACGGCCAATCCACCTAACCTACACATCTTTGGACATGTAACATGACCAATGAATCTTTGGGCTTTTGTAGTTTTCCTGATAAGATGTTCAGCACAGGTCCAATCTGTCTTTTCAGACACTTACTCCAGAAGCCAGGGTGCTTTTGGAGAACAGGGAGTTATCCTGGTATCCTAGCCAACATTCCCTCCTCAATCTATCCCATCAAGAACCATTTATCTGCTCATTAGTTCATTGATTTCTTTTTTAGTGGGATTCCGCTGTGGGTAATTTCACATTATTGAGTTGCTGTGCAATGTCCTGAGGACATGCTGATGCACTGTGAATGTTATTACATGAGTGGTTTGTGTAGAGAATAGATGATATATAATGCTGGAACACAATGTGAAAAATGTTAACATAAATACCCAGACACTTCAGAGACAACCCGCTGTTATTCAGTTATAAATATCTCAACACATGTTAAACCCATTGATTCTACTTCGCCATGGGAAATAACTCAATATGCAACACCGGGCACAAACCATCTGATGTGATGTGATCCAAATGAGCCACTGATCAGTTGAACAGGCCAAGAGCTGGCAGCAGGTAGCATCCAACATTAACATGTTTGGTATTCACGTTAATTCATCCTTAATGATTCCCAATGGAAATAATCATACCCCATTAGAGACTTTTTGTCGCCCAGATGTAATGCACTCCAATTAAAGAAATCCAGTTTCTTGTCACCTGGAACAGAACCAGAAAATGTTGGAAAACCTCAGCGGGTTTGACAGCATCTGTGGAGAGAGAATTGAGCCAACATTTCCAGTCTGGATGGAGTTTATCACTTTTATCTTGTAAGCTGGTGCTGTTGAAGGAATCTGTCTGAACTGGTAAATTTGGTACCATTGTAAACCCCCTCAACCTCTGTGATCTTAAAGGATTAGAGGGAGATAGCAAGGCAGAGAAGTTTAAAGGAGAGTTTAGAATCAAGACAGCTAAAAGTATGGCCCCCAATAGCATTGGATATAAATAAGAAGCCAGAATTGGAGGTGCATGGAGATCTCAGATCTGATAAAATCTTGCGCCGTTGGAAGGATTAAGTGTTGGGACAGATTACTGCGACTATACCAGGCCAGGGTGGCAGGAGGTGATTCATTGTTGGTTAGCTCTTTGTAGCATAGGCTGTCACTCAGTTCTGAATGCTATGCATGTTGCTTTCTCTGCACCTTAATGATTCTTTTAATGGCTATACCATTTGACATATTCAGGTGTTGCACGCTGCAGTTTAGGTTCTAGATACATCACAATTTTGAAATCACTTCCAAATTATTGCATGGCCTCACGTCTCCCTGTCCATACACCCTCTTCTAACCCTCCGAGCTCTCCATGCACCTCCAATTCTGTCTTCTTACTCATATCCAATATTATTGGTGGCCATGCTTTTAGCTGCCTCGGCCCTAAACTCTTCCTTAAACTTCTCTGCCTCGCTACCTCACTCTAATCCTTTAACATCATAGAATCATATAATCATAGAACCCTTACAGTGCAAAAAGAGGCCATTTGGCCCATTGAGTCTGCACTGATCACAATCCCTCCCAGGCCATATCCAGACTTATTTACCTTGCTAACCCCCTGACACTAAGGGGCAATTCAGCATAGCCAATCAACTTAACCCACTCATCTTTGGACTGTGGGAGAAAATTGGAGCAACACGAAGGAAGCCCACAGAGACACAAGAAGAATTTGTAAATTTCACACAGACAGTCACCCAAGCTGGGAATCGAATCCGGGCTCCTGATGCTGTGAGTCAGTGATGCTAATCATTGTGCCACCCATGCACCCAAAGATTACCCTTAAAACCTACCCATTGGACCAATTCAATTCATATTTTCCTCATGTGAATCTGTATAAAATTTCATTTCATAACATTCCTATGAAAAGCCTTGGGATGTTTTACAAAATTAAAGGGGCTATATAAAAGCAAATTGTTTTGTAATAAACCAACATGACAGGGGTTGACACGAGTAATAGACCAATGTTTTATGCTGATAACCCTTAGATGCAGAATTTATAATTCTGAAAATTTCATGAACATTTGGTTGTTATTTGTTCTCACCATGGTGGGGACATTGGTCTCACTTCTTCTCTGGTTTTCTTCAAACTTCCTGAAGTCCACATCTCAATGTTATCCATCCATTCCATTTTCCTTCTTTCCCTTCTAATTTCACCCTAAATTTCTCATTCAATTGATGCCAGGATGAGGCTCTCATGTCTTTGTTTCCAATTCCATACTTGCTGTCTGTAATTGTACTTAACAATCATTTTGACTCCTGAACTTCTACTCTTAATCTAACCAACACATTTGTCTTTCTGTTCATCCAGTTGATTCAGGAAGAGTAGTTTAATTTTTAAAAATTGATTACCTCGCAAAAGTAAATCCTACCATTCAAATCTCCCTCCCTAGCAGTCCCTAAAAATGAGGAGGATGTTTGCCACGGAGGACAGTGTGTGTAGCAAGAGCTTGCGCATAAAGTTTAGGGGAGGCGATACCTAGTGGTATTATCACTAAAAAACTATTAATCTGGAAATTCAGCTAATATTCTGAGGACCTGGATTCAAATCCCACTACAGCAGATGGTGGAAAATTCAATATAAATAAAAACTGGAATTAAGAATCTGCTGATGACCATGAAATCATTGTTGGAAAAACCCCATCTGATTCACTAATACCCTTTAGAGAAGGAAATCTGTTGTTCTTACCTGGCCTGGCCTACATCTGACTCCAGAACCACAGCGATGTGGTTGACTCTCAGCTGCCCTTGGGCAACTAGGGATGGACAATAAATGCTGGCCAATCAATCATGCCCATGTCCCACGAATGAATAAAAAAAAAGTATTTTAACATGGGAGGCTAGATGTACAGGGTTGATAATTAATCTGTTTGGCCATATTATGAATGCACCTTCCTTGACCATTGGCTTGGGACTTGAACCCAGAGCTGCTGGCTCATAGGTCGGGCCGTTGCGCATTGCACTACAAGACCTCCTGAGTTGATACAAACTGAGAGTTCATATCCCTCTCAGGAGTTCATGTTTTAGATAAGCAACTCCTTTTTATTTAGCTACTTGGGAACTGGGAAAGGAATTTTAGGAGCCAATTTCCTTCTGTCAGATTCTCGTGCCGTGAATTTGTGCAAAAACAACTGAATAAGTAAACAGTGAATCAATTTGATTTCCATCCAGTATAACCAATCCAATACAGTGATTTATTGACAAAAGGGAGAAACCATGATTCCCACCCAGGGGGAGAAACCATAGAACCTTCACAATAATGGATCATCATCACCAAATATAATACAGGTATCAGAGCTTTCTGCAATCATTGATTTGATTATTTTTTTTTAAGTCCTACTGAGTTATACAAATGTGAATCAACACAGATTTCTCAGCTTGGTCAGAGGCTGTTAGTGAAGAGAAATATATCAATGCCCCATCTCTGAGACTATTCCATTCACCCCAGATGAATTTGAAAACCATTGCCTATATCAACCTTACAGCACAGCTTGCGATGAGATGTTTTTAAACTGAGCGTTATATTCACTCGTTCTTGCACTTCTGACAAAGACAGTATTCATTGTCCAGTCCAGCTGTCTCTGAGAAGATCATTTTTTCTTTAACTGTGACAGTGTACATGCTGAACGTGTTCCCACAATTATTCCTAATATTGGAACAGGAAATTTTTATTACACTTGGCCAGGGATTATAAAATGGAGTTGCTTGAAAACTCAAGTTGCAGAGAAAGGAGAAGGGAAATGGGATTGAGTACGGTTGGATCACTAATATTGCCTCACAGGCAGAGATCTCCATTTGCACTTTAACTTTAGTAGTTCCTTAAACAGAGAGAAGAGATTACCTGTCTTTAACAGCAGTCATTCCAGAAACACTTAATTTTGTCCTATTATCTTCCTTCACTGAATGTTGTGCCTTCCTCAAGTGCAAGCAAACCTACTAATGTAACTATGGAGATAGAACTTCCACAATAAATCACCGTTGTTATATTGAGTGTTGCACTTTGGCTGCACTCAGCAGTAATACTCTATGCAATAATTGAAGAGTGAAATGGTTCTTTTATGAATATAGCACCCATTTCTTTTATACATATGGCGTCCTTCTGCACTGTGGGATTCTATGATTCTGTCTGCCTCTTTAGTCTACTTTCCTTTATACAGTCTCCATGGGAGAAAAGAAAACTTGAAAACTTTTCTTTTATTCGTTCTACTAAGAATCTCTGCTGGGCAACCTGAGGCCAAAGAGCTGATGACAAATCTGATGGAAATTTATGTAATTTTTGAGCAGCAGTTGGATTTGCTACAGTGAAAGATAGGTCCATGCAGTCTTACCTGACAATACTTTATCTACAGTTTACACCCACTTGTATTGAAATGTCAGTAAAATTCTCATTTCCAATCACCACGGAGAAAGTGTGAAAAGCACCCCCCCCCTCCCCGCCACAGTGGATTCCAATCAAACGATGATTAGCTCCACAATTTAATGTAATGAATTTCCAATACTTTCGTGACAACACTAATGCACTGCAGCTAATATATTGTGAATCACTCCATGGCAAGGATAAGTTGATGTGTTTTCCCCCATTCTCCCTTCCCAATGGACAAACACTTGGCCAGTAGGAGGTATTTTCTGAATAAATAGTGCAAGAACTGATGTTTTTCATAAGACACAAGTACAGCTCTAAGTGTTCCATTTCAGTAACAATGTTGACCAATCGGTACAGCCTATTTGTAAAAACCAGGTCATCTACAAAATCACATTTGGTTCTTTTGCAAAAAGGAAATGATTAGAATTTGAAATTGAAAGAATGTAATATTATACATCAAGCCTCAAAGGCCAACCATCGCCGAACAGACAGGTTTATGGGTATAATTGTTCTTACACGTAGTGCCAACAGGAATGCAGAGGGCTTAGCGGTAAGGTACATAGAGATTCATCACAGGTGGTCAGTTCATGGTGAGATATTGCACAATCCACCCTGCAGACAGCAACCCAAACAGGAGCAATGTGTAGGCCACCAATAGAAAGCCAAGGATTTCCTGGATCACTCGGAGGACTGTAGCCATTGTCAGTTCAAATGTTGTCTTGACCATACTGGGAGGAGTCGGAAGATCTGAGGCACAATTCACAACTGGAAAAGAAAAGATAGTTATCTATTCAAAGGAGAAAGGAAAAATTGTGTTAATCTGAGCATCGAGACAAAGAATTTAGAGAATCTAGGGTAGAGAATATAATCGTGAATGCAGTCCAGAAACAGCACTTCCATTACAACCAGCTTCCCATTGACTCTGTCTCTACTTACCGCTGCCTCAGCAAAGCAACCAGCATAATTAAGGACCCTACATATCCTGGACATTCCCTCTTCCACCTTCTTCCGTCAGGAAAGATATACATAAGTCTGAGGACACATACCAACCGACTCAAGAACAGCTTCTTCCCTGTTGCCATCGAACTTTTGAATGGATCTATTTTGCTTTAAGTTGATCCTTCCCTACTATAACTGTAACACTACATTCCGCACTCTCTTTCGTTATGAATGGTATTCGGTATAGTGTGCAAGCAACAATACTTTTCACTGTATACTAATACTTGTGACAGTAATAAGTCAAATCAAATCACTATAGCAAGATCCAGTAACCAAAATAATGAAGCCACCACCTTCCCTTAATACATTTACGATATAGTCTATCGAAAAGATTGGTGCGAGAATTTTTTCCTGACTTGTGTTCACTATTTGAGAAGTGTGAACTTCACTGCACAAAGCTTTCATACAACTTTCATTCTGGGCTCACTGATGACAATGAGATATGTTGGACAGTACAAGAGAGACTAGTGTCAAAGTTTCCTTTCTCAACTTGAATGGTACCAGCGGCCTTCATGCTTTGTCTACCACCCCTGTTCCCGACTCTGCAGATTTTCTCTAGGCGTGGAGGATGGTGGGGAGAGGTGAGAGAGAAAGCAATGTTATCCACCTCATTAACTGGATGTGCTCATTTAGGAAGCTTGTCAAGAACCTGCCTTCTGACTTTGAGATCTTCCTGAGGGCGAGAGACCGTTCTATAGCTGACCAGTTGCAACCTTGCCACAAAGTGAGCGACGGAACCATTTCTAGAGTCATAAGGAACTCGACCATTGTAAGGTGTGCTCAATAGGGCTTAACCCTTACAGACGCCACATAGAGTGTATTTCACGCACGCTGGTGTCAGAGGTACGACGCAGAATCAGGTCTCTCCTCCTTAAAGTATGGCCTTTAAAAGTCAAATTGGAAGCATCAAACCACTAACCCTCTCCCAGAAAAATGAATCCTCGAGGTTTAGTCAATTTATGGAGATACCAATGCCAAGGTAAGTAGGTATCATTCCCTTGGTGCATTCTGGCAGCATCTTTTCCATTGTTGAATGCAAACACAATTGTCATTGTTGCATCAGCCGTCTCTTTTTATTCACAAGCTCTTTAACCAGCCGTACGGAGGTCAGGAGAGTAAGTCACCTACTTCTCTGACTAGGTATTCTCTATTTCTGTGTAAATGTAAAGGTAAAATGAAGGACAAACTGCATCTGGACATGGCAATGGATATAGGACACAATTCTAAAGGGGATGCAGGAGCAGAGGGATCTGAGTGTATATGTGCATAAATCACTGATAGCGATAGGATAGATTGGAAACACGACGCATAAAGCATATGGCATGCTGGAATTTATCCACACAGTACAAAGGCAATGTTAAACTTGAATGGTGCACTGGTTTGGCCACAGCTGGAGTATTTTATCTTGTTTGGATATCAAAATCAGGGTCAAAATCCTGGAACTCCTTCCCTAACAGCAATCTCCCCACTCCACCCACCCCACAAACATTGCCACTGCCTACACATCTCCACTAATTCCCTCCATTAGTAGCGTTTCGTCCCTCCATCCCGATGTGTCACCTCTTCAGTCCCACCCCAATGTAGCTCCCGCATCCATCCCACACTGTTATAACTCCACCCCAACAGGCTCCTCCTCCACTTAGGCACAGTGGGCAGTGCTAGGGTACCTGGTGGGCACTGCCAGAATGCTTATGGCACTATGTGACCCTTCCTCTGATCACTTCAGGGAGGGCTTCAATGGCCTCCAATCCATCGGTGGAGACCAACTGCGATTCTCGCCAGGGAAAACTTCAACTGGTGATGGGGTTAAGGTAAGTGAGCCTGGACAATGGCAAATGCCCTTCATCTCTGAAATCTGTGAAGGAAACCTGGCTTTGAGAACTCCGTTGTACAACAGGGGTGAAGCCTAATCGTACCAATACAAACCCTAAAACATGGTCCAGTCCAGTATTGGAGTGTTGCAGTTTAATTGGGTAAGGTCCCAGCACCAGCTGCCTTGTGAATGTGGTGTTACTAAACATATTCTGTGCGTGTATCAGCCAGGGAAACTCATCACCCCAAACACTCGGCAGTCTTGTTGCTCTCCGAGTGTCCTCTTGCTGCTGTTGTATAAATGGCTGGAAATATTGTGCTATATATATAATTACAGGAAATGTGATTTCCTAATTTATTCTCAGATACACATGGGATCATTAAGCAATTATGCATATGTATATACATATGCATATGCATATGTAATGGGGAGTAATTCATTGGCCTTTGTGAACCTGTAAACAAATGGGCTGCCGTATCATAGAACATGGAACATTACAGCGCAGTACAGGCCCTTCAGCCCTCGATATTGCGCCGGCCAGTGGACCCTCTAACCTAAACTATTCCAATATCATCCATATGCCTATCCACCGAACATTTGAATGCCCCCAAAAGTAGGTGAGTCCACAACTGCTGCAGGCAGGGCATTCCACGCTCTCACCACCCTCTGTGTAAAGAACCTGCCTCTGACATCCATCCTATAACTACCATCTCTTAATTTAAAGTTATGTCCCCTCGTGTTGGTCATCACCATCCGAGGAAAAAGGCTCTCACTATCCACCCTACCCAGTCCTTTGATCATCTTATACGCCTCAATTAGGTCACCGCGTAACCTTCTCTCTAATGAAAATAACCTCAGGTCCCTCAGCCTTTCCTCATAAGGCCTTCCCACCATACCAGGCAACATCCTGGTAAACCTCCTCTGCACCCTTTCCAATGTTCCACATCTTTCTTATAATGCGGCGACCAGAACTGTACGCAATACTCCAAGTGCGGCCGCACCAGAGTTTTGTACAGTTGTAACATATCCTCACGGCTCCTAAATTCAATCCCTCTACCAATAAAAGCTAACACACCGTACGCCTTCTTAACAACTTTATCAACCTGGGTGCCAACTTTCAAAGAGCTATGTACTTGTACCCCAAGATCCCTCTGCTCAACAACACTATTAAGAGTCCTTCCATTTCTTCCAACCCTCTACACCCTCATCTATGTCATTTATAAAAATGACAAACAGCAGTGGCCATAAAACAGATCCTTGAGGTACACCACTTGTAACTGCACTCCAGGTTGAATATTTCCCATCAACCACCACCCTCTGTCTTCTATCAGCTAGCCAATTCCTAATCCAAACTGCTAAATCACATTCAATCCCATGCATCTGCACTTTCTGCAGTGCCTACCATGGGGAACATTATCAAACGCTTTGCTAAAATCCATATACACTACATCAACTGCCTTACCCTTATCTACCTCTTTGGTCACCTCCTCAAAAAAATCAATAAGGTTTGTGAGGCACGACCTACCCTTCACAAAACCGTGCTGACTATCCCTAATCAATTTATTTCTCTCTAGATGCTTATAAATCCTATCCCTTATAATTCTTTCCAAGATTTTGCCCACAACAGAAGTCAGGCTCACTGGTCTATAATTTCCAGGATGGTCCCTACTCCCCTTTTTGAAAAGAGGGACAACATTTGCCATCCTCCAGTCTTCCGGCACTATACCTGTAGCTAACGACGACATGAAGATCAAAGCCAAAGGCTCTGCAATCTCCTCTCTAGCCTCCCAGAGAATCCGAGAGTAAATCCCATATGGCCCAGGGGACTTTTCAATTTTCATACCCTCAAGATTCGCTAACACCTCCTCCTTATGAACCTCAATCCTACCCAGTCTACAACCTGGTATCGCAGTATTCTCCCCAACACTGTCTTTCTCCTGCATGAATACTGACAAAAAATACTCATTGTGTCTCCTATCTCCTCAGGCTCCACGCACAACTTCTCACTGCTGTCTCTGACTGGTCCTAATCTTGCCCTAACCAATCTTTTATTATTTATATACCTGTAAAAAGCTTTAGGATTCTCCTTAATCCTATCCGCCAAAGTCTTCTCATGTCCTGTTCTAGCTCTTCTCAACTCCCTCTTTAGCTCCTTCCTGGCTGATTTATAGCTCTCTATTGCCCTAACTGAGCCTTCACGTCTCATCATTATATAAGCCTCCTTCTTCCTTTTCACCAGAGATTCAACTTCCCTAGTACACTATGGTTCCCTCACTCGACCACTTCCTCCCTGCCTGGCAGGTACATATTCATTAAGGCCATGCAGAAGCTGTTCCTTAAATATGTTCCACATTTCAGATGTCCCCAGCCCCTGCAATTTCCTGCTCCACCCTATGCATCCTAAATCTCTCCTAATAGCCTCATAATTACCTTTCCCCCAGCTTTAACTACTGTTATTCGGTACGTGCCCATCCCTTTCCATCACTAAGGTAAACGTAACCGAATTGTGGTCACTATCACCAAAGTGCTCATCCACCTCCAAGTCTAACACCTGGTCTGGTTCATTACCCAGTACCAAATCCAATATAGCCTCACCTCTTGTTGGCCTATCTACATACTGAGTCATGAAACCATCCTGCACACATTGAACAAAAACTGACCCCTCTAACGTACTTGAACTATAGCTTTTCCAATCGGTATTAGAAAAGTTAAAGTCCCCCATTACAAGTACCCTGTTACTTTCACACTTATCCAGGATCAACTTTGCAATTCCTTCCTCTACTTCTCTGGAACTTTTTGGAGGCCTATAAAAAACTCCCAACAGTGTGACCTCTCCTTTGTTGTTTCTAATCTCAGCCCATACTACATCAGCAGACAAGTCCACATCAAACGTTTTTTCTGCCACTGTAATGCTGTCCTTAACTAACAATGCCACTCCTCCCCCTCTTCTACCACCACCTCTGCTCTGACTGAAACATCTGAACCCAGGAACCTGCAACAACCATTCCTGCCCCTGGTCTATCCACGTCTCTGAAATGGCTACAACATCGAAGTCCCAAGCACCAATCCAGGCTGCAAGTTCATCCACCTTATTGCGTATGCTCCTCGCATTAAAGTATACACACTTCAAACCACCCTCCCATTTGCCACTATACTGCTGCGACCTAGAAACCTTATCCGTGACCTCCCTATTCACATCCTCCTGTATACTGGCACAACAATTCAGGTTCCCATCACCCCCCGAATCAGTTTAATTACATTTAAATAAATCCAACTTCACTTCAGCCTTTGGGCCTTTGTTGCTGTTTTGCTGAAACGGCTGCAGTGTAAATGTTATGAGGGTTTATTCAGTAAGTTTTACAAAGAGGTTCAGAGGCTCGTAAGGTTGAACATGAATGTTTACTGATAACACATAACTATATACATATGTGCAAAGAATAGCCTGGAGTAGGAGTTAACATTGACCAGAGTCTTTCCAAGTTCAGTCCACTATGATGGATGGCATGGTAGCACGGTGGTTAGCACTGCTGCCCTCGCAGCGCCAGGGACTTGGCTTCAATTCCAGCCTCGGGCTGTCTGTGTGGAGTTTGCACATTGTCCCCGTGTCTGCGTGGGTTTTCTCCAGTTGCTCTGGTTTCCTCCCACAGTCCAAAGGTAGAAACATGGAAACCAGAAGCAAGAGAAGGTCATTTGCCCCTCCGAGCCTCTCCATCATTCATCTTGATTATGGCTGATCATCAAATTCAATATCCAGACCCTCCCATATCCCTTGATCTCTTTAACCCCAAGAGCTACATCTAATTTCTTCATAAAATTGAGGTTTTGACCTCAACTACATTCTGTGGTAATGAATTCCACACAGTCACCAGATATGCAGGTTATGTTGATTGGTCATGCTAAATTAACCCTAGTGTCAGGGGGATTAACAGGGTAAATACACAGGGTCACAGGAATGGGACTTTGGTGGGATTGTTGTGGGCTCAATGGGCCGAATGGCCTCCTTCTGTTCTGTAGGGATTCTATGATTTTGCTATGTCTGCTTTCAGTTGATTCTCTATATTACAGTGTGATCAATACTGTTCTCCAATCCCACATGAACTCTTACTGTGCTGTCCTCCAAACCTTTATCCACATATTTATAATACAATCTTTCTTTCCAATTTACCCCTCCTCCACCTTCACTCTGTGCCTCTATAAATTCAGACGGATCTGAGGTTTGGTGAATCTTCTAGTACCCGTTCTCGTCTCATTTGAAAGTCTGGTGATCTTGGTTGTTTTGGGCAAATTTGGTTGGTCATAAGAAATAGAATCAGCAATAGGCCCCTCAAGCCTGCTCCGCCATTCGATAAGATCATAGACTTCATATTCCTGCTGACCCCGGATAACCTTTCACCCTTTTGTTAATCAGGAGTCCATCTACCTCTGCTTTAAGAATTTTTGAAGAATCTGCTTCAACCACTTTTTGAAAAAGTGAGTTCCAAAGTCTCACAACCCTCAGTGAAAATACATTTCCTCATCTCTGTCTTAAATGGACCACCCAGAATATTAAACTGTGACCCCCTAGTTCTAGATTCTCTCCCAAGAAACACATTCTTCACATCCACCCTGTCAATATCCCTCAGGATTTTACACGTTTCAATCCAATCATCCATCCAGAGATACAAGCCTAGCCTGTCCTGCCTTTCCTCTTAAGAATAACTGATGTATTTCAAGTCATCAATAGTCTTCTCTGAATTACTTCTTTCTTAAATAAGGGACCAATGGTGTACACAGCGCACCAGATGTGGTCTCACCAATGCCCTGAATAAGTGAAGCATGACCTCCTCACTCTTATATTCAATCCCCCGTGCAATGGACAATAGCATTCCATTACTTTCTTGACCTATACACTAACTTTTTATGATTCATGCACTAGGATATCCTAGTGTTAGAGGATAACACTATCCTCTTAGTGTTCTGCAATCTCTCACCATTTCAATAATATGCTTTTAAATTCATCCTGTTAAAATGGACAACCTCACATTTTCCCACAGTAAACTCCATTTGCCAGATCTTTGCCCACTTGCCTAACTTATCTATGGATGGATGTGGTACAGATATATGATCTTCAGGGCTGGTATATTGCCTGGTATGTAGGCTATGTTTCTCATTGACTGGCGGGTCATATCAAATAGGATATCCCTTCAGCTATTTGCGATAGGCAAAGTACATTCTGCTATCGCAAAGCTCAAAACATAAGGAAGGATTTTACAGCCTCACTCGGGCAAGACTGGAAATTTCCATTATTGGATCCTCACCCACACTGATTCCAGGGCAGGCGAAGTGGTAGAGTTCAGGTCATAATGTCCATCATTAGATGTGATTCAGCATTTGGACAACACGGGCTAAACAATCCTGACTGCGCTAAGAATTACACTGAAAAGCAATCAATTTAAGATAATCAGCTAGACTCATAGTGGCTCACTTCTCTGTGCTAGAAACTACACATATTCACACACAGGACCCTGTCTATGCATTGTGCCTTTTTCAACTAAACTGAAGCTTGGGAGATAGCCATTTCTGGTTCATTCCCCATGACCTTGACCAATAAGAGTCAACCTATCTAACTTGATTTGAACAAAAGCTTGGCAGTTAACTGTTCCCTGCTGCAGTTTCCATGCCAATGATGCTACCAGTCAGACTCCACTAGCAAGTCAGTCTCTTCTCATGCATTGTAAGTCATTCTTCTCTAAACATTCATGTGAACTTTTCACACTAAGGGTACGGTGGCACAGTGGTTAACAATGCCGCCTCACAGCACCAACGACATGGTCCAGTTCCAGCTTTGGGTGACTGATTGTGTAGAGTCTTTACGTTCTCCCCTTCCCTGCGTGGGTTTCTTCCAGATGGTCCAGCTTCCTCTCACACTCCAGAGATGTACAGGTTAGGTAGATTGGCTGTGCTAAATTGCCCCTTAGTGTCAGTGAGACTAGCGGGGTAAATAGGTGGAGTTATGGGAATAGGGCATGGGTGAGACTGTTATCAATGCAGACTCAATGGACTGAATGGCCTCCTTTTGCACTGTAGGGATTCTATGATCCTGATAAGTACAAGATGGAAATCTTCAACAGCATGTCTTTTTTTTCAGCAATACTCAAGTTCTGTGCAACCACGCTCACAAACAACAACCTAGCATATACTAACGCAAACTGCAACACTCAACAAACCCAAACCATGAAATGAAGGTATATGGTATCTTCATAAGGACAGCATGGTGACGCAGTAATTAGCTCTGCTGTCTCACAATGCCAGGGATCTAGGTTCGATTCCTGGCTTTGTTGACTGCGTGGAGTTTGCATACTGTCTGCGTGGGTTCCTCCGGGTATTCCGGTCTCCTCCCACAGTGCAAAGATGTGTGGGTTAGATGGATTGTTAGAGGAGCTAGCTAGGGTAATCCCATGGAGTAATGGGGATAGGGCCTGGGTGGGATTATGATCGGTACAGACTCAATGGCCTGAATGACCTCCTTCTGTAGGATTCTATGAAAATATACGCATGCAAGTGTATTTATTTTATCTTAAACAATTAATTTATTCATTTTTTTGAGGAAGTGAAAATATTTGAAGTTACGTGAGCTGTGAGCCATGGCTGGGTGGCTGTATTCCTGGGTCAGAAGGCTGTGTGCTCAAGTACCACTCCAGACACTTTAGCACAAAGTGCAGGCTGACACTCCAATCCAGTACAAGAGAGTGCTACGTTGTCAAAGATGCTGTCTTTCAGATGAGTTGCTAACTCCAGGCCTCTCTCAGATGGGCCTATTTTGGATAAGAACAAAGGAGTTACTCCTCAGATCAATATTTATTCCTCAACCAACATTCTGAAAAGTGGTTATCTGGTTGTTATTAAATTGCCTTTTGCTGGATCGTGCGTGTTAAATATACAGCCTCTTTCCTCCACATTATAACACTTCAGAAGTATTTCATTGACTGGGAAATACTCTGGGTCCTCCTGAGATTGTGAAAGGTGCAGCAGAAATTTAAATTTGTTCTTCTTTCCCTGATATATAATAATCAACCTTTGTAACACAATTTAGGTTTGCAAAAGGAACTGGTGCTTGACCTGCAACTTACAATAACTCCTTGATGTGGCTCATGAGCTTAAAGTACCCACACACTCCAAACATCGATATTTCTTTCATTTCAATCAGGCGTTACGTGATTCACATAAAACACATGTCCCAGCTGTCAGGCTCAATATCACCCTCTTCTGTCAAATGTGACATTGTATAGATCTCTGGGGCTTGTTTCCACTGGAGTTTAGTAGAGTGAGCAATGATTCAGTTAAAGTTTATAACTTGACAAGGTGGATGTGAAAGGATGCTTCCTCTAGTGGGTGGGCAGGGGCACTGCTTTATAAGTAAGAGTCACCCTTTAGGACAGAGACAAGCACGGCAAATTTCTCATCCCGCCCGCCACGGGAATTGTCGCAGGTGAGATGGGGTGGGTAGGGTGGAGTGGGGAGGGGTGGAGTGTGGTGTAATGGGGTGTGGGTCAGGAGGGGGGTGTGGGATATGATAGGATGTGATGGGTAGGGCTGAGATGGGGTCAGGTGTGGTGGGAAAGGGTAGAAAAGGTGGGGTGGGGTGGGAAAAGGTGGGGTCGGGGTTGGGGTGGGAAGGGGTGGGGTGGGAAGGGGTGGGATGGGGTGGGATGGAATGGGGAGGGATGGAGAGGGATGGGGAGGGATGGAGAGGGATGGAGAGGGATGGGGAGGGATGGGGAGGGGTGGGGTGGAGTGGGATGGGAAGGGGTGGGGTGGGGTGGGGGGTGGGAAGGGTGGGAAGGGATGGGATGTGGTGGGATGGGATGAGTTGGGCGGGCTGGGGTGTGGAGGCATGTGATAGAGAGGTGGGGTGAGCGAGGTGAGAAAGGTGGAATGGGGGGGCGGGTTGGAAAGTGATGGAAAGGGCGTGGGGTGGTTGGGGTGGGGTGGGGAGGAGTGGAAGTGTAGTGGGAGAGATGGGTGGGTGGAGAGGCATGGGGTGGGGTGGGGTGGTGGAGTGGGGTGCGGTGGTGAAGTGATGTGCGGTGGGTGAAGTGGATGGGGTGAGGAGGGGTGTGGTGGGGATGGAATGCGGTGGGATGGTGGGAAGAGGTATGGTTGGGTGGAGAGGGGTGGGGTGAGGTGGGGAGGTTGTGTAGTGGGGAGAGGCGGGGGGGGGGGGGGGTGGGGGAACAGACCATGCAAAGATCCAGTGACCTTGGGTGGTATTTTCCAGTTTTTGGGCGAGCACAGACACAGTGCACTTAGTGTAAGGAAAAGTACCAGGATGTACCAGTACATCCAGTACAAAAGTACCAGTACAGGCTGGAAGCCTGTCACTAGTGGAGTGCCACAAGGCTCAGTACTAGGTCCTCTTCTATTTGTGGTCTACATAAACGACTTGGAAGTTGGGGTAGGTGGTGAGATCAGCAAATTTGCTGATGACACCAAGATGCTTGGATTGGCGGGTACAGAGGAGCAGTGTCAGGCAATACAACAGGACATAGATAGGTTGGTAGACTGGGCAGATAGATGGCAAATGGAATTTAATCCGGATAAATGCGAGGTGATGCATTTTGGCTGGAAAAATGTAGAAGAGAGTTATAGGATAAAAGGTAAAACTATTCGGAGTATAGAGACGCAGAGAGACTTGGGGTGCAGGTTCACAAGTCTCTGAAGGTGTCTTCACAGGTGGAGAAGGTGATAAAGAAGGCGTATAGTATGTTAGCTTTCATAGAAAAGGGTATAGAATACAAGAGTAGGAGTTTGATGTTGCAGTTGTATAGAACGTTGGTTAGGCCTCACTTGGAATACTGCGTCCAGTTCTGGTCGCCGTACTATCGAAGGATGTGGAGTCCTTGGAGAGAGTGCAGAGGAGGTTTACCAGGATGCTGCCTGGTATGGAAGGACTGTCTTATGAGGAATGATTAGATAGACTGGGGTTGTTTTCCCTTGAAAGACGTCGGCTTAGAGGGGATCTCATAGAGGTGTATAAGATTATAAGGGGTATAGATAGAGTAAATGGAGGTAAACTTTTTCCACCTTTAGAAATGGATAGGACGAGGGGTCATGGCCATAGGGTGAGGGGGGCTATGTATATGACGAATATTAGAGGGCAGTTTTTCACACAAAGGGTAGTGGGGGTGTGGAATGCACTGCCGAGTAAGGTGGTGGGAGCAGGCACGCTGGGGCTGTTTAAGGGTCTCTTGGACAGCCACATGAGCGGTATGCAGATAGAGGGATATATTAGGACTGTTTAACTACGGCTTTTTTCCACAGGTAAATTCGGTCCATACTTGACCAACATTGAGCATGCATTCGGCAGGTGGTGCGGGTACAGCTCTTGGATGTTGATTCATGGGTTACCTGTACCTCATGTCGTAAATGAGTGCTTTATGTGGACCATCTGAAGGGCACCATGACAGCTCAGAGACTATCGATGTGGCTGTGCAGACACTTGGAATTGGGCCGGTGTCTGCGGGAGTTTGCGCGTCCTCCCCGTGGTTGCGTGGGTTTTCTCCGGGCACTCCGGTTTCCTCCCACAACCCAAAAATTCGCTCTTAGGTTGATTGGGAAACAAATTGTCCCTATAGTGAGAGTTTTCCATATTAGGAATAATATATATATTATTATATAGAAATAATATAATAGGATAATGGATTTGCTACTATATAGTTATGACGGCGGCGCGGGCTCGTTGGGCCGAAGGGCCTGTTTCCCGTGCTGTGTTGCTCTTAAAAATTAAAAACCAGTACACACTCTTAAAATGTGACTCCCAGGGGTAGGGGGGGTCGGTGGTGTAGAAGTGCACTGGGAGATCTCCTACACCTCTACTCACCCCATGGACATTATCACACCCCAATCGATTTGCCCCCACCTGCAGAGATATCCACCCCCTGATTGCTGCTGTCTATAGAGTTCCCCATTTCCTCCCACTCCCACAGTGTCCCCCTCCAGCCACCAATCACCCCAATCTGCAGAGGTTCCCCAATCCCCCCTGCTGATCACCCCCCACCGCAGAGTTCCTTCCACCTCCCACCCCCTGAGCATGTACCTGCAGATTTCCCTTCCTCCCGATTGCCAGCCCTATAGAGCTCCCCTTGACTTTTGCCACAGGCTCTGCCCCCACTCAGGCCCCACCCCCTCTGCATTACCCTGGCACAGTTAAAGTGTCCAGTGGGCAGTGCCAGGGTTCCAGGTGGGCACTGCCTGGTTGATCATTGTTTCATGGACACTGCCAAGCCCTGCCCCCGATACCCCAGAGGATTCAATGGCCCCGGTGAGGGCATCATGTCTGGTCTCCACCTGTGATTCTTATCGGTGAGGGACAGGGGGTTATGTATAAGTGAGCCCAGGTGATAATGTCTAGGACTCACTAATGATATTTAAATTATATCATAAATATTGGAATCAGCATCAAGCTATTTTCACCAGCAAAATAGGGAAGCGGTCGAGCAAGGGAACCATGGTTTACTAAAAAAGTTGAACGATTTGTGAAAAGGAACAAGGAGCCTTATGTCAAGATAAGACATGAAGGCTCAATTAGGGCACTTGAGAGTTACAAATTAGCTAGGAAGGACCTAAAGAGAGAGCTAAGGAGAGCCAGGAGAGGATTTGAGAAGTCTTTGGCAGGTAGGATTAAAGAAAACCCCAAAGCTTTCTATAGGTAAAGTCAGAAATAAAAGAATGACTGGGGTAAGATTAGGGCCAGTCAGGGACAGTAATGGGAAGTTGTGCGTGAAGTCCAAAGAGATAGGGGAAGCGCTAAATGAATATTTTTCATTAGTATTCACACAGGAAAAAGATAATGTTGTCGAGGAGAATACTGAGATACAGGCTGTTAGACTAGACAGGATTGAGATTCATAAGGAGGAGGTGTTAGCAATTCTGGAAAGTATAAAAACAGATAAGTCCCCTGGGCTGGATGGGATTTATTCTAGGATTCTCTGGAAGGTTGGGGAGGAGATTACGGAGTCTTTGGCTTTGATTTTTAGGTTGTCGTTGTCTACAGGAATAGTGCCAGAAGACTGGAGGATCACAAATGTTGTCCCCTTGTTCAAGAAAGGGAGTAGAGACAACCCTGGTAATTATAAACCAGTAAGCTTTACTTCTGTTGTGAGCAAAATTTTAGAAAGGATTATAAGAGATAGGATTTATAATCATCTAGAAAGGAATAATTTGATTAGGGACAGTCAGCACGGTTTTGTGAAGGGTTGGTCGTGCCTCACAAATCTTATTGAATTTTTTGAAAAGGTGACCAAAGAGATGGATGAGGGTAAAGCAGTTGATGTGGTGTATATGGATTTCAGTAAAGCGTTTGATAAGGTTCCCCAAGATAAGCTATTGCAGAAGATACAGAGGCATGAGATTGAGGGTGATTTAGCGGTTTGGATCAGAAATTGGCAGAAGACAGAGGGTGGTGGTTGATGGGAAATGTTCATCCTGGAGTTCAGTCACTAGTGGTGCACCGCAAGGATCTGTTTTGGGACCACTGCTGTGTGTCATTTTTACGAATGATCCGGATGAGGGCATAGAAGGATGGTTTAGTAAATTTATGGATTATACTAAAGTCTGTAGAGTTGTGGACAGTGCAGAAGGATGTTGCAGGTTACAGAGAGACATAGATAAGCTGCAGAGCTGGGCTTGAGGTGGCAAATAGAGTTTAATGCAGAAAAGTGTGAACTGATTCATTTTGGAAGGAGTAACAGGAATACAGAGTACAGGGCTAATGCTAAGTTACTTGACAGTGTGGTTGAACAGAGAGATCTCAGTGTCCATGTGCATAGATCCCTGAAGGTTGGCACCCAGGTTGATAGGGTTGTTAAGAAGGCATAGGGTGTGTTAGCTTTTATTGGTAGAGGGATTGAGTTTAGGAGCCGTGAGGTCATGTTGCAGCTGTACAAAACTCTGATGCGGCACTTGGAATATTGCATACAGTTTTGGTCGCAGCATTATAGGAAGGATATGGAAGCATTGGAAAAGGTGCAGAGAGATTTACCAGGATGTTGCCTGGTATGGTCTTATGAGGAAAGGCTGAGGGATTTGAGGCTGTTTTTGTTAGAAAGAAGAAGGTTAAGGGGTGACTTAGGCATATAAGGTGATCAGAGAATTAGATAGGGTGGACAGTGTGAACATTTTTCCTTGGATGGTGATAGCTAGCACGAGGGGACACAGCTTTAAATTGAGGAGTGATAGATATAGGACAGATAACAGAGGTAAGTTCTTTACTCAGAGAGTAATAAGAGCATGGAATGCCTTGCCTGCAAAAGTAGTGGATTCGCCAACATTAAGGGCATTTAAATGGCCATTGGAAAAACATACAGATGATATTGGAATAGTGTAGGTTAGATGGGCTTTAGATTGGTTTCACAGGCCTGCGCCATATCGGGGGCCAAAGGGCCTGTGCTGCGCTGTAATGTTCTATGTTCTATTCAGCACCGGCTCTCCCAACGAGCAATCCACCTCATGCCATCCCCCTGGCTTCTCCCCATGACTCTGCAACATTCTTCTCATTCAGATAGCAATCAAATTTCTTCTTGAATGCTTTGACTGACTCTGCCTCCACCTCACTCTCAGATCCTAACCACTCGTTGCGTGAAAAAGTTTCCTCTTGTGTGGCCATTGCCTCATTGGCCAATTACCTTAAATCTATGCCCTTTTGTCCTTAATCCTACCAAAATGGCAACTGCTCTTCCACAATCTCCTTTGTCCACACCCGCTGTGATTTGCAATACTTTGAATAATGTCCTCCTGTAGTTTGTTGCAGCCCTCCTCAGTTTTGACTCTCCTTCCCAGCTTAACGTCATTACAAATTTAGATCTTGTGTTTGTGATTCCAGAGGCAAGGTTATTGTGCCTTGTGAACAGTAATAGTCCCAGCACAGATCCTTGTGGGACATCACTCCCCACATTCTGCCTACATTTACTCCCACTCTCTGTTTTCTGATTTGAAATCAGCTAGCAATCCATTCTGCCACTTATCCCCTGACTCTACATTCTATAACCTTAACCATTAGTCTCTTTTCATAGAATCATAGAAAGCCTATAGTGCAGAAGGAGGCCATTTGGCCCATTGAGTATGCACGGACAACAATCCCACCCAGGCCCTATCCCCATAACTTCACTAATCCCTCTAAATTACGCCTCCAGGACACTAAACGGCAATTCAGCATGGCCAATGCATCTAACAGCACATCTTTCTAACTGTGGGAGAAAACCGGAGCACCCAGAGGGAACCCTTGCAGACACAGGGAGAACGTGCAGACTCCACACAGACAGTGACCCAAGGCTGGAAATAAACACAGGTGGAGTTGTGAAGCAGCAGTGCTAACCACTGTCACCCCATGGAGCACCTAATCAAAGGTCTTTTGAAAACCTGGATATATTAATCTATTGAATTACTTTTTGTAATAATACATGTGTGATCGATATAATTATGTATTGTTATTTCTTGTTTTAAGAGGAATGTTTACAATTACATTTTTTTTTGCAGGAAGCCAGAGTGTCTGGATTACGTTTAGCTCCAGGGTGTAAAAGTTAGTTACTCACTTCAGCAAGGTAATTGTTACTTTTATAGAACAGATGGACTTTTTCTTACAGCAAGAATTATCTTGGGAGGTTGATTGATAAGGTCATGTGATCATGTAAAGAACAGGAGCTGTGAGGCAGAAAGATGTTTTTGGAGTTTTGACTCGCAACCCTGCAAAAGTCAGAGACGTGCAGATTGTTCCTGAGAATTGTTTTTCCCCAAAGTCTCTTTGAAATCTTCAAGGCTTAACACAATTTATAGCAAATTTATTTATGGTTGCCAACTTTATTTAAAATGGTTTTTAAATCTGTGAGGGAAATGTTGCTTATTTGGAACTGAAACAGTCAAAAGCTAGAAAGTAATGTAGGTTCCTTTCAATTTTAAATATTTTTCAACTGTTTCTAGTTAAACTGCCTCATTTTGTTCCTGTTATATTTAAACTGTGTTCTTAAGTAAAGTCAGGGAGTGTAATACTTTGTTTAATTAACTCATCAAAAAAAAATCAATAAAATGGGTCAAGCAAATTTTCCCAACTGAAATCCATGCTGGCAATTAATTACCGTATTTCTTGCTTGGAGAAAATTACAATGATAAACCTACTGCTTCGTTCCTGCTCTATCGCTATTTTAACTTGGGCCTTCTGCTGGTTGCCCAAGTGTCCACCTGAACCATTAATCTGTGCTAATTGGAAACTAATGATGTACAGGGCAGTCTTGTGCAATTTTCAAGGCAATTGGTGGGTAACCCCCATGGATACCTGGTAAAGTCTGTCCGGCAAGAGGGAGAGAGCTGGTGTAGGCAGAACCTGGAGTGATTGGAGACGGACTGGTGCAGTCCCAGCATCGCTACCTCTCCACTATTGTAATCTATCCAATGTCCAACCCTCCCCCCAACTCCACGCCACTCCTTCCCCCCAGTCCCCGTCTCCGTTTGGAATTGCTGCTGCCTTGTATGCTAATGAAATATTATTACCTCCACAGCTATTGGGTTCCAAGCTTGCATGGGTTAATCATAGATAACATCCTTTCTTCTGCCAGACTCCACAGAATAGCAAATAGCATTCGCGAAGTCCAACGTCACCTCAGGACAAATCAGCCCTGTTTGATTGGCACCACATTCACCACCTTAGACATCCACATCACTCCCTTCATCCCCGATGAACAGTGGCAGCCGTCTGTACCAGTGATACCGTGTGGACAGTGATAGCCTTTTTCCTAGGATGGAGAAAGCTAGCACGAGGGGACACAGCTTTAAATTAAGGGGTATGAGTTATAGGACGGATATCAGAGGTAGGTTCTTTACTCAAAGAGTGATTAGGGAGTGGAATGCCCTGCCTGCAGCTGTTGTAGATGCGCCAAGTTTGGTGGCGTTTAAGAGGTTAATTGATAAGTATATGGAAGAGAAGGGAATGGTTTAGTTTGGAGGGGCATTGCTTTTTATTTTGGTCGGCACAACATCGAAGGCCGAAGGGCCTGTTCTGTGCTGTAATGTTCTATGTTCTATGTTCTTAACTTGCACTGCAGCAACTCACTACAACTGCTACCATCTAGAAGGACAAGGGTAGCAGATACCTGGGAACATCACCACCCAGAAGTTCCCCTCTAAGCCACACATTAGCCTGACTTGGAAATGTATTGCCGTTCCTTCACTGTTGCTGGGTAAGAATCCTGGAGCTCCTTCCTAACAACGCTGTGGGTGTATCTACACGTTCGGGACTGAAGGGGTTCAAGAAAGCCACCACCTTTTCAAGGGCAACTAAGGATGGGCAATAAATGCAGACAGAGCTAGAACATCCTGTGAACAAATAAGTTTTTTAAAAAAACCACTGAATCCCATTATTCCTGATAATTGAAGCCTTGAGCTCCCAGCAACTGCTCAGTAATGACTTTGATGGTAGTTTGGGTACAGATCACCCACAGGTTACACTTTGCCCACAGACATCAAGATAAAATAAAAGTTATAGATTAGGATGACTAAATAAAAACTTTGTAATTATTCAGCTTATGCCCTTTTGATTCTTTTTCTTCACATGATTGTTTGTATCCTGCAATACAGAGATTAATTTAATCTCAGTCCTGTGCATCGTAACATCCTGTGTTGCAAATCCTAACGCTGTCTAAATACAAAACCTCAGCCACAGAGTGGCACTGCAGTACAGGGTGTTCACTCCTGGTAACAACATGGTGCTTTAGGCAAAAAGTTTCTCTCCAATATCCAACCTCTCAACATTAGCAAACTGACTTTAACCTTAGTGAAAGATCAACAGAATGAAAAAAACCATCAGGACATTTAAAAAAAGGATTGTTTTTGTCACTTTTTTTGAACGTTTTTCTTTGCCAGATAGAAAAACATTGAAAACAGGGATAAAGGGATGTTTGGCAGACAGTCAAGCATCATCCATTTGGCTAATGAGACTTTCTGCTTTCCAATTGGTGTAATGTATCACAAGGGTGGATATGTTGGTTGAGGATGGGGGCTGTTCATATGATGTGTAATAACTTGAGGGTGACAGGTTGTGACTTCAAGTTAAGAAGGGATTTTTCTGCCATCAATAGAAATCCGTATACACAAGCAATAAATTATTCAATAAAGTCCAACAATCTGTTGGACTTTAACCTGGTGTTGTGAGACTTCTTAATGAGTTTACCCCAGTCCATCACCGGCATCTCCACATCATATACAAGCAATGGTCAGACAGAATCGAAAACACAACAACTTTCTGCTCCCCGCCTCCAAGTCACGTTCCTCCCCAATCCAGGACTTGCATCCTTGCTCCTGATTGGCTCACCCGCTCAATCATGTGACCCTCAGGGATTGCCTCCCCTCCACCCACTCTTAAAGGAACCACACTATCGCACAATGAAATCTCCCGGAATATATTTATTCACATCTGGCAACCATCAACACAACAGCACTGCGATAATAGGAGGCTAGTTGGCTTGTATTGGTTCAGAATAATGGCAACTGTGCAGGTTCAATTCTCTCTCTCTGGCTGAAGGAACATGTCTCCTTATCCTGGCCCTGGGAGAGGAAGGTAATGGCAAACATCACTGATCTAACCTGTAAAGGAAAGGGCTCAGGATGAAACATCATCAGCACCTGTCTTTTTACAGAGCACACATGAATGAATAAAACAAAGTGTGACAATACTTCCAAAATATTAGTTCAATGTCTTTGCAATTTGTTATTCCCCATTAAAGTTTCTGCAGTCCCAGTCTCTAATTTCACCATTCACTTCCTATTTCAATACTTGTAAAATCTCTTACAAACTTTTTTTTATATTCTTTGCTAGCTTGCTCTCCTTCTATCTTCTCCACCTCTGAACTTCTTGGGGTCCTCATTATACTAGTTTCTAAAGTTCCTTCAATTCTTAGATTTGCTACTTTTCTTGGCAATTATAAGCCTCTAAAGAATAAAACCAAATTCTGTTCCATTCTTCCAGCTTGTCTGTGAGTTCACAAATAGAAATCTACTGCCCTCTAGCAGCTTATGTTATATATGTCAGGACAGATGCTTCCCTTACCTTAGAAAACTTATTGTCTTCCAGTATGACCTGATGGCTATTGGGTTTCAAAATTCTTTCCATTATCTTTAGCTCCTTCACATCTTCAAATCCTATTCAATTTGCCTCACTGTGCCAAGGTCCTGGGTTCAATTCCCAGCGTGGGCTACTGCTTGTGTGGAATCTGCACATTCTCTCGTGTCTGCATGGATTTCCTCTGGGTACTTCAGTTTCCTCTCACAATCTGAAAGATGTGCTGGTTAGGTGAATTGGCCGTGCTAAATTCTCCCTCAGTGTACCCAAAAAGGCACCAGAATGCAGTGCACAAGGGGATTTTCACAGTAACTTCATTGTAGTGTTCATGGATGTAAACCTACTTGTGACTAATAAATAAATTTAAATTTTTGGTTACATTGAATCTCAGAGTAGGTCTTAGCGCATCACCCGAACTATTAGTCTCCCTCCCTCTCTCACACTGTAAGCTAAGCTTTTTTTTCAGGGTAAACTGCCTCTTTCCTTTCTCTTTGAAACTGTGTCTCATTCCTAATTCTTTCCTTTTTTGTTAACTTCCCTCTCTGGAGTTCAAGTTCAAGTTTTCACATTTCCAATTCTTTTGCTCTTTCTCTTTCAATTTCAATCTTTTGCTTTTCTTGATCTCCATATATCTCAACTGTCTTTATCTGCAACCGAATTCAAGCCAATTTAAGCTACATTCTATCGGGACCAAGCTTTTCTTCTTCAAGTACCAGATGATGTGCTGTTACTTCGATTATAACTGCTTTTCCTGCCTTTTTTGTCCAACCTTACTTTAAACATTCTTTTGCCAATACTATCAATACTTTGCCAATACTTGGTTAATTGGTGCAAATCACTCAGGGATAAATCTTCTCTCTCCAAATAAGTTGCAGCAACTAACACAGCATTCTGCTTTTCAATTAGTTTAATAAAATTTATCATCAAATCCTGTTAGCTGTAATTTCAGAACGCACCTGTATCCATCAAAGGATTTGAGACCCCAGAGAAGACCCAAATTTTTGTGACTCCAAACTAGACCCCCAAATTTTGTTATAATCTGTTTTCTTTAAAGTAGACAAAATTTGAAATCCGAGATACTCACTAAGAGAACAAGACCTCAATATTTCATGATTTTAAACAAACAGAAGAGCTTTTGGTGCATGGAGGTGCATGCAGCAAACAACTAACATTAGGTGAGACCTTCCCAAAAATATACTAAGTATCAAAAAAGACTGAAAATTGGAGTGTTTCGCTGCAGATTTTTCAGCGAGCTACCCTGTGCAATTTTCCCACAATCTGTCATATTTTTTGGCAAACCTCAATGCCTACCCATAAACCCGACACCAGGCACACACATGGACCAAGGTCCCTGAGAACAGCTGCACCTATGTTACTGCACCCAACTCCCAAGTCATTGCTTTCAAAACAAGGTTGAAAAATCAGCAGAAGTATTAAAAAGCATGATGTATCCAATGTTTTACTCAGTGTAGAATCCTTTGTATGATTTGCTTTCATTAAACGCCTTCATTCTGAAGTATTTCTGCCAATATAACTAATTATGCTAAGCTTTAAAGCTAACTTGACCACATTTTAGACTCAGCTGGGATGAACTTAGAAATTGAGTGAATTTGATAATGCAATGTTAGCAAAAATTGTTTTTATCATAAACACACATTCATGGGCACAGCTGCGAATTATTTTTGAAAGTAACAGATTATGTGTGCCTAGTAATTTCATAACACAGAGAAGCAAAAAGTTATGATGCGCTATACAAATACCCGTTTTTCAGTTGAATCCTGTTCAAGTTCAAGTCTAATTGGATCAGCTTTCTGGGCCCTGTCTCTCTCTCTCTCTTTCTAGTAAATCAGTCCTTCATTTCTGTAGTTCTTAATTTTAAATGATGATCAATAAAAGGATTTTAACTTTGAACCAGTTTTACCTGCATCCATTCTAAGAAGAGAATAAACCCTTTGTACCTTCGCCAAGTCAATAGACATCAGGGGTAGAGAGAAAATTGATTTTTTTTTTACCTATTTTGGAGGCAGGATGACATTCAACTTCTACCTCACTTACAGACTCCTAAAGACATCAAACTTCCAGCCACAATTCTTAAAAACATTTTCCATACATTATGCATCCTAGAGTCAAACTAAACCCTACAGAGCAGACCATCATTGCCAGTATTTCTCAATAAGTTTTTTGAGGAATCATTAATTTTGATAGGTGGGAACTCTTATTTTCCTGGAGATTTTCCATTCAAACGCCTGCACCTCTGCATTGTGGAATCGGTCCTTACTATTTAAACACTCCATTCAAAGATGGGGAGCAGAATAAATCACCAATCTCACAATTGTGAAAACAGTGACTAAAACATTCATGTTAGCTAACATTTTCATAAGTCAGGAATTATTCTGAGCTCCTCCCAATACATCAATGCTGAATATCCTCTACTTAATTACTTTGAATTAAATTAATTTAAACTATTGCCTGTGTCTGATTAGTAAAAGGTATTAAAGTAAAAAAGCCTTACAGTTCCTGGGAGGCTCAGTTTGGAAGTGCTTGGCGATCTCCTCTCTCACGATGCTTCCTTCAGTCTGGTTCAAGTAGGATCCCAGGGCTCTGATTTATAAACATCTCATCAATAAAATTGCCCATTCTGTTTACAAGGCTTTAATGAATGGGTTTTACATCGTTCACCGTGTATCTGCTTTGACCTCATTGCAAATAAGTCTGTTGTCTCTCCTTAGTTCCTGTTGAGGAGTGATTTAAACGCAATGGGAGGATTAGTTGGAGGCGTCAGGGCTGAATAACAGCATTTTGTCTAATAATTTCTCTATATTTCAGTAAAATATCTGGCGGTCAGTTTAGTGGCGATGCTGGTGTCTCTATCCCAGTGCCCCTCTGCGTTTCACATGGTAGTTTGATTGGCCACATTTTGTTGAAAGGTGTAGCTGAGGTTTGCATTGAGTGGCATCCTGTAACTTCCCAAATTAATCACGTCATTGCCATATCATAATGTCACTCTGGTCTCTTCCAAATGCAGTCCCCATAATAAGTGTGAGTTTATTCATGAGTCATAAGTAGGCTTAACATTAACGCTGCAATGAAGTTACTGAGAAACACCCTTTTTTGCCACACTCTGGCACCTGCCAACTCAAGGGACATCACCACTCACTCCACACACATCCTCACATCACCATCTGGCCACATCTCCCCTGGAGATCAGGTCCATATCCTGTGCAGAACTCTGAACACCCACACATTACAGGCATCCTTATCACTTGCCTTATTTATTTATTAGTCACAAATAGGCTTACATTAACACTGCAATGAAAATTACTGAGAAAATTCCCTTGTTGCCTCACTCCAGTGCCTGTTCGGGTACACTGAGAGATAATTTAGCATGGCCAATGCAACTAACCAGCAAATCTTTCAGGTTGTGGGAGGATAAAGCACTGACAGCTCCAGGGTCCTGGGTTCGATTCCTGGCTCGGGTCACTGTCTGTGTGGAGTTTGCACATTCTCCTCATGTCTGCATGGGTTTCCTCCAGATACTCTGGTTTCCTCCCACAGTCCAAAGATGTGCGGGTTAGGTTGATTGGCCATGCTAAGAAATTGCCCCTTAGTGTCCAGGGATGTGTAGGTTAGAGGGATTAGTGGGTATAATATGTAGAGATATGGGAGTAGGGCCTGGTGGGATTGTGTTCGGTACAGACTCGATGGGCCAAAGGGCCTCTTTCTGCAGTGTAGGGTTCTATGAAACTAGAGCACCTGGAGAAAACTCACACAGACATGGGGAGAATGTACAGACTCCATGCAGAAAGGGACCCAAACTGGGAATCGTACCCGGGACCCAGCACTATGAGACAGCAATGATAACCACTGTGCCACCGTGCTGCCTTGGCATGAATCTTGCTCACACTATCTCTGTCTGTTTTTATCCAGAACAAAACTTATATACAATGGTAAGGAGCAGTCCCTGTGGAGTGCTGGAAATAAAGGTCTTCTCTCAGTTTGAAAATGGAGCTGGCCGCAGATTGTTGCTGTGCCTGTGCTGATGGTGAGGTGAGTGGCTCACAACCAGGTGGTTCTTTACTAAAAGCAAATTAGTGTGGATGCTGGAATCTGAAACCAAAAGAGAAAGTGCTGGAAAATCTCAGCAGGTCTGGCAGCATCTGTAAGGAGAGAAGAGAGCTGATGTTTTGAGTCCAGATGACCCTTTGTCAAAGCTACAAGGCATAGAAAGTGGGAGATAGTTATACTGTAGGGGGAGGGAATGAAAAATGAGTCATAGCCAATAAAACAGGGAGAAAAGCTGCTAATGGCAGCCCATCGAAAGAATAAGGAGTGTGAATAGCCAAACAGTACAGAAGCTAAAAGCAGAAGGTAAGCTGTGACAAATGAAGATGTCAGGGAAAAATGGGATGGGTGAGAGAGAAATAAAATTGAGAAATATGAAGGAAAGGGGAAGCAATGGGGGAGGAAAGGGGGATAAAATAGAGGGAAAGAAGGGGAGAAAAAGACAACAGAGAACAGTTAAAAATAAAATAAAATGAAAAGAAAGGGATTGATATTGGGTAGAGCTAATCATCTGAAGTTGTTGAATTCAATGTGAAGACTGGCAGATTTGTAAAGTGCCATGTTGGAAGATGAGATGCTATTCCTCCAGTTTGCATGAAGTTCAGTAGAACATTGCAGCAAACCAAGGACAGACATGTGGGCATGGGAACAGGATAGAGGAAAGGAGAGAGTGCAGAATGTAGTGTTACAGACATAGCTCGGGTGTAGAGAAAGATCAACTTAATATAAGTTAGGTCCATTCAAAAGTCTGATGACAGCAGGGAAGGAGCTGTTCTTGTGTCGGTTGGTGTGTGACCTCAGACTTTTTTCCTCAATCCGACAGGTTTGCTGGCTGACTGATAGAAGTTCAAAGTCTATTGATCTGGTTCTAGATTCATGTGTCTCTTATCATAGATTGTTCAGCTACCATGAACGCCCCACATCTCTGTTAGGACAACCGCCATCACACATCACCGCTGTCTAGTAGCTCATTAGCCCATTCACCAAGAAAGTTAAATAATGTTTTGTGCTGCACTAAATCACATTGCAATTCATACATTTTCAGCAAGTGCAATCAGCATTTTGTTCCAATACAAAGATCCGTCAAATCAACAATGGTATCATCATCCTCATCAACAGCAAAAGGTTCTTGGTGCAGGGGTTTGTGTGTAGCGATAATGCTGGGGCATAGATCCTGCTGCCCTGGTAACAGACACAGTCAACTCATTAAAGCAGCAGCTTTGAATAGAGGCAACCTACTGCATCCTCCAGTGAGATAAGGAGCTGGTTTCAACAGAATCAGAGCCAAGCTCTTATTATTGCTTCAGTTCAAAGAGGAAGTTGATCCAAACGCCACTCAATTTATGGTTATATACTAATCACATTATAGAATCCAACGGTGCAGAAGGAGGCCATTCGATCCATCTGCACCGACCACAATCCCTCTCAGGCCCTTTTCCCGGAACTCCGTGCATTTATCCTAGCTAGCCCCCCTGACACTAAGAGGGAATTTAGCACGGCCAATCCACTTAACTCACACATCTTTGGATTGTAGGAGGAAACCAGAGCATCCGGAGGAAACCCACGCAGACATGGGGAGGACATGCAAACTCCATATAGATGGTGATTTGAGGCCAGAATTGAACCCAGATCCCTGGTGCTATGAGGCAGCAGTGCTAAACGCTGTGCTATCATTCCGCCCATTATAGAGCAAATTTTCCTGAACTCATCAGAACATTTTTAAAAATATATAACAAAGGAAACAGTTGTATTTATGTAGTGCTTGTACACAAAAAGCCTCTCAAAGACACTGCAGAGCAATGTAAGACAAAACTGACATCAAAGCAAGGGAGACATTCAGACTCACAGTTAAAATCTTGATCAAGGAGATGCATTTTCAGGGAAAAGGGAGAGAAAGATAGTGAGTTAAAAGTTTTAAGGGAGAGCAGTTCAGGGCTTTGGCCCCAGACAACTAAAGACAACTACCTCAGTTAGTGCAAAGAGAATGAACGATACAAAGGAGACCAGAGCTCAGGAGCACTCAGTTCCTGCAGAAGTGTAGAGCTGTTTACAGGGATTGAGGGGAAGGGCAGGGAAACTTGAGGGTGGACACTGGGAGACCGGTAAAGGGGGCATCAGGATAGATAAGTCTGGATGAGTTGCTGAGCAGTTGATAAGCCCGTGGAGTCGAAAGTCAGTAACTCCCACTGAGTGGCAATCATTGGATTGGTGCTCACAGTAAGAAGTCCACACACCAGATTAAAGTCCAACAGGTTTATTTGGTAGCACAAACAGCCACTTGCCCGCTCTTACCATCCAAAGCGCCTGCTTCGCCCAAGCTTTCTAACTCAGGTCAGTTGAGATTGAAGAAGCAAAACAGGGCAATGGTTCCTGCAGTGAATTGTAAAAGGAATAGGGTAAAGAAGGGCACATCCCTTTTTACAGCACTAGCTGCCATGAAGCAGGTGAGTTTAAAGGGGCCATTGGAAGGGAGAAGGTAATTTTCTAAGGTGAGTGAAAGGGGTTGGGGAGCTTGGGCATCAGTGAGGTGGGGGGACAGGGATGGAGATGGGGTGAGATCAGGATATGGTGGGGGAAACTGGGATATAAAGGGGAGTTGGATCAATATATGGGGGAGTCAACTTGGGATATGGGGGAGTCAAATTGGGATATGGGGGAGTCAGATTGGGATATGGGGGAGTCAAATTGGGATACGGGGGAAATCAGATAATGGGGGAGTCAAATTGGGATACGGGGGAAATCAGATAATGGGGGAGTCAGGTTGGGATGTGGGGAAGTCAGGTTGGGATGTGGGGAAGTCAGGTTGGATGTGGGGAAGTCAGGTTGGGATGTGGGGAAGTCAGGTTGGGATGTGGGGAAGTCAGGTGGGATGTGGGGAAGTCAGATTGGGATGTGGGGAAGTCAGGTTGGGATGTGGGGAAGTCAGGTTGGGATGTGGGGAGTCAGGTTGGGATGTGGGGGAAGTCAGGTTGGGATGTGGGGGAAGTCAGATTGGGATATGGGAAGTCAGATTGGGATGTGGGGAGTCAGATTGGGAAAGGAATCAGGTTGGGATGTGGGAGTCAGGTTGGGATGTGGGGAAGTCAGGTTGGGATATGGGGAAGTCAGGTTGGGATGTGGGAAGTCAGGTTGGGATGTGGGGGAAGTCAGGTTGGGATATGGGGGAAGTCAGGTTGGGATGTGGAGAGTCAGGTTGGGAGTGGGGAAGTCAGGTTGGGATGTGGGGAAGTCAGGTTGGGATGTGGGGAAGTCAGGTTGGGATATGGGGAAGTCAGATTGGGATATGGGGGAGTCAGATTGGGATGTGGAGGAGTCAGGTTGGGATGTGGGGAAGTCAGATTGGGATGTGGGGAAGTCAGATTGGGATGTGGAGGAGTCAGTTGGTGTGAGGAGTCGGTGGGATGTGGGGAAGCAGGTGGGATGTGGGGAAGTCAGGTGGGATGTGGGGAAGTCAGATTGGGATGTGGGAGTCAGATGGGATGTGGAGGAGTCAGGTTGGGATGTGGAGGAGTCAGGTTGGGATGTGGGGAAGTCAGATTGGGATTGGGGAGTCAGATTGGGATGTGGGGAAGTCAGATTGGGATGTGGAAGAGTCAGGTTGGGATGTGGAGGAGTCAGGTTGGGATGTGGGGAAGTCAGGTTGGGATGTGGAGGAGTCAGATTAGGATATGGGCGAGCCAGATTGGGATATGGGGGATTCAGATAATGGGGGAGTCAGATTGGGGATGTAAGTCAGATTGGGATGTGGAGGAGTCAGATTAGGATATGGGCAAGCCAGATTGGGATATGGGGATTCAGATAATGGGGGAGTCAGATTGGGATTTGGGGGAGTCAGTTGATATGGGGGGAGTCAGATTGGGATATGGGGGAGTCAGATTGGGATATGGGGGAGTCAAATTGGGATATGGGGGAGTCAAATTGGGATATGGGGCATGTCAGATCGGGAAACGGGGGAGTCCAATCAAGATATGGGGGAGTGTTAGACTGGGATATTGGAGGTGTTATTTGGTCCAGGGTGCTTGGCTCGAGAGATTGTGGGGAATCTCATGGAGGCTGGGGCACTTAGTTGGAGGATAAGGGCTTGGGGAAGGTCAGATAAGGACACCCAAGCTTACTGACCTGACCTTCCTGGGATTCAATGACACTTCTCCCATTTGTTGATACCCCCCTTCCTCATATCCTGACCTGCCTCCCCACTGCACCACCCTCCCTGATGTCCTGATCCAACCCCCACTGGGACCAAAGGGAATGATTTGCTTTGCTTTAATGTTTAATTGGCACAAGTTGTAGCTCAGCAATGTGGTGAGGTCGAACTGTGTATCATTAGCATACCTGTGGAACCTGACATTGTGTCATTGGATGAAACAATGCATGGAGACAAGGAAAGGAAAGAAATCAAGGAGAAATCCTTGTGGGCTCTGATGTAAGAGATAATGATGGGAAGTGAAACCACTGCAGGAGTTTCTCGGAAAAAATAAGCACTTGATAAGTACTTGAAACACATAGCGTACAAGACGACAGACCAAGTGCTGGGAAGGAAGGTTAGAAAGATGGCAATAGTTTGCAAGGAACCAAGTATCATAACAGGAATTTGTAATTTCCTCTGTGAATAATCGATAGCAATGATTCAGGCCTCCACCCCATAGGGAGCGCTGTGGGATCTCAATGGTCTCCCCCTTCTCTGTCTCTCCACAGTCATTTTTGTAGCAAAACTGGGTCATTCCCTCCATCCCAGTGGCATCTCTCCTGTTCCTCCTTTACTCCTGAAAGTTCCTAAAGATTTCAAACCATTTTTGAAACCTTAGTAAGTGGTCTAGTTTACCATAACTAGCAGCTCCAATTGCAGTTTGTAGCTAATTAGCTTCCTCCATGATTGGAGTGTCTGTCACTTCATGACAGAGTTTGTTGAGCTTAATGCAGAGTTAGAATCAGGAGCATTAACCTTGCCTTAGCTTACACATGGACCTGCTCGGTATGACTAACAATGGTCTCAAATACCCAGTATCAGCAGTTAGATATTAATTCAATGTAATTTGATTCCCTGAACCAGTGGCACAAACCATAAGGTCATAAGATTTGGAGCAGAATTAGGCCACTTGGCCCATCAGGTCTGCTCTGCCATTCAAAGGCCGATATGATTCTCATCCCCATTTTCCTGCCTTCTCCCCGTAACCCTTGACACCCCCTCCCAGTCAGCCCTCGCAGCCTCACCAACTGAAGTGGCCAATTATTGATCGTGTAAGGGCTGTTTCCCACCTCGCCTAAGTTTTCAGGCTGGCAGGAGGAGTTGTGAAGCACAGGGAAGGCCAGAAGCAAACCTCCAATAGCAGCCCCTCTTAAAACTGGGTATCACACCTCTGTAGATGTTTGGGTTCCTGCAGGCCCTCCCTCCTCCCCCAACCATTCCATCAACAGCTCTAAGCCCCTCTGCCTCCCCCACCTCAGCGCTTCAACTACCCTCCTCGCCCTGAGACTCCCAATCCTGGAGACCCAGGGTTCAGGCTCTAATGGTTGCTGGTGGTTCCAGTGCTGGCCACTGCCCCTTCTGGGGCTCCAGGGACTAGTGACCTGTCAGCCAATCAGATTAGAAACCCTACAGTGTAGGAGGAGACCATTCGGCCCATCGGGTCTGCACTGACAGCAATGCCACCCATGGCCAATCCCCGTAACTCTATACATTTATCCGTTCATCCCTCTAACCTGCACATCCAGGATACTAAGGGTCACTTTAGCATGGTCATTCAACACAACTCACACGCCTCCGGATTGTGGAAGGAAATTGGAGCCCCCGGAGGAAACCCACGCAGACGTGGGGAGAATGTGCAGACTCCACACAGACAGTGACCCAAGCTGGGAATCAAATCCAGGTCCCTGGAGCTGTGAAGCAGCAGTGCTAACTATGCTGTCCCCAAATCTGGCAACTCTCCAAGGTGGGAATTCTTCCCGAGTGAGGGGGGAAAATCCTGCCCCTGGTAAATTAATGCTTGTTGGAGTGTTATGGAGCATTCAAGCATTCAGTTAACAGCATCTGGCAATATGCTATGGCTTGTCATGTGTCCCCTGACCCTAGTGTATGATATATGGTCAGGCATAGAAACCCTACAGCGCAGAAAGAGGCCATTCAGCCCATCAAGTCTGCACCAACCACCATCCCACCCAGGGCCTACCCCCATATCCCTATAAATTTACCCACTAATCCCTCTAACCTATGCACCTAAGGGCAATTTTAGCATGGCCAATCAACCTAATTTGCACATCTTTGGACTGTGGGAGGAAACCCATGCAGACATGGGAAGATACACATCCAGGATACTAAGGGTCACTTTAGCATGGCCATTCAACATAACTCGCACGTCTTTGGACTGTGAGAGGAAATTGGAGCCTCTGGAGGAAACCCACGCAGACGTGGGGAGAATGTGCAGACTCCACACAGACAGTGACCCAAGCCAGGAATCGAACCCAGGTACCTGGAGCTGTGAAGCAGCAGTGCTAACCACTGTATCACCGTGCCACCCTAAACACCTAAACAATTCAGATCAAATAGGAGATCTATTGTGAGAACCTTGGAGATTGAAAGGGGTGGGGAGATGACTCTGGATGTATAGGTTCTTTTCTCTATCTGATGAACGGTAAAGTCACTGAGGAAGTATGAGTTTCAAAGGTGTGGTGACAGTTTGATGATTCATTGAGCCGCTCCCTGATAACACTGAAGTGTTTACTGCCCACTGTGAATGGAACCTGTGACAATCACTTGCAGAACAGGATTGCTGGAGCAGCAACACCTCTCATCAGTTAATAGCGTCAGGCACCTTGACTGAACGCTTAAAGACAGCCTCTTGTTATGATGATGTAAATCCAGCCCTTCAGAATATCTGATCACGTGGGATATGATAGGGAGTGGGATAGCTTGGCACAACATTGAGGGCCGAAGGGCCTGTACTGTGCTTACTGTGCGATGTTCTGTGATAAAGGGTAATGCTGTGAGAGGTTCTCATTGCCCAGCTCACACTCTGAGAGGTGAAGCCCAGTCCTCGTGACGATGCTGCTCTCAAAATTCACAGATTTCAGGCAGTGGCTGATTTGCAGATTGCAAGGTGCTGCACGCAGCAGGTGAGGAGATTTTGGTGCTTGTCAGCGAGGGAGAATGTTTAGTGAGAAGACCAGATGATTTCTCGGCTTTGATTTATCAGAAGGTCCCCTGAGTGGATTGCACACTCTCTGTGTTGTGAGTTCAAGCCCCATTACAGATTAAGTATACGGATAAACACCTCAATATGGAGGGAAAACAATGATGTAGTTTGTGACGATATTGGACTAGCAGTCCAGGGTACTGGGCTAATGACTCAGGCAGGACCTGGGATCGAATCCCACCACAGCAAATGGTGGGATTTAAACTCAATGAATAAAATCTGGGATTTGAAAGCTGGGGTTAGTGATGAGACAATTGTTGATTGCTGTAAAAAATGGGTCTGTTGCACTAACACCTAGTTTTGCTCTCACAGCAATATGGTTGACTCTTAAATTCCCTCTGGCTCAGCTCAAGAGAACTTAGGGATGGGCAGTAAATGTTAGTCAACCAAATGATATCTCCTGAAAGAATAAAGAAAATAACTGCAGCACTGTTGATGGCATCTGTGAAACTAAAATACTCAGTCAGATGTTTAAAATCCATGCTGTTATTTAAGAGGGACGTTATCCCAACATCCGGGCAAAATTTATTTCTTAACCAAGCTGACTAAAGCAATTGTCAGCTCCAGGAACCCAGGTTCGATTCCCAGCTTGGGTCACTGCCTGTGTGGAGTCTGCACGTTCTCCCCATGACTAGCTAGGGTAAACGTATGGGAGTGTGGGGATAGGGCTTAGTTGGATTGTTGCCTGTGCAGACTCAATGGGCCAGATAGCCTCCTCTGCATTGTAGGGGTTCTGTGATTCACTGAACTGCAAGTGAGATTAGGAAACCATTTGGATTTTGATAGCAGCAATCAGGCCCCTCAATGCAGAATGGGAATCCAAGCTGACACTTACTGCTCTGCAGAGCAAAGTTGATCTTTCTAAAAGTGTTAATGTTAATGCTGGTGGGTAGGGCTGTGAATGGGAGGAGATTGTCATCGACTTCAGGAAGCGTAAAGGTGCTCCCATGCTCCCATCTACATCAACAGGGACAAAATAGAAAGTGTCGAGAGCTTCAAGTTTTTAGATGTCCAGTTGCCCATTTTTACCTAGCACCAGCCCTGTCCTGGTACACCCATGCTGACAGTATAGTTTAAAAAAGCCATCTAAGCCTCTACTTTCTCAGAAGACTGAGGAAATTTGGCATGTCAGCTATGACTCTCACCAGCTTTTACAGATGCTCCATAGAAAGCATTCTTTCTGGATGTATTATAGCTTGGTATGGCTCCTACTCTGCCCAAGACCACAAGGAACTATAAGTTATTTTCAATTGAGCCCAATCCATCACGCAAACCAGTCTCCCATCCATTGACTCTCTCTACACTTCAACATAAACACCCTATGCATCATAAACATTCTCTCTTCCACTCTCTCCCTTCAGGGAAAAAGATACAAAAATCTAAGATCACGTACCAACTGACTCAAGGACAGTTCCTTCCCTGTTGCTGTCAGACTTTTGAATGAACTTACGTTGCATTAAGTTGATCTTTTTCTACATCTTAGCTAAGACTATAACACTACATTCTGCACCCTCTTGTTTCCTTCTCTATGAACAGTATGTTTGTCTGTATAGCACTCAAGAAACAATACGTTTCACTGTATATCTATACATGTAACAATAATAAATCCAATCAAATCATTAAAGATTTGGCACCGAGTAAAGAACGCACCCAACCCAATAGATATAGAGAAGATATTTCCACTGATAGGAAGGTTTCTAACCAGAGTACATAAGGGGGAATATAAGGAGAATTGAGTTAAGTAGTGAATAGCCTTGTTCACATCTGGACTGCATGCCTGAAACTACAATAAAGGCAGATTCAATACTTAGTAATTTTCAAACAGGAATCATATAAATACTTGAATAGTAAATGGCAGGGGAAATGGGGAAGGACCAGGGAATGGGGCAAATTATACTATCTCAAAGGGCCAGCATTGACACAATGGGCAGGATGGCCATCTCTTCAGCTGTAAGCCTCGGTAATCGTGACCCTTTAGGCAGCCATGGAAAGGGATTCATACCTTGGTTATTGTCAGCATCAGGTTCAACTGGGACTGAGATAACCATCAGCACATTGACAACAAGCCTAAAGTACAACATCAGCCCCCCCCAGCAGCTCAACTGAAGCACAGAAAGAGGTGCCTTTGAGTGTGAGAGCTTGACATTTCAGAGCTCTTTCATATAAATACTTCTCATTGTTATACATACCAATTCCTAACTGTCAAACCAGAACCAGCTCTAAATGTCACCATTTTCATCTTATTGTTGATTTGAATGCATTCTCTTGGCTCATATTACTTAGGTCACGATTCTCTTTTCCAGCCTTATCAACAGTAATGTCTCGGGCAGAGTGTGTCAGCTTAATAGCCAATGGATTAGCTGGGGAGGAGAGTCAGAGAAACCCCAAAGATTGCCTCTATCAGCTGTAGAATCAAAGGCAGGAACACTTGCTGCAGCTTAAGAATTTGTTTTTATCAAAATCCACTCTCTGCTATTTAAAAGGTATTCATTCAGCATTCATCTGTCCAAAGCTTTCCTCAGACTTCACTTGAGGTGCATTCAGTTCTGGATGCCTCAGGAAGGATACATTGTCCTTGGAGTGAGTGCAGATAAGATTCACTAAGGTATTAAGTAATAAGGATTGTTTGTACGACTGATCTAACACTCTCTTGAATTTAGAAGGTTAATCGGCTTCTAATTCTAATATACAATATAATTATATACAATAGGATCCTTACAATGAAGAAGAAGCCATTCAGCCCATCAAGCCTGCATCAATCCGACCTAGAACCCATTGTTGTAACCCCACTTATTTATCTTCTACTTCTCTGACAATAATGGACAATTTAGCATGGCTGAACCACATAATCCACACATCTTTCAGCTGTGGGAGGAAATCGGAGCATCCAGAGGAAACCCACGCAGACACAGAGAGAACATACAAACTCCACACAATCACCTGAGGCTGGAATTGAACCCGGGTCTCTAGCTCTATGAGGCAGCAGTGCTAATCACTGTGCCACCTCTAACCTGCATATCTTTGGACTGTGGGAGGAAACTGGAACACCCGGAGGAAACCCACACTAATATGTGTAAAATTACTGTTTTCAGTCACCACCGAAAATCCTGTACAATAGTCAGTAACTACAACCCGTATTCCAGCTACAAACAAGGGTGATCCAGACAATCATAATCATCACTTCCATTTACTTGCTCCATCACTAAAAGTTCTAAAAACTTTCCACACACTTGATGAAGGAACACTGTTTTCAATAGCTTATAGGTTTACTATCAAATAAACGTGTTGGGCTTTGACCTGATGTTGAGAGACTTCTTAGTGTTTTTACTCCAGTCCAACGCCAGCATCTCTATATGATGATTACCCTAAAACCCCGTCAGTCTGTGCTCTGCATTGGCTCCAGGTCATCAACTTAATTTAGAAGTGGTTATTCTCATTTTCAAACCCGTCCAGGGTCTTTCCCTTCCTACCTCCAAACTCTTCCAAAACTCTTCCAGGGTCTCTTTATAAAACCTCAGTCTCCCTTCAGTTCTGTCCCTTCAGCTGCTTAGGCTGCAAGCTCTGGAAGTCCCTCCCCGAACCTTTCCCACCTCCTTGAAAACATGCCTTAAAAAACTGAACTCTTTGACAGAGATCTCCAAAATCAAAAATTGTCTGATCACTCTCCTCGGAACATATTAGCACCTTGATTTGGTTTGATTTACTATTGTCACATTTTTTGGGATAGTGAAAAGTATTGTTTCTTGCATGCCAAACAAAGCATATCGTTCATTGAAAAGGAAATGAAAGTATGGAATGTAGTGTTAAAGTCATAGCTAGGATGTAGAGAAAGATCAACTTAATGCAAGTTAAGTCCCTTCAAAAGTCAATGGCAGCAACATTATATAAATGTTAACAACATTATATAAATATGGATGGCCCAATAGCACAGTAGCACTGTAGCTTCACAGCATCAGGCACCTGGGTTGATTCCTGGTTTGGGACACTGTCTGTTGAGTCTGCATGTTCACCTCATATCTGCATGGGTTTCCTCTGGGTGCTCCGGTTTCCACTCAGTCTGAAAGATGAGCTGTTTAGATGCATTGACCCAAATGGTTGTTGGGCTGTGGTGACCAAGGGAATTTCACAGTAACTTCATTGCAATGTTAATTTAAGTCTTACTTGTATCTAATAAATAAACTTTCAATTAAACTTTCAGATGAGTAAATAAATTATTTCGTCTGCTGAATGACTCCAGGAAAAAAAGGGGCAAAATCTTAAAATGAGTTTGAGAACATTCAGGGTACTGGAAATCTGGAACTCTCGGCTGTAAAAAGCAGTCATTTGAAAAGTTTAACACTCAGGTAAATAGATTCTTAACTATCATGATGGATACATGGAGTTGGATGGCACGGTGGCACAGTGGTTAGCACTGCTGCCTCACAGCATCAGGATCCCGGGTTCAATTACGGCTAGGGTCACTGTCTCTGCAGAGTCGACACATTCTCCTAGTATCTGTATGGGTTTCCTCCGGGTGCTCTGGTTTCCTCCCATAGTCCAAAAGAAGTGCTGGTTAGACGCATTGCCATGCTAAATTCTCTCTCAGTGTAGCCATACAGGCGCCAGAGTGTGGCAGCTAGGGGATTTTCACAGTAACTTCTTTGCAATGTTAATGTGAGCCTACTTATGACTAATAAATAAACTTTAAGAGTCAAATCAATGATTGAAATGAATGGTGGAATAGGATTAAGAAGAATGATGTGTTCCCTATCCCTATGTTTGTTCCCCACCTGTATCCCAGTCCATTCACTCATTCTAGCTCCATATCCTGTGATCCCATTACCTATTAAGTATTGTGTGGAGTGATTAAATATAGTATGGAGACATGTTTTCTGATTGTTCTAAGTGGCCCAGTTCTCGTTTTATTACTTCCTCTGGTGCCCAATTCCCACACCAGAGGAAATAATTCCTTTGTATCTACCTAACTGAATCAGGAATGCCACACAATGGTCACATTATTTTTCTTACCGTATGTATTGTTCCTCGAGGTAGGTTTATTTTTGTGATCATGCTGCTGGTTTTGAAGGAATGGCCATCGATTTGAATGGATGTTAAAGAAAGAAAACCAGGTTTCTGTTAACAGACTGACAATCTGCAAACCCAGTAACTAGTTAAAAACCTGCCATCTTCGCCACCAGCCCTGGGAATTATGATTAATTCCCAAGATATTGCTTTGAGTAAAATCAGAGGGACAGTGAGAAAGTGGTGTTTTTATTTGGTAAGTGGTTCTTTGAACACCCCTGTTTATTAATTTATCCAAAAGGTGCTGATGATCACAAATGATTAGTCTTTTTGTTTACTGATTGCTCTGGAATGGTGAGTGTTAAGAATGTGCACATTCTCATTGCGGGCATGTGGTGTTTGCGATCACCCAGGAACACTTCCATCCAGAGTTTATCACCTTATCTGCTCAAGATCTTTTTTATTCATTCATGAGACATGGGTGTCGCTGGTTGGCCAGCATTTATTGCCCATCTCTTGGAGGGCAATTGAGAGTCACACGTAGGCCAGACCAGGTAAGGAGGGCAGATTTCCTTCCCTAAAGAAACCAGATGGACCTTTCCGACAATGGTTTCATGGTCATTAGTAGATTCTTAATTCCAGATTTTTTTTATTGAATTCAAACTCCATCAAAGGCCATGGTGGGATTCAAACCCAAGTCCCCAAATCATTAGCTGAGTTTCTAAATTAATAGTTTGGTGATAATACCACTAGGCCATCATCTCCCCACCAACTCAATCCCTTCAGTTCGGGAAGAAGATTGAAGAAGAGGCCAGTGGTGTTCTGACAAAAAGTCAAGATTCTTTATTGCTTTCCCCAGAACATGAACACTTTGTTTGGTGGATAGAATCTTCTGCTCTTAGCGAAGGTGAGGGGCGGGGGCAGGAAGGGCATGTGCTTAGGTGGGATGGTGACAGAGCAAAACAACGCATACCCACCACCCAAAGGCAGTTCTGGACGGGAAGACCCTGGTTGACATTCCTACCCCTCGACCACTGAGGTCCTTAAGAGGTCAGTTGGTGACCAGGTAAGGGTCACCGCCGCTATTAAACCAACTAGCGGTGGGATTGTCACCATGCAATGTTCACTACAGGCAAACCTGTTCCACCTCAGCCGGTGGGGTTGGGATCTCTTGATCAAAGGCACTGATTGAGAAGCTGGACATAGGGAATGATGCTGACAGCCGCTCCCCTGCACCCCTCTCCCATGTGATTCCCCCCCCACCCCCTCCACCCCACCCACCCCCCCCGCCCCCAAACCCTCCTATCATATTACTTACCTGAGACCTGGCTCGCTCCCCAAATCTGCGACTCCCGTGCCTGTCCTTCCAACAGCAGCCACAGCCCTTCCAGTGGCGCCGCTGAGTACACTGCTCCTGCCCTCTGATGAACTGGCACTTCAGGAGGCAAAACTTCGCCAGGGTCCTGCTTCTAGGAGAAGGTCTTGGAAGTGCCTGAATATCTTGAGGTTCTAGAAGAGAGGCAGGCACGACCTCCCCCAAGATTCCACCCATAAAAACAGCCGCGTTAATGGGGGATTTATTCTCATTCACCTGTATAAATTCACAAATGAACCTGAACGGTTTCTCATATTTAATTATTTTCTATTCCGAATAAACTTACATTTGTCACATACTATAACCCCCACACATTCAGATTGGTCAAGAAATAACACAGTAGTAGATCCATTATTATGGAGAAATCTGATTTTTGTTAAAACACTGTAGTTATACTGGCAGCTCAGCCCACTAGGCATCCTAGGCTAGTATTTTCCACTGGTGAGGTGTTGTGTAGGTCTCTCTAACATGTTTCTTTTTAGATGGGCCGGTTTCCCCAGGAAGCACGGAATACCGAATTGCAAACAGCAACTCCCCAGTTTAGGTTCCATGAGCTCGCGAAGTTAAAGATACAGCTGGTATAAAAGGACTTTGTAGAACTTCAGCAACATGGCAGCTTGCTATTTCACCAATGTCATATGACAAAACACCCCTATCTCAGTTCTGAAACTTGCTGTTTTTCAGCTTTTCCTCATGTGGGTCACACGTGCCTTCTCTGGCATCTGATTGACTTTCTCTCATTCTCTCTGCTGTTATCATGACTTTCCATTCTATTTCCAGCAGTCCTCTCCCCAAACACTTCATCCGTTTCTTTTCTTGGGGGAGTGTGTGTGTGTGTGTGCGTGTGTGTGTGTGAGCACATGTGAGTGAGTGAGTATGTGTGTGTGTGTGTATTTTCTCTCCACCCATCTTACCTCCTTCCCCCTCTCTGAATCAGTTTTAACTGTTGCTCAGATGTAACAATGCCATGAGACATGCAGATGAGACCTTTGCTGTTTGCAGACTTATTCCCTAGCATTCTTGAAACAACCCCTTTGGAATTCTAAATACCCCCAACCTCCTCTTGACCTGGGGGAATGGTTTGATCATTTACAATACTTTTATTTCAGGATCCCGCTTTTTCCATGTTTTTGTGCTTCATTTAAAATCTATTTTCCCCCCTTTCTGGACTCCTGTCCATTAACTGTGAGCATTCTCTGGACGGACTTTGGGTGATTTGTCTATATCTTGGCCTCTCCTAGTGCCAATACAATAAGAGTGACTCTACTTCTGACCTTCCCCCTTTGCTGTGGGAATGGAGAGTAACCTGGGCTGACGATCTTGAGTGGCACCATTGTCCGGGTTTACCTTGTGGAAATGTCTGGGTGCCAAATCAAGTTTCCTTTCCTGTCAGACAGTGTGGGGGGGGGGATACTAATGATCCCTTCTCATCAACTGTCACAGGAATCCTTAAGCATAGTACAAATACAAAACTGGACATATTGTACACAGAACTCTATAGATACTCAATTAAAATTTACACAAAATTACAAAATGGTGTACTTGAAGTCAACAGCATCCAATACTAAACTATAGAAGTTCATTTCAAAACTACAATGCTACTGCGCATATGCCATTAACATGAGTCATTACAAGTTCAAATGGAATAACACTCTTGAGCATTGAGTGAGAATTTATCAAAGAACAATTGGAAAATTTCAGGAATAAAATAGGACAAAAGAAAAAATGGTTCTTACTTTGTTCAAACCATGTACAATCCATCATCAGTCTCTGCCCAACTCACTGAATCTCAAACAAAACTCCACAATATCCATTCAGTCTCAGATCTTGGTTTGTTCATCTTTGACCCACTATGTTGTTCTGAGATGCAAAGGCACATACATTCCAAACTTTCCACGTTATGGCTTGCTCCACGGTATTAGGAAACAGAGGAACATCCTTGGCTATCAGGAACTAATTCAACTGAATTTAGAGCAATATTACAAAGTAGCTTTGCCCAGCTGAAAGATGTACATGATCAGAACATGCCACAGAAATCTCTAAACATAGCCCATTGGCTCCTGAGGCTCAACTCCAGACACTCCAGTCACATGAAGATCCCTCCCAGGTGTATTTAACTGAGATTAACCTTAGAACTTGCAGCATAATGTTTGAAACATTTCTACATCTCACATAAAAGAAATAAAGCAACAAATACAAAGTAAGTAAGACTGAGAGAGAGAGGGACAGAGAGTAGGGGAGAGATAGAGTAGAGGGTGTCCTTAGCCCATAGGGCAGCAAAGAATGGCTAATTGGATCAAGCCTATGCCTTGGTAAAATGACCCAGGCACTAAAAGGCATCTCATCTGGACTGCAGGCACTGGAGGAAGTGGGAGTCTTACTCTGAAATCAGTGAGCAGTTTTCAGATCCATCTCTCTGCCCTGCTGCAAAAGAAAGGCAGCATCTTGTGTATACAGAAAGGGCAAGAATCAGGTAGCAGCCTTAGTGTCAGTAGAATACCCCCACCCTGCTCCACCCATGCTTCCCCCTCCCCAAAACCACCCCACACTCCACTCATTCGGTGCAATGCCAAGGGCAAGGACATAAAAAGAAGGAAATCAGTGAAGTTCTTCTTCCATCTCTCAAGTAAGTTAATCATAGTTTCATTTGGAATCTAAAGCCCTGGGAGGAAGCAGCAATCCTGTAACCATGACCTTTAATTCCCTTTGGAATTAGAGCTGAATTGGTGCCTGAAGCCAAAGGAGCGGCTACTGTCGGAGCAGGGAAAAAGAGACAGAATGAAGAGAGGCCGCGGGTTGAAAACAACGATTTCTGGACAAGTTACGCTGATGTTGAGGAAGAATGCCAGTTCTATCAAACAGGCAGAAAGCTAACCCTAAGAATTCCATACTCAATGTCTGGATCGTCAGCAAAAGGACACTTCATGGTTCCAAACAAGAATAGTTACATGGATGTTCCTCCATAAATGTGAATTTAGATAGTAGTTGAGGAATGCTGCTGAATTCTTGTCCACATCATCCACCGTTGTTCCACAACAACCTCCTTACATCTTGCCTTTTTGCGTGATGATATCTGATTTGTTATGCAAGTTATGGGTGTGGTATTTTCGGAGTGAGCCGCTCGTGGCTAAAGGTGTAGGGAAGTCAGACTGCTCATACTTCTTGCAACTGTATTAGAAGAGGAATATGTGAGAGTTAACACACTGCGTGAAACATTGAATCAACAAGCAAAACAGCACATCAAACCTCAGTCAGGCACCTTAAACTATTTTTTAGGCTGCTAATTTCTCGTGAAGATACTGTGGACACTGGGATGAACACAATAAGAAGTCTCACAACACCAGGTTAAAGTTCAACAGGTTTATTTGGTAGTAAATGCCACTAGCTTTCGGAATGCTGCTCCTTCGTCAGGTGAGTGGGGAATTCTGATCACAAACAAGGCGTATAAAGGTGGACACAGTTTACAGAATACTGATTAGAATGCGGGTCTTTACAGCTAATCTGCTACTCAAGTTTTAAAGGTACAGACAATGTGAGTGAAGATAGCACTGAGCATGGGTATCTCAATTCACATTCTCTGCACTTCCAACAGCCCAAAGATGCGTAGGTTACTTTGATTGACCGTGCTAAATTGACCCCAGTGTCAGAGTATTAGCAGGGTAAATACTTGGGGTTACGGGGATAGGGTCTGGGTGGGATTGTGGTCGGTGCAAACTCGATGGTGAGTCACCAAGCTACGTGCCAGAGATGAAAAAGACTCCTCCCACATTTTTATTTTCTCGTTCATTGAGATGTGGCTAACGCTGGCTGGGCCAGCATTAATCACCCATCCCTGAGGCCAATCACATTGCTGTGCTCCTGGAGTCCATGCAGGTCAGGCCAGGTAAGGAAGGCAGATTTCCTTCCCTAAAGGACATTAGTGAACCAGATGGGTTTTCTGCAATTGACAATGATTTCGCAGTCATAAGACTTCTAATTCCAGATGTTTTCTGAATTCTAATTTCACCGTTTGCCAGGGCATTACGCTGAGTCTCTGGATTATTAATCCAGTGACAATGTCATTGCCTTTCCCATCTAGGGAAAGATTATGGTACAGCACTGGGAAAAATCAAGATGATTTCATCATCTACCATTGGGAATTAGCCTGGATAAGCAGCCCTTATTCAGCAGTGCTTAGCTGATACACTTTCGTTTTGGCAGATTGGAGCTGAATTCTCACAGTGTTAAACTTACCAAACCAAAGCCAACATGGCCACAAACATTGCCAGCAGCAGGAAGAGCAGGATGACGAGTATCGTCGTTATGACAACCATCCCGCCGGTGCGACGCGCAGTAAAAGCGTCAATGTTATTGGGATCGGTAGCTGGAGATAAAAGCAACAAAGAAAGGATTGGAAACCTACTGTATGGATCACCATAACCCTTCCCCCACCGCCCCTGCTTCACCATCACTGCCTCTGCTTCTCCCCCCCCCCTCCGCTTCTCCCCCTTACCCCCCCCCACTTCTTCCCCACCATTCCCGCTTCTCACCACCGCTCCCGGCTTCACCATCACTGTCTCCACTTCTCCCCACCACTCCCGCTTCTCCGTCCCCCACCGCATCTCATCTACTGCCCTACTTTGCCCCCATCACCTCCGCTTCTCCCCCACCCCTCCCCGACCACCCCCTCTTCACCATCACGGCCTCCACTTTTCCTCCAACTCTCTGCTTCTCCCCCATCACCCTCGTTTCTCCCCCACCATCCCTGCTTCTCTCCCACCACCGCCGTTTCTTCTTCACCCTACAGCATCTCCCCTGCTGCCCGCTTCAACCCCATCATCCCTGCTTCTCCTCCACAATCATCGCTTCTACCCCCACCCCTCTGCTTCTCTCTCATCACCCCACTTCTCCCCCCCCACCCCACTTCTCCTCTATTGCCCACTTCTCCCCGACCACCCCGCTTCTCCCCTACCACCCCAGCTTCTCCCCCAGCACCCCCACTTCTCCCCCCACCATACATGCTTCTCCCCCACTGCCCCCACCACACCCCCGCTATTAACATACATTAATCCTAGTTGCCACATCCGGCGCCTGTTCAGATACACTGAAGGAGAATTAGGTGAATGGCCAATACACCTAACCAGCACATTTTTGGACTGTGGGAGGAAATTGGAGGAAACCCATGCAGACACGGGGAGAACATGCAGACTCCTCACAGGCAGTGACCCAAGCGAGGAATTGAACCTGGGTCCCTGGCGCTGAGAGGCAGCAGTGCTAACCACTGTGCTTTCTGTGAAATGTTGCTGAGTTACTCGCAGTTAATGTTGGAAACAAATATCATCTTACCTCCTGCATTCCCTCCCAGTGAATGCCTGAACCCCCCACACCCTCCTTATCCTTGGTTTTGCCACTTCACCAACTCAAAACATCTTACAAAATAATGATGTCTACATTATTACATTATTAAGCAATCCAATCTAAAGATCCCAAAATGACAGATATGGAAGTTTAGTTTCAACTGGTCCAAATTCCAAAAATGACACTAAGCAGGGTTGCTTGTGTCCCACCAGCGAGATTGATATGTTTGAACTCATTTTACCTTCCCACACAATCACTTCCCACTCACTGAGGTGTGAGGATTATCAGCCTTCCTGACAGTATCAATACTTACCACTCAGTAGCTTGATATCATCCGTGAATCTCGTTTCCCCAACAATATTGGGGCCAGATAAATCAAGATTAATCAAAACGTACTTCATTCTAAAAGCAAAAATGAAAGATTAGGTTTGAGATAACAACACCCGACTCCCACCATTACCTTTCCCCAGCTCACACCTTCCAACTCCACCCCTCCCCTTCCCTGACCCACGCCCACCAACTCCACTCCTACCCTTCCCCGACTCACACCTGCCACCTCCAGTGGGGGGAGGTGGGGATGTGAGCCCTCAGTGGGTTACTGTGCAGGCAGCACAGAGCACAGGTTTCACCACACCCTCCCAGGCCATAGTGACCAGATCTCAGCCTGATGGTGTCCATCGATTGCCATTCCCACATCCGGCATGACTTGGGAAAAAGGGACAAGATTCTGTACTGTCTGGAATAGCCTGCCATCCCTCTGCTGATCCCAGGCACTTCCCCAAGCTGTGGTTCCATAGTTCCCACCATCACTATCAATTTGTCAAAGGCCCCAATGGGAACTCTGGCCAGCTCTATCACGAGAGAAAAAAACTGATGCAGAAACTAAATCCTTTAATCCCATCACTGGCTTAACAGAGCATCCAGTGTCTTGTACAAATCGCTCAAAAAATTAGATGTTCTATTCTATCACATTCAGCAGGGGACTTGTGTGATCTACCTCTGTGCTGCAGTTTTTGTATTAATTTATAGGATGTGAGCTTTGCAGGTTAGGCCAGCATTTATTGCCCTAATTGCCCTTGAGTTGCCTTCTTGCACTGCTGAAGCCCTGTGATGCAGGTACACCCACAGTGCTGTTAAGGAAGGAATTCCAGGACTTTGACTCAATGTCAGTGAAGGAATATATTTCCAAGTCAGGATGGTGAGTGATTTGGAGGGGAGCTTCCAAGTGATGGTGTTTCCAGGTATTTGCTATCCTTATCCTTCCAGAATCTGGTGGTGGCTTTTGGGTTTGGAAGGTGCTGCCTAAGGAACTTTAGTGAATTCCTGCAGTGGTACCTGTGGCTGTGCATTGTTAGTTGATGGAGTGAATGCTTGTGAAAAGTGTGCCATTCAAGTGAGCTGTTTTGCCCTGGATAGTGTCGAGCCTTTTGAGTTGGAGCTGCACCCATCCTGGCAAGCGGAGAGTATTCCAACAAACCCCTGATTTGTTCCTTGGACAGGCTTTGGGGAGTTAGGAGGTGAGTTATTCGCCATGGTATTCCCAGTCCTGACCTGCTCTTGTTGCCATTGTAGTATTTATATGGCTAGTCCTGTCCCATTTCTGGTCAACGTTGCTAGCGGGGGATTCAGTAATGTCATGGGGTGATGTTAAATCCTTCCTGTTGAAGATGGTCATTGCCTAGTATTTGTGATGTGAATATATTGAAAAATCCTGCTATTTTGTTTATTTTCTCATGCTGTAGGACATGGGAAATGGAAGACAATAGGGTTGAGGCTATCCCAAAGTCCACTGCTTTAGTTAACATCTTCTGGCCACTCTTCAGGCCACGGGAGTCTAATGGAGAATTGTTTGCTAACTAAGATGATCTGGGTAGCTTGCTCTCCATTCCTTCATACCCTGCAGTATGAGGGGACATTCAAGGCAAGATGCAAGAAGAAGCCCTCTACTGGGTAGCCCCTCCATGGAGCGGCCATAACAGGAAGGGCTTCTCACTGAGAGGGCTCAGCTGGAGGCCACCAGGCTGTAGCCGGTAGTCTCCACACAGGCAAATGTTTCTAGAGGCAGAAAGTAGTCTCTGACTTGCCACGTAAGTGATTTAATTGGAACCCCTGTTACCATTCCCAATAAAATAGTGGGGGGGACAATGAGGCACCAGACACCCTCCCAAAGCCTTCCCCTATCACTTTGCCAGTCTTCTCACCTCCTCCTCTACGCACCCCCTCCCCGCAACCTTGCCATTTGGCCCAGAATATTGTGGCCAATATTTCAAAAAACATCTCACTGGTTGTAAGCCATTTTGGAACGTTTTTGAGAGGTGCTATATAAATGAAAAGGCCTTTTTCTCGCAAAAATGCATCTGTTCGCCCTGCTGCCTACAAGAAAAGCTGATTCCTGCCACTTTCAGCTGGTCTTACCTGAATGTCCCACCGGTGGGTAATGGCGCATTGCAGTTTGGGGTTTGACAGGGCACTTCTGAACCAACTCGCAAAGTTAAGATCTGACCAGACACGGGAGTCGGTGGGCAGCTGTAAAAATCTCGTCTTGTTTTAACAGTAACGTAAAAACCATTTGGTCCAGTGAAAGCATTTTTATAGGTGAACATGGAAGTGTTGAAAAAATCATTTTTAATGCTATTAAAGCTTGCAACTCCTAAGCGTGAACAAAAAGAATCAGGGTTACCTTATGCAAACACAAAATTTACATTACAGCGAGATAACACAATCAAATACGTGCTAATGCACAAAACATTCAGAAATCAGAATACGTTCACTATCCATTTAAAGTTATAAAGTTTATTTATTAGTGTCACATGTAGGTTTACGTTAACACTGCAGTAAAGTTGCTTTCACCACACTCCGGCACCTGTCCGGGTGAACACTGAGGGAGAATTTAGCATGGCCAATGCACCTAACCTGTCTGTCTTTGGACTGTGGGAGTAAATCAGAGCGCTTGGAGAAATCCATACAGACACGGGGAGAATGTGCAAACTCCACACAGACAGCGACCCAAGTCGGGAATCAAACCCAGGTCCCTGGCGCTGGGAGGCAGCAGTGCTAATCACTGCACTGCTTCCACTCACTTCAATCATTTGGAGTTCATTTGAGGGTCAAAATTGTGTTAAAAAGTGACTTGGAGATACATAATTCATAAAAACGTTTTTCTGTATTCTTTCACAAGATGTGGTTGCCGCTGGCAAGGTCAGCATTTGCTGCCTCCCTGATTGATGTTGTACTGAGGGGTTCACTAGACTATTTCAGCAGAGGGTTAAGAGACAACCACATTGCTGTGGCTCTGGAGTTACATGTAAGGATGGATAGCAGATTTCCTTCCTTAAAAGGGACATTAGTGAACCGGATGGATTTTTACAACAATCAAAACTGGTCATCACTGTTGAGACTAGCTTTTTATTCCAAATTAATTAACCAAATTCCCACCCGTTGCTAAAGTGGGATTTCATCCACTATTCATATAATTAGCTTGGATTTCTAGTGATGGCCTACTCCTGCTCCTAGTTCTTATGTTCTTATTACTAGTCCAGTGACAATATAATTCTACCACCATCTCCCTTGTTAAAGTATTGATGCAGTTTATCAAGGTCATTGTCAAGTACAAAGGAAAAAGGTGGGGCTCACTTCCAAGGAATAGAATTAAAGAGCATTAGAGCCAGTCGTGGGGTCAGCCCTGGTGTCCATACCACAAAGAGTGTCAAAACATTGGAAACAATGCATGAGACATTTACAAGATTACTACCAGAAATACAATGTAAAACCAGGAAACAGGTTTAAACATTTACAAGGTTGATGCTGGAATTGAGAGATGTGGGCCTCTTTTCTTTAGGAAAGAGGATGCCTGAGGGGTGAGCTGAAAGAGGCCTTTAAGACGATGAAAGGATTTGATAGGAAATATCTCCATGTCTATGGTTAGGCCAGTGTTTGTTGCCTGACCCTCAGTACCGCGGGGCTGCACTAAAGCTTGTAGCTGCTGCTGCAACGGTACAGTGAAGAGAATCATGATATGGAGATGCTGGCGCTGGACTGGGGTAAAGACAGTAAGAAGTCTCACAACACTAGGGTAAAATCCAACTGGTTTATTTGGGAGCAAATGCCACTAACTTTCAGAATGCTGCACTCACTTGACAAAGAGGCAGAGCTCTGAAAGCTAGTGGCATTTCAACATAGAACATTACAACTCAGTACAGGCCCTTCGGCCCTCGATGTTGCACCGACCAGTGGAATGAATCTAATGACTCTCTAACCTAAATTGTTCCAATATTATCCATATGCCTATCCTCTGACCATTTGAATGCCCTTAAAGTTGGCGAGTCCACAACTGCTGCAGGCAGAGCATTCCATGCCATTACTATCCTCTCAGTAAAGAATCTACCTCTGATATCCACCCTGTAATTATCAGCCCAATTTGCAACCAAATAAACCTATTGGACTTTAACCTGGTGTTATGAGACTTCTTACTGTGAAGAGAGGCTGTCATTATTGGCCGTTCAGACATAGCATACAGAGGGGCTGGAAATAGACTACAATCACCTCAGGTTGTATATTTGACTTGTGATGAATCTTGTAAGCTGTGATGAGCAATTTGAGATGAACTCAAAGTGTCACACAAGGAAGATAGTGATTAAGGTCTATTTTTCTGTAACATGTTAGTATTGCCAACATCAGTAACCCCTACTCCACCCAGAATACAATATTCCCTCCTTCCTTCCCTCCAAACTGCGTGTAGAGCCTGCCAACGTTTAACCTTTCGCCACTTGAGAGTAGCCTTTTTAGAACAGGAATCCCATTCGTCCCGTCTGATATACCTTGCGATGTGGAGACGTTTGGTGCTTATTTAAGTTTACAATTAATTTACATCAGCCACAAGTAAGGAAAATTCCGAACTCGTAGTTCCCCTAAACTAGGCAGCACTTGGTAAAGTCAGTTACTGTGTAGTATCCTTTCACATTTACTTACCAGTCGAATTAGCCACAACCAACCAAACTTTGCAGCTCTTACAGGATGTTTCAGTCAAGTCAAACACACAACGTGGCTGCTCAAGGGCAACTGTTGTTTGAGTGATTCTCCCCGCAATCCTGGTGGGCACAATTTCGGGGGTGTAAGAGACAGATTCTGGGCCTGAAAAAAAATTAATACTGTGTATTGAGCTCTATTCTGTCAGATATTCAGTAAATCTAATCAAAACAAATGACAGTTCTTATGAAACACCTCATTCAAGAGAAGAGCAACTCAGTGACTGAGCAGCACAGTGGCAGAGGGGTTAGCACTGGTCCCTCACAGTGCCAGGGACCCAGGTTCGTTTCCCAGTTTGGGTCACCATCTGCGTGGATTTCCTTCAGGTGCTCCGGTTTCCTCCCACAGTCCGAAAGACATGGATAAAAGCAGATTGCTACAGATGCTGGAATCTGAAACCAAAAGGGAAAGTGCTGGAAAATCTCAGCAGCGTCCGTAAGGAGAAAAAAGAGCTGGTGTTTTGAATCGAGATGACCCTTTGTCAAAGCTCAAAGGAGTGCAAAAAGTTAGCATGAAGGCGAACAAGCAGTTAGGAAGGGAATGGCATGCTGATCATTATTGCAAGGGGATTAGAGCACAAGAGTAAAGAAGCCTTGCTACAAATTTTGTGTAGAATCTCTGCAGTACAGAATGAGGCATTTGGCCCATCGAGCCTGCACCAACAACAATCCCACCCAGGCCTTATCCCCGTAACCCCATGCAGTTACCCTGCTAATCTCCCTAACACTGAGGACCAACCAACCTAACCTGCACACCGTTGGAGTGCAGGAGGAAACCAGAGCACGCGGAAGAAACCCACAGTTTGGTAAGACCGCATCTGGAATACTATGCACAGTTTAAATCCACATTTAAATAAAGGTATACTTGGATTGAAGGCAGCAGAGTGAACGTTTACTAAATTGGTCCGCGGAGTGGTGGACGGTTGGCCTAAGGTGAAAGGCTGAGTAAATGGGGTTTATAGTCTCTGGAGTTCAGAAGAATGCTAAGAGATCTCATTAAAACCGACAGAACTCTGAAAGGGCTCGACAGGATGGATGTCAAAAGATTGTTTCTGCTGGTTAAGGAAACTGGAACACGGGGATACAGGTCTCAGGATAAGAGGTTAATCTTTTAGGATTGAAATAAGAAAAAATTACATCACTCAAAGAGTTGCAATCATTTGGAATTCTCTACCCCAGAGGGTTGTTAATGCTCCATCGGTAAATGGGATAGACAGATTTTTGAACTTTCAGTGAGCCAAAGGGCTGGGAAATTGGATTAAAACTTCAAACCAGCCGTGGTCACATTGAATGGTGCAGCAGGTTCGATGGGCTGAGAGTCTACTCCTGCTGCTGTTTTTCTGTTTTATTCTGTCAACGATTGATACTAGTTCGATGTAATCATTGAAACTAACCTATCTCCACCGCAACATCACCAGACCAATCCCAGTTAAAATCCAAATGCCCTGTGTCAGTTCAATGCCACTTGAAATTTCAATGCCAGCAAGAAAATTCTAGTTCAATGCCAGTAGCTAAATTCTCAATAGGTCTTCACACATTTAGTTATTTATCTAATTTTCCTGAGTTAGATGCAATTCAAAGCTCTGCAATGAAGCCATTCACTCTTGGAGTTGACCCTTGCAGAATTCTAGATTTAAAAAGAAGGAATGCTCAACGTATTTATTATTTATTTATTATTATTAATCACAAGTAGGTTTACATTAACATTGCAATGAAGTTACTGTGAAACTCCCCTAGTTGCCCATTCCAGTAGACTGAGGGAGAATTTAGCACAGCCAATGGATCTAACCAGCATGTCTTTCGGACTAGGGGAGGAAACCAGAGCGCCCGGAGGAAGCCCGTGCAGACATGGGGAGAATGTGCAGACTCCACACAGACAATGATCCAAGTCTCTGGCACTGTGAGGCAGCAGCACTGACCACTGTGCCACCATTTCTCCCACAATTGCAAATTAGCGACTTCTGGGGAGAAGAGAAAACAAATGGACAGTATTTAAACAGTTCTATTATCCAGTTCCAGGAAGATTGTGCATGTGGAGCCCTTGGTTTCACATAAGCATAAACATAGAATTTCCATCTCAACTGCTTTTCCTTTATTCTTCAACGAGATTGTGAACATCACTGGCAAGGGTCAACGTTTATTACTTATCCCAGATTTGCCTAGAGAAGGGGATGGTCAGCAGGTATACCCACAACTAGCACTGAAAGGAAAGGACTTAAATGTGTAGCCCTGAGCCAATCACTCTTCAATGATGTTAAACTTGTAGAAATTTCAATCACATTCCGAACATCAGCTGCTAATAATACTATACTACTAACGGTGGCGATTAATGCTGCAATGTAATTCACCAGACCCCTCACCATTTTTCCATCTGACCCTATCCATTCAGAAAGAAATCTCACAACACCAGCTTAAAGTTTAAGCTGGTGTTGTGAGATTTCTTTCTGTTTTACCCCAGCCCAATGCCAGCATCTCCACATCCATTCAGTCCAAGGATGTGAAGGTTAGATAAATTGGCCATGGTAAATTGCCCCTTAGTTATCATGGGGACTAGCTAGTGCAAATGCATAGGGTTATGGGGATGTAGCCTAGGGTGCGACTGTGGTCAGTGCAGACTCAATGGGCCGAATGGCCTCCTTCGGTACTGTAGGATTTTATGGTTCTATGATTCTAATGATTAGCCATCCCCAAGTTGCTAACAAGTATCTGTCCACATTCTCCAATTCTGATTAGTTTACAGTTTTATCAAACTCAATCAAGATCAAGTATAAAAAGAGATATGATCATTGGTAGTTAACCCAACGAGGAAGCCATTTAACACAATGAGCACATTCTTCCATAGGATACTACAGTCGCCATTGTGGCATCTAACTATTTCTTGAAACATTCCAAGCATTTTTACCCCTCCTGCCTCACCCTGTACCCAAGTATCAGTGTTCAAGAGAACACATGCCTGAATGGTGACTATGACACAATTTATTTCATGTACTTGGCATTCCTGCCCAGAGTAGTTCATATATGGTAGTAGCTCCCTGAATTTACCCTTTAATCAGTTTGTGCCCATACCCACTCTGCCCAGCAGCCATGAGTTAACCTGTCATGATCATGGTTAACCTTGTTCCAATATCGTACACAACTCAAAAGGACTTGAGTAAAAAAGGACCCTCTGTAATGAATGAGGGGTCCCATTTTCTCCAAACTAGGAGCTCATGAGAGTTACAGGGAGCATGTAAAGAAGGACAATGAAGTTTGCCTGACTTTGCAAGCTCAACTGCTGCTTTTGCAGTAATAGAGTGTTCATTTGAGGCTATGGGAAAGGCCATTGAATTAATACTGGGCTCCCCAGCCTTGATACCTATCCCTGTTACAATATCTTTATAGCAAACTCTAATGGGTGCTAACTTCCATAGAATCATAGAATCCCCACAGTGCAGAAGGAGGTCATTCAGCCCATTGAGTCTGTACCTATCACAATCCCACCCAGGCCCTATCCCTGTAACCCCACACATTTACCCTGCTAATCCCCCTGACATTAATGTCAATTTAGCATGGCCAATCAACCTAAGCTAAACATCTTTAGAATGTGGGAGGAAACTGGAGCACCTGGATGAAACCCACACACTCACAGGGAGAATGTGCAAACTCCATACAGATAGCCACCCAAGGTTAGAATTGAACCAGGGTCCCTGGCACTGAGAGGCAGCAGTGCTACTTGCTGTGCCACATGCCTTCCCCAGCAGAGAACAATTGTATTCTCCTGATTTCTTATCATCTATCCTTGCCAATCTCTAATAATAAGGTTCAGTTCTCGTTGGGTGCTGAGCTAGCAAACTACAACGGACACAATGCTGACTTAGGGTGCTAGGAGAGTTGAATAGCACTCTGACTGTCTAAGCTCATGCATAAAGAACAAGGGGGTAGTTCTCTCATGCTGCCCATCATGGAAATAGCCAGAGAATCCAACCCCAGATACATGGCGTGTGGGTGATGTTGCAGAGGTTGGTAACACTTGTCGCTAAACCACAGTGCCTTAGGAGATAAAGAGAGAATAGTTTGAGAATGTCCTTGGAACAGCTCCCATTTTGTGGTTACCTTCACCGTAAGTATAGCAGAAGCGCTGGTATTCTATTTGTAAATTGGTTTTGTGCCACAATACAGTTATGACAGTGCAGAAAATTGCCAGCCTTAGATTTTTGTAAAGTTACAACCCCAGGTGTCGTGACCTGTCACACTTCATGAAAAAACTAAAGAAGTAGAAATTCCAGATGAAAGTAACACAAAAATAACGAGCCAACGTTTACAAAGTGGTTAACACTACTGCCTCGCAGTGACCCGGATTCGATTCCTGGCTTGGGTGATTGTCTGTGTGGAGTTTGCACATTCTCCCCATATCTGCGTGGGTTTCCTCCAGTTGCTCTGGTTTCCTCCCACAGTCCAAAAGAAATGCATTGGCCATGCTAAATTCTCTCTCAGTGTACCCCAACAGATGCCAAAGTGTGGCAACAAGGGGATTTTCACAGTGACTTCATTGCAGTGTTAATGTAAGCCAACTTGTGATACTAATAAATACATAAACTTTCAATACATAGTCCCCATACCTAGATGGTACTCAGGCTGATGAATGGTGTTGAGGGAGCTGTGCCCACAGGTGGGACTCTTCATTCCCACTGCTTTGACAAGTCAATCCCAATGGGTTTCAAGTGCCAGCATCTAGCTTCATGGTACTATTCCAGTATTATTGGGTATCTCTTTGCTCCACACCAGCCTGAATGATGCACCCAAGGTGTTTGCTCGCAGTCTTGTGGATTTATTAGTTGGAAGGCTGTCTTTTCTCTTCGCACTGACTTTCCATCCGGCAAAGATACAGTTACATATATTAGTATAGCTCTATAAATCCTTTCACCTTCCACTGGCCTAGAGGAAATGCAATGTGTCAACGTGTAACTATCAGAACACCAGTCACAATCTCTACAATCTGGCTGTGGAGTTACTGTTTCATTCTCTTCCCTGGAAGTGAGATAGCGTGAGATATATGCCAGCACAATCCAATAAAGCACTCACTGAGATACCAGAGAGAGATTCCAGAGTCCAACGCAACTAACTAAAATGATATTGGCACAGTGGTTAGGACTGCTGCCTCACAGCACCAGGGATCCAGGTTCAATTCCAGCCTCGGGTCACTGCCTGTGTGGAGTCTGCATGTTCTCCCCATGTCTGCGTGGCTTTCCTCCGGGTGCTCTGGTTTTCTCCAGCACGCCAAAGATGTGCAGGTTAGGTGGATTGGCCATGATAAATTGCCCCTTAGCGTCCGAAGACGTGACGGCTAAGGGGATTAGCAGGGTAAAACATGAGGTTAAAGGGATAGGACCTGTTGAAGAATCGGTGCAGACGCAATGGGCTGAATGGTCTCCTTCTGCACTGTAGAAGGTACGGAGGCACAATGGTTAGCACTGCTGCCAGCCACTGGGATTCTGTGATATGAATCGGGGGAAATCTCCAATGGGAACTTATGAATCAAGGTAATTCCAGGTCTCCCCAGGTGAGGGCAGTTTTTATTGATAGAAGGCCCTTGGTTAACCATTTCACACTTCACATTTATTTGCAAAATTGTTCCCATATTTTGATTAAGCATTTCTCCCACCCCGCACCCCCATCTCCTATTACTCTACAATAATTAGTTTTACTATCCTCTTTCCTTTTGGTTAACCATTTCCTATTTGGGACTCGATGTTATTTACTATTTTTAAGTTGATGATTTTCCAGCACTGATTAATATTTAAAGCTTTGTTCACTTTGTTTCTCAGTGTCTCAGTTCCTCTTCTGGACCTTGTTTTCAAGTTTTTGGGTAACAACTTGTCTTTATTTATTCGCAGATAATTAAATAACCTGAACCGTTGTTTAACCAAAAAGATATAAATGTTTTAGGGAAGGAAATCTGCTATCCTTATGTGGTCTGGCCAACGTGTGACCCCCCAGATTCACAGCAATGCGACCAACTCTTAGTCCTTATTTATTCACACAATGGACAGCTAGTCATGCCCCATCCCAAATTGCCACGAGAAGTTGGTAGTGAGCCATAGAACATAGAACATAGAACAATACAGCACAGAACTGTATTGTTCTGTTCTGTGTTGTTCCGTATTTTCCGTATGTTCCGTATTCCGTATGTTCTGTGTTGTTCTGTATTGTTCCTGTTCTGTGCTGTATTGTTCTATGTTCTAGAACAGGCCCTTTGGCCTTCGATGTTGTGCCGACCAAAATAAAAAGCAATGCCCCTCCAAACTAAACCATTCCCTTCTCTTCCATATACTTATCAATTAACCTCTTAAACGCCACCAAACTTGGCGCATCTACAACAGCTGCAGGCAGGGCATTCCACTCCCTAATCACTCTTTGAGTAAAGAACCTACCTCTGATATCCGTCCTATAACTCATACCCCTTAATTTAAAGCTGTGTCCCCTCGTGCTAGCATTGTAGTCCATCTGGACTACAACTGAGTAGTTTGCCAGAAAACAGTTAAGAGTCAACCACATTGCTGTGGATTTGGTAGGCCAGACCCAATAAGGACCGCAGATTTCCTTCCCGAAAGAACAGAGATTTCTATTTCGTTAAACAACAATTCAGTTTATATAATTAACTGAGTTTTATTTCCCTCAATGGGAAGGAAATTCCTGCCTCCGAATCATTAATTCAGATTATTAGCTGTGTGAGATGACCACTTTGCCATTGCTCCCCGGTCATTGGGCAGGACTTTCCAGCTACACTCATCTCAAAACCGGAAATCCCACTTGAGGTCAACAGACCAGTGGCTGGTCCTGCCCCATCCTCCCCCAACCCATTACAATTCCCATGATGGGCAGGGTGGGAAAACTCTCCTATAATCACACTCCTGACTTCAGTCATAGAGTCATACAGAAGAGGCCCTTCAGCCCATCGCATCTACACTGACAGAAATGCACTAAATCTACACTAATTGCACTTTCCAGCACTTGGTCCATAGCTGTGAACATTATGATATTTTAAGCGCTCACCCACATACTTTTTCAAGGTTGTGATGCTTCCCATCTCTATTACCCTCCCAAGCAGCGCATTCCACCAATCTCTGGGTGAATAAACCTTTCCTCTAAATGCACTCCCTGTCCCTCACCTTAATTATACGCCCTCATTACTGACTCTTCAATCCAGCGGAACAGCCACATCCTATTCACCTTGTCCATACCTCTCACAATCTCAGATACCTCAATCAGGTTCTCCCTCCAATCTTCTGTGTTCTAAAGAATGCAACCTCAGCTTGACCAGCCTCCCTTCATAGCTGAAATGCTCCATCCCAGGCAAACTAGTCCTGCGTTCTGAAAGAGATCCATTTGGTCAGCTGGAACCTTCCCAAACACAGAGCTGCATTTACTCACACTGCAAACCGGAGGCAGCACGAGATGGTTCAGAAGGTGTAAGGTGCAAATCAGTTGCAAAGTGTGCTCAGGTATTCAGCAGGTTCAATCCAGTGGAAAACACAAATACACATTAACAACAAATTAGGAGCAAAAATGATAAAGAAGGTGAGAAATTTAAATATGTCTCTGATTGAAAGCTTAGAGACATATCATTATCCACCACCCCTCCCCAATGGGGACTGTAACCTCCAGAAATCGTAGAAAACCGTGCTTTGAACGTAAGAACATTTGAAATAAAGGAATCGTAGAATAAAATCTTAGAATCCCCACAGTGCCGAAGGAGACCATTCAGCCCATCGAGTCTGCACCAACTCTTCGACAGAGTATCTTCCCCAGACACCATCTACCCTCACTCTCCCACCACCCCCCCGCCCCACCACCACAATCCCCGTAACTCCACACATTTCCCATGGCTAATCCTCCAACCTATACATCTTGGGACACAAAGAATCAATTTAGCTTGGCCAATCCACATATCCCACATATCTTTAGACAATGGGAGGAAACTGGAGCACCCAGAGGAAACCAACACAGATACAGGGAGAACATGCAGACTGCACACACTGAGACTGGAATCGAACCTGGGTCCCTGGCGTGGTGAGGCAGCAGTGCTAACCACTGTTTGAAAGTCCATTTATCAATGTCACAAATAGACTTACATTAACACTACAATGAAGTTACTGTGAAAATTACTGTGCCAATTTGGAAAATAATTTGAAAAGATCAAGACCCAATAGTGAGATTTATACACATAAATAAATGAAATTAACTAGCTCATGATCCAGTGATTAACATGACACACAATGTGCAGAATCTCAAACACAAGATTTTTCAGTTTTTTTTAGCCCACAGACAGCCTGAGCCCTGTTAAGAGATTAGAAAGGTCCCAGAGCGTGGTTGCAGCAGAATTGTGTTCACTTTACCTCCGTGAGCAGCACCATATAGAGCACACAGCAACACAAGTTGTTGGATAAGCGAGTCCATCTCTCCCTCTTGATTGCTGCTTCCAAGCTCTGCTCACACTTAATCCCTTCTGCCCCGGCGTGGCTCACTCAGTCCCTTTTGATGTGAGAATTCCTCCCCAGCGATTGTGGCCAAACTAGTCTGACCTGCTTTGTGAGCCGACTCTTCCCAAAAGGTGTGGCTTCACACCAATTAAACACAACACACTAACCCACTCAAACCTAGAGGAACTCCATTTACAGCGACTGCATACATCTTTTAAAAAAAATTAATTCCAACCCTATTCCTCCTTTATTTTGGGGGGAGCAGATTTTAAGAATTCAAATCAAACAGCTTTCCTCTCAATGTTACTGCCATCATTATTTAATTTGAAGCTAGTGCAGGTGGTTTTAAACCTCTCCACAGTGCTGAGAGAAAGATTCCTATCACATCAGTCAATCCTATTATTAATAGGAACATAGAAACAGAGACAAGAAGCAGCAGTAGGCCATTCAGCCCTTCGAGCCTGCTCCATCATTCATTTTGATCATTGGCTGATCATTGAATTCAATATCCTGACCACCTCTGCCCTTCTCCCCTGTGTCTTGATCCTTTTAACCCCAAGAGCTGTATCTAATTTCTTTTTGAAATTAGACAACGTTTTGGCCTCAACTAGTTTTTATAGTAGTGAATTCCACACATTCACCACTCTCTCTGGATGGAGAAATTCCTCCTCGCCTCTAAAAACATTTACCCATTATCCTCAAATTATGACCTTTAGATCTGGATTCCCCCTAATGGGAATGGGAAAGTTCTTTCTGAATCTACCCTGTCTAATCCTGTTAGAATTTTATAAGTTTCTATGAAATCCCTTCTCACTCTTCTAAACTCCAGTGAATATAAATCTAACCAATTTAGTCTCTCTTTATATGACAGATCTGCCATCCAAGGAATAGGTTGGTAAACATTTGCTTTTCTTTCTCCGTAACAAGGATTTCCTTCCTCAGATAACAACACCAAAACTATACACAATATCCAGGTGTGGCCTCACTAACACCCTATACAAAACATCCCTCCCTATTGTAAAATCCTCTTGCTATGAAGGCCAACATACTATAGAACATAGAACATTACAGCGCAGTACAGGCCCTTCGGCCCTCGATGTTGCGCCGACTAATGTAACCAATTTTATGACCCTCTGTCCTAAACTATTCCAATGCAATCCATATGCCTATCCACCGCCCATTCGAACGCCCCTAAACTTGATGAGTCCACAACTGCTGCAGGCAGGGCATTCCATGCCCTTACTACCCTCTGAGTAAAGAACCCACCTCTAGCATCTGTCCTATAACTGCCACCCATTAATTTAAAGCTATATCCCCTCGTGTTATCCATCTCCATCCGAGGAAAAAGACTCTCGCTATCCACCCTATCTAACCCTCTGATCATCTTATATGTCTCAATTAAGTCACCTCTTAGCCTTCTTCTCTCTAATGAAAATAACTTCAAGTCCCTTAGCCTTTCCTCATAAGACCTACCCATCATACCAGGCAACATCCTGGTAAAGCTCCTCTGCACCCTTTCCAATGCCTCCACATCATTCTTACAACGCAGCGACCAAAACTGTACACAATACTCCAAGTGCGGCCACACCAGAGTTTTGTACAGTTGCAACATGACATCTCGGCTCCGAAATTCAATCCCTCTACCAATAAATGCTAACACACTATATGCCTTCTTAACCTCTTAGGCAAGATTTAGGATACATAGGGTGGAGTAGGAAACTGCACGGGCTGGGAACACCTGAAATGTGGAACTTATTCAAGGAACAGCTACTGCGAGTCCTTGATAAATATGTACCTGTCAGGCAGGAAGGAAGTGGTAGAGCCAGGGAACCATGGTGTACAAGGAAGTTAGTTCACTAGTAAAGAGGAAAAAGGAAGCTTATATAAAGATGAGACATGAAGGCTCGGTTAGGGCACTGGACAGTTATAAATTAGCCAGGAGGGAGCTAAAGAGGGAGATAAGAAGAGCTGGAAGAGGACATGAGAGGACTTTAGCAGATAGGATAAAGGAGAACCCTAAAGCTTTTTATAGGTATGTTAATAAAAGATTGGTTAGGTCAAGATCAGGGCCAGTCAAAGACAGTAGTGGGAAGTTGTGCGTGGAGCCTGTAGAGATTGGTGAGGCACTAAATGAATATTTTTCGTCTGTCTTCACACGGGAAAATGTCAATGGAGTTGGAGAGAATACTGGGATACAGGGTTGTAGACTAGACAGGATAGAGGTGCATAAGGAGGAGATGTTAGCTATCCTTGAGGTTATGAAAATAGATAAATCCCCTGGGCCAGATAGGATTTATCCCAGATTACTCTGGGAGGCTAGAGAGCAGATTGCAGAGCCTTTGGCTTTGATCTTCATGTCGTCGTTGGTTACAGGTGTAGTGCCGGAAGACTGGAGGATGGCAAATGTTGTCTCCTTGTTTAAGAAGGGGAGCAGAGACCATCCTGCAAATTATAGACCAGTGAGCCTTACGTCTGTAGTGGGGAAAGTTTTGGAAAGAATTATAAGGGATAGGATTTATAGTCATTTAGAAAGAAATGAATTGATTAGGGATAGTCAGCAGGATTTGTTAAGGGAAGGTCGTGCCTCACAAACCTTATTGAGTTTTTTGAAAAGGTGACTAAAGAGGTGGATAAGGGTAAGGCAGTTGATGTGGTGTACATGGATTTTAGCAAGGTGTTTGATAAGGTTCCCCATGGAAGACTACTGCAGAAAATGCAGATGCATGGGATTGAGGGAGATTTAGCAATTTGGATTAGGAATTGGCTAGCTGATAGAAGACACAGAGGGTGGCGGTTGATGGGATATATTCAACTTGGAGTTTAGTTACAAGTGGTGTACCTCAGGGACCTGTTTTGGGGCCACTGTTGTTTGTTGTTTTTATAAATGACCTGGATGAGAGTGTAGAGGGATGGGTTAGTAAATTTGCTGACGATACCAAAGTCAGAGGAGTTGTAGACAGTGAGGATGGACGTTACAGTTTGCAGAGGGACACAGATAAGTTGCAGAGCTGGGCTGAAAAGTGACAAATGGAGTTTAACGTGGAAAAGTGTGAGGTTATTCAGTTTGGTAAGAGTAATGTGTGTATAGAATATAGGGCTAATGGTAGGACTCTTAATAGTGTAGATGAGCAGAGAGATCTCGGTGTACAGGTCTCTGAAATCTCTGAAAGTTGGTACTCAAGATGATAAGGTTGTTAACATACTATTTGATTTCTTTACTGCCTGGCTGTACTTGCACACTTACTTTTAGTGACTGATACATGAGGATTCCAAGGTCTCATTAAGTACTTCAGGAATGTAGTAGAGGATATGCCCCTATCTATATCAATGGGGACGAAGTAGAAGTGGTCAAGACCTTCAGGATTTTAGATGTCCAGATCACCAATAACCTGTCCTCGTGCCTTCATGCTGGCACTATAGTTAAGAAAGCACACAAACACCTCTGATTTTTCAGGAAACTAAGGAAATTTAGCATGTCTGCTATGATTCTCATCAACTTTTACAGATACATCATAGAAAACATTCTTTCTGGTTGTATCACAGCTTGGTATGGTCTCTATTCAAGACTACAAGAAGCTACAAGGCGTCATGAATGAGGCCCAATCCATTATGCAAATCAGCCTCCCATCCACTGGCACTGTCTACACTTCCTGTTGCTTCAGAAAAGCAGCCAGCTTAATCAAGGGCCCCACACATCCCATACATTCTCTTTTCCATTTTCTTCCATCAGGAAAAAGATTCCAATTAACTCAAGAACGGCTTCTTCTCTGCTGCCATCTCTACTACCTCACATTAAGTTAATCTTTCCCTACACTCTAGCTATGACTGTAACACCACATTCTGCACTCTCTCCTTTCCTTCTCTATGAATAGTATGCTTTGTTGTATAGTGTGCAAGAAATAATACTTTTCACTGTATGCTAGTACGCGTGACAATAATAAATCAAATCAAAATCCACTTCTCTCAATTTACACCCATTCAAGTAACAATCTGTCTTCCTATTATTGCTACCAAAGTGGATAACCTCACACTTATCCACATTATACTGCAACTGCAAATGTTCACACACACAGCCTGTCGAAATCACAATGAAGAAATTTGCATCCTCCTCACAACTCAGCCTTCCACCCAATCTTGTATTATCCGCAAATTTGGAAATGATACATTCAGTTTTCTCTTCCAAATCATTAATACATAATGTGAACAGTTGGGGTCCGAGTCAGATACCTGTGGAACCCACTAGTCACTGACTGCCTATCAGAAAAAGACCCTTTTATGTCAAATCTTTGCTTCATATCTGCTAACCAGCTTTCTATCCATCTCAAGACGTTACCTGTAATTCCCATGTGCTTTAACTTTACATAGTGGTCTGTTGTGTGAGACCTTGTCAAAAACTTTATGAAAGTTTTCATAAACCACATCCACTGGTTCTCCTTGGTCAACTCTACTGGTTACATCCTCAAAAAAGTCAAATAAGTTCATCAACCATGATTTCCCTTTTGTAAATCCACGCTGACTATCTCTGCCTTCCAAATGCTGAGTTGTGAAATCCTTGATAATGGACTCCAGTAACTTCCCCATTATCGATGACGTTAGGGCTAACCAGTCTATAGTTCTCTTTTTTCCCTCTATTTCCCTTTTTGAATAGTGGGTTTACATTAGCCGCCTTCCAATCTGTAGAAATGCTTCCAGAGTCCACCGAATTTTGGAAATTTTTGGAAATTAATCTACTATTTTCAGGCCATTTTTTTTTAAGTCCTCTGGAATGTAAATCATCAGGACCTGCAAATTTATCCACTTTCAACCCCATCGATTTCCACAAGTTAATTTCTCTACTTAATACTGATTCCTTTCAGCTCCTTACTAAAACACATTTCTTGCAATGCTTTTGGCACATTATTCATGTCTTGCTTTGTGAAGATTGAAGCAAAGTAAGAATTTAATTCCTCAGCCTTTTTTTTATCTCCCCATTGTGAATTCTCCTGTTTTTGCCAACATTCGTTTTTGTCAATTTTTTTCTCTTTACATAACCACCTTTTCTCCAATGATGGTAAGTTCAACGTCCCTCTTGGACAGCCTAGCCCCTCTGTTTTGCTATAAAACTGGGCTTTATTGAACTGAAAAGGGTATTTGCATACTCACATTGATGGAATTTAAATTTTAACAACTCTGTCCTGGAATTTGAATACTAACCGTTCCCTCATCAATACGTGTATTGGGAATGCTGGTAATCAGACCTGAGGGACATTTCCACTTGTTATTGGAATGTGGTGCAGGCTGAATAGGGACCAAAAGTTCCCAAGTGACTTCCATGGTCTCACTTGGAAAACTTTATGTGTCACGTTTCAAGTTGAAGTTAACAATGTATTAAGTGACCCCTACAGATCCACCCTCATTCCTTTCCATCCCTACCTGGGCCAACATAACTAATAAACCTCCTACAATGATCCTCTGCTCCTGTCCTTGCATGCCTGAATATCCACTGTGCATCTTGTAGATGGTACACACTATTGCCACTGTGCATCTTGTAGATGGTACACACTATTGCCACTGTGCATCTTGTAGATGGTACACACTATTGCCACTGTGCATCTTGTAGATGGTACACACTGCCTGAACGTGTGAACGTTTAAGGATATGGATGGAGTACCAATTGGCTGGGCTGCTTTGTGCTGGGTGGTATCAAGCTTTTTGAGTAGTATTGGAGCTGCACCCATCCAGGCAAGTGGAGAGTATTCCAACATACTCCTGACTTGTGCCTTGTAGATGGTCGACAGGCTTTGTGGAGTCAGGAGATGAGTTACTCACTGAAGAATTCCCAGGCCCTGATCTACGCTTGTGACCACAGTATTTACACAACTGGTCCAGTTGTGTTTCTGGTAAGCAAAATGGAGCTGGTTTGAAGGATAGAGCTGGAACAGCTCGACTGATTGGAAGTGTTTGACGGTCAGAATGGTACTGCTTGGGTGTAGGTCATGGTGAATGGTGCTCAGAGTGTTTCTGGATGGGAGGGAGCAGGATGTGATATCAGGAGTTATGGTTGTTGGCGAGGCACTGGCTGGAGCTGCAAGTGAAATGGATGGGTATGTGACTGAGATTACCAAACCTTTGTTTGTTTGCATGTTGGAGACTGTCACACTCCTCCCCAGTTAATATCATTGGGTTCAACCCTTTGTGCTAACATGATTGTGAATGTTTTTCACATTAACCTTGAGAGTCAAAACAAGAGGTAACTTTTGAAAACAGCTGAAGGTAGAATGACATGTTACTATATTGGATCCTAATTAAGACATTCTGGCCAACACCCATAGCCTGAGTCCAAAGTGAAAAACTAAAGCATCGCCTCAGGAAGGCAAGAAAAACACAGCCACAGCACAGGAAAGGGTCTCATGAGCATCTCAAGAAGCTGAAATATTTCCATTGGATTTCAACTGATAAAAGCCCCTCCCCACTGATTACAGAAGGGATTTCTTTCCAGTTATACTGAGTGTGGAAGTACTGGGTTGGAATAAGTGGTGACTGAGGCTTAGAACAAGAAAGGTTTGTTGTTAACTCTGAGCCATTCTTATGTGCTGTGCCTGCCCGTGCTCCGGGAGAACTCCCACACTCTCAAAATGTGACCCTGCCTCCACATGACTAGCAATTATGATGTTACACGTGTGATATCATTTCAGTTCAAATTTTGTTCTGAACTTAGGAGGTCAGAGGTTCAAATCTCAGACTGACTGCTGTTCAAAACTTGTCTACGAGGTCTGACTTGACAGCTTTAGGTGAGGCCTGTCATTATCTTGGTCCCACCCTGCAGAGCCTCAACTCTTGTTCAACAAATGTCAAGTTTTACACTAAGGAATGTTCAATCTTCCAATTGGCAATGGGGTGAAAACAATAGGTGAATCCAAAGAGTGAGGAAAGGGGAAGGAGTAAATAAAGCATCAATGATCATAATAAATAATTTAACCAATGCATATTCTACCAGGTTACCACATTTTATAATCTGCAATTTATTCTGTGAATGGGTCCTTCTGTCTTGAACTCATGTCATGGGATTTGGTTCTTAGACAGACTATAGACCAGTAGCAGGCAACCTGCAGTCAGGGGTAACATAGGGCCCATCAGGATTCTGAATTCGGCCCACAAGACATTTTAGTGACCATTATGCACACACGGTTGTGCTAGATGCTATCGGTTTTCATCCACATAGCTTTTTTCCTACCAGTCTGACTGAAGTGATATTTCTGTGAAGCAAAGGCCAGTGAAGTGAGGTACCATAGAATGATGGAAAATTACAGCTCAGATACAGGCCTTTCGGCCCTTCTTGTCTGTGCTGAACCATTTTTTGCTTAGTCCCACTGACCCGCACTTGAACCATATCCCCCCACATCCCTCTCATCCATGAACCTGTCCAAGTTTTTCTTAAATGTTAAAAGTGAGCCCGCATTTATCCGGCAGCTCATTCCACATTCCCACCAAAGGACAAAAAGTCCTTTAAACTTTTCTCCTTTCACTCTTAACCCCATGTCCTTTGGTTTTTTCTCCTCCAGCCTTAGGTGTGTGCTGATTGCTGACTGTGAGATCTGTGCACTCCCTCTATGTTCAAAGTGTAAATATTTCTTTTGTTTTTACCATTTGAAGTTGATCACCCCTTTTATTAATATATAAATGATTAAGCATTTTCTATAACTTGTTATTAAATATTCAGCGTGTTTAAATGTGTTTAATCTTATTCAGGGGGGCACAGTTCGTGAACAAGCCCAATGTCAACCTTGCAGTCCACTGAGATAATAAGGAGGGCCACTCGTACAACCCACTCACTAGCCCAGGTTGCCCTACTATAGACATAGTCTGGTGTCTGCTTAACATTCCTTTATTGTATTGTCACCAGGTTACAGAGTAGGCACGCCACTCTTAGGCATGACTCCAACCTCTCTCTGTCTGTCAAGAATCTAACTAGCTCGTGTCAGTGATACATTTTCATCTCTTTCACATTCTTCTGTCAGGAAAAAGTCTGAGGTCATGTACCAATTGACTCAAGAACAGCTTCTCCCCTGCTGCCATCAGACTTTTCAATGGATCTACCTTATATTAAGTTGATCTTTCTCTACAGCCTACCTATGGCTGTAACACTACATTCTGCACCCTCTCTTTTCCTTCTCTGTGTACCGTGTGTTTTGTCTCTGTGGGAAGAAACCAGAGCATCTGGAGGAAACCCATGCAGACAAGGGAGAACATGCAGACTCCACACAGACAGTGACCCAAGGGGGATCAGTGGGGTAAATTCATAGGGTTATGTGGATCTGATCTAGGTGGGATACTCCGTCGGAGAGTCAGAACAGCCTTGATGGACCAAATGGCCTCCTGCCACATTGTACAGATTCTGTGAAACACTGAACTCTGCAGCTGGGCCCTCTATGGCTAGTTATTCAAGGATGCTCAGAATAGCCATCTCCAGAGTCCACAAGTAAAGCTTGGGCCTTATGTGGACCTCCCTTGTTGCAGCCACTGTGGGAATGGGTCACAGAGTAGTAGAATAGCATAGCTTTGTTTCAGTTTTTTTAGGCTCAGAATAAACAATTGTTAAATGAAGAGTGATGAAGTACTTGGTAGAATAAATAGGGTCTTAATTGTTTTTGGGTCTTGATGTTATTAGTCATGTAAAGGAAACGCTAGTGAAGCTGGAGCATTCTGACAGTATAACAATCTGATATATTAATTTCACTACAGTAATCTAAGTTATAATGCTTCTTGTTACATTTGTGACATTAGTCACAAGAAAGGGTTTTTTAAAATCATGATCTCTGCAGCTCTGACAAATTTAGTGTCATTGTGGCCGGCTTAACAGGAAAAGTCCTTTTATTGCTACTTAAGTGACTTAAAGGGGTTGTTTTGTGTTTACTCTGGGGTTAGTTTATCAATCCTGCGTTGGTAGGAGGATGGACATGTGTTTTTGGACAGATTTTTCAGTTGAGTTTAAGATTTCATTTTCTGTTTGGCTGCGGTTAGAGTTTTATTTTAGAAGAAGCATCAAGCTAAAAGAGAAGTCTTCCTCTCTCTCCGAAGGAAATTCTGTTGTTTTCCTGAAGGGTGAAAATCTGTTGTTATTGGGGGCTAGACAGAATCTCTCTGCTGTTTTGGGAAGCTGCCTTCAAACTGTTTGGAGTGAATCTAGAGAACTGCAGACTTCCACTAAAGACCTCAATTTCTATTATCATGTGAAAAGTAAGTTTATTTATTAGTAAGACTTATATTAACACTGCAATGAAGCTACTGTGAAGTTCCCCTAGTTGCCACAGTCCAGTGCCTTTTCGGGTCAATGCACCTAACCAGCACACCTTTCAGAATGTGGGAAGGAACTGAAACATCCAGAAGAAACACATAGAAACAAAACATACAAACTCTATACAGATAGTGACCTAAGCTAGGAATTGAACACAGGTTTCTGGCACTGTGAAGCAGCAGTGCTAAGCAGCAGTACTAAGCACATACAGTAAAAAGTATTGTTTCTTGCACACTATACAGACAAAGTATACCGTTCACAGAGAAGGAAAGGAGAAAGTGCAGAATGTAGTGTTATAGTCATAGCTTGGGTGCAGAGACAGATCAACTTAATGCAAGGTAAGTCCATTCAAAAATCTGACTGCAGCAGGGAAGAAGCTGTTCTTGAGTCGATTGCTACATGGTCTCAGACTTTTGTATCTTTTTCCCAACAGAAGAAGGTGGAAGAGAGAATGTCCAGGGTGCGTCGGGACTTAATTATGCTTGCTGCTTTCCGAGGCAGCGGGAAGTGTAGACAGAGTCAATGGATGGGAGCTGGTTTGCATGATGGATTGGGCTACATTCGCAATCTTTTGTAGTTACTTGTGGTCTTGGGAGAGCCATACCAAATTGTGATACAACCAGAAAGAATGCTTTTTATGGTGCATCTGAAAAAATTGATAAAATGTATTGATAATTTTCTTTCCATACTCTTAAATAAATTTTGTTTGATAAAGCTTTCTAGTGGGTCTTTTGAATTGTACCTGAAGTGGAACATCTCGTGCTTATCTTAGTCAAATTCAAGATACAAAACTTATCATTCAGGCCAACTCCATAAAACACTTTGGAGTTTTTAACTTGAACCATAATATATTGCACATTCAGTCCCAGCTCCTAACTCTACCCAAACAATGTAGGAATTTTCTGATATCATAACCTCTCCAATAGCTTCCCACATAGGATGCAGCATTAACAAATCTAATGATTGTTAACTTCTATCTGTTTTTGCACCTTTAAATTAAAAAAATGATCCACGGATTTTCACACAGACATCATTCAGAAAGAACACTGAGCCAAAACAGGGGGTATTAGGATGGATCACCAAAGCGGCAACTTTTTAAAAGAATCTTACACGGGCTAGAGAAGTGGTGAGTGCCGTAGGGGCTTGGAAAGGGATGTTAACATAAAATTTTAAATCTGAGGAATTGGGAAACTGGGAGCTAATGGCAGTCAGAGATATTTATTTGTTCATGGAATGTGGGTGTTGCTGGCTGGGCCAGTATTTGTGCCTATTCCTGAGGACAGTTGAGAGTCAGCCACATTACTGTGAGTTTGGAGTCTCATGTAGGCCAGACCAGGTAAAGACAACAGGTTTCCTTCCCTCAAGGTCATTACTGAATCAGGTATGTTTTTATGACAATCTACAATACTTCTATGGTTATCAGTAGATTCTTAATTCCAGATTTCTTTATATTGAATCCAAATTTCACATCTGCCCTGGTAAGATTCAAACCCAGGTCAATAGTCCGGGTCTTCTGCGTTAGATGTCCAATGATAATGTCACTTTGCCACCATCTCTCCTGATGTGAGGGCTGAAGGGTTAGTGAGACAGGAAGTAGGCAACAGAAGGTGAAAGATAGGATGTTGCTGAACCAATTTTGGAACCTCAAAGTAACAAAAGCAGGGACAAGGATTTCAGTGTCTGATGAACAGAGATAAGGACAGTGACAGATGATATTCCAGAGGTAGTTGCTGGCAGTCTCTGCGTTAGAGAAGATGTGAGATTTCAAGCTTAGCTTGGTGTTAAGTGGAATACTGAGGAGTCAGGTTACACCTCAAACAGCAGTCTAGCGGGAGGGGCACATTTGGTGAAAGGTTCAATGGTAAGTTCAGAAATACTTCATTAACTCTTCTCAAAGTTAAGTATGCTTCACCTAAAACTGGATGTCATACAAAAGGCTTAGAGGGATGGTGGGGAGGTGGAGATGTTTAACATTGTTATCTTCTCTTATGATCTGAAAGAGGTCTGTAAAATAATGAGTCATAGATCACCTAGATAGTCAACATCTTTTCCCAAAGGTAGGGGAGTCTAAGACTAGAGGGAATTGGTTTAAGGTGAGAGGAGAGAGATACAAAAGGGTCCAGAGGGACAATTGTTTCACACAGAGAGTGGTGTCTGGAATGGGCTGCCAATAGCAGTAGTAGAGGCAACTACAATTTTGTCTTTTAAACAAGCATTTAGATAATTATATGGATAAGATGGGTATAGTGGGATATGGGCCAAATGTGGGCAATTGGGACTAGCTTAGTGGTTAAAAAAAAGATGGCATGGACAAATTGGGCCAAAGGCATTTTCCATGCTATATCCTCAATGACCCCATTGTTAGATTACCAGTATCTACATCTCAGTGTTTTGCACACTTGTGATGCTAATGTAATAATCTTCATCTGATAGCTGTGGTCAGACTGGAAAGGACCAATAAATGAATGAAACATTTCACGATCTGGTCATTTTACACTGTTAACAGACAGCTACTTGAACCTTTTGTATTCCACAAGGTTCAAGATTCTTTTTACTTCTTCCTCATCTTCCACAAGTGCTGACATGTGCCGAGAATTCCCTTGAGGTTTCTCCTGATTGGCCAACATAACGTAGGCAGAAAGGAAACTGAAAGGTCTGAAGGTAGATAAATTACCTGGACCCAGGGTTCTAAAACGGATAGCTGAGGAAATTGTGGAGGCATTGATGCTGATCTGTCAGGAATCACTGGAGAGGCAGGGAGGGTACCAGAGGGTTGGAAAGTAGCTAATGTAACATTGCTGTTTAAGTAGGAAGGGAGGCAGGAGTTAGGAAATTATAGACCAGTTAGCCTGACTTTGGTCATTGGCAAGATTTTAGAGTCTATTATTAAAGATGAGATTGCAGAGTAGTTGAAAATGCTTGATAAAGTAGGACTGAGTCAGCATGGCTTTGTCAAGGGGAGATCATGTCTGACAAATCTGTTCTTTGAGGAGGTAACAAGGATGTTAGATAAAGTAGAACGAGTGGATGTGATTTATTTAGATTTCCAGAAGGCCTTTGACAAGGTACCACATAGGAGACTGTTAAATAAGTTAAGTGTCCATGGTGTTAAGGGTAAGATCTTGGCATGGATAGAGGATTGGCTGACTGGCAGAAGGCAGACAGTGGGGATAAAAGGGTCTTTTTCAGAATGGCAGCTAGTGACTAGTGGTGTGCCTCAGGGATCAGTGCTGGGACCACAACTTCTCAACATGCATTAACGATTTGGAGGGAGGAACTGAAGACACTGTTGCTAAGTTTACACCTGATACAAAGATATGTAGAGGGACAGTGGTATTGAGGAAGCAGAGAGGTTACAGAAGGACTTGAACGGGTTAGAAAAGTGAACAAAGAAGTGGTAAATGGAATACAATTAGAAAAGTGAGATCATGCACTTCGGAAGGAGGAATGGAGGCATAGACTATTTTCTAAATGGGAAAATGATTAGGAAATCAGAATCACAAAGGGATTTGGGAATCATTGCTCATGATTCTCTTAAGGTTAACATGCAGGTTCAGTTGGCAGTTAGGTAGGCAAATGCAATGTTAGCATTCATGTTGAGAGGGCTAGAATACAAGAGCAGGGAATACTTTTGCAGCTGTATAAGGTTCTGGCCAGACCCCATTTGGGGTATTGTGAGCAGTTTTGAGTCCCAAAGCTAAGGAAGGATGTGCTGGCCTTCGAAAGGCTCCAGAGGAAGTTCACAAGAATGATCTCTGGAACGAAAAGCTTGTTGTATGAGGAACAGTTGAGGACTCTGGGTCTACACTCATTGGAGTTTAGAAGAATGGGGGGTGGGGGGAGACCTTATTGAAACTTGCAGGATACTGCAAGTCTGAATAGAGTGGAGGTGGAGAGGGTGTTTCCGCTAGTGGGAAAATCTAGAACCAGAGAGCAAAACCTCAGGTTAAAAAGACAATCCTTTAAAACAGAGATGAGGAGGAATATCTTCAGCTAGAGAATGGTGAATATGTGGAACTCTTTGCTGCAGAAGGCTGTGGAGTCCAAGTCATTGAGTGTCTTTAAGACAGAGATAGATAGGTTCTTGATTAATAAAATGATCAGGGATTATGAGGAAAAAGCAGGAGGATGGGGGATGAGAAAAAAGATAGCCCTGATTGAATGGCGGAGCAGACTTGATAGGCCGAGTGGCCTAGTTCTGCTCCTGTGTCTTATGGTCTTATCAGAAACCCACTTTGACCAGGCTTCTACCAAAGTAATGGCTGGAGCCTTGAATCATTCCGGAATTCAAAACAAATTTGCCATTCACTAAGGAACTGAAGAATGCATGATTACGTCAAAACTTGAGCTGTTTTTTTTCTCTCTCACACACCTTCCTCCTGCTTTGCCTCACCTTAACTCAGGCTCTCATCTCCAACAATTATTGCTCTTTCTCAAACGTTCATTTTTTTTCCACCCAGAATTATTGCTATCTTTCAGAAAACCTTTTTGCTCTCTCAGTGTATAAGAATGAAAGGGAGTACTGGATAAGAAAAAGGCCTTAAATCCACTCTCTGCTCACCATGGTAAACAGTGTATCAAAGCCTTCGGCCTGAGCCACTCCCTGAGGGAGGCATGTCATCAAGACTCACCTTCCTGAGAAGGTCAAATACTTTGAGACATTTCCTCCTCAGTGCCCAAAGCAACACAAACATTCCACCGAATAGCCATTTGACATCACAATCTATCACATTCCACTCTTTCTGGCTATATTTCTTGGGTGATATTTGTGTGTTTCAGATAAGTTGCAGAAGGATGAGGGAGGTGAAAAGGAGGAATGCAAAGCAACGTTTTTTGCACCTACGATTCCACAAGAATGGGCAAACATAAACCAAACAACAAAAAGACAACCAGTTTTTTCCGAGGATTATAAATAAAGTGAGGCTAAAGGTCATAAATCTCAAATTACAATGGTGATTATTTGACAGTCCAAAAGGAGATTGACGTATCGATAGGAGCTTCACGCTGTGAGCTTCATTATGTGCTCAAGCTTAAGGGGGGTAAAATACTCAGAGCAACACAGAAACAGGTAACTCCATTTGTTCAGTAAATGGTGAGCAATCTTTTACAAATGCTTTTATTCCCTAATGATGGCTGTATACACATCCTGATTTCCTGAACACATTTGCATTGCCTTACAAAAGACGTGCTAGTTAGGGTGCATTGGCCATGCTAAGTTCTCCCTCAGTGTACCTGAACAGGTGCCGGAGCATGGCGGCAGTGGCAATTTTCACAGTAACTTCATTGCAGTGTTAATGTAAGCCTACTTCAGGAGTGGCCTAGTGCTTCACGTCGTTAGTGTATGCTTAAACTGGACCATCAGATGGGCAACATGACAGCTCAGAGACTATCGCTGTTGCTGTGCAGACACGTGGATTTGGGCCTGTGTCTGCGGGAGTTTGTGCGTTCTCCCCGTGGTTGCGTGGGTTTTCTCCGGGTGCTCCGGTTTCCTCCCACATCCCAAAAATGTGCTCTTAGGCTGATTGGGTAACAAATTGTCCCTATATTGGTCTCTATATGTCATTAAGACGTTAGGATGGCGGCGTGGGCTCGTTGGGCCGAAGGACCTGTTTCCCGTGCTGTGTTGTTCTTTGTTCTTTGTACTTGGGACACTAGTTAGTAAATAAATAAATAAACTTCAAACTTTAACAAAATTCAAGCTACCTGAAGCTCCCAGCTTCTGTGTTAGGCTTGGTCTACATAGCTGGGGGCAGGGGGAGGCGGGGTGGCAGTTGATTAGCGCAGTCGGCCAGTCCATGATACAGTGCAATGCCAACAGTGTGGGTTCAATTCCTATACCAGCTGAACTTATTCATGAAGACACTGCCTGCTCAACTTTGGACTTGCCTGAGTGCAGTGATCCTCAAGTTAAATGTTGATTTGATTTATTATTGTCACATGTATTGGTATATTATGAAAAGTATTATTGCTTGCATGCTGTACAGACAAAGCATACCATTCATAGAAAAGGAAAGGAGAGAGTGTAGAGTGTTACAGTCATTGCTAGAGTGGAGAGAAAGATCAATTTCGTGCAAGGTAGGTCCATTCAAAAGTCTGATAGCAGCAGGGAAGAAACTGTTTTTGAGTTCGTTTGCATGTGATCTCAGGCTTTTATATCTTTTTCCCGACAGAAGAAGGTGGAAGAGAGTATGTTTGGGGCATGTGAGGTCCTTGATTATGCTGGCTCCTTCTCCAAGGCAGCGGGATGTGTAGACAGCACCATCATCACCAACCTCTGGTCATCTGGGCCTATCATGACTTTTAGACACAGCTAACCTTGGCAGGAACTGAGCTGCTCTACGTGAGTTTGGGGGAAATCGCAGATAAAGAAAAAATATAGTTAAAGGTATATTCCAATCTGCTTCCATAATATTGCTGACTAGCTGACTCAGTGTAAACAGCTGCAAAATTGGAATAACTCCTGTGGATATTAGTGGCATGGGAAACTCTTCGAAACCATCAACTTCTGTTTGACACAATGTTCACACTAATCTGGTTGGATAACTATCAGAATGCCTCAATCCGTGCCCCAATATTTCCTGAGAATTATCCCTGTTCAGCTGGAATGGAATCAACAGAGTTAGGCAGTTAATTGTGGACACTCACTGATCTGTATTTCTCAGCTACCCACTAAGTAATCAAGTTTAAAGTTTATTTAATAGTGTCATAAGTAGGCTTACATTACCACTGCAATGAAGTCACTGTGAAAGTCCCCCAGTCACCACATTCCAGCACCTGCTTGGGTGCACTGAAGGAGAATTTAGCATGGCCAATGCACCCAAGCAACACATTTTTGGACTGTGGGAGGAAATTGGAGCATGCGGGGGAAACCCATGCAGACATGGGGAGAATACGCAGACACTGCACACTCAGTGACCCAAGCCAGGAATTGAACTCTGAGAGGGAGCAATGTTAGCACTGTGCCACCATGTAATGTACTTCAAATCCCCACTCTAATACTTTCCTCTCTGTGCATTTCTCTCTCACATTTCATATTTCTGCTCTTTGTGACTTTATCTTGCTCTCTGCGTTTTCCTCTTTTCTAAAATTCAATATTTACCCTCCCCCACCACCCCCATTGGGTTCTGACGCAGGGAGGGAGAGAGCATGAAACTGCACAGAGGAGATTCCTTCTGTGTTGCTGTCCACCCCCACATGGTAGTGATTTTACACAGGGGTGGGCAGGACTTCAGACAGAAAGCCTGCCCTTGCCCCAGTTAAGGCCTTTAAGTGGTCATTTAAAGGCCTTTTATGACCCAGGGGTTGGATAACAGCTCAGGTGGAGGTGAACACATTAATAAACATAATTCTCCAACAGCTCATGCCAGTGGAATTCTCTGGTCCCATCAGTGGCACACCCCCTGCTCAGGGACCAGAAATCACCAGCAAGTGACGTCCTGTCTCCTGCTACAAGAAAAAGTATTGAGAAGAGACCAAAGAGTCTTGGCAAATATTTCGCTCCCACTTTATCACAGACTCCTCTTCTTTTTCCACACTCTCCAACATAAAACCTTCTGCATTTCTAACTTTCTCCAGTTTGGATGACATGAAATGTTAACATTGTCTCTCTCTTTCTCTCTCTCTTCACAGATGCTGCCTGACATGCTGAGAAATTCCAGCATTTTGTTTGTTAGAATCAGACAGCTATTGTATGTTCTTTTCTGTCTATTGTCTTTAACTATCCGTTCACCCCTACCTGTTTCTGTCTCAACCTGTGCCTGGTCACGGCTACATGTTTCTACCTGCCTCTACTTCTTACTGAACCCACTGCCTGTCTTAACCTGTTTCTCTGCTAATCCAGCTATCCATTTGTCATCGGTTGAGAGTATGTGGGGTTTTACACAACAACATTGCTTGCCCTCCAGCTAAACAGATCATTGTGCCACAATCAATACATCTGCAGCATGCAAGGTAAACTAACATGAGATATGCCTCCCTACCTGGAGAGATTACAGTCAAAATATATTCTGCATTGAACCAGAGATGCAATATAGATCAGTCGCATAATGCAGTAAGAAATATACATTTATAAAACATCTAATCTGAGGTGGTAAATTCACATCAAGACTCAACACCCAGACTGTCTTGTGTCACGGTTGATAGAAACGAACCTGGCTGGCTAATTTGTTACTTTTCAACAAGGAGTGGATATTATTTTGAAAGTTTCCATTCACTGATGTAATCACAGCTATAATATTCAGAATTTATGCATGATTAAGTGCATCCATCATGGCCACACCTCAGAATGTGATGATACATTTGGATGTATCATTCTGAATCTGGGCACCATAAGTACTTACTCCCAGCTTAAAGGGGAGTTTTGATTTGATTTAATGATGGTACCAGTGTGCTGAATGGTAGGTGTAGAATGACAGAATCTCATTGCCAGCTGTATTCCTCAGTCAGCAGTTACATTGCTATCTGGTGCCAGGGCCATGCAAAAACTTGGTGGCAGCTCCATAGTTGGCCTTGAGGCTCTCGGGTTAGGGAGTGGGAGAGATTCCAATGGACTCTTACTGTAGGGTAGACATGTGGGAACATTGGGGTGAAGTCAAGTTGTGTTGGAGCCAATGACATGGGGCAGCACGATGGCACAGTGGTTAGCACTGCTGCTTCACTGCACCAGGGAGCCAGGTTCGATTCTGGCCTTGGGTGACTGTGTGGCGTCTGTATGTTCTTTCTGGGTTTCCTCGGGGTGCTCCAGTTTCCTCCCACAATCCAAAGATATGCAGGTTAGGTTGATTGGCCATGATAAATTGCCCCATAATGTCAAGGGGATTAAGAGGATAAATATGTGAGGTTGTGAGGATGGGACCTGGGTCAATAGGCCAATGGGCTCTTTCTGTACTGAAGATTCTATGATTCTATATGGCCCTAGTTCAGTAACCTGTCCAGACTCCTTGTGTAATCTTCCAGCCTGAGTTTAGCACCTTAGAATGACACAGGAACATGCAAGTGGAGATTTCTACCTTAATCACTGGACGTATAATAAGTGATTACAATTTAAGATATTATCCATAATAGAATGCTTTGGACATGTTGATGGATGTGATAAGATGCAACATAAATACAAATCCATTCTTTTTAATCCACTAACCTAGAACGGAAATTGTGCAAAAGCGACATTTGAGGAGGACAGGATTAGCTACAACTTTAACGTACTCCACAGTCTGATAGATTGAGATTTTCTAGACTGAACACAGCATGCAACAAGACGTGAACAACTTAATTTGGGCTGATAAGTGGCAAATAATATTTGTGCTACACAATGATACCCCCAACAAGAGATTGGGGCCATCTATCTTTGATACATATTGTCATCGCTGAATTTCCCCTTAACATCAATGTTCTGGGATTACCATTGAATTCCCAGGAATTAAGAAAATTAAGGAGAAATTGAATGATGAGAAATGGAGTCAGGTCGATGGAGGGGTGGTGGGGGGGGGAGGTCAGCACAGGATGGGTTGGGTTGGCAAAGAAGTGTTGGGTTAGTAAGTGGGGGGGGTTCAGGTTAGCGAGAGGATGTTCAGGTTAGCAAGGGAGTGCCTGGTTAGCCGAGGGTGTTCGGTTAGTGAGGGGGGTCAGGTAATCAAGTGGTTGTCTTTTATGAGGGAGGATTGGGTTACTGAGGGAATCGAGGGGGTCGGGATAGTGAGGGGGTGTCAGGTTAGCAAAAGGGGTGTCAGGTTAGCAAGTGGGGAGGGGGGTCACGTTAGCAAGGGGATATTGGGTTAGCAAGGGAGTGTCAGGTTTGTGACAAAGGGTCAGATTATCGAGGGGGTTGAGGGAGGGAATCAGGATTGTGAGGGACTGTTAGGTTAGCGAGGGTGTTGGATTAGTGAGGAGGGGGTCAGATCAGTTGGGTGGAGTATTGGGACAGCAGTGGGTTTGTGACAGTGGTGGGGCTGAATTGGGTGGGGAGTCAGGTTGGAATTTGGGGGAGGGGTTGTGTTAGTTGGGAGGTGTGGAATGAATCCAGTGTCAGTGGTGAGTCAATTTGGGTTAGTGAGAGTGTGTGTGCTGGGTTAGTGGAGGGCTGGTTTAGTAGTGGGGGTGGGGGGAGGGGGTGGAATTGGTTAGTGAGGGGGCGGATCTAGTGTCAGTAATGGGGAGGGTGCTGGAGGATGGGGGTCGCGTTGGTGAGGGTTGTTGGCTCAGACGATGGGTCAGATACAAACGGGTGTGAGGCAGTGTAGGAAATCCCATGAAGGTGGGTTTGGGAGGAGGGGAGGTTGTTCCCAGCAAGACAGTATCTGGCTAGAAGTTTAGACAGTTACCCTGGAGTTAGAAGTGACTTTTTTCCTTCTAACCCATTCACAGAAACTATCAGGATAAAACTGGCAGAACCATCCAAAGTTTGCCATTTAAGTTGCTCCTGAGAGATGATTCCTAGCCTGGTGATATTGTTCAGGGGAAGTTAGCACTTCGGAACAGTTGCCTGGGATTCCGCAGCATTGGGATAATCCCCCAAACCGTGAGGGAGTTATGGACTAATATTGTGAAGGGTGATGAAGAGAAGGGAGTCAGAACATTCACTCAGGGCGAGATTTATTTTGAATTTCACCTGCCTGCCACCCGGATCATGGCAAAAGGAGAGTGGCTCCCACTCCAGCTCTGAGAGTGACAGTGTTGCTGAAGTCAAGTGTTGACTGAGTGGGAAATCCGTCACCGAGACACACAGCTTGCTCAAGTACCTGTCGCCGTGCATTTAGCAGCAGTATGGACTGCAGGGGACAGGTTCCACTCAACCTGCCGCAGATACAATAACAGCAGCTTCACTGCAATACAAAAAGGTGAAGATTCCATTACTAAATCCTTTCAAAGATTTATTGTGATTGACCCACCCATGCTTTGTCATCAGCTCGTTGCCATGAGAACAACCATACCCAGATACACTTGCAGTGATGAATACAGCTGGAGACAACGTAAGGAGATTGCACCGTGACAGCACCTCGTCACTTCAATGGAATGAGAGGAATTCACCTCTTCATCGTGACACACACTTGGAGAAAGCTTGAGCAATGTTCTGGTCACATTCTGATCCTAGAGCACAAACCCTCTCTCAGCGAGAGAGAGACATCTTAGAGCCCCATCAGGTGCGGGTATTGGCCAGAAATTGGCCCTGCCTCACCGGAATACAAGGGCAAGTGGCATGGTGGCACAGCAGTTAGCGCTGCTGCCTCGCACTGCCGGGGAGCTGGGTTCGATTCTCCCTGCTTGAGTGACTGTCCGTGTGGAGTTGGCACATTCTCCCCGTGTCTGCATGGGTTTTCTCCAGTTTCTTCCAACGTGCTGGTTAGGTGCATTGGCTTTGCTAAGTTCTCCCTCAGTGTACCTGAACAGGCACCAGAGTGTGGTGACTTTCACAGTAACTTCACTGCCTACTCGTAAGACTTAGACAATTGGGTCTTTGCTCGCCGATATGTGTCAATGACATTTTGTGCTGGGGTCACTTGTGAATTGGCAATGTACTGAAATGAGGAACATAGGAACAGGAAGAGGCCATTTAATCCATTGAACCTGTTCAGTTATTGAATAAGTTCATAACACCGTAAAGTTTGCTTTGCCCCAAATCCTTCAATACCCTTTCATAATGTGGCATCGGCTGCTGACTGTGGATGAGATTCTGGAATTTCTACCATTCTCTTGTGTGCAGAAGCACATCCAAATTTTACTGCTGAAAAGTCTGCCTCAAATTTTTTGATGACATCCCCAGGTCCCAGACTCCCCAATCAGCAGAATTTTTTTACATTGCAATATATAAATCAACCTAGTATATAAGGATACCCCATTTTTCCAGCAACAAAATACAGGTTTAGACCTATACCCAGCATGTAATTCAATCTCCCCTGCCAATTTTCAGCCAATAATTGTACGTTTAGGCCTAAATTCACTTGAGGAATTGGCCTCAATTTTATCAGCCCTGATATGCATGTTTAGGGTTATATGTGTCACTCCATGGGGATCAGACAGCTACGGACTGTGTTGCCAAGAGTTTGCACAGGGGTTTACAACACGGCCTCACAGAGCAGAATGTATAAAGTGACACGGTGGCAGAGAGGTTAGCACTGCTGCCTCACAGTACTGGGTTCAATTCCACCTTTGCACGTTCTCCCCTTGTCTGTGTGGGCTTCCTCAAGGTGCTCCGGTTTCCTCCCATGGTATAAAAATATGCAGGTTAGGTTGATTGACCATTAGGTTAATTGTCAGAGGAATTAGCAGGTAAATATGCAGGATTATAGGGATAGAGTCTGGGTGGGGATTATGGTCAATGCAGACTCAATGGGCCAAATGGCCTCCTTCTGCACCACAAGGATGTTATGATTCTATAATTGATGAACAGAAATGGATCCTCCTGCAAAAAGATTGACATTTAAAGCTAGTTCCAAGCTAAAGGCTATAATGTTTGCTAATTCATCAAACAACTGCATCAAGGAAATGTGGTGTTGGTGAAAAACAGGCAGGAAAATGGAAGAAGAGGGAATCTGTCTGGAGGAGGTGCCCAGATTAAGTCCACCACCAAAACAGGGAGTCACCACTGGCCAGACCGTGAGAAATCAAATATTGGAATGAGTCCTCAGAATATTCACTTTGCTATCGGAATGTAATATTGAAATAAGCGACTAAATCCAGCAAAGATTTCAGAGCAACAACTAGTTGGTGTAGCCACTTTGCCTATTGCTGCAGAAGACCAAGATTACCCAGGAACTAAAAGCCACTGTGATCACTTTGCAGTGATTTATCATCAGACAGCAGAACAGGAGCCATACCAAGCTATGATACAATCAGAAAGAATGCTTTCTATGGTCACATTGGCACCATGGATGAAACGTTTGTGAATTTCAATATGCCCAGCAACCAAACCTGGGGGGTGGAGAGGCTTGAAAACAGTATTAGTGCAAACCACAGGACAGGAGAAGGCAGGATTCACCTTGGCGCAAGGCTGCGCGGCCAACGGGATGGCGATGGAGAATACAAACCATTACAGTGTGGAAATGTGCACGCTGCCCTATTTGATGTTCCACGTGATTACAGGGTGCTATTAATACACAAACTGTCATCAGGTCGTTCAAAAAACAGAGGGTGCAACCTTACCTCTGTTCATAGCACGCTACCGCTGCAGCGAGGTCAGAGAATTTGGCAGCCAGCCACATCTCAGCTCACTGTGGCAGGATGGGAAAATCCCACTGATGTGAACAGTGATAAGGTTCCAGCCAGAATATCCAATTCAATGGAAGAAAATGATGATTTCTTGTGGAGGGATAATTATAAAATGGAAAATACCACATCTGATCCAGAGAGGGATCTTTCTGATAATATCACAGTCAAAGTGATTCAGGAGGAATTTAATGAATTGTTTGATTCAAATGCCAAAGTCAATGAGGCAGGCAGTTTCTAAATGTTATGACTGTGGGTGAGACTCTTGTTGTAGAATTATTTCATTGAATAAAATGTCATACATTAACATAATTTGAATTAACACTTTTTTTCACATTTCAAAATGCACCAACACAGGTGATTCCCATGTTCTGCGAATATGTTGACCCTTGTTTTTGGAAGGATTTTTCAAAGATAACCTGATACACCATGATCTACAATAACATTTCTCTATATAAGCCTAGGAGGAAGTGTAGGTGGTTTCTATCCTATCTATTTCTTTAATATCTTGAAAGTGGCAGTAAAAGCACTCATTAACTTCTTAAATTTCAGACAATAAAATCCTGGTTTGTGCAATCTCTCTTTGTAATTTAACTCCTGACAAATCTACACTACACTTTCTTCCACTACGACACTTCTCAGAGCTGCTCACATTGCTGGGATTTAACAAGAGTTTTGAGAAGCTAAAGGCCAACATTTCATTAAATGTTTCAATTATTCCCGATATGACATTTTAATTGTCCATGTTCCTGAACATTATTTTGGGCTTCCACTATTTCCAGATTTACATCTACAATTTACAAATGTTCTATCATTTTTAAGTCCAAAATGGATGACCCATGCAAGGAAAAACCAAAATTGGAGGTTCAAATGCAGGAGGGAAGAATTATAGTTCCATCAGAACATAGAATATAGAACATAGAACATTACAGCGCAGTACAGGCCCTTTGGCCCTCGATGTCGCGCCGACCAATGGAACCAATCTAATGACCCTCTAACCTAGACTATTCCAATGCTATCCACATGCCTGTCTACTGACCATTTGAATGCCCTTAAACTTTGCAAGTCCACAACTGCAGCAGGCAGGGCATCCCACACCCTTACTACCCTCTGAATAAAGAACCCACCGCTGACATCCATCCTATAACTATCACCCTTTAATTTAAAGCTATGTCCCCTCGTGTTATCCATCAGCATCTGAGGAAAAAGACTCTCACTGTCCACCCTATCTAACCCTCTGATCATCTTACATGTCTCAATTAGGTCACCTCTTAGCCTTTTTCTCTCTAATGAGAATAACCTCAAGTCCCTCAGCCTTTCCTCCACCATACCAGGCAACATCCTGGTAAACCTCCTCTGCACCCTTTCCAAAGCCTTCACATCTTTCTTGTAATGTGGCGACCAGAACTGTATGCAATACTCCAAGTGTGGTCGAACCAGAGTTTTGTACAGTTGCAACATGACGTCATGGCTCCGAAATTCAATTCCTCTACCAATAAAAACTAATACACTGTACACCTTCTTAACAATCAGAAGCAAACAGTAACTCACCAACTTTTTAACTGATAGTAATTCTAGTCTTGCTCATAACAATAGAGCACTGTTGCCTCACAGCGCCAGGGACCCAGATTCGATTCTGGTTTGGATCTGTGTGGACGTTCATCCTGTGTCTGCATGGGTTTCCTTTGGGTGCTCTGTTTTCCTCCCATAGTCCATGCAGGTTTGAATTGATTGGCCCTGCTAAATTGCCCTTCGTGTTAGGGGGGATTAACTGGGTAAATATGTGGGATTATGGTGATAGAGCTTGAGTGGGATTGTCATCAGTGCTGGCTTGATGAGCTGAATGGCCTCTTTCTATACTGATGAGACAGTGACAGTGATAAGACAATGATGAGCCAGAGTATAGGAATGAGAGAATCTGATGAACTGGTGCAGCAACAATAATCTCTCCCTCAACGTCAACAAAACAAAGGAGGTTGTCATCAACTTCATGAAGCATAAAAGAGAACATGCTCCTATCTACATCAATGAGACAAAGTAGAAAGAGTTGAGAGCTTCAAGTTTTTAAGTGTTCAGATCACCAACATGTCCTGGTCTCCCCCACACACCATCCTACCCAGGCATTCCCCCCTGTCTTATCCCCATAACCCCACAAATTTACCATAGTTAACTCATCTAACCAACATAGCTTGGGACACTAAGGGACAATTTTAGCCCCATGCGAAAGAATGTGCAAACTCTGTACAGTCACCCAAGGTCAGAATTGAACCCAGATCCATGGAGTGGTGTAGCAGCAGTGCCCACCACTGTGCCGCCCCTCTCTATGAGAAAAAACTCAATGCTAATGTGGCAAGACTTGAAAACAGAATCAGTCAATAAAATTAACATTCAAATGCACCCTGGGTAAGAATTCTATGAGCGATTGGGTTTTTGAGTTCAGTGTAATGCTCTATAATTGGAAAAAAAACTTCTCACTGCTCTTTGGATACGAGAAATGTGCAGGGGAGTTGGAAACAGCCACTTCCAGACAGCCTAAACAAGTACAAGTGACATCTTTTTCTTTATTCTTTCTTAGGCATGTGAGCATTGTTGGCAAGGGCAGCACCCGTTTCCCTTGAAAAGGTGGCATCAAGCTGCTCTCTTGAAATGTTGCTGCCTATATAGTACTGGTACAGAGTGGAGGGAGCTCCAGGAAATTGATTGACCTAGCAACAGTGAAGGAATGGTGATATCATTCCAAGTCAGGATGGTGAGTGACCCAGAAGGAAACCAGCAGAAAGAGGGGTGTCCCCACAGGTCTGCTCTCCTCGACCTTCTAATTGGTAGAGATCATGGTTTTGGAAGATGCTGTTGAAGGACCCTCAGTGAACTTCTGCAGGACATCTTGTAGATGGGATGCACGGTCAAAAATACTTTGTTAGCCCAGGCAATTTCGTTCACAGTTAGGAGGGGTCTTGACATTTTGCTTCAGGTCTCATAAGCTCACAGAATTCTTGGTAAAGGAGCTGATACATTCTTACCCCTAGCTAATCTGCTAGTTTGCTCCGGCTTCAGAAATATCCAGCCCTGCCCTACTGAGTCAAACTCATTGAACTGGTTTGGTGACAATTTGCACCGTGGGTCATTGCTCGCGGTTCTACAAGATTACAGTGTGGTTTCAACACAGGCAGGTATTCATGTAACCTTCTTCTCCTTGGCCTGACATTGAGCCTGGTATGTCACTGAGAGAACTGGTCCAAGTCGGCTGCTCTCGCGAGTTATCAGAAAGCAAACTACAAGCACATGGTATGACATAGAAAACACTTGTGACTCAGAGCAGGTTAATCTGCCTCTTGGAGAAAGCTCCTCTGAGTTTTGGAGCTATGTCTTCACTATCTCTCTCCCGGCATCATCTCCCATTGCCAATCCCGCTTCCAGCGTACACCTCACACAGATTTGTTCCACTTCCATCAGTAATGGCTGACACAGCTGCCTCAAAGCGCAAGGGAAAGGATTCGATTCCCAGCTTGGGTCATTGTCTGTGCAGACTCTGCACGTTCTCCCAGTGTCTGTGTGGGTTTCCTCGCACACTCGGAAGGGCATATTGTTTAGGTGCATTTGCTGTGCTAAATTCTCGCTCAGTGTACCCGACCAGGCATTGGAGTGTAGCAACTAGGGGGGTTTCACAGTCACTTAGTATAAGCCTACCTGTGATACTAATAAATAAACAAACAAAAAGCTAGCATGCAAGTTCAGCGGGTAATAGGGAAAACAAATGGAATGCTGGCCCTTTTTTTTGGAGGGCACGGAGTATATTAAAAATAAGAAAGTCTTGCTAAAACTATTCAAGACACTATTTAAACCACATCTAGAATACAAAACTGTTTCAGTCCCTTTATCTAAGATTGGAGGCAGTCCTGAGTAGGTTCACTGAGTTGATCCCCGGCATGGAAGGGTTTTCTTATGAGAACAGATTGAGTAGGTTGGGCCTGTACTCACTGGAGCTTAGAAGCAACTTTATTGAGACATACTGGATTCTCAAGGAATTTAACAGGGTAGATGCTGAGAGGTTATATTCCCTCATGAGACAGTCTAGAATCACAGGGCATAGTCTCAGAGTAAGGGGGTCACCCATTTAAAGTAGAGATGAGGAGGAATTTTTCCTCTCTGACAGTAGTGAATCTATGGAATCCTTTGCCACAGTGAGTTGTAGAGGCTGGGTCGTTAAGTGCGACGAAGAGTGAGATTTTTAACCAGTAAGAGAATCAAGGATAATTGGAATGGGGGAGGGGGGGTGGAAATTGGAGTTAAGGATTATCACATCAGATCAGTCATGATCTCACAGAATGGTAGAGAAGACTCGATGGGTTGAATGGCCTCGTACTGCTCCTGAGCCTTATGGTCTTACATGTATGAGAAGGATTGTGCTGCAGCATTGGTGGAATGGGGTATCAAGCTAATATAAATGGGTATGGGGGATGCAGAGGAAAGGGAAGGAGTTCAGAGGGAGGAGTTCTGTGGTGCTAACTGATGAGTCCTGGGATTACTTGAGGGAATTCTTCATAGAACGGGATGGTGAGGGAGGAGAGCCAGTGGGAGCAGATACAGTGGGAGGGTGAGAGGCCTGTGACAGGTGTAGGACACTGAGAATCATTGGAAAGGATGCAGCAGTAAAACTGGATTCTGGGGCAGGATTTGAGGAGGGAAGGTCTAATATCAGGGGATGGGCTCCTTAGAAATATAGAGAGACTTGAACATTCATTGGCTCAGAATGGAGGGTGATGGGGTGGGATTGGAGATTGACTGTGGGAGGTCAAAGGTCACACCAGGAGAGCCAATGGACAGTCCATCCATGGCTGCCCTCCAGTGCCTTGGTCTGAGGCCATTTGTTGAGTGCAAGGATCAGTTATTCAGTCACACGAAGGGAATCACATCCAGCACATAAACTTATTAGACTACTCACCCGATAATAATTTCTTTTCTTTATTCATGAGGCATAGTCCTGGCTCTGGTCAGCATTTATTGCCCATTTCTAGTTGCCCTTGACCTTGTTAGACCACTCCAGGGGGCTGTTGACAAATATCCACACTGCTGCGGTTCTGGAGTTACATGTAGGTCAGGCCCAGGTAAGGATGGCAGATTTCCTTCCCTAAAGGACATTAGTGAACCAGATGGGTTTTTCCAACAATCGACAATGGTTTCCTGGTCATCAGTGGGTATCTAAATGGGGAGAGATTTCAGACTACTCCGGTGCAGAAGGATCTAGGTATCCTTGTTCATGAGTCACAGAAAACTAGCATGCAGGTACAGCAGATAATAAAGAGAGCAAACGATATTTGTGGCTAAAGGAATAGAATATAAAGATAAGGAAGTATTGTTGCAACTAAACAAGGCATTGGTGAGGCTACACCTGGAGTATTGTGCACAGTTTTGGTCTCCTTATTTGAGGGAAGATTTAGTGGTATTGCAAGCAGTTCAGAGGAAGTTCACTAGATTGATTCCAGAGATGAGGGTTCTGCATGAAGAGAGATTGAACAGTTTAGGCCTATATTTGGAAGAATGAGGGGAGATCAAATTGAGGTATACAAAATGATAAAAGATATGGCTAAAGTAGATGTGGAGTGGATGTTTTCTCTTCTGGGGCATTCTAGGATGAGAGCTCATAGTCTTAGAATAAGGGGTAGCAAATTTAAAACAGAGTTGAGGAGATACTACTTCTCCCAAAAGGTTGTGAAGCTATGGAATTTGCTATCCCAAATTGCTGGGAAAGTGAGTAAATTTAAGGAGGAGTTAGACATTTTTAATTGGCAATGGGTTGAAGGGTTATGGGGAGAAGGCAGGAAAATGGGGATGAGCAGCATGTCAGCCATGATAGAATGGCAGAGCAGACTCGATAGACTGAATGGCCTAATTCTGCCTCTATATTTTATGAAATCAGTAGATTTTTAATCCCAGATACTCTTTATTGAATTCGAATTCCATCATCTGCTGTGGCAGGATTCGAAAGCAGGTCACCAGAACATTAGTGGGATTTCTGGATTAACAGTCCAGTGATAATATCATTAGGCCATTGCCTCTTCTGGAGCTGCCAGGAGAAGACTCAGTGCCCAATAAGGGGGAGTGAAAAAGTTTATTTATTAGTGGGGTTCCATTATCAATGCAAGAAGAGTTGAAGGGTTTGGGATCAGGAGCGGTAACGCTGGCAACACCTTTTTACCACAAGGCAGGGACTGAACGAAGATCCTAGAATGCTGCTCGGCAAATAGAGCGCCAACTCTATCCAACTCAGAGGATTAGATAGGGTGGACAGTGAGAGCCTTTCTCCTCGGGTGGTGATGGCTAACACGAGGGGACATAACTTTAAATTAAGAGATGGTAGTTATAGGATGGATGTCAGAGGTAGGTTCTTTACTCAGAGGGTAGTAAGAGTGTGGAATACCCTGCCTGCAGCAGTTGAACTTTTAAGGAGTTCAAATGGTCAGTGGAGAGCATATGGATAACATTGGAATAGTTTAGGTTAGAGAGTCATTAGATTGGTTCCACTGGTTGGCGCAACATCGAGGACCGAAGGGCCTGTACCACACTATAATGTTCTAAGTTCTAACTCCCTCTCACCTTGGATCATATTTGGTGCCAGAAGTATTTTTCTCCAAAGTCTCCACCCTGCTCCACTGCTTTTGCAGTTTATTTCAACAACATTCTGGAGGCCTCCGTGTCAGGAGAGCAGATACCCCCTCCGTCTCTCACTCCCCTTCTTCCAGGAAGGTAACAATCCCTCCACATGCACGTTTCCAAAGCTACTTTTAGAGGCCTGAGGGAAGGGAGTCGGTCGATCACCCACAGAGGTGTGACAGAGGAAGAAACTTCCATAATAATCGGGCACATTTACATTACAAATGGCTTGGGAATCTACATAGTAAGAAGTCTCACAACACCGGGTTTAAGTCCAACTAGTTTATTTGATAGTAATCCCCGCTATCAAGTAAACTAGTTGGACTTAAACCTGGTGTTGTGAGAATTCTTATTGTATTTACTCCAGTCCAACGCCAGCATCTCCACATTGGGAATCTACATGGCAGCTGGCCAACTGCATTTATGGGAGTTACAAGCTGAAATGGTGGAGTTTGTCACCTCTATTGTGTAAGAGATACATTGCTGGGTGTGGTTGAATGTTCTGGTGTTTAACCACTTGCTGCCTTTACAACCACCGTGTGATTTCTAACCTAGGTCGTGACTGTGTGATTTATAATTACTGCTCACAAATTATTTGTTTATATGAAATAACACTACAAGATTTCCTTTTGGCAAATTGGTGACTAGTTTTAGGAGGGTGGAGCACAGGGGCGGGGGGGGGGGGCAGGGTGCACAGATTCATAGAATCTACAGTACAGGAGGAGATCATTCAACCCATCAAGTCTGCATCGACCCTATCCACATAACCCCATACACCTACCCTGTCATCCCCCGACACTAGGGTCAATTTAGCATGGCTAATCTACCTAACCCACACATCTTTGGACTGTGAGAGTAAACCAGAGCACCTGGAGAAAGCCCATGCAGACATGGGGACAATGTGCAAACTCCACACAGACAATGACCTGAGGCCAGGATCGAACCCAGGTCCCCAGCGCTGTGAGACAGCAGAGCCAACCACTGTGCCACCCTCACTACTCACACAGGTTACCTCTGCTGATGCCTCCTTTTTCACATTATTTCTTCTCCTCCTTCCACCCAATTTCCCTGAAGGTGTCGACTCTTTCTGGGGTAGCAGAAGGCCATCAGTCACCCTCTGATATTTTGTGCAAACAACATCTTCCCTTGTGTGTGAATCTCAATCCAGGACGTCAAAGACAATTCAACTGTGAAAGGCATCACAGGAAACCCAATTCCATCATCGTGTGATCTCTCTCACACACACACACACACACACACACACTCTGCCTCACGGGCCGGAGTGAGGGAAAGGGGTGCGTGAGATCAGTTTAAAACAATAATGATATTAAATGCCACTATTCTGTTTCCAGACAGCACCTCCACTGTCACCTCCTGGGGTGAAGGAGGACAAGTCAGCTGCTGACAATAAAATAATCAGCTAAAGCACCAAAAGGGAACAGGAGTCACAGAGTCCCAGATAACAAAAGCAACAAAAAGTCCAGGGAACACCAACTTCCGGCCATGGAAGCAACAATGCACCCCAGACCTGGGAAAATAAATCCAAGGATACACACCAGCTCCAGGAAATCAGAAACAGCAATGTCTGAGACAAGGATTATTTGCTATAACAATATCTACTGAGGTTAACACAGGGCTCCACAGGTACAACTCCCTGCCTAGTATCACTTGTACTCCCTGTGGCCACAAATATTTTCACTTGTTTCATATTTCTGAGTGTGCTCTATCTTGAGACGTTCCCATGTTCTCCTGCCTGCCTCTATTCAGCTTAGTATGGCTCCTGCTCTGTCCAAGACCGCAAGAAACCACAAAAGTCCAGTCTATCACACAAACCAGCCTCCCACCTATTGACTCCAAAGATGTGCGGGTTAGGTAGATTGGCTATGCTAAATTGCCCCTTCAGTGTGACTAGCCGAGATAGATTCATGGTGTTATAGGGCTAGGGCCTGAGTAGGATTGTAGTCAGTGCAGACTCAATGGGCTGAATGGCCTCCTTCTGCACAGTAAGATTCTATGATTGCCTACACTTCCCGCTGCCTTGGAAAAGCAGCCACAAAATCCACACCCTGGATATTCTCTCTTTCACCTTTTTCGGTGAGGAAAAACACAAAGGTCTGAGATCACATACCAACCGACTCAAGGACAGCTTCTTCCCTGCTTTCGAATGGACCTGCTTTGTATTAAGTTGAACTTTCTGTACATCTGAGCTATGATTGTAACACTACGCTCTGCACCCTCTTCTTTCTTTCTCTATGCATGGTATACCTTATCTGTATAGTGTGCAAAAACAATACTTTTCACTGTATATAATAAATCAAATCCAATCTTTAGTATACGGTATCTGCCCACCTTCTCTTTCCGTCCACAAGCATGACCTTCAGTTTCAAGCCACTTGCTATTTCAATTCTCCATGCACCCCCACTCTAAGCTTGAGGAGCAGCACCTCATCTTTCAATTAGGTGCTTTTAGAAGCTCCCGGATTCAATACTAAACTATTTCAAATTGTAACCACTGCTCGCACTTTCTTGGACAGTGGATAACAGACTATCAGTAATGCTTCAGGTCAGTGTGCTGGATTGCAGCAGAACCGTCATACTAATGTCCTTTCCCTGCGTCACTTTACCTCATCACAAATAGGAATTTGGCATTTAAACACTCCTAAATGAATTGTTATGGGATGATCTATTCAAAAGGTTCATAATTACAGTATCAAAACGTCAAAGCTGACACCGCCTTCGTTATCCTTAAAGATTTCAACATTCCTCATTTGGCAATGCTCACACACTGCTTCTACTGTAGAATGGCCCATCCTATTTAATCATACACACAAACACCTTGGCTACAAATCCACTTCAAGCATGCACCACTTGCGAAAATGAATAACTTTTAATCACAATAAAGCAGAAATGTGAGGGAAGGTGAAGAGTACAGAGCTGTTTAATGATTAAGATGGGGTTTAGGCTGTACTTAGCTGTTTAATGATTTAAGATTGTGGGGATAGCACTTGACAATTCTTCCCATAAGCCTTGTAATGAACTCTATCCCCAAAAACACAATTAAAAAGCCCACTGAAACTTGCTGTAATATTGTTGAACCTCATGAACGTCTTTCAGCAAAAGAAAATCACATCCTTTTTAGCAGATCACCCTTTGTTTGCTCAATGATTATTGGGAGGGATTCATTTTGAAAGAAGCACTATATAATATATTATGCTGCAGCTAAGATGAGATTGTATTCCTTTAAGGCAATAGGTTCTAAAAATTGTGGATATTCACATTCTAAGGTCAATTATGGTGGCATTATGGTTAGCCTCACCATGTCAGGAACTCAGGTTTGATTCCCAGCTTGGGTCACTGTCTGTGTGGGATCTGCACATTCTCCCTGTGTTGGCGTTCGTTCCTCTGGGTGCTCCGGTTTCCTCCCACAATCCAAAAGACGTTCTGGTTAGGTGCATTGGCTGTGCTAAATTCTCCCTCAGTGTATCCGAACAGGCGACTAGGGGATTTTCACAGTAACTTCATTGTAGTGTTAATGTGAGCCCACTTTCGACACTAACAAATAAAAGAAATTACAGGTTGAAAAAAACCAAACTAGAAATGACTTTGATTTTTCAGATTTCTTACATCTTTAGAATGTGTGGACTCATTGATACCCATGGTGTAGTGAGTCTATTCAGGTTATTAACAGGGAAGGAGCAGAGTTAATTGCTAAAGAAAAGGACGCAGTGTGAAGCAGATTAGGTTGGCACGAGTTCTCACACTATTGGAAATTAATCCACAAGGAACTGGATCAAGATGGGTCAAAATCAATTTACAGTGTGATAACAAGACATAGATATCAAATTAAAATGCCCTGGTTTTCACATGAAACTACTATCAAAAATAATCTCTGCTATGCTAAACATTCTAATATATGTTATTAAATCTAGGTCCTGTAGTGGAAGATTAAAGATTCCCATAGCACTGTTTAAGGAAAAGCAAGGAAGTTCTCCTGCGTCCTGGGCAACATTCATCCTTCAACCACCATCACTAAATAACTGATTGTCAGGTGATTATCACATTGCTGTTTGCGAGATCTCGCTGATCCCAATTTCTTCCATTTCTGACATTGGCTATAAATCACCTTAGCATGTCCCAAGAAAGGTGCTATATAAATGCAAGTTGTTTCTTTGCCCATTTGAACGGCAAAGTGATTGCAGTGTTGTAGATGTCAGCAGCTATCAAATACTAATGAATCTGTTTATTAATACTGGTGGTATCGGATTTGAGTTCTTTGATGGACAGGAGCCAGGAGATGCTTGCACCATCTCACGACTGATACAGGGTACATTCTCATGGTTGATCACAAGTCTAGCCTAACTGTTGTCTCCATCTGCATATCTTTACATGTCAAGACAGAGATGACAGCTGCAGGGTTTGGGAGGGTTGGATCTTTCACTCTCTCTAAAACCAGTCCGACACTGTTCTCAATGTTTATCCGTTTTATGTGAAAGCATACCAATTCAAACTAAACTAGACGTAGCGAACCCAGAAAGTTCAATACACACTGCAGTAATTGCAGTTTTTATTAAGAACAGGAATCAAAGGGGGTCAGGTATCCACCTAAAGGCAGATCTGACAAATCTACACTAAGATAAAGGAACAAGGTGACATCAGTGGCTGTTGATCCCAAGTGCTGATTCTTTGGAGTCTACATAACAGCAGAGTCCCACCCAGCTAAAGTGAGAGGTTTCCTAATCTGAATTACCCTCCTGAAATAATAACTTGTATTTTTATAACATGTTTAACTAGGAAAATGTCCAAAGGCACTTCATAATAACACAAGAATTGTGGGACAATGCCTGACTGGAACAAGGAATGCTCCATATGCTCCACAAAAAAAACCAGGTATCAACTGGGATTCATGCGGGTGCCTTACGCAGATCCTTCCTGCCACTTGTGATTTCACCTTTATCTCATGCCCATCCTTGATCTGCTGTCATGTTCCAATGAAGCCCAGCGTAGTCCTCAGGAACAATACCCCATCTTCCAATTATACACCTTTACAGACTTGTGGACTCAACGTTCAGTTCAGCAACTTCAGAGTGTGAAATCTCTCATTAACCTTGAGCCCCTTTTTCAATCCGAAATTTTAAACCTAACCCTCTACAGGCTGTCACTTGTTCTTTGATTGTTCTTTTACAGAGCACTGACCCTTATTCTGCTATCTTATCTTTATGCCACTATTAGCACCTTCTTTAGTCTTCAGCACGACTATTCGCACTCCTTCTGTCTTGTTCCCATGACACTTTTGTCAAATCTCTCCTGACCTGTTTTGCTTCACACCCTCAAACAGTGTAAAATCCATCACATTTCTCCCTCTTTAATTCAGAAGAGTCAGACAGATGCAAAACATTAACTCTGTTTCTCTCTCCACAGATACTGCCAGGCTTGCTGAGGTTATCCAAACACGTTGTTTCTTTTTAAAACACCTTCTCAACCGTCTTCAAAGATTTATTTTTATAGATCTCAATCTCTCTAATCGAGCATCTCTTAAAATCGCCTCTACTTATTCTTGCTACCAAAAAGAAAAATCACACTTCATATTTAGCTGTGATAACATTCACCAATCTACCCATTTCACCAGTCTGCCTCCATCCTTCAGAAACATTATTCACTCCCTCATCGTTCACCACTTTCTGGAGTTTTATATCATCTGGAAACTTTGAAATGATGTTCCTGTATACCGAAATCTAAGTTATTAATACACTTCCAAAACAACAGTGTTTCTAACACCGATCCCTGGGGAACACCAATACAGTAAAGTTTTACAACACAATTTTAAATCCAACCAATTTATTTGATAGTAAATCCACGAGCTTTCGACGCTATACGCCTTTGTCAGGCAAATGCAGTGTTCTGATCTGCAGAGGCACTCATATCCACACAGACAGTTACAGATTGCTGATTAGAATGCGAATCCTTACATCTAACCTGCTATTCAAGTGTTAAAGTGGCTAACAATGTGTGTGAAGGGAATCCTGAGCATTGGTTACAGAATTGTGTATTTCCTCCAGACAGCACAGTAAGTGAGGTTTTTTGCTAACCCAGGCAAGTTACGGGGGTTACAGATAGTGTGTCATGAAGCCAAGATCCCTGTTAAGACCGTCCTCATGTGTGCGGAACTTGGCTATCAGTCTCTGCTCAGCGACTCTGCGCTGTCGTGTGTCACGAAAGCCCCCTTGAAGAATATTTACCCGCAGGTCGGAGGCCGAATGCCCATGACTGCTGAAGTGTTCGCCCACAGGAAGGGAACTGTTTTGCCTGGTGATTGTTGAGCGATGCTCATTCATCTGCTGTCGTAGTGTCTGCATGGTCTCCCCAATGTACCATGCTTCGGGACATCCTTTCTTGCAACGTATTAGGTAGACAACGTTGGCCGAGTTGCAAGAGTATGTACCGTGTACCTGGTGAATGGTATCCTTACGTTTGATAATGTCGTCCATGTCTATGATCTGGCATGTCTTGCAGAGGTTGCTGTGGCAGGGTTGTGTGGTATTGTGGTCACTGTTCTCCTGAAGGTTGGGTAGTTTGCTGCGAACAGTGATCTGTTTAAGGTTGTGCGGTTGTCTGAAAGCAAGAAGTGGGGGGGGTGGGGATGGCCCTAGCGAGATGTTCATCGTCATCAATGACATGTTGAAGACTCCGGAGAAGATGTCGTAGCTTCTCCGCTCCGGGGAAGTACTGGACAACAAAGGGTACTCTGTCCACCTTGTCCTGTGTTCATCTTCTGAGGAGGTCAGTGCGGTTTATCGCTGTGGCGCGTTGGAACTGTCGATACAATACATACATAAACAGCTGCTCATCATGATTCGATTTTCTGCCCCTTCAGATTTTATATTTATGCTGCCTTTGTTTCTTTATCTTGATACATTGTCAAATAGTCTAATGCCCATATGGTCCATGTCGATCTTGTTACTTTCTCAGAGTTTTTGAAGTTCAACAAATATTGTTCATCATACACTTTTACAACACTTTTACAGCACACTCACGCTTCCAAAACGCAGTCAGGAACGCGCACGCACACGCTTCCAAAACGCAGTCAGGACCGCGCACGCTTCCAAAACGCAGTCAGGACCGCGCACGCTCACGCTTCCAAAACGCAGTCAGGACCGCGCACGCTCACGCTTCCAAAACGCAGTCAGGACCGCGCACGGCTTCCAAAAACGCAGTCAGGACCGCGCGCACGCTTCCAAAACGCAGTCAGGACCGTGCACGCGCACGCTTCCAAAACGCAGTCAGGACCGTGCACGCGCACGCTTCCAAAACGCAGTCAGGACCGTGCACGCGCACGCTTCCAAAACGCAGTCAGGACCGCGCACGCGCACGCTTCCAAAACGCAGTCAGGACCGCGCACGCGCACGCTTCCAAAACGCAGTCAGGACCGCGCACGCTTCCAAAACGCAGTCAGGACCGCGCACGCGCACGCTTCCAAAACGCAGTCAGGACCGCGCACGCGCACGCTTCCAAAACGCAGTCAGGACCGCGCACGCGCACGCTTCCAAAACGCAGTCAGGACCGCGCACGCTTCCAAAACGCAGTCAGGACCGCGCACACTTCCAAAACGCAGTCAGGACCGCGCACGCTTCCAAAACGCAGTCAGGACCGCGCACGCTCACACTTCCAAAACACATTCATTGCAGTACACATACAATTTTCCAAAACACAATCCGTACAGAGCATATACACTTTTCCAATACATATTCAATACAGCCCACATAAACTTTTCCAAAACACATTCAGTACAGCGACGTACACTTTTCCAAAACAATCAGTATAGCCCAGATGAAATTTTACAAAACATGTTCTGCACAGCGCACAGATACTGTTCCAAAACACACACATTTCCAAAACACATTCAGTACAGCACAACATACACTTTTCCAAAACACAGTCTGCACAGCACACATACACAAATATAACATCTGAGATGATGCAGCCAGTATGTGGAAACTAAAATGCACTGAAGTAAAAACTCCCATTTTGGAAATATATACTTTAAGGTAATTAAACTGCTGCAATTATCATATTTCTAAAATGCACATTTTGATTTGCTTCAACTTTGGATAAACACATTAAGGCCAGCATTTAACTTGTTGCAGGTTGCACATCATCTTTTATTAAGCTGTGAACCAATCTCCATATTCCGTGTGCCATCTAGGGGCCATTTTAGCATTAACTAATCTCACGAGACACATTGACTGGAGTTGATTGTGAAATACTGTATTTTTCTTCCAATTTCTACCCAACTTTTCTGAATAATCTGTGTGCATGCTGATGAAGTCAGGACGAAGTAAGCTAAGAGATGGACTGTGAAAATACCTATCTGAAGGGCAGCTCAGCCAGCAGAGAGTTTGAGGATAGTTAGTACCTCAACAGGGAAGAGATAGGCTTGCTCAGATAAGATAAAATACTTTTTTTCTCTCTATCATTGTTCCAAGTACAGATGGAATGCAGGTAAAACATTAAGAAAAACAAAGCAGGCTAAAATGTGAGAAAGGGCAAATGAAAATACAATTATTTACGGCTAACTTCTGTAAAGGAAAAAGCCAAAAGGGCAGATTGATCAAAGAGGTTCTTTCACTTGAGGAAATGTACAGAATCTGTACAGTGTAAAAGGGGGCCATTCAGCCCATCAAGTTTGCATCGACCACAAGGCCACCCAGGCCCTATTCCCGTAACTCCTCATATTTACCGTGCAAATCCCTCTGACACTCGAGATAATTTTACATGGACAATCAACCTAACTCACACATCTTTGGATTGTGGGAGGAAACCAGAACACCTGGACAATGCATTGGGAATTGAACCCAGGTCCCTGAAGCTGTGAGGCAGCAGTGCTAAGCACTGTGCTACCTTGCCACCCCATTATATGTATAAATCCTGCAGATCTATTCTGTCTAACTATCTATTTTACATACAATTTGTGGCCACTTGTTGCTCAGGCCTCGTCAACTCTTTTTCTACATCTTACTTAATCTAGTTTAGACAGTGATTTTTCCTATATATGAAAAGCCTTAATCTAGTCCTGTACTCACTTCTAATTTACATAGTGAAATTTCCCTTCTGATTTTAATATCAACTGTGAGATCCAGTTACAGACCAAGAATTCCAGGTGATCATCTTGTCTTGAATGAGAGTTCAAGGCCGGTGAAGGCACTCCTCTGGTTTGTCGTACAGACCTTTCAGATTGTTGCAGTGCAGAGAATTTAACCATCTTGATAAACCTGTAAACCAACATTCTACATCACTTGCTGATAGCATGTAGCCAATTAGGCAGTGTAAAATGCTGCAAATTACTAATGGTTGCAAATGATCAGCAAAATCTCAGAAACTACCACACCTGTACTCATTTTACCGTGCCCACAAGGGTTGTGGAAAGGGGGGTATTGGGTAGCAGGCAGGCATGGGCAGGAGTCAGCCAATAATCAACAGCTATTTGCTGATCCTTGCTGGAAAGTGTAACCTATATGCACATTAAGTGTAATATGGATCAGGTTTGGTTTTGATGTAGCCGGCATTGAGATGGTATTGTATATCACCACAGAACCATCTTTTAATCTGGGCCAGTGTCCGGCACATATTGAAACACAGCTGGAAATGACTATATCCTGAAGGCGGCTTCTGTTTCAATTTTATTTGTATTGGCATCACAGACTTATAAGGCTGGGTTTCGAAGGGTTCCAGCAAGGGGGCAGTGACTATTTCCTTTGGTAGCTTGTTTCATGGTAGGATTGCCCTTATTGATATACTGCCTTGGACACAAATGATCTTTGTAGTTTATGTACAGTTACCTTGTATTTTGGCATTGACAGAGGCATCAGTTACTTGTTTCCCTCAATTCTCACCAGGCCACGTGTTACAGAGCATGGGCAGTCTGTCTTTGTCACTCCTTTGTTATATCCAATGTATTTCAGTGATTCCAGTTTACCGTACACAGTTATATATTAATCATACCCCATTTACCCCCTTCAGATCTCCAAGTTCATAAATTCAGGCAGTCTAGATGTCTTATAATCATTCCTATTTCATTTGCACTACATTGAGAGGGGGGGGGGGGGGGGGGGGGGGGGGGGGGGTGTGATAGGCTCTGTCGTAAGCTGGTGGTTTGGAAAATAGATTTCTTTTTATTCACCTTTTCTGATGAGGGCGGCAAGGTAGCACAGTGGTTAGCACTGCTACTTCACAGCTCCAGAGTCCTGGGTTCAATTCCTGGCTTGAATTACCGTCTGTGTGGAGTTTGTACGTTCTCGTGTCTGCATCAGTTTCCTCCGGGTGCTCCGGTTTCCTCCCACAGTCCAAAGATGTGCGGGTTAAGTTGATTGGCCATGCTAAAATTGCCCCTTAATGTCCTGAGATGTGTAGGTTAGAGGGATTAGCGGGTAAACATGTAGGGATTCAGGAACAGGATCTGGGTGGGATTGTGGTCAGTGCAGACTCGACGTGCCAAATGGCCTCTTTCTGCACTGTAGGGATTCTGTTCTGTTTTGTTGCTTGCTATTGAGTTGCTCTTTGAAAGCTCAGCAGATGTGACAATTGGTGGTTGTTACTCCATCCTGCTTCTTGAGGGGTGGATAAATATTGTACTCATCTCCATGTCATACTTCCTTATGTGGGTGGTCATGATATTCTCTGTGATGAAATACGGCCATGAGGATGTGGTTAGTAAGCTCACCTTGGTGTTTGGCTGTGTGGTGTGCTGCAGCAATGCTACTTGGGTTCCAGCACCATCTGTGGTATTGTTGTGCTGATGGGGAGTTTGCTGCATGGTCACAGTGTTGACCTCAATAACAATCGCTGGAGCCGGAAGTTGTGGCTCTTCTGGTTGTTTGTCGCTCTCTTGTCTTTCCTCCACTGGATGGCATGGTAACCATCTGAGTAGCTGGCTGGTCTGACCAATGAGGGCTTCCCATCACCTGCAAAGAAAATGGACAAACTCGTTCTGCAAAGAGAGAGGACAGTTGAAAGCTGAAGATCCACTGGTGACACTGTTTCCTGTTGGAGCTCTCAGGAACTTGCAGTTTTGTATGATTCATGACAACGATTTTCTTAACCTCTTTTGCTGGTTTGAAGAGATTCAGGGTTACATTTCTGCTCAAGAGAAAAAAATTGCTGATTGATAGTGTACAGCAACTTGAAGTTTTGTTTGCTGCCTTTCCTTAGTGGTTCCAGAATCAGGCCCATGACCAGATCATGAATTCCACAATTGAGTGGTGGCCTCTGTATTTAAAGTTTGCAAAATAACCATTAACAGAAGTGTCCACATTACAATATAAAAATCCTGGATCTGGGGACCTCATCCAAGAAGCGTGTTTGTATCTCTTCTTCTTGTGCAGTCTAGACCTCATGAATTATCCTTGGGTCTTCTATGAATTTAGATGTTTTGACCTTGTAGTTCGCTGGAGTCCAATCCTTTTATATTGAAAGCACTGGGTTAAAATTACAAGACATTGATCTCACCTTTGGGCGTACTTTACTCCACAGTGCTTGTATGATTACCCTAACCAATCAGTAAGGCAATGCGTATTTTGGCTTGGAATGTCCTTGTTTCTGTCTTGCATAACTAACTGGACTATGGGGTTTCCTATGTATCACGATGTACTTTCCCCTCTTGAAGTGGACCTGTGCTGCAAAAGGAGGTCAAACTGCCCAATAACCTGGATAGTTTTCTCGAGAGTTCAATCTACCTGCTCTTGCAGTATATCTCAGCTAGGGGATCCGCAATTTCCCCTCTAGCCTCCCACAATGTCCTGTGATACACTTCATCAGGTCCCAGGGGTTTTTCTACCTTGATGTGTTTTAAGACTTCCAGTACCACCTCCTCTCTAATATGTACACTGCTCAAGACATCACTATTTATTTCCCCAAGTTCCGTAACATCCAGGCTTTTCTCAACTGTAAATACCGATGAGAAATATTCATTTACGATCTCACCCATCTCTTGTGGATCCGCAGATAGATGACCTTGTTGATCTTTACGAGGCCCTACTTTATTCCTTGTTACTCTTTTGCCCTTTATGTATTTGTAGAGACTCTTTGGATTCTCCTTTGCCTCATCTACCAAAATAACCTCTGTAGGTTTCCTCCGGGTACTCCGGTTTCTTCCCACAGTCTGAAAGAGGTGCTGGTTAGGTGCATTGATCATGCTAAATTCTCTCTCAATGTGTGCTGCACTGGCGTGGAGTGCGATGATTAGGGGATTTTCACAGTAACTTCATTGCAGTGTTAACGTAAGCCTACTTGCAACATTAATAAATAACTTCTTAAAAAATTAATGATACCAACAATCCACTTAAAACCTGATTATGAGAATCAGATGGGATTCCTGTGGGGACTCACTAATTCTCTTTGCTTTAAGAAAATTTATAAAATACTTGAGCACTCAGATGTCATCCCCAAATCTCAAAAAACACGCACTTGTTGCACTTTACATTGCAACTGCATCCCAATTTGATGGACTTCCAACACCACCCTAGAGCTATATCAGGTGAACAAATACTTCGTACAAAAGCTGTACACGTTTTAACCGAATGTATAAATTTAAAGAGCTGCAGCAATTTCTCTTTCCCAGTCTCTTTCTTTCACAGAATCATAGAAATTCTACAGAGCAGAAGGAGGCCATTTGTCCATCAAGTCTGCACTGACTCTTTGACAGACTATCTTATCTAAACCTACCACAGTTATCATGATTATGAGAATCAGATGGGATTCCTGTGGGGACTCACTAATTCTCTTTCACTTTGCTTTAAGAAAATTTATAAAATACTTGAGCGCTCAGATGTCATCCCTAAATCTCAAAAAACACGCACTGACTCTCAAAGAGCATCTTACCAGGATCTCCCTGTAACCCCACTAACTCCCCCTAACCTACACATCTTTGATTGTGGGAGGAAACCGGAGTACCCGGAGGAAAAGGAGGCAATGATCCAGTGACAATGCCACTGGAGCAATCACCCAGAGACCCAGGGTAATGCTTTGAGGATCAGGGTTTGAAACTCATCACTGCAGATAGTGAAATTTGAATTCAATAAAAATCTGGAATTAAAAGCCTAATGATGACCATGAAATTATTATTGTCGTAAAAACTCACCTGGTTCACTAATGTCCCTTAGGGAAGGAAATCTGTTGTTCTTACCTAGTCTGGCCTACAGGTGACTCCAGACCCACAGCAATAAATGCTAGCCCAGTCAGCGATGCCCACATCCCATAAACAAATTTAAAAAAAATTCAAATTCCACACAGTCACTTAAGGCCAGAATTGAACTTGAGTTCCTGGCACAGTGAGGCAGCAGTGCTAACCCCTGTGCCACCACCGATCATTATGCCCTCTAATGCGAGGCAGACGAGTGAAGCTGAACCTGAACCTGAACCCAATAGAATGGAGAACATGCATAACTAAAATAATTTGCAACAACTTTTAGAACACAATCTGGTCCAACCATTTCGCTAGCGGTAAAACTTTTATTACATGTAAATCACCTTGGTTATTAGGCCTCCCTGAGCACAACAGAAGCCAGTAGAAAAACAATTAATTTACCAATTACAGATAATATCTCCTTGCCTGAGGTACAAAACAGGCTGCAAATAAAGGTACACTTTGTGACAGGATTTCATAGCCTTGTGCTACTAAGACCAGATAGTAGTGCCCATGCTTTAGTTTCATTGCCTCACCCTCCTAACATGAGAAAAATGGTGCACATCATAATGTTCCACTACCTAATCCCATAATTGCACACATGCTATAAAGGTTCCACTGTTCATTGTAGATTCTGTTCTATTCTATTTTTAATGCTTATGACTAAAAGACAAAAAAAAACGAGAAGGATATATACAGGAATTACAGAGTCTACAGTTTCTAATATCACTGCTGTGGCAAATTACAAATGACAGGCAATATGCAAGAAACTATGTAAGTTACGTAGATTCAATTTGCTGAAGTTTTTGCTGGTTGGAACAGTGTAAACATGGATTGGAAGTGCTCCAAAGTGCCTGAAAAGAGGGAGAGATCAAGGAAAAACGGAAGAGATAACAGGCGAGTCCAGCTCAGCTTGATCTGGCTTCAGAGTATCACCAATGCTATGACAACAGACATCAGAGCTTTGTAAGATGCAGCCTGTGCACCTTTGCATTACCATTCACAGCTGTGGAAAGTGATACTACATTAAAAATCAGGAAGGAGAAAACACAGCTAACGCTAAAGAAAGTGCAAGAGGTCAGAGACTTCCCACAGGCAGCAGTGGATTGAAGCGCCCTCCCCAAACAGGGTCCAGTTATCGCCGAAGACAGTCCTCTGTGACGCCCTGAGCAGCCAACTCAGCAATGACATTGTCCAAGTAGTTGGGGTCAGGGAATCCATGTCCCGAGACATTGGACCCCATCTCAGTTTTATGATGAATTTCATTCCAAACCACGGTGTCCGTTTCTCCAGTTGTGTTTGACGTGCCCACAGTAAAAATCAGCCGTCTGTTCCATGCTACTTTGAGAAGTTCCAGAACCTGAAATATATGATTCAACATGGTTTTCATTCACTTCCAGAGATGTACCATGCACAGCTTTACGGCGAGAGCACTGAAAAAAATGGAACTCCACTGATGTCCTGGGATTTATAAAAAACTATTGTGTGGGATGTGGGCATCACTGGCAAGGTCAACATTTGTTGCCCATCCCCAATTTCTCTTGAGCTGAGTGGCTTGTTAGGCCATTTCAGTCTTGATATTTTCACTATGTCTTTGCCCCCAAGTAACTTCCATCCTGTGCGAACAGATCTGAACTGTGAGAACCCAATAGCTATACAATGCATTAGAATGCAGCATCCAGCAAGATGCAAAAGCACATTCATGAAGCAAATTATTAATTATTTTCTTTAATCAACACACTGTGGTGTCTTAATAAGGTTACATTCTTATAATCAATTCAATTCTCACACATCTAAACATAGACTATCTACCCAATATCAGTCAAAGTAGGTGGCAACACAACTATTAATTTTGATTGTAAAAACAATTTAATCTACATTCTACCTTACCTGTTTGCCCTTTTCATTATAAGGCAAGTAGCAATGCCTGGGGAAACCACGGGCAGTGTATGGTTTGCCTGGGTTTGGGTGCTCTGGACCCTGTGAACAAAAAGAGAAGTTGGTTAACTTCAGTAAGTAAAAATGAGCAAAATAATGCTTGCAGTTGCAGTTCCCAGTGGGACATTCCATCATTCTTAATAACATTTTCAGAAATGTTTTAATATAGGAATTAAGAGATAAACGAAAGGTCAGCTCTCCAAATGTCTTCAGACTACACAATATAGGACCCATACAGATCTGCCAGATCCCAAGCTCAGTCTATACCCGTTAGGCCATTTCAGTCTTGATATTTTCACTATGTCATTGTCCAAGCCCAGTCTATGTTGTGTTGCGAGTTTCTCTTGGAGTGGTACCTGAGTGGTTTAAACCATCTGGGGTGCAAGGAGGTAGTCTCAGCTCCTGCCCACAATGCGAATTGGCACAAGTGGGCCCAGAAAGTTTAGACAGCAGCCAAAAATACATTGATAAAGGCAAAATATTGCCTTTATCAATGCATTGATAAGAGAGACCAAAGAGAATTGGTGACCACTTTGCAAAACACCTTCGGTCCATCCACAAGTAGGACGCAGATCTTCCTGTCGCATGCCATTTAAACACGGCACCCTGCTTTCCTGTCCACATGTCTGTCCAGTAAGAGGTCTGACAACACCAATTTTAAATCCAACCAATTTATTTGATAGTAAATCTGCGAGCTTTCGGCGTTTGTGCTTTCATCAGGCGAATGAGGTGTTCTGTCCTCAGCCTTTTACAATATTCAAGCAAACCCCAACACAAACTGGAGGAACAGCACCTCATCTTCTGATTGGCACTTCACAAACCTTTTGGACTGATCATTGAGTTCAGCCATTTCAGACTGTGAACTCTCCCCTCCACCTTCACCCTATTTCCATTTACTTTATTTTATTTCTTCTCCTATCTCATTCATCCATTTTTATCACCCTTCATTCTCACTTTCCATCTTGTCTCCAAACCATTCCTGCCCCATTCCTCCTTCAGGACAATTACCACATTCTTCAGATTATGCCTTAACAATCTGTACCTCTGTTTTTTATAAGTGATCAGAATGTGTGAATGGCTGAACAAAGAATAATACAGCACAAGAGCAGGCCCTTTGGCCCTCCAAGCCTGCACCGATCATGTGTTCCAAACTAGATCATCAGTTTTATCTCTCTATTCCCAGTTTGTTCATGTGGCTATCTAGATAAATGTTAAATGATCCTAGCATATCTGCCTCAACCATCTTGCTTGGTAGTACATTCTCTGTTCTCATTCACCACCCTGTGTAAAATACGTCCCCCGCATATCTGTATTGAACCACCACCAACCCCCGCCCCTTAGCTTGAACTTGTGACCTCTTGCGTTTGTTATTTCCGACCTGGGAAAAAGCTTCCAACCATTCACCCTACCTATGCCCTTCATAATTTTATAAATTTCTATTAGTTCGCCTGTCAATCTCCGTATTTCCAAGGAGAACCTTAGTTTACTCAATCTCACCTCATAGCTAAGACCCTCCATACCAGGCAACATCCTGGTAAACCTTTTCTGCACTCTCTCCAAAGTCTCCACGTTCTTCTGGTAGTGTGGCGAACCGTATTCCAAATGTGGCCTAACCAACTTATTCTATACAACTGCAATATCATATGCCAACTTTTATACTCTATGCCCCATCCAATAAAGGAATCCATATGCCTTCTTCACCACCTTTCCACCTCTGTTGCCACCTTTAATGATCTATGGACTTGCACATCCAGATCCCTCTGCGTATCTATACTCCTGATGGTTCTGCCATTTATTGCATTAGATCCTGCATTAGATCCACCGAAATGCATCACTTTGCCTTTATCTGGATTAAATTCCATCGACTTTTTCCCCACCCAATTTTCCAGCCTATCTATATCCTGCTGTATTCTCTGACAATGTTCATCACCATCCACAACTCCAGCGATCTTTGTGGTGTTTACAAACTTACTAATCAGACCAGCTACATCTTCTTCCAAATAATTTATATATATCACAAACAGCAGAGGTCCCAGTACAGAGCCCTGTGGAACACCACTAGTCACCAACTGAGCTAGTTCTGAATCCATCTAGCTAGTTCACCCTTGATCCCATGTGATTTAACCTTTTGCACCAGCCTACCATGCGGGACCTTATCAAATGCTTTACTTAACAGAAACTTTTAGCATCTTTCTCAGCCTTTTTCATCATTATTTACATTTCCTTTGTTCAATTACAGCCCTTGCCCATCCCCAACACCTATATAAATTTTGTCTGATTCTCTTTGCTCGTAGCTCTGACGAAGGATCATCCAGACTTGAAATGTTTGCTCTATTCGCTCTCCACAGATGCTGCCACACTTGCCAAGATTTTCCAACATTTTCTGTTTTCGTTGCAGAAGTCCACTGATTTCAGACAGGAATTTCCAGTCCAAATCCCACCCCACTATTATCCAGCTACCTGGCTGGAAAAAGACTGATTTCCAGATAAAAGACACTTCAGGGCTCACTTGGGATCACCTCTTTGCTATAGTTTATTTAATTATGTAGTCTAAACGCATATGACTTTTTGACTAAACAGGCCTAAAAATTTAAGATTTCAATAATTTTATGTGAAACATTAGGCAGCAGCATAGTGGCACAGTGGTTCGCACTACTGCCTCACAATATCAAGGAGCCTGGTTCAATTCTGGCCTTGGGTTGACTGTGTGGTGTTTGTACATTCTCCCCATGTCTGCGTAGGTTTCCTCCAGGTGCTCCAGTTTTCTCCAGATGTGCGGGTTACATTGATTGGTCATGATAAATCACCCCTTACTGTCAGGGAAAATACATGGAGTTACAGGGATAGGGTCTTGGTGGAATTGTTTGTGCAGGTTTGATTTAAGAGGCAGGAGAGAGGGAGAACCCTTCAAAATAAACAAACATGGTTCAAAGATATAAAAAAGATTTGACACAGATAGTAGCTTACATAAAGCTGATTCATTTGATCTCACCAAATGGCCTCTTTTTGCACTACAATTAGTGATCGAGAGGGGAAAAAAACACCCAGTGCTAAATATGTTGCATTGTCCACTGTCTCATGAAACAGCTCTAATGTCTTCCCAATGTCAGTATTCCATTCATAATTGGAGTTCAAGCAACACAGCCACTTAAAACACTAAATACATTGCTATGGCCCACTTACACATGATGTGGAGATGCCGACGTTGGACTGAAATAAACACAGTAAAAAATCTCTCAACATCAGGTTAAAATCCAACCAGTTTATTTTATAATAAACCCACAAGCTTCCGGAAATGCTGTTCCTTCATCAGGTGTGTGGAAAGAACTGACAAAGTTCAGTACCTCAGCGGTTTAAGCTAGGCTGGGTGGGAAGAGAGTTTTCTGGTCCTGCCCACAATGAGAATTGATACAGGTGGGCTCAGAAGGTTTAGGAAGCAGCCAAAAGTCCATTGATAAAGGCAAAATATTGCAAATGCTGGAGAGACCAAAGAGACTGGGTGACCACTTTGCAAAACACCCTTTGGTCCAAGCGTAAGTAGGACACACACCTGATGAAGGAACAGCGTTTCTAAAAGCTTGTGGGTTTACTATCAAATAAACTGGTTGGACTTTACCCTGGTGTTGTGAGACTTCTTACTCCATTTACACACGCCCAGAACTTTATCAATGATTCTATCAAAATCTCAACAAATTAGGAAATGGGAGTCATTTCTAACAATGACATCTGCCTTGAGGTTAACAGTTCACTCCTCCCATTGCACCACATGCTACTCAACAGATTTAGGTGGAACGGATTTGGAAAACCTTTTTCCTAGGATGGAGAAAGCTAGCACGAGGGGACACAGCTTTAAATTAAGGGGTGATAGTTATAGGACGGATATCAGAGGTAGGTTCTTTACCCAGAGGGTGGTTAGAGAGTGGAATGCCCTGCCTGTGGCAGTTGTAATTGCGCCAAGTTTGGTGGCGTTTAAGAGGTTAGTTGATAAGTTTATGGAAGAGAAGGGAATAGTTTAGTTTGGAGGGTCATTGCTTTTTTTTTCAGAATTGGTTGGCGCAACATCGAAGGCCGAAGGGCCTGTTCTGCGCTGTGATGTTCTATGTTCTATAACGTATTTCTATTGCAATAGATGTCCTGATGTAAACTTTATTGAATTGGGCCAACGTACTTCACAAATAAAAAAAATGGACCAGCATTCTAGTTTGGACACTGGCATTGAAATCTGACTATAGTGAATTTGTGGTAATGAACAAACTCAAATTCAGCCTCGATCTCCCTTCACTGGGATCTTTTGTTAGTTGTCAACACAAACTGAAGTTAAACTTTCATTATCCAAACTGCAGACAAAATAGCTCAGGCGCTACAATCATAGTTAGCAGATAGGTGCAATGCAAGAATGGATGGACAAGAAATATTAATTATTCATTGATGAGCACTGAGGGATTTAATTTAAATAGGAAACAGATTGTATCTACCTACAGCTTTGAAATTATTACAACAAGACCAGGTCCAGTTAGACATGCAAAACATTGATGACTATTGAAAGAATATTGGCTTCCACAACTTACTTGTTAGCTAATCTGAATCTTCAAGAAGTATAGTTTCTACTAACACAAATAAATCGAGTAGTTACCTGAATACCATGAGGGATATTATACACAATTTGTATACACCCAGAATCGGGATATCCAGGCAGTGACTGTGGTAATAAATAAATATCCATCTTTCCTTTTGGCTGTGTTCCAGTCTTTTCACCATAGATTATTTTACATGAAGGACACTGCAAACTGCCATCCTGAAAAATAAATTCAATTGTTTATTGTACCTCTCTCATCAAGAAATAATTAACTTACACTGGAATAACACATATTTCCCTGCCTAATGAACCAGCCCATGACTGTCTAATATGATCTGCGAACATTATGTTCATATGGCACTCCTATGCAATTCTGAGTGAAGCAGACAAGGAATGCTTCTGAGTTTCTGTCTGAGCTGAGTTAACACCTCTTGGCTGAAGTGGATGGTTTACACTTGATTTTACAGTAGTTCCTTATCACCAGTCACCAATACATGGCCAGTAAGAACAATGAGTGAACGTGGAGGAAAAAAGGCATGAACAAATAATTGGCATCTTAGAAAGAAATAATCAAAAACCTCCCCAAACTGCTTGAGCCAAAGTTTACCATTTACAATATCAAAGAATGTTCAAAGAACATTCTCCCCCTTTAGTGAATGTCACTTTTAAAAAAAAACTTTGCTTCTTTATTGCAGCTGAAGTACATATAAATTGAGAGTTTTTGATACCTTGTTCCCATTTTCATACATGGCCACCATACACAACAAATGAAAGACATGGCCACATCTTGTGAACTTCCCCACTGCATCCGGCGGAATGTTTCTCGTCCTGGACATTCCATCATACCCAGACAAGGCACTCAGCTTCTCCATGCAAATCATACAGTCCTAATATACACAAAATAACAATATTTAGCTTCACATTCAGTAGATTTGAACAGAATATCACGCTGACATCCAGTTCAGAGTGCACCGAGGGGTGGAATGGGAGAATGAGCAGCTACCAGACCAAACACTCTACTTTGAAGCGTGTTCACTAATGCTCAGGAATGTGCGGTCACTGCTATTAAATAGAAAGAGGGATTCAATCTCTACGAGTAAATTGATGACAGCAATTTAACTGAAGCATTCAGGCTGGGTCTCAGACTGATCAGATTTTCATTTTCCTTGTAAATTACAGATATCTATACTGTGTCGTCTTGGCTCAGTTGGCAGCAGTTAATTCTCAGCACATAGGTCTGCGTTCAAATCCTACTCCAGGTTTGAACAACTTAGATTGATGGTTCAGTGTACTTGTTATTGTTGCATCTTGTTTTCCTGTGCCTTGGCCAACTTTCCTCTCAGCCAAACCAAATATCCATATTTGCTTGCAGAACAGTGGCTGCATGTCAAAATGAATCCTCTTAATTTAAAACTGCTTAGGGAAATCTTAGGATGTGATATTAATTCAAGTTCTCTAGTTTACATTTAACTAAAGATAAGAGAACAGTTATGTTTATTTACTCTATTGACACAACTGTTAATCATAATGGCAAGGTCACTAAAACGTTAAGTGAATAAAACAGCACCCCACAAGCAGCTACCCACATCTTCCTAGACTTTCATTCCTTTTTTTAATCCCATTCCAATTTGCTGTTGCATCATGGCTAGGCCGATAGAGAATTCAGTCAATCTCAACAAATGGTGAATGTTAACAAAGTTTCCAGAATTGGTTTAATACAAGAGGATAATAAGTATAAGTTATTACCAAGCTGTGATGAGTACATGCCTTCTAGATTTCCATATATTTCAGGTTCTTTGTGCAAACATATTACATAGTTACTTCATTTCATAATCCACAAGTAATAACACGGCCATCTTAGGCAAGGCTTCAGCAGCTTGTTATATCAATTCCAACAAATATATTGCCTTTTCTCAATCCACGATCTTTCCTGGTGTCCAGGTACCCTTCTGTCTACCTAGGATAACAGACATGTAGCAAACCTGTTCGGGATGGGGTAATACCAAATAATGTATTTTTCCTGATGGCTGAGGACCCTGAAGGGCAGCTCCTACAAGTGTGTATTTTGAGCTGGTTATCGATTGTTGTTATGGGTTATTTTTAGTTTTGGTGCCCGTTGCCAAGCCACAGAAACCACCGATGGCCACTATGGTGCACACGGGCCCACAGGTGATGCCACAGTTTCTCTGTCATCAGCTGACATCACTGGATGTGAAAACTAATGCTTGGGGTCTTAATGTCCCACTTGTAAACATCCTTGAAGCTCCAACTTTGAATATCCTATTGGCCTTCTGACTCCTGTACAGAAAACCTTTGGTTATGTGATCATCCTCCATCCTGCAAATATGCCCAAAGTCACCACTTCTTGATGAGTCGGTGATCTGCCTTTGACAGGTCTGTCATATTCATGATTCCTGACTCGATACAATCCCATTTAACCAGACAGAATGGTAAAATTCTACAAAATCTCAAGGCATACATCTGCAAGTATATCATGATCTGTAGATTTTACACAACACAGTAATAAAACATGTTTATTAGAATAAACGAGCTCACTAGTGGAGAACAATTGTGATTAGAACTGACATTGCAATTGTGTGGTCACATATGTGAAGTAATAAATCCACATTTTGTTCTTGAGTTCTGGAGAGTTGAACATAACATTGTTTTGCTTTGGTCTCATTTCAGGGGTCTCCTCAGTCTTCTTGCATTACTTAGTAACCTGGCTGAATAAATGACTTGTTCCCAGATCTCTGCCAAATGCCCAACTATTATCCTCAAGTAATAATCCCCACCCAGTATATTCCTGGCAGAACGAAACATAGTGGAGTGAATAAAAGTACACTGTGCTTTTAGAAAAATAAAACAACTAAAGTAGACAGTCTTCAAAAACAGGGACATTCTCTCGGTGAGGCTGGTAACAAAATAATGATTTTAGTACTTCTGGAAGAGATGTATTGTCGAAATGCATCAGGTAAAGCCAAAAACTAGAAAAAACAAACTTCTGCTTTGGAAACACTCTGTTTAAGTATCAATACTTAATCATAGAAATCACAGCTTGACAATGACAAAACCTTGACTTCACCTCATCTGGAATCTCTTGTGCTCTCATCATGTACTTTTGTACCACCTCCTCTGGTTCCTTTACCATTTCTGGAATGAGAGGAGAGAGAGAACGGCAAGTTACACAATTGTGATTTTTTTTAGGATTTTAAGAATTTTCATCAATACTGTATATTTTGAAAAACCACAGAAGGCTGTAAAAAGACAATCATCTGACTTCTCTTGTGGTATCAAACACTTCCTTGTCTCAAAATGGATCAGAAGGAACATTCCAGACTGATGTTGCCTTTTCCTGAAACAGATACAGTGACACTAGCTGTCTCAAATTCTCAAGATGTGAAAATCATCACATAAGGTGTATAAATCAACCTGACCTACCAACTCATTTAGAAAAGGACTTTGAACTCGGTCACATGGTGAGACAGCCATGTTTGGTGTCTGCTTTTAACATAGTAAGAAGCCTTTCTGTAGGCAGCATTTGAACCAGCTGCACATCAACTAAACATCCAAGATAAAAAACAACCACATCGTGAAGGTGGCTGAAGGCCTCTTTCTAACCTTTTTCAACTTCAAATTCATCCTGAACTAACTTCCTGAAAAGTCAGCTACTAGTGCCTTTGCAGCTCAAAGTCCAATGATCAAACAAAGAACAAAACAGCATGGGAAACAGGCCCTTTGGCCCAACGAGCCCATGCTGCCATCCTGATGTTCCCACCTCTACCCATGATCCCTGTCTATGCTTATAGATCTATGCATTGAAACCAAATTTGAGACAATTTAGGGAGAATTTGTTCTGCCAATTAGCCTAAGAGCACATCTTTGGGACGTGGGAGAAAACCAGAGCACCTGGAGAAAACCCACACAAGCACGGGGAGAATGTGCAAACTCCCACAGACACAGGCCCAAATCCATGTATCTGCACAGCACAGCGAGTCACTGAGCTGTTGTGTTGCCCATCAAATGGTCCAGATCAAGTGTACACTAACGATGTGAAGCACTAGGATACTTTAAAAAAATCCAAGAGCAGCCCTCTCATGACCCATCGCGTGTATGCCCCTTGTTAGACAACAAGGCGGACCAAAGTACCTGTAGGATAAAAACAAGTACATCAATATCATCGTTTATTTACACACTTTCCGGGGACTCCCAAGGCTCATGATCCCTATTTTAAATCAGTTTTCTATATCCCTCCATTCCCATTCTGTTCATGGGCCATCTAAGTACCTCTTAAATAACTCCACAGTGCCTGCCTCCACCACTTTACTTGGCAGCGCATTTCATACCCCCACCACCCTCTGTGTGAAAAAACTCACTTTAGCATCCAAATTATACCTTACCCCCCTTACCCTAAGCCCGTGACTCCTCGTGCTATTTGAGTCCAGCCTAGGAAAAAGCTTAACCCTGTTTACTCTATTTATACCCGTCATAATCTTGTACACCTCCATTAGATCTCCTCTAAGTCTACGTCTATCTAAGGAAAACAGTCCCAATTTGCCTAATCTCTCCTCATAACTCAGACCTTCCATACCAGGCAGCATCCTGGTAAACCTCCTCTGCACTTTCTCCAGAGTCTCCACGTCCTTCCGGTAGTAAGGCGACCAGAACTGGATGCAGTATTCCAAATGAGGTCTAACCAACGTTTTATACAACTGCAACATTAAAGGCCAGCTCTTGTACTCTACACCCCTTCCTATAAAGGCTAGCATACTATATGCTTTCTTCACAACCTTCTCCACTTGCTCTGCCACCTTCAGAGACTTGTTCACTTGCACCCCCAGGTCCCTCTGTGTTTCTATACTCTTAATAGGTCTACCCTTTATCATATACCTCCCCCCCTACATTCTTTCTCCCGAAATGCATCACCTCGCATTTATCAGGATTGAATTCCATCTGCCATCTATCTGCCCAAGCTACCAGCCTATGTCCTGCTGCATTGCCTGACAATGCTCCTCACTGTCCGCAAGTCCAGCCATCTTTGTATCGCCTGCAAACTTGCTGATCACTCCTCTTACTCCCTCTTCCAAGTTATTTATATATATTACAAATAGAAGAGGTCCCAGTACCAAGCCCTACGGCACGCCACTAGTGACCGACCTCCAGCTAGAAAAACACCCTTCCACTATTACTCTCTGTCCCCTATTACCAAGCCAGTTACTTATCCATCTAGCTACCTGTCCTTGTATCCCATTAGCCTTGACCTTTTCAACTAACCTCCCATGAGGGACTTTGTCAAACATCTTACTGAAATCCATATAGACGACATCAACGGCTCGACCTTCGTCCACCGTTTTCGTCACCTCCTCAAAAAATTCTACCAGATTCATAAGGCACGAGCTCCCTTTAACAAAGCTATGCTGCGTATCCTGAATCAGATCGCAACGCTAAGTGCCTATGTATCCTATCTCTAAGAATCCCCTCCAACAGCTTCCCTACCACTGATGTCAAACTCACCAGCCTATAATTCCAAGGGTTATCCCTACTATCCTTTTTAAACAATGGTACAACATCAGCTATTCTCCAGTCCTCTGGGACCTCACCTGTGTCCAAAGAAGAGGCAAAGATTTGCATCAGAGGCCCAGCAATTTCACCTTGCACCTCCCTAAGCAGCCTGGGATAAATGCCATCAGGCCCTGGAGATTTATCAGTTTTAATGCTACCTCGAAGCTCTAACACTTCCTCCCTCAGTATGGATATTTCCCTCAACTGGTTCACAGCTCCCTCAGAGACAGGAGCGGTCAACAAGCCCCTCTCCTTCGTGAATACTGATGCAAAGTATTCACTCAGGATCTCCCCCATTCCCTCGGGTTCTAAGCACAGTTTTCCTCCTCTGTCCTTAAGAGGTCTGATTTTTCTCTAACCACCCTTTTATTCCTAACATAGGATTAAGGAAAACCCAAAGGCTTTTTACTCCTATCTGCCAAAACCATTTCATGCCCCCTTTTTGCCCTTCAAACTCCCCGTTTGAGCTTCCTCCAACACTGTCTCCGTTCCCAGCTGCTTTGACCTATCATACGCTTCTCTTTTCTTCCTAACCATGTCCTCAATATCCCTAGTAATCCACAGCTGTCTAGTCCTATCTTTCCCATCTTTCCTCTTAGCCAGCACATATCTTTAAAGAGCAAAGAACAAGAACAAAGAACAAAGATTCTTGCAACATTTTCAGTATTCCCTTGAAAGACTCCCACATGCCTAGCACGGACTAACTCTCGAACAACCGTTCCTAATCAGTTTCTATAAGTTCCTGCCTAATCCGACTGTAGTTAGCCTTCCCCCAATTCATCACCCTGCCCCTAGGGCAACAAGCATTCTTTTCCATCTGTATCCTAAAGTAGACAGAATTGTGGTCACTGTTAGCCACATGTTCCCCTACTACAACATCAATCACTTGCCCTGGCTCATTACTCAGAACTAAATCCAATATAGCTCCCTCTCTAGTCAGGCTAGCTACATACTGCTCCAACGATCCTTCCAGTACACATCTTACAAATTCCTCCCTGTACAAACCCCCAGCTCTAGGTACCTTCCAATCCACCCCAGGGAAATTAAAATCTCCCCCTATAACAACTCTGTTCTTTCTGCACCTATCCAAAATGTCTTTACATATGCCTTCTTCAACTACTCGCGGGCTGTTGGGTGGCCTATAATACACCCCTAGCATAGTAATTGCCCCCTTTCTATTCCTCAACTCCACCCACAGCGACTCCACTCCTAACTCCTCTGTATTGTCCTCTCTCTGCACCGCTGTGATGCTCTCCCTAAGTAACAATGCCACTCCCCCACCTCTTCTGGACCCTCCTCTGTCACACTTGAAACACTTATACCAGGAATATTCAGCTGCCACTGCTCCCCTTCCTTTAACCACATCTCCGTCACTGCAACCACATCCAAGTTCCTTGCAAACGTTAAGGCCCTAAGTTCATCCATTTTTCCCATTACGCTCCTCGCATTGAAACAGACACACTCCAGACCTCCAAGCCCACTTGGAATCTCCTTCTTCCTGGTGTATTTCTTCTCATCCAAGCTTACTCTATCTCCCATCCCGCTCTCTACCAAGCTATCGGTCTCACCCCCCCACCCCACCCTCCACATTAGTTTAAACCCTGCCAAAACACTCCAGCTAACCTCCCAGCTAAGATATTCATGCCCTTTCCATTTAAGTGTTCCGCGTCCCTTCTATACAGGTGCCCTTCTTTCACAAAGGCTTCCCAGTTATCCACAAATATGAAACCCTCTGCCCTACACCAGTCCTTCAGCCATGCATTCAGCTGTAGGATCTCATTTCTCCTGGCCCCACTGTTACCTGGCCCTGGTAGCAGCCCTGAGATTGCCACCCTGGAGGTCCTGCTCTTCAGCCTACCCCTCAACTCCCTGAACTGCCTTCGTACCTCCTCCCTGCTCTTCCTTCCTACATCCTTCTCTCCTACATGAATAATCACATCCACCTGGGTCCCCTCACCCTTCAAAATGCCCTCTACCCTGTCAGAGGCATCTTGCACCCCTGCTCCAGGGAGGCAAGCTACCATCCTGGAGTCCCGCCTTTGACCACAGAAGTGCCTATCTATTCCTTTAACCCTCCCATCCCCCACTACTATCTCCCTTCTAGCCCCCTTCCTCCCCTTTGAGGTACTCTGGTCCTCCTGCCTTATCTTTTTGAACCCCCCCGCCCTCGATACTTTGGGGGACTGCCACCGGGGAAGTCTTTGGACTGTCTCCCTTCTCTTTTTTCCCCTTTCTTACAGTAATCCACCTGCAAGGGTCAGGTTCCCCATCCTCAGGCTCCGGGTCCACCACCTTACTATGCCTCCCTTCCATCATTGTCTCGTTCTCCCTGACTAAAAATGCATCTTCCAATCGCCGTTTTAGTTGCTTGACCCAAGCCCTCAGACGCTGCAGCTCCAAACACTTGATGCATATGTGGACCTTTGGGAGACGTCTTGCCTCCAGGAACTCCCACATATGACACCGTATGCAGGTGATGCGTCTTCCCTTAATCCCTGCCATTGTCCTGAACATCTTTGGAGGTGTGAACCAGTAGCACACTCTGCCTAAGCCTGCTCTCGCCGCCCAGCGAGCCAAAGCCCTTATATCTCTTACTCTGCTTCCCTGCTCTCTCCCCTGCCCGCTGTCCACTGCCACTTTCTTTTTATACTCCCCGGTTCCCTTCCCAGCTATCCCCACGTCTAACTACGGCAGCAAAAAGCAATCAAAAAACAGAGAAGAGAAAAAAAAAGCAAATTGAAAAATTCACACTCAGCCATCATGTACAAGACCTTCACTTCAACTGAAACATCAACCCATCCAAGAATCTATGGATCTGCCATGAAAGAGAAGCTGAGACAATCATTCATTGTAATTACACTATTCTTCCCTTGTGTGTAGCTAGCGTTTGTGCGAGTAATAGTGTAGGCAAATCAAGTGAGAGAGATATAGGGTTCTAAGCTTCTGGGGCAAGTATGTCTTACTTTTCTTAAAATTCACAAAATGCTTGCTGCTGGAATTATTTGCATTGACCCAATCACTTTGCGGTAACAAAAATACACTGATCCCAAACAGTTAAAAAAACACACATACTCTGCCCATGACACAATGATTTGACTGCTGAATACCCACTACTGATGGTAGCTCAACATCTATTCCAACCAAATTTCCTTAATTCTATCTGTAATTTAATCTGAATTTTACAAGCAATGAGATGGAAAACATGAGTAAGTTCAAAATCAAAGGTCAAGTGATAGAAAACAAAACACTCCCAACAGCTCCTAGAATGGTTAAAAAGGAAATCTCACTATCACTGCCCATTTTTACAAAACTGGATGAAGAACAAGGTGATGTAAATTCCCTACACTGTGCCATCATGAATTTTTCTAGGGTCAAAAATTATTTTCTCAAAACAGAAGCAAATAATGTCACCAACTGAGAGCTATTATACAACTGTGATATCAATATTTATAACTGAAGTGAGGATCATTTGGCAAAACACCTGATCATTTTAAATTAATTTAGCATTTCGTAGTCAAGGTCACAAGCACTATAATTAAGCAAGCCCACAAATGCCTCTATTTTCTCTACGGAAGACTACGGAAATTTGGCCTGTCCGCTACAGCTCTCACTAACTTTTACAGAAGCACTATAGAAAGCATTCTTTCTAGTAAAAACATAGCTAAGTATAGCTCCGGCTCTGTCCAAGACTGCAAGACAGTACAAAGATTCATGAACAAAGCCAAGTCCACCACTCAAACCAACCTTCCAGCCACTGACACTGTCTACACTTCCCGCTGCCTCAGAAAAGCAGCCAGCGTAATCAAGATCTCACGCACCCTGGAGATACTCTCTTCCACCTTCTTCCATCAGAAAAAAGATACAAAAGTCTGAGGACACATTCCAACTGACTCAAGAACAGCTTCTGTTGCCAGACTTTAGAATGGATCTACCTCGTGTTAAATTGATCTTTCTCTACACCCCAGCTATCACTATAACACTACTTTCTGCACCATGAATAGTATGCTTTGTCTGTATGGCACAGAAGCAATAATACCTCACTGTATACTACGACACATGACAATAATAAATCAAATATTACTCAACAACACCTCCCATTATTATATATGCAAGATTTGATGAAATATCTAAGCAGCAACCACTCTCCAAACTCATTTATTTTCCTGATGGTCTTCCATTTCGATTTTATCCTTTCATTCCTTACAAATGCCTTCCTTCAGTTGAGGGGATAAAATAATCTGTGCTATGGATAATGCAGTAACAGTCTATAGCAATTTGATAAAGAGGATTATGGAGCAGAACTCGTCTGTAACAATTATGCCTCAGGCAGTGTTTTCGTGCCAAGTTCTTTAAACAATCTACTCAGTGTGAAGTTACTTAATTTGAATTATCTGTGAATTTCAAAATGAAATTGTACTAAAATATCTATTGTGCTTTTCATACTGTTGGATAATTTAAACCTTCATCAAAGCAAAATATAACTTCCTGCAGTTAAAAACTAATTGGCAGTTAAGTGACTGTGTCTCCACTAATTCTAAGAGAAAGTAAAAGTTAATAAGGTCTCTTCAGCCAAGGTTCCATTTTGGGATTTCTTGTCCAATAATAAAAAGCCAAACAAGAAAAGAAATTCTGCTGGATCAAGTAATGTGCCAGAATAGTGAAGTAGTAAGCACAGGGGAACAACCAGGAATTACTGATAACAATATGAGATTTTAGATAAAGATTGGGCAGGACAGAAACAAAACAAAAGTAATACCCAAAATCAAAGTAATAAATTGCCAAATAATTGCTTTTTAGGGCGTGAGAATGGAACTACTTAAAGTAAGTTAGGAAAAGGTACTTGCATTGATATGGAACAATAGTAGCAAGAGTCTTCAGGAGACATATATTTCACTAAATAAACAATAAACTAACCAGTAACACTATGAATGAATAAATGAAAAACTGAAACTAAGGAAAAAGATTTACACTTAGTATATAGACAACAAAGAAAAGGGTGACAGACGGAAATACAAAATGAAAGAAGGTTAAAAAATAGTAAAAAGGAACTACAAAATTAAAATAATCAAGGAATATAAAAAAAGCAATACAATTCTACAAACAAATAAATAATCAAGGAAAAAAATCAGATTGGATAAACTCACAGGTAATGGTGGCAGAATGATAAACATAAATTAACTTTGCATTGGTATTTACTAGCAAAGTTAACATGATGTTAGAAAACAAATAAATTAATGAAAGAATATTTAAAGATAGGAGATCATTGATGAACTGATCATACTCAGAGGGGAAAGAAAATCCCTCGTCCAAATGGATTGCATCTGCATATACTATAGAATGCATAAAAATTGATTAGGAGGCATTAGTGCCAGAGAACTTTTAATCCTCTAATGTGATAGCTAATGTGATTCCTATACATCAAAAGGAAGGCCAAACAATTTCAAGAAATCACAGGCCAATTAATGTCAGTACAGGAAAGAGAATAGATACTATGTTATAGAAAAATGCCTAGAAACTGAAAATACAATAAATAACAATCAGCACAGATTTCAAAAAGTGAAGGACATGCTTAGCCGATCTTATTGAAATATTTGAAAAGGAATGATAGAAATTGCAGATGTTTAATTTGATTTCCTTTTTTTTTTATTAACATGCTTCATTACTTTGTGATTTGCATAGTTGTACTCCCAGATCTACATGCTTCTCAATCCATTTTAGACATTTACTTTACAAGGAGCTTCCTAACTTTTCATTGCAAAAATGGGACAAAGGAGCATTTAGCATGGCCAATCCACTTAACGTGCACATCTTGGACTATGTATCTAACTACTAAACTTGAAGCAGCCGTAAATCTGAGCAGTTATAGGGGCAACAGTAAACGGAAGCATAAGGATGACCATATGGGACTGGATTAAATGATACAAAACTGAGAGTCATTTTAGCAAAATTTAATATTAACAAGCAAATAAGTATTAAGTGTCTTATTCAAATTTAAGATGGAGCCCTAAGAGTGTATTACAAGACTAAACCAAATGATGAATTCAGTGACATTAAAACTGCAAGAACAGAATCCAAGCAGTGTAAGAATGTTACCAAAAAGCTACAATGGAGCTGCAGGACTGAATGGCTCTCAATAATCTTACGCCCAACAACCTCCATGGCAAATAAAATGAGATACAAAACCACTAATTATTGCCACTCAGTACTGTGAATTTAATTAAAATTATACACTTTAAATTTGAATTAGGACAGGGAAAATAACTAATTCAGTGAATTGTTTAAGCTGCTCACATTTTATATAGGCCAAGTTAAATATCGAACCACAAATTGGAGTTTCAGTCCTTGGAAAAGGCCATTCTTCATGGAAGACCAGAGAGGATATTTACTACAGACAATCAAAACACAATGTGATCCTGTTCTCATTAAACATCCAATAAATACAGTGCCCAAAGGTCCTAAGTGTCTTATATTTCCCTCCCTAATAGAGAGGAATTGAGGTTTAACTCCCCTTGCTGTCTGGCTAATATTAGATAAATTGCCACAGATCGCGTTTCAATTGCAGGTCTAATGCTTGGTAAGGAATTTAGGATGTGGCATTTAACCAGGTCTTTGGAGAACACATTTTACACTTTTATTTAGTAAAATACCTATCAATGGAATGGATCAGAATATAACAGAGGTAATCATTTATTTCAAAACTGTCATATTCAGCTCCCTCCTGATATGCACAATATCCCAGGCCAGTCAGCTCCCAGGGTGATGCTGGAAAAGACACTTGTGAAGCTGCTGAAATTCTCTTTGAATTTACTCTCCTTCCCCTGAGAGGGGTGGATGGGTAAAGACTCACCGTTTTACCACACTCCACCAGTATTATATCTATAATGAACCTCTTAGGGACAACTATGTCAGATCAAGCTATTAAATAACTATTTACTGCAGCAAATAATTATTGTGCTATTGGTATATTGTGCTGAAGAAAAAACATCACACTTTTCATCCTTTCCACATCTGAAGATTGGCCAATGGCAATCAAATTATAGTTTTCAGAACAGAGATTTGTGTTTACTTGTTTCCATGGTATATTAATTAACTATAATGACAAAATCTGATAAATGTAAACATTTAAGGTTACATATGGAACCTGGAATTATTATGTCCATTCTGGGCATCACACTTCAGCAAAACATTAGAGACAGTGCAGAAAAATTGCACAGGAATTATCCCTGGAATGATATATGGATAGATTGGAGAAACTAGGTCTGTCCTTCTCAGAGAGATTACTAAGAGGTAATTTTTTACAAGTGAGAAAAAAAACTTTTTCACACAAAGTGTATAGGTCTGGAACACACTGCCTGGAACTATGATGGTGACAGGTTCAATCGAGATATTCAAGATGATTACTTGAATAGAAACAACGTGCAAGCGTACAGGCAAAAGGCAGGGGAATTGCACTAACTCATGGCTTGCTTGGAGAGCCAGGGCAGGCATGATAGGCCAAATGGCCTCTTCCTTTGCTGAAACAATTCTGTGATTCTGTGAAGTGGTCAAAATTATGAGGAGTTTGGACAGAATAGGTAAGAAACTGTCCCCATTGATAGAAGGATTGAGGACCAGAGGACATCAACTTATCATAATTTGCAAATGAAGCAATGGCAACACGAGGAAAGTTTTTTTTTGAAAAAGCATAGCAAATGCAGAAGACCTGGAGTGCACTGCCTGAGACTGCAATGGAGGTAGGTTCAACTGTGGGCTTCAAAAGAATCATTGTACAGCCTATGAGGAAGTAGGACAAGTTGCTCTTGCAGAGTGTCATATGGGCACGATAGGCTGAATGGCCTCGTTGTAACTATAACCATGTTATGATTCATTAATATCGGGGAGAATGGAATATGAAGCACTTGGATAAGAAAATGGACAGAGCATTGTATAACTCCACAACATGCGTTATGATGTACTTACTTTAATATATAAAAATCCCAGTAATTGCAAAAATTTGCCATCCATTTACTCAAAGGTGGGAACATAGATCTTTCTGTGAGCAATATGCATGACAAGTTGTACTTTGCCTTCAATTTGAGAATAGGGCCCATTATTGAATATCACCTTATAGGATAAAATCTGGCATGTTTGGTAAGTGAATGATAAACATCACGTTTTAGAGAGAGAATGAAATGGATGCAAGCATTTTGGATCTTTAAACTTAACATTAAATTAATATGCAAAAACCCATTTCACTTACCTGTGTAAAAGAATGCTGGGGCCAAGTTGAAATTTTGGTACCTTAGCTGGAGCCCGGGAGAGCTTGAAAATGGAAAATGCCCGTAATACGTTTGAAGGGGAAAGATAGATTAACGTTTTAAGCACACTCCATCAGGTTCAAAGCCAAAGTATCAAACCTATTTTTTCACTTTCAGATCCTAATCAACCCGTCCATTTTCATCATTTGTGTTTTAAAATTACACCGTGAATACAGAACCACACTCGACACCTGCAATCTGTCCTCCATCTCAAAACCATATCAGCCAATAAAATGTTATTAAAATGCAGCATTGTTTGAAGGATTAGATTGGAGTAAAATATAGGAATAAAGATAAAACAAGTTGCAACCAAATTTGAAATTCTTCCCCACGAAGCAAAAGAAAACAGATTAACACTGCAAGTAGATAGGAAATGTCTTTACTTAACTACCTTTTTTGGACATTTTCCTCGATCTCCTAAATGATTTATCTCGGACAGTGCAGAGTTTTTTATCGCTTTTTCTTGAGTCAGGATTGTGTACGGGTTTAGTTGCGCGGGTGAAGCACACAGGCAGTCCAGCAGCACACATCAGAATTGCGGTCATGCCTACAGGTTCAGTGGTCATCAGCATGCACAGGGGTAATGGTAAAAAAAAACAAAATAAAGCACACAAAAATAAATTAAAAAGGGAACCAGGGAAAATAAAAAAAAAGGAAGGAAGTCAACAGGAATAAATAAAATCCAAATCACCAAGTGACAAAATGAATTCATTAGGCAAAAAAAGAAGTGCAATTAGTTTCAGACATTGTAGGCCTCACCAGTGATTTGAAAGAGTGAACAAAACCCCACAGAATAAGCAATAAGGGCAGCAGGCCTGAGTAAATACCATGGCAACAGCAGCATTTTTGCAAACAGTCAGATCAGGGAACATCTTTGTTCAGATACGTGTTTTACTGTAGCACTGAACGAGCTTTAAAATTAAATAACTACATAGAACTTGCAATAGTGAATGAAAACATCAATGCCTAGCAGTTCTGACACTGGTGCTCAGATTATTGACATCAGCCTTTGGTTAGCAATCTAAGTGGGAAAGAGTGAACTGTACTCTCTTTTTGTAGAATAAATTCTCTTCATCTTTTGTATTAGGTGCAGGTGCTCTCTGCAGGAACTGCTCCATCCCCCCCCTCCTCAGATGCACAATTGGAAATTATATTATATGTCACAATTGTGGAATCAAAGGAGTGCTCTGTACAACTTTTTCCCCAAAGCTCTTGCAGATTTTTCTCAACTGGATGCAAATTTCTTCATGGGAAAGGTTGAAGTTTCTCTAAATGCTAATGTGTGTCAAAGAAGATTTTCTCACTCTTCTGCATTCTTGACTTGCAACTTGTCCTGCAGGAAGCAATCCACGATTGTTGACCAGGATAAGGGGGGGCAAATAAGAATGATAAAACTGCTGCTTAGTCTACTGTTGCTGTGAAGCCATGCATATATGATCCAAAATGTCATCCATTGACTTCACGATGGTTAACGAAGTCAGTGTTCATTGAAGCACAGATAAGGCAAACAGAATTTGTATAGTCTCAAAAGCAATCCTAAATCCAAGCACAGAACGTTTGAGAAGTTCAAGAAGTGAAATTTAGTAGTAACAGTTTAAAAGTTCAAACATAAGTACAAGCATCTTTGGAAGTCACTTATCAAAATTTGAAAGGATGCGATGGGTGTTTAAAGGGACAAACTAGTATATTAGATTAAATGGAGGGTACAAATGAGCAAAATACAAAATGCATATTTGATTAAATGCTATTTAATAAAAAAAAAACCATAAAGACGCACCAATGATTCATGATATGTCTAAGTGTATCATTTTCAATGTTAAGGTGGTGTGGAAGATCACCTAACAAGGAAATAAGAACATTAGGATAAGTAGACAGTATCAATGTAGTATAATTTTATAGGGACATTTATTATGCTTTACAGACCAAACTATATAGTATACTATGTGTAGTTGGATGCCATGTTTCAAAAGGATATGGAAGATAGAGAAACAAGACTGATTCCAAACGTGCAGATAATGAATTATAAAAGGAAAGATCACAAAAGTTTGGAACTGAATATAGTAACTCGGTTCTCAGTGTAATTTGGAGCTGCAGTGGGCCTTGAAGTAGACTAATGATACTTCCCAATTGCAATAGCCAGCACTGGGGACAGGAACTCAAACGGAATATTCAAATTGCTTATGACAGCTACTGTCAATGTGACCAGACCACACCGATACTGTACTTATGTTAAATAAACATCCGATTTCACTTTCAGATACCATTTCCCTTGACAGCAGGCAGCATATTATCAAACTAACATTTACCCAGTTTTGACTTGATTTTTACAGTAAGTTTTAAAATGGTTGCATATACTTGACAAGCAAAATTATAATTTTAAGGCTAAATGTTTATGAGCACTGTAAAAGCACTTCAGCAATCTGCCGAGATCTTCAGACAAGATGGCTTAGCGTTGTATTGTCACGGAACGAGCACATCAATCCAAAATACAAAGATCATGGCAGAACTCTAAAATCTCTGCAGAAAAGTATTTCTGAAGTGCAAATTTTAAATTGACATGTGTTCAAAGTTGGGCACCTCTGTCATTTGTGGAAAGAATTTGTGCAGTGTTTTCCTGCAGATGTCTCCTTCATTATCATCTATAAGAATGGCTGCTTATTTATTTAATTAACAGACAACTATGCTAGTGAACAATAAAACTGTCTTTGAGGCCCTGAAATTTCATCCCATAATACCCAACACTTGGCCATTGAACACATTTGTCAACTATTTAAAATCAGTGGATTGCTACCTCTAACAAGAGAGAGAATTACAGACAAGTACATTATGATTTCATATACTAGTATTTCTCAGTGTAATTTTAGGGCATGTTTTTTTAAATGAATCAGCAGGTTTACAGTAATCTGAAAAGTAAACAATACTGCTTAACTGGCAAACTAAACAAGTGGTCCAATCATGAAAGACCAGTGGTGGGCAGTGGCACAGTGGTATTATCATGGACTAGTCATCCAGAGATCCAGGTTACTGCTCTTGGAGGCCACATGTAAATCCCACCATGGCAAACAGTTGAATTCAATAAAATACATTTGGAATGAAGTCTAATGATGAAATTATCATAAAAACTCATCTGGATCACTACTGTCCTTTAGTGAGGGAAAAATCAGCCATCCTTATCTGGTCTGGGGTGACATAACTCTAGACCTGCAGCACAAGTTGACTCTTAAATGCCCTCTAGCCTAAGAAGCCATTCAGTTTAAGGGCAATTATTTTTGGTCTACAAACACTGGCCCAGCCAGCAATGCCCATATCTCATGAGCGAATAAAAAGTGAGGATAAAGTCTCTTTAAACAACTTTGCAGATGGGTGTAGACAGATTGCAGAGAAAAACTATTGCAGAAAATAGAACATTTATCTTCTTAGTAATCAATAACATATTATCAAGCTTTCTGCAGGTAAGGTATAAGGGATAAACTAATGCCCCCAGTATGCCTCAACAATGCATTTTACGCTTACCTTACGAGTAGCAGACTCAACTGCCGCATTGTTATTCATTTTCTACACTCTTTGGACCTTCTCTGAGCAAGATAATGGACAGTGCTGTTCTGTGACCTTTCTGCCATTGAAAGCTAAATTGAAATCACAGGACTCTTACCATTGGCATGTCTGACTATGACAGGTGATGCCTTTTTTCTCTCTCCATTCTTGTACTTCATTCCCCTTTTGACAACACAGTTTCATACAAGATATAACTCTTATGATAAGGGAAAATGGTGGTCCACTGAGTTACAGGACCTGTACCTTAGCACTCACATCCATGTGACTAACTATTACCTTTCAGATTACCTCCAAGACTCACTGAGTAAGTGAAAATAAAATACCAAATCCGATAGGGTAAATAAGCATTCACCCCATTATTAACAGACTCCCTAGTTGTACAATTTGCCTTACATCCATGAGTGTGTTTATTTGAGAATCACCCTGTTCAGTCAAAGACCAATGGCAAAAACATGTGATCCTGGATAGATGCCTGCCTTGCATCAGTTAAGCCAAAGACAACTCATTTGAAAGAATTAAGAGTTAAAAAGAATCCTGATTTATAATTACTTTTTCTAATCTTGATTGGCTGAGGTGGTAGGGCTACTGCAATTGACAAGAGGTCAGCTAGCTCAACACTAACAGGTAGGAGTCGATTCTCGTTCTATGGCTTGGTGTGATGTTTGCACGCACTCAATATAGCCAGGGCAGCTTTTTCCTCCTTTGTCTAGGTTATGCATTCGTGTGTGTTTCAAGGACTGAAAGAATAATGCCCTGTAAGTCAGACCTCCCAATCCTTATTATCCAAAAAACACTTTTGGTTTAGAAGCACATCAAAAATTAAGCTCAGATTCACTGTCTTTTAATAGGATACATCTCATCTGGAATTTTTGCAGTCATTTTACTGATCATCCAAATATTATCAATAATAAAGGTCATAATACCTGCAAAAGCCGGGAATACATTGTTTGGACCATTCAGTTGTATTGGCAATGTTTGAATGCTGGCAAAAGAAAACACAAATGCAGTGCAAGTTATTGGAATTGAACAAGATAAACAATGACCACATCATACTAAACAGAGCAAACTAATGGAAATTCTGGAAATTTGAAATGAAAATGTAAAACGTGAAATGATCAGCAAGTCTGACAGTATTTTTGGAAAGCAAAATAATTAATACTTCAGGTTTCAGCAACACCAAGTTAAAATTCAACAGGTTTATTTGGAAGCACAAACTTTCAGAATGCTGCATCATCAGATACAACTTACCTGATGAAGGGGCAGTGCTCTGAAAGCTTTTGCTACCAAAGTCTGCTGGACTTTAACCTACTGTTGTGAGGCTTCTTACTGTGCCTACCCCAGTCCAACACCGGCATCTCCACATCATGGCTTCAGGTTGATGACTTTCGTTCTAATGAAAAGTCATCAATCTGAAATGTTAATTCTATTTCTCCCTTCAAGATGCTGGCTCATCTACTGAACATTTCTACCATTTCCTGTTTTTATTTAAGTCATTCCAGAGGCTGAGACAGCCTGGAACCTCTCGATCTTAGTGGTAAAATGGGTGCTGCAGCTGAACAGACATTGCTATAAAAGATTTTTCACATTTTCAAAGAGTCTGAATTACTTTTACAGCTCAGGGTGCATTTAAGTAAAAGCAGCAAGCAATATGTGAACAAGCATCTGCAAATAACAATGAGGCAAATACACAGATAATCTGTTTTGGTTTAGGAATAAGTTAGGTATTTGGAGAAGTTTCTTGCACTTGTTTGAACGTTGAAAGAGCATTTGATTTTTCACATCAACTGAACAAGTAGATTCGGTCTTAAAGTCTCACCTAAAGGCAGCAATACTGCTTCAGTGCTGCAAACGTCTGTCAGTCTTATGCTTCAAGTTGTGTGTGGAGTTTGAATGTGACAGAGCTACCATTAGCCAGACAGATACTAGTTTAGCTTCTTTCCATTTGTTAGCCACAAGAGCTCAATCTGTTCACCACAATTTCCTGCCATTCCTCCCAAAGATCTTCATATTGCAACTGTTTAAGTAAATCTGGATCAAGCTTTTATCAAATATCTCAACTGATTTTTGTAGTTGAAATCAATTTTTTCAGTATTGTCCTTCAGTTTAAAATTTTTAAGATACAACTGCTTGTTTGTGATTTTCCTACTGTGCCCAGAGGGTTGCAAAGCTGTGGAATGTGCTCGTGGAGTTAGTGACTGAAAAAGAGACCACATCAACAATCAAAAACAGGTTAGATAGATGGTTGAATGAAAAGGGAACAGGCACACAGGTTTAGATTGTGGAGAATAAACAGTAGCAGGGATTGACAAGTGTGAACGGCTGGTTATTTTTATGTAACTCTACCCAAGAGAGGAGAATCTATCTTGAGCCAATATTTGGAATGGATTTTTGTTTCCAGAGATAAGAAACACAAACATCCGTACTGATGTATAAACCAGCATAAAATTCTATTTTTATACCAGTTCTGGCTTCATCAATTTTCTTTGCTCCACTATAGTTGTCAAGTTGTTTAGACCCAAAGATCTGAAATTCCCTCCTTAACTTTTATATATCTTTCTCTTTCCTTTAAGATGCTTCTGAAAACCTCTCTCTTTGATTATATAATATCTCATAGTTCAAGGTCAAATTGTGTTTGATATTTCCCCATGAAACACCTTGGTATGTCTTGTTAGAAAGGTGTTATATAAATACAAATTGTGTGGCACTGCCACTGTGCTAAATAGGAGAGGTTTTGAATAGATCAAGCAACTCAAAACTGAACATCCATGAAGTGCTGTGGACTACCAGTAGCAGCAAGATTGTACTCAACCACAATCTGCAAGTTCATGGGTCTGACATATCCCCCCTATCACAACCACCAAGCCAGGTGAACAACCTTAATTCATTAAAGAGCACAGGAGGGCATTCCATGTGCTCTAAAAATGAGGTGTCAACCTGTGAAGCTACAAAACAGGACTACTTGTGAGCCAAATAGCGTAAGTAACATGTGACAGATAGAGCCCAGTAACTGCACAACCAATGGACCAGATCGAAACTCTGCCCTCCTGCCACATTCAGCATTGAATGCAAGTGGGCAATTAAATGACTAGAGAAGGCAGCTCCAAAAACACCCAAATCTTCAATGATGGAGGACCAAGCACACTTGCAACAATCTTCAGCCAGATGTGCTGAGCGGATAATCGTTCTCTGTCTCCTCTGGAGATCTCCAGCATCACAAACGCCAGTCTTCGGCCAATTCATATGTGCTGTCAAGGCAATGAATGCTGCAAAAGTAACAAGCCCTGACAATATTCCAGCAATAGTACTGAAGACTTATTTTCTACAAGTTGTGGCATCACTAGCAAAACTATTCCAGTACAGCTACAACAACAACAATTCAGAAAATTACCCAGGTATTTCCTAGCCAGAAACAGCAGGACAAATTCAAACCAGCAATTACTGCCCCATCAGTCAATCATCAGTACTCTGACAGAAGGAGTCATTAACAGTGCAATGAAACAGCACTTGCTTAACAATAACTTGCGCACTGACTCTTAGTTTGGATTTGTCAGGGGCACTCAGCTCCTGACTTCATTACAACCTTTGTTTAAACATGGACAAAAAGCTGGATTCCAGAGGTGCAGAGATGAATTGAGGTTGTTCACCTGGCTTGGTGGTTATAATAGGGGGACTTGCCGGACCATGAGGTTACAAATCGTGATCGAGTACAATCTTGCTGCTACTGGTAGTCCACAGTACTTCATGGAGTGAGTGCCCTTGACAACAAGCCCACATTTGACAGTAGTGTGGCATTAAAGAGCCTCAGCAATTGAGTCAATAACAATCAGGGAACTCTCCACTGGTTGGGAGTCATACCTAACACAAAGATGGTTTTGATTGGAGGACAGTCATCTCAGCTCCAGCACATCACTGCAGGATTCCATTAGGGTGGTGTCCTTGGCTCAAACATCTTCAGCTGCTTCATCAAAGATCTTACTTTTATCATAAGATCAGAAGTGGGGATGTCCACTGATGACCGCATTTGTGAAGTCTCAGATACTGCAACAATCCACATATAGACGCAGCAAGAGCTGGACAATATCCAGGCTTGGGCTGACAAGAGGTAAGTAACATTCATGCCACACAAATGCCAGGATAATGAACATCTCCAAAAAGAAGGAATTTAACCATCAACCTTACTCTGTGGCATAACATTGCTGAATCTCCTATCAGTATTCTCAGGTAACCACTGCCCTGAAGCTTAACTGGACTGGCCAAATAAGTACAGTGGCTGCAAGGGCAGATCACAATCCAAGAATCCTGCAGCAAGGATCCTGCACCTCCTGACTCCAAAAAACCTGTTCACCATCAACAAGGCAGACGTCAGAAGTTTGGATGAATGCAGTTCCAACAACAATTAAGAGGCTTGACACCATCCAGGACAAATGCAGCCCACTTGATTGGCAATACATCTGCAAACATTCACTCTTTCCACCAATGATGCATCGTAGCAGCGGTGTGTACCATCTGAAAGATGCGACTGCTGGAACTCAAGGTTCCTTAGACAGCACCTCCCAAAACCCACAACCACTACTTTCCAGATGAGAACACCACCATCACAGGTTTCCTGCCAGTCCACTCACCGTCCCGATTCGGAAATGCATCGCTACTCCTTCACTGTTCCTGATCAAAATCTAGAAATCAGTCCCTAACAGTACTGTAGCTGTACAAAAACCATATGCTCTACAACGGATCAAGGCAGCTCATCACTACCTTCTCAAGGGCAGTAACAGATAGATAGTAAATTCTAGCCTAAACTGCTGCCTCAGAGCGTCAGGGACCCAGCTACGATTCGTGGCTTGGTTGCCTGTGTGTGTGTGGAGTCTTCACATTCTCCCCGTGTCTGCGTGGGTGTCCTCTGGACGCTTCGGTTTCCTCCCACACTCCAAAGATGTGCAGGTTAGGTGGATTGGCTATGCTAAATTGCTGCTAACTGTCAGGGGAATTAGCAAGGATAAATGCATGGAGTTATGGGAATAAGGCTGGGTGGGACTGTGGTCACTGCAGACTTGATGAACTGAATGGCCTCCTTCTGCACTGTAGGGTTCCATGATTCCAGACAGCAAAGTCCATATCCTTTGAATGAATAAGGAAAATGTACTGAATGATCTCTGGTTCAATCGCTAATTTTGTGTGATCCACAGCTTCACAACTCTTTCCTGCTCTCTTAATTCCAGTCATCATAGTATTGATTCTGTCTCACCTGAGAAGTCCAGTAATGTTTTGGGTTAAATGGGAACTCCAGACCTATCCATCAATATCATTGTTTTGAGACTGACACAACCAGAAGGAAGTCCTCTCTTTATGGAAGTTATTTTCAGAAGCGTCCAAACAGGAAACTGTAGCTGCATAAGAGTTATCAGACAAAAGGATGCATCGCAAAGTAGCAGCTTAAAGGTCTCAAGAAGACAATCTAGAGGAAGAGCTAACTTTAGCAGCTAAGTTCTCACAAAAATAGATTGTAAATGGGAAATGTATGAATTCTTTGGCTCCATCACTTGCTCCAAGCACCACACTAATGTTAATTTGCAAAATAAAAGTCCTCCAGATCAGTAAGGGTAGGACAAAAGGTAGAATGTTGTTCAACCTGTACATTAGGGTGAGAACAGGATCAGCTGTAATGGCTGAAGCTCATCACAACTGTTTATCTTAGTGTTAAATTATAAAAGGAGTCATTGAACAATAATAATGAATGGAAACAGAGGTTCATTTTGGCTACCCCTAGTCAGAGGTAACAACCCTACATCCAGGTGAGACCAGCCAAAGTAAATAACTTTCTGGTTTTGTGCTACACCATCAAGATAGTTCTATATTTTCCAAGTGCTTCAGATGTCTGAGACACACAGAAACCATGATTAGCTATTCATTATTGAAATACTGGCAGAACAAAATTCTGTTGCTAACAGCAACTAACATTTGCTTTGATGATCACATGGTGAAAAATATCGCACACTTACACCATGGCAGCATTTTTTGGGTGGGAGTCAGGACGGGGAGAAAAGAGGAAGAGAGTGTGAGATATTAACAGACAGTATTATAATATGAAAGACTGCAGGTAGATTGCACTAAAGAACAAGAACAACAAACATTTCTCAGGCTTGTTGTTATGCACAAAGAGACTAAACTCTGGAAGGAATGTATTTAATTCACCCACTAGCTTATATGGGTATTTAGCATAACAATAAGAGTACATTCCTGCAAGATCATCTACCCAGCTACAAATTAACCCACAAAATAGACTCTGAGGTAGCCTAAAAAATAAAGAATTCCTGATCAGTCACAGTCCTATAAAAGGGCTCAGCAACAAGTTATTGGATTGAGTAAAGAGAAAATAGACAGACCAGGACTGAAATAAGCAAGCATTGATGTTGCATGAGAATAGAATTGGACCCTGACCTGACCCACAATCTGGATGCATCTGTAAACAATAGCCACCGAGTCTGATCAGATTGCAACCTTGGACTTGACACTGTCATGAGTGAGCAACTTTAGACAGCGACAGACAGGGTCTAGAGGTTTGCCATTCACCCTATGTACAAATGAACCAAGCTGCAACATTAATGAATGGAAACAATAACCAATATTTCCATTGGTCCACCATCCTCCAGCAAAATGATTTGGCTATAGAGAAGTTATAATATTATTAATAGCATTTGACATAAGTCGAACAGGTTTTATTCATCTTTTCCCATTCCCACCCACAGTTTTCTTTTCTCATTTCCTAAAGTACTTACAGTATGAAACATTGAAACTTATAACCATATCACCTGCCATGTCTCTGCTGAATCTTTGGAAGGGCTATCATATTAGTCCCACTTCTATGCCTGTAACTCTCAAACTCATCTTCAAGAAGGTCTCTGATTCCCTTTTAAAGTTTTTCTTTTACAGAAGCTGCTTCCATCGCCTTTACAGATCCGGGAAACTCTGGATGAACAAAATTTCAATGCAGTGCACATCTGCATGAAACAGGGATCCATCACGACTACAATTTGGGTGGGTTTTGATCATTCATTTGTGGAAACACAAACTAGTTAAAACATCAAAGCCCAGCCCTTCAAATCTAACCAACCCACAGGTGTGAACCATCAATGATGATGGCCAGGTCTTGTTCAATTCTTGCATAGGAGGCAAATATAGCATTCCATTGCTGCCCGGGCCAAGAGCTCAAAAATTGTTTTATTTTAAGTATTTTGCTTAAGCGCATCCATTTTTTAAAAAAAAATATACATGGCTGCTACCTCATCCACAGCAGTGGCAACCTTCATCCAATATTTGACGATAATGAGAATAGCTGACACACCTCAGATATCATGTGTCAAAAGTTTGGACAGAAATGAGAAACGGTGCCTATGTTCATTCCTGACACGGAGCCAAAACTTCACAAGTTCCTGGCAGACTTCCCTCAGCAAACAGCTGCTAAACCCTGGCTGACCTCAGGATCTACTTAGAGCACTTCCCCACAGTTTACATCTGCCTTAAAAAGCCAAGAGCTAAACATAACTGTCTTCCAGGCACATGTTGATCAACGCCACAGAACCACTTGTTTCAAAAAATTGAAGAATTGACACTCCTTGTAACATGCATCTTTTTTGTCAGGGTTATTGAACATAGCTGGTTAAAAACAAAGTGTTAAAAATTGCAATGTGTTACAGGAAGTAGCTTCACATCTTCACCGCAGACAAAGCCATGGAAGATCATTTTCATGCTTTCAATTCTTCCTTTAAAAGAGTAAAGGTCATTGGTTAGTTATAAATCAATAATTTTCCTTTTGACGAAGCCAGAGGTGCCGCAAATGTCTGATATGGTGGAAATTCCCCACGGTGAGGGAAGCAAATCTATAGAATTGGATTGAAGTAAAACATTTTGCCTCTTGGCCCATCGGACAAGTTAGCTCACTGTGCAAGAAAACTTATTAGATAAAAACAAACCCCACACATATGCTGATAATGTACAGCTGTTTTACCACCAACCCTATCGATCCCTCCACCAACTGGCATGTCAGTTTCCAATTAGCACAAACTTCCATTCTGGACAAGCATCTTTAGCAGAGCCAGACAGTTTGCAACTGCAACTTCTGACTTCATATCCTCTCCATAACTGACCCCTATTTACATCACCTAACTCCACTCATCTCAGCTGATCCATTGGTGAAGCCCACATCCACGACCTTGTTGCTTCTAGGCTCAGCCATTCCAATCCATTCCTGATTGATCATCCACTGATCCAATCATCCTGATTGATCAACCTCAGGAAAGGAGCTTCCATTCATATATCTCCTGCTGCTTACTGATCTACAATGGCTTCAGATCCACAAAGTTTTGAATTTACAGTTCTCATCCTTGTATTCAAATCCTTCCATTCAAATCCTTCCATGTTTAACTCAACCCATCTCTGTAACCTCCTCCAGCTTCACACTCCCCTCCAGTGGGAGGGGAGTCTCTTCCATATCTCCAATTTTCCACACCCACAGGTGGTAAGGCCCCACCCTCTGCACATCACTCCTTTGACCTTGTCACTTCTCTACGGCTCGCTCCTCCTTTACATCAGCCTTGAAAACTTTAACCAGGCATTTGCTTAAAGGATTATTTAGCCTTGTGACACTATTTTATCTTTTGTCAACTGCTTCAGGAGATGGTATTTTCAGTCATGTTTATAAGATTATAGGGATGCTTCATAGCTGTACTAGGATTGGATGTGCAACAGATCATTTGATTTGTGTAGTTAAACACGAGATTGTCAGCTATTCCCCAAATGGATGCATGCTTCTCACTTCAGTCACTTTTGCAAAGATGCTTGTCATAACCAGCCCTCCAGCTATTCTCAGTCCTATTGGTGGAGTAGCCTGACCAAGAAGTAGTGTGGAGAAATTGCAAGAGCTACAGCTATCAATGTCTGCATAATTCTCTGGAACTCTGTTCTATCAGGTGATTGCAAAACTTTCTTCAATTCAAATTTGGCAGCCTCGTCAGTACTGCAATTGCTTAGTGCATGAAGACCTCATGCAAGGTCAAACAGGAGCTTTTGGCAGGACATTTGACTCTGGGCAGAATCACAGCAAGGGTTGCATGAGGACAAAACAGGATCCATTCAATATAGACCAAGTGTTGGAACACAGACAATTGATTCTCCTCTTTCTCTTCCCAATCCTTTGGCACATTGATTCATCTCAGTTGGAAAAATATGATTGGCCTTAATACTCCTTTACTGGTAAAGGAAATTTCAATCAGTTGTTCTGGGCTCAGTTCACATTTTGTAGAACAGAAGATGGGCATGTGGGAATAATAGACAGGGATGAGTCAGACTATACTATGATTCGATTTGGGGTCAAATGTTCTGACGACACTGGTCTTTCAGACGCACATAGAGGAAGGTCGATTTGGGAAGGGCAAATTGCATTCCAACAATAATATGAGGGTAAAGAAAACCGAAAGAGCAGAAAGCAACATCTGGCTCTAGTGTGTGCAGTGATGTTTTAATATAAATTGTCAGAGCTCTTTCAATTTTTTTTAAACTTTGCCAAGCTGTCAGGGGGCTGGAGGGTTGGGAGGATTTTTGGTATCAATGAAAGTGATACTGTGCAAATGGCTTCACTAGGTTTTCATACACAATACTGCGTAGAGGGGTTAGTTGTTGCTGCAGGGATATATCTTGGCTTTTTAATGACTGACAGATTATTAATTCTCATTAACTTCATGTTGCAATAGATATCTTATTTATTCGTATTCCATGCATAATACATCCAAATTCTTCATCTCTTGGTGAATTTTTTCCTTTCTCGCTGACCTGCTGAAGGAGCCTACGGTGCAGTTCTACAAAGACAGCAGCACAGTGGTTAGCACTGCTGCCTCAGAGTCAGGAACCTGAGTTCAATTCCTGAGTTAGGTCACTGTCTGTGTGGAGTCTGCACGTTCTCCCCGTGTCTATAAGAGTGCTCTGGTTTCCTCTCTCAGTCTGAAGATGTGCAGATTAGGTGAACTGACAATGCTAAATTGCCTCTTAGTGTCCAAAGATGTGTGGGTTAGGGGAATTCACAGGGTAAATATATTGGATATCTATTACGTAATACAGAGGAAGAGCAGGGGTTTGGCCTGGGAAAGATGCTCCGTAGAAGAGGCAGTGCAGACTCAACAGGCTGAATGGTATCCTCTGTACTGGAGAGATCCTATGCCTGGCCATGAGCAAATGTTCACAAGTTGTTCTGATCATTACCCCAGCAACTCCCAGTTGAACATGTGCAATGTTGAGTGGACACTGTTTTCTCTCAAATCAATGCATAATAGCTTTAGCTCCTGGTCAAATAAACAAAAGCAGAAACATGAGTGGAAATTTTAAAAACTTCCCCTCTAGCCCCTATTTCTGCTTTAGTGACAGTTGCTCTACTTAGCAGAAACAGGGAAGAGAAATGGAGGTCTTCCAGGATGATTGGCTGGTGACACATTCACTTACATCAGGGGAGCTGATTTATTGGCCCTGACCAAATTGCAATCACCAGTGGCTTGCATACTTGTTTTCCTCCTAACCCTTGTCTCCCAAAGTCCATCATTTTCAGACCTTCACCCAACAAAGTGGACTTAGATTTTCACAGCAAGTAATGGCAAACTATTTGATCCTGAAGATATGTTCTCATGGTTGGGCCAATTCTATTCAGAGTTCAGGCTTGAAACAATGTGACCATTTCCATACAAAGAGGACTTCATGGTGAATCAGCAAACCGTCTGGTCCAGATGTGCATCACAGCACACCTCTGTTTGGATGCTGTGTGGATCTGCATGAACACAGTAAGAAGTCTCACAACACCAGATTAAAGTCCAACAGGTTGCCTCATGTCACACTATTTGTAACTCTCATGACTTGCCTGGGCTTGCAACATCTCAGTTACTGTCCTGTCTGGAGACAATACACATCTCTTTAACCTATGCTTAATGCTCTCTCCACTCACACTGTCTGCACCTTTAACACTTGATTAGCTGTAAAGACTTATATTCTAATTAGTATTCTGTAAACTGTGGGCGCCTTTATATACTCTGTTTGTGATCAAAACTCCAAATCACCTGACGAAGGAGCAAACCCTGAAAGCTAGTCGCATTTACTATCAAATAAACCTATTGGACTTTGACCTGGTGTGAGATATCTTACTGTATTTACCCCAGTCCAACGCCAGCATCTCTACATCATGGTTGTGGGTGTCCAGCGAAGGTAGAATTATGCTGAGCTGTGAAACTAAGGGATGACATATGAATCACAGTTTTGGAGGAACTATTTGTCAAACTATGCATAGCATGAGACAACACCAACTGAGAGAGATGGAAACAGCCTGAAGCCATCTGATTCCTACATCATAATATCTAAAGTGAAGCTTTATTTTTAATGATGTGGAAGGATCACAGGTAAATGTCTACTGCACAATGGAAAAAGACAGATAGCTTACTTGTTGATATTAATAAGTGAATCATGTGTCACAACTATAGGAAATGTGCTGATATTTCCATCTACACTATTACTAGGTTTGTAGGCAAGGTGGAAAAACCTGTAGTGATCAAAGTCACAAACTTGATATATTAACTCGGTTTCTCTCTCTCTCCAGATCTGTGGAATATTTCAAGCATTTTTTACTTTTTACTCCAGATTTTCAGCATCTGCAACTTTTTATTTTTGTGAAAAAAAACTTGAACTGGATCTACCATAACATTGACTCATTGCAGGCTTATCTGCAAGGAACTGCAAGCATTACTCACTTGCCTAAAATGAGCAAATTCCAAAAATCATTTATGGTACAGCATCTTTTTCCATTCAACCGGTGGCCTATAAGAAGGCACGGCTTACTGCAGCAAATAAAACCCACTGACTTTCTCTCTCAGTAACCTCAAAAATACTTGGTGGCAGCTGGTCATGTCCGAGTGGGATCTTCTCACCTACTATGTCGGTGCCCACAGGAAGTTCTTATCAGGCGGTGGCGTCTGCAGCCAGTGAAGCAGGCAAGACACAAATGTGGTAGAAACAAAAGGCAAAGGCAGAAAAACACACGCAGAGGCAAGAATCAAAGTATAGGTCAGAAAAGAAAGTTAGGCAGTAAATGTGGAGAAAACCAGATGACAATCAATCAATCAGCATTTCAGGGCTGAGAATCCAGAGAAAATGTCTCAGATTAGGACCAGCAACTGGCTGAATTTTGTTTCTCCATAGTTGCTGTTTTAGGTAATTATATCCAGTTCTTCAGTTGCATTTTAAGATCTGCTGCGTGTTGCTCTGAACTTTCTGATCTTTTTCTCAGTTTGACTGCATTTGAGTGGTGGGACAGGTGAGAGAAGTGATTAGAAGCAAGGATAAGGGCAAAAGTGACAAAGATGAAAGCAGATAAAGCAGAAAGAAGAAATATATTCTGATGGAAGGGCCAGGAAAAGAGAAAGCTCAAAAATTATTTGTTGTTATTAGTATGGAATTAGATAAAGTTGTGTCACATAACTTGGATTATTAAAATGAGTAATTAATCCAATAGTAATTATAAGAAACCAAGAAAATAGGCAATACATACAACCTGAAAAGTTGATATGTTGCAAAAGCTCCAGAACTTACAGATTTCCGCAAACATTCTAATCCACAATTAAAACAGCCACTAAAACTGAAAGACAGAAAAGTAAACTAACATCTGAAAAAAATCAGTGATTGTTATTTCTAGTGTGTTTGTAGACAACATTATAGACACCAATATCCCATCAGTTATTATCAGGCACATAAGGTTAGGGTTAGAGTTAGGCTTAGGGATAATGCAGCCCCCCCACTCCCTCCCTGGCCATTACCAGACAGGCAATGATTTGCAAGCATGGAAAATAATTTAATGAAAGAGCACTATTTGGGTTGAAGCTTTCAATGTAAACTATTCATCTTGGGAGGTGGGCATCACTCAGCATTTGTTGTCCACCCCTAATTGCCCTCAAGAAAGTGGTGGTGAGCTGCCTCCTTGAACCACTACAGTCCATGTGTTGAAGGAGCATCCTCAGTCCTATTAGGAAGGGAGTTCCAGAATTTTGACCTAGCAACAGTAAAGGAACAGCGACATAGTTCCAAGTTAGGATGGGAGGGGATTTTGGTATATAGCAGTTCTTTTGCCAATAACTTTTAATTATGTATACTTTTTGCCAGAGCTCAGCATAACAGATAAATATAACCAGGCAGGCAGGAAGATCAAAACTTGGCTATCATCATCATCATCATCATCATCAGAGGAAAAGCCTCAGGAAACCTAGCAACTACTATCTAATATACACAGCATAGATTCCAAAGAGGCTAATGCTATTTGTTTTATTATTCCAAAGAACAAGATACCTTAAAGATTTCCACATATTAAATAATATTCCTGATATTGATCAAGCAAAAGAGAGGAAAGGAGGCCAAAAACAATAGCTTATTTCAAGAGACTCTCTCATGTCAGCGTGAAAGTGGGGAGGAATTGGTGGCGGGGGCTGGGGAGGGGTAGTTGTGAGATAGCTTGGATGTAAATGATTGGACGGATAATGCAAAATCCCTTCTTTTAACATTAGCCATGATATTGAGTGGAGCCAGATGGCCTGCTCCTACTCTTAGTTTGTGTAATTATTTTAATTTAGTGACATCTGATTAATGATATTCTAAAACAACATGCACATAAGTCAGGAGCAGGGTCTCCCACCCATCACATCTCTCCAATAATAACATTTGAAACATCATTTTTGCCAAGAATGACAACTGAATTTGTCTTTGGAAAACAGAATACTGGTCCTAATTCACACCCCCCCCTCTCCCATCTCCCCAACGCACAGCAGCACAAAATCTCACTCCAACTAGAGTTCTGCTAAATTGCCCTGCAGAAAATATGCTTAGTTTCTTTATATGGGCTGTAGTGGATCCAAAGACTTTATGTTAAACTGAAGTCACAGACTGATCACCAAGTGGTTTATAAGTTAATCATTTATCTTCTCGTGATCAGCGCCTCCAACAGCAAATGGGGTTCCACATGTTTCTTCAGCCAACTTCCCAAAGAACATGTTTAATTTAAAGCAGTCTAATCTAATGTCTCTGAAACTGACTTCTGACTATGAACAACTGATGATGATGGTTGACAGGTGAAAACGCTCCATTAGTGGTAGGTTGAGAACAAATAGCTATAGTATTCAACATTTCTGTTCAGATATTTATGAAGTTTAAATATAATTCTATGGCTATATACAAGAATAAAAATAGGAGAATCATTGAATCCCTATAGTGCAGAAGAGATCATTTGAACTATCAAGTCTGCATTAATGCTCCAAAAGAGCATCTTAACCATGTCTATCTCATTCTATCTCCATAAGCCCACAACACTTACATGGCTAATCCATCTAACTTACATATCATTGGACACCAAGGAGTAATTTAGCATGGCCAATGCAACCTGTACTTCTTTGGACTGTGGAAGAAAACTAGAGCACCCGGAGGAAACGCACGCAGACACGGAAAGAACGTGCAACACAGGCAGTTATGCAAAGCCAGAATCAAACCAGTATGCCTGGTGCTGAGACAACCATTAAGCCACCACATCGTCCTTAACCAACAATGCCACAGGAGTAGGCTACACATTCAACAATACCATGACTGAACTTGTACATTAATCCTACTTTCCCCATCCAAGGTCAATATCCTTAGATTCCTCTAATGCCCAAAAATTTATTGATCTCAACCTTGAATATACTCAATGACTGAGGATGCATAGGTTTAAAGTAAAAAAACACCAAAAATTTCACATGCGAGTGAAAAAAAATCTCTTGGTCCACTCCTTATGTGGCACTTCTATAAATGAAGCAATATGAAACGATATATAAAAGAGACAATACAAATAATGTGGCCCTATCAAAGTCAATAGAATAAGCTCACTATGTTTTACTTGTTCATAGTCTTACCACTTACCACTAAATTAACATAATAAAATAGCATCTTTCAAAACTTTAGGAAGTCTCAAATACTTCCCAGCCAATGAATTTCTTTTGAAAATATAATCACTCTTGCAATGTGGGGAAAATTGGTAGCCAACTTGCATACAGCAAGGTCCCAAAAACAGCAATGACAAACTTTAGTCACAGAAGATGTACTGGAGAAGTTGGGACTATTCTCCTTGGATAAGAGAAGCTGAGAGGCAATTTGATGGAAGTATTCAGTAACATGAAGGGTCAGGACAGACTACACAAGAAATTCTTCCCATATGTGAATTAATTGAAGAGAGGACACGGGTTTAAAGTAATTGCCAACAGAAGCAAAAGCAACTTGAGGAAAAATCTTTTCACGCAGCAAGGGCTTAATATCTGGAATGCAATGCCTTGAGTGTGATGGAGGCAGGTTGAGTCAAATCATTCAAAAAGAAATTAGACTTATTTGAAAAGGAAAATGTACAGAGTTATGGGGAGAAACAGGGAATAGCACTAGGTGAATTGTGCCTTTGGAGAGTTAGTGCAGACGTGATGGGCTGAATGGCCTCCTATTGCATTGTATCAATTCTATGAAATGACCAGATAATTTGTATTTCAAGGATGCTAAATGAGGGTTAAATATTTGCCACTCAAGAAAATCTTTGCTTTTCTTCAAATTTGTCATATGACACATGCTTTTGTTGGTGTATTGTCAATTATCTACAATAGCATTGGATTTGTTTGGTTTTTTTGTGCTCCCTATGAAAGCGTCTGTACTGTTGTATCAATCCTCAAATGAGAATATCCTAACTTACACCAAATTCTGCTCACCTGCATTTACTGACTTACATGAACTCTTAATTTGGCAACATGTTGATTTCAAATTTCTTAACCTTGTTTTCCAATCCTTCAATAGTTTGGCTCTCCTCATCTATGTAACTTTTTCTGCCTCTCAATGTTCAATTTTGTGCTCCTGTAATTATGGCCTCTTGTGCATTCTCAATTTTCATCGGTACATTGTTGGTGGCTGGAGTTGCTTTGGTTCTAAGTTTTGGAATTCCCTCCTTAAACCTCTTTCTTCACAAATATTGCCCTCATTGGCTTGTGTATTCTCATGTGACTTGATGCCCAATTTTATTTGATAATAAAAACATCCCAAGGTCCTTCAAACATTATGAGCAAGTATGTATGTTGTTGTAAACTTGATTTAATATAGAATTTGCTCAAAAGATGAGCTGAATTCCAATTGGACGCATACATTTGCCCAGGCATATTGAGACTGCTACAATGCACGGCCAGTCTACGTGCTCCCAAAGTCACAATATAGGCTAGGCAGGCAAATATATGGAAAAAAAGAATGCACCAATTGTTATATCACTGTGCCACTGAGTGCATTTAATACAACCGCAGCTACTAATTCACCCTCGGTATTTCCAAGTAGAGCCTAGATTAAGCCAAAAGGTTCTGCAATATCGATTCCTCAATGCACTTTCAATTGTAAATGAATAACTACATTAATGTTTAATACTATACCTTGAACCATTGGTGAAATGTGTACCAGAGGCTGTAGATTGACCTATTGTAGTTGCTGCAGTACCAGGCCAATTAGAACTTGTGACAGGCATTAGGCCCATAGATGCTGGCCTCTTGCTATAAGGGGAGTATCCATGGTTATGAGACATCATTAGAGATGACCTGTTAGAAGTCAGCTGAGTAGAAGGGCCTGCTAAGTTGGAGACAACGTGTCGGCTACGATTTAAAATGGGTCCAGAACCAGTATAAGCTATACACTGATTGCAAGAGCAGATCTGACCTCTGTGAATTGGTCCAAGAACAGCTGACGGATAGGGTGCATCAGAAAGTCTTTGAACTCGTCTCCTGAACCCAGTGATTCTATTTATTTGAAATGAGCTGGTCAAATCCACTATGTACTTGTAACCAAACTGCCCCAAGTCAGCTATCTGCTGCCGTCCAGCGAGGCACTCCTCTATGAAAATGGAGATGTTCATTTCATAGGCCGTCCAACCACCTTCATCATTCTCCCATTGCCAGGACAATCCTTGTCCTGGTGCAGATGACTGAGGGTAAAGCTGCCTCCTCACTCGTCTCATTCTTCCTGTAAAATAGATTGTGAAATAGGGAAATTAAATAAAATTGCGAACACATTGTAAAACACAGATTTATGATCACACAGCTAAGAAACAGGAATCCTCTTCTATAGAAGGCTTGCACTTGTAATGTTTCATTCTGCAGACTGACTAAAGATTTACTCCAGTACTGTCCTTCTGGCTTTATGGAGCACAACAGTGTAAGGAATACAGGATGCATCGGCAACAGGTAGACTGGTGGGCACAAGGTCAAACAGATTTTTCCATCATGTTGGTTTTCTCATCACCTATTGCAAGCCCAATCTGGTAGATTTGTTCTTCAGGGCTCAGCTTGATTAGTGTATTAGAGGAATTGGTAATTCAGCCCCTTGAGAGTCTTCTGCCATTCAATAAGATCATAGCCCCATTTTCCTACTTGTCCCTTTTAAACCCCCTCTCCACTGTAGATCAAAAATCAGTCTAACTCAGCCTTGAATATATTCAATCTCAATCGTCTGCAGGGGGAGAGAATTCTAAAGATCAATAAACCCCAAAGAAATTTCTCCTTGGATCTTTCTTAAACAGGAAATCCCTCATTTTGAAACTATGGCCCCTAGTTCCAAATTCCCACATTGAGGGAAACATCATTTCAGCTGGTACTCTGTCAAGTGTTCTCAGAATCTATGTTTCAAGGAGATCACCCCTATTCATCTAAATTCCACTGAATAGAGGCCCAACTTGCTCAACCATTTTTAATTAGACAACTCCTTTGTCTCAGGAATTAACTATCTCTGAACTGGCTTTAATGCAAGTACATCCATCTTTAAATAAGGAGACCAAAATAGTGCACACACTTATAGGTGTGGTCTCAGCAACGCCCTGTATATTTACTCACCATACCTTTTGCAATAAAGGCCAAAACTCCATTTACCTTCTGAATTACATCTTGTACCTGCATGCCAATTTTGTGATTAGTGTACAAAGTCACCCAGATTCCTCTGTACAGCAATATTAGCACTGCTGCCTCACAGCACCAGGAACTTGGGTTAGGAACCCACTGCCTCTGTGCGGGTTTCCTCCAGTTTCTTCCCACAGCCCGAAAGGCATGCTGGTTAGATGCATTAACCATGCTAGATTCTCCCTCAGTATACCTGAACAGATGCTAAACTAGGCAACTAGGGGATTTTCACATTACAATATTAATGTAAGCCTACTTGGGACACTAATTAAACTTTTAAAAATTTTTCTGCATTTGCTATTAGTTTTAATTCATGTTCTGCTTTTCTATTCTTTCTACCAAAGTGGACAAACCTATTATATTCTTTATCAAATGTTTGCCCATTCACAAAATATCTACATCCTTAGTGCTACTTGACATTGGACACCGAGATCCCTAGTACATTATGCAGCAATGCTTTATTCCAAATGATATTCAAAATGGAGAAGTACTAATTAAGAGGGTATTAGGCGATTGTCAGCAGGAAATCTCCCTATCCATGTTTGACAATGTCATGCAACTGTAAGAAAAGAGTCACTCCCTCCAGACTGTATATAAGTGTTCCATTACCTTTGGTGGGTCTGTGCTACAGGAAGCTGTCTGGAAAGTTGGCTGAATGACTATGTCGGATTGTTTCTTGACTCATCTGTGGGTTATTACTTCCAATTTTACATCATGTGTTCACAATGAGTTCGCAGGGTTTGATAGTATTGTGCATGCCTTTGTGTCAGTGCCTAGGTTGGTATCAGGTGGTTCATTCCGTTTTAATCTTGTAGCTGTTTAACTCAACTGAGTAACTTGCTAGACCCAATTCAGAATGCAATTCAGGGTCAACCATATTGTGGTGGGACCACTACAAAATGACGTAATACAAGAGTTAGTCATAATCTCCTTGTCCTTTCTAGGTCTATTCCAACAGCACTGTCAAATTTACACTGTTGCTTTTAGTTGCACAAAACTTTATCCATCTCAAGCCTTACGAACCAACTGCAGAAACACGTGCAATTCATTTTCTAATTGTCTAACATACAAAACAATTAAATATAGCTGGGCTATTCTGTGGTTGCAACAATCACCTCTGCATTCACAAGTTTCCTGTTATTCTTTCTGGTTTCCCGTGAAGGCATGGTGTCAGCGTGCAGACAGCTGTAAAACCATTCTATACAATCTGGCCCACGTGTCTGTGAAATAATATTTTATCTACACTTCTGAGCAGCCCAACCCTATTGATATTCCAACAGTATAGAAACCTTTTCCTTCTTCAAGCAACTGCACACAAAATAGATTGGACATTTCTCATAGCATTGGAGTATAAATCAGTAATAGTGATACATTATGTAGTGGCTGTTATTTTAGGTTCACATACAGTCCTTTCACCTCTCAGGCCAAGGCAAATACAAAATGTCTGTTTTTTTAAACTGCATATTGGTACTATGTAAAGGTCTTTCAAACTGGTCCCATGTTGAGATTCCAAAGGACAACATGCCCTATAATTCAGTACAAATTAGCTCTCATTTAAAAAGGTACAAGGAGGCTGACACTGAAGTTACACTTGAGCTCCCCATCTAACATTCAGATTGTCCTAAACCTAACAGGACATATGCCTGATCCTGATGCTGGAAGTCAATGTGGGAATGTTCCATTCTTTGGCACTATTACCTAATGACTCAAAATTCATCCAGAAATATCATCATTTGTCTAAAACCTCTCCTATTTGTAGAGCATCATGGAATATTCTTTACTTTCAATGTACTATATTATTCTTGCAGCTCCCAATGTAGTAGAGAATCTGACCTTCAGCTTCCTGAAATAGAACAGAGATCTGGTACTTTCCCAGAAGGAAAATTTGGAGAGAGAGTGGCAATAGTCCAGGAGCCAATCCCTACTAGAACCGGTGATGTCAGGACCCACTTATTTTACAGGAAGGGAAATCTGGAACTCTTCCCCCAAAAAGCTAATTCAACAGAAAACACTAATTCAACAGAAAATCACAAAACTGATTGCTACTTTGTTTGTTGAGTAAAGAAATAAAGAATTATGAAACAAGGTGCGCTAATGTAATAAAATATTCCATTAATCATCATATTGAGTGGCAGAATTGGTTTTCAGAGACTTAAATGCTCACCCCCGTTCCTTTGCAAATCAAACCATAGTTAAGTAGGCATCCAAATCAAAAGTAAAAACTTCAGACTGTTTAACAATTCATATAATTGGCAGACTTTAACAAGGATCTTAACTTGACATGATTCAGAAAAGAACTACAAAGAATTTTCAGATTCAAGTGTAGAGCTAGAATACAGCACCACTTTTATATTGGGGAAGGTAATGGCCCAATGATATTATTGCTAGACTGTTCTGGGGATCTGAGTTCAAATCCCACCATGGCAGATGATGGAATGTGAATTCAATAAAATAAAAAATCTGGAATTAAGAATCTACTGATGACCATGAAACCATTATTGAAAAACCCATCTGGTTCACTAATATCTTTTAGGGAAGGTAATCTGCTGTCCTTACCTGGTCTGGCCTACATGTGTGACTCCAGAGCTACAGCAATGTGGCTGACCCTCAACCGACCCCAAGGAAAACTAGGATTGATCAGTAAATGCTGGTGCACCAGTGGCACTATTGTCCCACAAATTAACTTTTAAAAATTAATGGTTTCATTTATCCATTTTTACAAAGTGGCTGCATAAGCCAGACTTCAGAACACATCTCACTCCCACCTGCATTAAGCAAAGACAGGTCTCTGAATAATACATAGTTTAAGGACCTAATAGGTCAAAAACGCTAGTTTTTGAGTTCACAGTAACTGTAGTTTAACTCTAAATAGCCTCGGTGGCCCACTGGATACACTCGAAGCAGTGCGTGGGAGATCTTTCAAATCTGATACACTGACATTACAGTTCTGCTCACTTTGTTTACAGTATTTCTGAAGCCAGTACTAGAATGGCATTGCACAAGTGATCAGTATCCGTGTAATCATATCAGTAACAAACCTGATCTCTGCAACGACCATCATTTCAAGGAGCAAATTACCAAGAAGCACTAAACCCTGATCACAATTTCACTGACAAATGTCAATTTGAGCTATTCAAAAAGCACTGACAATCTATTTTACAATATAAGACTACTTACTAATTAGAAATCAGCATTTGCCCCCTCTTGGTGTTTATGGGAAATTAAGTGTACTATTTTGCAAGATTCTGGATTATCAGTATAACATTGCAACAAACTCAATCTGCACCTGAACGAAATCAGGAACATGAGTGAGCCTTTTAGTGTCCTGGGCTTCTCATTTTTCCAAAGAGATTTTGACTAAACTGTAGCCTAACTCCAAATATCCTCCTGTATCCCAAATCCCTCAATACCACTGATAGATTCGCGATAATGTATCTCAAATTTAAAAAAAATTACAATTGGCCTAGCATCAATTGTCATTTACAGGAGTGTTCTAAACTTGTACCACCCTGTGTGTACAAAAGTGTTTCCTAATTTCATACCTAAAAGATCTGGCACTAAATTTTAGACTATGCCTCTTAGTTTTTGTCTTTCCAACCAGCAGAAATATTTTTCTCTGTCCATTCCATCAATTCTCTTTAATACCTTGAAGTTTTTGACCAAAATTATAAGTGTAAAATAAATATTTTAACTTTAATTTGCCGCTCATCCTAATCATTTTCCACCTCTCCCACAGGTCGATTTCAGAATAGTTTCATAAATTAGCTTTTCAACATTCACCTTTTGCTGAAAACATGATATCAGTAAGCACAGAATATAAAGAGAATTTATATCTACTCAAATGAAACAATTCTGTTTTGTATTATTATAGGGGCACAAAAGACCTGCCACCAAATGTACTTCCATGAATTTCTTTTCAGCTTTGCAACATTGTCTAAATCTCTTCATGGCCAATCCGTAGCATCCTGTATCAATCTGCTTGTAACAGATTTCGGGTAAATGTTCTTCAAGGGGGCCTTCACAACACACGATAGCACAAAGCCGCTGAGCAGAGACTGATAGCCAAGTTCCGCACACACGAGGACGGTCTTAACAGGGACCTTGGCTTCATGTCACACTATCTGTAACCCCCTTGACTTGCCTGGGTTAGCAAAAAACCTCACTTACTGCGCTGTCTGGAGACAATACACATCTCTTTAACCAGTGCTCAGTGCTCCTTCCACTCACGTTGTTAGCCACTTTAAGACTTGAATAGCAGGTTAGGTGTAAGGATTTGCATTCTAATCAGCAATCTGTAAACTGTCTGTGCCGATATGTGTGCTATTGCAGACCAGAACACCTCATTCGCCTGAAGAAGGCTACAAAGCCGAAAGCTTGCAAGTTTACTATCAAATAAATCGGTTGGATTTAAAACTGATGTTGTCAGACCACTGTGTTTACTCCAGTCCAACGCCGGCATCTCTACATCAATCTACTTGTTGCAGAAAGCACTGGTAGGTTTTGCTCAGTTCACAACTGGACTAGCTTCATTTAAAACCAGTTTATAGACACAGAACAGATCTGCACCTGTTGCATTTTTAAAATGTAATTGCAAAATGAAATTTTGGTTTTCCATGCTCCAAACTGCTGCTGGCTATCCCTGAGTTTAGGCTTTTGTTATTCTAACTGATTCGCAGGCTAGACAGAAAAGTTCCTCTTGTTTCATTTTAGGGTTAAAATTGGACGCTTAACTGAAAGAAATCAAGTAAAAAATTAAGAATAAAATGTTTAAAAAAATCAAGAATGGGTTTTGAGTATCCATCACCTCCTCCAATTAACACCATCATTCTAGCCCTCTCTAAGGCTCTATTTGCCCTCTCTGTGGTCAGCTGAAACTGTTGTACCCTTCCTGCTCTCCATGCCCTCCCCAATATTTCTCCCTTTCACTGCTCAACATCACTGCTGACTCTTCCTTACCTTACAGCTCTTCCTTTCCTGAGCCTCCCTTCTCCCCCCACCCACCCCCACATTGGATTCACATCCTCTAACCTCAAGTTTAAATTGTTCTTGGGTTACTTATAGGAGATTTTGTAAGTTTTGAACATTCATGTAGCATATGTTTTAGAAAAGTATTTTGCATGAACGCATACAATGAGTTGCAGACTAATGTTAAGTGGTGGATGTGTGGGTGCATGTGGCAACAATGACGCACAAACAGCAATTAAATGATTGAAAGTTGTATTATTTTTGGTGGTGGGGAGGGGGTGGGGAGATGGATCAGGATTATTTTTAAATTCATCCTTGAGATGTGAGAGTCATAAGACCAGCATTTATTGCTCATCCTTAGTTGTCATTGAGGAGACAATGGTGGGCACTTCTTGAACCACTGCGGTCCAAGTGTTCTAAGAACACCCACATTGCAGTGCTGTTAGAAGCACAGAAACTAGGAGCAAGTGTAGGCCATTCGGCCTTCAAGCTTGCTCCACCATTGAATACAACAACAGCTGATCCTCTACCTCAATGCCATATTCCTGCCTTCTCCCCACTAAAATCAAAAAACTTCTTGAATAAATTCAGTGACTTAACCTCCACAGCCTTCTGTGTTAGAGAATTCAATAGATTCACTACCCTTTTGAGTGAAGAAACGTTTCTTCGTCTCAAGTGATCTATCCCATATCCTGAGACTGTATTCCTTGGTTCTACATTCCCCAACCAGGAAAAACATTCTCCCTGCATCTAAGTTGTACAGCCCAGTCAGAATTTTATATATTTCAATCAGATCTCCTCTCATTGTTTAAACTCTAGCGAATATAGGCCCAGAACCAACCCACCAACTCCAGTATCAGCTTAGTGAACCCACGCTGCACTCCCTCTATGGCAAGTACATTCTTCTGAGGTAAGGAGAACAAAACTGCAATACTCCAGGTGTGGTATTACCAAAGACCAGTACAGCTGCAGTAAGATATCCCTTCTTCTGAACTCAAATCCTCTTGCAATAAAGACCAGCATATCATGAGCCTTCATAATTGCTTGCTGCACCTATCTCTCCTCTTTTATTGACTACTGTAAAAGGATACCCAGATCCCTTTATACATCCACACTTCCCTATATAATCACCATTTAAATAAGACTTTTCCTTTCTATTATTCACACAAAAGTATATAACTTCACATTTAGCCATGTTGTACTTTATCGGCAATGTATTTGCCCACTCAACTTGTCTAAGTCAACCTGAAGTTTCCTTGCATCCTCCTCACAATTCTGCCCAGTTTAGTGTCACCAGCAAATTTGGAAATGTTACGTTTGGTTCCCTCATCCACATCAGTTATACAATATATCTATAGACATTTTAAGTGTTACCATACTATTCACTCCATGCCACTCTGTTTCACAGAACATAGAATAGCACAGTACAGGCCCTTTGTCCCTCAGTTGTTGTGCCAAGCTATGTCCAAACCCAAGGTCAACCTATCCCACTCCCCATAATTCTGGTGTGCTCCATGTGCCTATTCAATAAACACTTGAAAGTCCCTAATATTTCCAACTCCACTATCACAGCAGGCAGTGTATTCCATACCCCAACCACTCTAAATGAAGAATCTACCTCAGACATCCCTCCTATATCCCCCACCATGAACCTTATAGTTACATCCCCAGTAACACCTACATTCACGCGAGGAAATAGTCTCTGCACGTCCACTCTATCAACCCCCCTCATCATCTTATAAACCTGTCAGTTAATCAATTCTTAATCTATGCCAATACATCACTCCCATTACCTCTTATGGAGGAACCTTGGCAAAACTCAAAAGTCCAAACCCAAGACACACTTTGATTCTCCCTTATTGATTCTACTCATTACATCTTCAAAAAACTCCAGCAGATTTCTTTCATAAACCCATGCTGGCTTTGTCTAACCACATTGATGCTTTCCAAATGTTCTGTATTGGGAGAGGATTCCAGGATTTTGACTCAAGGACAGGGAAGGAACATTGATACAGTTCCTAAGTCTGTATGGTATGTGGGTAGAAGGAAATTTGCAGGTAGAAACTTGCATCTACTGCCCTTGTCCTTCTAGCTGGTAGGGGTTGCAAGTTTGGAAGATGCTGTCAAATGAACTGTAGCAGGTTGCTGCAGTGCACCTTGTAAATGTTATACATTGCACCCACTGTATGTTGGTGGTAAAGAGAACTAATATTTAATACGTTGGCTGGGGCACCAATGAAGCAGGACATTGTGTCTTTGATGGTGTGAAGCTTCTCGAATATTGTTAGAACTGTACTCATTTAGGCAAGTCACATTGCTGACTTGTGCCTTGTAAATGGTGGAATAGCTTTGGGGAGCCAGAAGGTGGGTCACACAGTGCAGAATTCCTAGCCTTTAACCAGCCCTCATATTCTCCACTATATGAAGAGATCACTCATTAGAATGCCAGCTTTAACTTGTGCTGAGGTACTGGTGTAAGACTCAAATCCACAAGCTTTGATTAACTTATGCAAGATCCTTAAATCCTTTCGCAAACAAGAGCATGTTTTGCACTGCAGCAAATTGGATCACAAGATACATTCCAATCTTGTGTCGAAAGTGTACTTGTGTAGTGCCATATGGTACTTAATTTATTTCAGCTGCAGAAATCTCAAGTCAGCGGTATTACATGTACATTCCTATGCTAATACATGACAATTGCATAGCAATAATTTTGGACTTGGGTACTGGTATCTGTACCTTGTATCTATTTCACAATACTGGTGTTTAATCATAAATACATAGGCATGTAACTACAGGCAATAATAGTGTCTTAGTAATATAAAATAAAAGACAGCGCTGCTGATATGAATGTCTTGACTGCAGAGTAAACATAACATCAAACTACAAGAGTCCTGAATAAGGGTATTACAACCAAATTTCTTTCTTGTGTTGTTTCATCAGCATTTCCCATTTTTGTTTCATATTTTCAGCATATTAGACAAAATTTAATTTTAGGAAATGAAATGATACCTTTTGAAAAAAATTTTGAAGGAAATATTTCCCTTTAATGGTGAAAAAGGAGAGATCTAGGAGTTACAAAATATTAAATGTGACTTGAATCTGCATTGCATCTTTATCATAGGGTAACATTCCAAGATTCACAAAAATGTCTTGGAAGGATACTCCAGAGATAAAGCAAGATTGCTAATGGCTTACACCAACCAAGAAATGAAGGGAAGAGAGAGAGTGTACACAGAAGCTTAGGAGAAAGGAACACTCAATAGGGATTTATAGTACTGGAACAACATGTGGAAAGTAGGGGTAGGGAAGATTGTGGAAGTATATATAGACAGTGACATGGATTTTAAACATACCAAAAACAAAAAAAGTAAGGTGGTAATGTTCACCTCCACAAAATCATTATTTAGACTTCAGTTGCAATACTGCTTCCTATTTAGGATTGCCCACTTTAGCAAGGGAATCAGGACCACAGAGTGAAGGGCAGAAGAGAATTTTTGAGATAATAAGGATTAGAAACAAAAACCCATAGAATAAGAGTGACTGTAGCAGCATGGATTCAAATTTGGCTGAGTGACAGGAAATAGCAGAGCATGGGGATCTGATTGAGGCGGAACGGTGGTACAGTGGTTGGTACTGCTGTCTCACAGCACCAGGAAACCAGGTTCAATTCCGGCCTCAGGTCACTGTCTGCGTGGTGTTTGGACTTTTGAGTCTGTGTGGGTTTCCTCTGGGTGCTCCGGTTTCCTCCTACAGTCCAAAGATGAGTGCGTTAGGTTAATTGGCCATGGTAAATTGACTCTAATGTCAAGGGATTTGCACGGTAAGTGCGTGGGTAACAGGAACAGGGCCTGGGTGGAATTGAGGTTGGTACAGACTTGATGGGCTGAATGGCCTCTTCTGTACTGCAATGATTCTATGGTGAACGGTTGCTTTGTGGACTGGATGAAAATAAGAGTGATGATTCCCCAGAGGTTGGTCTAAGTAAGTATTCTTGATCTATTTTAATAATCAAGATCTGTGTGAGATAGGACAAGATTTCAATCAGCAGATGAAACAAAACTTACAAGTATTTTGAACTGCGAAGAGGATAGTAATAGATTCCAAGATGGTAAAGGTAGGTTGGTGGAATAGATTAACATGTATCAGATTAACTTTAATGCACAGAAAGTGAAATGATATATTTTAATAGCAGGAAAAATAAAATGTAATGTAAAATAAAAGGTACAATTCTAAATTGGTGCAAGAGCAGAGGGGTTTGGTGGTGTATGCACACGAACCACTGAAGGTAGCAGGGCTGGACAGGTTAGAATGGAATAGAATCCCTACTGTGCAGGAAACCATTCGGCCCATCGAGCCTGCACCCACCACAATCCCATCCGGACCTTATCCCTGTAACCCACGTGTTAACCCTGCTATTTCCCCTGACACCAGAGACAATTTAGCTTGGCCAATCAACTTAACTCGCACATCTTTAGACTGTGGGAAGACACTGGAGCACTCAGAAGAAACCCACGTAGACACTAGGAGAAAATGCAGACTTGACCTAAAGCCAGAATTGAACCTGGGTGTCTGGCGATGTGAAGCAGCAGTGCTAACCTTTGCTGACCCACGATCTTTCTCTCAAAGTTCCCACAGTAAATTTATTCCTCAGCAGTAGTGAAAGGTAAGTGGGGGTTGCTGGTTCCATCAACAAGGTTAAGTGGCTTTCCCAGCAACCCTTAGGGGTCAGGAACTGGAGCCTCCTCTCTGTCAATCACCATTTTTCTTTATGCCCTCGGTGACTATCACCCTTCTCCCACGACAGTCTCTCTCGCCATATCCAGACTGTAGCCAACCTTCTCTTCTTATTCCCGCAACTGCAGCAGCAAGTTGGCCTTTATCACACCCAGCCAACAAGCTGCCTCCTGTTGTTGAAAAAGCAGTTAACAAGGTATACAGGATTCTGCGCTTTATAAGTAGAGGCACAGATTATAAAAATCAAGGAAGTTAAGATTACTTTTTATAAGACACTGGTTTTGCTCAATTGGAGTATTGTGTTCAATTCTGAGTGCCAAATTTTACGAGGATATGAAGCCATTGCAGAAGGTGCAGAAAGATTTATAAGAATAATTCCAAAAATCAGATTCCTCAGTTCAGTGAATAGATTGACAAAGCTGAAGCAATTCTCCTTGGAAAAGATTTGGATAGAGGTATTCAAAACCATGACATGTCTGTTCAGAGTAGATAGCGAGACAATGTTCTTATTGGCAGAAGTGTTGAGGACAAGGTGACAATTAATTAAGGTGACTAGCAAAAGAACATGACATGAAAGAAAACTTTATTATGCAGAGCATAGTTAGGATCTGGAATGCGCTGCCTGAAAATTTGATTGAGATAGGTTCAACTGTGAATTTCTAAAGGAAATTGAATTTTCATCCAAAGAGGAAGTTTTGTAGGGCTGTGGAGAAAAGGCAGGCAAGTGGAACTAGGCAAGTTACTCCTATAGAGAGCCAGCACAGATAAGTTCAGCTGAATAGCTTCCTTCTGTGTGGCAACCATTCAATTATTCTAAGAAATTGGGTTAAACAGGAGGTTGAATGGAAATCAAAATTGACAAATCAGAAGCTATTATAACTGATGGATCAGTAATGAGACGGAGACGGAGACGGGGGCGGGGGGAGACATAAAATGACCAATAATTAGCAAAAGAACAAAAGGAGAAGTTAGGAATGCTTTTTTTTAAAGAAAATAGGGCCTGTTAGGGCATGAAATGCCCTAAAGACAACTTGAATCTAGATGTTGGAACTATCCCATTAACCAATACTTTTACAAATGTGGCGAGTCATATCGGTTTGTGGGACAATTCCATGGAGCCCAAGAATAGCTGCCTTTCAGTCTCCAGCATGAGCACACCTATGTTGGGAACACAAGTACCATACTATTTCAAAAATTACCATAAGAGCTTCATTCTAGTGGTGAGATAAGAATGACTGCCCTTGAAATCAAGGCAACATTTGACCGAGTGCGACATCAAGAAGCATTCAGATAAGAGAGGCTGGATTTGTTTTCCTTGGAGCAGAGAAGACTGAGGGGGAGCTAGCTGAGTTGTACAAAATTATGAGGGACATTAATCGGGTAGATAGGAAGAAACCTTTCCCCTTCATAAAGTGTGTGTGTGGCAGTGGTCAATAACCAGGGGGCATAATTTAAGGTAAGGGGCAGGAAATTTAGAGGGGATTTGAGGAAAATATTTCACCTAAAAGAGTTTGGGAATCTGGAACACTCTGCCTGAAGGAGTGATAGAGACAGGAACCCTCAACATTTAAGCAGCATTTAGATGAGCACCTAAAATGCTGAAGTCATATTTAGCACAATGGAGAGTTGTGGATTTAGAGGCCAATTATCTCAGCTTCAAGGCATCCCTGCAGGAGCTCCTCAGGGTAGTGTCCTAGGCCAAGCTATCTTTGGTTGATTCAGTAACGGCCTTCTCAGAAGTCAGAACATTTGATGACAATTGCACACTGCAACTTCTCAGATATTAAAATAGTCCGTGTTCATATTCAGCAAGAACTGTAGAAATTCAGGCTTGAGCTGATAAGTGACAAGTAACATTCACACATGGGCAAAGACCACTTCTGACAAGAGAGAATCTAATCACTACCTCTTGATAGACAATGGCATTATCAATATCCTGGGGATCATTAATATCAAGAAACTTAACTTGCCCAGTCATATAAATATTGTGGCTACAAGAGTAAATCAAAATTTGAAACATCTGCAGTGAATAACTCATTGGAGTATCTAAAGCCTGTCCACCATTTTCAAGGCACAACTCAAGAGTTTGATTGAATGCTCTCTTCTTGGCTGGAAGAGCCATCATTTAAGCAACTCAAGACCATCTCTGACAAAGCAGTCCCTTTGTTTGGCACCCAATCCATCACCTTAAACATCACACCTTCCAACATTCACACACAGCAGCATTAGTCTACAGGATGCACTTGTCAAGGCTCCTTTGACAGAACTTTCCAAAGCATGCCCTTAGGACAAGGACAGCAGGTGAACAAAATATCATCACCTCCAGATCATGTGTCATTCTGACTTGGAACAATATTGCTATTCCTTCATTGTCACAGTCAGAAACCTGGAACTCTCTTGCTAACAGCACTGTGCATGTACTTACACTATATGAACAGCAGCAGTTCAAGATAGCAACTCACCACTATCTTTGCAAAAACAATTAAGAATGGGTAATAAATACCGAACTTGTCAACCATACTGGCACCCCAAAAAGAAATAAATGACCAGAAACAGTGTTAGAACCAATCTTGCCAGTTTAATTAAGAGATTAAAAGCTAGGCAGTGTCTATTTTTACAAAAAAATAAGTTCATAACAAGATAAATAATTTCAGCATAATAGGGTGAAACCAAGGTCCAGCGTGATAAGATTTGGTCTTAGTGATCACGGGAAATGAAGCAAGACAAATTGTATGTTGGAACTGAAAAACCACAGTTCCCATAATCTTCAATATGTGCTTCAGTAATCAATGCTTACGGTCACATTGAACTCCTTTGAGGTGGAATTCTAGAAGCTGAATATCTCACATGTAAGTTTTCAGTTGTGATTTTGGAACTAATTGGTTCCAGTTGTTCCCATATTTTTACAAAAAATAGTTTCAGCAGCCCACTTATTGTGTCACCTTGGTTTAGTGATAGCATCTTTGCTTTTCAAGCCAGAAAGCTTTAGTACCCAAGTCTGAGAGCAGGATTTCAATGCACAACCTAGATTGACAATTAGGTGCAGTAATGAAGGGGGATGGCATTGGCAGATATGTTGCTATTGGATTAATGTGTTCAATCAATGATTGGCTTCCCTCTTGAAGAACAAGGAAATCCACGTAAAAACTTAGCCAATACGTATCCTTCATTTCCACCAGAAATGAACTAACAGGCCATTCATCTTATTGCTGTTTGTGGAACATTCCTGTGTGCAAGTTTACTGATATGTTTGCAAACATGAATGATTATTTGCCAAAAATAATGCAAAGACTATTAATATTATTCACACAATCCATTAGCAATGTCTTACCAACTAGAATCATGGAACCCCTACTGTGCAGGAGGCCACGTGCCCCATCAAAGCTGCATCAACAACAATCCCACCCAAACCCTATTCCCATAACCCCATGTTTGCCCTGCTTATCTCCCTGACAAAATGGGACAATTTAGCATGGCCAATCAACCTAACCCACATAATTTTGAAGTGTGGAAAAAAACTACAACACCTAGGGGAAACCCACACAGACATAGGGACAGTATGCAATCTTCACATAGACAGTGACCTGACGCTGGAGTCAAACCTGGGTCCCTGGCACTGTGCTAACCACTTTGCCACCGTCCCATCCCACTAAACATAACTAGAAATGCTATTGTCAACAGACATTTCTTGTCAATTAAGCAGTGGAAAGGTTCCTCAAAGAACTTAAATTTGACTGAGTTTTTTTTTTAAGAGGGTAACCAACAAGGTAGATGAGGGCAGTGCAGTTGAAGTTGTGCAGTGGGCTTTAGCAAGGATTTTGACGAGATACAGCATGGTAGGTTGTTGCATAAAGTTAAATTTCTTGGGATCCAGGGTGAAGTAGCTAAATGGATACAAAATTGGCTTTTTGATAGAAGTGAGAGGGTGGTTGTAGAGAATTGTTTTTCAATTGGAGGCCTGTGATCAGAGTGTGCCTCCAGGATTAGTGCTGGGTCCACTATTCTTTGACATTTATATTAATGATTTAGCTGAGAATACAGGAGGCATGGTTAGCAAGTTTACAGATGACACTAAGATTGGTGGCACAGTGAAGAAAGTTATCTCCAACTGCAATGGGATCTCGATCAATCAGGGCAGTGGGCAGACGAATGGAGTTTAATTTAGACAAATGCGAGGTGATGCATTTTGGTAGACTGAATCAGGACAGGACTTACTCAGTTAATGGTGGGGCGTTGGGGAGAACTACATAACAAAGAGATCTAGGGATATGTGTTCATAACTCCTTGAAAGTGGAATCACAGATGGACGGAGTGATGAAGGCGGCACTCGGCATGTTTAGTTTCATCAGTCAGAACAATGAATACAGAAGTTGAAATGTCTTGTTGAAGTTGTACATGACATTGGTAAGGCCACACTTGGAATACTGTGTACAATTCCGGTCACCCTATTATAGAAAGGATATTATTAAACTAGAAAGGGTGCTTACTTAAAAGATTTACTAGGATGCTACCGGGACTTGATGGATTGAGTTATAAGGAGAGGCTGGATAGACTGGGACTCTTTTCTTTGCAGCATAGAAGGCTGAGGGGTGATCTTATAGAGGTTTATAAAATAATGAGTGGTACAGATCAACTAGATGGTCAATATCTTTTCCCAAAGGTAGGGGAGTCTAAAACTAGAGGGCATAGGTTTAAGATGAGAGGAGAGATACAAAAGTGTCCAGAGGGGCAATTCTTTCACACAGGGGTGGTGAGTGTCTGGAACAAGCTGCTAGAGGTAGTAGCAGAGGCTTTTAAAAACCGTTGAGTTATATAGGTATGCAATTGGGATTAGCTTATGGGTTTTAAAAAAGGAACGGCTGCATGGACAGGTTGGGCCAAAGGGCCTGTTTCTATGTTGTAAACTTCTGTGACTCTATGATTACTAGAATTAAAAAACATTTAGCTCATGTAAAAAACTAAGATAACTGTGCTTTTTTCTTCATTTATCCAGACACAGTCTGCTTATTAAATTTGAGGTTGCCTTCTTTTGCTTTTTGGTTCAATGGGTAAGCCCAATTATTCCCTCCACACCTCCCAATTCCAATATTGAGATAAAGCTGCAGAAAAATAAACTTGAAATTTGCTGTTCTGAATCAACACAATTGCTTTGCCTGTTTGCTCCAGGGACCACTCAGCTTTCTTGAGAGCCAGCTTTGAAACAGAACACACCTTCAATTGTCTGGTCATGCACAGTGAACCGAACAAAGTTCACCGGGGAGGAGGTAACAGCAGCACATCTGGACTCCTCTTAGCTTTATACTTTGCAAAGACAGCTTTATGAAAACATATCTTTACTTCAAGTCTTTGAATAATTCCTTCACATCATTTTGCTGATTACAGATCTAATGTTAGAAAGCATGTTTTTCCTCAGTCGAAATCACTTGCTTCTTTTCAGACTTAAAAAATCCCTGGAAAATCAAAATCCGCATCAAATCATGACATCAGATTTCCACAGTACTGCACAATTTCGGAATAAAAAAGCCCAAATCCACTAAGCACTGACAACCTAACTCCCTGTTGCACCCACTGGAAATGAGCTAATACAATGCTCCAAGTTCGGAAAGAAGGATCAAAAGGGAACTCTGACAAACATATATCCGAATAAAAAGGGCACCAAAGTAGCTACGAGAACAAATGACTAGTCTCTTAAATCTGTTAAGTTTCTTTTTAGGATAAAGTTGTGCATGTGCATTTGTTTAGGTGGCCCAGGTGAACTCTAGTGCTCCGGTGAAACTGTGAACTTCCAAGGTGATAAAACAATGGTGTTTAGTTTAGTTTCTATTTTTGACATAAGAAACCAGCTGGTTTAAAATTATTTGTGTTTCATGGAGGCTCGCATTAACACTGCAATAAAGTTATGTGAAAATCCCTTTGTGCCATGCTCTGGCAGCTATTTGGGTGCACTGAGGGAGAATTTAGCATGGTCATCGAACCAGCACGTCTTTCGGACCATGGGAGGAAAGCGGAGTATCCGGAGGAAACCCACACAGATACGGGGAGAATGTGCAGACTCCACAGTGACCTAAGCGATAAGAGAAACCAGGACTCTGGCAGCAGTGTGCCAGACAAAATGCATACTTTTTGGGTTTGAAAACAGAAATCAGCAAAGTGATGTGAGGAAGGAAGAAAGGAATCAAATATTTTAAAGCAAACAGGTTTGCAGCTGGAGTAAATATTTAGTTGTAAGCAACGACAGAAGTTTGAATTTTCATGGATGGGACCGATGCCAGTTGTGACTGGGTGCCTGGCCTTACCTGTGTCCTGCCGGAACTGGCTGAGCGTAGGGATGTCAATGATGTAGGGTGCCAGCCGGGGATCGGCCTGGCCCAGGGAGATGCTGCTGGCTCCTTTGGCCGCCGCTCCGTGCGGCTGCTGGAGGGAACGCTCGATGTGCTCGCTCACCCGGCTGCTGTAGGGCCGCCAGCGGGCCGCTTCATCCTCCCATTCCCACACGGCGACCAGCGGTGGCCCCGGAGCCGAGCCGCTGGCGCCGAGGCCTCCGCCGGCAGCTGCCCCTCCGCTTCCGTGAGGCGAGGTGGCCATGCCCTGCTGTTGCCGGTCCCCCCGGAGCGAGTGCGGAGAGGAAAAACAAACGCTGACAACTTTCCACCGGCCAACTCCTCCCTGCCGCTGCCTCCCGTCTCCAAGGGGGTCCGCACTCGCGCTGCCTTCTGGGAGTTGTAGTTCCTTCCGGCCGGCCTCGCCGCGGCGTTTGATATCCGGTTCGCCAGCTGCAAACTACAATTCCCAGGAGGCCCCGCGCCGGTCCGGCCGCTGCCCTCTGCTGACGGCTGGTGTCAGGTGCGAGGCGAGAAATGAAACTTAGTGAGAAAACTTTTATTGCAGTGCAAACCAGGCGGGGCAGATATCACTACCCCAGGCGTGTAAAACAAACGCTGCAGTTATAAAGATTAGGAGCGTGTTGATAATGCAATTGCATAATCACTTTTGCAGGTTAACAATAAGCTGCTGTTTGAGAAGTTGGGACCGTTTTCCCTTGGAGAAAATAAGCTGAGGGATTTGATTGAGGTATTCAAAAATCATGAAGGTTCTGGACAGATGGGGATAAACTGTTCCCACTGGTGGTAGGCTTGGTCAGATTTAAGGCAGCTGGCAGAAGAATCAATGACGACACAAGGAAATGGTCTTCCAAGTAGCCAGAGGATAGGCTCTGGAATGCAGTGCCTGCAAGCCTGGTGGAGGCATTCAAGAGGGAATGGGATTTTTATCTGAAAAGTAACATCGAAAATAGAAGCGCAAGTAGGCCATTCAGCCCTTTAACTCTGTTCTGCCACTCATTTTGACCATGGCTGATCATCAAATTCACAAGCAGCACAGTGGCACCGTTGTTAGTACCACCGCTCAACTCTTCACTTACTGAAGAAGGAGCCTGAGAAAGCTTGTGCTGCCAAATAAACCAGATGGATTTTAACTTGGTGTTGTGAGACTTCTTACTGTGCTTACCCAAGTCCAATGCCGAATCTCCACATCATGGCTTCACAGCAGCAGGGATCTGGGTTCAATTCCCAGCTTGAGTCACTGCCTGTGTGGAGTTTGCACATTCTTCCCATGTCTATGTGAGTTTCCTCTGGGTGCTCTGGTTTCCTCTCACAGTTCAAAGATGTGCAGTTTAGGTTGGCTATGCTAAGTTGCCCCTTAGTGTCTGGGGGACTAGCTAGAGTAAATACAAGAAGTTATGGGGATAGGATCTGGGTGGGATTGTGCTCTGCACTGTAGGGATTCTATAAGGGTGAGTGGCTCCAGGTAGCTTACTCTTACAAAGTGCCTGCGCAGAAATTACATGACGAATAGCTGTCTTCTGTGTTGTAACAATTTTCTGATTCTGTGAAGTAACATAATCTGTTGTAATTTATGCTCTTCTCAGCATTATTGCAAAATTTTTACTGAATTCAGGGTTACATTGTCTCATAATTGTAACAAAGTTAATGGAAAACGTTGTGTTCCCAAGACATTTTATGGAAATTACTACAATAGTTGACAATCGATGCTATGTTCACAAAGAACGCACAAACTGGTACAAGGGCAAAGAGATCCAGCCAATGTATGTAGGTACTTACACTTCTAAAGCAATGCTGGAGGAAAAGGAGTAAGGGACCAGGATTACAAATCTAACAGGGGTAAAAATAATTCTCAAACTGGGATTAAATCACTGCAGCATTAATATAGTATAAAGAGTTTCTTGGAATTTTTTACAAAGGTAAATTTATCCAGGAAATGGATTAGTGTTTAAATTTATTTTGCTCCAGTTTTGCAATAACTCATGTCCCACAGCTTATTTTTATGAAGTAATGCTTTGTTCATTCAAACAGCTCCTCTATTTACATCATTATTCAATTACTACAGCCATATACATTTCAAAAATGTTCATATTGGTCCTTATTGTCTTCTTTAGCGGCTTCTACTTGTAAGTTTGATATCATGCTGTGGGAGTTACTATAATAACCGAGGTACAATCTTCAGCCAAAATGTCGTAAAACCGCAAAATATCCCAAAGTGTCTTACAGTCAATGAAGTACCTTTCAAGCATAGTCACTTTGGTAATGTAGGAAATGCAGCAACCAATTTGTCACAGCAAGATTCCACAAACAGAAATGACCAGATAATATCCTGTTAACTATGCTGAAGGAAAACTGTCAGTCAGGACACCTTGCGAACACTCCTGCCCTTTACATGGTCCCGTGGGATCCTTTACATGAAAGGAAAGAAGGATCCTCAGTTTAATGTTTCATTAAAAAACAGCACTCCCTCAGTACTGTACGTACTGGAGAGTCAGCTGTACTCTGGTGTAAAATTTAGACCCACAGTGTTAGATTTAAAGGGATTACTACAAACTGAGCCATGAATAGGCACAGACCTTTTTTTGCACTCTCAGGTGAATAATAAAGATCCCACACCATTACCTGCAGAGTAGGAAAGCTCTGCTGCCACGTTCAATCTTTATCTCTCAAATAGCACCACCAAAAACAAACTGAATTGCACCAGAGGTGAAAATCTTTGAGAGAATTTAATGAAGAATATTGTTGAAAAAAGAAACATGCTATCAAATATTTTTGTCTTGCACTCATCAGAACAGATAAACCAACAGTTAAGGAAACAACAATTTACACTGCAAAAGAAGAGAGTGCTAATTGGTTGGCAAGCAGACTCTGATTGATAGAGGCATTGCCATGGAGAATGCAGCAGAGAACAGTTTACTGGCCAGCTTTTGTTAAAATTCAAACTAGGCAGGTTACACTTGGGAACTTTTTGATTTATGTCAGCTGAAACAAAATCAATTAATGGCCACAAGTGGAGCTTTGAAGAAATAAATTTCAGCAGAGACAGCTGGGAGGCCACAACCCATATCTAAAAGCAAACACAGCAATGGAATCCAGTGAGTGCAGAGACTCAAATTAATACTGGAAATGTATGTGTCGGAGGCTAAGATCAGGACATCAGAGTGAGGGGGGAATAAGGAAAATCAGGCTTCTACGGCCCTGGAACATGGCAGAAGAAAAGCAGCCAGACCATGTGTACTGCATACTGATAGGGGCTTCCCAATCCAAGTAACATTGCATACCTTTCCCATTCCCTATTGCTCGAGTGTATCCATTCAACATTGTCAACATGTGCCGTGGAAAAGAAAATGTAAGAGATGTGTATGGCCTAAAGTTGTTAATGTTAAGATCAGAAAGTTTTTAAAGTGTGTAAATAAATTTTTAAAACTGACATTTATACAGTGCCTTTCACAGCCTCTGGACATCTCAAAATGTTTTAGAGCCAATGGAATATTTTTGAAAAGTAGTCTGTTTATACATTATTGTTAATCAGAAATAAAACTATGTTAGAGTTATGGGGAAAGTGAGTGTAAAAGGCATTGAAATGTCCAATCAACCATGATCACAGCAAAAAGTCAAAAGCCTTGACGAGCTGAATGGCCTACTCCTGTTTCTATGTTATACCTAAGGGACACGGCAGCCAATGGCATACAGCAAATCCCTTCTCACAGCAATAATAATCAGATAATCTGTTGATGTGATGTTGATTGAAGGATGAATAAGTTTTATTCATCCTTAGGACATTGGGATAATTCCCCTGCTCTTCTTTGAAACAGTGCTATGGGATCTTCCACATCCACTTGAGTGGGCAACTGGGACCTCAGTTGAACATCTCATCCAAAAGAAAGCACCTCCAACAATGCAGAACTCCCTCAGTGGAGTGTTAGGGTTGATTTTTGTGCTTAGGCCCTGGAGTGGGACTTGAACCTGGAACCTTGTGACTCAAGAGGCGGGGTTGCTCCTCGAGCTGATTTTCAACTAAATTGCAAAAGAAGAGGATACCAAGGTCAGAGTCTTAGATGTTGCCCAAGTTTTTGCACCAGATAACAGGGTCTGGTCCTAATTAAAGATGATTAATTTGTAATGTTTTCCAGCTTTAATGAAACATTATTTGCCTCAAAAATTAATCCTTTATTTTTCTATCAATAGATGGTGGTTAACCTCTGGTGGGTTCTCGCATATTATTTTTACTTTACGTTTTCCAGAATCTGCAATGTTTTGCTCCTTCGTATTTAATCATTTACTTGTGCCCTTAATTGTACTATATTAGCGATTGGGAATTTGAGAGTTTTTAGTTTGCTAAAATGAATTGATGCTCAGGAACATAACTATTTTGCACCATGAATTCATCAAGCTTCCCAGGTCAGACACAAAGATCAGAAAGAACAATCAAGCTCTCAAAGGTACGTTAAGGCAATACCCAACCCATTAATTTGGGCTAGTCCCAAACATTTGCTATAGTTTTTACCAGAAGAGCGAGAGATTATTGAAGGTAACACACAAACAGTTTTTACAATTAAGAATTTCAGGTTGGTCATGACTTAAGTACTACATCATTTGGTACACATCACAAGACCATTCTGGAAGGTCGAGCTTGTCTTTTGTTTCTAATGCTGGGATAGACCCTTTTCAATCAAATTCCACTATCATTATAGAATTTTCAATCTAATTAGAAATATATACATTAAATGGGAAAGAATGTTGAATTTTAAAATATTGACTTTGTCCATGAAATAACTCGTGTTCATCTCTCTCCTCTTTCATTTATTTAGCCACTCTTTTGTAAATGGCATTATGGGTAGCACAGTGCTGTGAGTATTTAGCACTGTTGCCTCACAGCGCCAGGGACCCGGATTCAATTTTCACCTCAGGTGACTGTTTCTATGGAGTTCTTTCTGTGCCTGCATGGGTTTTGTCCTACAGTCCCAAGATGTGTACATTAGGTGAATTAGCCATAGTTAATGTGTGGGGTTATAGGGATAGCACTGGGTAGAGAGCGTGGATAAGATATTCTGTCAGAGAGTCGGTGCAGAATCGATGGGCCAAATGGCCACCTTCTGCACTGTTAGGATTCTCTGTCATGCAGACTGAAGCTTAGTTAAAACTATTTCCATTGTTATTTATTTTGCAGTAATTTTAGTCCCATACCTGTCCTAGAACACAAAAAATGAAAACAGATACAATATGTCTATTTAACTCAACTTCTTTATCTCCATAAATAACCTAACCTACTAATTTACCTATAAGTAGTACTGACTTATTTCAACATAGAATTCATTTAAGAATGTGATTAAAAATAGGCCTGCAAAATAAAATATATATTTCATAGAATTCCAATATTAAAACCAGATATAAATTTGATAAAGTATACCTTTCATTGTCCAATGCTCAAATTGCCATTTTACAATACTGAAATAGGCAGCAAACCAGTTTAAAAATCAAAATTAGTTTAAACTTTTGGTAACAGAATTTTCAAAATGCTAACTTTAATCATCCTGACATTATATCCAAAGTTATATTTGAGCACACAGTTAATTTACAATATATTATTTACTTTAAATATTGAAAGTATAACAACTAAACCATCACACTTCCTTGCTAAGATAAAACCAGAATCATTGGTTTCTAAAGAGGTAGTTCAATGGGTTGGAACAATTTGAACTTGTGCTCAGTTTATTATTGAATAACAGCCTAGTCCTCTTACAACAGATCAATATCCAAACCACCATCTATTTTCAGTAATTCAGATTCTAGATTCTGAGCTTATTTTTAATCACTTCCCTCACCAATAAAAGCTTTGTTATGGCTCACATGCACAGCGCATTAGCAGACAATTGTGCCATGATATGATTCTGATTCCATAATTACGCCCTATAAAAAAAAGTTCCTGCTTATGAGGGCTGGACTGGAGAGCATCTGTTTCATCAAAGGTGCAGCAAAAAAAGTTAGGAGACGAAGAATCTCACTTTTCTTGTACATCTCTAAGCTAACATTTATAAAGTTGCAAAGGCCTGGAGGCGCACACATACATACACACCCATTGCATCTTTTTTTAACCAGGCCAATGCATAAGGATATGGGTTAAATAACTTAAATAGGGTATTTTTGTGGCACTCCCAAAGCTGAGTTTGTAATGGAATCACCTGTGCTTGATGCTTGTAGTAATTTTACACAGGAATACCCTGAAAGCTCAGTGATATATCCAGAAGCTCTTTCCCCAGTGTCTCTTGATTACCTCCATGGCTGAACTCTTCTGATAGCTCCCTAAAGGTACTGCATATCCGCCTTGACTTGATATCTTCCCTATATATGCCATGTTTCCATTTATATCGTGCATCCCCATATAAAACAATTAAAGATCTTCTTGGCAAATGGATAGCTACCTCTACATCGTTGTACGGGATTGGCCTTTGACCTGTATCACTCGTCCTTTTCACATTACACTTGGTTGTGCAATGAACTGGAATATCACCTCCACGGGAATTTAAATTGTTCTTTGAATTACCAGTTACTGGATCTGGTGCCTTGCACACCATTTCACAATGCTGTAGCTGAATGAAATCCTCTGAGTCACAAGACATTGATAATATGGTATCAGATAGTAGGTTGATGCTGACCAGACGCTCACCCCACAGCCACCAGTCATCAAAATGTGGGTCAATGGAAGAGCCTCGCTCTGGTCTATAATCCAGGTTACATTGCTCCACAGGAAGGAAGTCTTTCAACACAGGATGTTGTATCATTCGGTTTACGAGACAGTGGCTGAAGCATGGCAGGCCACTGAAGTTTCCCATCTTCAACTTGTGCTTTTTAAAATTCACTTTTGGGCCATAATCCTGTATGTTGACAAAAAAAAATTAATACTTGATAAAAACCCAAGAAATATAACAGAAGTGTTTTGTAGAGAACAGGGACCTACTGTTGAAGCATTTTTGTCTTTCATTCAACAGGATAGTTTGCAAGAAATTACCAAACAGTAACAGGGGAACAACAAGTTACACCACATGAGAAGAGTGCTGATTGGTTGACAGGTGGACTCTGATTCATAAAGATGTTGCCATTCATGGAGAATGCAGCTTGGAATAATTAACTGTCCAGTTTTGCTCAAATTCAAACATGCATTATAAAAAAGCCAATTTCTCGCAGGTATAATATTACAGGACCAAAAAAAAAGCTTTGAGAAGAAAATATTGTTACTCATTCCCCACCCAAAATTGCATGCACAAAATGTTTTAAGTAACTTTTATGGACAGATTGCTGCAGTTTTGGAAATGCCACATTTTAGATGAAACATTAAGCAGAAATCCCCATTTGGAACTGTTCAAACATAGCAGGAGAGTTCTCGCAGTGAGTTAACACTTCTACCAATATGACGACAAAGGAGATCGTCTATTCATTGATTATTAAAAGTTTACTTATTAGTCACAGGTAGGCTTATATTCACACCGTAATGAAGTTACAGTAATTCTTTGTGTAATCTTACTGTACACACATTGGTTCTCGTTTCCCTGTGTTGCAGTAGTGACTGTACTTCAAAAAGTACTAATGGATGTAAAGGTTGCTGGATAAATACAAAATCTTTCTTTTCATTTCTTGGTGCCACTAGACTATGACAAACATATGAACTTGCTCAACTAACTGCAAATTCCAATGTGATATTAACACGTTTAAACTGTGTTCAAAAGAAAGGAAATTTGATTAATGATTGTACATCACGTTGATGTTTGGTTGTAGTTGCCAGTCTCAATAACTCCTTCAGCGCAATGAATCGTTTAAACAAAAAGGAAAAAGTGAAGGCTCAATGGAGTGTTTCCAAATAGCTGACATGGTGTTCACCATCATGTCCCAAGAGATTGAGGATACTACTACATTGAGGATGAAAGACAGAATGTTTTTTAAATAGTGACAGGTTGCTTTTGAATCCCTAACTAGATTTGTATTAAATAATAATGAAAGCATGAGCACTTAGCCAAATATGTATCTGTAAGAACTACCTCTAATCACTCAAAATAACAGAAACCCATATGTAACATGGTTTTCTCCATGACAGGGACTGCTAACCTGTTTCTTGCGTCCAGACTGCGAGGGCTTCCACTCATTGCTATCCATTAGGTTTACTAGCTCTGTTTCCTCCTCTTCGTTCACAAAATTGTCTGATAAAAATACTCCAGGAAACGGGAAAGTCCAGCCACTTAAACTAGAGGAGTCATTTGCTACTGCCAAGCCCGATGTGGGATGATAAATGAAGTGATACTTTCTCTGCGGAAAAAGCATTTGTGACAATGTTGTTTCACTTCCTTCAGAAACACTGATAAATTTAGTCCAAGGGAGTTAATTCATATATATGCAAGAAAACATCAGCGATAATCAGACTGTGACTTGTCAGTATAAAAGTTACAAAAATTCACAAAATTAAGACACTGAGGGGCAAGATCTGATGTAACACTACAATGTTCCAAATATTGTATCAGCTGTTTTGATTCTGAGAAGGGATGGCCAGAATCAATTGCCTGGGGTAGGGTGATTTTTTTTGGAAAATAACAGGAAGGGAGCTATTAAAATAAACTGTAACAATATTCTCTGGAATATCTAAGTCAGTTGAAGGAGAGCCACTTTTCATTGCTTAATAAAACCAATAACATTACTGTGGCTTAATGGTCTGAGTACAGTACTGCCCACACAATGAACTAAGAGAACACATGAACTGTGCCTAGGACTCAGTCTAGTTTTGGACAGATGTACAAGCAAACAAGAAGACAGCTCCAAGCTTGAACCCTTTGTACGTTAGTCCTACAAGTTAATAAATTCATGCAGTTAAACTATTTAAGACTATGATAACTTCATTGAGACCTAGTGAACGATAACTAACAGCCTCCAACAATTATCACTTCATAGAATCCCTACAGTGCAGAAGCAGACCATTTAAGTCTGCACTAACTTGCCAACAAAAAATCCCATCCAGAGCCTAAGCCTGTAAACCCCACATATTTACCCCACTAATTCCCCTAACCTGGGACACTTAGGGGCAGCTCAACCTAACCTGTACATCTTTGCACTGTGGGAGGAAACCAGAGTACCCTGAGGAAGCCCACACAGACCAACAATCTACAATATGATTTAAAGTGACATGAACAGTTATTACATCAGAATAAATACTTTGAACTCAGACGATGAGGGCACAGTCACCACCTGATCCACATGAGCTAAAATTTTCCTCAGTCCATCATTGCAAGACTGAAGCCATTCCAATTGGTCCCCAACAGAAATTTCCACTTCAGACATCATCTGCTTACTCACATGAAATCAAAACTTGGCCATCTGAATTACACTTTAAACATCAGATTTTGTATATTGCCAAGACTACCTATGTGTCGACTTCTGTTCAAAATTACAAGAGGTCTGGGCAGAGTAGAATTTCCCATTGGTGGAAAGGTCAAGATTTATGGTGATTGGCAAAAGAAGCAAAGGTGTTTCATTATGCAATGAGTTTTAATCTGGAATGAACTGCCTAGTAAAGATAGATTCAATCTTGGCTTTTAGAAGGGAATTGGATAAGCATTTAAAGGGGGGAAATACAAGGTCAAAGAACAGATTGATCAAACTGTTCTTGCAGAGAACCAGTATATATTTGATAGGTCAAATTGTCTTCCCTCTGTGCTGTAACCATTCTACGATTTGGTTCCACAGCTCCACCGAGCAGTACATTGCAGATTGTAACTACATGCTGCATAAAAAAATTCCTTGTGTCACTGTTGCTTCTTTTGCCAATCATCAGTTCACCACTAACATCAATCCATATCCAATTCTGCACAGTGTGCACAGATATCTAAACTAGCCTCCATTATTTCCTCTATTCTCCACATAATCAGCCTCAAGATCTTTGTAGTCATTGTCAAATACCTCCATGGCCCCATTCAATCTTGTCCTCTTCTAGGATGGCACAATGGTTAGAACTGCTATCTCATAGCAACAGTCCAAATATGTGCAGGTTAAGTGGATTGGCCATGCTAATTTACCCATTAGTGCCCAAAAAATGTGTAGGTTAGGGGATTATGGGGCATAAATAGATGACTTTTTGGAGATAGGGCCTGGGTGGGATGCTCTGTCAAAGAGTTGGTGCAGACTCAATGAGCTGAATGGCCTCCTTCTGCAATGTCAGGATTCTATATTTTCTGTCCTAGCACATCCTCCTATAGCATCAAAAAAAATCTCTAAATCATACTATTACTGTTTAATCATAACTTCTCTCTTACTCGATACCTATTACACCTTGGGAGCCTTTTCTGTATGGAAGGTCGTTAAGGCAACTTGGACTCATGACTTTCTAGGTACAGTAGGATTTCGTACAGTAGCAGAGGCAGAAAGTAAGAGTCAGGATCAAATATAACTGAGTGTAGCATCCTGTACCAGTCTAAATAAAAGGGTCCATCATGCCCTCATCACTTTTCAGCTGCTGACTGAATGCATTTCCATCATGGGATAATTTGGTTTGAGGTTTAAGCAATAAATTACTACAATTATCATATAACTATATTAACATGAAAGTAAAATACTACTGGGAATCTAAAATAAAAACAATGGAGATATTCAGCAGGTTCAGGCAGTATCTGCGGGTTGATATTTGCTGCTGTTCTGTCCAATCTATGGATCAGTTTTCACTGTAAGAAGTCTCACAACACCAGGTTAAAGTCCAACAGGTTTATTTGATAGCAAACACCACTAGCTTTCAGAGCACTGCTCTGTCGTCAGGTGAGTGGGAAGTTCTGATCACAAACAGTGCATACAAAGGCACACGCTCAGTTTACAGAATACTGATTAGTCCATATAACTAATCAAGTCTTAAAGGTGCAGACAATCTGAGTGGAAATAGCATTAAGCATAGGTTAAGGAGATGTGTATTGAATCCAGACAGGTCGGTAAGTGATTTGCAAATCATGGGGGTTACGAATAGAGAGACATGAATCCAAGATCCAAGTTGAGGCCATCCTCATGTGTAGATTGGCTATCAGTCTCTGCTCAGTGACTCTGCACTGTTGTGTGCCGTGAAGGCCGCCTTGGAGAATGTTAATCTGAAGATCAGAGGCCGAACGCCTGTGACTGCTTAAGTGTTTGCCAAAGGAAGAGAACAATCTTGCCTGGTGATTGTCGAGCGGCGTCCATTCATCAGTTGTCATAGCGTCTGCATGATCTCCCCAATATACCATGCCTCGGGACATTGTCCACCTGATATGTTGCAGGAAACAATGTTGGCTGAGTTGCAAGAGCATGTACCATGTACCTGGTGAATGGTGAGATGATGGCATTGTGGCAATGATCTGGCATGTCTTGCAGAGGTTGCTGTGGCAGGGTTGTGTGGTGTCGTAGTCACTGTTCTCCTGAAGGCTGGATAGTTTGCTGCGGACAACGGTCTGTTTCAGGTTGTGTGGTTGTTTGAAGACAAGAAGTGGGGATGGCCTTAGTGAGATGTTCATCTTCAATGGACATGTTGAAGACTCCAGAGAACACGTTGAAGACTCCAGAGAAGATGTCGTAGCTTCTCTGCTCCGTGGAAGTACTGGATGACAAACGGTGTTCTGCCCACCATATCTCATGTTTATCCTCCAAGGAGATTGGTGCAGTTTTTGCCTGTGACATGTCGGAACTGTCAATTGATAAGTCGAGTGCCATATCCTGTTCTTAGGAGGGCATCTTTCAGCGTCTGGAGGTATCTGTTGTGATCCTCCTCATCTGAGTAGATCCCGTATATACGGAGGGCTTGTCCATAGGGGATAGCTTCTTTAATGTGTTCTGGGTGAAAGCCGGAGAAGTAGAGCATTGTGAGGTTATCCGTGGGTTTGCGGTACAGTGAGGTGCTGCGGTGACCGTCCTTAATGGAGACGCGTGTGTCCAAGAATGTAACCAATTGCGGAGAGTAGTCCATGGTGAGTCTGATGGTGGGATGGAACTTGTTGATGTCATCATATAGTTGTTTCAGTGATTGTTCACCATGAGTCGAAAGGAAGATAATATCATCAGGAGGTTGTGCCTTACAAATCTGGTAGAATATTTTGAGGAGGTGACGAAAACGGTGGACAAAGGGCGAGCCATTGATGTTGTCTATATGGATTTCAGTAAGGCGTTTGGCAAAGTCCCTCATGGGAGGTTAGTTGAGAAGGTCAAGGCTCATGGGATACAGGGACAGGTAACTAGATGGATAAGTAACTGGCTTAGTAATAGGAGACAGAGAGTAATAGTGGAAGGGTGTTTTTCTAGCTGGAGGTCAGTCACTAGTGGTGTCCCACAGGGCTCAGTACTGGGACCTCTTCTATTTGTAATATATGTAAATGACTTGGAAGAGGGAGTAAGTGGAGTGATCAGCAAAGCTTGCAGGCGATACAAAGATGGCTGGACTTGCAGATAGTGAAAAGCATTGTCAGGCAATGCAGCAGGACATAGATAGGCTGGTAGCTTGGGCAGATAAATGGCAGATGGAATTCAATCCTGATAAACGCGAGGTGATGCATTTTGGGAGAAAGAATGTAGGACGGAGGTATATGAAGGTCTTACAAGGGGCCTACACACGATGGGTCGTGAGAGGGCTGCTCTTGGATTTTTTTCGAGAGTATCCTAGTGCTTCACGTCATTAGTGTATGCTTGACCTGGACCATTTGATGGGTAACATGACAGCTCAGTGACTATCGCTGTGCTGTGCAGATACATGGATTTGGGCCTGTGTCTGTGGGAGTTTGCGCATTCTCCCCGTGCTTGCGTGGGTTTTCTCCGGGTGCTCCGGTTTCCTCCCACATCCCAAAGATGTGCTCTTAGGCTAATTGGCAAAACAAATTCTCCCTAAATTGTCTCAAATTTGGTTTTTAATCCATAGATCTATAAACATTGACAGGGATCACAGGTAGAGGTGGGAACATTGGGGTGGCGGCACGGACGCGTTGGGCCGAAGGGCCTGTTTCCCGTGCTGTTTTGTTCTTTGTTCTATCTAGTGCATAGCATCAGTTGAAGGCCCTGTGCAGTGAAGAAGTCTTGTTTGAGCCTGTGCACGAAGATGTTGCCATATTGAATTTGCCCTCTATGGCTGCTCCATGTGTCTGAATGAAGAACTGGTTAGAACAAAGAACAAGGTGAAGACGTTGTGGTCCAGAATGAAGCAGATGAGTTGTAAAATTGCATCTGGAAACTGGCAGTTGTCGATGTGAGCACTGAGGCAGTTGCAGCAATGCCATCATTGTGGGGGATGCTAGTGTAGAGTACTGACACATCCAGATGCAATTTTACAAGGCACGACACACAACAGCGCAGAGTCGCTGAGCAGAGACTGATAGCCAAGTTCTGCACACAATCAGGAACTTGAGTTCAGGTCACACTACCTGTAACCCCCATGACCTGCAAAATCTCACTTTACTGTCCTGTCTGGAGACAATACACATCTCCTAAACCTATGCTTAATACTATCTCCACTCACTATCTGTACCTTTAAGACTTGATTAGTTGTCAGGACTCGCATTCTAATCAGTATTCTGCGAAGTGTGTGCCTTTATATGCACTGTTTGTGGTCAGAACTCCCCACTCACCTGATGAAGGAGCAGCGTTCGAAAGCTACAAAATAAACCTGTTGGATTTTATCCCTGGTGTTGTGAGACTGCGTTTACTCCAGTCCAACGCCGGCATCTCTACATCAGTCTTTCCTGCTAGTAAATCCAGTATTTGGTTTATTCTCTTACCCGCTGGAACCGGGCGAACGATTCAAGCCCGTTCCGCTCACATTGCAAACACGAACGGATCCCTTTACAGCCGCACCTTGGATGTCCAGTGCCTTCCGCTGCCATGGTCCTGCTCCTCAGACGCAAAGACAACGGCCAACCCTCGCTGACCGAGGCCGCCATGACACCAGGTCCACACCGAGCGCCGGAGCCGCCAGTGAGGGAAGAGCGCGCAGGCGCAGATGCCGGGGCCGTCACAGAGCAGAGAATGCGCAGGCGCAAGAGGGTTGCCATTCCTCACAAAGCAAAGAGTGCACAGGCGCAAGTGTATGGACTCATCACAGAGCAAAGAATACGCAGGCGCAAATGCCGGCGGCCGTCACTGAGCAGAATGCGCAGGCGTAGGTGCCAACCGTCCTTAGCGCAGAGGGCGCGCAGCCGCGAGTGCGCCGTGGCCGCGCTGCAAAGACTGCGCAGGCGCAAATGCCGGCGGATGTCGATAACGCACAGGCGCAAATGCCGGCGGATGTCGATAACGCACAGGCACGGACGCTAAACTCCAGCACCGTGGAGAGTGCGCAGGCGTGGGTGCTAAGCGGGAAACTTTTTATTGAATTCAGCAGGAAGTTAGTGAAAGTGGTTTCAATCACCGGCCGAGAGCAGTAATATAGTGTGGGTAACTCATCCAGGCCGGGCCGAGCGCGCTGATAGTGTAAGATCTCCGGATTTACATCAGGCTGGGGCCAGCGTGGGCTTTTTAAGGATTACAGTGGGCCTGGCAGGGTCCTGCACCAACAGCAACCCCACCTCAGGCGAGGAGACTGACCCTCTGCCTGCCATCAGCACTTCGGTCTATTTGCATTCTGTTGCACAGACTTTGATGAGTGAAGGAACTGAATCAGAGTTGTAACATTGCTGATTGTTTTCAAAGGATATAAACCAACTCAAGAATGGCCAAGATCACAAAAGAGCTGCTGCTTGAAAAAGGAATTCCAAAACACTCCAAATTGGAGCAGATTAAGAAAATCAAGTAAGAACAATTGATACAATTCTCAAACAAAACATGAGGAATGTAAAACCTACCATCAATTCTGGAAATAGATTGCATTACATATATACACTAGTAAATAACCAGGGGACGCACTCTCAGAATAAGGGGCAGGCAATTTAGGACTGAGATGAGAAGACGTTTTTTCACTTGGCACGTTGAGAATCTTTGGAATCCCTGTTCCAATGGGATGTGCAGAGTCAGTCATTGAGCACTAAGATCGATACATTAATACATTTTAAAAACATTAAGGAACATTGAGATAGTGTAGGAGAATGATGTTGACTAGATTAGCCATGATCTCACTGAATGGCAGAGTGGGTAGAAAGGGTTCACTGGTAACTCGTGCTCCTATTCCTTATGTTCTTATAAAGACCTGAACAGCATCTTAAAAATCAAAACAAAATACTGCTGGAATCTGAAACCAAAAAATAAAATACTGGAAAATCCTCAGCAGGTCTGATAGTATCTGTGGGGAGAGAATAGAGCCAATGTTTTGAGTTTGAATGACCCTTTTGTCAGACCTGTCATCTAGACTTGAAACATTGCCTCTATTCTCTTCCCACAGATGCTGTCAGGCCTGCTGAGATTTTCCAGCATTTTCTATTTTTGCAGCATTTTAAAGGTGGTTATTCTAAACTTATTTCAGTATGTTAAAGTTCTCAGGGTACATTATCGTGGAGTGTGTGATAGTTGATTTTCAATATCAGAAAAATTACCAGTAGGTTTGTAAATCATTTAGTCCCAGCAATTTTTTAAAGTTTATCCACAATGCATACTAGATTGTTCTATGAACAATAGAAACATGATGTAAAAATGAGCATAAACCTAATCTTTGAAGAACAATCTACTTTGAGAAATAAATTGCTTTATTGCATGTATTTAATTCTTCAGTGAGTGGCAAGATATGCAACCTTTTTGTATTAGGGGCAGTGGGGCATCTTTAAGTATAATGACAGGCAAAATAGTAACTGCTTGTGTAAAACTTGAGAAAATTCCAGTGTCACTGGAATTGGTGTTCATATTTCTTTCTGGTTTAACCAGTCTGTTCTTTTCCTGCTCTTATTCAGTCTTTCCAAATTGCATTTGAAAACAAGTGATTTGGATCCAAAGTTATTTTCCCAGCTACGGAAGTTGGAAGAACTGGATTTGTCTGGAAATCTGTTGACAGAAATTCCAGATAATCTGGGACTTGTCAACCTGAGGTTTCTCAACTGTGCTGATAATGATATGGAGCAGATTACATCACTGAGCCAGTTTAAGAATCTCGAAGATTTGATTTGTGAAGATAACGTGTACTTGACAGTAAGTGATTGAAGACATTGTTGAATTGAATAATACTATCATGACCATCTTTTGCCATCATTAAAGCTGTGTAGATTTAATTAGAATAACGTTCTGTTTTACATCCATATGACAGAGTCCTGAAAAAATATATAGTTTTCTATTCCTCTGCAGGTGTTCTTGCCTTCCTCCCTCACTTCGTAGCACATAACATTACCTAACCAGTCAGATTAGCAAACAAATTCTACAACATCTGGCGAGCTCTTGAGTTTGTCTTTAGGATGTGAAGTAATTCCTTGCTGTTCAGTGTTTTTGCTTTATCAACGTCTTTAACTTGTGTTCATGGTAATAGGTGAGCATCTGAAATCAGAATTTCCTGTGGTCTGAAGCTTGCAATCTTTTTGTATGTTGTGTTGTGTGGAATAATTATTCAGTATTAACAATTGGTGCTAATTGCAGTATGTAATTGTATGCTTGAAATCTTGATTTTACCTCTCTTATCATTTACAAAACGTGACAATTAGCAAACTTTTAGACCAAAATCTTCAGCTAAAGTTAATAGCACAACTTACAAGTTAAATAATATGTGGAAACAGCAAAATTCAGCAAAGTAATGGAATACTTACAAATGCAGAACATTCTGAATAAGTCAGCATCTGCGAAACATTGATTCTCACTTAATAGAAGTTTTCGTAAAACATTTTAATGCTTGTGCCTCCAAGCCTGCTGCATTGCTTCTCTAATTCACTGCAGTTAGATGTAACAATAACTCATGAGGTGACTTTGTTTCTGACATTTTCCTCCCAGTCCTCTGATAAAGTATCTCAAATCTGTTTAATGCCTCGCTGTAATAACTCAGTTGAGGCTAGGAATTTAGTAGAATGAATTGAACCTCTGAATATTACAGTAGCATCATCAATCACTGTTATATTGTGGATAGATCACAACATTGTCAGATCACAAGTATTTATATCTTTTGAACTGTGAAGTGTCAACAATATGCTTAGTTTTTGAATTGGAGCATGACTTCATGCAGAACCAGCAAATCATCTTATTTTACCATTTATGTGTCTCATGCATTTCTGCTGCCTTTCTCGTTGTCCTGCTAATGTTGTGACTTCATAATTAAAATGGGGTGATTATATGTTATGTTTTTATTTGTTCATTTGTATTATGCTCTACAAGACAGAAAGAAATTAAGGACATTCAAAGCTATTAAATAAAGAAATTGACATTAAAATGAAATAGAAAAAGGAGGCTTATGATTAATGCTAAGTTCATTCTAAAGCAGAAAACACAAGTAGGATACAGAAAGGGCATTGAAGAACTAAAACCGTATTGGGTGGTGGGTAGAGCCACTGTCTTATGATGATGTGATCATTCAGAATCTGTTTTTATCCTGAGATTCCAGAACTTTTAAATGTGTTTTGAAGTTGACATTCCATTATAAATTAGTAAATGAATAAATGACTGGTAATTTCTGTTTTGATCAAATACAACACACCTTGCACCATTGTAACTGGTGTTTTGAGGACCTGTTCCTTCTGTGATTCCAATTATTTATCCATACAATTGGAAATGAGTGATCTTGAATCCTGAAATAATTCTGCAAACCAAGGGGGAAAATATTAAAGCACGCAAATTCTACAAATCTGTAACAATGTCTAAAATGTTTTTATATTATTACATGGATGGCATGTAACTCTTGTTTATCTCTTTCCAGATCTGTGACATCCACAAGATAATATATCTGTTGCCCAATCTCCAGAGACTCAATGGCAAAGATGTAACGTCCCGAGCAAATCACCTGAGATTCGTCAACAGCCAAAAGCTAATGTCTCTAGTGAGTGCATGGTCATAGATTATCAGTTTTGCTTCTGTCAGGAAACAGAGGTAGCTTTAAGTGATCTATAATTGTGTTGCTAAATATTAGGAGAAAAGTATAAATTTAAGTGGGTTTAATTTAGTATTTTTATGTATAACTCTAATTTCATGTTAGACAAACACATTTGCATGTTGAGGGAGGTGTTGGTTTTAGTTCAAACTGTATTTGTATTGTATTGACGGAGACTTTACGACGGGAAAAGTAAATATAAGCTCAAGGAAAAAATGAGATGTTGGTTAGCAGCCAGGGTCCACTTTTAGGAGAAGACTAATAAATGAAGACTGATAAATGGATCCAGGCAAATGGAGCGAGGAAGCTAGTGAGGGAACAACTTTCTCAGCCCTGTCAGAAGCTGCCCAAAACAAAACCCAGAAACTAAAGGACAATTAGTTATGGAGATAGAGAATGAAAAGACAAGTTTCCAAGAAGATTAGAATAAAAAGGAAAACAGGAACAGATACTGCTCATTGAAGTTAATGGCAGAAGTTGAGGGTGTTGGGAATGGCTGTGTTTCCATGAATTTGGCCTGCGAGAAGCCAGAGACACATCTGAAATAATCGTAAGGTTTGGTGTTCTTATCCCCAGACTTTGAAACAGTAGTTTTCTTTAGGGACTGAGTACTGGGCAGGTTGCAGCTAACCACCCTGGTGAGCTTAGGATCCCCTCACCTTATTTCTGTGAAACTCCCAAGTGCCAAACAAATTGACAGATTGTGGGAAGATTAAACTCGTCCGAAAAATCAGAGTGAAACTCTCTGGTTTTCAGACTTATGTGACACAAGTACATGTTGGACTTTTAACAATTTATGTAATTATCTGGGGCATGTGTAAACGTAAAAGTCGCCATAGTCCCAGATGACCATAGGTTGCTGTTTCCTTTGAGGAGGAAAGCTGACTGGTGGTGATTCATTCTGAATGTCACCACACCTCACGCGAGGGGCAAGGTTGATAAGGTGGAATCTTCATGAATAACCTTTGCATCACAAACTAGTGTCCAGCCAGTTGAACTAACTGATTTTTTTGAACTGAAGTTTTGTAAGAAAGGGTGCGCCAGTACAGATTTTATCAGAGCATCAGTTTCTTTTTTTTTTTGTTTTGGTTTTCTCTAGGTAACTGATTTCTGGGAGAAAAAGTTTAAAGTTCAGCTCACAGAAACCCCTACAGCTGCTGAGATCAAAGCGGTTGCAAAATATTTCGTGAAATCTGCAATTGCTGAAATTAAATATGGTCCAAATTCTCTGAGTGAATACACAAAATGGAGGGTAAGTAGTTTTTACTTTACACGCATCGTGTTCGTGCCAAGCAGGTGAAGGAGTTGATTTCATTATTATGGCATTAAAGGCTGAGTATCCCACGGGGATTATAATCTGTTTTAAATTACTCAAAGCAAAGATGCGGCTAAAAATTTAATACAGAAAGCAATTATTTTTATTCTTTACTCGATGCTTCCTATAGTGAGTTGTTTGATGTTGGACAGTCAATGGACCAATCACACTAATCAGCATTCCATCACTCCATGGATCCATATGTTGGGATTGCCAAGTACTGTACATCCATCCTGACCAATTGCATTCTTGCAACATTTATTTATTGTCTGGGAATAAATATCGTTGTTTGAAGCTGCCTACACTTCAAAAGTAACAATTTTCATTTCATTTACCAACATTCTTATTTTGGAGTTTTACAAGCAACAATTTGCCAATTTATAGAAAGTATCATTTTAGAATTAAATGCTAAGCAGGTATTTGCGTCTGCTAATGAATTAAGATCAATATTAAAAACAAAATGTGAAGGAGGTTCATAAGAATGATCCCTGGAATGAAGAGCTTGTCGTATGAGGAATGGTTGAGGACCATGGGTCTGTACTGGTTGGAGTTTAGAAGGATGAGGGGGAATCTTATTGAAACTTCCAAGATACTGTGAGTCCTGGATCGAGTGGACATGGAAAATTAGAACCAGCAGGCGCAATCTCAGACTAAAGGGATGATCTTTTAAAATAGAAATGAGGAGGAATTCTTTCAGCCAGAAAGTGATGAATCTGTGGAACTCTTTGCTGCAGAAGCCTGTGGAGTCATTGAGTGTCTTTAAGACAGAGATAGATAGGTTCTTGATTAATAAGGAGTTCTGGGGAAAAGCCAGGAGATTGGGGATGAGAAAAACATCAGCCATGATTGAATGGTGGAACAGATTCGAGTGGTCGAGTGGCCTAATTTTGCTCCTGTGTCTTATGAGAAGAGAGCAATTACGGGGTGAGAATGCTGTCGCGTAGGATAACTGCTGCTGAACATTCTGAGAAGGAGGGAGCACCTTAACCCAGATCTGGATCTAGATGAAGCAGTTGGTGATGAATATGCTGGGTACCCAACTTGATATTTGGATACTTAGAATTTCAAGGTGACTGACACGTCACAAGTGCACACTTAACTAAATGACGACTGTTCTCCACAGGGAAAGGTAAACTGGGTGAGTTGGAGCTGAGTGAACAGCCCTGTATCAAATCTTCTTGTGGCAGACACACAAGGCAAATGGCGCATTCCTCAGACTTGTTTGAAGTAAGATTGTATGAAAATACCAAATCGTTTAATGGCTGTTATTTTGAATCAACTAAGTATTTGCAATCCAATCTTTTCAGAACCAGAGCTGTTACAGCAAAGAAGAAACCTATTTGGCCTATTCTGTTTGTGCTGGCTCTTCTAAGGAGTAATTCATGTAGTGTCACTCCTCTACCCTCTCTCCATATCTCTGCACATTTCTCCTTTTCAGATATTTAAAATTGAATCAGTTGTGACTGTGGTCTTCTAAGGGTTAATATAAATATCTTAAACAGCTTTCTGGTTGGGAAGTCCAGGATTAGAAAGCATACTCTAAAAAATAAAACCAAACCTTTCAGGAGTTAAATTAGGAAATATTCCGAACACACAGAATGGTAGAAATTTGGAACTTACTTCTGCAATTGGTGCTGCACCAATGGTAACTTTCAAATTTGAAATTGGTTAATGAAAACCCAATTCTCAGACCATGGGGCTAAGGCGGGTAAATGGAATTATGCCACAAATCAATGGTTCCAGTAGGTGATACAGGTGGTATAACAGGGTTGAGGTGCTTAATGACCTACTCTTGTTTCTATATTCTGGTGGTCTGTATCTTCCACCTTTTTTCTTTCACTATTAATACTTGTGTGATTTGTTTCCTAGGTGGAAGCGATAGCAACAGAATTTGTGACTTCTCTACTGCAGCACGAGAACCAGGTTTCCTCTGAGTCAGAAGGAGGTGAAGATGAGGATGAAGGTGAAGCACATCACACTTACGTAAGAATTTATAATGTTTTTGGTGTGTAATTTTAAGAACATCTCCCTTATTTTTGAAATAATCCCGAACTGGAGGAAATTCATTAAGACAATATAACATCTAAAAATAATGCATTCTGTAAGGTCATGATGTTTGCCATCCTACAGTGCAAATACAGACCGCTTGCAGATCAGTCCATTTCTTTATTGAGAACGAAGTCTTGATCTTTTTCTTGCAGTAGCGGAAGATTCTTGAAAGCTTACTCCGCCACTCTGGAGGATTGATGGATGACGACTCTTGATGTTATCTTAAATGTATAAGATTGTGGAGCCGGGGTAGGCCATATGCCCTCTTGAACCTGCTCTACCATTCAATACATTAGTGACTTGTACATCAACACCACTTTCTTGCCCTGCCCCCATATCCCCGATTTCCCTATTGCCTTCAATAATTCCAGCTTTGAATACACTGAACATTCACAGCTCTCTGAGGTGGAATTATTCCAAACATTCCCTATCTTTAAGTGATTAAATGTTTTATCATCTCAGCCTTAAATATTGTGAATCATTAACCTTAGGCTCTGCAGCCAGGAATAACATTTCCTCAGCATCTGCTCTGTCAAGCCTCTTGACAAGAGTTTTCTATGACTGGGATTTTGCTCCACTGTTTGTGACAGGTGGAGTGGAGACTCAAGAAAAAAACCCAAAATGGCTTTTACGCCAGTGGGTTTTCCCCTCTTGATTTTTTTCTGCCAATGATGTACCGTTTAATTATTACTTTCAAGCTTTCCCCTTCCTATTATTCCTCCCCACCCGCCACTGCAGATCTGATGTCTTATCAGTGAGGTTTACAATTCCTAATTGGGACCAATAGGGACCTGGTGAACAGTCCCCACCGTATTTACTCTTGTACTGCAACTCACTTGCAGTAAAGACTGAGATACCATTTGTTGTCATGATTGCTTGATATTAGCAGTATGTTACTTGTAATTTGTGTTCAAGGACACCCAAAGTGCTTCTGGAACTTGATGTCTGTTAGCCTCTCACCTTTTAACATTTTTTTGCTTGTCTGTTCTTACGAGAAAAAGTGAACGTTTCCATGTTTCTGCATATTATATTCTCAACAAATTCTTACCCGGTTATTTATCTGCTCCCTGTTCCTTAGCAGCCTATTTATATTCTCCGTACAACTTTCCCATCTGTCATCAAGTTGACTCAGCTGTAAATATTTTGTTGTTGATACATATCGACAATAAATCAACTTAAAATATGAAAAAAAAATTGGTTGTAATCTTGAAAAAGGACCATGTTTTGGTTTAAAACTTATAAGCGATATCCCCTCAAGGGGTTTCCCAGAAACAGTGTTCCTCTCTTGTTTCTTTGTCACTTCCCACAATGTAATTGTTCCCATCACTTCGCAAGGGATCCTGAAACAAGAAGCTGGTGAACTTTGTAGATTGCAGGCTTCGTTTGACCTGTTGTGCCCACCAGGTTAGAAACAGAGAGCTCACCTGAGAACTGCAGTTGTTCCATTTCATCAAGTTCACAAGCATAAAACTTTTTTTTTAGAGCAACACAGCATGGGAAACAGGCCCTTCGGCCCGACGAGCCCGCGCCGCCGTCATAACTATATAGTAACAATTCCATTATCCTATCCTAATTTTAGGTTATTCCTAATATGGAAGAGTCTCACTGTAGGGACAATTTGTTTACCAATCAGCCTAAGAGCGAATTTTTGGGATGTGGGAGGAAACCGGAGCGCCCGGAGAAAACCCACGCAACCACGGGGAGAACGCGCAAACTCCCGCAGACACCGGCCCAATTCCAAGTGTCTGCACAGCTACAGCGATAGTCTCTGAGCTGTCATGGTGCCCTTCAGATGGTCCACATAAAGCACTCATTTACAACATGAAGCACCAGGCAACCCATGAATCAACATCCAAGAGCTGTCCTCGCACCACCTGCCGAATGCATGCTCCTTGATGGTCAAGTATGGACCGAATTACCTGTGGAAAAAAAGCCATAGTTAAACAGTCCTACTATATCCCTCTATCTGCATAACGCTCATGTGGCTGTCCAAGAGACCCTTAAACAGCCCTAGCGTGCCTGCTCCCACCACCTTACTCGGCAGTGCATTCCACACCCCCACTACCCTTTGTGTGAAAAACTGCCCTCTAATATTCGTCTTATACATAGCCCCCCTCACCCTATGGCCATGACCCCTCGTCCTATCCATTTCTAAAGGTGGAAAAAGTTTACCTCCATTTACTCTATCTATACCCCTTATAATCTTATACACCTCTATGAGATCCCCTCTAAGCCGACGTCTTTCAAGGGAAAACAACCCCAGTCTATTTAATTGTTCCTCATAAGACAGTCCTTCCATACCAGGCAGCATCCTGGTAAACCTCCTCTGCACTCTCTCCAAGGACTCCACATCCTTCCGATAGTACGGCGACCAGAACTGGACGCAGTATTCCAAGTGAGGCCTAACCAACGTTCTATACAATTGCAACATCAAACTCCTACTCTTGTATTCTATACCCTTTTCAATGAAAGCTAACATACTATACGCTTTCTTTATCACCTTCTCCAACTGTGAAGACACCTTCAGAGACTTGTGAACCTGCACCCCCAAGTCTCTCTGCGTCTCTATACTTCGAATAATTTTACCTTTTATCCTATAACTCTCTTCTACATTTTTCCGGCCAAAATGCATCACCTCGCATTTATCCGGATTAAATTCCATTTGCCATCTATCTGTCCAGTCTACCAACCTGTCTATGTCCTGTTGTATTGCCTGGCACTGCTCCTCTGTACCCGCCAATCCAAGCATCTTAGTGTCATCAGCAAATTTGCTGATCTCACCACCTACCCCAACTTTTGAGCACAGACACTTGTCATGCAAGAGGATCCAAAATGAGAATGCAACTTCTTTGCATATATGAAGGTGCCAGAATTGTTTTCCTTTTCAGTGTTGTAAGGATGTCAGGTTTATTAAACTTCCTCACACATTTCCATTTGTATGCAGGTCCTTACGAGCTCTGATAAAAAGAATAAGCTGAACTCCCAGTCGTCCTCTGCCATGTCTTCAACCAGAAAGACTAGTTTTCGTGATGCACAAAACATCACTAAGAGTGGAAAGCAAGTCACATCTGGAAGCGGTGAGGTGTCACAGAATGATATGGAAGACATTTCCAGAAGAAGTATGAGAACTCAGCGTGGAAAAGGAAATCAAACTGCACCGATGGCTATGCACCCCAAGAAAGACAACAACATTGCAGCAAAAAAGGAAAGCAAGACATCAAAGAGGGATTGTTCAACTCCAACTACAGGCAGTATTCCAAGGAAGAAATCAAAGTACAAGGTAATTGGCTTGGAATTACAGCAACAACTTAATCTATGTTATATTTTCTGAACTTAGGAGAACTCGTAGAGGTCAGCTAGATAAGATGGCACAACGATGAGAGCGAGTGTGACTGGAGGGGGCTGTGAGAAAAAAGAATGTTCTACACACCTTGCAGCTCTGATCAATCAAGAGAACGCTGAGAAAGTCAAGAGTGCAAGACTTGACAATTAAAAGTCATATGACATTCCCCTTTCCTGCCCTCCTGAGGTCCTTAACCCTCTTGGAGCATTGTATCTATACTTGCGGCACATCCCTGCTGCTCGGTCCTCGACCACTTCCATCTATTTGAGAAGCTGGCCATTTCCTTTAGCAAACATCATCTTATTTCAGTTTCTCTGATTGTTCTGCAGAACCTCTGGATAAGAGCCTGACGACTGGGAGATAGCCTTCCTAGGTGTTTTTTCTGTTCCTGTGGAATATTCCTGTTATAATCAGTTCAGCTGTTTTGATGCCAGCTAGGATCCCTTTCACCAGAAATCCTTTCTTTTGTCAATTTGTTACATCATTGCACAATTGCACATTGATCCCTTTATCAATAGTCAGGAAACCCAGAAAGCAGGATGCAGAAGCACTGGCTGAGTCGTGCTCAAATCAGACTCTTGACCTGTTAACAGCATCTTTTAGGGTAAAATTCCACCCAGCTAAAGCAGGAAGCAAGGAAGAAGGGTGGGAAACCCGAAATAAATGACATATTGTCATGTTCCAGAACTCTTCAGATTATCTATTAAGCACCATAGTAAAGAATCTGGCTATTAATTTCATGTGATATTGTTGTAACTGTTCATTACCACAATGTGGCATTGTAACTCGCATCTACATTATATTGCTGTCAATTGCTAAGTGAGGTAGAAAAGAATAGGAAGTTTCCAAAAGAAATAGTGAAAAGAATTAAACTGAAAACCATTTCAATGTGTTAATTAAGATTAGATTGAAAGGGGAATTGAGGTGCCACAGTGCATTGGAGCACTGATAAGCTGTGCTGTGTGATACTCGGTTTTGAGAAATGGTGCTCTTTTGAATACAAATAAAACTAAAACCATGAATTTACTGGAGCTTTCCAGAGCAAAAGTAGACTTCAGCAGAGATTAAGATGTGCAATGACTAATGTACATATATTCATCTGTTCCTGCACCTCCTTTAGACTTCCTCCCTTCCTTTTACATAATCTCTCCGTATTCTTCCTGCCAGTTTGATGGAGATATTAAATATTTTGTATCAACTTTTGGAAATGATGGTGGAAGGAATTATGCACATATGGAATTCCTACAGATGGAGGTCATTTGGCTTATCGAGTTTGTACCAACCACAATCCCACCCAGGCCCTATTCCTATAACCCCACACATTTACCCTATTAATGTCCCGACACTAGCATCAATTTACTATGGCCAATCAACCTGACTTGCACATCTCTGGACTGTGAGAGGAAATCGGAGCATCCTGAGGAAACCCACACAGACATGGGGAGAATGTGCAAACTCTGCACAGACAGTCACCTGAGGCCGGAATTGAATCCTGCTCCCTGGCGCTGTGAGGCAGCAATGCTAACTACTGTGTCATTGTGCCTCCCCAACATACTAGAGGAAGATTTGGAACAAATTGATGAGTTAACTGCACAAACGTCACTTGGCCCAGATTGTAAGAGCCTGAGCTCTTGAATGAAATCTAAGGACAGTAGGAGAGGCTATGGCCTCATTCTTTCACCATGTGCCTGAAGAGTAGTTGGTGAAGGCAAAGATAACCTTGTAACTAAAAATAATTAGCCATTAGCAAACACCAAGTCATATTTGACAACATTCATTTTTTTTTACATAAATGTGACTGGATAGATGAAGGCGATACACTGCATTTGGCTTTTTGAAGGTGACAGGATGGCTTGAAAAAGTGAGTAAAAAGACATATATAGAATACTGAGATTTATAAATAGAGACATGGGAGTAGGATGGTTTCTGCCCTTCCATGTTGACCAAGACTCTGGTGCTCGTTCTCTTTGGTCAATACAAACTCCGAATTCATTTAATCAAAAATCAGTCTTTTATTTGACAAAACACAAATGACCATCTCCTGTTGTAATCTTCTACGATCTACTTCCCAAAATAAGTACTGCTTATCTTCCTGAGTAAGATCAGTCAGTTAAGTCCGAGACATGTTGGCCAGGTATTAACCAATGCTGCAGTCTCCAAGCTCTAAGCCCACAAGCCTTCGAAGATTCGGATTTCTCCTTTCTTCTTCTTGCAATGGTTGACCCCAGGTTGCTGCTGCTAGTGTTTGTTTGTCATATGTTTATACCTTATTTCTTAAAGAGCTGTCTGAGTCAGTACCTACATTCAGCAAACCACCAGACAAATCCTAATGTTTCAGCAGATACAATCTCATAATTCCAGTTAATCAGGTTATCTCCTGGGGTTTTATCTGATAAGATCTTCCTTCTTCAGTTAATTAAGTTATCTTACGCTGTTGGGCCTGTAGCTTGTTATGCCCATATTTGTTTAGAGTTATTCCCCTCCTCAGAACTGGCCACTTTGGCAGTGGCACCTCAAACAGTGTATAGCAGGCTTCATCAGCAATATTCACTGATGGAATATTCACTGGGAATGAAGAAAAAAAGGAATGAAAATATGTGTCATATGATGGCACTCAGTGTGGAGGAACAAAAATACCCTTGCAAAATCAAGTGGAAAAAGCCACTAAAAAGCCCAGTTGAGTTTTGAGTTGTAGATAATAATGAATTGACACAAAATGTTGATTAGATTAGCATGGGATTCTTATTGTATAAAGGACATTACAGGTGTAGAGATTGAACAATTTATTTTCACAGGAAGATTTGAGGGAGGGAAACTATAATTCTGGGGAGAAATTTGAAGTATTGAGACTATTTCCGGATTGATTAAAGACAAAGAAGGTATTTGATACAAGTTTAAAAATTGAGAATTTTGTAGCATGTATAAAAAAAGACCACTTTCTCTGGATGAGAAGTTGGTGACATGGGCATTCATTCTAAAATGATCACTCAGAGGAAGCAGAAGGAAGTTTGGAGAAATGTTACAGAGTGGGTTGTTTGACAGAGGCGTTGAGGTAGATGCCAGTATGGGAAGGGAGAAGGATGTACTTCATTTCAACAAAGAGCCAATGTAAATGTGAGGGGGCTGAATGGCTTCCTTTTGTGTTCAAATGTCTGTGATTTTGTGTTGTACCTGCACTTATTATTTTTTTGAATCCTCCCCAGAAATCTCTTGTCCTAGAACCTCAACATTTTCTACAGTGCCACAGTAGGAATAATGATCCTGAGGATTTAAGCACTCAGCTCTGGGCATGTGCTTTTGAACCAGAAATAAAGAATTCCCTAATTCCAGGTAAACTATAAACTGAACAAACACATGGAATGTAGACATTATAACTGGAGAAGTTTATTTCAAATTAATTCAATACAGTCTGTTAAACTTAGTCACTTAAGCACCCTTAAGTGAAACTGCGTGGGATTCTTCCAGACGCTCCGGTTTTCTCCCACACTCCAGAGATGTACAGGTTAGCTTGATTGGCCATGCTAAATTGCCCCTTAGTGTCAGATGGACTAGGAGGATAAATATGTGGGGTTACGGGGATAGGTCCTGGGTGGGACTGTTGGTGCAGACTTGATGGGCCAAATGGCCTCCTTCTGCAATGTAGAGATTCTATGATTCCGTGCACAGTAGCTGCAACGAATGAAAGTTATTTTACTTGACTGAACCTTTGTTGTCAATGGACATCTTCAATATTGTGTGGTGATGTAATGCTGTTGGCAGATACCAACAGCAATAATTGGTTCAAAAGTAGGAAGCCTGGGAATAAAAATCAGGCTTCTAAAATGGATTGGAAAGTGATTGAAACAGAATGGTTGTGAATTGAATTGCATAAACAGAGCAAGAGGATCACTGGTCTGATCAGTCAGGCTAATAATACCTCCAGGCTATTCAAATAATTTGTCGCAAGAGTTGAAAACAGCTTAATTTTGCAAACGCAGCTAGGTTGATGGGGGTCTCAATAGAAGGAAACAAACCAAATACAAACTGATGCAAATGTTTTGGTTAGGCTAATGAGTGGCACATGATATTTAATGTGGGCAATTAGGAAGCAATGAGACTAGGTATGGGAAGGAATTTAAACTAAATGGCTCCAGGCAACAGGGCACCACGGGAGAGAGATATGTGAATATTGATGGATGAATTATTAAACCAGCAGTAAGTTGTTGGATCTACATAGGACACTATTTTAACTGCACCTAGAGTTTTTAAAAATTCTGCCCACGTCACCGCAGCAGAAAATCCAGGCATTAGAGGCAATGTAACTAAACTGTTTATTCTGGAGAAGTCTTTAGGGAATTATTATTCAAGAATTGGAAGTAAATACATACACTGACCAATGCAGTGCAATAAACTCAAGAACCAGGAAACTTTGGTTCTGAGTTAGAAAACAGAAGATACAGATGGATAACAATGTTCCACAGAGAATGTGAATGTACTGAACAGGAAGGCATCGTGGTGGTGGCAGGCAGCAAACAAAATCAAAGGGGAAATTGGACATCAGAGGCTGATCAGGATTTTATTTCAACTTGTTCTAACCACTTTATTAAAATGCTCTTGTTATCCAAATGAATATTGCTTTTCCTCAGTGCAGTATCTGAGGGATGTTCCTAGGTGCAGCTAATGGGGGAGAAAGATTGAAGCTTATAATGTTGGGTCTCTGTCCCCACTATATTATGCTGGGGAGTACCAAATAAATGTTCCAGGACCATTAACTCATTCAAATGAGTGGAAGTGGCATTTCTAAGATGCTATCCTGTTCTGTCATCATTGTTTAGCAGTTGAATGTTCACGTGGACAATGTCTGAAGAAACTCCGTCGAGTATTCAGAATTCTCAGATGGACAGTTTGAAACAATCTTAAGAATTTCCCCTTTTCCAGATAATCCCTTGAGACATGAGATTGTAAACTGCCATTGTGCTCCTCTTCTGTGCTTAGAGCAGCCTTTGACATTGCATCTGCTGTATTTTTGGAGTGGGGTGCCTCCCCCTCTTTCATCTCCCTCACCCCTAAACTAAAACTCCTTAGAGTATCCTTGATAATATCTGGGTTACTATGAGCATATTTTTTATAGGATATGAACAGGTAGTAATTGTTTTTGACACAATGCTATAGAGAATGTTATAAGTTCATATTTGCAATGTCTTCGTTCTGACCGTGTCGAGATCAGTTTGCTATTATCATATTGCTCCTAATACAGGCTTGGAGGACACAGTAGTATGGGGTGCAAGTTGTTCATTTTCTCACAAGTTGGGGTTCCTGACCTGTGCCCTGCAAAGCTCCAGGTCTTTGGTTCTAATCTTAGGCCCATTATAGCTTCTCAAGTTTTTAAATAGACTCTGGTCGAAAAACACTGCTCTCTTTGTTGGTGGAATTACCAATCAGAAAGCAACATTTAACAATTCATATCTCTATATTTAAAAGTTCAAAGCTATTGAACAAGACAAAATGCTACAGTAAGAAATTTCTGAGGCAATGAGAGGACTATTAATGAGCTTGATAATGCATCCTGTAAGCTCTTTCATGAGCTGTGCAGTTCTGGGTGCCATAATAACATGAAACCACAAATCCTACTCCTGCCGATAATTTAAACTGCTCTGTGAGATGATTTAAGATGATGTTCTACAGGAATAACTATAAAATAATTTCCTCAGGTAAATTTAAAGTTTACGATAATAGAAATGTCAGTTATGACGGAATAATTATGATTTCTATGAATAGTTATTAGGTTTGTTTTCTTTATTTCTTTTTGAAAACAAGTAGTAACAGAAATGTAGCTTTGCATAAACCATTCATTTAAATGTTTCCATCAGATGGAGGGCTGCAGTCATCTCCAATTGTGGCTACATGTGGAGGGGATTCAGTTTGCTTCATTGACTGTGAAACTGGGATGGTCCGTCACAAGTACAAATCCGTGGGAGAGGTGAGTATGGTTATATTGTCTACGGTAAGTCGTTTACCTGGTAATATAGAATATTATTTGTGCGCGCGCGTGCTAGGATCTTTTTGGACTATAATTATGATACACCCAAATTAAAATTTAATTAACAGTTTATGTTTTAAGATGGTGAAATTTGAAACACTACTCTTTGTTAGTGAATAAACTTGTTTCTGTTTTATTTTTCTTTAAAATTGCCTTAGAAGCCACACTTTGTGCATTCACAATGAGCATCCTGTTCTGCCATCCTTTTTAATTAATCAATACTCGAAGGGCATAGTGTAATTGAAAACAGTTTCAGTGATAAGATCCTGATTGATTTATCTGATTTTCCTTAGGAATTCTTTTCTCTTGCCTGGACTACTCTAAGTGTGATTGTTAAGGATCAGAAAAGGAAAATCAATGTGTTAGCTACGGGTGGCCAGATGGGTGTCGTAAAGCTGATTCATGTGAAGGTGAATTATTGCTATGGGAAGATAAAGGCTCACAAGAGACCGATCTCTATTCTCTGCTTTTGCCCAAATCGGGAGACATTTCTCTTCAGTAAGCATTGATCTTTCTATTGGAACACAAATCTGCTAACAAGAGACTTAAGATTGACATATGTAGAACCGTGGAAGTTTACAGAACAGGCCGTTCGAATCAGTGTTTCAGAACTAGCCCTTATTCTTATCTCATTCTAATAATTCTAAACTGATGATATCTTGCCATATACTCCTTAAGAGGAGTTAAACTTCCCCTATTTTAAAAATTTTTACTCCATTCTGAAAGTTACAAAGCCAGTGTTCAGAATGGACTGGGCAAACCCAAATCCATTCATTGCTTCCTCCAAAAAACAAATTGGAAATCCATTCATTGCCACCACAAGGGGGACAAATAAGATTCAAGGTGATAAGATGACGCATTTGGGCTTGTTCAGACAGTTGATCTTATCCAAAAGCCCATCACTATTCAGGATATCAAAAGCTTCCTAATTTTAAAAATATCCTGTTGGTTTTTCTATTCCACTAGTAATCTAGTCTTCATATCCCATCTTTCCCCTTAAGTCCACATTTTCATACTAGGTTTTATCCTGGTTTATCTGTGCTGTACTATGTTCTGTGAATAATAAATGCTCTTTCTTTGATGGACATCCAAAAATTGACACACTATTCTAACTATACCTACCACAATTTTGTATAGATTTATTATACCCCTTACTATTGTATTCCCCCTTCTGAATTTACTTATAAAATGAAATATGCTGTTGCCTTTTATTTACCTGCATTGCACTTCAGAGAGTTAGACATTTGAGTTCCTTGACAGCTTTGTGCATCCATATCTTTCAGCCTCTTTTCTTTGATTAGTTTTCTTCCCAAAATGTATTACCTCACATTCACATTAGCAAATGCCAAGTTTTTTAAAAAGTTACTTTTGGAATATATGCACTGCTGACACAGTTGGTATTCGTTACACGTCCCTAATGACAGAGTGACTTGCTAGGTCACTTCCCTGTGAGGAAAGATAAGAGTCAACTATATTGCTAGACTGGATATAGCAAGCAGGCTCCCTTCCCTGCAGAGCATTAGTAAACCAGATTTTTTTTTAAAGAACAATTTGAATAGTTTTATCATGACAAATACTAACTTTTATGTTCCAGATTTATTTAATTGAACTTACATTCCCAGGCTCCTATGGTGGGATTTGAACTCATATCTCTGGATCATTAGCATAGACCTCTGAATTGATAGTTTAAATAATGACCATTACGCTTCTTAATCCTTCTTAATTTATGTTTTGCTGAAATCTTTTACAGTCTTCCTTGTCATTTGCTAAACCTATTTGAGGAATTATTTGAAAATTTCCCACTCCTGCTTGGCCAACTTGTTAACATTTCCCCCTTGGCATTGTCCAACCTGTTACCCTCATACCCAACCATCAGTCTCTGACAATGCTCACCCTCCATCCCTCATCACCTGGCAATCCTCACCCCACCTCCCAGCTCACACACACGCTCTCCAACAATCTTCATTCTCTCTTTCTCACTCACTGCATTTGATGATATTCATCCACACTCTGGGGCCTGCCCCAGCACATCTTCCAGAATCCCTGACTCCTACCTTGCTAAGAGAGAGGAAGCATTGCTTGAGAAAGATTAAAGGTTTAGTGGGAGGGAGGAGTTGAACATTGAAGGTTTGAGGGCTAGGTGGTGAGCATTGTCAGGGGTACAGGGGGATGTCCTTTAAGCCTTTTCCATAACAGCTCTTGCTGTTAATCATGATCATATCTCTGAGATGAACAGCAGGAAAAAGAGTGGGTAAATATCTAAGCATAGGGCATTGAATCCAAGCTGCTGAATTAAAGGACAGTGTTGGATACATTCATTGAGGGCTGCAGATGGCACAGTTCCATCCATCGGAAATTTAAACTTCTTGCGTAAGTACTGTGCTTGTGCACAGTTGGAGGTTCACTGGAATCCCAAAGCTTGACAGTGACTAACGTTCCCACATTCGCTGCCATCACTACCAGAAATTTACATCTGTCATAGCCGCTCAAACATCTAACTTTCTAATTTTATTTTGTATGTTTTTACATATTGATATGCATGTCCTCAATCCTGACTCGCAAAGTCCACATGCATGAATACCCATTGCATGCATTAAAGATAATAGTTTTTTCCCAAATAAACCTTTGCGGAATGATAATTGTCGTTGGCATCTGATACCTTCTGTCTATCCTGCTGCCTCAATGGGAATTTTCACCATTCCTTCCTTTCCTATTACTTCAGTCAAAAAGTGAAAACTAATCATCAATGTATAATTCTAGAACGATGCCTATTGGATAACAATGTGACCGAATTGCCCCTTTTTAATACCGCCATGAGTAGAAGTCTAATCTCCTTCAATGACTAATGCTTAAAGATCCAACTGAAGCTGCTTATTTTAATATTAGAATCACAATTGACCAAATCCGTCAACAATACTTTATACCTTAGCTGTTCACATTTAGAGCAAGCCCTATAAATTGTCTGTTCAGGTAGATATGACTTGGAATTACCTCATTTTCTCTCGCTAATTTTCAGACTATAATGTTTTAATTTACTATCTTTGACCAGCTGGATCCTATGATAAGACAATCATCTTATGGGATATTGGTATTCCAGATTGTGATTACAACTTCAGAACAACGTAAGTGCTGTGCATACTTACTAAGTGAATAGAAACAGTATTTTTAAACATGACTCCTGTTTATCAAGTGCAATTTCAATGTTCATTTCAAAACACCTTTTCTTAATGATTTGGTTTGAAGGTAGATCAAAATCATGTTTTTATCAAACAAGTATATAGATTATTGGAGAATTTCAGGTACGTAGAGACTCGATAGAGGTATCAAAATTCTCAGGGGACAGAATAGATAGGGGAAAAATTATCCCCACCTATGGTTCTATGATTGATGAATGGATTGACCACAAGGACACATTCACTAATGTCTTTCAGAAAGGAAATCTACCATCCTGACCCGGTCTGGCCTATATGTGACTCCAGACCCACAATAATGTGGTTGGTTCTCAACTGCTCTTGGGCAACTAGGGATGGGCAGTGAATTCTGGCCATCCAGTGATGCCCTTGTCCTATTATTTAAAATTTTAAAAAAGATTTAAGGCAATTGGCAAAAGAAGCAAGGCAATAAGAGGAAATGCTTTTTCACACAGCAAGTAGATAGGTTCTGGGATGCTGTGCATGAGAGTATAGTAGAGGTAGGATCATTCGAGGCATTCAAAAGAGAATTGGATTGTTAGCTGAAAAAGAAGAATGTACAGGGCTGCAGGAAAAAGGCGTGAATAGATTGCACCTACAGAGTGCCAGTGGCAGACACGATGGACCAAATGGCCTCCTTCAGTGTGGTGACAAATCCCTGATTCTGTGAAGTGATTATCAATTAGAGCCTAAATGAGTATTGGGTTTTTGAAAATCACTTTGTAATTATTTTTCCAAACTAAGAGTCACAATTCCCAGTGGGGTCAAGAGAGGAGATTTGGGGTGACAAACTCTGTGAGCAATAATAGCCAGGGAGCTTTGACTGAATGCTAAAAGTCACAAAACCCCTTTAAATCCTTACGACCTTTTATTATGGTGTCCTGAATGGCTGCTGCTTTTGTCCTGTTCCAGAAAATTAGCTGAAAAGACATATTTTTTAAAACGTGATAATGAATCAGGGTCCAAGTGGGGAAATGGTTGGGAATCACCCTCCCAAATGGAGGCTCATTGCAAACTGGTGAATTAGTAACAGAGACCCGAACTAGTTTGCATTTAAAATCCATGTGATGGCAGACAAGCTGAATGAATGGGCAAATGCAGTATAATGTGCATAAATGTGAGGTTATCCATTTTGTAGTAAAAACATGAAGGTAGATTATTATCTGAATGGCTGTAGAGAGAGAGGAATGTGAAATGAGACCTGGGTGTCCTTGTACACCAGCCAGTGAAGTTAAGCATTGCAGGTGCAATAGGCAGTGAAGAAGGCAAAAGGTGTGTTGGCCTTCATAGTGAAAGGTTTCAAGTACATGGGGATTTGATGTATTGCTACAGTTATACAGAGCCTTCATAAGACCACATCTGGAATATTACATGCAATTTTGGTCTCCTTATCTGAGGAAGGATGTTCTTGCTAGAGAGGGAGTGCAGTGAAGGTTTCCCATACTGATACCTGGAATGGGGGGACTGATATATGAAGAGAGATTAAGTCAGTTAGGATTTTATTTTTTGAAGTTAAGAATGAGGGGGGAACCTGATAAAAATTTATTGAATTTTAATAGACTGAGACAGGGTAGATGCAGGAAGAATGTTCGCAATGGCTGAGGAGTCCAGAACCAGAGGTCACAATCTGACATACAGAGTAAACCATTTAGGACTGAGTGAAAAGAAATTTCTTCATCCTGACAGTGGTGAGCCTATGGAATCACTACACAAGCAGTTAAGGCCAATACATTTCATGTTCTCATGAAGAAGTTAGCTATATAGTTCTTCCAGCTAAAGAGATTAAAGGGTATGGTAAGAAAGGGGGAACAGATTTTTTAAAAAATATTCATTTGTGGGACATGGACATCGTTAGCTGGCCAGCATTTATTGTCCATCCCTAGTTGCCCAAGGGCAGTTGAGAGGTCAACCATGTTGCTATAGGTCTGGAGTCACAGTAAGAAATCTCAAAACACCAGCTTAAAGTCATTATTCACCTGATGAAGGAGCAGCATTCCAAAAGCTCATGCTACCAAATAAATCTGTTGGACTTTAACCTGGTGTTGTGAGACTTCTTACTTGCCTACTCCAGTCCAATACCGGCATCTGTACATCCTGGAGTCACATGTAAGCCAGACCAGGTAGGGACGGCAGATTTCCTTTCCTAAAGAAAATGAATGAACCAGATGGGTTTTTCCAACAATTGACAATGGTCATCAGTAGATTCTTAATTCCAGATATTTTTTATTGTATTCAAATTCCACCAGAACGTTAGCTGAGTTTTTGGATTAATAGTCTAGCGATAATACCACTAGGCCATCGCCTCTCCTGAGTTGGATGATAACGACTGATGAAGCAGGCTCGAAGGATCAAATGATCTATGCCTCCTATTCTGTGTTTCAATATGGGGAACATTTCAGCTACTGTGGTGCAGAAGGGGTTCACGGTATTGTTAGTCTGTAGCCCATCCATGTTTGACAGAATGGGAAGCAAGGAAGGGAGTGAGGTGGGAGTAGCTCTCAGTATGTGTTCTGAGCAGGGCTCGCTCCATTTTCTCAGGCAAACATCAATTTATATTGTTCTGAAAAATCAAATAAAAATAAATGCATGAAATATCTAAAGATGTGCGGGTAAGGTTGATTGGCCATACTAAAAATTACCTTTAGTGTCCTGAGATGCGTAGGTTTGTTTGAAGGATTAGTGGGTAAATATGTAGGGATATGGGGGAAGGGCCTGGGTGGGATTGTGGGCGGTGCCGACTCAATGGGCTAAATGGCATCTTTCTGTACTGTAGGGGATTCTATGATTTGAAAGAAGAATACTATAATTAATAGTAATGTTTTAAGGATTCTGACAGTCATGGAAAGTCAAGCTAAAGAAATTTGAGAGAAATATTACCTGAAAGGGAAATGAAAAGAATAGCTTAACAGCTAAATGCATTTAAAAAGTGAATATATAAATGAATTTTCAAAATTTGCTATGCAACCAGCAGAGTACCTCTTTGGAGCTGTATCACTTTAATGCCCCTTGATGCTACTCAGTCGCTAACATGCAAAAAATCATGTAATATTTTATCCATTTACTCTCATCATTGAGTACCAGCTATTGTGCCTCAAACATTACACGACAGGACAGCTTTAACATCACAAATGCCTCTCGTTATACCACCTACACATTAAACGTGGACACTTCTATCATGAAATTTATCAGAGGTTAAAATGGATCTTTTATGATGCATTTCAAAATGGACTGCCATGCTCCATGTACCAAACTGAATATTTAATAGACCTAAAACACCATTGGACATCCTAACTAAATTAATTAGGCTCAGCACAAATGTTATTGCAAAGAAAAAGTACTGTGGATGCTGGAAATCATAAGTAAAATGCCAGAAATGCTCAGACAGCATCTGTGAAGGGAGGAACAGTTAATGGATCTGATTTTTGTCAGGCCAATGGGGATATAAAGTAGGAGCAGAAGTAGCCATTTGGCTCCACGAACCTGCTCCACTATTCCACCATTCAGAGATCATGGCTGATCTGTTAGTGTTTGAAGTTCCATATTCCCATCTATCTCCAAATCCTTTGACTAACAAGAATCTTATCTACCTTTGCTATAAAATATTCAGTAAACATACTTCCAATCACCTTCTGAGACAGTTCCAAAAGCTCTTTTGGCAGAGAAAAAATATTCCTCATTTCTGTCCTATAAAGGCAACTCCTAATTTTAAAACTGTGCTCCCTAGTTCTGGACTCGCCCACAAGAGGAAAAGCCCTTTCCATGTCCATCTTGTCTGGATCTCACCTGCTGATCAGTGAATCAGTGACGAATTCCTGTCAGTTCCGAGGAGGAGACCGTTTGGATTCAAGGGTTTGCTGCGATTGGGGTCCAAGGCAGTGGAATTACCCATCTTAAGTTGCAGTGGGCTCAGGGATAATTGATGTCAATTGGCTCATTAATGAACCTAATTAATGTCCTGTCACTAGCGGCCAGGAATTACTCATCAGCCCCTTCCACCTCCCAGTTAATCGAGCGAGGTTTCTGTCGCTGCCGGGAGACTGATGCGAGGCCCCTCCATAATTAAATAGGTGGGCCACTATCTTCCCACAGCGATGACTGGTTTAATTCATCCAATGTGTCAGGTCAAAAACCTTTCATCTATTCTGATTAAAAGTTTTTAATTTGAAATGTTAACTCCATGTAGATGTGTCCTTTCATTGTGAACTTATTTAAATTTCTTATGTATGTCATTGTGTGAATTCACATTTTTGTATCATAAGCAGAATTTCTAATATAACAGCTGATGTAATCATAAAAGAAATGATTAGCATTGTTACTGAATAAAGACACTTAATGCAACACTTATGTTTGTGCTACTGAGTCCGAGTTGCAAAAGATTTTGTTTTAAGGACTAATTATCTTTGGGACATTAGGGACTTGTGACCATTCTGAATATAAGTTCTTTGTTTTCTCTCTTTGTTATAGCCAGTTGCTGGTTTTGAAACTTTGTTCAACCCCTTTGAAGATGTGTCCTGTTCCACCCTGCTTTGATCAGTACCTTGTGGCCGCATGCGAAAGTGGATGTTTTGCCTGGGACATCTCACTAACAAAATATGAGAGCAAAAGGTCAGTAGTTTACTTCACGTGTTCAGTTAGTCATATTTTTGACAAATTGGTCTTTCCCTCCTGAAAGTTTTTAACCTTCCTGCAAGGGAATATTTTGGGTATCAGTGACCCTCTTTGTATCAGGTTCAAATATCTCTGATAATTGTACAGTTTTCTTCGGCTAATGTCCAATATTTCCCCATCTTCTTTTCCAACAGTCTGTCTTGTGTGACTTTTCAGCTATCATTCCTTTGCAATCTGGATATTCTTTCTGAGACCTTCCCCGCAACTGCACCACCACGCACACACACGCACACACACACCACCCCTTCACTTCAGCCTCTCCTCAAGATTTTTTTTTTGGTTAGCACTGCTGCCTCATAGCGCCAAGGACTCAGATTCAATTCCTGGCTTGGATCAGTGTCTGTGCAGAGTATGTACATTCTCCCTTTGTCTGCGTGGGTTTCCTCCCACAGTCCAAAGATGTGCAGGCTAGGTGAATTGGCCATTTTAAATTGCCCCTTAGTATCAGGAGACCAGCAGGGTAAATACGTGGGGTTATAGGGATAGGGACTGGGTGGGATTGTGGTTGGTGCAGACTCAATGGGCCAAATGGCCTCCTTCTGCATTCTATGATTCTGTTTGTTCACCTCCTGTAACTACTCCTACGTCCTAACTGGTGTCTTCTGATTGAACAAACATAAGTTTAAATCTTTGAATTATCATTTTATGCATTCTGTAAACACAACATTGATAATTTGGGAATAATAATCTTCCTATTCAAGAAAATTTCATCTTCTTAATTATAAATAATACAGCTTTAAAACTGAATTCATAGCATCAATTCAATTATTTTTCAACTGGTAAATCAGTTTTAATGAATTTCTTTCTCTTGAAATTGCCATTAGGTTTTAATCACATTATTCAATAATAACAAAAAGCCCCGGCTAATCTTTAGACAACAGTAAGTGGCAGTTTATCAAGAAGAGATAAAGTTTTTTTTTAGTCCAAGTTGAATTTTTCGGAGTAATAGAAGATGATGTAGGGGGGTGTTCTGGCGGCCAAGCTGTTGAAGTGCCCTCTGTTTCCCTGCTGGCACTGGCACTCAAAACTCAGTTGGAAAAAAGACTGTACATATGCACTGTTTATGAACATAAGTCCTCACTCATCTGATGAAGGAGCTTGGGGGCTCCGAAAGCTAGTGCTGCCAAGTAAACCTGGTGGACTTTAACTTGGTGTTGTGAGACTTCTTAATGCGCGTACAAAAAGACTAATGTATTTCCTCCCTTTGGCAGATGTTGGTGGAAACTTCTCTTGTTTAAGTAACCTGCATCAGTGTAGCAATGTGAATGCCTGACAGCATTTCTACAGGTCCTACAGACCTGGCTGGGAATGACTGCAGGACCCACTCCAGGCTCTAGGTTGGCAGAATGGCAGATGCCAAATGCTTCTGTTGTGAAAGATACCTGTGGCATGCAAAGCACTTGCAAATGTGCAGAAAGAGTAAAGGTCAGATGTGGCCTGAAACCTCGCTGCATCTTCTTGCAGTGTTGACTTAGCGATATTGCTATGGAGTGGCACAGAATCCAGCTCCTTGCACGAGTAGCCCGTGTACCCCATCTCAACTTCAGCAACCTTTGAAACAATCCAGATTATGGCTGCACTATTATTTGTGACTGGGACTGTCTTTCCTTTAACTGGGCTTTCTTCTTCCGAATCCATTGTCCCTTTAGACATGGTAAAGGCAGACGATAAACTTTTTTCTACTGTTACCCAGAAGGTTTCTGAATTTTTCTCTCTTTTTAATCCCTCTACTTCTTCAGCTTCCCAGGTGACATTTCAGGGGGAGACATGGCATAATGGTATTGTCACTAGACTATTAATGCTCTGGGAACATGTGTTCAAATCCAATCACGGCAGCCAGTGGTAGGATTTGCAAAGCAAACACTTGCAAATATACAGGAATAATAAAGAAATTTCACTGAAAATGGAACTGGGTTCGATTCCCTGCTTGGATCTCTGCCGGTGTGGAGTTTGTACATTCTCCCTGTGTCCGTGTGGGTTTCCTCTAGGTGCTCCAGTTTCCTCACACGCTCCAAAGATGGGCAGGCCACGTGCATTGACCATACTAAATTGTTCCTTAGTGTCCTGGGATGTATAGGTTAGAGGGTTTAACAAGATAAATATATGGTGTTACAGGGATAGAACCTGGGTGGGATTGTTGTCAGTACAGACACAATGGGCTGAATGGCCTCCTTCTGCATTGTAGGGTTTCTATGATTCTATGGATTTAAATTCAATTAATAACTTTGGAATATAAGGTGAGGAAACTATAGTGGATGTCATATAAACACATCTGGCCCATAAATGCCTTTTAGGAAAGGAAAGCTGCCATCCTTATGTGGTCTGGCCTACATGTGATTCCAGACTCTCAGCAATGTGGGTCTCGCAAAGTCAGTTCAAGGGCAATTGAAGATCACAACACAAACAGGCTCCAGAGTGGGGTGATTAGGGGATTTTCGTAGTAACTTCATTGCAGTGTTAATGTAAATCTACTTGTGACACTAATAAATGAACTTTGAGAGGAGCATAGGGCACAATTGTGCATTTGCAGGTCTCCAGCAGAGAGGCCTGTCACTCGGTCTCTGCTGTTCTGAGCCATACCTAAGCAAAACACGCGCGCACACACGCACCCTCTCCTTGGCTACCGCAGGGGCTTGCGGCCTACTGCAACTCCCCCATCCACCAATTCTCCTCCAGTGATCCCTAATGCAGAGTGGCAGCAGGTGTCTGTCCCCAGCATCCACAACTGGCTGCCCCCAGTCTGGTCCTGTGGCCCTGTCCCCTTGTGCCTGGTGGGCAATGCCAGGCTGGCACTGCCCAAGGGGCACCCTCCCTTGCCCGCAACCTTTTTAAGGATGGGGGTGGGGGGCTCAATGGCCTCTCGTTCTATTGGTGAAGCCATCCCTATCCATAGCTGGGGACCGTACGTGATCCTCTCCACTCAAGACCACAGAAGCAAGTGATTGAAGATCACAACACAAACAGGCTCCAGAGTGGGGTGATGAGGGGATTTTCGTAGTAACTTCATTGCAGTGTTAATGTAAATCTACTTGTGACACTAATAAATGAACTTTGAGAGGAGCATAGGGCACAATTGTGCATTTGCAGGTCTGATTGTGGCCCAAGCTCATTAAATCAATGATAAACATATTCAAATTTAATTTAAATAAATTATTCAGCCTTGTGCCAGAAATGGGCATGAGGCTGACTGTGCCTGATGTGCAGTCCTGGTAAGCTTGCGAGAGGCATGAAATTAGGTAAGGTCGCCCCATAGAATGAAAATCTATATAGAAGTCCTACTGAGGCATGAAATTTGCACTTGCACTTATTTTCCCTGTTTTTCTTTTATTAATTTGTAAGTACATTTGCTTACAAGTGGAAGAATATTGTAGTTGGTACTAGCAATTGCAAATTTTTGATCTTTACAGGAATGATCGCATTTTTTGTCTGTTTAAAACACACAGTGCTTCGTTGTGGAGTATTAACATAGCTTTCCTCCTGTATTGTTAGAAACATAAAGATGGAATTTCTGTTCCCAATTTCCACTAAAAAAGATAGTAAATCTGATGGCTGCATGGTCGATTCGATAACCTTCTGCAGTGATGATTTGGTTGGTAAGTACACTGGAATTATTGGAATATTCCACTATTTACATTGGAGATAAATTAAGCTGATTTGAATTAGTTTCCTAAGCTGACTTTGCATCTACAATCTAAGTTCATCACTGATCCTGGCGGAATCAAAGTTTATTTCTGAGATATTCTGAACTTGAGAAATTTCAGTTAGATGTCTGGTTTCTTTCTCGTTGCACTCTTATAGCTGTGATCAGGCACAATTAATCTAAAACAAATTATTTTACAATTTAAAGCTTAATTCAAAACAAATTCTCCCTGAATAAGCAAAATGGCTATTTTTCTAACTTCAGATGTCAATGATGAAGTTGATGTGTGGTTATTATTGAGTAGAGATCATGAGTGCTTTTCAGGTTAGATATTCCAGCACCTTTGAATGGCAAGCAGACAGATCATTGTCTATACAATACTAATTAAAATTATTTACTTGCTATTTAACTTGTAACAAATGTTTCTGCACAGCAATCATTCAACCTTTTGGATTATCGCAGCTGCTATGTTTTTAAATATTTTGCCATTACACAGCTTCCAAAACTTCCATGCAGGGCTCAATATATCTGTGGAGCTGGAGTCAAACTCTAAAAAGATGGAACAAACGCAGTACAAAAGTGAAAGCAGTGATTCTGAGACAGCTGGAATGGTCAAATACAGATGAAGTTTATATTGCACTCACTGCTTGTCCAGGTTAGTGCAATCTACGCCCTGGAGTAATAAGATGCTGGTGAGCTTTGTAATAACAACCAGGGGGTTCCATTTTACGTGCTGCCACAGGTATACTTTCAGCAGGAGGGCACATATAATAGGGTGGCTGCTCACTCCTATAATAAGGGAGCGGTGACTGGGCACTGAAGTCAGCAACCTGTCTGCCATTACACACTGATAATACACTCCTCAGGCCATAAAATATTTGGGGGTGAATTTTCATCAGGGGAATGGTAGCGGGCAAGGGATGGACCATAGAAAGGTCCATTTGACCTCAGGTGGAATTTTCCAGTTTTGGAGTGAGCGCAGTCAGAACATTCCACCCTTAGTGTGCATAACTGGGCAGGAGCGGACAGCTTGATTGATTTTTTTTAATGCATCAGAATGGGGAGGAGTTGTTCGATCTTCCTGGCTCTTCCACACCCACTCCTCCTGAGATCGAACACACTCTTCTCTCCCCCCTCGCTCCCCCAATCATTCCCTTTCCTGATGAAACTCTCTCTGTCCAACATGTCCCGGATCCCTGGACCTTTTTACACCATTGGTTCTGTTTCTTCTCCTAGGATTCCCCCCAAAAAAATCTCTTGTATGACATTGTTGAACAGGAACTACTTTGAAGGGTAGTGAAATTTTAATTAGAATGAGAAACTGCATTCTACCAAATTACCAAATAATATATAATCACAGCACAATATGTCAAAATGCTTCTTCTCAAGATGTTCCCCCCCACAAAGTACAGTATGTAGTCAAAATGTTACAGCTATATAAATACATTAGTATCCAGATTTGCTGGGGTTGTAACTATTCCACATTTACTATATTAATGTTACTGCTTAGAAGCAGCTTTGGGAATGCCACTGGAACTTCTGTGACATCACAGATGAGCAGTAGGTATGCCATTTTAAACTGCTTACAGAGCCCTATGCTGTGTTAAAGTCTTGAATAGGACAGTAATACATGCAACAGAATGAAAGATCTCCCCATCCAGTGGAAGAGTTAGTTCCTGGTGGATATGAGTTACAATGCAAGGCACCAGAAGCCATGGAAGTCTAGTCTGGAGACAACTTTGTTATTAACCCCTGGCTGTCTGCGATTGGAATTATGAGATGTTTGATATCTCATCGACCTGTAACAATGCAGCGCTTCCTCACAGCTGGGCTGGTGTTGTTAGCCGTGATGTTTTTAGCTGAAGCCCTGGAGTGGGACTGGTGAGTTGAAAGTGAAAGTCCTACCAACTGAGTCACACCTGGCACCAAAGATGAAATGATGTGGAGATGCTGGCGTTGGACTGAGGTAAACACGGTAAGAGGACTTTAATCTGGTGTTGTGAGACTTCTTACTGTGTTAACCAAAAATGAAAGTCAGGATTGTCACCTCAGAACAAACATAATTCTCTAGTCAAATCAAATCAATTCTGCCAATGAAGCTTTGGGAGAGAGATTCACATTTTGGAAAACGTTGCAATAATGGTCCAAACAGGATAAATAAGCAATCATCTGATTATTTTTGTTGAGTGATGTACTGTCCAACCAAGAATTTCTCTGCTCTCCTTTGAGTGGTCCCTCGTACTACACTGACATTAGAATAGATTATGTGCTCAAAGATCTGATACGGAGCTTTAATTCTCAATCCCTAATTTAACAGTTAGACTGCTACTTGATAGCCAATAGGACTGAAACTCTTTGAAAAGTCATCGATTCTCTGTTGTCTGAGATCTCCCTGATCTGCCAGAGGATTTTATTTTTTGAGACAGAGAAATTTTTTAAAACTGGTCTAGGGCAGACAGGGCTAAGCAAGCTGATTTCTCTTAAAAATAAATCAATAATATCTTGTGGTAAATTCTTAAAATGGATTGATATTGAGAAGCTTGCCAATCCTCTGTTTGTTTTTCTTTCTTCATTCGTGGGATTGGGCATCACTCGACATTTTATTGCCCCACCAATTGTGGGTCAATTGCTCCCTAGTTGACCTTCAGAAGGTGGTAGTGAGCTGACCTTTTGAACTGCTGCAATCCTTGTGCTGTGAGTTGACCCACAATGCCATAAGGGGGGGAAATTACAGGATTTTGACCCAGCGACCATAAAGGAATGGCGATATATTTTCAAGTCAGGATGGTGAATGGGAACTTGCAGGTGGTGGTGTTCCCATGTATCTGCTACCCTTGTCCTTCTATTGTTAAGATTCTGAGGATCTTTGGTGAATTGTTGCAGTGCATCTTGTAGATAGTTCCCACTGCTGCTACTGAGCGTTGGTAGCGGAGGGAATGGACGTTTATGGATGTGGTGCTAATGAAGCGGGTTGCTCTGTCCTGAATGATAGCAAGTTTCTTGAAGGTTGTTGGAACTACACTCATCCGGGCAAGTGGAGAATATTCCATCACACTCCTGACTTGTGCCTTGGAGATGGTGGATAGGCTTTGGGAAGTCAGGAAGTAAGTTACTCGCCGCGGTATTCCTAGCCTATGACCTGCTGTTATAGCTACTGTGTTTATGTGGTGAATCCAGTTGAGTTTCTGCTCAATGGTAACCCCAAGAATGTTGACAGTGGGAGATTCAGTGATGAAGTGGCTGAAGAATGACACATCATCTGTTTGGTGTCCCCTCTAATAACATGAGATTACACGCAAAGAGACCCTTCAGCCCCTTGTGTCCACGATGGCCATTTGGCACCAATTTATTCTAATCCCATTTTCCATCACTTCGTCCATAATTTGCATGTAATGACATTTCAAATGCTCATCTAAATCCTGATTAAATGTTATGAGGATCCTTGCCTCTATCACCATTTCAGGGAATGAGTTCCAGATTCCCAACACCATCTGACTGAAAAGATTTTTCCTCACATCTCCCATAAATCTCCTGCCCCTTAACTACTAAATCTGTATCCCCTGACTATTGACCCTCTTGCTTGGGGGAAACATCCCTTCTTATCCACCTTATCAGTGCCCCTCATAAATTTTATACACCTCATCAGGTCTGACTTCAGTCTTCTCTACTCCAAGGAAAACAACCTCTGACTATCCAATCTCCCTTAACAGCTGAAATGCTGCAACCCAATTAACATCCTGGTAAATCTCCCCTGCATCTTCTGCAGTGCAATCACTTCCTTCTTTAGTATGGCAACCAGAACAGTGGTGGCCTAACCAGTGTTTAATTCAGTCCCATCATAACTTCCCTGTCCTTACATTCAGTATCTCAGTTAATAAAGGTAAGTATGCGTATGCTTTCTTAACCACCTTCTCTACCTGTCTTGCTGTTTTCAGAGATCTATGGACATACGCACAAAGGCCTCTCTGATCCTCTACTTCCTAGGGTCTGACCATTCATAATATATTCCCTTTCCTAATAAGTGTTGATATAATAGAAAATGTGTATAGAATGTTATGCTTTTTTTTGTTGTACAGATGTATCTATTCTATGATACTGATATCAATGTAATGATAGATAACTTGTTAAGATTTGTCTTGGTTACGGTTAAGAAACACTGACCTTTTCTTTGATTTTTGTTGTGTAGTTTCATTGCTTGTCTTTACCTGACTGATCAAAAATACCAAAGAATACCAAAGTCCAAATATTAACTTGTAGATGTGAAAATTTAAAGAATAAACATGTAATATGGGTGAACAGAAGAGGGAGTTTCCCCAGCAGTATTGCAGTAATTTAACAGAGTGGATTGATTATTTCTGCAGTTGAAAACTATCTTGTATGTGGGGATGAGAAGGGAGACGTTTGGATGTATGAGCTTGATGAGGTCACTAATGAAGAAATGACATCTGGGAAAAAGACCTCCCCGACACAGGTAGCCCATTCTGCTGCAATATTAGTGGTGAAATAAATCTATTTATCATGAGTTGAAAAATTGTGACATTCTGCTTACTGTTTTAAATGGTTTAACTTTTCATCTGTACCTATTTACCATGTGTATTGTGGAATCTTAAGTAACAAGTTTTTGTGACTTTGATGAAATGTTATTTAATTCTCTTCTCTGCTTGTTCTCCACACATCCCTAAAAATGCAAAACCAGAAAAGTCTGCTTTCCCATGGCCTACAAAAACGCCTTTGCTTTTTCTCTTTTTTCAATAGTTGCCAATGGTTACCTTCTCACTGTTCCCAGTGGTGTGGGAAAGACTCTGTGAAACACAACATCCGTCAGTGGATCTGATAGTCCTTTGTATTCTAACTATCTCTAGAAGGAACACACACAAAAAATTCATGTTTCGTAGTTATTCAAATTTGTATTCCAACCAAGATGTTTCACTGTTATTTTTGTTCCTTACAATCTCAGATAAATTCCTACATATTTTTCTCAAGCCAGGAGAGAAAAGGGCAAGCCAGATAGACCATCTCAGTCCACAAGAGTGGCTTAAGACTTGCGCATTGTTTGTTGTGTTCCTCTCTGATAATCTAAAGTTCCAAAACACCACATGATGGAAGACTTGCTCACTCAACCAAACTCGTTTGACTCTTCCTAACTGGAATTTTTATAAAATGCTGAAACATATAATTGTTTTCTTGCAAACATTCCCATGGAGCAATGCTTCATTCTTGATGTCTATGTATCTAAGGAAGGATGTGCTGGCCTTGGAAAGGATCCAGAGAAGGTTCACAAGAATGATCCTTGGAATGAAGAGCTTGTTGTATGAGGAATGGTTGAGGACTGTGGGTCTGCACTCTTTGGAGTTTAGAAGGATGAGGGGGGGAATCTTATTGAAACTTACAGGATGTCGAGAAGCCTGGATAGAGTGGACATGGAGAGGATGTTTCCACTGAAAGGAAAAACTAGAACCAGCAGGCACAATCTCAGACAAAAGGGATGATCCTTTAAAACAGAGATGAGGAGGAATTTCTTCAGCCAGAGAGGGGTGAATCTGTGGAACTCTTCATCATAGAAGACTGTGGAGGCCAGCTCATTGAGTGTCTTTAAGAAAGAGATAAGATAGGCTCTTAATTAATAAGGAGATTGGGGTTATAGGGAAAAGGCAGGAGAATGGGGATGAGAAAAATATCAGCCATGATTGAATGGCGGAGCAGACCTAATTCTGCTTCTATGTTAATGGTCTTATGTCATGGACTTTGAAAATAAGAGTATTTGATTTTTATGAGGCACATGTTTTAATTCCTGATTTTGACTTCTACAGTGTGAATGTTTAATTAGGAGTTTGATTTTTCAGTGTGTCATGGGTCAGTCTATATGCAATGGCTTTAAGTAAGGATAGATGGGGAAAGCATTTTTGATTTGATTTATTATTGTCATGTATTCGGATGCAGTGAAAAGTATTGCTTCTTGCATGCTCTACAGACAAAGCATACTACTGAGTACATAGGGGAAAGGAAAGAAAAGGGTGCAGTCACAGTCACAGCTAGGGTGTAGAGAAAGATCAGAAAGTTTAAATGGAGTTAATTTTATGAGCACAGAAGAAGGACAAAAGATAGAATTAGAAGGTACGCTGGGGACAGCTGGCAAGAAGTTGCCTCACTCTGGCATCTTTTTAAAATATATTTATGGATCAATCTAGCTTCACTGTATAGCATTGAATGGTTATATACCTTCATTAGAATACACAGCATTCCATATATCTGAGAACATGGCATCTGTAATCAGAAACTATTAAAGAGCGGATGGTAGTTTAGTTTGTTTCCTCACTTTGTTCACATTCTTGTGCATTTGCAGATTCTGAAGTGGCCAGCCATAGAAGCACAAGGGGAAATAATTGAAGGAACGTTGATAAATAATGTAACCATGGACCCAGAATTTAAATACCTTGTAGCAGTGACAGACAAAAACATCATTGTTATTTGGAAAAGAACATAGCGTCTTGGGAGCAGAACAACTGGAGCCACCTCAACTTCAAATGGTATTGAATGACGCTGTATAGCATTCTAGTGTTGTATTTCAAGAAGTGCTGCATTTTAAATCAAGAATCCTAAACCCTTCCTGAATGGGAAATGTGGAAGAAAATGGACAAGATGCAAGAACAAATGAATGCTATGCATAATTATGGCATAATTTTTTTTAGCTCTGATGAAGTCACCCAGACTGGGAAACTTTAGCTCTGTTCTCTCTCCACAGATGCAGTCAGACTTGCTGAGATTTTTCAGCATTTTCTATTTTGTTCCATATTCCAGAATCTGCAGTAACTTGCTTTCATAATAAACAGAGGTATTGATCACATAACTCATCACAACACATCATTTCACTACGAGTATGTCATGTGCGACTTGCATCCTATTTCACGGTCTGTTCCTACATGCTGTTATTAAGTAATCCTCGTATCAATTAGGAATTTGACTTGAGGTTTTTTTTAATATTCTCTTGCACCCCACATGTGAACAATTAGATGCCACTGGTTGTTGCTGGAATAGTTTTATTTGTACATTAGAAATTATTGTAATTAATGTATTTCTTTAAAAATTCACACACTTGCATGCATGACATGGCGATGTGTTGATTGTAACTCAGAATTTCTTTTAAGCAACTTCTTTTCCTTCACCGTACAATAGTTAAACTAATCTGAGGCAGTGTTTTCTTATGAAAGTTAAACGTTGTGGTTTTAAAGAGACAGAGCCCCTGCTTAGTGACAGAATATTATCTATATACATATAATGCACCCCAATGATCTGAAATATTATCCACGTGACTACTGAGTCTTGCAAGATTTGCTACTAAATTATAAAAGAAAAGCTGTGGAAGAAAGCAGATACTGTGCTTCTTGTATTGATTTTAACTTTGTAGCTTCATGTTATTTTTATATTATAGTTTTAATCATTGGAAACAAAGCAATCAGTGGCAGAGGTGATCAAAACTAAATGTCAGTAGATACAAAATAAATCCATTCAAGAGAAACATCTTTTCTTCAGGAATGGTTAGAATATGGAATTCACTATCACAAAGCATTGTCCTCAGTCCTGTGCCCAAAGGCAGGTTCAACTCAGTGCCAGGGCAGGGCGAGGAGACTCTCTGTCTCTGTCTCTCCCTCTCAGAGTTTGGGTTGCCGTGGCAATGTAAACTTGTACATGCATGTTGTAGCCTGGAGCTATTGATATCTCTTTCCACCACATTGCTGAGCAGGAATCGCTCCCACTTTTACTGATTACCATTAGCGTATGTTGGAAGAGTTTACTAGTTGGTACTCGACCTGTTTCGATACACCTTCCTTGGTCATCAAATCCAGGAATGAGACTTGAACTCAAAGCTTCTGGCTTATGCTCAACCACGCAACCATTTGTGCGACAAATCCCCACAAAGAATACCTGAGGCAAATGGAAGAGACACATTTAAAGGGAAGTTCAACAACATTTGAGGGGAAAGCGATTGGGAGGATAAATTAATAGGGTTAGATGAAGTGGGAGAAGGCATGTATGAAGTATAAACAGTCATGCTGCTGATCAAGTGGCCTCTCTGTATGGAAAAGAGTGATTAGAATGGTTTCAGGAATGAAGGACTTCATTCATGTGGATAGATTGGAGAAGCTGGGGTTATTACTTGAAGAGAAGGTTGAGAGGAGATTCAAAAGTTATCAAATTGAAGAAAGATCTTGACAGCGTGGATAGGAAGAAAACATACCTATTGGGGAAAGCGAGTTGAACCAGTGGACACTGACTTCGGGTGAATAGCAAAAATAAGAAAAGGTGACATTATGCAGCAAATGGAATGCTCTACTCTGGAGGCAAAATTCAATCATGGCTTTCAGAAGGAAATTGGATAATTATCTGAAAAGGAAACATTTGCAGTGTTACATGAAAAGGAGAGGGAGTGGGACCAGCTGAACTATGCCTGCAGGAGTTGAAGGGCCATGATGGGCTGAATGGGCTCTTTCTGTTCTGTAACCATTGCTGTCTTTTCCACGCCCTCTCCACTATCTTCACATCCTTTCTAAAGTGTGGTGTCTAGAATTCAACAAATACTTCTTTTTGTGAATTCTAGTGGGAGGAGTGATTCTGATGTTTTGCTCACAAAATTCATTTGACACTAGGAGTGCTGCTGAAACGCTGGATTCTCATTAAAGACACATGCAAACGTGCGCGCATGCACACACAAATTAACACCCAAGAAAAGCACACACGTGCATCTCACACCCTCTCTTGCAGTTTTGACTTTGGTTGCCCTCAGTAAGTATCCCTCTCAGCACCCATGGTCTCAGCCTGTCCCACCCCAAAATGTGACCTATCTTGCCTCATCATTCAATCATCTTTGCCCTTGTTCTTGTCTGTGAGTTTAATTTTTTTTCATTTATTCGTGGTACACAAGTGTCTAGCTGGCTAGCATTTATTGATGCGGAGATTCTGGTGTTGGATTTATTGCCCATCCCTTGTTGCCTAAGGGCAGTTTAGAGTCACAACATGGATCTGGAGTCACATGTAAGCCAGACCAGGTAAGGAGAGCATGTTTCCTTCCCTAAAGGACATCAGTGAACCAGATGGGTTTTTTTTGACAGTTGGTTTTGTGGTGATCAGTAGATTCTTAATTCCAGATTTTTTTCATTGAATTCAAATTCCACCATCTGGAGTGGGATTCAAATCTGGGTTCCTGGTATATGATGTCAGTGTATCTTTAAGATTTTATTTTATAAAATCATGTTCTTGCAGTTGTCACAGCCTCAGCTTTTTTGCTTCGTTGCTAGACTGAAGAAATTCTTTTATTGCTACTTCAATGGCTTAAATGAGACTTTGTTTATTTTTATTCTGGAATCATTTATGACTTCGCATGTTAAGAGGAAGAATGATTGATAGGTCTGGTGACAGGAGCTCCTTCTTAGTTTTGATCTGCTGATTAAAAAGGGGGTGACCATCTGACTGAAAAACAGTGTTTCTATATTAAATTCTGTTGTTAGTTGGAAGCAGGTTCCTGGCCTTCCAGGAGTAGAAAATCTGTTGTTGATTTGCTTGCCTAGAGTCTAGTCTCTCCCTGGTATTTGGGAAGTTATCCAGCTTTGGCTGTGTACATATCAAAACAACTGCAGCATTCAACCAAAGGACTTAAGACCAGTATTGTGTGAGCATTTGTAGTTTCTGTGACAAGCCTGTGGAACAGGTCTTGTTTATGAAATGTTTGTCTGATTGGGACATTTTCTACATTCATTAAAGTTTATACAAGGTCATGGTTTTTTTTATGTTTGTTATTGGTAAAAGTTATTGCTAATTTTCTTCCTATATATGTTGTATTCTTAAATAAACTTTGTTTGATAAAAGCTCCTTAGTGGATCATTTAATTTTTATTAGTGTCACAAACAGGCTTACACTGACACTGCAATAAAGCTATTGTAAAAATCCTCTAGTTTGGGGGAGGGTGAATTTAAAATGGCGAGTACACCTAACCAGCATGTCTTTCGGACAGTGGGAGGAAACGAGCACCCAGAAGAAACCATGCAGATGGGGAGAACGTGCAAACTCCACACAGACGGTGACCCAAGCCAGGAATTGAACCCGCATCCCTAATGTTGTGAAGCAACAGTGAAGTCCGGAGATCATTGCTGCCCTGGTTAATTTCAGTCTTGGGGCTTGCCCCTCACATACTCTTACAGTTAACCGAAGGCTGGTCTGACCCATTGGAGGCGATGATGAATTTTGTTGCCTGTCACCTCCAAGGGAAGGCTCTCAAGAAACAGCCTTCAAATCAATTAAAATCAAACACGTGCTTAGCTGCAGACAGCTACTATTGGACATAGGAATTCAGAGCTGAAGTAGGTGAATTCATCCTTTCAAGTCTGCTTTGCCATGTAACTAGATCATGGCTGATCTCTCCCTAATCTCAAATCCATCTCCCTACCTGTTCCCCAGATATCTTTAAACTGTTTTTTAAAATCAGAAATGTATCTTATCACCTTTTAAAACCATTCAGCGATTCAGATTCCACTGCTCAATGGGGTAGTAATTCGCCACACTGAGTAATTCCTCATCTCAATTTTAAATTTACTGCCTCTCAACATATACCTGTGACTTCTTGATCTAGATTGATAAAGTAAATATAGATCAAACGTTGTGGGACAATCTCTCTTAAAATGTTATATATCTGGATTAGATTAAGCTTTATTACTTTCACCTGAGAGAAAAGGCAATCATTACTCTTTCAATTGAATAAGGTGTTGGTGAGGCCACACCTGGAGTTGTGCGCAGTTTTGGAGTCCTTATCTGAGGAAGCATTTCCTTGCTACAGAGGGAGTACGGCAAAGGTTTACCAGGCTGATTCCTGGGATGGCAGGTCTGTCACGAGGACAGTCTAAATCGGTGAGGATTATATTCACTGGAGTTTAGAAGAGTGAGAGGGGATCTGATAGAAACTTGTAAAATTCTAACAGGTTTAGACAGGGTAGGTTCAGAAAGAATGTTCCCAATGGTTCCAAAACTGGAGGTCATAGTTTGAGGATAAGGGTAAATATTTTAGAACTGAGGTGAGGAGAAATTTCTTCTCCCAGTGAGTGGTAAATGTGTGGAATTCACTCCCACAGAAGTTGAGGCCAAAACGTCTGATTTCAAGAAGAAATTAAGTATAGCTCTCAAGGCCACATGGATCAAGGGATATTGGGGGGGGGGGAGGAATCAGGATATTGAATTTGATCAGTCATGATCAAGATGAATGATGGAGCAGATTCTAAGGCCAAATGGCCTATTCGTGCTTCCACTTTCTCTGTTTCATTATGAGCTACTGTGAGAATGATTTTTAAGCTTACTGCTTAGGTTCAGAAGCTTAAGATGCATGTTATTTGTCACCTTTTTTGCAGTTTAAAAATTGATGTAGTGAGAACATGAGGCAGATGACCAACATAAAATGAGAAAAAATGCTGCAAATAGTCAGCAGGTCTGGCAGCCTCTGAGAAGTGGGAAGCTTTCATCAGAAACTGAAGGTAATGCTGTCTTTGTTTAACAGCCTTTATTAAATTGAAGAAAATGTCTCCTTTGAAAACATGGTGTGAGAGTGCACAAATTTGATTTATTATTGTCACATATTGGGATACAGTAAAAAGTATTGTTTCTTGCATGCTGTACAGACAAAAACATACAGTTCATAGAGTAGATAGGAGAGGCAGCGGCATAGTGATATTGTCACTGGACTTGTAACCTAGAGATCTGAGATAGGATCTGGGTTCTGATCTGACCATGGCAATTGGTGAAATGTGATTGGTGGGCAGCACCCTGGTTCGTACTGCTGCCTCACAATGCCAGGGATCCAAGTTCAATCTGGACTTGGGTGACTGCCTGCATGTAGTTTGCATATTCTCCCTGTGTCTCTGTGGGTTTCCTCTGGATTATCTGGTTTCCTCCCACCAAAATGTGCAGGTTAGGTGTGTTGGCCATGCTTAAATTGTCTCAATCTGGAGACTAGCAGGGTAAATATGTGAGGTTCACAGGATGAAATTGTTGTCGATGCAAGCGTTATGGGCCAAATGGCCTCTTTCTGCACTGTCAGGATTCTATGATTCTAGAAGGAAAGGAGAGAGTGCAGAATGTAGTGTTACAGTCATAGAGAGCAGAGAAAGATCGGTTTAATAATAAGGTAGGTCCATTCAAAAGTCTGATGGTAGTAAGGAAGAAGCTTAAATATTGAACTGAGTATGAGGAAGGGGAAGGTTCTTATTCTGTTCTGTGTAAGTTTTGTCTCAGTGAAACATAAAATTGAGGCATGGTGACGTCTCCAGTTTCTAACGGCGGTGGATAATGTCTTTCTTCCGATTGGTGTGGATGTTAATATTTAAATGACAGGCTGGAACAGGCCAATGGAAGGGTAAGTGGGGGATACTTGTTTGTCTGTCTCTGGTGAGTTACTGCATTGACTGGAGCAACCTCTTGCTATAGGCAGTGCACAGACATGGATTACACCGAGCGTTGCGGGACTCAACACAGAGGGCAACAGTGCCTGGAAAGCAAGCAGCCGATGTTTTTGTTCATGGACTAAACAACAAGAGGAAAGTGGAGGGGAAGGAGAGAGCTGCGTGCAGCCTGCAGGTTTAAAGTATAAAATAAAACCCTCCCAAGGTGGTGGTGAGCGGGGAGAGGGATGGCCGGCTTACCAGGAAGTCGAGCAGTGGCGCTGACGGTGTGGTGTAGCAAGGCTGGAGGATCCACACTGTATCCACTCGGGTTGTATCGAGTGGTGGCTTCCCCTGGAGCCGCCAGCAAACTCAACCGGGCAGGCGGCCTCACCTTGAACAGATGGAGATCCACCTCCTCCTTATCCGGCTACTCCGAACTGAGCAGGGAACGGTCGAAAACTGTCACCTCTTTCTACAACCAATCTGCCATAGATGCTGCAGCTGAAAAGGTCAAGATCAGAACACTTCTTAACCCCCCTTCTCCTTTCCCCTACCTCAGGTTGTGCTTAGTACTGGGGTGGGGAAATTTGATAAATAACAGTTCACACATGAAACAATGAAGCCTCAATTAGTAAATACTGCACTGATTTTAAGCCTTGTTCATTTATGCTACGTATATTACAAGGCAACAGTTATTTGGTTAAAATTAAGCACTGGTTATGTAAACAGTTTTGGAAATCTACAAATAATTTATTTGTTAGAGTGGTATCTAAGTTGGCTTGACCTTCTGATGAAATGCTGTTGTGACTGTCTCCCCTCCCCCACCCTGTTTACTACATTAATGCCTTGACAATTTGTTCATATTTTCCAATTGTCATTCTCGAGAATCTGTTAACCAAACTAACCCCCCCCCACTATTTTTTTTAACAAAGGGAGTGAAGTGTTTGAGTGTATTTTTAACTGTTTGAACTAGCTGGAGCCTCGTCTGTTGCAGGCTCTGCTGGCGACTGATGTTTATTTCCAATTGCAACTGTGGTGGGATTTCTGACTTTCAGATTGCCCTTGTGCAGCACTTATGTAAAATCTACCGGGAAAAGGAGAGGGGGCGGGGGGTGGGTGAGGGAAGAAAGCCTTGCCCCCGCGCACAGAAGACATTGTATGAATTGCTTGAAACAATCGTTGACAATATTAATTGATTTCAGTTATAACTGAAATCAGTTAATGAGGGCTAGGAGAGCTGGCCATTTTCCCCATTTGTATTTTTTAAATTGTCTTTTTTTTCTCTCTCTCCTTTTTTTGGGACTCCCTTTGTACCCATGCACTTAGACTGGGCAAGAGCCTGTTAGTGCCTCTGCATCTGACCACTAGGAATCGGGGAGAGAGCAACCAAAGGCTTATTTTTCTCTCTTGATTGGACATCAGAGGGGGAAAAAAAAGAACAATTTATTATCCTGATCAACTTATTTTGTAAAAGCTAACGTTGCAATAAATTCATTTTGGAATAGGTCTTTCATAGAACCCTTTTATAATGCAGAGAGAGGCTGTTCAGCCCATCAGGTCTGCACTGATTCTCTGACTGAGCATCCCACCCCAGGCCCTATCCCTGTAACCCCATGTGTTTACCCTGCTAATCCTCCTAATCTACACACTTTAAGAAACTAAGGGCAGTTTAGCTTGGCCATTGCACCTGACCTGCACATCTTTGGATTGTGGGAGGAAACCAGAGTACCCGGAGGAAACCCATGCAGTCAGGAGAAGAATGTGCAAATTCCATATAGTCACCCGAGGCTGGAATTGAACCTGGGTCCTTGGAGTTGTGAGGTAGCAGTACTAATCATTGTGCTGCCGTACCATTACCCTTTTAAAGAAGCTGAAAACTGACAGTAAAATTAATTTAAAGGGTCATCCAGACTTTATGGATGACCATTAAGTCATCGCTTTGAGCTCTGTTCTCTCTCTCCTAGAAGCTATCAAACTTGCTGGGATTTTCCAGCATTTTCTGGTTTTATTTCCAATTCCAGCATCCATGTTAATTTACTTTTATCATTTTAATTTGTTTGATTTTATTTTCCTTTGGCACCCAACCACCACCTAATGAGAAAGTTGCCATGTGTCATTCGTACAGTACCTCATTTCCCAAACTAGTTTGATATTTTCTTTCAGTGCTGGCAAGAGAAATCAATTTCAGTCACACTTATTTTAGTAGGAGATGCTTTATTAGTCACATTGAAAATATAGATACATTTACTTAACAAACCTCTACCACTGAAATAAAGTTTTTTATTCATTCATGGGACATGGGTGTCACTGGCCAGTGTATATTGCCCTTCTCTAGTTACTCCTGAGAAGGTGGTAAGCTCTTTCTTGAACTTTTTGTATTTGGTTGACCCTCAATGCTATTAGGGAGGGAATTCCAGGATTTTAACCCAGTGACCGCGAAGGAACAGATATATTTCCAAGTCAGGGTGGTGAGTGACTTGGAGGGGAACTTGCAGGTAGTGGTGGTCCCATGTATCTGTTGCCCTTGTCCTTCTAGATGGAAGTGGCCATGGGTTTGGGAGGTGCTGTCTAAGGATCTTTAGTGAATTGCTGCAGTGCATCTTATAGATTACGTGTACTGTTCTTATCTTACTGAGCGTTGGTGGTGAAGGGAGTGGATGTTTGTAGATGTGATGCCAATCAAGCAGGTTGCTTTACCTTGGATAATGTCAGGCTTCATGAATGTTGTTGGAGCTGCTCCCATCCAGGCAAGTGGGGAGTATTCCATCACACTCCTGACTTATGCCTTGTAGATGGCTGTCAGGCTTGGAGAATCCGGGCTGAGTTGCTTGCTGCAGTGTTTCTAGCCTCTGCCCTGCTCTTGTGGCGAGTCCAGTTGAGTTTCTGGTCAATGATAACCCCAAAGATGTTGCTGTGGAGGATTCAATGATTGTAACTTTATCGAATGTCAAGGAGTGGTGGTTGGATTGTCTCTTATTTGTGATGGTCATTGCCTGGCATTTGTGTGGCATGAATGTTACTTGCCCCTTGTCAGCCCAACCCTGGATATTGTCCAGATCTTGTTGGAATTAAACATGGGCAAATAGCGCTGAACATTGTGCAATCAGTGGTGAACACCCCCACTTCCGACTTTATGGCAGAGGGAAGGTAAAGTTGGTTGGGCTGAGATGACCCCACCCCCAACACCCACATCCACATCCATTTCCTGTGTGCCAGGTATGAAGTGGAAGCATGTGGTGTCCACGGGCACAGTTGACACCTTCTGCACCCGTTGGGCACTGGAGGGACTGGGGTGCATTATTGACCTTAATAATCTCATTTTTATTTGATGTTTTCAAGTTTCCTTTATACTTTGATTTTGTTCGGGCTGTTCCCCTCCTTTTGGGGAGCTGTCCCTTTTACTTAGTCCTGATTTATCTTGAGTTTGTTTAATTAGTTTAACCTTAAGACGCCACGTATGACTCCAACCAGTGGAGAGTTTGCCATCTGATATCCATTGGTTCCAGTTTGCCAGGTTCCTTGATGCCATACTTGGTTGAATGTGGCCTTGACGTTGAGGGCTGTCACTCTTGCCTCCCATCTGGAATTAAGCTCTTTTGTCCATGTTTGAACCAAGGCTTTAATGAGGTCAGGAGCTGGCTGACCCTGGTGAAGCCCAAACTGGATGTTGCTGAGCTAGTGGTGCATTTTGTTTTATTATTTTATCAGCAAAAGAATCAAAACTCAGAAGCCACTGTGATTGCTGTTATTGGTAGAGAAACTTGTAGAAACACAGTGACCTTCGAGGACCCACTAGAGGAATAGACAGTTGCTTCTATGGCTACCATTGTGTGATGTGTATGGTGTTTTGTCTCTCTGGAGTCAGGCTAAAGGGTGGAAATTGCAGAGGCTTGTCTTATCATCTTGCCTACCTTGAATGTGAAAGTGGGGTGAAATGACTGAAGCATTTGCATGTTCTGAAGTGGAGCAACAAAGCTTGGATTGTTTTTCTAGAACAGAGAAGGCTGAGGGTGGGGGGGGTGGAGGAACACGATTGTGGGATATAAGATTATAAGGGGTGTGGACAGGGAAGCAGCTGTGCCCTTGGCTGAGAAGTCAGTCACGAGGAGCCATAGCTTTAGGAAAAAAATATTTTTTTCCTGAGGGTGATAGGAATGGTAGTGGAGTTCGAAAAACTACAACCTTTAAAAAGCATTTTATATCCATAAATTTCAAGGATATGAGACAAGTGCTGGAAAATGGAATTGGTGCGCCATTAGTGGTAGTTGTCAGTGCAGACTCAATGCGCTGAAGAGCTTTCTCTGCATTGACTCCAGATGGCTGAGCCAAACATTGACTTTGCAGGTTTCTCCAACACTAATGAACAGAATTTAATCACAAACATGGATGGGCTAAGGGTCAGGGAGGATATTAAAATTTAAAAATTCCCAATCCGTGTCCAACATGCTGGTTTCCTATCATGACAAAGAGACTGGAACAGGCTCCCAAGCAGCTCCCAGGAGGTGGGTTGGCCATTGAAATACTTTAATGCTGCCTTCCTGTCTTCTAGGTATAAGCGCTGGTTGATTTTCCCATACTTCAGCACCAACTCTCACACTCCCACACCCCCCACACTCCCACCAACTCAACTGGGGATTCTCTGTCTACTCATGGCTTCTAGCCTTCTCCGTTGTGTTTTCTTGAGGAAGCTGTACTGCAGAATCAGGCTGACTTTCAGATAGGGAATCTGCTCGAGAGATGGTCAAAACAGCTCTCGCTCTCGCTCTCGCTGCTTTGCGTGTACTTTCTCCAGTTTTCTCTCTCAGTCCAAAAATGTGCTGGTTAGGTGATTTGGCTATGCTAAGTTGCCCCTTAGCGTCAGGGGGATTAGTGGGGTAAATATGTATACTTACAGGGATAGGACCTGGGTGGGACAAATGGTCTCCTGCTGTGCTGTTGGGATGCTATGATTCTTAGAAGTAGGCATACGTTAACACGACAATGAAGTTACTATGAAAGTCTCCTAGTTGCCACACTCCGGTGCCTGTTTGGGTACACTGAGAAAGAATTTAGCACAGCCAATGCACCTAACCAACACGTCTCTCAGATTGTGGGAGGAGACTGGAGCACCTGAAGGAAACCCACACAGACACGAACATGTAGACTCTGTATAGACAGTGATCCGAGGCTGGAATTGAACCCTGGTGTTTTGAGGCAGCAGTGCTAACCACTTTGCCACCGTTTATTATCTATTTGTCAAAAAGCAAATTATACTGACTAACCTGACCATGTTGTTTGAAGCAGCAAGTTGATGAGCATAGTGTGTGTGTGTGTGGACCTTCAAAAAGCAAAGTATCATAAAATAAACCTGGTATTAAAGTTAAACACAAGATTAAAGAGACAGAAAAGGGAAGAGTAATGATGGACCTTGCTGATTGTTGTCTAAGAAAACACCGTGGCTGAGAACAGAAGGTTATCTTAAAAGTCCTGGTGCACAAAATATAGTCTTCAGAGAAAACTGGAGGAAGGAAGGATAGAAGCCTATTTTGGGAATGGTAGAGGAGGGGATTATTCCTGCTCAGTTTTTTTTTTAAATTATGTATCATAGATGTTGCTGGAAAGCCAGGGAAATAATTTAAAGAACCTGCATTTATGTAGCACTTTTCATGATCCAGGATATCCCAGAAACCTCACATCTGGTGGATGGGTGGGGCTTTTTGAATTGTAACCACTGCTATCATGTAGGGAAATGAGGTTGACACTTGCACACAGCAAGATCTCATAAATAATAACTATAGTTTAATTTTAGCAAAGTTGGCCATGACATGGGACCCCTTATTGAATTGTGCTATGGAGCGTTTTACACAGTAAGATGAATCACAACATCAGGATAAAGTTCAACAGGTTTATTTGTTAGCACAAACCACTAGCATTCACCTGATGAAGGAGCAGTGTTCCAGAAGCTAGTGGCTTGTTCTACCAAATAAAAGCTGATGTTGTGAGACTTCTTACTGTGTTTACCCCAGTCCAACACCAGCATCTCCACATCATACTTTACACAGGGCAGCGAAGGCAGATGGAGGATTGATTGCTTCGCCATCTTACTCAAAGAAACTGTGCTGTAGCACTCCCTCAATGCTGCACTGACACATCAACCTAGATTATGTGGGCGATTTGTGGAGGAGGATTCGATCCCATGATCTCTGACTGTGCGCAGAGAGTGTTATTACTGAGCCACAGCTGATCGTGTTTATTGGCCAGGGGAATTTACCAGACTAAGGATACAGGATATTTGTATGTTTGCTGAGACAGGAATAAATGATTTCACCTTCCTGCTGTGTTTTTTTTTCAGGCATCCGTACGTTTGACTCCAACTACCATGTTGTATTCGGGGAAAACTCCTGATGGGAGTCATAACCTGGTAAGTTGCATTGAGTTCCTTATTCAGCGATTAGCTCGGGAAGGACCGAGGGGGAAACAGCAACTAGAAACTTCCCCAACAACATTGGCCTGTGTTAACATCGTACGTTTGGCAAAGTCTAATGTCCCAAAGCTCTGGTCAGGTTCAAGATCAATAAGAAAGTTCATTATGTTGCAGATAGAAACACAAAGGCAGTCCTTTAACTAACTGCAAAGCTCTATTTTCATACAAGTCTACAAGAAAAAAACTACCAACTGAATCACAGAATTGTCACAGCGCAGAAGGTGACCATTTCGTTCATTGTGTTTGCACTGGCTCTCCAAATGAGCATCATGCCATTCTCCTGCCTTTTCCCCGTACTCCTGCACTTTGTTTCTGTTCAGTTAATCATCTAATATCCACTGAATGCTTCCAGCAAACCTGCCTCCAGCACGTTTTCAGGCAGCACTACTTGCTGTATGAAAAACGTTTTCCCTCGCATCACATTTGTTTCTTTTGCAAATCACAATCAATCTGTGGCCCCCTCCACCTCCTTTCTTTTACAAGCAGGAACAAGTTTCTGTTTATCTACTCTGTCCAGCCCCCTCGTGATTTTTGAACAGCTCCATCAAATCTCCTCTTAGCCGCCTTATCTCTAAAGAGAACAGCCCCACCCTGTCCAAGCTATCCTCAGCTAAAGTTTCTTATCCCTGCGACCATTCTTGTAAACCTCTTCTGCACTCTCTCCAATGCATTCACATCCTTCCTATAGTGAAACCTTGATGGAAAATGGCATTTGCTGAATTCCCAAAACTTGCTGTTATTTGTGACAGAAGCTGCATTTCACCTCCGAGGGATTACATTAATGAGGGGATGGAATCTTTATTGATGTAATAGTTACACTCACTGCCTGAGGACCATGGTGGAATTTAATCATCGTCAATATGGATTCTGCCCTAGTGACCCATTGAGAAATTATTGAACTAGTAGCCAGGCCCCTGAAATAAAGTTCCAGCCAGAATTGTGGTGGCAGTTTTATAATTGAATTCATAAGAATATAAAACTGTTTAAAAAAAAAAAAATAAGAGCAGGAACTCTGCCTTTCAATGCAATTATAGCTGGCCTTTTATCTTAACACTACTGTCCCACTCCTAGGCATCAGTGAGTCTGTGTTTTTTACGGTTTCGGAGTCCAAGTAATTTGTATGTTGGAAATAGAATTCTACAGTGCAGAAAGGGGCCATTCAGCCCATTGAGCCTGCACCACCAACAATCCTACCCAGGTACCTATCCGTGTAACCCCACATATTTACTCTGCTAATCCCCCTGACACTAAGGGGCAATTTAGCATGGCCAATCCACCTAACCCATACATCTTAGGAGCGTGGGAGGAAACCGGAGCACCCGGAGGAAAAACACATAGATACGGGGAAAACATGCAGATTCCACACAGGAAGTCACCCGAGGCCGGAATCGAACCTGGATCCTCGACACTGCGAGACAATAGTGCTAACCAGTGTGCCACCATTCCGACACAATTCACCAGGCACCTTCTCGGGTACTTTCTGCTAGTCTGAAGTTAGAATATTAACTTGTTCCCTTAGTTCCTCACTTTTTAGTCATTTTCTTATTCAGTGCTAGGGTTTACCACAGTTTAAATGTAGATAAAACACTTTTTCTCAATAATATATCCTTTGGAAGGTATGTTCGTAGTCAGGCCTTCTGCAGGCCACAGGCTGTTACTTTCTTAGTGATGTGGAGGAAGTTAGTCAGGCAGGTTCACTTTCATCTGAGTCCATGTTCTGTGCTTTTACTGAGTGTTACAGCCTCCTCTGTTAAATGTTGAAGTATTAATTGTGGAACAGCTGGTGCTATGAGTAATGCCACAAAATGGCTGCATGTTCTTGTATATTTTATTCTGAACTTTTTATTTTCTTTATCACTTCAAGATGTGTATTGAAGGACAGATATAATGGATTATGTAGGTTTAAAAAGAAAAGTTTCAGAAGAATTTGGATATTTTTAGTAATGCACTGAAAATGGAGGAACAAAGATTTAACTGAGATTTATTCAAGTTGGCCTCAAGAATCTTCATAGTCAATCGTAGAAAGTTTACAGCACAAAAAGAGGCCACTCAGCCCATTCTGTCTGTGCTGACCAAACAAAACCATGAACTGCCCAACCAAACCCCACTTTGCAGTATTTGCTCCATAGTTCAGTAGGCTGTGGCACTATTTTGCGTGTGTGTGTGTATGCACGTCTGTGTCTGTGCACAATGTAGTAATGAATGGGTCAAGCCACAGATGCTTTAAGATTAATTTTTTTTTTGATTGTGCAGAGAAGTGCCAGATACCTCTACAATGAATTGCCTGTTCGCATTGCCCATCGGATTAAGGGATTTCGGAGCCTTCCCTTCATCATTGGCTGCAATCCCACGATTCTGCAGGTGGTAAGTGTGACCAATTAACAAGTGAATCCACTCTAGCGATGCTATAATATTGAGAAATCATTGTCTTAGCACTGAAAATACCTTCATTAAAAACTGATTCCCCTAATCACCCAAATATTGTGGCTTTCACCATGAGGCAAGGTTTAAAGTTTATTTATTGGTGTCACTGCAATGAAGTTAATGTGAAAATCCTCTAGTTGCAGTACTCCACTGTCTGTTCAGGTGCACTGAGGGAGAATTTAGCGTGGCCAATGCATCTAGCCAGGATGTGTTTTGGACTGTGGGAGGAAACCCATGCAGACACGGGGAGGATATGCAAACTCCACACTGACAGTGACCCAAGCCAGGAATCGAACCCAGGTCCCTGTGAGACAGCGGTGCTGATTACTGCCACTGTGCCACCCAGTTTCCGTGTTAACAATGCGTGAGCCAGAGCTGAAAGCTTTCACTTATTCGAGTCACTTGATTTCACTTCACTTAATCTGAGTCCCTGGCTCTGTGTGACAGCAGTGCTAACCGTTATGCCACTCAAATCCCGTGTTAGCAAGCTGTCAGCTGGAACTCAAAGCTTTCACTTACTCAGTTAAATGAGAATTTTTGCTAAAACATTGTATATTTATATTCAAAGTTTTATATAGGAGAGAAAGGTATACGTCGAATAGAAGCTACAAATAGGAATATAGAAAGGCGTGGAGACAGAAAGAGGGCCTTATAGGAGAAGGGAAGGCTCCAAGTTAATTTGATTTATTATTGTCACATGTACTGGTTTACAATGAATAGTTTTTTGTGCACTATGCAGACAAAGCATACTGTACATGGGGGAGATGGAAAGGAGAGATGTCGAATGTAGTGTTACAGTCGTGCAGGGTACACAATGGTGTAGAAACAGATTAGGTTAATATAAGGCAGGTCCATTCAAATGACAGCAAGGAAGAAGCTGTTTTTGAGTTGGTTTGTACATGTCCTTAGATTTTTGTACCTTTTTCCCGATGGAAGAAAGTGGAAGACAGTATGCCCAGGTTGTGTGGAATCCTTGATTATGCTGGCTGTTTTTCCGAGGCAGCAGAAAGTGTAGACAGAGTCAATGGATCAGAGGCTGGCTGAGGGACTGAGTAACTTTTGTAGTTTCTTGGACAGAGTAAGAGCCATGCCAAGCTGTGATACATCTGGAAAGAATGCTTTCCATGATGCATCTGTAAAAATTGGTGAGAGTCATAGCAGACTTGCTGGATATTTAGAGGGATAGTGAGATAGTACTGGAAAAGTGTGTTAGAGCCATACAAAGAGAGACTATCGGCTTTCACTGAGTAGGTGAGAGTATAGGAAGAGAGATTCACACGGTTTACGTGTTGCATTTTAATCTATAAGCAAGAAGCTGAACGTGAACATTGGATAGAAATATCTTTACAGGTAATTGTTTATAAGATATAAAAACTAATTATTATTGGAGGCATTGATGAATTAACCAGCAAAGCGAAAGAAAAAGCCCTGCGGCATTGCTAAAGTCAGGGCATCATGTGTTTATAGAAAGTCTGTTAACTTCATTTGCTTTGTATGAGGATTGAAATGCATTGTGATCTATTAACTGATCTGAGCAAGAACACTTCCTGAGGAAACCACAGAACTCTTTCTCTTGCTACCCTCTTTCCCCTAATATATGCATTAGAAAGCCTCTGAATTGTCCTTGACTCTGATAAAGATATTTCATGGCCCCTTTTAGCCCTCCTAATTCTCATTGATCATCATGTCAATATGGAAAGCAGTGCTTTAGTTAGTTTGTAAAAGGTTATTGTTAGGTGTTTATGTAGATTTCAGTCACGCTGTCCATAATGCCAATGGCCAAAGAGTCAGTGAAGCCCCCCTCCCCTGCCTTGTCTGGTTTCTCTCCTAGAATGGTGTTGCATGTTTTCTGATGCTCTTTGCACCAGTAAAGATTGTGGCCCAGCATGCACCCAACTGCATATTGCCCCATGCAAAGATGACGGCTGCTAACCCAGGCCTGTTGACGAAAGGTGAGCAGCTGCCAGCACAATCTCACATTCAGTGAAAATGTGAGATTGGGCCAGCAGTGGTTAGCACTGTTGCCTCTCAGTGCCAGGGACCTGGGTTTAATTTTCAACTTGGGTCACTGTGCAGAGTCTGCACATTCTCTCCATGTCTGTGTGGCTTTCCTCCCACAACCTGAAAGACGTGCTGGTTAGGTGCGTTGGCCATGCTAAATTCGCCCTCAGTGTTACCCGAACAGGGGCCGGAGTGTGGCGACTAGGGGATTTTCACAGCAACTTCATTGTGCTGTTAATGTAAGGCTTTCTTGTGACAATAATAAATAAAGTTTCAACTTTAGTTGCATTGATCTTACAGAGAGCTGGCATTGAGTCAATAGGCTGAATGGCTTCTTCTTGTGCTGTAACCATTGCAAGTCATAGAGGTTTATAGCATGAAACAGGCCCTTTGGCCCAACTTATCCATGCCGCCCTTATTTTTTTTAAAGCCCCTAAACTAATCCCAGTTGCTGCATTTGGCCCATATTCTGCTATATCCATTGTACCATGTATCTAAAATACTTTTTAAAAGATAAAATTGTACACGCCTCTACTACTACCTCTGGCAGCTTGTTCCGGACACTCACCACCCTCTGTGTGGGGGGAAAAAATTGCCCCTCTGGACATTTCTGTATCTCTCCCCTCTCACCTTAAACCTACTCCCTTTAGTTTTAGACTCCCTACCTTGGGAAAAGATATTGACTATCTACCTTGTCTGTGCCCCTCGTTATTTTATAGATCTCTATAAGATCATCCCTCAGCCTCCTATATGCCTGAGGGGAAAATTATTAGCCTGTTCAGCCTCTCAAGTCTTACACATGGTTATATTTTCAGTGATATACAGATGCCGGCGTTGGATTGGGGTGGTAAGAACTCAGTAAGAATTTAGCAACACCAACTTATAATCCAACCGATTTATTTGATAGTAAAAACGCGAGCTTTCGACTCCTGTGTCTTCCTGGTGGTGTTTGGTTGTGTGGGTGTTGTGTTGTGGTTTTTTGTTTGTGTTGTGGTGTGTGTGGGTTGGTTGGTTGTTGTGTTTTTTGGGTGTGGGTTTTTTGTGGTTTGGGGGTCACTAACCCCCGTAACTTGCCTGGGTTAGCAAAAAACCTCACTTACTGTGCTGTCTGGAGAAAACACACAATTCTCCAACAATGCTCAGGATTCCCTTCACACACATTGTTCGCCACTTTAACACTTCAATAGCAGGTTAGATGTAATGATTCGCATTCTAATCAGCAATCTCTGACTGTCTGTGCTGATGTGTGCTATTGCAGACCAGAACACTGCATTTGCCTGAGGAAGACACAGGAGTTGAAAGCTCGCGTTTTTACTATCAAATAAATCGGTTGGATTATAAATTGGTGTTGCTAAATTCTTACTATATTTTCAGTGTCAGGTTCAAAAAATTATTTGACTCGATTGGTATTGGCAACCGTTGACCAAACTAAGATTGATTAATCTGGTCATTCTGCTGCTGCAGGCTTGTTCCTTAATGGTGCTTACGCTGACTAAATTGTAGTGATTGAATTGTGCGTAGTTGATTGCCACTGTAGCGAATAAGCCTACATTCCTGCCAATATTTGATGCCCCTTGGTTGTGACTGTGGAAAGTGTGGCTCTGTTTTCAGGTGTGACCCTGCTGTGGCCACACCATCACCTTTGGGAAGACAGGGAGTGTGCCCAGTGCTGATTAAATTTGTTCCTTTTTTTTCAGCACGAGTTGTACATCAGAGCCTTTCAGATGTTGTCTGACTTCCCACCAGTGAGTATAGCTGCGATTGGTCCCCACACTCCCTCCCCTGCTTTGTTCACGGAAAGACTAGCACTCTTGTCGGTAAGATTTTATAAGTTGTGTACAAATCCAGCAGCAGAGAGGCAATCTCTTCTTTCCGTTACTCCCTTAGATCACAGACACAAAGACGGAGACTCAATACTGCAAGATGATTCGTCAGCTCCTGGACGACCACAAAGATGTTGTCACGATGTTGGCTGAAGGTTTCCGAGAATGCCGAAAGCACGTGCAGGTAAATGAACTCTGCCGCTGTGCCATTGCCTTTATTCCCACACATGATGTGGGCATCGCTGGCAAGACCAGTATTTGCTCTAATGACCCTTGAACAGAACGGCTTGCTAGGGCCTTTGCAGAGCATGTTTAGGAGTCGACCACATTGCTCTGGAGTCTCTTGTAGGCCAGACTGGGAAAGGTTGGCAGATTTCCTTCCTCAAAGGATGTTAGGGATCTGCGTTTTTTTTTAAATTAAATGACAATCCATTACAGTTTTCACAGTAGCCATCCACAACCAACTTCCAATCCCAGCTTTCTAATAGAATTTAAATTCTGACAGCTACCATAGCTAGATTTGAACCCAAAAAAATTAGCTTCTGGATTACTAGACCAATCATTTGACGTTATCTCTTCCCTCCATTAGGCTGATCCTCATATAAACTTTACTGTGAAAATTAGTCCTGAAATCTGATGGAAAGAACTGCCCAAAACAGCTATTTTGAGCAAGATGAATTTGGTTGTTTCAACTCAGTTGGCAGTACTTGACTGAGAGTTTGTTTTGTGCATCGTGCAAATTTAAATGTTGGTCCTGAGTGCCATTTTTGCCTCTTAGCCAATGGGAATATTATTGCTTTGCCTGATTAGCCACAATAAGGCAGATTAGAAAGTGTTTCTATACATGGCTAGTTCTGGGATAATTCTGTTGTCAGTCTCTGTCTCTCCCTACTGCTGCCATAGGATCCCTGCAGTGTGGAAGGAGGCCATTCAGCCCATTAAGTCAGCACTGACCACGATCCCATCCAGACCCTATTCTTGTAACCCCACATTATTTACCCTGCTAACCCCCCCGACACTAGTGTCAATTTTAGCATGGCCGATCAACCTAACTTGCACCTCTTTCGGACCTGGGAGGAAACCCATGCAGGCATGGGGAGAATGTGCAAACTCCACACAGTGACCTGAAGTCAAATTGAACCTGGGTCCCTAGTGCTGTGAGGCAGCAGTGCTAAACACTGTGCCTCCCCAAACACATCTTAGGCAATTCCAGACCTACCTGAGTCCTGATGCTTAAACCTACCTTGCCCAAAGACAGTTTAAGTGCCATTGCACTTTCTGTAATGAGTGTTGTGAATTGATTATTTTTATTGTATTGAAGTACCTCCGGGTGCAAGGTAACCTATGTAGAAAACCAGAATATAATTGCACGTTCTGTGACGGACATTTTGTAATGTTCTTTCAGATTTGCAACAAAAAAAATCAGCAGTAGGTTTTAGGACCATCTTAATGGAATAAAAGTGAAGTAGGGAGAAAGTTCCAAGATTATGCCTTTAATCTGAAGATGCAGTCACCGTTTTTTTTTTGTTTGTTTAAATTTGATTTGATTTACTATTGTCACATATATTAGTAAACAGTGAAAAGTATTCTTTCTTGTGCTCTACACAGACAAAGCATACCATTCATAGAGAAGGAAACCAGACAGTGCAGAGAGTTACAGTCATAGCTAGGGTATAGAGAAAGATCAACTTAATGCGAGGTAGGTCCATTCAAGTCCGATGGCAGCAGGGAAAAAGCTGTTTTTGAGTCGGTTATTACATGACCTCAGACTTTTGTATCCTTTTCCCGACGGAAGAAGGTAGGAGAATGTCTGGGGTGCGGCGGCTCCTTAATTATACTGGCTGCTTTGTCAAGGCAGAAGGAAGCGTAAACAATATCAGTGGATGGGAGGCTGGTTTGTGTGATGGATTGGGGCTACATTCACGACCTTTTATATTTTTTGCAGTCTTGGGCAGAGCAGGAGCCGTACCAAGCTGTGATACAACCAGAAGGAATGCTTTCTATGGTGCATCTGTAAAAAGTTGTTGAGTCATAATGGACATACCAAATTTCCTTAGTCTTCTGAGAAAGTAGGGGCATTGATGAGCTTTCTTAACTATAGTGTTGGCATGGAGGGAGCCAGGACAGGTTGTTGGAGATCTGGACACTTAAAGCTCTCGACTATTTCTACTTTGTCTCAGGTTTAGTGTAATGATTAAAATTGGGATTGCACAAGGGGCCAGAATTGGAGGAGCAGAGATATCCCAGAGGGTTACAGGGCTGCGGGTGATCAGAGAGATAGGGAGGGTGAGCAGATTTGAAAATCAGGATAAGAATTTAAAAATGGTGGTGTTGCCATATTGGGAACCAAGAGTGTATGGAGGCAGTGGGAGAATTTGGTGCGAGTTGAGATTTAAGTCAGAGGTTCAATATGCAAGATGGGCAGTAGGGTATTGGAGTTAACAAAGGCACAAATGAAAATAGGATTAGATTAGATAGGAGTTTGATGGCTGGTGCAGACATGATGGGCCTGTTTCTGTGCTGTAAAACTCTATGGCCGGAATTCTACCACCTCCCCTGCCATGAAATTGGAGCAGATGAGTGGCAGACAGGGTAAATGTCCATTGACCGTGGGTGGAAATTTCTGGTCTTGCTAAAGTGAGGCCATTAAAATTCTGCCCTGCGACTCAGAGTGGTGGAGTAAGGCACTCCTTGATGGTGTTTTCTGTTGCATTTGATTTGTAATTTTTCAGGATGAGTCATTGATCCGATCCTTCCTGGACAACACGCTGACCTCTCGACTGGGGATCCGAATGCTGGCAACTCACCACCTGACTCTGTACGAGAATAATGTGAGTACACAAGAGGACAGTGCAAACAGCCTCCACTCCGATTGCTTTCTACAGGTTTGGCTGAGCTGAGACTCTGGGTAGGTGTTGCTTACCCAGTAAGAAGTCTCACAACACCAGGTTTAAATCCGACCAGTTTGTTTGATAGTAAACTCAGAAGCTTTCGGAAACGGTGTTCCTCCTTCAGGTGTGTGGAAGGTGTTGTTTACGCAGCCTTATCTGGAATTCCAAACTTGCTGTCAGATTCGCTGAGACAGGGTTTTAGCAAAAGGGAGTTGACATACCAGTTGTGGGATCAGTGCCAGGATGAAACAAAATCAGCTCCAACCGGTCTGAGAACAGAATGTAACTCCTTTGTAGAAGGAAGCTGCTCCATTGGCAACCAGAAAAATGCATCGCAATTGGGGGAGGGATTACCTCAAAGGAATGCACAGGAAATGAGTGAAATGGGCACATCCAATCAGTGTACTGTCATTCCCAGTGATTCCTTCTGGATAAAGCACTGCTGGTAATTGCTTCCCATGGGTATATGAGATGTAACAACCAATATTGAGCATACCTGACAGGTACTGAGTGAGTAAAAGGAAACGGACATTGTTAATAAGGACAGAGTTCCGAGATGGTAATTGTGCTTACTTTCTGTACTGATTCCAAATAAATCTATTGGACTTTAACATGGTGTCGCGAGACAACTTGCTAGGAATGAAAGAAAGACCTGCATTTAAATGATGCCGTCTCAAAGTGCTTTGAACATAGAACGTTACAGCGCAGTACAGGCCCTTCGGCCCTCGATGTTGCGCCAGCCAGTGGACCCTCTAACCTAAACTATTCCAATATCATCCATATGCCTATCCACCGACCATTTGAATGCCCCAAAAGTAGGCGAGTCCACAACTGCTGCAGGCAGGGCATTCCACGCCCTCACCACCCTCTGTGTAAAGAACCTGCCTCTGACATCCGTCCTATAACTACCACCTCTTAATTTAAAGTTATGTCCCCTCGTGTTGGTCATCACCATCCGAGGAAAAAGGCTCTCGCTATCCACCCTATCCAGTCCTTTGATCATCTTATACGCCTCAATTAGGTCACCGCGTAACCTTTTTCTCTCCTAATGAAAATAACCTCAGGTCCCTCAGCCTTTCCTCACAAGGCCTTCCCACCATACCAGGCAACATCCTGGTAAACCTCCTCTGCACCCTTTCAAATGCTTCCACATCTTTCTTATAATGCGGCGACCAGAACTGTCCGCAATACTCCAAGTGCGGCCGCACCAGAGTTTTGTACAGTTGTAACATAACCTCACGGCTCCTAAATTCAATCCCTCTACCAATAAAGCTAACACACCGTACGCCTTCTTAACAACTTTATCAACCTGGGTGCCAACTTTCAAAGAGCCATAGACCATAGAACATTACAGCACAGAACAGCCCTTCGGCCTTCGATGTTGTGCCGACCAAAATAAAAAGCAATGCCCCTCCAAACTAACCATTCCCTTCTCTTCCATATACTTATCATTAACCTCTTAAACGCCACCAAACTTGGCGCATCTACAACAGCTGCAGGCAGGGCATTCCCTCCCTAATCACTCTTTGAGTAAAGAACCTACCTCTGATATCCGTCCTATAACTCATACCCCTTAATTTAAAGCTGTGTCCCCTCGTGCTAGCTTCTCCATCCTAGGAAAAAGGCTATCACTGTCCACCCTATCTAAACCTCTAATCATCTTATATGCTTCAATAAGATCCCCTCTTAGCCGCCTCCTTTCTAACGAAAACAACCTCAAATCCTTCAACCTCTCTTCATAGGACCTGCCCTCCATACCAGGCAACATCCTGGTAAACCTCCTCTGTACCCTCTCCAATGCCTCCACATCTTTCTTATAATGTGGCGACCAGAACTGCACACAATACTCTAAGTGCGGCCGCACTAGAGTTTTGTACAGTTGCAACATGATGCTGCGGCTCTTAAATTCAATCCCCCTGCCAATAAAAGCTAAGACTCCAAATGCCTTCTTAACAACTTTATCCACTTGACTGCCTACTTTCAGGGATCTATTGACACATACACCAAGATCCTTCTGTTCCTCAACACTATTAAGAGCCCTACCATTAGCCCTATACTCTACACATTTATTGTTCCTGCCATAGTGCATTACCTCACACTTTTAACTATGTACTTGTACCCCAAGATCCCTCTGCTCGACAACACTATTAAGGGTCCTTCCATTAGCCCTATATTTCATATGCCTGTTATTCCTACCAAAGTGAATCACTTCTCACTTATCCGTATTGAATTCCATTTGCCACCTCACGGCCCAGCTCTGCAACCTATCTATGTCTCTCTGCAAACTGTAACATCCATCCTTGCTGTCTACAACTCCCCCCACTTTGGTATCGTCAGCAAATTTACTAATCCAACCCTCTACACCCTCATCTAGGTCATTTATAAAAATGACAAACAGCAGTGGCCCCAAAACAGATCCTTGAGGTACACCACTTGTAACTGCACTCCAGGTTGAATATTTCCCATCAACCACCACCCTCTGTCTTCTATCAGCTAGCCAATTCCTAATCCAAACTGCTAAATCACCTTCAATCCCATGCATCTGCACTTTCTGCAGTAGCCTACCATGGGGAGCCTTATCAAACGCTTTGCTAAAATCCATATACACTACATCAACTGCCTTACCTTTATCTACCTCTTTGGTCACCTCCTCAAAAAACTCAATAAGGTTTGTGAGGCACGACCTACCCTTTACAAAACCATGCTGACTATCCCTAATCAATTTATTCCTCTCTAGATGCTTATAAATCCTATCCCTTATAATTCTTTCTAAGACTTTGCCCACAACAGAAGTCAGGCTCACCTGTCTATAATTTCCAGGATGGTCCCTACTCCCCTTTTTGAACAAAGGGACAACATTTGCCATCCTCCAGTCTTCCGGCACTATACCTGTAGCTAACGACGACATGAAGATCAAAGCCAAAGGCTCTGCAATCTCCTCTCTAGCCTCCCAGAGAATCCTAGGGTAAATCCCATCTGGCCCAGGGGACTTATCAATTTTCATACCCTCAAGATTCGCTAACACCTCCTCCTTATGAACCTCAATCCTACCCAGTCTACAACCTGGTATCGCAGTATTCTCCCCGACAACATTGTCTTTCTCCTGCGTGAATACTGATGAAAAATACTCATTCAGTGTCTCTCCTATCTCCTCAGGCTCCACGCACAACTTCCCACTGCTATCTCTGACTGGCCCTAATCTTGCCCTAACCAATCTTTTATTATTTATATACCTGTAAAAAGCTTTAGGATTCTCCTTAATTCTATCCGCCAAATTTGTGTGAAATATAGCGGCCAGTTTTTGAGCAGCAGAGGGGGTGTGGGATTAATGAGAGGGCTGGGTTTAGTTGGGGGGGGTGGCAGTGAGATGGGTTGAACAGGAGGAAGTGTGTGTGTGGGGCCTGTCTATGTAGATTCAGTGGAACCTTGTTACTGAAATTTTTTTCTCTATTTTCTTCCTGCAGGCTGACTTTGTGGGAATTATCTGTACGCGACTGTCTCCAAAGAGGATCATTGAGAAATGGGTGGATTTTGCCCGGTGAGTGTTCCCTGTGTTAGAATGGGGAGCTGAATTTGGGAGAAGTGGAGGCAGTGTTGGGATTGATCCTCCGAGTGTGGGCATGGGACACAATGTCTTGTCCAAATGAGGCTGGTGGGCAGAAGGTTGGGAGCAGTGCAAACGTTCGAAGATTCAGTGCAGGCATCACATAACAGCTCATTTGAAAGGTGGCCTTTCCAGCGGTGCAGTGCAGCCTCTGCGGCGGTGATAGCTGTTACAGGGTCTGTCACGAGTGATGAAAAATCTGGTCATGAAAAGCAGGAATCTTAAGCAGATGTATCCAGTTAGGGAGTGGGCAGCTATCGCAAGAATCTCTGCCTATTCCTGGAAATAGGTTATTTAATTATCTCTATCTGTTTTTAATCTGCTATCTTTGAATAATAGTATCCGAAGACCAGACTGTAAATTTACTTTGTAACTGTTCTCTTTTTATGATACTCTGGGACCAGCCAGAGTGAGTCTGAAAAATGAGGTGGTGAATCTTTGGAATTCTGTAATCAGAAGGCTGTGAAAGCCAAAATCACTGAGTATATTTAAGAAGGAAATAGATTTTTAGGTGCCTGATGACCAGTATAAACAGCAACACAAAAGCTAAGTGCTACATTTGTTGGAAATACTCAGGCAGCATCTGTGGAGGGAGAAGCGGAGTTAATGGGGGAAATTTTCCCAAGAATTGTAGCGAACGAGGAGGAAGTGCAAACTAAGCAAAGTTCCGTTGACCTTAGATGGGTATTCTGGTTTTGGGGCAAGCATGGTGGGAAAATCCCACCCAACGTTTTAGAATATGAGCAGATTGGAGTTCATATTAATACAACCCTTGATCTTGTTCTCTTCTTTTCTAGGCGTCTGTGTGAACATCAGTATGGAAACTCTCCGCGGGTGCGGATCAATGGTCATGTGGCAGCGAGATACCCTTACATCCCCATGCCTCTGGACTACATCTTGCCTGAGTTGCTGAAGAATGCAATGAGGTGAGCGATGTCAGCCCACAGCAATGTCAGAAACTCCAGCCAGGGGGTGCTGCCGGTTGCATAATGAACCTTGCTGTGAATCTCTAATTAACACAGCGGGGTGACCCATTTTGCCCAGACAGATAGAATGAGAGAAAAAAAACATTTCTTGCGTTCTTCCCCAGGCTTGATATCATGTTGTTAACTGGCTATAGTCGCAAACTGACGGTGGGAATTCTCACGGTGTCATTTTTATTGAAAGAAACACTTTAAAAAAACAAACCCAGGGTCAGATAGTGAACAGAGCGGCTTTGAAGGTAAATGTGAGATACGAATTGTAAAAGCCCAAAGAGATTTAAGGGAACTGCCACCCAGACTTGTTTGTGGGATAGAAAACATACTGCAAAAGGTTAAGGATATGTTGGACCTGTATGACTAGAGGACTGGAATATAAAGAGTGCGGGGATTTAGCTACAGCTGCACAAAACTCTGGTTAAACCACGTCTGGAGATTGTTCTCAGCATCATACCTTAGACAGGATGTTTAGGGCTTGGAGGGAGACTAATGCACGTTCACCAGAAGTTTATTGTTTTAGGAGTAAATTCTCAAACTCAGCTTTCCTGGATCCTAGAAGGCTGAGTTTGGTGGAAAACCAGGTTATTTGGAAGAGAAATTAGAAGGCAAAAGGGAATGTGCAAAGAATAATGGTCATGCCATCTGAGTTAACTATTTGAAATCTGTGATTCTAGATCTCTGCTATGCCCGGGTATTCTGAGATATGGAGATGAGGAGGGTAAATAGAATTGGGGTACAAATCAGTCATCATCTGTTGAATGTTGATACAGGCTTGAGGGGCTGGATGGCCTCCTTCTCTTCCCATGTCCTGTCAGTATATGACAAATAATTGCGGGAGGGTGAATTTTAATTGGTTTTTGAATGTTGAGCTTTCTAGAGTAAACCATGAAACTTGCAATTAAAGGCAACCTTAAATCTACAACAGCAGAGGTTTACTTCACAAGAGAACAACCAATTGCATGGACAAGAGCCTGATTAAGATCTTTTAATATTAACACTCTCTTGACTTCTTTACAAATAGCCAGACTATAAAAGACCTGAACTTAACAGGGCCAAGGAAAAAGGTTCCCAAAATTAATCTGTTTAGCTTTTTATCCTGATTAAGCCATTACTGATCAGAGTGTTTTTTTTAATGTTTCTGTGGGCATCAGTGGCTGGGTCAGCATTTATTGTTCATCCCCAAGAGCATTTTGGAGTCAACCACATTGCTGTGTATCTGGAGTCTGCCCCTTAGCTTTTCTTTTCCTGAGTGTTTGAAGATGCGTGAAGAAAATTGGGGAGCAGTGTAGTTAGCACTGCTGTCTCATTGCCAGGGAGTTGGGTTCGATTCCTGGCTTGGGTCATTGTCTGTGTGGAGTCTGCACATTCTCCCCATATCTGCATGGGTTTCCTCCAGTTCCCCTCTCAATCCGAAAGCCGTGCTGGTTCGGTGCATTGGCCGTGCTAAATTCTCCCTTGGCGTACCCGAACAGATGCCAGAGTGTGGCGACTAGGGGATTTTCACGGTAACTTCATTACAGTGTTAATGTAAGTTGACCTGTGACGCTAATAATAAATAAACCTAAAACACGGCAAGACAGCCTGGGAACTGCCCTCTGCATTTCCCACAGAGACAACACTGAGAAATAAGACAAATCCCGCAATTCCACCCAACGTTGGACAGAGACCATGAGGGGCAAATGGCATCAGCAGGAGGAGCTGGTGAGACCTCTCAATCTGAGGCCCTGCAGGATTTTCCAGGTGATTTGGGGATGGGGTGTGTAAGCACTCTCAGATCAGTGCCGGAGGACATCATGGGTTCCTGCTGTAAGGGATTGTACTCTGTTGGAGACACCATCTTCTGCTAGTTGAAAGCTGGCTTTAGAGGCAGATTTTCAGCCATTTGGGTAATGGTATGGAGGCTGTGACATCTTCTGCGTCATAAATGTTAGCCAACATTTTCCAGCTGTTCCCACTGGGTGGATTCTCTGATCTGGTTGACAGTGAATTTCCCCTCCCAATCTGCCAATCCACCACAACCAACCTAACCCCAACCACAGATTCCTATCAACGTGAATAACTCAAAAACCCATTGGCAGTGATGGGACTGCCAGCCAGTGGGGACCACCTCCATTGCTAGATAAGCTGTACCCATTCCTTGAACAGTGTGATCAATAAACACATTAAATCTGGCCATGGTGATAGGATGTTGCAATATAAATCCTTGGAATATAGTTGTCTATATTCCTAGACAACTAGTCTAGGAATAGTTGTCTTATCTTCATTACCATCCCATGTCTGACTGACACAACCTGATGGCTGTAACCATCTCCAGACTAGCGCAGGTTGTCCTACACGGCTGGTGAGTTACCAGGATCTCATTGCCCGTATACCGGGGCTATCTCTCTGGGTGACAACCCAACTGGGGCTTCCGGTCTGAGATGAGTTGATGCTGGAATTGAGCCGTTTACCTCCTGCCTGTGAGACAGGAATGCTGTAACATAAAGCTAAACGTGAGATGTCTTGGCTGGGGATTGGAATGTGGTCCTGGGGCAGTGAGAGGAGGAAGAAAGGGAACAAAAAGTGGGAATTGGAAATGAAATTTGGGAGCACTCAAATAACTCTACATAAGAACACAAGAAATAGGAGCAGGAGTTGGCCATCCAGCCCCTCGAGCCTGCCCCACCATTCAATAAGATCTTGGCTGATCTGTAATGGTTCAGTACCACTTTCCTGCTTTCTCCCTGTAACCCTTAATTCCCTTGTCAAGCAAAAACCTATCCACTCTTGACTTGAATATATTCAGTGAGGAAGCCTCCACCACTTCATCAGGCAGAGAATTCCAAAGATTCACCACTCTTTGCGTGAAAAAGCTCCTCCACAACTCTGACCTTAAAACCCCCCCCCCCAATCTTGAAGCTGTGCCCTCTAGTCCTGCTATCTTTGCTAAGCAGGAAGAGTCTCTCAACGTCTACCCTATCCATCCCCTTCATTATCTTATAAGTCTCTATAAGATCCCCTCTCAGCTTTCTAAACTCCAAAGAGTACAAACCTAGCCTATTCAGTCTCTCCTCATATTCCAATGCCCTTATCTCCAGTATCAGACTAGTGAACCTTCTCTGCACCCCCTCCAAGGCCAATATATCCTTCCTCAAATGCGGCAACCAAAACTGCACACAGTACTCCAGCTGCGCCCTCACCAACGCCCTATACAGCTGCAACAGAACCTCCCTACTTTTATATTCTATCCCCCCTAGCTATAGAGGCCAACATTGCATTCGTCTTCTTAATCACCTGCAGACTGTGTTTTTGCGATTCGTGCACAAGGACCCCCAGGTGCAGCTTTTCGCGATTTTCTGGAGCAGGAAAGACAGTTGAACATTTGGAGTGGTCTTTTATTACTGCACCTCCGCCTGTTCTTGCTGCCTCGAGGAAATGTCCTCAATGAACCTTCATTGAGATAATGACTCCAAATGAGCTATGAGTCAGTCTTCCTGGATGATTCCCTTTTTATTAATGACAGATATTGAAACTCTTGAAAGGCTGGCACAGTGGTTAGTACTGGTGCCTCACAGTGCCAGGCATTGGGTTTAATTCCCAGCTTGAGTGACTGTCTGTATGGAGTCGGCACATTCTCCTCATGTCTGCGTGGGTTTCCTCCCAATCCAAAGATGTGTAGATTAGGCGGATTGGCCATGCTAAGTTGTTCCTTAGTGTCCAAAGATGTATAAGTTAGCTGGATTGGCCGTGCTGAAAAGCAGTTACAGGAATAGGGAGGGTCTGGGTAAGGTACTTTTTCAGAGATTCAATGCTGACTCAATGATCCAAATGACCTGTTTTGGTAGTGGTTCTTGACGTTGATCGTTCAGCTGGCGGTGGCCCGGGTTACGCAATTCTAATTTTTTTTTTGTAAAATGGGATATAATTGATGTTTCCTGGCAGAGTGTAAGCTGATCTCAGTGTTTATCAAACAGGATACAGCTGGCAGCCAAATCCAGCACGGGCCTCTCCTATTTGTGTGCTGGGGATACTTGGCAGCAGTCTGTGCCAAGCAGAAAGGGGGCATGTCTGGATCTTGTTTTTGTTCAATTTTCTAATGTTGCAGCTTTTCATCTGAAGTTGGAGGTTTTGGTTGACTGGGATCTTTCGTTGAGTCATGTGACAGCTTGTTGTTTTCAAGTAGCTTGTTTTAGATCCTGTTTTTTTCTTTTAATATCTGACTTTCTTTACAATGATACAATCTACAGGAAAACAATACCAGATATTTAACATTGGCTGAATGGGTCCTTTGAGTTTACCTCTCCCATCACAACCCTGAATGTCAGAATATTTCCAAATTGATGGAGCCCACTTGGCCCATTGCTTCCTCCTTGGTCCCATTTTTCTCTCACCTTCAGCCGCTCCCTAAGCCCACCCCAGAATTGCTTCAAACTCACTTTGTGGGATCGCCTTCAGTGACCTGCCCCATATCTCTCCAACGCTGCTCGGTAAAAATGTTTGTAGCGGGGTTGCCAGTCCTCTAGGATTGGCCTGGAGTCCCCAGGGACCAGCGATTAGCTTCCAGGGAGTTTATTGCCTGCCGTTCCTTACCTGTCACTGGGTCACAATCCTGGATTTCCCCTTGCTCCCAGCACTGTGGTTGTATCGACACCACACAGACTGCAGCTCACCAACACCTGAAGAGCAATAAAGGATGGGCAATAAATTCTGGTCTTGCCAGCGATGTGCACAGAATATTCATTCTATGAACAACCCCAGGAGGGGAAAAACAATCATTGGAGTGTGAAACAAGATGTGTTTTGTCACTTGTAGCACAGTGGTTAGCACCACTGCCTTACAGCACCAGGGACCCAGGTTCAAACCCTGGCTTGGGTCAACGTCTGTGCGGAGTTTGCATTTTCTGTGTCTGTATGAGTTTCCTCCCACAATCCAAGGATGTGTTGGTTAGGTTCATAAAATCATAGAATGCCAACAGTACAGAAGGAAGCCATTTGCACATTGAGTCTGCACCAACCACAATCTCACCCAGGTCCTATTCCCTTAACCCTGTGCATTTACCCCACCAATCCCCCTGACATTAGCCATGCTAAATTGGCCCTAATCAACCTAACCCACATATCATCTGAGATTGATGGGCCATGTTAAATTGCTCCTTGGTGTTGGGGGGGATTGCTAGAGTAAATAAGTGGGGATTATGGGTAGGATTGTTATCAGTGCAGGTTCGGTGGACTGAATGATCTCCTTCTGCACTGTAGTGATTCTATAATTCATTTCTCTTTTGGAAAATTATAGGCGGGTGGGGGGGGCGGAGGCTGCTTGAATGAGTCAAGCATCACATAATTGGTTAGTGATTCTTGCTTTCCAGTTGTTGTAGAAGGCAGTATATCACATGGATGGATCTGTCAGCTGGGGGAAAGTCATGTGATCAAACCTCCAGGAATTCACTTAGTTACAGTTGATGACCTCATCTTCTTCCTGACTTCGCTTTCTGCTCCCCACTTATTAAACATCTGTCAATTGTATTGGACCCAGTTCTTAATTCCCATCATAATCTCTCAAACTTCTGTTTGGGTTCCCTGAGAGAAACTGACTTCCTTTGCTAATCGGCCGCACGTTTGTGGGATCAGTTTGACCAAACTCTCCTCGCCTTTGTCCAGCTAACATTTCCCTCTTCTGCTTTGTGTTATCTGACTGACTGGAGTCCGATTAGTTCTCCCGCACCTCCCTGTGACACAGTTTGCCCAACTCTCTGTCTCTCTCGTTTGTGTTACATTCTGGACTGTAGCGATTCAAGATGGTGGCTTGCCACCACCTTCTCTCAGGCAGTAAGGGTTGGGTTATAAACACTGGCCTAGCTTGTGACACTCACATCCCATGAATGAATAAAACTATTAATTGTCAGCTTGTTTGTCTCTTCTAAGACACTTACTGACTCTGTGGATCCATGGTAATGGTGTAGAAGCTCACTGTCTTGCCATCTTGTCATGACATCTTTTAGCTTTCTCATGATCATGTGGCCTGTCTCTCTATAGAGTCTCCTGTGAGCATTATTATAAACAACCAGCTGAGATGCCCCAGCAAATGTGTCAAAAAAAACATGCTGTCATCAACTCAGTTTAACTTTTGAAAATTTACTGAGTGTGCTTTCTTCCTAAACAGAACCACATGCTGGAAGCAGCGTGCACAGGGTTTGGGAACAATTTGTTATGTTGCGTAACTCCATTCTGGCTGCAGAACTCGGTAGAAGAGTTTGATTTTGTTTTCCAGAATATTTTCATGACAATTCTGGCAGCTCAGCCTCTGTAAACGCTGCCAGCTCCCATTAACCCTGCAATGAATAATCCAGGGAAAGGGTGCCCTTCCCATTGAAGCAAATTTCCAAGGGTTGGGTTTTCAGTGCTCTCTAGGGTTTTATGTAAGCTGTTACTGTTAAACTTTCACATCATTGTTCATTATTAGCTTTGACCTACTTTTAAAGTTGGTACTTGTCCAGCACAGACTCCGACGCCAAGACTTTGGGAGGATGTTCGTTGCGAACATTCCCTTCTGAATTTGTTTAGCTTGTGTAGCCAATTTACTTCCCCCTTTAGGCTTTGAATGTTTTTCTCCTGTTCTGAATTTGCCATTACGGAACGCACCACTGACCTGTCTTACCTTGAACTATTTATTCAGTGACCTTAGTCTTTTTGTTCTTCCGTTACATATCTGTGGGATTTGAGCCTGACTAACCGGGCCAGTATTTGTTGCCCACCCCTAATTGTCCTCGAGAAAACAGTGATGAGCCACCAACTTGAATTGTTGCAGTCTGCCAAGTGTAGATACATCCACAGTGCTGTTCGAGACCTGACTGTCCCAGGGTCAAGTCCCTAACGGTGGGAATTTGACCGGGACAGTGACATGGTTCCAAGTCAGGATGGTGTGTGAAGATGGAAGATCTTTCGATCTATAAATGGGTGGCGTGGTGGTTAACACTGCTGCCTCTCAGCACCAGGGACCCAGGTTTGATTCCCAGCTGCGGTCACTGCCTGTGTGGAGTTTGCACATTCTCCTCGTGTCTGTATGGGCTTTCTCTGGATGTTCCAGTTTCCTCTTGTAGTCCAAAAAATGTGTGGGTTAGATGATTGGCCATGTTAAATTGCCTCTTAGCAATTGGTGCTCTGGTTTCCTCCCACAACCCGACTGTGCTGGTTAGGTGGATTGGCCATGCTAAACTGCCTGTCAGTATAGGGGGACCAGCTAGGGTAAGTATATGAGGTTGTGGAAATAAGGCTTGAGTGGGACTGGGGTCAGTTCAGACTCCATGGGCCGAAAGTCTACCTTCTGCACTGTAGGATAGTATGATCATAAAACCCTACAGTGCAGAAAAAGGTCCTTTGGCCCATCGAGTCTGTACCGAACACAATCCCACCCAAGCCCTACCCCCATATCCCTACATATTATACCCGCTAATCCCCTCTAACCTACGCATCCCTGGACACTAAGGGGCAATTTCTTAGCATGGCCAATCAACCTAACCCGCACATCTTTGGACTGTGGGAGGAAACCCACACAGACACAAGGAGAATGTGCAAACTCCACACAGACAGTGACCTGAGCCGGGAATCGAACCCAGGACCCTGGAGCCGTGAAGCAGCAGTGCTAAACACTGTGCTACCATGCCACCCCCTTGTGGTCTAGGTAAGGTTCTGTCTTAATCTCAGAAGATTGTTGTCGTTGTTATCTTCAGTGCTGCCTGTAAATCCCTGATGGATATTACAGTCACACACTGGGACAGCACATTCGAATCCTTACTGAGATTGTTCGTTATCCTCCAGATCCAGTTTGTTTGAATTGAAATGACTCGCACAGGTGTTGACTGGAGGTCAGTGTGTAAATGCCAGAGAGGACATTGCACCTCTGCGTGTCTCGTGAGTTTAACTGCCTTTCTCTCTCCTTTTTCTTTCTCATTTCACAGAGCCACGATGGAGAGTCACCTTGACACACCTTACAATGTCCCTGACATTGTGGTCACCATTGCCAACAACGATATTGACTTCGTTATCAGGTAAGCCATGTTTACTGGGTAGTTTAACTCATGCCTGTCTCTCTGTACCGACAATCTCTTTTCCTCATCGGTTTTACCTGACGTATTATTATATTTTATGTCAACTACGCAGTTTGTCAGTTATCCTTATTTGTTCCCTGAAACTGCACCTAGAAAGCAAACAGAAATGCTGAGTGTCAGAATTGCATGTTGGCTTTTACCCGCAGGGTTCCCCCACCCAAGCTAATTATCTCTAAAACTGCCAATGGCTGCTGCTCTTCCAGTCAGGCATGAGGCCAACCCCTCCCTACCCAGAATTCCCACTCATCTCAAGACCCATCCACTGGGACAAACCTGAGCATAGAGGCTGCATAAGGGAATGGGGGGGTGAGGTTGCTGAGAGTCACAGCCCCTTCCCTTCTTGCCAACCCTTCTGCTCCTCTTTACTGAACCCATTGTCTCAATCTCTCCTGGATCCAAGGCCTTGGATATGTGTAGTACCAGCGATGGCCACCATCTTCTTGGTGGCACTGCTGAGGCACCTTTCAGCAGGCGGGCCTTCCACCCCTGTGGTCCTTGTTCCTGGGGGAGGACCCTTTGTTGGCCTGTTACGTCCACGCTTGGTCATACTGTGGGACAGGCATTCTCACAAAGACGTACTAAATTGACCCTAGGGTCAGGTGGATTAGCAGAATAAATGAGGGTTACAGATTGTGGGTTTGTGCACAGATATGATGGGTCAAATGGTCTCCGTCTATACTGTAGGAATTCTACAATAGAGGGGTCTCGCTTGCTATCCAGCTGATGGCCAAGGCTTCTGTCATCTCCACAACTCATAGAACAGTGCAGAAAGAAACCATTTGGCCCATTTGAGCCTGCACCAGCAACAATCCCTGTAACCGTACACATTCACCCTGCTAATATCCCTGACCCAAAGGGACAATTCAGCTATCTACCTAATCTGCACATCTTTGGAAGGAAACTGAAGTACCCAGAGGAAACCCACGCCGATATGGGGCTAATGTGCAGCCTCCATACAGTCACCCATGGCTGAAATTGAGCCTGGGTCCCACGGCGCTGTGAGACTGCAGTGCTAACCACTGCTATTGCGTTGTCCATAAGATTCTACTCATAACTGTCCAATGGGCTGTATCAATAAAACACCAAAAAACACTTCATACTGTGCCAATAATAAGGAAACAGCAATTATTTGGATGCATACATTGTCTTTAATGTGTAGTAAAACATCCCAAAGCATTTTACAGAAATATAATCAAGGAAAGTAGACACCAAGCCACATGTAAATATTGAGAAGTGACCAAAAGCTTGGTGTAAGAATGTCAGAGAGGGGAGGGGATATTTAGGGAGGAGAGTTCCAGAGATTGAGGCTTGGGCCATTGAGGATGCAAACCTTCATGGTGGGGCAAAGGAAAGTCTACAAAATACCCAACCTGATAGATCACTTTGGTACAGAGGTCTTGAGAAACACATAACTATCACTAAATTACTTTTGAAAAAGATGCTGGTTGTGATCAAAGGGTCTATCCAGTAAGTTGACCGATGTGATGTACCAATAATGGATCCTTGCTCAATGATAAGGCCAGCTCATGGAGTTGGTCTTGTCTGTTGAAGGGAATAATTGTCACCATCCCTTTGAGCAGTGTTTGATATTGCTGCATCATTCCTGCTGGGGGATGATGGTTAATCCAAAACCTGTATTCAGGAAGGAGGAAATGGAGAATGCCCAGGGAATTAGAATGCCTTCACATTGGTAGGAGGAAAAATAATGGAATCACTGCAAGAAAAGCAAATAGAATCAAATCTAGAAATTAAAAATATAATAATGACCAGTCAATATGGATTTCAGAAGGAAAAATTTTGCTTGACCAACCTTATTGAATGTTTTAAGGAGGTAACAGAATAAATAGTGATGTGGTGGATGTAATATATCTGGGTTTTCAAAAGGCTTTGATAAGATGCCCTGAAATAGGCTAATGGATGAGGTTAGAGAATGCAGATTGAGGACCATAGCAGAATAGATTGGCTTCGACTTGAAGCCAACAAACAGAGGGTAGCTGCTTGCACTGGTAGAGGGTGGATGATGTTGTTCCATCAGGATCCAAGCTGGTACTATTGCTATTGACAATTTAGATTAATTCATAATATGGATTTGGAGTTTTGATCAAAAACATTCAAAATTTGAAGTTGACAACTTGGGGAGCATAATCTATACTGAGAAGGAGTGTATTAACAGATTGTTTAATACTCTATAGAAAGTGGCATTGAGGTGTAGTGGTAATGTCACCAAATGAATAATCCAGGCTAAATCTCTGGCTTCAAATACCACCATAGCTGCTAGTGGAATTTAAAATCAATTAATAAATCTGGAATATAAAACTAGTCTCAGTAATATTGACTAGGAATCAATCAACAATTGCTGCTTTTCTAAAAAAAAAATGATTCCCTAATGTTCTTTAGGGAAGGAAATCTACTGTTCTTACCTGGTTTAGTCTTCAGTTGCTGAATAAAGAGTTAGCTGTCCAATGGTCTAGCCACTCAGTTCAATGAGTACTGGCCAAGCTTGTATCCCATGAAAGAGTTAATAACAGTGAGAGATGTAGCCCTCACATTAATGAGGTGCTCCTTTTAGTTGGAAAAATATGACTTGGGAGCTATGTGTCTGGGTGGGGTAGAGGAACACAGATCTCCCAAGTACAAATACATTGATCGTTTAGAAGTTGTGTTTCAGGTTAACAAGGTAATTAAAAAAACAAACCAAACACTAGGCTTTATTTCTAGAAGGATAGTATTGAAAACTAGGAGAATTATTCTAATTTTGGTTAGACCACACTTAAGGCTACCAATCCTGTGGAGAGTAACTCACCTCGTGAGTCCCTGAAGCCTGTCCACCATCGATCGACAAGGCATAGGATTCTGATAGAATACTTCCCACTTGCCTGATTAGGTGCAACTCCACCAACAATTGAGAAGCTCAACATTACCCAGGTCAAAGCAGAAAGCTTGATTTCTACCCTTCCCACAAACACTCACTCATTCCGCCATCCATTGAATATTGGCAGCCGTGTGTACCATCTGCAAGATGCACTGCAGCAACTCGCCAAGGTTCCTTCGGCAGCACCTGTCAAACCCATAACACTACCATCTAAAGGGATAGAGGTAGCTGATACCTAAGAACACCACTATCTGGAACTCCCTACCCCAGATCAATCAGCATCCTGACTTGGAAGTATATGGCGATTCCTTTGCAGTCACTGGGTCAAAATCCTGGAGCTCCCTCCCTAACATCACTGTGGCTACACCTGCACCTCAGGGACTGCAGCAGCTAGAATCACAGATTTGTTCAGTGCAGAAGGAGTCTGCATCTACCACAATCCCACCCAGCCTCCATCCCCATAATCCCATGCACCTACCCTAGCTAGTGCCCCTTGCAATCCACCTAACCCTCACATCTTCAGGCTGTGGGAGGAAATCAGAGCACCTGGAGAAAATCCACACAGACATGTGCAAACTTCACATAGACAGTGACCCAAGCCAGGAATTGAACCCAGGTCCCTGGCTCTGTGAGGCAGCAGTGCTAACCACTGTGTCACCCCAAAGAAGGCAGCTCACCAACTCCCCTCAAGGGCAATAAATACTGACCTAACCAATGATGCCCACATTTCATAAATTCATTTTTTAAAAAGGCTATTGTGTATTGTTTTAGTCACCAGAATATAATAAGGGTATAGACTAGGAAGGGTGCAGAAAGGATTTATATAGCTAATACTAGTGTACATATGAAAGGAATTTTTCCTTATTTTTTCACACGTGGGTGTCACTGGCTGGGCCAGCATTCATTGCCCATGCATAATTGATCTTGAGAAAGTGATGGTGAACCATCTCCTTCACCCGCTTGCCATCAAGCTGGTGTAGGAACACCCATATTGCTGTTAGGAAAGAAGTTCCAGGATTTTGACAGTGAAGGAACTGCTTCACTGGATCTTAGCTCTAGTTCCAAGTCAGGATCGGTGTATGCCTTGGAAGGGGACTTACAGTTGGTATTTGGCAGGCTTGGTTTCTTATCTCTTGAGAAAAGAAGGCCGAGGAGTGATCTAATAGAGATCTTTATAATGATGAAATATTTTCATAGAGTGAATAGAGAGAGAATGTTTCCTGTGTGCAGTATCGAGACCATCTATATGAGATAGTCACCGAGACATACAACAGGCAATTAGAAAAAAATATCCACTCAAAAAGTGGTAGTACTATGGAATTTGTTACCACAGGGAGTGGTGGAACTGAATCGTATAAACAGAAACTAAACAAACCTATGTGGAGAAGAGAATAGAGGGTCATTAAGTTTAAGCTTATTTATTAGTATCACAAGTAGGCTTACATTAACACTGCAATGAAGTTGCTGTGAAAATCCCCTAGTCACTGCACCCCGGTGCGTGCTCAGTACACGAGGGGGAATTTAGCACGGCCAATGCACCTAACCAGCACATCTTTCAGACTGTGGGAGGAAACCAGATCACCCGGAGGAATCCCAAACAGACATGGGGAGAATGTGCAGAATCCGCATGTTCTCTGACAATCACCCAAGTGGGGAATTGAAACAGGGTCCTTGGCACTGAGGCAGCAGTGCTAACCACTGTGCCACCCTCGATTTAGAGGAAAGTTGAATGGAGAGTCAAGTGGAGTCTGAGCACCACATGCCTTGTTTGGGCCAAAAGATCTGTTTCTGTGCCATTTGGTGGTATGAGAAGTGTAGATAAGGGGGAAGCAGTACATATATATGAATTTCCAAAAAACATTTGAGAAGAGAGTGCACAAAAGGCTACTTAATAAGATAAAGCCTGTGATGTTGGGGATAATATTTTAGCATGGATAAGAATTGATTAACTTCTTTTTCAGGATGGCAACCTGTAACTAGTGAACTGCCTCAGGGATCAGTGCTGGGCCACAATTCTTTACAATATATATTAATGATCTGGGTGAAGGAAATGAACGTACTATTGGCAAAGTTTGTGGGGAACAGTGATGAGGATTACATAGAGGGATATAATCAAGTCAGTGGGCAAAAACCTGGCAAATGGAATATCAGGTAGGAAAATGAGAGGTCATGCACTTTGATAGGAAGAATAAAGGAGCTGAATGTTTCTTAAATAGCAAAAGATTGCAGCACCGAGGAATTTGGGGAACCTCGTGCATAAATCACAGAAATATAGCATGCAAGTTCAGCAGGTAATAGAGAAGACAAATGAAATGATGGGCTTTTATTTGAAAGGAAGTAGAGTATAAAAAATAGGAAATGCTTGCTAAAACTGTAGGCACTAGTTAGACCACACCCGCATTAGGGTGAACAGTTTCAGTCTCCTTATCTAAGGGAAGATATACTGGCATTGGAGGTAGTCCAGACAAGGTTCACTGAGGTGATCTGGGTTTGGAAGTATTTCCTTTTTGAGGAGAAATTGTGTAGGTTGGGCCTCTACTCACTGGAGTTAAGAAGAATGAGAGGCGACCTTATTGAGGCATATAGGATTCTCAGGGGGTTTGACAGGATAGATATGGGACAGGCTAGAACTGGAGGACATCATCTCGAGGTCATCCACTTAGATTAGGAAGAATTTCTTCTCATAGGGCAGTGAATCTGTGGAATTCTTCACCGAAGAGGCTGGATCATTAAGAGTATTGAAGGCTGAGATAGATTTTTAATCAGTAAAGAAATCAAGAGTTATAGGGATACGGCGGGAAAGTGGAGTTGAGGATTATCAGATCAGTCACGATTTCATAGAATGGTAGACACTGAATGGATGGGCCAAATGGCCTAGTTCTGTATTCCATGTAAATGTGTGATTGTGTAGGTTGCATCACTTAAAGAACAGGGCTGTTCTCTCTGAGCTGGACAACCCTCAGTCTTCAACAATCAACAAATATATAATCTGATGACTTATCTATGGATGTTAGGGGTAAGTTTTTCACTCAGAGGGTGGTGGATGAGTGGAATTGGCTGCCGTAGGTGGTGGAAGCAAAACTTGTTGGAGTCTTATAAGAAACTTCTGGATGAGTTCATGGGATTTGATGGGATCGAGGGTTATAGGTAGGCCTAGCAGGTAGGGATATGATTGGCACAACTTGTGGGCCGAAGGGCTTGTTTGTGCTGTGGTTTTCTGTTCTATTTCTGGATGCTTACTGTGAGGAATTACACTGCTGCAACTCCCTCCTTCGTAACTGTGACCTTTGCTTCAAAAGTGCCTGTGGAGTGTTTTCACACGTCCCGGATTGAAGTCACTGTGCTCTCTTCAGCAGACTTGTTTATTTGTGACCCGCAGCCTTCATTTTCCGAAAATCCTCCAGTCAGTACGGATCACTTTTCGTGTCCTCCGCCCTGCTTCTGAAACCTGATGCATGAGTAAGTAAACCTACGGTCACAGATGTCCCTGGAGTATGTTACAGTCAGTTGTGCCAAAATACTTCAAACATTGCGGTCTGAGTACAGCCAGCAAGTGCTGCCACGTTCACTATGCCCGACTGATCGCAGAGTGAAGTGTGGAGGAACGGCAGAATAAGGAGATTGCTTATTCTGAAAGCTCAGCATTCATTCTCACCCCTACACTGATGGCAGTGAACTCTTTACACAGAGAGTGGTGAATGAGCGTGGAATGCCCTGCCTGCAGCAGTTGTGGACTCGCCTACTTTGGGGGCATTCAAATGTTCGGTGGATAGGCATATGGATGATATTGGAATAGTTTAGGTTAGAGGGTCCACTGGCCGGCGCAACATCGAGGGCCGAAGGGCCTGTACTGCGCTGTAATGTTCTATGTTCTACCCCAGCATCATCCCTCTACATTTCTCCCCAATATCTGACATTCAATACTGGGTGGGCAGATGTTTTCTCCAGTTAAACGCTGGAAAGACTGAAGTCATTACTTTCAGTCTCTGCTTCCAACAAATTCTCTCTCTCTCTCTCTCTCTCTGGCAACTATCTGACGAAACCAGTTTGCCCACAATTCTAGTGTTGTGTTTGACTTTGAGATGAGCTTCCAACCTCAGATCTGTGCCAGCTCTCAGGCTGTCTATTCCTGTCTCTGTAACATTGCCTGCATTTGCCCCCACACAGTTCGTCTGAGGGCGAAACTCATTCATTCATGCCTTTGCTACCTCTAGATGTGATTATTCTAATGTACCTGGGGGCTACTATCCCACATTCTACTCCGCTTCAACTTGGCGTCATCCAGAAATCTGCTGTCTGTGATCTTATACACGTTATCCAGCATCCCTTGCTGGCCTCAGTTGAGCAATGACATTATATTAAAAATCTTGGCCTGGGTTTTCAAATTCCATTTCCCCCCCCGCAGGCCTCTCTATCTTTGTAGTTCCTCCAGCCCCACATCCCTCCAAGTTAACAGCTGTCCTCTAACGGTGGATCTTTCAACGTCCCAGGTTTTAACTTCCGCACCTCCGGTTGCCTTGCCCAAAGTTCTGGAATATTCTCTCTAAATCTTGTTGCCTCTTTGCCTGCACTCCTCGAAACTTCCTCCTTAGACCAAGTTTCTGGCTGTCTGCCCTAATATTGCCTTGCATAGCTCAGTGGTTAACTCTGCTTTATAAGGCCACTGTGACTTGGGATGTTTATTACATTTATTGCTTTAAATACAAGTTGCGTTAAGGTCAGAAGCTAATTAGTTGAGGAGCAGAGAGACCTGGGAATGCAGATGGATAAGCCATCACAAATAGCAACACTGGTTGATAAGAGCACAGTGCTGGTTATTGCAGCTCATTTCCAGAGGAATAGAAAAGCAGGAAGCTGTGTACTGCATGAATGCCACAGTTGAGCTGAATGACTTGTGTTGTAATTCTATCTAATAGTTTTGAGTTTGCAACTCTGCTTTTGGCTTACTTTCCTGCTTATTCTTGAGATTTGGGCAGTTTTGAGTCTAAGAAAGCAGTGGTAGGATATTAGTTGGATAATTTGCCAGTCCCCTTTGGCCTTGGGTGTAGGATTGCAGTGGTCTGTAGCAGAGAGGTGTAGGATGTTAGCGAACTCTGTCGAGTCAAACAATCTGCATGGTGTTTGTTTTTTGCCTTACAGCCTGTGAGCTACTAGATTCTGTGCAAATAATTTCACAATGCACCAGGGCTGCTTTGGTGTGAAAAATGTTTAGTGCTAACTGTAAAGTTCTGTTTTGGACTCCCGACCAGAAGAAATGTTTTGTTTGTTGTATCAGCTGCTCGCATTTTAAGAACCTAAAATTGATCACTGTTAATCCTCTGTACCCAAGAGAGATCAGGCTTAATCTCATTATTTAACTTTGATATCATTTTGATTGTGCACTTTCTAAGAGTGACATATTCATTCTCCAGTGGAGCACTAAGAACTCAAAGCAATGCTCTAGATAATGGCCACTGCTTTGTGTGCAGGATATGTAGAGAGAGCAGTTAATAAAACATATGGTATCTTCAGCTTTACTAGGGGCAATGAGGACAAAAGTAAGGAGGCTACGTTGAACTTGTATAAGACACCAGTTAGGCTTCATCTGGAGCATTGCATCCAGATTGGGACACCACACTTAAGGGAGGATGTGAAGAAATTGGAGAGAGTACAGAGGAGATTCACAGGAATGATTCCAAGGGTAAGGAACTGTAACTGTGAGGATGGATTGGAAGGGTTGGGAGTGTTTTCCTTGGAGAAAACAAAAGAAAGAGACTTGATTGAGATGTTTGACATCCTGATGGGTATGGACAGAGCAGATAGTGAGAAACTATTCCCACTTCAGAACATCCAAAGCCAGAGGGCACAAATTCCAATTAATTGGCACAAAGAGTGAAAGAGAGGAGGAAAATGTTTCCATCCTGGGGGGAGGCATGAACTTCCTCAGGGAGAGGCATGAACTTCCTCAGGGAGAGGCATGAACTTCCTCAGGGAGAGGCATGTCCATCTGAGATATTCAAAAAGGAACTGGATTGTTATCTGAAAAGAGAGTGTGCAAAGTTATGGGGATAAGGCAGGGAAGTGGGACTAGCTAGAATGCTCTTTCAGAGAGCTGGTGCAGATTTAATGGGCTGAATGGCCTCTTACTGCTCTCCATTACAACATAGAGATGTTGTAATTCTCTATTCCAGCTGCCTTACAACAAAGGCCAGAATTACATCCTTTTGTTGCACTCTCTTCATACCTGATTTATTTTTAAGTCACTGAGGGAACACTAAGTAACAAATGTGATATTGAAGGTCACATTATTAGTGGCTGTGACATGCCGTTCGTTGGCTGTGCCATGTCAGAGTTACTGATATCAGTGGGTCAGTTAGTGCGTGCGTGTCAGCTCTGTGCAGTGAGCGTGCCACACTGCAGCAGAGAGGTTACAGCTTCAGTTTGTACTGGGATAGTGATTATCAGTATTTGAAATCATAGTGCTGTTATTCAGTCCAGTGCAAGTACATTTTTTAACTCAGTGATTACTGAGTGGGTGTTTGGCTGAAAATAGAGTTTGAAAAGCAAAACTGGCGGATAGTCATCTTAATTTATTTCTATATTCATTCATGGGATGTGGTGGTGTTGGCAGGGCCAGCATTTCTTGCCCTAGAACCCAGTATTGCTAGGCTATTTTAGAAGGTAAATAACATTGCTGTGGGCCTGGCATCACATGTAGGCCAGATGGGTAAGGATGGTGGATTTCCTTCCCTAAAGGACATTAGTAAACCAGATGGGTTTTTCCAACAATTGATGACAGTTTCCTGGTTGCCATTACTGAGACCAACTTTATAATTTGATTTATTCATTAAATTTAAATTCTGCCAGCTGCCATGAAGGGATTTGTTACCCTGAGTGCCTGGAATACTAGCCCAGTGACATTATCTTTACACCACCACTTCCCATGTTTCCTCCTCCTCCTCCTCCTCTCTCTCTCTTCTCTCTCTCTCTCTCACTCACACACACACACACACACACACACACCACACACACACACACACACACACACACACACACACACACACACACAATCCTGGCCAACATATGATCTGAACACAGCGAAGCGAAACTCCACAATCGTTTCCATGATTGTAGAAATCCTTGTCCAAAGCCAGTTATATTGCAGAGAGCGTGGAAGGGTCTGGCCTATCTCCACTCTTACTGTGATGTTACTCAAGTTTGTCAAGGGAACGGCTTGCTCTAGTGATGTGCAGCATCTGGGCCTTTTGGTTAAGATCAAGTGTAGGAAGGATCAAGCCTGAGATCAGGTATAATGCCTGTTCTTGTCAGCTTAGAATCATCATAGACTCCCTACAGTGCAGGAGGAGGCTATTTGACCCATCAAATCTGCACTCTGATAGAATATCTTACTCAGGCTCGCTCTAGATCCTATCCTTGTAATCTCAAATGCTAATCAATTTAACCTATATGTTTTGAGGCAATCCACCTAACCCACACATCCTTGGAGCATGGGAGGAAACTCATGCAGACATGGGGAGAACATGAAAATTCTGCACGAACAGTGACCCAAGCTGGGAATCGAACCTGGGTCCCTGGTGCTGTGAGGCAGCAGTGCTAACCACTGTGCCAGCGTGCCACCCAGATTCAGTATGTTTCCTTTCGTGGTATTGGATTGGATAGAGTTTGAATTTGAACTGGATTTTAGAGCAAGCAAAGAGATAGATCTCTGCTTTGTAACTCTGAGAAAGGAATAATATTTAAAAAAGAGCATAACAATAAAACCAAAATAGTTCTAAAAGCAAGAGAAATGTGGAGCTGTCATCTTTTCCACTTCACCAGTTGTGCTCATTCCTGCTGGCTGGAGCTTTCCTCCAATTCATTTGCTATTCGTTCAGTGAATTTGGCTATAATTGTAAACAGTACTGAACTAAATTGATGTCAGAGGGACTGGCTGTCTGCCATGAGTCATTAAAAAGATAAACAGTTGCAAGCAGGGTTCTGGGAAGTGGATTAAACCATTTTATTAAAGTGACTGGATTAGCTGGGCAGGCGATATAGAAACCTGACATTCCTTGTGTGGGTCAAGAGGAGCCAACGCTTGCTGCCTTCCTACTGCGGGGCAGATTAAAATGCGACTCTACCTGTAATGAACAAGAGTTTATGGAAGTAAATAATCCATTGTGTATTGTTTGCTCCTTAACCAAATACAGCAGAGTTCAATAACACGTGATCAGGCTGGCTCATGAAAGAACAGGCAAACTAGTGCCTTTGACAGAGTAAAGTACTTCCCATTCAATGCAATAGTGTGTACTCACTGTTGTAATGGCAACACTGTGAAATCCCCCAAACACAATAAGGCCAGTAATCCGTGAGTCAGGGGATAAATACGGGCCAGGACATGTTTTATTATTTAATGGGATGTGGGCTTCACTGGCTAGGCCAGTGTTTGTTACTCATTGCCTTTCGGAAGATGGTGGGTGAGCTGCTGCCTTGAATCGCTGCAGTCCACGTGGTGTAGGTATACCCACAGTGCAGTTAGAAAAGCACTCCTACTCTCTCTGAATAGTGCGTGCTATCAATTCTTTTAGTTTAATATTTTATAAAAAGGATCGTGCCTCTGACATTGCAGCACTCCCTCCATATGCACTGAAGGTCACCTTGGATTAGGTAATTTTACAAATTGTAAAAGTTATGTAAGGCTTTCTGTAAAAGTAGACGGGAATGTTCTGGGAATTGGTATTTCAGGCAGTTTGAAGTAACTGTCAACGAATCCTTGTCCAATCATTGAACGTGCAGGAGCTGTAGAAATTGGCAGATCCCTAGATTGTGGCGAATTACCGGATTGATCAGGGCTTCTGTACCTGATTATTATCCTGCAATCCATCCAGGGAAGTTACTTGTGTGGAGATGAAGAAAGTGTAGGATTGAGCTGTGCTGTGTCCTTTGTGTCTCTCCATCAATTATCCTCATTGCAAAGTGAGGTACCAGAGAGAGGAGCCAACTAACCCAGTGTAGTCTTCAGAAATAATTATCTTAAAACCAAACTCTTTTTGCATAAATCCTATTAATCTGCACAAAGGGGTCCGCCTTTGGATGCGGAAGTGGGGCTGAAAGGTCTACATGCCTGACCGGATTTGGAAATCCAGCATTTGGCTAATGAAGATGAAATTACATTGAGAATTGCTTTCTCTGACAGAACACATCCCACGTTAAGTACTGTGATGTGGGTGAGCACAGTCACTGCACGGGGATCGTTACAATAACCACAAAGACAGCTTGATACAGGAGCTGTGATCCTGGTCAAGGATGTACTGCTGAGGCAGAGTGAGCTGCAGTGAGTGGCAAAGTCTGCACTTACTGAAGTGGGCAATGGGAGTAGCTGTGTCAGTGGATAGGTCCTTCCCTGATAGGCAATGAAAGTGACACATTTACAGGGTTATGGCTGTATGGAGTTGGGCGGGGAAGGGGGGGGTGGTACGAAGCACAGTGTTAGAGTCACAAGGCAGTCAGTACCTCGACTCATCGGCAAAACTTGAGCAGATGGTGATTTTTCAAGTTAACGGTTAACAGTAAAGTGAAGCATTTTGGATTTCTGCAACTGCTGCATGATATGCATTCGGCAAAACACCACTTCCCTTCCACAAAGTCATACTGATTGAATTGCGATTGACTAAATGCTCTGCTATTATCAATAATCATAGTAGCATTTTCCACACGACAACTTCACTTAAGTGTAAGCTGCTGTTGTAAAGAGCTTTATGGGAATCCCCACATTCAACTTGGTGAGGGATGTAAGCAAGGCAGCTTTAATGGGCAGCATACTGGCACAGTGGTTAGCACTGCTGCCTCACACTACCAGGGACCTGGATTCAATTCCCAGCTTGGGTGGAGTCTGCACATTCTCCTCGTGCCTGCATGGGTTTTTTTACCAGTTTCCTCCCGCAGTGCGAAGATGCGCAAGTTAAGTAGGTTAGCCATGCTTAATTGCTCCCCGGTGCTCAAAGGTGTCTGGATTAGTGGGGTAAATAGGTACGGTTATGAAGATAGTGCCTGGGTAAGATAATCAGTGTAAATGCAGGCTTGATGGGCTGAATGGCCTCCTTCTGCACTATACGGATTCTATGATTCTGTTGCTCTCCCAGCCTGCACTGAAATAACCATAGTGGAACCATGAGGATGTTGGATAGGAAATTCTAGGATATGGTTCCAACAATGATGAAGGAATATGTCCCAGAGGAGGTTAGAGATGATTTGGGTGGGAACTTGGAGCTGTTGGTCATTTTACTGCTGGAAGGAGGAGAGATGCTATTGAAATTACTTTGGGAAAGTGATGCAGTTCATTCTATAGACGGTAGGTGCTGCAGTCAATCTATGCAGGCCATGGAGAAGGGAGGATATTGAGGGCGGTAACAGGGGTACAGATCAAAAAACAAGACACGATGAACCAAGTCAATTATTACCCTGAATCAACCTTACTTCACAGATCAGTAAAAGAACAGAAGGAACAGTCAATGGTGCCTCTAATTCACTGATAACCTGCTCACTGATGCTCAACTCCGGTTCTATCAGAATCATCTTGTTTTGGGCATTAAGGCAGAACGTTATAGAAGGAAGAGAATGCCCTCAACAAGTTCTGGTCCCCTTAATTAAGGGAAGGTAATATTCCATTGGAGGCAATTGAGAGAAGATTCAAGAGGGTGATTCCGGAATGGAGGCATTGCCTGATAAGGAAAGGTTAAACCGGCTGGGATTCCACTCATTGGAATTTAGAAGAATGAGAGGTGATCTCATTGAAACATTACAGGGTTTGACAGGGTAAAAGCTGAGAGGATGTTTCCTGTCGCAGGAGAGTCCAGGATCAGAGGGCACAGTCTCAGAATAAAGGGGTGCCAATTTAAGGAGGAATCTCTTCTCTCAGAAGGTTGAGAGCCTTTGGAACTGTCTGCCATGATGGGGTCGGGTGGAGAGAGGGTGAGTGGTTGTGTACATTTAGATAGATTTTTTGATCAGAAAGGGAATCGGGGGTTAAGGGGAAAGGACAGGAAAGTTGACGTGAGGAATGTGTCGGATTAGCCGTGATCGTATTGAATGGCTTACCCTGGATCGTATTGAATGGCTTACCCTGGATCCTATTTCTTATGATCTTATGGACAGTGTATATTTTAGGATTATTGAAATGCTGGATTATCTGAACCTCTCTCTCATTCTAGCCCCCTTCACCAGAAGGCATTTGTATTTACAGAGAATTGGATTTTTGGGGTTCTTAGTTTTAATGCTTCACTAAAATGATCGGTTGGATCCCAACCAGCAAAACTGGTTATGCAAATGATTGGTAACTGTGCTGAATGTCTAATCAACAGTGTCTGAATTTATTAATGAAAGAAGCTTCTCCTTTCACAATGATTTTGGAGATTAAAATCCACACGCTGCTGTGGATAAGGCTTTTCCCTGTGGGAATAGTCCCTGCTGTGGAAGGAGGCTGGAATGAGATGTTTGCAGGATTGGCGCTCCCTCAGGCAGAGCGCTGATGGGCAGGGAGGTGGCACACTGATGTGGAGGAGGTTGATAATGCAGGTCGCGGTCTGTCGTTTTTACTGTAGGGTGTCAGACCGAGGAGGTGGGATCCCTCACGATATCGTCGACAAGGTGATGGACTATCACTTCACCACAGCTGAGGAGAGCTCGCAGGATCCCAGAATGAACACCTTCTATGGCCACATGGTCAACAGTGGCCCACAGTCAGGACCGATGCACGGGTAAGAAATCAGAGGGAAAGGGAAACTTTCCATTGTTCTGCAGTTGGTTCATACGGTCCCTATAGTGCAGAAGGAAGCCATTCAGCCCATCAAGTCTACACCAACTGCAATCCCACCCAAGCCCTATCTCCATAACCCCACGCATTTACCCTAGCTGGGAAAATTAGCACAGCCAGTCCACCTAACCTGTACATCTGTGGAAGGAAAAAGGAAAATCCAGACATGGGGAGAATGTACAGTGACCCAAACAGGATTCGAACCTGGATCCCTGGGGTTGTGAGGCAGCAGTGCTAACCACTGTGCCCAATGACCCACCCACTGGGTAGGATTATCAAAACCCTACTTGTGATTCAATGAAGAAATTCAGATTGAATGACACACTGCCAGAGAAGGGGTTTTTAGTAAGGACGGCCATTCAGCCCCTCTAACCTGATCTACGTGCTTACATTTTCTTTATATTCCCCTATGGGATGTGAGTGTCATTGGCTGGGCCAGCATTTATTGCCCAGTCTTAATGTCCCCTTCAGAGGGCAATTAAGAGTTAACCGCATTGCGTGGCTCTGGGGTCAGGTAAGGACGGCAGATTTCCTTCCCTAGAGGACATTAGTGAACCAGATGGGTTTTTCTGACAATCGACATTGCTTTCATCATTCAACATTGAACCTGAGTTACTGGAGGATTACTTTGGGTTTGTGAATTTCTTATGAGACCCCTGCACCATCGCCTCCCCTTATTCTCTGACCCATCTTGGTTCCGTGTTCCTTAACACCCAGAATCTAATGTTCTGCAGCATTTCTGTTTTGGTCAGTTGCTGCAGAAAGGATTCATCGGAATTTGTGGCATTCAATGATAATCTCCTCAAGATCATTTCTCCTGCCCTTTGACTCTAATTTCAATAATCTTGGTCACACAGACCCTGCTGTGCTGCTGCTGCAATCACAATGAACTCAGCTTGATGGGGTTGGAGTTCCCTGGTTATTCTGATCAATAAAACAGGGTTTCTCCACACACCCTCCCTCAAATCTGAGCAACTGGGAGAATCCCCACCTAGAAATCTATTGGCCTTGATGGTACCTCTCCTGTTATCCAATAGGTGCACACTTCCCTCTATCGTATACAAACTCTACATTTGGCTTCCCCATTTTCACATTCATGTCCACACTATCCCTTGTGCATCAAGCTTATTTGCTTAGAGTTCCTTACTCTAAGTCACATTGAAAAAAAAATCTCCCAGAAAAATGTATTCAACTCATTTGATTTAGTATCATACGATCCCTACAGTGCAGGAGGCCGTTTGGCCCATCGAGCCCACACCAACAACAATCCCACTCAGGCTCTATCACCGTAACCCCCGGTATTTGTCCTGCTAACCACCCCCTGCTCCCCCTGACAATGTAGCATGGCCAGTCCATTTAACTAGCAAATCTTTCAAATTGTGGGAGGAAACCACAGCACCCGGAAGAAGCCCATGCAGACATGGGGAGAATGTGCAAACTCCACACAGACAGTGACCCAAGCTGGGAATCGAACCTGGGTCCCTGGCACTGTGATGCAGCTGTGATAAGCACCCTGCCACCCAGGAGATGGCCATAGGCTTGCCTGAAAATGGAATAAAGTTGATCTCTGTGAGCTCAAAATGTATAATGCTGGGCCCAGCTTCTCTGGGGTCACGGAACCTGACCCCTGTGGGGTTGTGGAGCCCGGCCTCATCTTTATCCATGCTGCCCTGCCCCGCCCCAATGGCTCATTAGTTCCTATATCAGGATTATCTCATTGTAATAAGGATGCAACGTTGAACGAAATATGCTCAAATTTTGATCCCTTTGTTGTTGATTTTAACTAACCATCGATCCCAGCCTGGGGATAAGATGGAGAAATCTGCTAGAATTCCAGTGCCTGGTTACAATCTCCTGCCCTCTACTTGTATCTTACCAGTGAGTGGGAGGGCCAGTAGGTGGGAACACTTGTTCCAACAGCTGACTGTTGAGTTTCTCCCCTGTAGAATTAGCAGCTGAACTGTGTATTGGGAAGGATGACTCACAGCCCTGTGCCACAGCCCTGTGCCACATCCCAGTCATGATGTAGAGATGCCGGCGTTGGACTGGGGTAAACTCAGTAAGAATCTGGCAACACCAATTTTAAATCCAACTGATTTATTTGATAGTAAATCTGCGAGTTTTCGTCTTCGTCAGGCAAATGCAGTGTTCTGGTCTGCAATAGCACACATCAGCACAGACAGTCACAGATTGCTGATTAGAATGCGAATCTTTACACCTAACCTGCTATTCAAGTGTTAAAGTGGCTAACAACGTGTGTGAAGGAAATCCTGAGCATTGGTTAGAGAATTGTGTATTTTCTCCAGACAGCACAGTAAGTGAGGTTTTTTGCTAACCCAGGCAAGTCACAGGTTACAGATAGTGTGTCATGAAGCCAAGATCCCTGTTAAGACTGGCCTCATGTGTGCGGAACTTGGCTATCAGTCTCTGCTCAGCGACTCTGCGCTCCGCATCCCAGTGTTAGTCACTGCAGCCCGGGAAATATGGGAAAGGCTGGAAATTGGAGATAAGAGTCTGAGCAAAACGCAAGGTGGTTCTGACACAGCGACAGAACTTTCAATTCTGCCTTATCACTAAAACCACATTTTTAAAAGTCAGCTGCTGCTTCGCAAGGATGTTGGGAGAATGGTAAAAATATCTCAACAGAGAATCATCTTAATTCCTTCACTTCAAAAATTCTCAGAAGCAATATAATCGGCCCAAGTATTTGGAAATGGGTCTTTCACAAGGTGGGGAGTGAGGGAGGCGGGCAGTTTAGAACTGAGTTGAGGAGGAACTTCTCTGAGGGTGGTGAATCTCTGGAATTCTCTGCCCATTGAAGTAGTGGAGGCTACCTTGCTGAATACGTTTAAGTCACGGGTAGATAAATTTCTGATCGATAAGGGAATTAAGGGTTATGGGGAGCAGGCAGGTAAGTGGAGTTGATCCACTTCAGATCAGCCATGATCTTATTGAATGGCAGGGCAGGTTTGAGGGGCTGGATGGCTCATTCCTGCTCCTATTTCTTAATGTTCATCGAGTCTGCACCAACCATAATCCCACCCTACTCCCATAAACCCACATATTTGCCTTGCTCATTCTCCTGACACGAGGATCAGTTTAGCATGGCCAGTCCACCTAACCCGCACATCTTTGGACTGTGGGAAGAATCTAGAGCACCCGGAGGAAACCCACGCAGACACGAGGAGAATGTAAACCTCCACATAGTGACCCGAGGCTGGAATTGAACACGGGGCCCCTGATGCTGTGGGATAGCTGTGCTAACCACTGTGCTCCCATCCAGTAGGGACTCTTCCCGATCCGGAGTGTGGTTAGAATGTGGAATGAGATGAATAATTTGGAAGTATTTAAAAGGAAACCGGATAAGTACGATGCTGCTGAGGGAGGATGGAGTGAGATTGTGTGGGGTAGGAGGGAGTTTGTTGGAATGTGTCTCTGCTGTGAAAGCTGGTATATTTGAATATTAATGAGACTGACTCCATCAGTGCTGAGATAAACATGTTTGGCTGCATTTTTCCCCAGTTTTGGTCATTGATGTTTCCAGATCAGCCACTAACTCCAAAACAAACTGATGATGTTTGGCAAATTGATGGTGATCCTTTTTAATCAGTTAGTGAGGCTCTGGGGGGGGGGAAATCTGACCAAATAGTGGCAGATGGTTCTGGTGAGAAAACCGCTGCGCTTCTCTGCAGAGAAATGGGCCGTTTTTCCTCTCCGGATCTTACACACTGTCACAAAGAACCATCTGGGCGAGTTTCACACCTGTGTGTGTGTGTGTGTGTGTGTACGCTGCATCACCAAAAGCTAGCCGCACTGAGGTTGGAGTGCTGTGTTTATAGAGCCCCAATCTCAGTGCAGCAAAGCATGCCCCCCACCACCACTATGACTGATGATTTGAGCCGATATTCACTAAACACCACCGATCAAGGAGCTAGCATTCCTGCCCACTCCCTATACGCCGCCCCCACTTTCCAGAATAGGCATTCATCCATCCAACAGCGGGCAGTTCCATCCACACCCCCCCCCCCACCCCCCCCCCCCCCCCCCCCCCCCCCCCCCCCCCCCCCCCCCACAAAAAAAAATTAGTCCCCTTCTCCTCCCTCCCACCCCATCTCGAACAATGGTCCCCTTTCCCACAACCCCCATCCACGTAGTCAATACCAGCGCCCACCTCTCTCCCCACTCTACAAATGTATAGTTTCCCTTCCCCCATGACAGTGCCAGTCTGTGCCAAATGGCATTGCCAATGTACTGCCTTGCCATGTCCACCTGCCCCAGGGGTAAACTTATCTTTGCCTCCCCCCCCCATAACCCAATTGGACATCCCCACAGCAAGTTGACACCTGGGTGAGCCTGTTGTAACTGATGTGACATATGTTTAAACATAGGGTGGGAACTGAATATATGGCAGGATGGGGATGGGGGGCGTTCTTTAATAATATGTAAATATGTGAAAATTCATTGCTGTTGTGAACCCAATTATGTCAGCAGCGAGGGGCGGCCACGGCAGAAGTGGTGATCTCACTAGATAATGGACCCCTCCATCCTTCCTGCAGACGGACCCCCCCCTCCCGTGTATGTATTACATGGGTAAATGGAGAATGGCAAAGTGCCATTATGGAATAATTCTGATATCTTCAAAAAGAATAATAAATGTGCAAAGATGTGTGGGTTAGGTGGATCACCCATGCTAAAATTGCCCCTCAGTGTCCTGAGATGCATAGGTTAGAGGGATTAGTGGGTAAATGTGTAGAGATATGGGGGTAGGGCCTGGGATGGCATTGTGATCAGTGCAGACTCAGTGGGCCAAAGGGCCTCTTTCTGCACTGTAGGGATCTATGAAACACTAAATTAATCACTAAACAGGGGCTGTTCATGGAATCGTTTGCTTTGTGCTGTGCAGATATTTTGTCTCTGCTAGATTTTCTGAGCCGGCTGTCGTACTAAAGTTGTCCTTTCTCTTGCTTCTCCAGGTTTGGCTTTGGTCTGCCCACGTCCCGCGCCTACGCCGAGTACCTGGGGGGATCCCTCTCCATTCAGTCCATGCAAGGCATCGGAACAGATGTGTACTTGCGGCTGAAGCACATCGACGGGAAAGAAGAAAGTTTCCGCATCTAAGCTGGGAGCCAGCTCTGCTTAATCTTCAGACGCGCCGATCATTAATGAGCGGTTGTACGGCACTATCCCTGAGCTCTAAGTGCAACCGGACATTAAACTCCGATAATTCTGAAGAACTGCTGTTGGATACGAAGAAAGTGGAGAAAAGCCTGGGAGGAGGCCCCTGTTAGCATTGCAGGAATACTAGAGAGTGGAAGGAAGGAGCTCAGATTGATGGCAGGAGGAAGGGACTGCTGCAAAAGAACTTACAGGACTCTTAAACTTTTCAGCTTGACTTGACTTTGAATAAGAGGACTCTCGTTGACTGAACTGATGCTAAAGATGGCGGCTTGGTTAACTGGCTTGCAAATGAGCAGTCACATGGTCAGTATTGCCTTCTGCTGGTTTGTATCTGCATTGTCCTTCCAGCAAGTGGCAAATGGAAGACTTTGAGCAGAAGCAGAAATCCCAACCTCTCACACACAGACACACACTAGAACAATTTTTAACTCTTTGAATGTGGAGGAACATTTATTTACTACAGTTTAATACAAGCATAGTGTGGTAATTTCTGAATTTTAATCTTTTATAAGAATTGATGATGCTGACTATTTCTGTATTTGACAATCAGAGGTCACCCATTTTCCGTATTGAAAGCGCAGTTTGTTCTGCATTCCGGATATTAGAATATTAATACTCATCCTGTGTATATCGTGAGAGGAAATATGGTTTTCATTCCAGATAATACCAAAAAAACCAATTCTATTTAAATACCATTCATTTAATTGGTTTTTGAGTTGAAATTGCAGTATTTTCCAATGCTGGTGCTACCTGTTCAATCTGAACTTCCCCGCACATTGATTAGAATTACGGAGTATCTGGTAATGATGTGTAGCTGCTGTCGGAGTTACCTGCTCAATGGAAACTGCCCATTTGGAATGAGAGTCAGAAGCAATTGGTTTATGCATTCATTACCGTAGCAACATAGTGACCTAGATATCATAGGTGGTACTGCTGCCTCACAGCACTAGGGACCTGGGTTTGATTCCCAGCATGGATCACTGTCTGTGTGGAGTTTGCACCTTCTCCCTGTGTCTGTGTAGGTTTCCTCTGACGATCTGTAAGACATGCTGGTTAGGTGCATTGATCATGCTAAATTCTCACTCAGTGTACCCAATCAAGTGCCAGAGTGTAGCAGCTAAAGGATTTTCACAGTAACTTCATTGCAGTGTTAATGTAAGCCTAGTTGAGACACTAATAAATAAATAGTTATTACAGATTCACGATAGATTCATTTTTCTAAGCCTGCAGCGAGCTGCTGTTTAAGCCTTGCAAGTCTCCTTTGCTTAATGTTGCCCTCTGCATAGTCTCTTTGGCAGCTTGCTGTGCTCCTTCTCAGGAGCTTCATGTTGAGTCAGCTTCTGGTTTTACATCGAGAGACAGTTTGACCAGTGCCTGAATTCCTCGTCCTCCAAAATAGTCGCCTGAGCCTCAGTGAGTTTCCAGTTTTCCCCAGTGTGACAATGGATGTCCTGTTTTATAGGGCAAATCTTTGTAACTGTTGGAGTGGGAGCTTTAAAGGTCACTGGCAGCTGTGGAGTGCCTGGGATACAACTGCAAAAACATATTGTGGAATGGTCTTTGCAGAGTAGGCAAGGTTCAAATGACAGGCTGTGGTCAGCCTTAGCTTTTGTCAATTCAATGAGGGAAAACCCTTAACACAAAGAGCAAGCTGTTTTAAAAAGTTTGTTCCTTCCGACATGGAGAGAAAGGTGGGTAGTTTTTTTCAGAATTGGTGTATTTTATTTTCTCGTGCAAGTAACCTGATTCTCCTGGTTAATAAAGCACCTGACTGAAGATGTTTGTTTTTTTTTTCTGAACAGTTTAAATGACTGTGACTCCAATTATTTGAAATTGCATTTAATGTTCAGAAAGAAGTGAAAATAAAACTTGGGACGTTCGTCCTGTTTACATGAAGTGTAATAACTTGCTTCTTTTCAAATGGAAATGAGTCTCGTTATAGGTCCAGCTTTTTCTAGTGTGATGATAGAAGGTGGTTTCTGAATACTGCTAGTTAATACAAGTTATCAACGTTCAGCAAATTGCCTGTGTATTTATGGTAGTGAATATAGCCAATAATTATTAATAAATTCTCACAAAGAAGGAAAGTTAAGTCTGGTGCTATTAAAATGTCAAATTACGTCCTTGATAATTGTATTTTCGCCCAGCCTTTTAGATCCTTGCTATCTGGAAACACAAGCATTGAAGTTGTTCATGACGCTTACTGAGAAATAAACATCTAGAGTAAATACCCTCAGAAGCATTCAAACATGTAAGTAACAATAGTGAAACCAGGGAAAGAAGCTTAAGCTAACACTGCTCCTTCCCTGAATTCATAGAATCCTTACAGTGCAGAAGGAGACCATTCTACCTGTGGAGTCTGCACCAATTCTCCAACAGCGTAATTTACCCAGGACCTGTAACTCCATGTCTTTAACCTACTAATCCCTATAAACTATGCATCTTGGGATGCTAAATAGCAATTTTGCCATGGCCAATCCACCTAACTTACACATCTTTGGACAGAAAGGAGCAAGTTAGCATAGCCAATCCACCTAACTTACATCTTTGGACAGAAAGGAGCAAGTTAGCATAGCCAATCCACCTAACTTTCACATCTTTGGACTGTGTGAGGAAACTGGAGTACCTGGAGGAAATTCACACAGACACGGGAAGAATGTGCAAACTCCATACAGCTACCCAAGGCTGGCATTGAACCTGGGTCCCTGACGCTGTGCGACAGCAATGTTACCCTCTGTGCCAACATGGTGACCATATTTTATACATAATATATATTTTCATGGGCACTACTGGTAAGGCCAACATTTACTGCCTATCTTTTCTCTGTAAAAGAGGTAATGGGAAATTGCTTCTGGAAGTCACTGTACTTCTCTACTGCTGTTAAATTAGGGATGTTGATCCTTTGATGAAGGAACAATGATATATTTCCAAGTTAGGATAGTGTGTAACGTGGGGACCGCATAGTGATGCTTCCATGTACCATTATCTTTCTCGGAGGGACGAGGTGGAGTGTCTGGGAGATGTAGTCAAAGAGGGCTTATGAAGTTGAGGCAGTGTATCTTGAAGATGGTACACACAGCTGCCACTGTGTGCCAGTGGTGGAGGGAGTCAATGTTGAAGGTGGTGATGGGGTGTCAGCTGTTGGGATTCCTGAGTTCTTTTGGAGCTGTGCTCATCCAGGCAAACAAAGTATTCCATCAAATTCCTGATGGTGACTGCCTTTGGGAAGTCTGCAATTTTAATGAGCTTTTATTTATGTGGTTGGTCTAATTAAATTTCTGATCAAGGATGGCTATCAGGGAGTAGCAGCAGATCATTTTTTTTTTTAAAAAAAAGTCATGATACGCCAGGCACAGTCACCATGGGCTTGTGAAAGGCAAATGATGTTTGACCAATTCAGTAGAGATCTAATGAATTGGAGCAGATGAACAAGAACCAGTAGATGTTATGTATTTGCATTTCCAAAGGGCAGTCATTAAGGTACATAGAACATAGAATAGTACAGCACAGTTCAGGCCCTTTGGCCCTCTATTGTGCCGAGCAATGTCTATACCCAAGCTGCCCTATTCCCTATAATTTTGGTGTGCTCCGTGTACCTATTCAATAATCACTTAAGTTTCTAAAGTGTCTGACTCCACTATCACAGCAGGCAGTCTATTCCACACACCAACCACACTTTCTAAGTAAAGAATTTACCTCAGATATCCCTCCTACCTTATAGTTATGTCCCCTAGCAACAGCTACATCCACCTAAGGAAAGAGAGTGGATGTGCAGAGACTATCTATCCCCCTCATCATCTTATTAATCTCTTAAGTTGCCTCATCCTCCTCCGCTCTAAAGAGAAAAGCCCCAGCTCCCTCAAACTTTCCTCATAAGCTCTACTGTCCAAACTAGGCAGTATCCTGGTAAATCTCCTCTGCACTCTCTCCAATGCTTCTGTATTCTTATAGTGAGGTGACCAGAACTGAACACAATATTCCAAATGTGGTCTTACCAAGGTCCATATTTTACAGTTGCAGCATAACCCCATGGCTCTTAAATTCAAATCCCCCTGTAAATGAATGCTGACATGTTATAAGCCGCCTTTACAGCTCTGTCTACTTGAGTAGTAACCTTCAGAGATCTGTGGATAGGAACCCCAAGATCTTTCTGCTCCTCCACATTCCTCAGAACTCTGCCGCTGACAGAGTAATCCACATTCAGGTTTGTCCTACCAAAATGAATTGCTTTTAAGAGCATCTTGTGTAGTAATCTTAAATGTTGACATTAATAACCTTACCATGAATTGATTGATGATTGGTTAACTAACAGCTGACAGAGGTGACAGCCACCAAGGATACATGAGGCAAATGCAAACAGTCTCATTATCTCACACATGAAATCAAAGTATCTTCTCCACATGGAGAGGGATCACACACTGGCACAGTCTTTTTGAGCATGTGATAGACGAGTATTACACCATCTACTATTTTACTTTTATACAATTGAAAAGTCTTGTCACACTCCCTTGTAACATTTCCTCTACAATCCTTCTACAAGAGTTTATTCAATGGATGCAATTATGTTGCTGAATTTGGTACAAATCTATCATAGTAATTTATCAAGCCTAACAAAGATGAGCTAGGCAGGATGTATGTATCTTTATTGCTTGAACTCTTGGTGTGCTCTAACCCATCTATGTTTATCCTGTAACCTCAAATACACAGTTTTGAAACATTTCATGTTTGTGTGCTTCATTCAACCTCCATCTTCATGGAGTTGGAGTGTCTTATTCAGCAGGTCAGCCTGGTTACAGATGAAATAGGTATGTCACCCAAAGAAGGCCATAAGAAATAGGAGCAGAATTAGGCCATTCAGCCTATCGAGTACACTCTGCCATTCAATCATGGCTAATAGGTTCTTGATTGGTAAGGGCTAGAAATCTATCTATCTCTGTCTTAAATATACTCAATGACCTGGCCGCTATAGCCTTCTGTGGCAATGATTTCCGCAGATTCACCGCCCTCTGGCTGAAGAAATCCTTCCTCATCTCAGTTCTAAAGAGTCTTCCTTTTATGCTGAGGTTGCACCTTGGGATGAATCTCTCCTACTAATGGAAACATCTTCTCCACGTCCATCCTATCTAGGCCTTTTGGTTTTCAGTAAATTCTAATGAGTTCCCTGCTTATCCTTCTAAACTCCATCGAATACAGACCCAGAATCCTCAAATGCCACTCATGTCAAGCATTTCATTTTTGGGATCATTTTCGTGAATTTCCTCTGAATCCCTTCTTAACTAAGCATAGCTTTTACTCCCTAACAGCACTGGGGACATACTTAACCCATGTGGACTGCAGTGGCTCAAGGAGGTAATTCAACATAACTGCCTCAAGGGCAGCACATCCTTTCCTAGATACAAGGCCCAAAATTGTTCACAATACTCAATGTGCAAATGGTGCACCATTCCCTGAATTCCTGCAAAATTTAGTTCCATACCTTTTGAAAAATGCCTGGGGCTGAAAAGCACCAAATGCAGCTGCTGAAAACCAGATGTGTGTGTTTTGATGTATTGTGTGTATTTGTATATTAATGTTAGTAATGTGTATTGCATGTATTAGTATACATAATGCATATTATGTATCAATGTGTTAATACATATATACTCAACACTATTAATATGTAAGATGTGTATTGTGTAGCATTAATGTGTAGTGTGTATTATGTATTCATGTGCAGTGTATTAGTTTGTGTAAATATGTAAGTGTCTTAATGTGTATATATGTGCATGTATATAATATGTATATTGTCACAGTAAGTAAGTAGGCTTGCACTACCAGGTTAAAGTCCAATGGGTTTAATTTGATAGCATGAGCTCTTGGAGCAGCGCTCCTTCATCAGGTAAGTCCACTCATCTGATGAAGGACCAGTGCTCTGAAAGCTTGTGCTACCAAATTAAAACCTGTTGGACTTTAACCTGGTGTTGTGAGACTACTTACTGTGCCTACATCACTCTAATGTTGGCAATTCCACATTATGACTCTTTTTAAAAAAAAACAAGAGATTTACAGCATGGAAACAGGCACTTTGGCCCAATTCGTCCATGCCACTCTTTTTTTAAAAACCTCTAAGCTACTCATCATCCTCAGAGAAAAAATTGCCCCTCTGGATTCTTTTGTATCACTGCCCTCTAGTTTTAGACTCTGCACAAAGAACAACACAGCACGGGAAACAGGCCCTTCGGCCCAACGAGCCCACGCCGCCGTCCTAACATCTTAATGACATTAGGCACCTTTGGGAAAAGATAATAACTTTCTAGCTGATCTATGACCCTCATTATTTCATAGACCTCTATATCATCTTTAAGCCTCCTATGCTTCAGGGAAAAAAAGTCCTAGTCTAAACTCAAATCAAGCCCTGGTAGTATCCTAGTAAAGAGTCAAAAAAGAATTTGACTCATCATTTCACGCAAGTTGCTGCTGGGCATTTCTCATAGCGAACTTTGAAAAACTCTGGCCTCCCAACAGACAACGTTGTGAGTACACCCTCCTCGTTTGACAAGAGGTAAGCAAATGAAAAAAAGTTGTAGGTATCTATCCCTTCTTATTCATGAACATGTTGCATAAAAAGATTGAGAGGCAGAGAAATAGACCCTGGACAATGTGCAAGTATAATAATGTATAAGGAAAATAATTGTTTTACTCAAGGATATATTTGCAGGAGTCCCTGGGTTACCCAGTTTTGAACAAGAGTCGATCTGCCTCGCTTGATTCTTTGTGAGCCATTCTAACTGGAGGTGCGTAAGCAGGGGACAGGGTGAACCAACTTCTAACTTCCCTTCAAGACTGGAGTCTGGTCAATCACCAGCCTATTATAATGCCCAAAAGGGACATTTCACACCAAGGTTCCAGGTCACTGGTGTGTGTGTGCTCTCCAAGATGAAGCAATTACAACAGGTGGACAAACTTTAAATTTAAAGTAAAACTTTATTCAAGTATAGTTGAGATTTCTTAAGTAGAGCATGTCTTGTGCAGCTACAAATTCAAAAGGGGTACAAGAACCAACCAGCAGAATGTTATTTACAAGTGGTATAATGCCTACAAAACATTAACCGAGAATTTACTCAAATCTTTACAAAATTCTGCATGTATTTTCTATTAACAAGGAGAACACCAGGAACAAAAATCACAACCTGAATTATTGGGCATTTCACATGAATGTGTGCAGCCCTCACTAAGTATTTTGGTCAATAAATATGTATATGACACATATATACCCAACATTAAAACTCAAGTCTTGGGAATTGGAGGGTCCTGTGAACAGGCCCCTGTTTTGTCCTTATTATTTTGAGGATCCTGAATGTACTTGCTCAATATTGCTGCACGTTAAAATGACACGAGCCTCCAATTTGCAGAACATTGAATCCAATTTGGACAATGCCGCCAAATAAAATGTGGTGCAACAATGTTAAAACATGAAAATAGGTTAAACAGATATAAACAAAATAGGACTAATATTGCCCTTGCCACAAGAGTACCATAACAGAGAAGGAGGAGGCGATAAGAGGGATGAAGTTACAAAACTCACCCATCAAGTTTCACGTGATTTAAAAAAATTAAGAATTAATGAACAAACCCAGCAAATTGTATTCAAACTGAATCTGACCCTGGATGGGCAACTCTTGATTTGGACTAAATATTAAACAGAATTTCACCACAACCCACAGACTTGAACCATACAGAAGGCAGATCAACTTTTCTGCATAATGAGAATTCAAGCCAGAAACAGTACCAGGGGCATAAATCCTGACCAACAAGGAAAAATCAATGAAGGGAGTCAGGTTAAAATCAGAAGTACACCACATGTCATTCCAATAGAGAGATACTTCCCCAATTTTTTTAAAAAATGGCCATCTTTAAATTAATTTTCAACTTTGTCTTGTCTGCTTTATTTTAAATATAACTTATTTGTTGTGATATCTTGAGACTAGCCAAAAGACCATTAGACTTCAGACTGCAGACTGCAGATCTACATGAGCAATACAATTTGACACTTCAAGTGGTTAACAGATTACAATACAAGGTATTCCAACTTAGTTATTCCAGCCAGCTACAGACAGCAGAGTTATTTTGCACCGGTGTAACAAAATACTGGGACCTCTTTTGGTTGAGCTTTTCTTAAAATACAACAAATGTTTCACTTTTGATTATCCTTTCTCAAAAGTGCTCTGTGTTTTAAAACCAGACTGTCAGATGGGGGCTTAAACAGAAGAAATCAGTCCATTGGAGAACAAGTAGCACATTTACTGCAGGTATGTTGCTGTTTAACAAAACGCCCAAGACAGCTGCAGGTCTTGGAGCTTTGCAATTTCTTTTTGAGTGAAGATGTCATTTTTTTTACACAACACTTCAGAAAACTCCTGTAAAAGTTTTATCTGTGTTTAAGTTTCTCCTAAAGTTACCATTCTGATTTGAGCTGTAAGACATCACTTCCTTTTTGCCCCACAAAGAATGTTGTTAACAATTACTTTTAACTTTTCCAGCCATTAACACATTTGTAAAACAAAACACATGAAGTTATTTTGCAAAGCAGGGATTAAGTACCATGACAAATTTGAAGCAAATGCAATAAAGCCACCCTGAAAATTCAATAAATGTTGCAGCGAAACAAAAAGACATTTTGATTCCCAGGGAGGAAGAATGTTCTAAGGTGATGGTCACAGGAATTGAAGCATGCAGATTGAAAAAAAATAAAATTACTGGTTGCAATGCAGGATAGTTTGGGTGTGCATTAAGAGTCAGATATCTCCACATGGGGAACAATTCAGTGGTTAGGTTGTACACTAACTGGATGGAATATAGCACCAATTAATATTAAGCCAGGTTTGAGAAAGTGGAGCTGGGAAGTATCACCATAGCATTCAGTCTTTAAATTGTAGGCAAGTAGCAAATGTTGTTCCACCCCTCTATCTTCTTAATACAACTACCAGAGGAGCAAATATATGTGCATATATATATAAAATCTACTCCTGATGGAAATGATGGCCAACCATCTTGCATAAACACTGCAGACTTTCCACAAGTTATTGGTCTCAGACCAGAGCTGTAAATAATATTTTATAATGTATGTTTTCAGAACAGCATAAATAAGGATTCACACAAATAAGCATCAGATAACAATTAGAAAGCCAGTTATTCTTGGTGACATTCAAATCAGTGTAAGAGGCATCGCTTTGGGTCTGTCTGAATGACAGGAGTTAGACAGGAGCCTACAGCTTAGTGCATTCTCATGACAGTCCTCTACTTATTTTACTTTTAAACGCAGAAGTTAACCTCTCTATATTAAATGGTTAACATCCCCGCTAAAATGGGCAGAGGAGCATCATGTGGACTCAAAAACATTTGTCCATTAATATCAGCACGTCATTTCTATGACTTTATTATTCATAAGCTGTCATTATGGGCACAAGCTATAGTTTTATAAAAAGCAAGCTTCATGCAGCTTGGTTGAATTTAAAGAGAAACTTCTCTTTGCAAATAGGTTAAAGGTATGGAAGGCACTATTATAACAAGCAAGCATAACTTAACAGCATCATCCTTAGTTTACCAAAATATTTGGAGGGATTCTCAAAGAAACTAAACAGCAATGTGCATTTATATAGTGCTTAACCAAATGTATTTTACATAAGGTAAATGCATTTCAAATAATGTGTCACAAGATTTGCCAAAGGAAGTGGAAATGACAGGGGAAGGGTAAGAGACGTGGAAAGAGGAGGGATGAAGAGTATAGAGGCCTACCTAAAGTGAAAAAGAATAAAGTTTATTTATTAATCAAAATAAAGCTTCCATTAACACTGCAATGAAGGTACTGTGAAATTCCCCTGGCTGATCTTCACTATTCTTGCACCTTTTAATAGTGATTCCTAGCATTGCCAAATAATCCCATTATAAACAATGATAAAATGAAGGCTCAAAATTCAAAGAGCAACTACTTTGCTTTTTTGACACATACTTATTTTGGAATTAGGACCAAACTTTTTACCTATAAGGCAAAAGTGTTCAATCAGATATAGACACTAGTGGGGCTTGTTTAAGCCTTGCTATTTCCCCATCACAGCCACTTTTCTCTCTATTACAATAGCAAGAACAGGACATGCAAGCTAGATTTCTAAAAAGGATGAGAAGAATGGTTAATGGCAGGTTAATGAAAGTTGAGTGCAAGTACAACATTAGAAGAATACAAATACAAGTACCCTGCCCCTCCACTAGACAGCAATACAGAAAAGACTCCCACCTAAAGCACTAAGATTGTCTTTACATTGACAGCTGTAGATTGGGCTCCAGGAGTCCAATGTCCATACATTTTAATGGGACTACCATTCTGTAATGGAGAGGTGGAAATATAGGGGGATGGTGGATGGGCAAAGGGTTCTTGTGGCATTTAGAAGACTTCTTTTGATGGTGCTTTAGAGCCCAATTCCTTTTAAATGAAGCTTTGCCTGTGTATGATTTAGTGCTATTTAAATTTAATATTTAAGAGAATTCAAATGGCAGCAAAATGGAAGCTTCTGAAAGGTGGCACTGCATAGTTTGAAGCACATCAGTGACATCTAGTGATAGAAGGCTGGAATGGCTGAAGTATTCTTTTAAACAAAATAGGTATAAGGACAAATTTTTTAAAAGCATAAAACTTACTAAATTTGCACTTAAAATACCAGGCCGTTGTTGGCTACAGAATATAAACTATTGTGGCTTAATATCTGAAAGTGGAAAGTAAGATTAAAAGCTTAAACTAAACAAAATTTATCTGTGCATTTACCAAACCTGAAAAGCACCGATAGGCAGATTTTGCACTTTATATTAGCTGCATTCCCCAACAACTCATTTAAAACAATCCTCCTGCCCCCTTTTCTTAGTAGGACTCTCTCTGACTGAATTACTTTGGCAAGTGGTACTGTAACCATTTCCCTATCCATTAGTAAATGGCAAATTATAGGCTGTTGACAGAAAATCTGATCATATTGAATTGCACTTATTACGCTATGTCCAGAAAGAAACATCACTATATAAATTAACTATTTCAGTCACTCGCCTCTCTAGTTTACCGATTAAATTGTCGAGAGTTACTTGCTGTTCCCATTTAAAAATTTATATTAGAATAAATCATAAAGCTCTGACTTTCAGTAGAGGACTTTAATGCAGCATTTTACGGGTTTAAATACTTTTGAATGACAATAATAACCTTCAGCAATCTAATTTTTTTGGGAGGCATGGAAGGCAGATTTCCAAACTGAAAAAGGAGATAGTGATATTAGCAGACAAATCTGGATGGCATTGTTCTGTTGTCATTTTTTGAAACAATGGTTAGGCAGAGTGAAAGTGTGATAAATAAGGGGAATTAATTTAGCTGCTGCTATTTTGAAGCTCTGCATTATGCTAGCAAGCCAATCCATTTTATTAAAGTCAAAGGACCAAAAGTTTTGTGCTTCATAACTCAAAACACTGAATTAAAATGGCACTCTTTATCCATGTGGAGAGAACATCCTCTAGCCAAACAACAGAATTTAGACAGCATTTAGTTGGGACATCTGGCATAGTTAATTCCTCCCAAATACTGGTCCTGTACATTAAATCCAGTATCATGTTTCTCTTTCTGGTTGAAATGATGTGGTGTAGGTTTATGAAAAATATTTAAATGAATCTTTTAGCAGATATTTTATTGAATTAAACACAATCCCTTTGCGTTTTTGTGACCCTTTGAATCCTGTCTTTGTGCTGAAAGAACTATCCAAACCTTTAGAAAACTTATTTCAAGTTGTTTTGAAAGTGAAATAAAAACACAAATAAATAACAGCTCAGAGTTTGAAAGTAAACATTAAAAAAAAAACTGAAAATAAGTCACACACAACAAAAATCACCAGTGAATGATGCAGGAAATTCTCTTAAAGTGAACTTACCAATTTAAAAACATTTTTGAATCACAGAATCCCTATAGTGCAGAAGGGGGCCATTCAGCCCATTAAGTCTGTACTGACCATAATCCCACCCAGGCCTAATCCCCACAATCCCATGTATTTACCCTACTTGCCCCCTGACATTAAGTGGCAATTCAGCATGGCCAATCAATCTAATCATCTTCAGACTTTGTGAGGAAACTGGAGCATCTGGAGGAAACCCATACAGACATGAGGAGAATGTACAAATACGACATAGATAGTGATCCAAGATGGGGATTGAATCTAGGTCCTTTGCACCGTGAGGCAGCCATGCTAACCACTGTGCTGCCCCTCTTACAACAGAGGCATTACAGATTTAAGCTGACAAAATAGGCCCCACTTTCCCTGTCTTGGACTCGAACAAGGTCCAAGCAAGCATTACACCTCTTCCTGGGCTTCATCTTAGCCAAAAGGCCTACATGGCGTTTTTAAAAATTGCTGGAAGTGGAGCCTCAGTGTAACCGCATTGACTTCTGTCAAGTATAGGATCAGCAAACTCCACTTGATCTTAGCTAAAAGGCCAAGAAGCAAAATCATATCATAAATTCAAACTCCAAATTTGCATTTTCTTTGTGGTTTAAAGAAAAGACAATACTTGTAACATTGTTCCAAATTAGCACAAAGACAGATTAGTTCCTGTTAGCTGCCTTACCGTGGAGTATTTCTTTAATAAGATGTTAATGATACAACATAAAATGGTGGAAAAGTCAGGTGATTTTATATTAGATATAAAGTCACAACAAGCCGCAGAAAATTCACAGAAAACTATATAGTCAGCTATGATTCAAAATCCTGTTGGAGCTGGTGTCAAAAGTGCTTTCATAATAGTTTTACCTATGGATTAAGCTTCCTTGCACCACTGAGTAAGTATGTAAATAAATGCATCATTGTGTATGCATACTGTATAAAATTTATTTATACACACAATTTGAATTCACCGAGTGCATACGTTAAATGATGACCCACAATGAGTTAACAAGGTTCCCACTGTGAACCACAGCACAGCATCGTGCCACTGAAACCAAAAGACTATTAGAAACCAGAGGGTAGACTTACAGGAAAATAATTTTGCTATAATTATAAACAAAAGTTTGTTACAAAACTGAGAAAGAAACACCTCATGTATGGATCTTTAAGCTGTTGTTATTGAAAATAATTAACCATATACAACTGACTGTTCAGCTTGTACAATCAGACGTTCATGTATGAAGTGTAGGCTGTTGATCAACGAGCTTATGAGCTTGCACTGCATAGAAAGGGGAAATTGCTGCATTGGTTAACAGAAAAAATATTTTTGTACAACGGAACAAGAAGTGTAAAATTTCTTCAGAATACTGTGCTGTTTTCAGCACTTCTTTACTGACGATTTTATCTTTGGATCAAATAAAGCCGTCAATATTTTGGTTTTAGGTATAAATTTGATTACACATCCAAAGTTTAATTTATGTCAAAGTCCACTTGAATGATCTCCCCATTGCTTACAGAAAGCAGCAGATGCTTCAGTATAATGTACAGAATTTTACAACTGATGTATAAGTGTCATCCATGTTGTAAGGGGTACAGGTGTGGCAGGAATTGAGTACTTTCTGATACAAGGAACTCAGTTTTCTTGGGTACAGATGAGATATACAGACCAGGTATTCTGTTCTATCCATTAGGTAGCATGCTGTGGCCAGTACTTGGAATTCTTTACTTCTAATATTTGTAATGAGGAAGCGAGTCAAGGACAAGAAGCGAGTTTACATTGCTTTTAAAGCCAGATATTAATGCGAGGCTGTAAGGACAGTCCTCCATTTATCAAACATTTATTCACCCTCTCCAACAGTGCACAGACTTATAACCGAAGCTTAAAGATGGGTACAATGTGTGTAGAAAATTGAGCCACTTAATTTGTTAAAAACAGAACCCGAGAATCTTTGCTTCAAAAAAAAAGTAAATGAAAATAAGATAATGTAAGAAAGTATCAAATATCTTGAGCCCTAAAGATCTAACTCGGGCTACTGAAAACTATAAACTAAGATGGGTAGTTCTGAACCAGGTCAGCTAATATAAAAGCATTTCACTTTAGTTGCAGAACAAACTTATTTACTTTAATACAATTTATGGTAATGGACACATTTACCAGCAAAAAAAAAACACACCCAATATTAAGACAAGGCCCTAACCCCAAAAGGATTTCCTCACAAAGCAAAAGTAAACCAGAATTATTAGCAACTATGTTTTGGAAATGTATGGTAGCATTCCCATTTAGTTATATTTTTGGAAGCATATATTAAAAAGTCTGTTGCTAAATGTTACAGATGGATTTAAAATTTCCTATAGTTAGTGAAGAAGTCATGTTTAAGACTATCATAGAAAGACTGTGAGAACCTTTCTGGCACAGGTTAATTTAGCGTAGGCATGGTGATTTATAAGAAAGTTAATTATTAAAAGCAAGTGCCTTAACAAACACAGATTCTTAAAAAAACATACATAATCTTATTTCATTTTTGCACTGGCAATGAACCATTTTGGGATTTCCAAAATTGCAGTCTCCTGGCAGGAACCGTAGTGATGGAATATTAGCAAGTTGGTACCATAGGAGTCGAAGGTCCTGTGTGTCCAAATGGTCTAAACAGACCAGGTGTTCTGTTTTATTCATTAGGTAGCATACTGTGACATTCTTTGCTGTAAATATTTGTAGTGAAGAAGTGAGATACAGTTGAGGATAAGAAGTTTCTATTTTCTTCAGCAGATGAAACAGCTAATAGCAAAACGGTTTTGTTCAGAATTCTCATTTTCTTCAAATGCAATTTCATGTGGGTTGCTACAATGCATTTTTAAATACAATGAAATAGGAACAATATCATTGCAGATCACACTATAAAGTAAAGCACACCCCACAAAATACAATTTTGTAATTAAATGTGTCAGACATTCACAGCACATCCTTTCCTCAAAATTCTGAGCAGGACTGGAGCATCTTAGCAACCAATTTGGCCAGTCTGTTTTGACCAACAGACTAAGAAGTTACTGACGAAAAACTTTTTGCAGGAATGAATGGAGTCTACAAATGACAGGAATTATTTCACCAATCAAGTTTTACAAACTGACTGAGCTTGGTTTTCAGTATTAAGGTAATGTGCTGACCCACAATCTATGCATTATAGGTTAGAAATGAAGTGCAGCAAAATGGAATGTCAACAGAAACACCGTAGACTTCTTTAGAAGAAGCGTAATTAAAAATATACTGTACTTGTTAAAAGTACTGGATATTGCTTTAGACTTATTCAAATTTAGAATTGGAGAAAATGGCAACTGTCATTTCCAAAATTAAATTGCAGCCCATCTTTAAGCTTTGTGTATTTTTTCAAACATGCATAATATCTCCATGTTCTGTGTATTTTTAAATATTCCCTAAATCTACCATATTACTTTTTCACTTTAAGGTGTAAGGAGGATGGGAGAAGGGGGGGGATGTGGAGGAAGAGAGAAGGGTGGGAACTTACTATCAGAGCATATTGCTCGGAACCCTGTATTTGCAATACAAAAACATTTTTGTCCAAAACCATGCTTCATCTTCTAGGCCACGGCAATTACACCAGTAATTTCCCTGGAATCACTGCAGTCATTGATCATCGACTTTACCAGCAGTGAAAGACATGATCACATGAAGTTTCTAGACTGTCACTATGGCCCACAAACACACACCCCCTCAAAACAGCAGATAGAGGCAATTCTGATATTTTACATCTGCGCCGTCTCCATCAGGACTTGGAGGAATATTTCAGCAAGGCTTATGGGCATCTGTGAGGCTACTTTGTCAATTGTAAACTTCTCCTCTTTAATAGTTTATCTTCCAAGAGTTCAAAGGGGGCAACAGTTGCCAGCCCTTCCATAAGTTGCTGACAGGCTTGGGGCGAAATCAGTTCGCAATCCCGAAGGTCAATTCGAGTAAGGTTTGGGCAGTGTTTAAGCAGCAATAGGCACTGATCCGTTAACCGATGGCAACCTAAAAGGAGCAAGTTAGAAGAAATGAGGCAATAACAAAAGCCAGCAAGTACTATTAACAGAGGCATCATTGCATTAAAGCCGTTTTCATATTTTCCCTTTGCTTTAGAATGGTTGACTTGCATTATTTAGTAATTAGAGGTTTCTGTCACTCTAGATTGAATCTGTGGTATGTGCAGTTGACTATCTTCTCCCCATGTGCAGATATTTTTACTTTGCCAAATGGTGCAAATTTTAGTCCCCATTCAGACAAGAAACAAATATAAATGCTACTTAGCTTGAGTTTTTAGCTTTAATTGGCCTGGACATACCCATATTATTAACAAATTCATATTACAAGAATCTAGATACACAACTTTTAAATTTTGTAGAGATAAGGATCAGAGTAATTTTTATTTGAGCATAATGTTTTTATGAATGTTTTTGGTCTAACCCAAGAATCAGTAAATTATGTAAAGATGACAATCATGACTACATTTGCAGGAATACATTCATCCAGTCAGCGTGAATAAGAAAATAAAAGATGTTGGTGAGACACCAATAACCCTTTTACCTGAAAGGTTAATTTCACTCAGTGTTTCCCGCGTAGAAGATCCAGGTGCTGTCAGAAGGGCAATCGACTGATCAGTCACATGGTTGCATTGGCTAAGGTCCAGCTTGTTCAGCATTGGCATATGGCGGGTCATCAGTGCCAGCGAGCAGTCAGTGATGTCCAGGCCAGCTAAGTGAAATTCTGTCAAGTTCCACAGTTTGCTCTGATTATGGTTCTGACCTATACAAGAGAGAAAAAGGATAGTTTATTTCAAAATTCATGTTAAATTTAGACACTGCTGCACATTTAACTAAAGAAACCCAAAGAATACGTATGATGATAAAGTCAAGTGCACTTTTCGCAAAAGCAACAAAATAGACACATTACTCTCCATTCCTATAAAGGGTCTTCTCCTTTATCCTCTTAATTATTGTGTTGGATTTTCAAGTTTGGGCAGAAAGTTGAAACAAGTATGTACTGCTGAAAATATAAAAATAACCTGCATCAAATTAAAAATAGTCTGACCAGAGATCAGGCTGCTTTTAGTCCAATTCAATCTATTTCTGAACATCAAATTTGACAATATGTAAGATTAATGTATTTAATATGATTTCCAGGCTTGAATATGATTAATTGTATTATACATTCAAGAGTCAGGAGGGTATAAAGAAAGGGAGAGAGGAATAACACCATGGGAGAGCATATAGATGAAGTTGTACAGAGAACTGGAAGCAGAAGCTTGAATGGCAATGTTGAAAGAGAATCTGAACATAAAAGTATGAAGAATCATTCCCAATATTTGGCAATGCCAACTAATCTAAGATGCAAACAATTTAACTTTACAGCCAGTAAGTTGTTGAAGTGCTAGTGAAGAATCACGCTAAGAACGCATTAAATTTAAACATTAGTATAGAAATGAAACAGATTCAGTATTTTACTGCAATAGAAAAAAAGAGTATGATACTAAATAGTTGCCAATGGATGAGATACGTGTACTAACTCTTTGAACTGACCTACTCTGCAATCTGTAGGTGGGGAAAGCAACTCTTTCATCTGGGAGTCTTTGAGATCCGCCACCCAGCGAAGATCGAGCATACGTAGAAGGGGGCAACTTGTTGTACAAAGCGCAGAGATTGCACTCCAAATGCAACCTGCTAGTGCCAGTATTTTCAAATCTGTCACAAAAAAGTTACACAGAAAATCTATTTAATTTAAAATGAAGACATAATACACAGGTAGGCTTAATGCTTAACCCGCACAATATCTGAGAACATAATTCAGATAAACTTTCAAGTGGCTACTCATTCTGTGCAATTGTTTTTGAAATTCAGACTGCGCCATTTATCAGAACATTGCACTGGGTGAAAAGACCTTCATTCCAACCAAAGCAGTGGGAAGAACCCTCAACTGCTCTTCTCCGAATGAAGCCCCTTCTTAATCTGTTTTAGAGGGGAATTAGCTAGTGGCCGGGCTACCAAATAAACCTGTTGGACTTGAACCTGGTGTGTGAAAATTCCTACTGTGTTTATCCCAATCCAATGCTGGCATCTCCACATCATAGAAGGGAACAACAGGGCTAATTATTAAACTCTCGTAGTACAAAAAAAAAATCATTTTAAACTCCCATAAACAGATTTCAATTCACTATTTGCAAAAAAATCAGGTCAATATCTCAGTGTCACAGCCTATGTGTACCTTTTGCCATCTTTAGAACTTCTATTAGCATCTGTAACTCTCCCACCAAGCCACAACACCCTGACACGGAACTATTAGCATCATTAATGTTGTAGAAGTACATTCCACATCTATACAGTGCCACATCAGTGCACCATAATTACATTCTGTGAAATAACTGACATTTAACAGCACTTTGATAATGCAGATGACTTTTCACTTGACAATATATTTTTTGGTCTGCATTTCATAAAGTTACATTAATTCAAATTTTCATGACTATAGTAAACAAAAATTGCAGTGCCCTTCAATTTTGTAATTGTTTCATGCTAGATAGAATCTAAAACATAAAATGAATTTGAAATGCCAAGAAAAATGGACTCAATTTTATTTGAGTAAGCTATGTTATCAGCCCAATCTGAATTCTGCTTACTTGCTGTTATGACCATTGATATTAAAGAACAAAACAGCACAGGAAACAGGCCCTTTGGCCCAGCGAGCCCGTGCCGCCTCCCCGATGTTCCCATCTCTACCCGTGATCCCTGTCTATATTTATAGATCTATGGATTAAAAACCAAATTTGAGACAATTTAGGGAGAATTTGTTTTGCCAATTAGCCTAAGAGCACATCTTTGGGATGTGGGAGGAAACTGGAGCACCTGGAGAAAACGCACGCAAGCAAGGGGAGAATGTGCAAACTCCCACAGACACAGGCCCAAATCCATGTATCTGCACAGCACAGCTGTCGTGTTGCCCATCAAATGGTCCAGGTCAAGCGTACACTAACGACGTAAAGCACTAGGAAACTCTCGAAAAAAATCCAAGAGCAGCCCTCTCACGACCCATCATGTGTATGCCCCTCGTTAGACAACAAGGTGGACCAAAGCACCTGTAGGATAAAAACAAGTACATCAATATCATCATCTATTTACACACTTTCCAGGGACTCCCAAGGCTCATGATGCCTATTTTAAATCAGTTTTCTATACCCCTCCATTCCCATTCTGTTCATGTGCCCATCTAAGTATTTCTTAAATAACTCCAGAGTACCTGCCTCCACCACTTTACTTGGCAGCGCATTCCATACCCCCACCACCCTCTGTGTGAAAAAACTCCCTCTAGCATCCAAATTATAGCTTACCCCCCTCACCCTAAGCCCGTGACCCCTCGTGCTATTTGAGTCCATCCTAGGAAAAAGCTTAACCCTGTTTACTCTATCTATACCCTCATAATCTTGTACACCTCTATTAGATCTCCTCTAAGTCTACGTCTTTCTAAGGAAAGCAGTCCCAATTTGCCTAACCTCTCCTTGTAATTCAGACCTTGCGTACTAGGCAGCATTCTGGTGAACTTCCTCTGCACTCTCTCCAGAGTCTCCACGTCCTTACGGTAGTAAGGCGACCAGAACTGGACGCAGTATTCCAAATAAGGTCTAACCAACGTTTTATACAACTGCAACATTAAAGGTCAGCTCTTGTACTCTATACCCCTTCCTATAAAGGCTAGCATACCATATGCTTTCTTCACAACCTTCTCCACTTGCTCTGCCACCTTCAGAGACTTGTGCGCCTGCACCCCCAGATCCCTCTGCTTTTCTATACTCTTAATAGGTCTACCCTTTATCATATACCTCCCCCTCTACATTCTTTCTCCCAAAATGCATCGCCTCACATTTATCAGGATTGAATTCCATCTGCTATCTATCCGCCCAAGCTACCAGCCTATGTCCTGCTGCATCGCCTGACAATGCTCCTCACTATCCGCAAATCCAGCCATCTTTGTATCATCTGCAAACTTGCTGATCACTCCACTTACTCCCTCTTCCAAGTCATTTATATATATTACAAATAGAAGAGGTCCCATTACCGAGCCCTGCGGCACACCACTAGTGACCGACCTCCAGCTAGAAAAACACCCTTCCACTATTACTCTCTGTCTCCTATTACTAAGCCAGTTACTTATCCATCTAGCTATCTGTCCTTGTATCCCATGAGCCTTGACCTTCTCAACTAACCTCCCATGAGGGACTTTGTCAAACGCCTTACTGAAATCCATATAGACGACTTCAAAGGCTCGCCCTTCATCACCTTCTCAAAAAATTCTACCAGATTTGTAAGGCATGACCTCCCCTTAACAAAGCCATGCTGCATATTCCTAATCAGATTGCAATGCTCTAAGTGCCTATACATCCTCTCTCTAAGAATCCCCTCCAACAGCTTCCCTACCACTGACGTCAAACTCACTGGCCTATTTCCAGAGTTATTCCTACTCCCTTTTTAAACAACAGTACAACATCAGCTATTCTCCAGTCCTCTGGAACCTCACCTGTGTCCAAAGAAGAGACAAACATTTGCGTCAGAAGCCCAGCAATTTCACCTTGCACCTCCCTAAGCAGCCTGGGATAAATGCCATCAGGCCCCAGAGATTTATCAGTTTTCATGCTACCTAGAAGCTCTAACACTTCCTCCCTTGGTCTGGATATTTCCCTCAACTGGTCCACAGCTCCCTCAGAGACGGGAGCTATCAACAAGCCCCTCTCCTTCGTGAATACTGATGCAAAGTATTCATTCAGGATCTCCGCCATTCCCTCAAGCTTTAAGCACAGTATTCCTCCTCTGTCCCCAAGAGGTCCAATTTTTCCTCTAACCACCCTTTTATTCCTAACATGGGAGTAAAAAGCCTTATTGTAACATACTTGTGTCAATATGTTATTTCTCAATTTTGTTGCACGAGGAGCTAATTGTTAACTGAGCAACATTATGAATTGTGTTAGAGGTTAAAGATGTGACACTGATTAATTTTAATTTTCTAGTAAAAATCCACTATTTTCAAGCTAAAATTATGAGCATCATCATTAAAATGAATTTATTCTGGAATATACTGCATAAAGGCAGCCTTCATTCATCATTGAGAACATCTGGTACTCAATGAAATGGCACAAGATCAAGTTAAAAATAAGTCCAACTTCTGCATGTAAATCCACATCCAAACCTTGAAGATGTACAGCCTGAACTATTGAGAAACATCAGTTGCTAGGGCCTCAGACAGCTAACATGTTTATTGGGGCTAGGAACCCAATTTTATGGGAACAGACATTTAGTTGAGATTAAGTATCAGACTGAATAAATTTCTCAATGTAGTCTTTCTTATGATAACTCTGAATTCAGCAAAAAGTTTGTGTTTGTGACATATCTCCTTAAATCCAAAGCAAAACAAGGACTTCTGAAAAGAGGTGTAATTGGAATTCCTGATGACGAGGTAATCAGACTTCTGAGAAGTTAGACTCTGGCTGAAAGAGCCATAGGAATAAAACGAAAAGATTAATTAAAACTAATTGAGTGATGTTCCGTTTCTGCTTGTGTGCTGCAGCACATATAGTTATAAAACACAAACAACAAAATCTCTCCAAGGAAAAGTCAATTTTCTGTTTGGTACTAAGAAGAAAATACAACTCCACAAGCATTGGTGAAGCAATAAGAGAATTAGTCAAAAGGGACTAGACACAATAACTCCAGTATGCTAAAGTGCTGAGTATTTTATGAGAGAACCAGATCATGACCTGAGCATTGTTGCTCAGTTGAAAAGATACTTTGGAAAGATGTGCCATCAGGATTGACGTGATCCAAATGAGGGAGGTTTCATAGACTTTGGGCCTTGTCAGTGTTAACTGTATCGTGGACTTTGAGTTAAAATATGGCTGCCAGTGAAAGCAACTTGAGGCCAAATCCGTTGAGTGGTAAAAGTGAGAGATCCTACGTACTGGAGGCCAAGTTGGAAAGACTGTTATATAACGTGATGATACAATTGAATGAGTAGTGATGAGCGCATTTGTAACTTCATGAGGCATATATTTGTATAAGTTGAAATAGTCAATAGAACAAGTGAAATTCATCTTTAAAGGAAATACCATTTATCTGTTAATGCATACTTACTTTTATATTAATTTTGTGTATAACTGTTACAGCGAAAGCTTTAAAGTGTGAAATTTTGTTTTTCGGTGTTGTTTGAGACTCCTTTCTTTTCAATTGATTGATTTCACAATACTTACACACCTTCGTGAAACAACATTGAAATGATTCATTTCTCCTCCATAAGTGATTATGCCTGTGTGCAGTACAGGATTGTAGACAGGTACAAAACACTATAATGATTAGGTGAATTAGCTTTGTTTTTTAAAGCTTTTTCCTTTGCTAGAGGTGATGCTTACGCTTGATATTTTCATTGCTCATTAGAATCAGCCCAAATCAAGCAGTCTATTTCACAGTTTCTCACTAAATCATTCATCTCTCTCTGCCATTCAAATTTTGTTCAATTTTTTGAATTACTGGCTGAAGCAATGTCCAATATCAACTTCATTTTCAATTAAGTTTCTCATTTCTATTAAAAGCACAGGAGATTAATTTATTCTTCATATCATTTAACCATTTTCCCAAAGGGCAGCCCTGGGCTCTTCATTACTAGTACCAAAAGTATAAACAGTCTATTTGCCTCAAAATGGCATTTTTATAAAAATGCCATTCATTTAATCAAGTACTCAATCAATAAGGTAACATACGTTTCTATAATACAGTCTAAAGATATGTGGGTTAGGTTGATTGGCTATGCTAGAATTGCCCCTTAGTGTCGTGAGATGCATAGCTTAGAGGGATTAGGGGTAAATATGTAGGGATATGGGGTTAGGGCCTGGGTGGAATTGTGGTCAGTGCTGAATCGATGGGCCAAATTACCTCTTTCTATGATTCTAAGAACTAGACAAATCTATCAACTAAATTCTGAAGGAAAGTGATGCCCTCCTTCCTCCCATAATTGATAGTATTAGATATAAATGGTACAAATCTAATCAGAGATGGCCTAATGTGAATAAAAGAGGGGGGTAGACAGTCATCTTTCAGAATTAAACTGGCGTACATTTGAATGGTGATGAGTGCAGTTCCAACAAAAGTCTAGAAGTTTGACATTATCCAAAAAAATAGCCTGCTTGATCAGCACCCCATCCCCCACCTTAAACACTCGCTCTCTCCATGACTAATGTACAGTGGCAGCAGTGCACTGCAGTAACTTGCCAGGACGGCAGCAGTAGTGTAGAAACACCAGCACCTGCAACTTCTCCTCCAAGCCACTCACCATCTTGACTTGCAAATATAATGCAGATGCTGGGTCAAAATCCTGGAACTCCCTCCCTAACAGCACTGAGTGTGCCTACACCACAGGGATTGTAGTAGTTAATGAAGGCAGCTGATCTTTTCTAGGACAAGTAGGGATGAGTAACAAGTACCGGCCTTGTCAGGACTCTCATCCCAAGAAAAAATAAAATAAACTCAAATTCAAATTGATAACAGAATTCAAATGTTCTTCACTTTCTCAGGAGACTAAGGAAATTTAGCATGTCAGCAATGACTCTCATCAACTTATACAGATGTATCAGAGAAAGCATTCTTTCTGATTGTATCACAGCTTGGTATGGCTCCTGCTCTGCCCGAAACCACAAGAAACTACAAAAAGTTCTGAATGTACCCTAATCCATCACACAAATCAGTCTCCCATTCATTGGCTCTGCCTACACTTCCCTCTGCCTCAGCAAAGCAGCCAGTATAATTAAGGACCCCACATACCCTGGGCATTCTCTCTCCTACCTTCTTCTATTGGAAAAAAAATTCTGAGGTCACATATCAATCGACTCAAGAACAGCTTCTTCCCTGCTGCCAGGCTTTTGAATGGATTTGCCTTGTATTAATTTGATCTTTCTCCACAGCCTAGCTATGACTGTAACACGACATTCTGCACTCTCTTGTTTCCTTCTTTATGTATGGTATGTTTTGTTTGTATAGTGCATAAAAACAATACTTTTCATTGTATACTAATACATATAACAATAACAAATCAAATCAAGATGATCAATGCCTGGCACTTGCCATTATCAACCCAGTCCTGAATGTTACCCAGATCTAGCTGTGTACAGATGACGACTTTTTCAATATGAATGTGAATGACATTGACATTGAACACTGCAGTCGTCACCAAACACTCCTTTTTGACTTCATGATGAGGGAAGGTCAATGAGTCTAGGACACTCCCCTGAAAAATTCCTGTTTGATTTGAGTTACTGTCACATATATTGGGATACAGTAAAAGTATTGTCTCTTGTGACTATACAGACAAAAATACTGTTCATAGAGTACATGGGGGAGAAGGGAAAGATAAGGCATTGAATATACTGTTGCAGTTACAGATAGGATGAAGAGAAAGATCAGCTTAATATATGGTAGGACCATTTAAAGATCTGATGGCAGAAGAGAAGAATCTGTTTTTGAGTCGTTTGGTACATGTTTTTGGACTTGTATCTTTTTCTTGCTGGAAGAAGATGCAAGACAGTATGTCCAGGGTACATGGGGTTCTTGATTTTACTGGTTGCTTTCCCAAGGCAGAGGCAAATGTATAGTTTCGATGGGAGGCTGGTTTGTGAGAGTAACTGAGCTATGTTCACAATCCTTTGTAGCTTCTTGTGTTCTTGGTCAGAGCAGGAGCCATACCAAGCTGTGATGCACCTTAAAAAGCATCCTTTCCGGATGTATCTAAAAATTGGAGACAGCTGTAATGGACATGCCAAGTTCCCTTAGCCTTCTGAGAAAGTAGGAGCGATGGTGGGCTTTCTTATTGACAACATCAGTGTGGAGGGACCAGGGCAGGTTTTTGGTCATCTGAACATCCAGAAACTTGGAAGTTCTTTACCACCTCTATTCCATTACTGTTGATGCATATAGGGACATGTCCTCCACTACTTTTCCTGAAGTTGATGACTATCGCCTTTGTTTTACTAACATTAAAGGAGAGATTACTGTCATCACACCATTTCACCAAATTCTCTCTCGTTTCCATACTCTGGTCTTGTCATCATTTGAGATCTAATCAATTACAGTGCTATCAGCAGCAAAACTTGGAGATGGAGTTGGAATAGAATTTGGGCGTACAGTCATAAGTGTATAAGGAGTATAGTAAGGGGCTGAAGACACAGCCTTGTGAGGCATCGGTGTTGAGGATAATTGTGGAGATGATGTCATTACCTATCCTTACTGAGTGTGGTCTGTGGGCGAAGAAGTTGAGGACCCAATTACAGAGGGAAGAGCCAAGTCTTAGGCCATGGAGTTTGGCACTGAATTTTATTGGGATAATGGTGTTGAAGGCTGAGCTTTAGTCAATAAATGTATGAGTGTAGGACCAAGAATACTCCATCTGCTGTGGACCTGTTATACCAATAGGTGAACTGTAGTAGATCCAGGCAATCTGGAAGATTGGAATTGCTGATGAGCACCTCCAACTGGTCATCCAACTGAGGTTGAAAGATACAAAGACCAGGCTAGCCACCTATATAGGGAAATCTTTACAATTAAAAGGCACCATGGTGGTCCCCCGTGGCTTACAAACAGCATGTCTCCCATCGTTTGGGAATACGGGTAAATCTCAAGGTGGAGATGGTTAAAGGAGATTCGATCAACTGGTTGGAAGTTTTCAGGCTAGGCATGAGGGAGGGACTGTATAAGGTAGATACCTGGAATCGTTCAGGAGGACTGGGAAAAAAGGGTCATGATTTATGTTGACCCCAACATTACACACAGGCATTTTAAAAGCCACGCCAGACCCTCATTCAATGCAGAAGATGGAAACTGAACTGGGGCACCTTGAAAGCTTGCGTGTAATAAGGCTGATGCAATTTGAAGAATGGGCAGTGCCAGTGGTCCCTGTTCTTATAATGACGAATCAATTCATCTTTGCAGAGATTATAAATTGATAATTAATTGGGTTTCCAAGCTCGATAGATACCCTATGCCCTGGATTGAAGATTTGTATACACTCAAGTTAACAGGTGGCAATACGTTCTCCAAGTTGGATAAGCACTACATATCTCCAGCTTGGATTGGAGGAGTTTTCCTGGAAATAAGTGATAATGAAAACACATGAGACTCTACAAGTATACCCATTTGCCTTTTGGGATCTGGTTAGTGTGTGCCATCTTCCACAGCATTATGGAGAACATCCTTTAAGGGCTACTGATGGTAGTAGTATACTTAGATGACATCACGGGGCTGCAGAACAGGAACACCTGGCCAACCAAGAAGCAGTTCTGCAAAGATTTTCCAGGGCAGAAATTGCTTGATGAGGGAGAAATGCATTTTTCAGGTGGCCAAAGTAACCAAAAAACTGAATAGATGGCAAGGAGTTGCATCCAGTAGAGGATAAAGTAAAGGCTATCAAGGAGGCACCAATTGCAAGGAACGCTACAGTGCTAAAATCCTTCCTGGGATTAGTTAATCATTATGGAAGATTTATGCTGAATTTGGCTTCCATGCTGCCCCCACTTGCACATCTTACTGTAAAAAAATTTCACAGATGGTCTTGGGAAGTTTCACAGGCAGAGGCTTTTTCTCAGGTCAAATGTCAATTACTGTCATGTAATTTATTGGTCCATTTCAACCTGAAAAAATCTGTTACACTTCCCCATATGGGATTGGTGCAGTGCTGTCATATCTCTGGAAAGATGCAACAGAGAAGCCATTGCATATGCCTCCAGGACTCTTTTGATTGCAGAGCAATGGTATTCTCAAATTAAGGAAGTGTTGACGGTTGCATTTAGTGTGAAGAAGTTCCTTCAATATGTCTATGGACAACAAATATTCTGGAACAGTGTCCCGGGGCTGTGACAGTTAATACAAACAGAGTTGCTTACTATTGCCAACAAGCCTGGCTCTTAACAGCTGCAGAAGTCATAATGACCCTGAACTTTTGGGAGACCTTGTCAGTGTCAGCAAGGCAGATGAAAGCCTGGACTCAAAAAAAACCAACCTTATCCAAAATTAGGCACATATCCCACATGGGGGATTCCAAGAATATTCCTTTCAAGGAAAGGAAACCCTACCTACCTTGCTGAAAAGTCAGAACTTAGTGCTGAAGACAGAATCATTCTTTTGGAGGTTCCAAGTAATTGTTCAGCCCCCAGGATGACAATATTAATGGAACAACTTGATGGCCACCTGAGAGTATCACAAATTAAGATGCTGGCTAGGAGTTATGTCTGGTGTTCTGATCTTGATTCCGACCTCACCGTAAAGCAATGCAACCTATACTTGGAAAATCAAAAACTTCCACTGGAGTGGAGTCCCAATGCAAAAACCAAAAAAAGAAACTCTGATTCCACAAGGGCAGAAAGAACTTTTGCAACGGGTGAGCTGGTTCATGTAAAAAAACTTCAAGGCTGGTCCCAGATGGGTCCCTGGGATCATTATGGAGAAAACAGGACCAGTCTTTTACAGAGTCAAATTTCAGGATCAAACCCTAAATAAGTACTTAACTAAATAAGTAAGGGTGGCCTGGTCTCAGGGCCAGGCCACCCTTGCCTGAAGCACTCCCACCATCAGCTATGAAGATAGCACCGCTATTTAATTTTTGAAGTTGATTCCACATTAACCTCTCCGGATAGCAATGGTACGCACTTCAAGATGGAGACTGAAAGAACAGGTCTCCAGGCTGAAGTGGAACCTTAGGAATTACCTGCTTCAGAAACTCCGCGACGCTCCTCCTAAAAGAAGGTCCTTTGTTTGGTTAACACCATCTGACTCGAGTGTCAAAAAAGGACATTGATGCAGTGGAAGTGATTGGAGACTCATGGACATGAATGTTATGACAGCCTTGAAGGATCATTGGCTTTGTGGAATATCAGCTGCCTTATGAATGAATGGAGGCTTGCTCAATGCGAAGTAACGAGCAAGGGTTTTTAAGTCTGTAATTTAACCAGACTGGTGTTTGCAAGTCCCGAGAGGAAGACTACCTGACTGTTAGCCATGGGAGCAGCCTTTTTTCTTGGTTTATGGTAAAGGCTGTTGGTGACGGAAACTGGCGTATGGCTGAATTATTACAGTTGAGATGGACAGATTTTTAGTCTCTCAGGGAGTCAAGGGGAAGGAATGAAAAAATGTATTGAAGTCCATGATCAATCGTGAACATACTGAATGGCAATGAGTAGGCTTGATAGGCTATTTGATCTATTTCTGCTCCCATTATTAACAATTCAAACAGACTGTTTATTGCCAGAGAGAATTCTTTAAGGTGATGTGGGCATTAAGAGCAATGAATGGCTAATTGGGATTTCACAATTGTATAAATCAACTGCATATATTTTATTTAACCTCCTTTAATTCCAAAGGATAATACATTTGGCATTTGTTCGATTGGCTAAACTCAGACTCTTGCTCTCAAATCACACATAGGATTTAAGAACATAAGAACTAGGAGCAGTAGGAGGCCATCTGACCCCTCCAGCCTGCTCTGCCATTCAATAAGATCATGGCTGATCTTTTTGTGGACTCACTCCATTTATCCACCCGCTCACCATAACCGTTAATTCCTTTACTGTTCAAACATTTATCTAACCTTGCCTTAAAAACATTCAACGAGGTAGCCTCAACTGCTTCACTGGGCAGGGAATTCCACAGATTCACAAACCTTTGTGTGAAAAAGTTCCTCCTCAACTCAGTCTTAAATCTGCTTCCCCTTATTTTGAGGCTATCCCCCCTAGTTCTAGTTTTACTGGCCAGTGGAAAAAGCTTCCCTGCTTCTATCTTAATCTATTCCCTTCATAATCTTGTATGTTTCTATAAGATCTCCCCTCATTCTTCTGAATTCCAAACCAGTATAGCCCAATTTTACTCAGTTGCTCTTCATAAGCCAATCCTCTCAATTCTGGAATCAACCTAATGAATCTCCTTTGCACCCCCTCCAGTGCCAGTATATCCTTTCTCAAGTAAGGAGACCAAAACTGTACACACTGTACACTGGCCTCACCAGTATCTTATACAGCTGCAATATAACCTCACAGTTTTTAAACTCCATCCCTCCAGCAATGAAGGACAAAATTCCATTTGCCTTTTTCATTACCTGCTGTACCTGCAAATCAACTCCTTGAGATTCCTGCACAAGGACATCCAGGTCCCTCTGTTCAATAGCATGCTGCATTTTTTTTACTATTTAAATAAATAGAACTGTTATTCCTACCAAAATGGATGACGTCATGTTTATCAACATTGTACTCCAACTGCCAGATCCTCACCCACTCACTTAGACCATCTATATCCCTTTGCAGACTTTCAGCATCCTTTGCACCTTTGCTCTTCCACCATCTTAGTGTCATTTGCAAATTTTGACACACTACACTTGGTCTCCAACTCCAAATCATCTATGTAAATCGTAAACAATTGCGGTCCCAACACTGATCCCTGAAACACACCACTAGTCACTGATCGCCAACCAGAAAAACACCCTTTTACCCCTACTCTTTGCTTTCTGTTAGTTAACTAATCCTCTATCCATGCTAATATATTACCCATAACACTGTGCGCCTATATCTTACATAGCAGTCTTTGGTGCAGCACCTTGTCAAACGCCTTCTGGAAATCCAGATACATCACATCCACAGGTTCCCCATTGTCCACCGTACATGTAATGTTCTCAAAGAATTCCACCAAATTAGTCAAACATGAGCTGCCATATGCTGCGTCTTACTAATGGGATCATTTATATCCAGGTGTCTTGTTATTTCTTCCTTGACGATAGATTCAAACATTTTCCCTACTACAGAAGTTAAGCTAACCAGCCTTTTGTCTATTTCCTTTTTTAAACAGTGGCATCACATTTGCTGTTTTCCAATCTGCAGGAACCACCCCAGAGTCCAGATTTCTCTTCTGTTAAATTCCATTCAAAGAGTAAGCATTGTTATTATAATGTGGACTGAATATGCCTTTATTTCAATGACTTGCAACACTCTGCACTTATTTTACTTTGCATTATGATGCATTCACAATCATACATTCGATGCCAACATGTGCACTCCATACACTCTAGGGATACTTATCATTGCTCAGACCTTGACTCTGGATTCAAGCTTTATTTAACTATAATTCTAGTGACATTGAGAAGAGGAATATCACCAGGGTGAAGCACAAGAGCCAGCCAGGGCAGAGCGTGAATAGTGGGGCCAATCACCACTATCTATAACCAGGAGCCCTTTTGGTGAGAAATATCTCGGTGCAACATCACAGAGAAACAAGTAGATGATTGGCTGGTGAGTATCTTTTAACTATGAAATTTTAATTGGTGCAAGTAAAACCTTTATTGAAATAAACATATAAAGACAGGCAGGATTGAAGACATTAAAATTCAGCCAGTAAAATAATTAGTTGAAACAATGACAGATCAAGTGATGTGTTGCAGCTGCAGAACATGGAACATGGAACATGGAAGCTCGGCGCAGCAGTGTGGTCCAAGGCAAACACATTTGTAGTAAGTTCTATATCTTGGGGACCTTTGGCTCAGTCACTAAGGCTAATGTGAGGAAGGGGGAATAGGTATCTTTTATAGGAGATGGTCACATCATTTAATATAGGGTTGATTGATTGGGTCCATGGCTATAGACAAGAGGGTGTGACAGAGGGAGGCAGATATAAGGACACAAAAGTTAAAAATGGAAGAGCCTCAATCCTTACAATTGTCCAACAGATTTGTGGTTCTTTCAGCTTGTAAAGAATAAGAGCAGAGGCTGAGCATACTGACCAAGGTATTGTGGTACAGGAGGTCATTCATGCAAGGAAGTTAATAGCAATGTAGTGGTAGTAGGGGTCAGTATAGTCATGGAATAAACACAGTTCACTCCAGTTAAGAGCGAATCAGGAGGCTGTTGAATGCCCAGACATCTGCTCTGGACAGGAGAGGAGCTTGTAGTGGGAGGTGGAGGATACAATTCTTCTGGTCCACATGGGTACCAATGGCATAGGTAGGTCTAGGAAAGATGTTCAGCTTAAAGGGTACGAGCAGCTAGAAGCCAAATCAAAAAATGGAACTTCAAAGGTAATAATCTCTGGCTTCCTACCTCATCCATAAGTAAACTGACAGGGGGTAAATAGAATTAGAGAGCTGAATGTGTGGCTCAAAGACTGGTGTGGGAGAAATGGGTTTCAATTCATGGGGCACTGGCATTAGTATTGGGAAAACCAGGAACTGTACCATTGGGAAGGTCTTCAGCTGAACTGTGTTTGGGCCAGTATTGCATAACTAGGGCAGTAAAGAGGGATTTAAGCCAAATAGTGAGGGAGAGACTTGGGACAAGAGGGCAAGGTAACAATAAGGGGAATAACAATCAGAGGGTAGCAGGAGGGATGGACCCTCCTGAGTGTAGCATATGTAATAAGATAGATGAATTGTTAGCTCAAATAAAATGAATACACGTGATCTGATGAGGCAAGGTTGCATGGTGACAAAGGCTGGGACCTGAAAATTCAAGGATTCTTGACATTTTGGAAGGTCAGGAAGCGAGGGAAAGGTGCAGGGGTAGCTCTGTTAATTAAGATTATCGGTGTAGAAATAGGTTATGCTTGGGTTTTAAAGATCAAAATGCACAGTTTACATAAAGATAAGAAATAGCAAAGATAAGATACTTGTGGGAATAGTTTATAGGCTCCCGAACAGTAGCTACATCGTAGGATGGGGTATACAAGAAATAATGGGGGCTTGTGAGAAAGTTATTGCAATAATCATGGATGATTTCAATCTACATAGAGATTGGACATGTCAGATTGACAAAGGTAGCCTGGAGGATGAGTTCACAATGTTTTCTGGACAGTTTAGTAGTGCTGCAAGCTCTGGTGCAAACAAGAGAGAACATGTTATTCTAGAGCTAGTAATGTGCAATGAGGCAGGTCAGAGGCTGGGAATTCTGTAGAGAGCAATTTATCTCTTGGCTCTCCAAAACCATCCACAAGACACAAGTCAGGAGTGTGATGAAATAAACTCCACTTGCCTGGGTGAGTGCAGCTCCATTAACACTCCAGAAGCTTGACTTCCACCACCCATCCCATCCACCAGCTCCAACATCCACACCCTCCATTATGGACACATAGTGGCAGCAGTGTGTACCATGTACAACATACCAAGACGCCTTCGAAAACATTTTCCAAACCTGTGACCTGTACAACTGAGAAGGTTAAAGGAGCAGATGCATGTGAACACCACCCCAGGAAGTTTCCTTCCTAGTCATACACCATACTGACTTGGAACTATATCATTGTTTCTTCACTGTCACTAGGTCAAAATCTTGAAAATCCCTCTTAAATAGCACAACATATGGAGTACAGTGTTTCAAGGAGGCAGCTCATCACCATGTTCTCTAGGGCAATTAAAAATAACAATGAAAATGCTGGCCTAACCAATGGTGTCCAGATCCAGTGAAGTATAAAAACTCTTGGTAAAGACATTCCTAGGTAGCAGCGATCATAACATGATTATATTTCACATCCAGTTTGAGGCAGAGAAGAGCGAATCTAAGACTAATATTTTCAACTTAAATAAGATCAATAATGAGGGTATGAAGGCAAAACTGGCTAAACTGAACTGGGAAATGAGGTTGAGGGCTAGGTCAGCTGAAGTGCATTGATAGATATTTAAAGAGATATTTCATAACAATCAGCAAAAACACATTCGATTGAGAAAAAGTAACTACGGGAAGTACACACCATCTGTGGCTAATTAAGGAGGTTAAAGATAGTATCAAATTGAAAGAAAAACAGGCAATTCCACAAAGATTATAATTTCCTTAAAGAACACCAAAGAATGACAAAGTGTAGAGAGAATTTAAGAGTGAGAGAACAATAAGAGTATGTGAGCAAGCTAGCTAGGAATATAGATTGATAATAAAAGAATTTCTACATATATTTAAAAAGTAAAGGAGGTAAACTAAGCTTTGGTCCTCTAAACAATGTGTTTGGGGAATTAGTAATGGGAAATAAGAAATAGTAGATAAATTGAGTGGATATTTTGCATCTTGTCTTCACTGTAAAGACAAAAATAACATCCCAGAAATAAAAGTAAATCACCAGATGAAAGGGAGGCAGGAACTGCAAACAATCACAGGGAAAGGTACTGAGATAGCACGGTGGCACAGTGGTTAGGACTCTTGCCTCATAATAGGTTCAATTTCCCAGCTTGGGACACTGCGCAGAGTCTACATATTCTCCCCATGTCTGCATAGTTCCTCCGAGTGCACCAGTTTCCTCCAGCAGTCTGCAAGATGTGCCGGTTAGGTGCATTGGCCATGCAAAATTCTCTCTGTACCCGAACAGGCGCCAGGGTGTGATGATTAGAGGATTTTCACAATAACTTCATTGCATGTAAGCCTACTTGTGACACTAATAAATAAACTGAGAAAATTATTAGAACTAAAGATTGAAAAGTTTCCAGGTCTTGATGGACTTAATTCTAGTGTCTTAAATAAGTGGCTGTTGAGATAGTACATGCATTGGTTTCATTTTTTGAAAATTCCTATCAAATGGAAAATAGTGAATGCAACTCCTGCACTCAAGAAATGAGGGAGACAGAAAATAGGAAACTACAGGTCAGTTAGCCTAAGATCTGACATAGGAAAAATATTGGAATCACTTATCTAGGAGGTTCTCTCAGAGCTACTTAACATTTCAACACAATAAAGTAGAGCCAACATGGTTCTGTAAAAGGGAAATGGTGTTTATTAGAGTTTCAGGTAATGACCAACATGGATTAAGAGGAACTTGTAAATACATTGTACCTGGGTTTTCACAAGCTGCCATAGCAAAGATTACTACACAAAAGGGCTCGTGGTGGAGAGGATGGGTAACATATTAACAATGGATAAAGGAAAGCTTAGTTAACACGAAACAAAATAGGCACAAATGGTTCGGTTTTGGGTTAGCAAGATATAACCAGCAAAATGCCAAGGGTCAGTGCTGGGCCCTCAACTACTTACAACATATATCAATGACCCTGAATGAAGAACCGAAAGTATAGTTGCTAAATTTACTAATAACACAAAAATAGGTAGCAGACTAAGTTGTAAGAGTTCAAATCTGCAAAACGACATAGAGAGATTGTGGGGTTGGGCAAAAATTTGGATGATGCAGGATAGTATGGGAAAATTATCCAATTGTCCACTTAAGAAAGGCAGCATATTATTTAAATGGAGACTACAAAATTCTGTGCACAGAGAAATCTGGATATCTATAAAGTTAGTATGTAGGTACAGCAAGTGATTAGGAAGGCAAATGGAATATTGTATATTGCAAGGGGAATAGAATATAAAACAGAAGTTTTGCTACTTTTATAAGGCACTGACAGGACCGTATCTAAAGTATTATATACATTTTTGCTCCATTGCATTGAAGAGAACTCAGAAGTTCCACCAGATTTTATGAGGAAAGGTTAGACAAAATAAAACCAAAATCTAAATCATTATTCTGAAGTATTTTGTCCAAACCAGTTACAGATAACCGGTTGTCAGCCTTAGCCCTATGCTGAATTCCCACTTCCCATTGCCCCACTCTGGAGAATATAATCCAGGTTAATACAGCTGAGCAGCAGAGCGAATGCTGTATAATCTGAGGTGCCATCTTTTAGATGGGATGATAAATTGAGGCTCCCACTGTCCTCTTGGGTGGACATACAAGATGCCATGTCATTATTCAAAGAATAGCCAGACGCTTTATAGAAGTCTTGGCCATTATTTATCCTTCAACTAATGTCACAAAGATATATTACCTGGACATTTCTTGTAACTATTTGTCGGATTTTGCTATGTGCATGTCGCCTGCCACATTTCCCTACACTACAACAGTTAGTATTATTCAAAATAAACCATATGCTGCAAAAGGCTTTGGGAAATCCTAACTGTGTGGAAGGATATACATTCAAAACTTGAATTTTTTTCACTCATTCCTAGGAGGTGGGCTCTGGGCATTTATTGCCCAGCCCTAAGTGTTCAAAATGATGATAAGTGCCATTGGTATAAAAGAGGGAGTTCCAGAATCATGACCATGCAACTGAAAGAACAACAATACACTTCAAGTCAGGATGGTGCACGACTTGGAAAGGATCTTGCAGGTGAAGATATTCCCATGATCTTGATGTCATGGGTTTGGAATGTGCCCAGTATGATGAAAGCACTTTCAAAAAGCTATCCAAAGCCAAAAAACAAGCAATCTGCAAAAGACACTATTCACTTAGTATTTTTCTGGAATAATCTGCAAAACTATATTTCTACAGTAAAATTTCAAATGAAGTTCTCAACATAGGCAGTGATTTCAAAGCAGCAAATTTAAAGTAAATTACTCCCATGATTAAATTGTTCAATATTACCAACATTTGAATATTATATATTTAATAAGATTTAAATACAATTTACCCCACTCTAGGGACATTGCATTAGATATCTTTTCAGAATTCACAAATATAGGAACCAAATTCAGTCTTACTTTGTAACTTGTTTATGAGCCAACTGAGTTGCTTTTTGGAGATGTTTGTCCAGCTGAGGTCCAATATGGTGGGCTGTCTCCTGATGATCCCGCTCAGCATAGTTGGAGTGATTGATCTGCAGCCACTCAGGTTAATTGTGGTCCACAGTCGTTTGTCACAACACCTGCAAACATTGAGGAAGAAAAGCCAGTCAATGAAACCATGCCGTAAACTACTAAAAGGTAAAAACAAGTGTTTTGATAAATAGCACCAGTATAATGTTTTTAATACCGCAGCACTCAGTATTCTTGGCTCAACCATCTTTAGCTGCTTCAATGATAACCATAAATGGGATGTGTGCATAATGTTCAATAACTCCCATTCCCCATTCGTAATTCCTCAAATACTGAAGCAGTCCATTTTCAACTGCAGCAAGGTCTGGGCAATATCCAGGCTTGGGTTGACAAGTGGCACACAAGCACCAATGATTATATCCAACAAGAGTGAGTTTAACCATGATCCTTTAACATTCAATGCCATTACCATCCCCGAAAAAACCTGAACTTGATTAGCTATATAAACATTGTGGTTACAAGAACAGGTCAGAGGCTAGGATTCCTGCAAAGAGTAACTCACCTCCTGACTCCCCAAAGCCTGTACCATCTCTCAGGCAAAAGTGTGATGGAATATCACTTGCTTGGATGAGTGCAGCTCCAGGAGAAACTTTATATCATTCAAGACAAAATTGGATTGGCAGCCCATCTATAAACATTCACTACTTCCACCACTGACGCAAACTGACAGCAATGTGTACCAGCTACACCACGCACTGCAGGAACTCAAAAGATCCTTAGATATCACCTTCCAAACCCATATCTAGAAGGACAAGAGTAGTAAATATATGGGAACACCAACATCTGGAAGTTCCTCACCAAGTAGTTCACCATCCTGACTCTGAAATATATCACTGTTCCTTCACTGTCACTGGGTTAGAATTCTGGAACTCTCTCCTAACAGTATAGTGGGTGTAGCTACATCACATGGACTGCAGCCATTCAAACCAGCAGCTCACCACTATCTTTCCAAGGTCAATTAGCCATGAACAATAAATGCTGGCTTACCCAGCCTCACCTACATCCCATGAATGAAGAAGAAATTCACATTGCCAACTCATTTTAGATGAGGGATGAATATGCATGAATCAGCAGATACATAAAAGCAGCTAAAATGTGACAAGGTAAGTGCACACAATGTCCAAGTCTTACAATACAGTAGAGACTCAGGATTGGAAGCATGTCAAAAAACTTTGCTGTAGGCAGAACATTATCAATTCTTTTTGAAAGCCCATAAAACATGGGCTTTCAAGAGATGTTATACTTAAAGAAACAAAATACTGCAATTTGTAAGAAGCTCTATATTACTGTACGTAACATTGACAGTAAATATCTAAAGTGCCCATAACTCAGATTGCACTATACTAAATAGATATAGATTCAGAGAGTTGAATTTAATGCTTTCTCCCATGGTAAATTTGGTGATGGGGAGCATTTGATCAGGTGGAAATCTATTGCAGCTTTCCCACCCCACCACTTAGAGGCCCTTAAGTGAGCAACTAATGCAAAAAAACAAACCAATTGCACCTTTGCGTATCAATTTTAGATTACGTGATGTTGTATATACATGAGTCAGCAGTTATATAAGAGTATAGCAGCTAAAACGTACATGCAATGCACAATACTTGCTATATGTGGTGTGTAGGGCCACATTCCACTGCCACTACTATTAACCCAGTGGCGAGTGGGGAACTCACTGTGTGGATAGAACGACTAGGAAACTCATGGTGGTGTTGGGGTTCAACATCTTGTTCGAAGGCATTCAATGCCTGATCAAGGGATTTGGCTTTGGGAAAAGGATCTGAGAGCCTTTCCTTACCCTTTGCTATTGAACACCTCCCCCACAACCCCCACTCTGCAACCCACTCCTACCATTATGCATTTGTGGCTTGAGATCCAGCAATGGTATTAACCCTTGTGGATGCTGTCAGTACAACATCTACACATGACATGCTATTTGATGGATCTGCAGGTCTCCGACTGGCTGACAGTTCTCAGGGCCCTTGATCCCAGGAAAAGTCCGCAACTGTCCAGTGACAATTAAAATGGCAGGCCTTCCCTAAAAAGGGCGACACAAGGTTCTTACTATCTCCCCAGCCAGCAGGTGAAACTCCTGTCATATTTATTAAATATTGCTCAAACTCTATTTTCATTTTAAAGTACACTAATTCTTACAGAATGCTAAGTACTGAGAATCAATTCAACAGGTCCTCCATTGTATTTTTTTTTCCTAATTCTTTCATGGGATGTAAGAGCACTGATAAGCCAGCATTTGTTGCCAATCCCTAACTCTCCTTAGGAGAGGTTGAGCCGCCTTCTTGAACTGCTGCAGCCTCGTGCAGTTGCACCCATAGTGCTGTTAAGAAAGGAGTTTAATAGCTTGCATAAGATAAACAGAATGGACTTAAAAATTCCAACTATTCATTTTAGGGAGTATTATTGATCCTTCCCCTAACAGCGAAAAGAACTCAGGTCAGAAGCACATCAGAACAGTCTAGTTTTGAATTCTGCTGAGAAATCAGCCATTGGTTAGGCTGCATCAGCAAGTTTCTGTTCCACTTGAGCTGGTGTCTCTCTCCTGCTAGCCAGAATTATACTAACGTAGCACCAACTGTGCTTTCAAAAGGGAACTGCAGCTTGACTGTGCACTTTCAGTTTTGTACTTCTGCAAAGCATATAGAAAAAAAAATATCCACTTGATTGTTAAAGCCAATAGCCTTCAGGCATCTCTATCTTCAATCTCTACAAGCTGAAAGTCATCAGGTTGGAGTGCAAATTGGAGACATTCTGAAATTTAAGGGTGAGAAGAGGAGGCCCCAGGGCTTGGTTATATATCTCAGAGAGCTACAGATTCAGAAAAGGATTAATGTTTGTTTTTATTCATTCAAAGCATATGAGCTTCATTGGCTAGAATAGACCAGCATTTATTGCCCACTCCGAGGAGTATGGTAGTTATCTGCTGCCTTGAACTTCTGCTGTCCATGTGGTGTAAGTATGCCCACAACATTGGTAGGAAGGGAGTTCCAGGATTTTGACTAAGTGACAGTAAAGGGACAGAAGTGATGCATGGTAAATGACTTAGAGGGGAATTTGCATGTGGTGGTGTTCCCATATATCTGCTTCCTTTGTCCTCCTGAGTGGTAGAGGGTTTGGAAGGTGCTGTTATAGGAGCCTTGCTAAGTTGCTGCAATGTGCCTTGTAGATGGTACACACTGCTGCTACTGTGCTACGGTGTTGGAAGAAGTAAACGTTTAAGGTCGTAGTTGGGGTGCCAGCCAGGGGGTTGCTTTGTCCTGTATGGTGGCAAACTCCTTTGAGGTTGTTGGAGTTGCACTTGTTCAGGCCAATGGAAACAATTCCATCATCCTGATTTGTGCTTTGTAGCTGGTGGGCAGGCTTGGGGGTTAGGAGGAAGCCGAGTTACTCGCTGCAGGATTCCAAGCCTCTGACCTGCACTTGTAGCCACAGTATTTCTATGACTAGTCTAGTTAAACTTCTGGTCAATGTTTTAACCCCCAAAGATGTTTGTATTAAGAAATCAGCAAAGGTAAAGGCATTGAATGTCAGCGGATGATAGTTAAAGTCCTTCTTGTTGGAGATGGTTCTTGCCTGGCGCTTACGTGGTGCAAATCTTATTTGCCAATTGTCAGTTGAAGCCTGTTCATTCTACAGGTCCCACTGCATTTGAACAAGGATTTTTTCAGTATCCGAGGAGTTGTGAATGTGCTAAACAGTGCACAGTGAATATTAATGTGACCATGGCCTACAGCACAAAGTGGAACCCAGGCAAATCTACAAAAACTGTACCCATTCAATAGCTACTTGCTGCCTTAGAGGGCAAGGATGAAGATCATCAGAAGGGCAGCCAGAATACAGACTATGGCACTTAATGCAGAAAGTGAAGCATAAATGTGATAGCTGTAGGGGATTCAGTAATTTCAGAATAGGCAATGGTAATGTCATTGGACCAATAATCCAGCGGCCCAAACTAATGCTCCAGTGGAAAAACAGGTTCAAATCCCAGTACAGCAGCTGATCAAATTTAAATTCAATTAATAAATCTAGAGCTAAAATTTAGTGCAAAACCATTGTTGAATTTTGTAAAACCCCTTTCAGTTCACTATAATTCTTTAGGGAGGAAATCTGTCCTTTCTTGGTTTATATGTCCAAACCCACAGCAAAGTGGTTCACTCTCAACTGTCCTCTGAAATGGCCCAACAAGCTACTCAGTAATATCAAACCACTACAAAGTATAAAAGGAATAAAACTGGATGGACCACCTAGCATCAACCCAAGTACCAGAAACGACAATAGCAAAACCAGCCCCATCAACCTTGCAAAGTTCTCTTTGCTAACATCCAACAGCTTGTGCCAAAGTTGGAAGAGCTGTCCCACAGACTACACAAAAAAAAACTGTCATAATCATGTTCATGGAATTGTAACTTACAGACAATGTCAAAGACACCATCACCATGGGTATGTCCTAAAGTTTCCTTGCCCATGTTTGCAGTAAGCAGTGAGGGGACCAGCAAGGAGGAAAAAAAAATATTTGAACTTGTCCACACCAATCTGTTGCAGAGTCATCTGTTCATAACTATTGGTCAGAATGGCCATCACACAGCATGGAGACAAATTCCCATCTCCACATTTGAGGGTAGTCTCCATAGTGTTGTGTGGCATCACCATTGTGTGAAATGGAATAGATTTCACACAGATCAAGTAACACATGACTGGCAACAGGATTATATACAAGCACAATCTGTAACCTCAAGGCCAAGCATATTCTCCACTCTACCATTATATCAAGTCAGAGGGTCAAGGCTGGTTCAGTAAAGAATGCAGTAAGGGATGCCACGAGCCACAGACATACCTAAAAATGCAGTTGGTACAGCCACAACACAGGACTCCTTACATACCAAAAGCAGAAACAGCATGTGATAGACCAAACTAAGCGATCCCAAAAGCAACAGATCAGACCTAAGCTTTGCAGTCTGCCACATCCAGCCACGAATGAACGTGGACAATTAAACAACTAAGAAGAGGTGGCAGCTCCACAAATAGCCCAATTCTCAATTATGGGGAGCCCAGCATATCAGTACAAAACGTCAAGGCTGATGCATTTACAGCCAGGTGTGCTGAATTGATGATCCATCTTGACCTCTTCTGGAAGTCTCCAGCATCACAGATATCAGTCTTCAGCCAATTCAATTCATTCCATGTGATATCAAGAAACTGCTGAAGGCAATGGATATCACAAAGGCCACAGCCACTTACAACATCTAGTAATTCTGGAACTCCTTTTCTAACAGCATTGTGGGCATACCTGCATCATATGGACTGCAATGGTTCTAGAATGCAGGTCACTCCTATGTCAAAGAGCAAATTAGGCTGAGCAATAAATGCTGGTCTAGCCAGTGACACCCACATCTCTTGAACAAATAAATAAAAAAATAGAGGGATAGATAGTATCCTACTGAAACAGGACCATGGCACTGGAGGCAGCAATTTGCCCCATCATGTCTGCACTGGCTCGCCATTAGAACAATTCACTTTGTGCAATAACCCTGCACATTCTTCCTTTTGAGTCAACAGTCCCAAATCCCTTTTGAATGCTCTGATTGAATTTATCTCCACCACATTCAGGTAGTGAATTCTAGACCTTAGCTATCACTGTGTGAAAATATTTTTTCCTTGTATCAATTTTGCTTCTTTTGTCAATTATTTTAAAGTCTGTGCCCTCTCAGTTCTTTGATCCTTTCGTGAGTGGGAACAATTTCTCTCTATTTACTCTGTCCAGACCCCTCATTATTTTGAATACCTCCTAAATTCCACCAGCTGCTGAGGTGGTGCCCCTAGAGCATTAGCCTGGGCCTTTGCCTTATTAGACCAGTGACGTTAAGAACAAACAAAGAACAAAGAGCAACACAGCATGGGAAACAGGCCCTTTGGCCCAACGAGCCCGCGCCGCCGTCCCAACGTCTTAATGACATATCCATGACTTTAGGCTATGCCTATTGTGGAAGATTCCCATATAGGGACCAATATAGGGACAATTTGTTACCCAATCAGCCTAAGAGCACATTTTTGGGATGTGGGAGGAAACCGGAGCACCAGAAAACCCACGCAACCACGGAGAACGCGCAAACTCCCGCAGACACAGGCCCAAATCCATGTGTCTGCACAGCAACAGCGATAGTCTCTGAGCTGTCATGTTGCCCATCAGATGGTCCAGTTTAAGCATACACTAACGACGTGAAGCACTAGGCAACTCCTGAAGCAACATCCAAGAGCAGCCCTCGCACGACCTGCCGAATGCATGCACCTTGTTGGTCAACAAGGTGGACCGAATTGCCTGTGGAAACAAATAAGACATTATTAAACATGCGAAAAACTGAGACATCCCTGAGACAAAACTAAAAGATATTCTAATACTATTTGGTCGTCCCAAAGCTCCCGATATTTAGACAGTCCTCCTATATCCCTCTATTTGCAGACCGCTCATGTGGCTGTCCAAGAGACCCTTAAACAACCCTAGCGTGCCTGCTCCCACCACCTTACTCGGCAGTGCATTCCACACCCCCACTACCCTTTGTGTGAAAAACTGCCCTCTAATATTCGTCTTATACATAGCCCCCCTCACCCTAAGGCCGTGACCCCTCGTTCTATCCATTTCTAATGGTGGAAAAAGCTTACCACCATTTACTCTATCTATACCCCTCATAATCTTATATACCTCTAATAGATCCCCTCTCAGCCGACGTCTTTCAAGGGAAAACAACCCGTGTGTTCATCTTTCCTCGTAAGAGGGCCCTTCCATACCAGGCAGCATCCTGGTAAATCTCCTCTGCACTCTCTCCAGGCCTCTACATCCTTCCGGTAGTACGGCGACCAGAACTGGACGCAGTACTCCAAGTGAGGCCTAACCAATGTTCTATACACCTGCAACATCAGACTCCTACTCTTGTATTCTATACCCCTTCCTATGAAGGCTAACATACCATACGCTTTCTTTATCACATTCTCCACCTGTACTGACACCTTCAGAGACTTGTGAACCTGCACCCCCAGGTCTCTCTGCGTCTCCATACTCCGGATAGTTTTACCTTTTATCCTTTAACTCCCCTCTACCTTATTCCGGCCAAAATGCATCACCTCGCATTTATCCGGATTAAATTCCATTTGCCATCTATCTGCCCAATCTACCAGCCTATCTATGTCCTGTTGTATTGCCTTGCACTGCTCCTCAGTACCCGCCAATCCAAGCATCTTAGTGTCATCAGCAAATTTGCTGATCACACCACCTACCCCCTCTTCCAAGTCATTTATATACACCACATTGTAAGACGACATATCAGGATCACAAGTTCCACATGATATGCTTCTCATATGGTGACGATATTATTGGAGGAGAAGGATCCAATTGTACTAGAAAATCTTTGAACGGAAGGCAAGTTAGATTGTCGGCTCTTTCATGGAAATAGGGTCAAGGGAGCAAGAAATGTATCTCACAAACAAGACGAACTTGGAAAAGGCATGAAAGAATTGGAGAAGCTGGGGAAAGATGTGGCATGGGCTGCACAGCAGTTAGTAGTGAGGTTTCTCAGCACCAGGGGCCTAGGTTCAATTCCTGCCTTGGAGTTTGCACATTGTCCCCATGTCTGTGTGGGTTTCCGACCTACTACCAGAAGGACGTGGAGACTCTGGAGACAGTGCAGAGGAGGTTTACTAGGATGCTGCCTGGTATGCAAGGTCTGAGTTACGAGGAGAGGTTAGGCAAATTGGGACTGTTTTCCTTAGAAAGACGTAGACTTAGAGGAGATCTAATAGAAGTGTACAAGATTATGAGGGGTATAGATAGAGTAAACAGGTTAAGCTTTTTCCTAGGATGGACTCGAATAGCACGAGGGGTCACGGGCTTAGGGTGAGGGGGGTAAGGTATAATTTGGATGCTAGAGGGAGTTTTTTCACACAGAGGGTGGTGGGGATATGGAATGCGCTGCCAAGTAAAGTGGTGGAGGCAGGTACTCTGGAGTTATTTAAGAAATACTTAGATGGGCACATGAACAGAATGGGAATGGAGGGTAATAGAAAACTGATTTAAAATAGGGATCATGAGCCTTGGGAGTCCCTGGGAAGTGTGTAAATAGATGATGATATTGATGTACTTGTTTTTATCCTACAGGTGCTTTGGTCCACCTTGTTGTGTAACGAGGGGCATACACGCGATGGGTCGTGAGAGGGCTGCTCTTGGATTTTTTTGAGAGTATCCTAGTGCTTCACGTCGTTAGTGTACACTTGACCTGGACCATTTGATGGGCAACACGACAGCTCAGTGACTATCGCTGTGCTGTGCAAATACATGGATTTGGGCCTGTGTCTGTGGGAGTTTGCGCATTCTCCCCGTGCTTGCGTGGGTTTTCTCCGGGTGCTCCGGTTTCCTCCCCCATCCCAAAGATGTGCTCTTAGGCTAATTGGCAAAACAAATTCTCCCTAAATTGTCTCAAATTTGGTTTTTTAATCCATAGATCTATAAACATAGACAGGGATCACGGGTACAGGTGGGAACATCGGGGTGGCGGCGCGGGCTCATTGGGCCGAAGGGCCTGTTTCCCGTGCTGTTTTGTTCTTTGTTCCTCTGGGTGCTCCAGTTTCCTTCCACAGTCCAAAGATATATAGATTGGATGGATTAGTGAAGTTAACAGGGGAGGGGGGATTATGGAAAGAGAGAATAGGTGAGATGCTCTGTTGGAGAGTTAGTGTAGACTCAACTGGCCGAATTATTGCCTTCTGCACTGTAGGGATTCTATGATGCAAGTTCTGGGCTAGGATTAAAACTAAAGCTATATTGCCTGAAATTTAGAAGATTATGGGGACATTTATTAAGTTCAAGATATTTAGATTAATTGATCATTTCTCTTTGTCTATCCAATTTCCACTGCTTGGAAAATCTACGACTAAGGGAAATAGCCTATAAAATGGAGCCAGGCCATTAAGGAAACTAAATTAGGGCGCAGTTCGGCACAAAATTGGTGATAGAGGTTTGCAACTGGCTTTCAAAAAATATAGTTGATGCTATTTCAGCTGTTAATTTTATACATAAAATTGATTGACATCTATTAACCAAAAGAACTTGAGTGTTAAGAACTTGAGTAAAGATGGGTGCAAGGAGTTAGACCACAGATCAGCCTTATCAAATGCTGAGTGAAAAATGGCCTACTTCCTATTCCTGTGTCCCTAAAGGGTTAAGGCTTTCACTGAAGCTGATTGTGGAGGAATACTATACAAATGTTTTGTGTGCTAATCTATTATCACCAAACATCATGTATAGCTTCTCTAGCATAAAACAATAAAGTGTGAAAGAAATCTGAAATTCATCAGCAGGTGGCAGCAGCTGTACAGTAACAATATTGTATGTAGAAAATTCTGATTATTGTTCAGAATTAATCCGGAGTTATGCAATACAATCTTAATCAGTCATAATTAGCATTTACACTTTATTCAGGTAAGATTCAGCAAAACAGAACAGTTCTTCACAAATAGCTCCTTCCTGTAAACTGACCCGCTATGGTCTTGATCCAATGTCAATGTTGTGAAATAGGCAAGCCTTCTAATAGTAACCTGACACTACACCATACATGCAATTAGCTGGCAACATTAATAAGATACCCAAAGCCCATTGTAAAAATTGAGTCATTTTAAAGAATATACCAAACAATATTAGAAATTAAAGTCCAAGTCATACAACTGATTTTGGTTTTGAAATTTAATTGAAAATTCAGCTCTGGAATATTTTGATCCATTTACATCTCGTTAGCTGTATTAACTGTGTTGTGGAAGTCTTTCGAAAACAATGTTATCCCATTCCGTGCTTCAGCAAGAATTTGTCCAGTTATCGTCAGCTGAGTGAAAGGTGAACATGGCACTGATAACCCTGATGCTTTACTTACAATCCAGAAGAAATTTAAGTCACTTTCTCCGACAATACCCATGATACTGCAGTTAGGGCCTTTGAGTTCCATTAATGTGCATTGGAAAGCATACTAAAGACAGAATCAGTTAGCTCACCTCTCTACACAATAGACAAAATCCACATCTACAGCCCTACGGTAATGTGCACTGGGACCAATGATAGAATATATTGTTGATATACAGCTCTTTTTCACTGGTTAACATGCCACCTCTCTGATGACAAAAACTCAAAGCATTCCAAAGCACTGTGGCATTTCATTCTTTTCAGTTTAATTGAACCAAAAATATTCAACATTCAATTGTATAGAGTGTGGAAGAGATTTTTTTGTTAATTCTTGAGATTGGGGGAAAAGTGCTTGGCATTGCTAACATTTATTACATATCCTTGATTGCTTCGAACTGAATGGATATTTCAGAGGACAATTAAAAGATTCAAGCACACTCCATTGCACCTAGAGTCACACATTGGCCAGGTAGGAGAAGGAACACATTTTCTGTGGATGGACATTAGCACAATCTGGCAGTTTCATGATTATTTTTAACAATACTAATTAAAACAGTGTTTCATTCCATATTTATTAATTGAATTTAAATCCCCCAAACTCTTCAGCTGTCTTGATGGGATTTGAATTCATATTTTTGCAGCATTAGTATGGCTTTTTCGATTACCAGTATAGCAACAATACCACAATGTTATTGCCCTGCTAAAGGCTGGGGCAGGGAGGTGAAACTGGCTGGGGGGAGGTGTGCTGACCAGTTGTAGCTTACTGTTTCCCATGCTGAGACATTCAGGGGCTTAACTTTGACCTCCTCCCTTTTTCTTAACTACATGCTATCCATCTAGTAGCATCCAGAAACTAGTCAGGTTCCACAACTTGTGTTAATGAGACCCAACTCTACTCCACCATCTACTGACCCATTATTTATTACTTCTGATCAGTAATGCTGCTTGTTCGACCTCCATTATTGGATCAGCAGAAATGTCCTCCAACTAATTATTGGGAAGACTGACTCTGGTCCCCACTACAAACTCTGTTCCTGAGCCACCTATTTCATTCCTCTCCCTAGCAACTCTGAAGCTGAATTTGCACACTTGACGTCCTAAATGTCCCCAAGCAGAACTTTCAAATATGTTTCAACTCCACTTCTAACACTCTAATTTTACTCCTGTAACAATGCTTATTTTCACTTCCTCTCACAACCCTCTCTACACCACCTCAAATCATCTGCTGCTGAAACTTTCACTGATGTCTTTGCTCCCTCTAGCCTTGAATATTCCAATGGTTTCCTAGGCAGCCTTTCTTTCTCCACCCTCCATAAAATGGAACTACATCAAAACCCTGCTCCTGTAACCTAATTTGCATCAAATTACACTCTTCCATCACACCTATTTGCTGACCTACACAGAGGTGTTGTCAGACTGGTAGGCAATTTTAAAATTGTCAGCACCACTTTCAAATTCTCCCTTGGTCTCACCCACCTCTCCCTACAACCCTCTGACATCTCTGCACTTCAAATTCTTGCTTCTTATGCATTCCTGATTTTAATCAGTTTTTGACCAGCAACAGTGCCTTCAGTTGCCAAGACCCCAAACTGCAGGAATTCCATTCCTATACCACTCAATTAAAACAAATAAAAGACCACCAGACATCTCAAAAGTACTTTACTGCCAGTGAAGTACTTTTTTAAAGTATGGTGAGCATTGTCATTCAGGAAACAGCAGCCAATATCCTGAACTTGCCTCCTGTTTGCTACCTCTCTCAACCAATCACTTCAATCGAAGACGTTCTTGTCTCACCACTTCCCTCCCCAATCTTCCTGCTCATCACCTCCCTCTCCTAAACCCTTGTTGTGAGTGAGGGAAATCGGTTAAGGTCAGTGAAGAGTCAAGGAGGAAGCAGTGAGTGGGAGGGAAATGACAGTTTTGTTTTCTTCTTAATGCTGAAGTGAAAATGGCGGCAGCACTATGAGGGAATATCCTTAATTTACAAGCCACATTAAAAATGAAAAGGCGCTATTAGAACACACTCTGGAGTTTAGGTGAGGTGATCTCATTGAAAAATATGATTCTGAGGGGGCCTAGCAAGGTAGAGATTGAGGGGCCGTTTCACCTAGCTGGGGAATCTCAAGTAAAAAAAAAATGAAAAAGCGCTATTATCTCTGCATTTAACACAAAGATGAGGAGGAATTCATTCATCAAGAGAGTTGTGAATCTGAAAGCATTTACAGTCATTGGTGTAAAGAATTGCATCATCCAGTATATCTAATATTGAAACTATGTTCTAACATATCTAAAGTTTTGGATTCTAGGGGAAATTCAAAAGATTATGAGGACTGGACAGGGAATTGAATTGAGGTTAAAGATCAGCCATGATCTTACTGAATAACAGAGCAGGTTTGTTGCTGATATGACCTCTCTCTGCACTGTATATTTTCTTTCCATGGGGAAATTAATTAACTCCCTGATATCCTTGAATCTCAAGAGTTAAACAATTGTTTAAATGCTATCTACAGTTTGGTGTTAAAACAAACATTGTTAACAGTATTAGCTCAGTAAGAATCTAGCAACACCAATTTTAAATCCAACCGATTTATTTGATGGTAAATTTGCGAGCTTTCGACCTTCTGTCTTCATCAGGCAAATGCAGTGTTCTGGTCTTCAAGGGGGCCTTCATGACACACGACAGCACAGAGTCACTGAGCAGAGACTGATAACCAAGTTCCACACACGAGGACGGTCTTAATAGGGATCTTGGCTTCATGTCACACTATCTGTAACCCCCGTAACTTGCCTGGATTAGCAGAAAACCTCACTTACTGTGCTGTCTGGAGAAAATACACAATTCTCTAACCAATGCTCAGGATTCCCTTCACACACATTGTTAGCCACTTTAACACTTGAATAGCAGGTTCGATGTAAGGATTCGCATTCTAATCAGCAATCTGTGACTGTCTGTGTTGATATGTGTGCTATTGCAGACCAGAACACTGCATTTGCCTGACGAAGACAGAACGTCGAAAGCTCGCAAATTTACTATCAACTAAATTGGTTGGATTTAAAATTGGTATTGCTAGATTCTTACTACCCCAGTCCAACGCCGGCATCTCTACATCATGAACAGTATTAGCATCATAACGTGTTTAAGGTTATAGCTCCTTTGCCATTGGATATGAATCCACTCCACTACAAATTTTATCTCGACCGATAATCAACATCTCAAACTTTCATACTTCAAATTCCTTTGCCAATCACGATGCTCGTCATTGAGTTTTGTAATGAAGTAGTGCTGTATTTAGGCATAGTTACTATAGTTACAGCTGCAGTCACTACTGTCAAACTCGAGTGCACGTCTGTTTGAACCTTCTTTAACTGGTAACTCGTGGGAAAGCAGTTCTGGTCAGCCATTGTCTGATCTGTATGTGGAATAATTTTGTTTTACATCCAACAAAAGCAAAAACGGACACTGTTCAAAAAACAATCTGTTTTGTGCAGATAAGCAGAAATATTATGACAGTGTTCACAGTAAACTATCTACTGAAAAATTACTGTATAAGGATAGGAGCATTCCATCATATAAAGCAAAGCGTGCTGAAGTCCAACCTCTGCCAAATAAACACTGGGCAAGGCCACTTAGAGTTTAATTGGTGCAGTTATTTCTCCCCCCTACTCCAACAGTGAGGTTATTAAAATGTTTTCAGATATTGCACATTATAGAACCATAAGAAGTTACACAGAAGGCAGCCATTTGGCCCATCTTGTCCATGCTAGCCCGAGGGCAGCTGCTCTTTCTAATCTCATCTTCCTGCATCCGGTCCATAGCCTGTAACTTACAGCACTTAAGATGCAGATCCAGATACTGATACTTTTTTTTGAGAGAGAGTTTAAACTTTTGCCTTCACCACCAACTTGGGCAGCAAATCTGACACCCAACACCATCTGCATCAAAAAGTTCTTTCTCACATTCCCTCTACTCCTACTGCCATTTATCTTAAATCTCTGCATTTGTGCTTATTAGTAGGTGTTAAGTTTAACATGCATTCTGAAGATTTTCATGGGGATACATTCCAGAAGACCAGTACAAATCATAAAAATCATAGAAATTCTACAGTACAGAGAAAGGCTCTTCAGCCCATCAAGTCTGCACTGACTACAATCCCACCTAGGCCCTACCCCCCCAATCACTACATATTTTACCCACTAATCCTCTCTAACCTAAGCATCTATGGTCAATTTAGCATAGCCAATCAACCTAACCCACACACTTTGAAGCCTTGGACAAAGTCCCTTGTGGATAAATCTAACATGTATCAATTAAGCATGCTGCTTCCAGAACTTTTGCATTGAATGACTAGAAATAAAATGCAATGAAGGAAAATGTTAGAACATTGGAGCATTTTTTCAAAGATCTAATTATTTGAGATAGGTATTGGCTCTTGATTGGTGGTTTTTATTTGGTGCTCTATTTTCTGTTTTGTGTGTTGGTTCCTGATTGATAGCTTTTTCTATCTATTTACATTTGAACATTAGTTTAGTTCAGAGGCATATCCCAACTTTTTGACTTGGCAAAAGAAATCTCCCAGAAACAGCATTCAAATTCAATTCAGATTCAGGAAAATATTTCACAAGTACTCTGAGAATGCTGTGCCATAAACATTTAAAGATGGTTGCCATAAGGTAGCCTTTTTTTCCACCAGAGTGCTGCATTTGGGGAGCCTGTCATTTGAAGTTAGGAATTAACTACAACAAAGATTATATCAAGCTGCATTGCCCAGTTTTTCTTTTATTGTTCTTGAGTCATTTGCGTTTGTTAAATGTTATCGCATGGAAAGCAGTAAACCACAGGACCTTTTAAGGGAAGTGAAAGATCAAGTGGCTTAATTGCACTGGTGGTGTAGACATAGCAATAGCATTATATTGAGAAGTGGATGTAGCAATCTTATATTAACCCTCTTTTGGAAAGCTTTGACTAATGCAGGAGAAATGCAGAATTTTTCAACTGAAACAGGACACAAACACTACTCTCCTACCCAATTTGACATATCCACTTCAGGTTGAGTTTGTTCCTACATTGAAAGGACATGCAGCTCCATAGATGCAGATCCAATTACCTTTTAAATAAGTTGAGCTTAAATCATTAACTTAGGCACTTACGTGAAATCCAGACCTCTGGGTGAAAAATCTTTCCTCATACTCCCTCGAATCCTTCAACCAATCACGTTAAGTCAATTTCCCCTGGTAATTGACTACTTAGGGGAAAATAGATCTTTCCTGTCTGATGTATCTAGGCCACTCAGTTTTGTGCACCTCAATTAGCCTCCTCTGTTTTAAGGAAATCAACTCTACCCTTCCCAATCTCTCCTCGTAACTGCAATTTTCAATCCCAGACAACATTGTAAATCTCCTCTGCAATCTCAGAAACAATTGTCTATTTCCTATAAGATGGTGACCGCAACTGAACACAAAATTCCAGCTGTGGGTGAACCAGCATTTTAAACAGTGCCATCATTACATCCTGCTTTTATATTCAAAGCCTTACAAAAAGGTAATGGCCTAGTGATATTATTGCTGGACTACTAATCCAGAAACTCAGCAGTACTCTAGGACCCAGGTTTCAACCCCGCCATAGCAAATGGTGGAATTTGAATTCAATAAAAAAAATGGAATTAAGAATCTATCGATGACCATGAAACCATTGTATATGGTTCAGTAATGTCCTTTAGGGAAGGAAATCTGCCATCCTTTCTTGGTCTGGCCTATGTGTCACTCCAGAGCCACATCTATGTGTTTGACTCTCAACCGTCTTTGGGCAACTAGGGATGGGTAATAAATACTGACTAGACAGTGAACCTATGTCTCATGAATGAATAAAAAAATTCTATATGCTTTCTTTACCATCTTGTCTTTCTGTCCTGCCACCTTCAAGGACCTGGAGACACGAACTCCAAGGTTTCTCACTTCATCAATCCCTCTCAATAGCTTCCTGTTTATTGAGTATTCCCTTGCTTAGTTTGTGCGCCCCAAATGCATTACCTCATTTTTCTGGATTGAATTCCATTTACCACTTCTTTGCTCACTCAACCAAACCAATGGTTTAATTCTGGAGACAATAGTTATCATCTTCACCATCAACTACACGTCTAATTTTTGTGTCATCTGCAAACTTCCTAATTGGGTCTCCCACATTCAAGTCTAAATTATTAATATATACAATAAGACTGAGGTGAGCATTTTGGAACATTACTGGAAACCATATTCAGTTCACAGAAACATCCACTGATTTTTTGCCTTTGTTTCCTGTCACTGAGCCACTTTTGGATCCAACTTGCCACCTTCTTTGTATATCCCATGAGATCTCACTTTTCTGACTAGTCTGCCTTGTAGGACTTTGTCAAATGCCTTAGTGAAATCCGTGCAGACAACATCCACTGTGCTATCCTCATCAGTCTTCCTTGCTACTTCCTCAAAACATTCTATTAAGTTAGCAAGACAAATCTTTTGCTCACAAAATCATGCTGACTCCCTGATCAATTCATGCTTAAGTGACAGTTTTTTATCTTGTCTCAGAAAAGATAACTACAACGGACTTAGTGGAATTGTCTCTGGCAGTCAAGGTTAAGTCAGTTGGGGTGGGGCAGCTATCAGGGAGGGGGCAGTGACATCTGGATTAGAAGAGGCTCTAGATTTCTTTGGATAGGAGCATCCCTAATGAAGATAAGTTAAAAACAATTAAAAGATAAGTTTGCTGTAAAAGCTACATAGGAAATAACAGCATTCACCATTATGTACAGATTGACCAGCAACTGCCAGAAATTGCATAAAACAGATATTTGGATTTAATTGCGTTCAGCATCACAAGCTGGCATTTTTAGATGAACTTTTCCAGTAATTGTTTTATAACAATGCATGGAACATTCTTAAAATGCTGGATGTTTTGCAGCTGCAGCCCAAGACTGATAAATACAATCAGCAGCGATGGACAACACGTGGCTTTTGAGTTCTGTGTGGTTTTTCTGTGTAACTATTGCTCTTTGACCATGATTGACTGCAGTGTCGTTTCTCAGAGTGTGGCATCTGTTACTGAGACAACGACTCAGTCACAAAGGTGGAAATGCCACCTTTTCAGTAGGGGGAAGTTGTTATAGCAAAATTGAAACTAGTGAAAAACAGAATAGACATGTTTCTGCAGAGCAGAAAATAGTGAGAAACATGGTGAATTGGCACCAAATTTGTGGGGTTCCAGGCTTAATAATGGAACATGAAATACTGTTTAAAATATTTTGGGGTGGGGCAGGAAGAAAACAGAGAATGACGTGAAACCTCATACAAAAGCTTTTGAAAAATAATGCTGCATGAACTGTTCTCTTCCTGTTCATATATGAAGCAAAATTATCTTTTACTTCAGACTTGAAGATAATAAACATGGGAGACAACTGGTGCCACAAGACCTCCCCGCCACCCTCAATCCACCTATTTCCATGGACTTCAATTTTACAGAAACCTCTCGATGCCAGGAGAGTCATTCACTTCACCTTTGGTATTCTGCTGGTTTGCCCATATTTGGACCAAGGATAAAATTAGCTTTGCAGCAGAAAGTCCTGGCAGAACCTAAACTGAGCACCGACACAGGTTATTACTGAGTATGTATCACTTGACAGGAGTATCGACAAACCCTCCTATTATTTTACAGACGACTAAGAGTAGGCCCACAGGGTGATAACTGGCTGGATTGGCCTTGCTCTTTTTGTTGCCTGGACAATTTCCCACTTGACCAAATTTGTGTTGGAGCTGTATTGGAACAGCTTGGGTTAGGGGCATAACTTGTTCTGGAGCACAGGTCTTCAGCTTTACAGCTGGGATGTTAAGAAAGTTCATAATCTTTACTATATCCAATGGCATCACGGGAGTGAATCAAATTGATTTAAATATGGTATCTGTGATGGTGGGAGCTTCAAGAGGAGGCCAAGATGAATCAGCCACTCAATATTTTCTAGGTGAAGATCATTGCAAATGGTTCAGTCTGATCTTTTGCACTGATGTATTGAGAAAACAGTTTAGGATGGGATGTTCATAGTGCCTCTATTCATCTTTTACTCATCAATGACCAATCACAAATGAATGTGACAGGACTGCAGAGTTTTTACATGATTGGTTGAATGTGGAATTGCTGCGTTTGGTCGATTGCATGCTGTTTCTGCCATTTGAGAAGGAATTAGCCCTGTGCTATAATTTCAACCACCTCATTTTGCTGCTGGCATGCTTTTCAGATATCTTCTTGAACCACAGTTGGTTCTCCCATCATGAGGATAATCGTAGAATCAGATATATCTAAACCATGAGATTAAAGATTGTGGGGGAAAAAAAGCCCAGTTTTGAATTAAAACTGAAACTGCTGAAAAATCTCAGCCGGTCTGACAGCATCTAGGAAGGGAGGATAGAGCAGACGTTGAGTCTAGGTGATTGCTCTGGTGAAAGGTCATCCAGACTCAAAACATTGGCTCTATTCTCCCTCCCTCGTTGCTGTCTGGCCTGATGAGATTTTCCAGCATTTTCTGTTTTTGTTTCAGACCCTAGCATCAGCAGTATTTTGCTTTTATCCCAGTTTTGAACTGCTGGATCCATTTGGTATCTATCCCAATAGCACAAGATAAACATTATCTCCCGATGGTCTCTGGTCACTCCCACTCATACTGTTATGGCCAGATGTAACTGTGTGAATTGGACTGGTGATGAGGAGTTGGGCTTTTCCTATTGCTTTCTGCAACATGCCCAATCTGATATATATGTTTTTCAGAACTCATCCAGCTCAGTCACTATTGATATTAATGAGCCAATGTCTTGGTGATGGTCACTGAAGTTCTCCACGCTACATTCTGTATACTCACCAGCACCAGTGCTGAATGTGAAGGAATACTGATGCATCAGATAAAGGAAGGTGGTAGGGATTAATGAGGAGGTTTCCTTTATCATGTCTGATAACACCATAAGCTTCTTGGATCCAGAGACACAGTCAATGTTGAGAAATCTCAGGGCCTTTCCTGTTCAATTACATACCATTGTGCTGCTAGCTCAGGTGGATTTATCTTGCTCGTAGAAGAGAACATTCCCAGCTGATGGGGGAAGTCCAAGGTGTTGATTGAAAGAGATTGTGATTGGCTCAGTGAGTATGAATTTGTCAGACTAGCCTATAAACTAAACTCCTCAATTTTAGCACACAAATTCCCAGATTTTGGTGAGGAAAACTTTACAGGGTTGACTGGGTTGGATGTGCATCTAGTTTTATTTTCATTATACTATCATAGCAATTGATACAACAAAGTGGCCTGCTCAGCCAATTCAAAGAGAAGAATCAGTCATATTGCTGTGGGTCTGTCGTCACATGTAGGCCAGTTCCGAGAAGCACAGCAGACTACCTTACCTAAAGATTATTAGTAGGTTTTTGTAATTTCACAATCATAATTGTTACCTTCTTATTCCAAATTTATATATTTAAACAGCCTTTGAGTTCCCTTGCTGTGATGGGATTTGAAACAGATCATTAATCCAGGCTTCTGGATTGGTCGTCCAGTAATGTAACCAATATACTATCATACTTCTCCCTGCTTTGTTCACATGGCATGACAGCACAGAAATATGTATGAAGCAAACAACAGCAAAGACCCAAGTTTGGAACACTCAAAAAATCCAAGCTGTTTTTGGCAAAAATTGTCTGAACAGTTCCATTTCTTTTTTACTTGGGGGAAAAAAAGATTTTTCTGCCTGTTTATCTGTGAAATCAATCCCATAAACATGCCAGTCTTTTCTTTCAACCCTCAATCAGGCTGGCTTAATACATTGCGCTCTTAGTCTACAGCATTGCTGAGGAAACAGCAACCAGTCACAGGGGAGCACAAATGTTTAGCTGGAACTCTATATTCAAAATGTCACCTTCCACAGTTGATTTAAAATTTTACATTGCTAAAAATAATTTTTAAACCAAGGCCAAGGAAAATTTATACTGGAAGAGAAATATATCCAGATTTGTGTTTTATAGTTTTTTTCTTCATTTTTATTTACTGATTCATACTTTGCAGATTTTACATACTTTAAAATGAATCTTTACCACCCCAATTGAAAATCTCAATAACCACCACACTTGAGGGATATGTTTTTAAACTGTTCAGAGCTTTGCTTTGATAACATACACTCACAAAGTCTTAAAACTTGTTACTTTATGAAGCTAGCCAGTTCACACTGTTATTACGCAGGAGCAATACAAGTAGCATTCTCCCCTAATAGAATGCTGCCATTAAAACAAAAAGGCATTCCACCTACCACACAAATGAATAGTATGAAATATGAATTTCAGTGCCAGTGTGATACTAGTTACGTAAGCAGTATTCCCCAACAAACTGGTGGATCATATCAAAAAGCACATCCCTTCAACTGTTCACAACAGGCAGCAAACTGACCATTCTTACTGTGGTCGAGAAGTCCGACAACACCAGATTGAAGTCCAACCGATTTATTTGGACTTCAATCTGGTGTTGTCGGACTTCTTACTGTGTTTACCCCAATCCAATGCCGGCATCTCTACATCATTCTCAACCAGCCAGTGTTTGTAAATTTCTGAACAGAGTGAGCAACCTTAGATGTAATTCAACACTTACTGAACAATTTTCAATGTGCGAATTACATGAACAACCGGCTTAAGATTATAAATCAGGCTTGCAACGTGGTTCAGTTACACTGTCAGGGTATTGTGCCTTTTTCAATTGAACAAAAACATGAGGGGCAACTGTTACCTGGTATATTCCCCATGGTAACACCTCAGCTAATCAGAGTCTACTTGCCAACTAATCAGCATCATTTTGTCATGTAGCAGAAACTATTGTTCCTTTTGAAATTTGCTATTCTTGCATCTGTCCTGATAAACGCAAAATTAAAAGTTTAGACATATGTCTTCTTTTTTAGCAATGCTCCAAGTTCTGTACTACCAAGCAACCACTTCAAAACGGTATTATATAAATGTATGTTCTTGTCATACAGGACACATTTGAAAATTCAATTAATTGCAGATTGCGTTATGTAAAAATGTTTATTTTCCCAAATCAAAATTACATTGGTACAATGCTTTAAACTGCTGTATTAGTAGCCTTGCCATTCTTAATGCCAACAAAATCACAAGGCAGTTTGTCTCTGGAGCAGGTAAAACTATTAAAACTGGAGCTGATCCAGGTATTTTACAGCCAAATATAATTATGACAGTGAAATTAATTTTAATGGTGTGACCACCTCTCAGAGTCTGGACTCTTCCATTCAGAAACGGTTTGATTCATAAATGGTTTGAGTTTTGTAAACACAGTTCTAAGAAAACACTTAATACTCTGCACTTAAATGCTTTCTGCTGAAATGGAGGAGGAACAGGCCGCATAGCTTTCAACCAAAGCTTTATCTTAATCACTTTATTGAAGCTAAAGTTCAATTACAAATGTCCCTTACACGGCCACACACAACGCATTACAAATCAGAGTCATTGCCAGCGCACGTGAATTTTAAGGCCCAGAAATCAAACTAACAAGTCTTATTATTGCCTACTTTTCTTGCTCTATACTTCCTGTGGCCTCCAGCAGTTCATGTCAAACTGATCTCTCTTGTAATTTCACAAAGAACAAAATCAAACAACCAATGATGCATTTCCTGGGAAGAACATTCCGCTGGAACCAGTTGTGCCCTCGAGTTTTCCCAAGATAGTTTCTAAGATGCATCATAAGTTCCATACACATCATAGCCAAAAGTTATCAAATAGAATAAAATGAGTAATGCCCAATAAAACATTATAACAGTGTATTTAAAAACAGAATCTTATATTTGCAATAAGATATGGAAAGTCTTTATGATGCATGTTATCAAATTGTGATCCTTTTAAATTTCAATCCAATTTTGTTTTGAAGCCGAGCCTGATTAAAAACCACACTGTTTACGCATGAAAATGATGTTTGTTCATATATTGCAGACCAATACCTCCGTAAGAAGTGCTCCCACCAGCAGCTAGCACTATGTGCTAAAAATAAAATTGTCGTTGAAAGAGTTGGCTTTCAAAATAGCTTTTCAAAGTTTGCCACATTAAGAATAGAATTGGAAACCAGAAGGATGCAATCAAGCGGTAATAGTGAACAGAATAGCAACAGACTTCAAGAGGACACAGTTGGGAAAATGTGCAAAGTGGGAAGCACTTCATTTTGGTAGGAACAAAGGGAAACAAGCAATGTAATAGAAATGGTACAACTTTAAATGGGTGCATTTACTTTTATACAAAGACTAGAATTTTGTGGCTGTTCACACTGGCAGGATTTTCCCATTTTGCTGCAGTGAATTTTCAGTCCACGCAGGAACGTGGCAGGAATGGGTGTTCAGATCACATCCAAATTCTTTGAAGGTGGCATGACAAAATAATAAGGCAAATTTGGATCCTTGGCTTTATTAACAAAGTAAGAAGTCTCATAACACCAGGTTAAAATCCAACAAATTTATTTGTTAACAAACACCAGTAGCTTTTGGACCGCTACTCCTTCGTCAGGAGAGTGGGGAATTCTGATCACAAACAGTGCATATAAAGGCATACATTCCGTTTACAGAATACTGATTAGAATCCAAGTCTTTACAGCTAGTCAAGTCTTAAAAATGCAGACAATATGAGTGGAGATAGTATTAAGCATAGATTAAAGAGATATGTATTGTCTCCAGACGGGATAGTAAGTGAGATGTTGCAAGCCCAGGCAAGTCATCGGGGTTACAAATAGCGTAACATGAATCCGAGATCCTGGTTGAAGCCATCCTCATGTGCAGAACTTGGCTATCAGTTTCTGCTCAGCAACTTTGCGCTGTCGTATGCCATAAAGGTTGTCTTGGAGAATGTTTACCTGAAGATCAGAGGCTGTATATCTGTGATCACTGAAATGTTTGCCAATGGAAAGAGAACAGTCTTGCCTGGTGATTGTCGAGTGTTGATTCATCAGTTGTTGTAGTGTCTGCATGGTCTCCCCAACGTATCATGCCTCGGAACATCCTTTCCTGCAGTGTATCAGGTAGACAACGTTGGCCGAGTTGCAAGAGTATGCACCGTACACCTGGTAGATGATGTTCTTATGTGAGACAATGGCATCCGTGTCGATGATCTGGCATGTCTTGGAGAGACTGTTGCAAAACTCTGCTGAACAAAATGAGGCAAAGGAACTGCACCATTTACATGCACATTAAGAACAGGAAACTTGAAACTCGGCATCACCACTAGCAGCAACCAAGCCTCCCCTGGCACCACAGCAGGAAAGTTCATTGTCAACTTGTCGGAATACGCATTTCAACCAGACGAAGTCGAAGTTCTCAGTTGAGGGCTCAATTTCTGCCCCACCACCAAACTGGACCCCATTAGTCTCGCAGCAGACACAGAGGAATTCAACAGGCGAATGAGGCTGCTGGAGTTCTTCCACAAAAACCAAGAGGCCAATAGTGAACACAATGAGAAGTCGACGAATCAGAACAGCCAAGAGGTGTATAGTGTAGCAACTGAAGAGGAAAGAATCAAATTGGACTCCTCTGGAATGCCGTTGCCCTCAACTTGACATGTATGCCCAAACCATCAGATGGTGCATCAACACCAGGTTCATTAACTGCACTCACAAGACAGCCCCGAATATCACCCAAGCACATCAAGACCAACCACAACATTGATATCAAACCAGCAGACAAAGGAGGGGCCATCATACTGAATAGAACGGATTACTGCAAATAAGTGTACCAACAACTGAACAATGAGGAACGTTACAGGTACCCGCAGATCCGACCAAAAACACACCTGTCAACTTACTCTGATCAAGACCTTTGATTCAGACCTTCAGAGCACCCTCTGTGCTCTCATTCCATGTACTCCCTGTGTTGAAGATTTCTACTGCCTCCCAAAGATACACAAGGCAAACACACCCAGCCATCTCATATCAGAGAATGGGACCCTGTGAGAGAAACTCTCCGGCTACATCGAGGGCATCCTGAAACCGATTATACAAAGAACACCCAGCTTTTGTCACGACACTATGGACTTCCTACAGAAACTCAGCACACATGGAGCAGTTGAACCAGGAGCACTCCTCATCACAATGTATGTTACATAGTTACATAGAACACTACAGCACAAACAGGCCCTTCGGCCCACAGTTGTGCCAAACACATCAAAACCTACCCAGCCATAGACCTATCGATAACCCCCAATCCCACTGGATCCCATATACTCATCCAGAAGTCTTTTAAAAGACCCCAGCAAGTTCGCCTCGACCACCACCGACGGCAGCCGATTCCATTCACTCACCACCGAGTGAAAAACTTTCCCCTAGCATCCCCTCTGTACTTGCTTCCCTGCACCTTAAATCTGTGCCCTCTCGTTGCGACCATTTCAGCCCTGGGAAATAGTCTGAGAGTCCACCCTATCTAATCCCCTCAACATCTTGTAAACCTCTATCAGGTCGCCTCTCAACCTTCGTCTCTCCAGGGAGAACAGTCCCAGCTCCCTCAACCTGTCTTCATAAGGCATGCCTCCCAATCCAGGCAACATCCTTGTAAATCTCCTCTGCACCTTTTCAGTAGCTTCCACGTCCTTCCTATAGTGAGGCGACCAGAACTGCGCACAGTACTCCAAGTGTGGTCTGACAAGGGTCCTATAAAGCTGCAGCATTACCTCCTGACTCCTGAACTCAATCCCTCGATGAATGAAGGCCAGTACACCATAAGCTTTCTTAACCACATCCTCCACCTGGGAGGCCGATTTGAGAGTCTTATGGACCCGGACCCCAAGATCCCTCTGCTCTTCCACACAGCTAAGACTCCTACCTTTGATAGTGTACTCATTCATCCCGTTGGATCTGCCAAAATGGACCACAACACATTTATCCGCGTTGAAGTCCATCTGCCACTTCTCCGCCCAGTCTTGCATCCTGTCGATGTCATGCTGCAACTTCTGACATCCCTCCAGACCATCCACAACACCACCGACCTTCGTGTCATTGGCGAACTTACTCACCCATCCCTCCACTTCCTCATCCAGGTCATTTATGAAAATGACAAACAGCAAGGGTCCTAGAACAGATCCCTGGGGCACTCCACTGGTGACCGACCTCCATGCAGAAAAAGAGCCATCCACAACCACCCTCTGCCTTCTGCAGGCAAGCCAATTCTGGATCCACAAGGCCAAAGCTCCTTGGATCCCATGGCCTCTCACCTTCTCAAGAAGTCTTGCATGTGGGACCTTGTCAAATGCCTTGCTGAAGTCCACGTACACCACGTCCACTGCTCTTCCTTCGTCAATGTGTTCAGTCACATTTTCGAAGAACTCAATTAAGCTTGTAAGGCACGACCTGCCTTTTACAAAACCATGCTGACTATTTCTAATCAACCTAAACTTCTCCAAATGCTCATAAATCTTGTCCCTCAGAAGCCTCTCCATCAGCTTACCAACACTGAGGTCAGACTCACCGGTCGGTAATTTCCAGGACTATCCCTGTTCCCTTTCTTGAAAATAGGGACCACATCCGCAATCCTCCAATCCTCCGGAACCTCTCCCATCTCCATCGACGACGCAAAGATCATTGCCAGGGGCTCTGCAATGACATCCCTCACCTCCCACAATAACCTGGGGTACATCCCATCTGGTCCCAGAGACTTGTCTATCTTGATAGCATTTAAAAGTTCTAACACATCCGCTTCCTTAATATCTACATACTCAATCTTTTCAGTCTGCCGCAAACTTGTAGTGCATCCTCCCAGATCACTTTCCACCGTGAATACTGAGGCAAAGTACTCATTAAGCACCTCTGCCATTTCTTCCGGTTCCACACAGACTTTTCCCCCTTCACCTTTTATAGGTCCTATCCCTTCTTTTCTCATCCTTTTACTTTTCACATATTTGTAGAAGGCCTTGGGATTCTCCTTAATCCTACCAGCCAAGGCCTTCTCATGACCCCTTCTGGCTCTCCTAATTTCCTTTTTAAGCTCTCTTCTATAAGCCTTATACTTCTCTAGATCCCAACATCTCCTAGCTCTTTGAACCTTTTATACACCTTTCTTTTCTTCCTGACTATGTTCACCACAGCCTTCGTGCACCACGGTTCCCGCATCCTACCAAAACCTCCTTGTCTCACCGGAACGTTGTCGTGCAAAGCTCCAGACAAGCATTCCTTGAATATCTGCCACCTTCCTTCTGTGCTTTTCCCCAAGAACACCTCCTTCCAGTTTATTCGCCCCAACATCTGCCTGATGTCTTCATATTTCCCCTTATTCCAGACAAACCCCTTCCTAGCCTGCCTGATCCTATCCTTTTCCAATGCAAGGGTGAAGGAGATAGAATTATGATCTCCATCCCCAAGATGCTCTCCTACCGAGAGATCCATCACCTGTCCTGGTTCATTAGCTAGTACCAGGTCCAGTACAGCCTCTCCTCTCGTAGGCTTGTCCACGTGCTGTGTCAGGAAACCCTCCTGAACACACCTAACAAACTCCTCCCCATCCAAACCCCTTACCCTTGGGATATTCTAGTCGATGTTTGGGAAATTGAAGTCTCCCCTCACAACAACTCTGTTATTTCTACATTTCTCCAGTATCTGTTTCCCTATCTGTACCTCAACTTCCCTGTCACTATTGGGCGGCCTATAGAATACACCCAGCAACGTCACCGACCCTTTGCTATTCCTAATTTCCACCCACAGAGACTCTGTAGACATTCCCTCCTCGGTATCCACCTTCTCTGCAGCCATGACACTGTCCCTGATCAACAGTGCCACTCCATCACCTCTTTTGCCTCCCTCCCTGAAGGATCTGAATCCCGGGACCTGTAGTACCCAGTCCTGTCCCTGAGACATCCAAGTCTCTGTAATGGCCACCACATCACAATCCCAAGCAGCAATCCACGCCCTAAGTTCATCCACCTTATTTACTACACTCCTGGCATTAAAATAGACACACCTCAGTCCCTCAGACTGGACATTTCCCTTCTCCCCCACTCGTCTAACCTGCCTCTCATCCTTCCTAGAGTCCTTCCCTACCTGGGAGCTAACTTCCTTGCTCCCAGTCTCACATCACTATTCCCTCCCCCTAACCTTTCTAGTTTAAAGTCCCCCCAGTAGCCCTAGCCAGTCTTCCCGCCAAGATATTAGTCCCCCTGGGATTCAGGTGCCACCCGTCTTTGCTGTACAGGTCACACCTGCCCCTAAAGAGGTCCCAATGATCCAGGAACCGGAATCCCTGCCCCCTGCTCCAGTCCCTCAGCCACGTATTCAACCTCCACCTCATACTATTCCTGCTCTCACTCCCCCGAGGCGCAGGCAGCAATCCTGAGATTACTACCTTCGCTTTCCTCTCTCTCAGCTGCCTACCCAGTTCCCTATAATCCCTTTTCATGTCCATTTCCCTCTTCCTGCCTATGTCAGTAGTACCTATATGTACTACAACTTCCAGTTCCTCACCCTCCCCTTTCAGGATGTCCGGGATGCGTCCAGAGACATCCCGAATCCCAGCTCCAGGGAGACATACCACCATCCGCGACTCCCGTCTGCATCCACAAAAACGCCTGTCCGCTCCCCTCACTAGGGAATCCCCTATAAGCACTGCCTTTTTGCTCTGTTTTTAGGTTTTTGTTTTTGTTCAGCTCCAGGGAGCTGGCCACCGCTGCCTCCCTTGGACGAGCTGTCCCCCACAGTAGTACTCAGGCAAGAGTACTTATTTTGAAGGGGGACATCCACCGGTGTACTCTCCATCATCTGAGGTTTCTCCTTCCTAATAGTTACCCATGTGCCTTCTCCCCTTTGCCCTGGTGTGACTACTTGTCTGTAGCTCCTATCAATAATCTCCTCATTCTCCCTAATGAGTCGAAGGTCCTCAAGCTGCATTTTCAGTTCTTTTACCTGGTCCCGTAGGGATTGCAGCTCCACACAGCGATCACAGGTATGGACATCTGGGAGACCAGGAGCCTCCAAGACCTCCCACATGTTACACTGGCAACAACATGCTGGCCTCACACCCATGCTTGCCCCTTTTTAGTAACCCAGAGAAAAAAAAAGAAAGAAAGATTTAAAAAACTTACCTTGCCTCCCCTTTTTCCTTAGGCCCTGTGAGCCAAGGACCTTACAGCTCACACAAAAACAAACTTACCTGCTCCTTCTCAGAGCTCTCCTCTCTCTCTTTTTTAGGTTGGGGGGGTTGGGATACTCTACTTGTGTAGAGTATCGGGATTCCGCACCACCCCAATTTATAGTGAGGTTGAAAAAAAAACTACACTACCCAAGGTGCTTTGCACACCTTCCGGGTTTAAAAGTTTAAAAAAACTAGTAAAATTTAGACTTAAAAATCGCTCTACTCACTCACAAGCTCTCCACTCGCAAATCGCTGCCTCTCCACAGTGCTCCCAAGGAACAATGTCTCAGCACTCGACACCAGCATCTCCCACGGCGATGGCATTACTCAACGCTGACAACTGCCAGTTTCCAGATGCAATTTTACAACTCATCTGCTTCATCCTGGACCACAACATTGTTAGCTTCAACAACCAATTCTTCATCCAGGTACATGGAACAGCCATGGGGACCAAATTTGCACCTCAATATGCCAACATCTTCATGCACAGCCTCGAACAAGACTTCTTCATCACGCAGGGCCTTCAACCACTGCTATAACTAGATACATCAATGACATTTTCTTCCTTTGGACTCATAGTGAACAATCATTGAAATAACTATATGATGACATCAATAAGTTCCATCCCACCAGACTCACCATGGAATCGGTTGCATTCTTGCACCATGGACTCTCTGGAATCGGTTGCATTCTTGGACACGTGCATCTCCATTAAGGACGACCACCTCAGCATCTCACTGTACTGCAAACCCACAGATAACCTCACAATGCTCCACTTTTCCAGCTTCCACCCTAAACATATTAAAGAAGTCATCCCCTCTGAGAAGCCCTCTGTATACAGAGGATTTACTCAGATAAGGAGGATCACAACAGACACCTCCAGATGCTGAAAGATGCCCTCATAAGAACAGGATATAGGATATGGCGCTCAACTCATTGACTGACAGTTTCATCGTGTTACAATGAAAAACCGCACCAACCTCCTCAGAAGACAAACACAGGACACAGCAGACAGAGTCTCCTTCGTCATCCAGTACTTCCCTAGAGTGGAGAAGTATGACATCTTCTCTGGAGCCTTCAACATGTCATTGATGAAGATGAACATCTCACCAAGGCCATCCCCAGACTCTCACTTTTTGCCTTTTAAACAACTGCACAACTTCAAACAGACCATTGTCTGCAGCAAACTACCCAGCCTTCAGTAGAACAGTGACCACGACACCACACAACCCTGCCACAGCAGCCTCTGCAAGACATGCCATCCACCAGGTACACGATACGTACTGTTGCAACTCGGCCAATGTTGTGTACCTCATATGCTGTATGAAAGGATGTCCTGAGGCATGGTACATTGGGGAGACCATGCAGATGCTACAACAATGGATGAATGAACACCGCTCGACAATCACCAGGCAAGGCTATTCTCTTCTTCTTGGCAAACACTTCAGCAATCACAGGTATTTGGCCTCTGATCTTCAGGAAACATTCTCCAAGGTGGCCTTCACAGCACACAACAGTGCAAAGTTGCTGAGCAGAGACTGAAAGCCAAGTTCTGCATCACGAGGACGGCCTCAGCCAGGATCTTGGATTCATGTCACACTATTTGTGACCCCCATGACTTGCCTGAGTTTGCAACATCTCACTTACTGTCGTGTCTGGAGACAAAACACATCTCTTTAACCTATACTTAATGCTATCTCCACTCACATTGTCTGCACCTTTAAGACTTAACTAGCTGTAAAGACTCGCATTCCAATCAGTATTCTGTAAACTGAGTGTGTGCCTTTATATGTGCTGTTTTGATCAAAACTCCCCACTCACCTGACAAAGGAGCAGCGCTCCAAAAGCTAGTAGTGTTTGTTACCAAATAAACCTGTTGGACTTTAACCTGGTGTTATGAGACTTCTTATTGTGTTTACCCCAATCCAATGCTGGCATCTCCACATCTTTATTAACAAAGGCACACAACGATAATAAATTATGTCAATCCCTTATAAAATCCCGATTAAAAGATGACCGGTTTTAACAGTCAAGTTCCAGCTGCAGTACTATCTCCAAATCTGGTCAGCACACTTCAGGAAGGATGTGAAGGCATTAGGAGGGTGCAGAAGAAAAGTCAACAGATTGGTGTACGGGTTGCAGAACTTCATTTCTGGTGACCCTAGAGAAACAATTCTTTAACCACAAGTGGTTAAGGAGAGATTTTGTAGATAAGTATTCAAAATTATGAACAGTTTTGTTAATAGTAAATAAGAAAAAAACTTTACAGTGGGCAGCATAATGGACAGCACTGCTGTCTCACAGTAGAATATAAAACAGTACAGGCCCTTCGGCCCTCAATATTGTGCCGAGCTACGTCCAAACCCAAGAACAAGCTATCCCACTTGCTATCATTCTGGTGTGCTCCATATGCCTATCCAATAACAGTTCAAAAGTTCCTAAAGTGTCCAACAACAGACAGTGCACTCCACATCCCAATCACTCTGAGTAAAGAATCTGCTTTGGACATCCCTCCTATATCTCCCACCATGAACTTTATAATTATGCCCCTTAGCGACAGCTACATCCACCCAAGGAAATAGTTTATGAATATCCACTCTATCTATCCCCCTCATCATCTTATAAACTTCTATTCAGTCACCTCTCATCCTCCTCTGCTCTAAAAAAAAGCCCCAGCTCCCTCAACCTTGCCTCATAAGACCTATCCTCCAAACCTTCCCTAGTTGCTCCTCACCTTGCTAAACTATGCTAACAGTACCAGGAACCCAGGTTCAATTTCAGCCTTGGGTGATTGTGTGGAGTTTGCCCATTCTCTGTGTCTGCGTGGATTTTTTCCAGGTGCTCCAGTTTCCTCCCTCAGTCCAAAGCTGTGTAGGTTAAGTGGATTATTCATGATAAACGTATGGAGTTATGGGGATAGGGTGAGTGGTTGGTGGGGCTGGGTAGGATGCTCTGTCAGCGCGCTGGTGCACACTTGATGGGCCAAATGGCTGCTTTCTGCACTGTTGGGATTCTATTGTTGATAACCAGAAACAACAGATTAGTAACGCAACCAGAGGCAACAAGAGGAAAAGTATGTTAGCAGCAAGAAATGTTGGTTAGCAATGAACTGAATGAAAATCTGGACGTGGATTCAATAATATCTGCTAAAAGGAAGCTGGATAAATATTTGGAGGAAAAAGATTTTGGGGCAAAGAACAGGGTATTGGGGCTAATTGAGTAGCTCAAAGAGCTAGCATGGTATGATGGGTGAATGTTTTTCTCTTGCACTCTATGATTCAATGATTCTACAAAGGTAGAAGGAAAATATACATTTATACCTACATTTTAATAATGAAAGTTACAGGCTAACTTGGAAGTGCTCTTTACCCATTACAAACTTCTCTGAAGTCAACAGACCCAATGCTGTCTATCCCGAAAGTCAGGGAAGCCGTGCAAAAATACCAATAAGCAGAAAAGTGAAGAAAATGAGTATTCCCATGTAGTCCACACACATCTCATGGACAGAAAATACATGATGAAAGCTGTCAATCTAAAAACATAAAAAGCCTTTTGTCATTACTGTGATAATGCACAACAGATGATCTGTGATCTAACACCACAGAAAACAGGTTTGACCTTTCCCCTCAAGATACAGAAAACATGAGCAGAGTTGGTTTTTGTGCCATTAACTCTGAGTTTTGGGTTTTGTTTGAGTTCTTAATTGATATAGAGACAGACTTCCCATTCAATCAAAGCTAGGAGTTAGGGCAGGAATGGAGTAAGATTTCATACATCCATGTGAGCTATTACACAATTGGGATCCAAGATGCCACAAATGTGCCAAAGGCCTACCATTCATGAAGGGAGGTGGGCGATCCTCTTTCATGAGTGCAGACAGAGGTGGCTACCTCATTGTACAGCAATGCTCAGTATCATCTCTTTCCATCTCCAGTTCTTCCTCCCCCTCATCCCCATGAGGTATCCCCTTCTTAGGTTCATCATCATCTGGTACATGTTTGTCAGGAGGTCCACGTAATGGAGAACACAGCAGACTGCTACTATGGCCGAGACCTTTGCAGGGGGATATTGCAGGGCACCATGTAACTACACAAGCACTGCAACTCTGCTCGTGATCTTGATGTGTTCTCTAGCAATGAAAGAGAGGGCATGTGTCATCTGCGTCATACATTGATGTGCAACCACCTGCAAGATGTTGCTGAGATCTGCCAGGGCACAAACAGCTGTGACCATCTATTAAGAAACCACTGTCTCCTCTGGAGCCGTTTCTTAGTCATGTTTAACCATCTGCACTGTAGGTGTGCTCAGGAAAATTTTCTGGATCAATATATAGAGTACCAACTAGAGAGAATGCAATATTAGGTCTCCTATTACGAAATGAGTTAGGGCAAGTAATAGAAGTGCGTGTAGGGGAACATTTTCGTTCCAGTGATCATAACGCCATTAGTTTCAACTTGATCATGGATAAAGATAGGTCTGGTGCTTGGATTGAGGTTTTGAACTGGAAAAAGGCCAAATTTGAAGAAATGAGAAATGATCTAAAAAGCATGGATTGGGACAGGCTGTTCTCTGGCAAGGATGGGATTGGTAAGTGGGAGGCCTTCACAGGAGAAATTCTGAGAGTGCAGACTTTGTATGTTCCCGTCAGGATTAAAGGCAAAGTAAATAAGAATAAGAAACCTGGTTCTCGAGGGATATTGCACATCTGATAAAGAGGAGAGAGATGTATGACACACATAAGCAACAGGGAACAAATAAGATGCTTGAGGAGTATAAAAAGTGCAAGAAACTACTTAAGGAGGAAATCAGGAGGGCTAAAATGAAGACATGAGGTTGATTTGGCACTCAAGGTAAAGGATAATCCTAAGAGTTTCTACAGGTATATTAAGAGCAAAGGGATAATAAAAGATAAAATTGGTCCTCTTGAAGATCAGAGTGGTTGGCTTTGTACGGAACCAAAAGAAATAGGGGAGATGTTAATTGGGTTTTTTGTATCTGTATTTACTAAGGAAACTGGAGTCTACAGAAATAACGCAAACAAGTAGGGAGGTCATGGAACCTATACAGATTAAAGGGAAGGAGGTGCTTGCTGTCTTGAAGCAAATCAGAGTAGATGAATCCCCAGGACCTTGAAGGAGACAAGTGTTGAAATTGCAGGGGCCCTGGCAGACATATTTAAAATGTCGGTATCCATGGGTGAGGTGCCGGATGATTGGAGGATAGCTCATGTTATTCCATTGTTTAAAAAAGGCTCAAAAAGTAATCCGGGAAATCATAGGCCAGTAAATTTGTGAGTTTTATTAAATAAATTGGTTGGACTTTAACCTGGTGTTGAAAGACTTCTTACTGGTGGTCTGCCACAGGAATCAGTGCTGGGTCTATTGTTGTTTGTCATCTATAGCAATGATCTGGATGATAATGTGGTAAATTGGATCGCAAATTTGCTGATGATACAAAGATTGGAGGTGTAGTGGGCAGTGAGGAAGGTTTTCAAAATTTGCAGAGTGATTTGGACCAGCTAGAAAAATAGGCTGAAAAATGGCAGATGGAGTTTAATGCAGACAACTGTGAGGACTTTGGAAGGACAAACCAAGGTAGAACATACATGGTAAATGGTAAGATACTGAAGAGTATAGTAGAACAGAGATTTGGGAATACAGATACATAATTCCCTAAAAGTGGTGTCACAGGTAGATAGGGTCATAAAGAGTCCTTTTGGAACATTGGCCTTTGTAAATCAAAGTATAGTGTATAAGAGGTGGAATGTTGTGGTGAAGTTGTATAAGATATTGCTGAGGCCAAGCTTACAGTATTGTGTGAAATTTTGGTCAGCTAATTACAGGAAGGATATTAATAAGGTTGAAAGAGTATAGAGAAGGTTTACAAGGATGTGCTGGGGCTTGAGAAACTGAGTTACAGAGAAAGGTTGAATAGGTTAGGACTTTATTCCCTGGAGCGTAGAAGAATGAGGGGAGATTTAATCGAGGTGTATAAAATTATGATGGGTATAGATAGTGAATGTAAGCAGGCTTTTTCCATTGAGGCTAGGGGAGAAAAAAAAACTAGAGGACATGGGTTAAGGGTGAAGGGAGAAAAGTTTAAATGGAATATCAGAGGGGCTTCTTCACACAGAGTGCTAGGAATGTGGAATGAGCTACCAGATGAAGTGTAAATACGGGCTCATTTTTAACATAAGAAAAACTTGGACAGGTACATGAATGAGAGGGGTGTGGAGGGATATGATCCAGGTGCAGATCAGACCTTATTACTGGACTAGGCAGGAAAATGGTTCAGCACAGCCAAGAAGGGCCTAAGGGCCTGTTTGTGCTGTAGTGTTCTATGGTTCCATCCTGTGCTCAGGGTAGTATTGTTTTCTTCTTTGGACACTTTATCCCTCTTCTTTGATCTGCAGATGCACGGCTCTTTCCTTGTTGTGCAGGCTGCTACTCCTTATCTCTAATGGTCTGGTTATGAGATTTTGGTACCCATTTCCGGTTGCTCAGGTGGAGTTCAAACAACCTTGTCCATTACTTGTGTGTCCACATGATATCAAAAAGGATGACAAACCTTAAGCTGGCAACGTTCTTAATGCCACTTCCTTCCCTAACCTCTCATGGGCTGCTGCAACTTTAATTTCAAAAGTTTAAGACTGTCAAACATTTTCATTTTTGAAAGCATTTTCAATTACCCTAATAAATTCTTCTTACCAAAGATGCCTCAGGTATGGTCCTCAGATCCATGCAATTGACACGACACTGACAGCTGGTAAACTCTAGCCCCCTCTGGAAAAATTCAATTTGTGGAAATAGGCTTTTAATAAGCCAGCAAGTAATTCAAATTGGACCGAAGAGAGGTGCAGATCTGTTCCAAGATCTGCACTCTCTCCTGCCATAGGCAATAATAGGGAAGACAGAAATAGAGGTGAGACTGCCAGTCGCACAACTTTGCAGCTATTGTTTCTTTTACTGGCCCACTACCTTCCAAGCTAATCTGACCCCGTGTCCCTGTCCCTTTTCTGATACACCTGAAATCCTGCTGATTTAGGCTATATAACAGGTCACAAATTTTAGACATCATAAGCTCAAATATTTATTAGCACTGATCATTTCAACCCTTTATCAAGCCTCTGGTAGCTTTGTGCTTAAGCACTTAAATGCAATTAGCTGAATTATATCTTAAAGAAACTTTATCAGATTTTGCTATCACCAACACCTCTAGTTCTGACGAATAAGAAAGAAATAAGGTGACATACATTTAGAATAAATAAATCTGTCAAAGTGCATTTAACAGGCTGGAACATGTTCATTTTTATATACAGCATATACTGTGGCAATATCACTCTCAATCTTCAGAGATGCAGAATGTGACTGTTAGGCATTTCAACCAATGTAACCACTTATCAGAAAACACATTCCCCTTTGATGTACTTGTAGCAAACCTCATGTTGTCAACCACTTCTGTTGTCTATGCATCTAAGATATGAATTGATGTTTAACAACTCTCATTCCAAATTCAGTGCACAACAGCTGAATTCTCAAACACAGCTTGTTAAGAAATGCAATAACAACTAAAAATAGCCAGTTTACGCACCACATTTGTTTCTCAGCCTATTGTTTAGTAATTTAATCAAACAACTAAAATATAGTTATATTTTTAATAACTATATACAAAAATCTAAAAAGCTGTTTCAGATCCATGTCAATTCAGATCTCATCTTTGCTCTGAACAGCTGGCTGGCTCTATGCCACCAGCTTGCACTACCTTCTCCACCAAATAATCTGCCAGATAGCAACCAAAGTATATACAAACATTAGCACACAAAAAAGAGGTTCAGATACAAAAACTGGAGGATAATTTGACATAACTGGTAACTGGATAATTTACAAAACAATGTACTGTGGGTAGTGGAAATTGGAATTAAAAACAGAAAACCTAGAACTACTCTGTAAGAGAGGTAGCATCTTGAATCACAAAATACAGTGCAGAAGGCAGCCATTTGGCCCACTGAGCCTGCCTTGACAACCCAAGCCCTATTGCCATAGCCCCATGTATTTACCCTGCTCATCCCCCTGATAGTAAGGGGCCATTTTAGCATAACTAATGCAACTAACTTGCACATCTTTGGACTGTGGAAGGAAAATGGAGCACTTGGAAGAAACCTACACTGCCAAGGAGAATGTGCAAACTCCACACAGAATCACCCAAAGCCGGAAACGAACACAAGTCCCTGCTAAATGAGGCAGCAGTGCTAACCACCATGCCACCCCATGGAATGGAGAGAGAAGCAAGAGTTAATATTTCAGGTTGATGGCCTTCCATGATTCCAAGAATTATTAGAATCATAGAATCTGTACTGTGCAGAAAGAGGCCGTCACCAATAACATTCCCATCAATGCCCTATCCTTGTAACCCCACATATTTACCCTGACAGTCTCCATCATTAAAATGGGTGAACTCTTGGCAATTGGCAATAAGCAAAAAATTTTGAGAAACTAATAGGTAACAAATAAATCTCAAAGTACTGACTGCTTCTTCATGTATGCAAAGAAATAGACTAAGAAATTAGTTATAATCTTCCAATGTTGGTTGGACTCGGGAATAACTGACCATTGAAAAGTAGTAGAGGTAACAATATTATTCAAAAAGTCAGGGACAATGAGTTTCATATCAGTAATAGATAAATTAACAGCATTAGAGTAAGCACTTGGAAAAACATTAACCAATTAAAGAGATCAGCATAGGTTTGTGAAAGGCAAGTTACATCTAATCCATTAGCGTTGGGCCTCAAAAGTTAATAGAATGGAAGGTGCTTAAACAGGAAATAAAGCTTCAAGAGATAACCAGTCTCCCAAAAGAGATGTACGCCAAAAACCTCTGATCTTGTTCATGGCTGGAATTCTCTGGTGCTGTTGCAGTGAATGAAGTTTTGGCTGAGCATGAAATTCTCCATTCTCAATGGCAGCAGGGGCAGGATGAGATCAGAAAATCCCTCCTCTGAAATGAAGAGCAACTGTAATCGCTAATGAAGGTGGGATGCTCACATATTTGCCCTTAGCTTTATATAACACTGTTGAGTTACATGATTTGTAGCAAAATTTAAGGCAGTTTGGAAAGTATAGAATGGATTTGACTGAAGAATAGGGGATTCTGAAAGATGAGCAGAGACAAGCCAAACTCTAGCACCATCACTTACTGACAGGAAGTTTAACTGTAGTATAATATTGTATTTATAATGGAAACTAACAGATACAGCAATTTTAATGAAAATAGTTGATAAAATAACACAGGGAATATATTTTTGTAGGCAATAAGAGCATGCAGGTCTTAATACTATGGTTGCAACTAAAAGTCAGGGACTTGAAATAGCTAAAATAAACAGCTTTGGCAAATAAAATGGCAGAGCAATTTGAAAGGAACAAGTGTAGACTGTTTGGCCTATGCAAAGTAAACACACAGGTAAGAAACAAATCATGACAAAGGGCAATGACCAAGAACTGTATGATACCAAGGATTGAGAGGCTTTGGACAGAGTACAGAAAAGGCTTACCAGGATGTTGCCCAGAATGGAGGATATTAACCATGAGGAAAGATTGAAAAAACTGTGATTGTTCTCCCTGGAAAGACAGAAACTGAGAGGCGACCTGATACAGTTTTATAAAATTATGAGTATAAATAGGGTGAACAGTTGGACAGAAATGACAATTACAAGGGGCACAAGTTCAAGGTAAGAGGGGAAAGGTTCAATGGAAATATGCAGGGGAAGTTTTTTTTCAAAATGGAGAATGCTGGTGGCCTGGAACACATTGCCAAGTGAGGTGGTTGAGGCAGTTACATTAGCCACATTTAAGACTTATCTTAATTGGCCTATGAACAAATGGGGAACAGAAGGATATAAGTCGTTGGTCTAGATAGGACTATGTGATCAGTGCAAGCTTGGAGGGCCAAAGAGCCTGTTCCTATGCTGTACTGTTCTTTGTTCATAAGACTTTTACGATTTGCATACAGTTTATGCTTCACATCCTGAATGTAATGTAAGTAACTAGCAACATAAGAACAATTGCGAGTTGGAAATGTAATTGGCAGGGGAGTTTGACATGAGTGTATTTTAGCACCAGTCCTCTTCAGTGTCTATACAGAAGCCTTGATCAAAGGAGCACTGAAAATATAGAATCTGACATTACGCTTGGCAATGGGTGGGGTGGCGGGGTTGCGAATGATAAGATCAGTTAGATTTGCAGATGACAAACCACTTGCAGCAAGCATTAAAGGAGGATTACAAGAATTAATACAGAGGCTAGTAGCAGCAGGCACAAGCTTTGGCAGAACCAGAATGAAGCATACCTAAAAATCAAGAAATATTCATATGTTCAAAGAAGGAGAACTGGAATAGATGAACAAATTCAAGTATTTAGGAAGCATAATATCTGCAGATGGAAGATGTAACCAAGAAAAGACAGACTAGCAATGGGAAAGGATATGATTGCTAAGAGATAGTTGCTAATCAGAAAGCTGAATAACCAATCAAGACACGACTTGTAAAAAGCTTGATTTGGAATATTTTGTTTGTTTGGATGCAAAACTTGGACCTTACAGAAAGAGGAGACCAGCTTACTAAATAATTTTGAAATGTATAGAGGGGAATGGAAAGGATCGGTTGGGCAGAAAAACTAACAAATGATGAAGTGCCGGGAAAATGAATAGATAAAGCAATTTGCTGAACATAACTAGGAACAGACAGAGTGTGGGGAGTGCATATTTAAGAGGAAACCCAACTTGTAAGAGATGATGTGGAGGGAAGACAAAAGAGGAGTAGAAAGAACAGAATATCAATTTTCGATGTCTGGCAGATTTAAAGATTGGGTGAGGACCTAGAGAAACTGTGGGGGCGATCTTACCAAAATAATTTGAAGTGCTGAACGAGCATGGAAACAGGAGAATTTCAAGCCATTTTTTCAAGAAGAAAAAAAACCCAAATTTATCACAGTTAAAGAATAAAAAGGGGCAAAATGTAATTCTCACCAGTAAGGAGAGTGGATGGAGTCTATTCATGCCAGTAAGCCAGCTGCTGACTGCTAGAGGGCACTAATGCACATGATCACTGTGTAACATTGTCACCCTCCCCGCTTCCTTAAGACTTTGCCTCCTTCCACCCCCTCGATCGACCCCACTGTGTTTGAACACTGCCCCCCTCACCTGCCATTGACTGGCATGATGAGCTGGTAAAATCATCCCCAAAGACTTGCCTTTGGGAAGAGCACACAGAATAAGCAAATAAGATTGTAAATTATTTCAGTTCCATATATCAAAAGATGATGGTACAGATAAAAATCTATGAAGTTCTTAGCCATAGATATCAGAAGGCAGACCAGTATACAAGTAAACAAACCAGGTTAAAAATTACAGGTAATATGGAACCATCTTTCCTTGAGCATACAGCAATTTCCATAAACAAACCTACTCCCTATGACATAAGTATCAATTTAAGGTGCTGCCTTGCACAATTGAAAGACTGATAGATTAACAATTACTTGCAGCAAGTAATCTGCTTTCCCAGAATGTCAGTCTTGGCTCAGTGACAGCATATTCAACTAATTCAGAAGGTCAACTCTAGAAACTTCAATACATAAACTAGGTTAATGCTTCAGAGCAGTGCTGATTGAGTGCTGTATGCAACTGGTGCCTTCTTTGAAATTGTTCAGAGACCGCATCTGTCCTCAGAAGTGAAATTATAAGATTCCATTGCACAGGTGTGTTCTTCGAATGACTTGGCCAGTACTTTCAACCAACTGCAGCAGATCATCATGTCTGCATGATAGGCACTGCTACGTGTGAATCTGTTGCTATGTTTCCCTTATTTTAATGGCCATCTTTCAAAACAAATAATTTCTAACTTTTAAACAAATCTGCAACGTTTAAACTTTCTTCTGAGGGAATTAGATTCGACAATTGCAAAACTAATGTTCAGAGTTAGAGAGGCCATTCAACACTAATTATGATGTTACACAGTTAGAGTTCTGATTTATGAGACATAACATTTTCAATGTTTTAAATGGAATCAAATAGTGGGTAATTAGTACAAGTTCACACTAAATCATATTATATGTTGACTTCAACTGCAAAGACTGAAATAGCACACCTTCTAAGAGGAGCAGAGTATTGGGAATGATTTTCAATGTCTAGATGTTGGGAAAGATGCAAAATAATGACAAGGCCTGTAAGTCCAAATTCTTACCGCATGCAAGGAAACTAAATAATTTTTTAGTGCTTACTCATTTTCTATTAAGTTTTAAAGATTTTACACACACATTTGCAATTTTATATGGAGATCAAAAATTGGAGATAATCATAGCAAGGCTGTCAGCAAACATCTTCATTCCTGATTAAAACTGACAATATCTTACAGCATCCGTGCACACGCTAATGTGGAAATTTAGAAGTTATTCTCACTGAATTCCTTGGTCACTATAGCATTAAGAAATTATAATGTCTCCTTCAAAGCAGAAGATCCAACAGGATTCCCTTGAGAATGAGGCACAAGTATTTTCTCAGTATTCTGTTGTCAACTTAGACGTCAGAACCAAATGTCTGGAAAATTTATATAGTAGCCTTTCCCATGTCAGATTAGTGTCCTTCATTACTATATCAGTGACAGAGAGAGGGCTTATCCAAAACATCAAAAATGTTTACATTTAATTAAAAAGGGCATCCTTACAAATATATACATATTTTCATCAGCATAGCTCTACTGTACTTAAAATTTACTAATTGCAACAGAATTGTGTAATAGTACATTGAGAGAATAAATTCCATCAATATTGAAGCAACCATTAGTAATTTAAATCACTGCCCTGATTCCAGATAAAGAAAACATACTATTTTGAACTATTACCAGCTTTTAAACTCTCAAGTATTAATTGTCACAAATGTATGAAATAAAAATAGAAAATACTGGATAAACCCAGCAGGTAGGGCAGCAACTGTGCTATAGAGAGAAACAGAATTAATGGATATGGCTTTTTATAAGCTCCGTGGCATGCTTCACTGAATTGGAGGCAGCATGTCATTCCACCGCTGTCAACAGGGTGTGCGCTGCTCGTAAATCCAAAGTAGGGGTTCACAGTGGGTGGGATTGGAAGGTCCCACCAGCAAGAATGGCCAGAAAATTCTGGCAAACATCTCAGATCTAAATTCTACAGAATTGCTGAAGTATTATTTAGATCTGAAACGTTAACTCTGTTAATCTCCACAGATACTGCCTGACCTGCTGAGTTCACCCAACATTTTCTGTTTTTATTTGATGAAAGTAAATAATCATTCCCTCAAACTGAGTAACCACTACTGCATATTGCCATGGTTTAGTGCTGAAATTGGATGCGTCTTGCCCTTTGCCTTCTCTTTTTTCTTTCCAGTGCAGTCAGGAGATAGGGAGGCTTGGGATCCAAATACTGCACAACTCCAGAGAAAAGAAATCCTGAATTTGAGGCTATTAATTTTTTTATTTTAAAATTACACATGTCTTTTCAACCTAAGGCCACCAGAGCAAAGGCCACCAGAGCAAACTCATCTGGCATTTCCTTTGAACTTTTTGTAAAATGGTTTATCTAATCAATTACTTAATTTCTCAGGATTGACAGATGCTTAGATCTCTACTGGATCAAGGATAAATAGCTTAAGAGTTAGTCAACTATTTATAGTGCAGTTCTTTCATTGAAAGACAGTTGAAAAAAGAATCTGCCTTAAAAGAAGAAAATAGATTCTAACTTATTGATCAATGGAAGAGATTAAGGAAATCATGATAAACATTTCATTAAGGAGGGCTCTGCACCTTCAGTTTTGTTTACAATTTATTTTTCCTGTTTTGGTTTTATCTCATTATTCCATTTTATTTGTCTACTGCACTTGGTTTTCCTTATTTGTACTTCATTTTTATTAGCATTAATTCAGTATTAATTTCATGAGGTTCATTGCTTTTTATTTTGCTTGACTGGATTATTTTGGCGAAGTTAATGCTCAAGTACATGTCTTCAAAGTGCACAGCAGATGCCCAAGGAGCAATGTTGACACCTACAAAATGTTTAAATCATTACCATAAAATATTAGAAATATTAATAACGAAAATAAGTTTGAACACTGATTTACTATTGGTTGATTTAAGCCTGTTCTATTGCTGAGCACAAGTCATGTCCCCACCCAAGTGACTTTTTCAGAATATTATGAACATCTTCCACCCCAAAATATTCATTTACTTGTCAATGTAGAAGACTCACCAGTTAGCTTTCCTCCACTCCAGTGACAAAAAGGATGATCTTACCAAGAAAAAAATACCAAGTGCTGAATAAGCGTGAAAATAGGAATGTTTCAGACCTGTCTTTTTGGCAAGACAACAAAAAAATCAAATCTTTTGATACTTAGAAAAACAAAGATTCTCAACGGTAGGAGGAGTGAACTGAGTCCAGTGAAGCCAGCAATAGATTGCTAGTGTGCACTATAGCGCATGCGCCCTAATCTCCCAGTATACTATGTCAAGAGTACACAGTGCCAGGCTGACACTGCCTGTCCATGTTAACCAGGCAGGTATCTCAATGGTCTCTGGTCCCACCAGTGAAGCCATCTCGTCTGATCCTCATTGCTGTGGATCATATATGATCCTCGCCAGCGAAGACATCCATTGGCAAGGCCATTAAGGCAAGTGAACCCAGATTATTACGTCCCAGGTTCACTAATAACATTTAAATGAGGTCATACATATTTTCCAGGCCCGAAGTTGATTATGCCAACAGATTGTGCCCAGTATGATTGAGAGACACACGAGAAATCAGGCACAAACTCAGTTGTTTGCCTCTTTAGATTTTATCGGTTCTTCACACTGTTCGATCGCACAACAAGCGATAAGGTCGTTCCCAGGGAATCTATGAGCAGTTCCATTAGAGAAGTCATGGAATGTTGCATAGCCACACCCAAAGATATTATACCACAGGCTAAGGATGAAGATGTGAAATTAAACTGAGCTGATCAATTTGTAAAACTGGACAGTATTAAGAATTGAAGATGTGAAAGGAGTGAAATGAAATATTTAATCCATAAATTTAAATGGCAATACCCCAAATTGCACAATCCATCAGGCAATAGCTTCAGTGAGCTCAAATCTGCAACCAATTGAAGTATTAGTGAAAACAAAATAAATACAAAAAATGAACAGTGAATAAATAGAAGGCATTATCAGCACCCAATTACAGGCGAGGTTGATGGTCGGCAACCAATAATTTAGCATACAGATCTTTAAAATGAGCTAACCCCATTTAAAATAAAGGATATTCTGCACTATTAAGCAACTCATCCATGTTAAATGACCCTTATGTGAGTCATATTTCTATCATCTCCATTCCACTGTATTCAATTGTCATGAATTCTCAAACAGGTTCATGTTTACGTACAAACAAGACATATTGTGATTGCTGCACTAACAGTTCTGCAATCTGATCTTGTTGACATTCTGCACACAGTCATTTAGGTGTTATAAAAGCCAAAGATAAACTTCACAGCTCATTTTTAAAAAGCTATATGATTTTTTAAAATAATATTAAAATACTCCTTTGTTAAAAACTGGCTGTGGATAACTTGTTTATGTTGAGTCAGCAGTGCTGTTGAATAAATACATTTTCAATTTGAGAAGAATGGAAAAAAGCCTCGAATTGTAATATTTCGAATTCTAGTAAAATACACAAGTCTGGGGTAATTGATAGTTGAAACAATTCATTGCAAATAGTTTTCTTATTTTGTAGATGCAACGCAGGATGTGTCCTGTGGACAATCCTGTGTCCTAATTACTTGGTGTTATTTACTTTCACTGCATTCAGATCAAAGATTGGAGGAATCTCTTTCAAATGCTCTTATTAAATGAGATGAAGATGCCTGCAAAATACAAGCCAAGGCTTGAATATCACTTTAATGGTCAATTAGCGAGTTTGCACAATGCTTTTTTTGTTTGACCGTATGAAGTCCATCTCGCTTTCGTACAAATAGTGGCTTGGTTTTGGTCACAATTATTGTCAAGCAGAAGACGCACAACATAATCTGATTGGGTTATTTGAAATAATTACTCAAGCCACCACATTCTTAAAAATAACACTCAATACCACTTCATGCAACATCAATATGCATAAATACAGTATAGCTAAAATATACAAGATAAAGCACTGGCCTTGAAAAGAGGCAGATCAGCTTATTAGCTAATCAACACACTCTCACTCCATGTCATCCAAGCCATAAGAATATTTTTTTTCTGAAACTCAGGTAATATCAGACACATATCTGATATTTCAGTAGAAAAATCAGCACAATTAATGTTTTCAGTCTGCTAACACTTCAACGTTCAACAGTTATTGCAAAATGTGATGCCTTATGACTGCCAAAACATTATGATTATGACTACTTGCTCAACACAAGATTAATGAAAAAAATTGCCACACAAAGGGTCTATCAAAACACAATTAGCTGAAATACAAAAATTATCGTTTTTGTTCATTCAGTGAACACAAAACAGAAACATTTTGTATTGCTGGAATTTTTGTGGTTAAATGCTATAGTTGCAAGTCACTGGCAGTTGAACTTCCCAGCTACACTGGCCACAGTCCAGAACACTTATAGTTCCTTTCTAGCTCCAGAAAATTCACTTGCTTGGCCTCATTTCAAGGGCAGTATGGCGGCACAATGGTTCACCTGCACTGCGGCTTCACAGATCCAGGGACTCAGGTTCAATTCCAGCCTCGGGTGACTAAGTGGAGCTTGCACATTCTCTTCACATCTGCATGTGTTTCCTCAGAGTGTCCAGTTTCCTCCCACAGTAAAAAATGTGCAGGTCAGGTGGATTGATCATGCTAAATGTTTGTAAAGGATTAAGGGTTCAGACCAGGGGAGATGCCCTAGGTAAGATACTCTGTCAAAGGATTGGTGTAGACTTGATGGGCCAAATGGATTCTTCTACACTGTAGGTATTCTATCATATGATACAGTAATTCTGCAAAAACATGTTAAAATATAAATCGAACTGCATATGACAACTAAAATTTATCAAGCAGCTAGATGATTTTATGATAATTTTGTAATTCATTCTGCAACCAATCCAGTTATTATTAAAGTTAATTCCCACTAAACTCATTTTTCAGCCTTGGCAACAAAACTGCACGGATAGAAAAGAATTTTTAGTCAACTTTGAAGCCACAAGTCCAAAAAGAGAAAATACTGGAAAATATCAGCAGGTCTGGCAGCATCTGTAAGGAGAGAAAAAGAGCTGACGTTTTGAGTCCAGATGACCCTCTGTTGAAGCATTTTGTCTAAAATTGCTGGGGATTAACTGGGGATTAAAGTTACTCATCTTAGAGAGCCAATTCTCTGCTGATTTCCATGCCAATTTCCCTTGTTGCTTTTCTCCTGCTGTCTGACCATCATGTTACCTTCTCGAATTTGAAGGATAGCATCTAAAAACTGAGAGGAAGTACACAGGCTGAAGTATAATCACCATTAAATCTTACCCTTTCTATGCAATCCTTGGTTGCATCAGAAAACAGTGAAATGCTTCTTAATCAAAAATACTATAGGTGCAATCTTACAAAAAAAATTTGAAGTCTGAAAATGGGTGTATTTCAAACATTTTTTTGGGCAGGTTTGACAATGAAATCTTACCACTCTGGTCACTATTTTGGGGAGCAGTGCGATTTGTACTGGTTTGCGGTTAAGAGCATAGAGCCTAAGCTGCCTGCATACTGCTCGCTCGAGGCACTATTGTCCTGGTATCCTGATTGCCCAGTGAACTGGAAGACCCCCTCCTCTTGAATAAGCTCCTGCATGGCAACACAGGTCACTGGCATGGAAACACTCTTGATAAGTTCCCGGTATGCCCCCCTTCTGTGGTTCACGTACTCCAGAACACCACCCCCACTCCCTTTTGACATCACACCCCACACCCTCTTGCCTATCACTACCCCCTTGTAAAGCTCCTCCATTCTTGCTTCACGTCATTAGTGTACGCTTGATCTGGACCATTTGATGGGCAACACGACAGCTCAGTGACTATCGCTGTGCTGTGCAAATACATGGATTTGGGCCTGTGTCTGTGGGAGTTTGCGCATTCTCCCCGTGCTTGCGTGGGTTTTCTCTGGGTGCTCCGGTTTCCTGCCACATCCCAAAGATGTGCTCTTAGGCTAACTGGCAAAACAAATTCTCCCTAAATTGTCTCAAATTTGGTCTTGAATCCACAGATCTATAAACATAGACAGGGATCACGGGTAGAGATGGGAACATCGGGGTGGTGGCGGCGCGGGCTCATTGGGCCGAAGGGCCTGTTTCCCGTGCTGTTTTATTCTTTGTTCACTCCCACTCAGGCCCTATCTTCTTGGCTGCCCTGGCAACTATGGTGCCTGGTTGGCACTGAGGCTGGCATTGCTCAGCCATACTCCCAATCACCTGGGAGTTTCAATGGCCTCCGATCCATCACATCTGGTCCTATTGGTGGGGATCATGAGCAATTCTCGCGGTGTCTGGTCTGACCAATAAACTGGTTAAGCATGGGTGAGGCCAATGCTTAAATGTCATGTAAATCACAACGTTAATTTGCAAATTGGCTTCATGCCCAAGCCCATCCCACTGGCAATACAGCATCAGTTATATTGCATGCAGTGTGAAAACAGGCATGAATCCAATTTTTTGCTTCGCATTCAACTTTACCCCCCAACAATGGGCAGGACAAGGGAGTACAGTTATGCCATTTGTCACAAATGGTTATGAAATCATCAGACATTATTCCACACAATTTAAACTGCTCAGTCCTTTTAATATAAAAATTATTCTGGCTCAGATCTTGCAGTCAGTGACAAAGGAACAGCCCTCAGTTCACCAGCTTCCCATAATAAGTTTCTGTTAAATGTTCAGGGGAGACATGATGTCGTCAAGTATCTCATCCACCATAGGATCCCTTACAAGGGATGTAGGGGTCTTTGAGCAGGACCAAGGAGTAGCAACTAGTGAAGAATCTTCACTGACAAACTGGCCTCGATTTTCTCTCAAATTGGGAAATTTCTTGGATCACCACATTCACCTCAAGAGGAAGTGTCCCGATTAACAGAACCTTCATTTCAGATAGGTGGATACAGGATGGAGTCAGGTCCATCACCCCAGATGCAGACTGAAGATGGTCACAGCAGCTACACAGAGTGCTGAAGTAGAGTGTTTAAAAGGCTCCCCTTGGTTCTCTCGAACTTTGTTCCATTTATTCATTTACATTTTAGGCCCTCTTGCTTTTACCCTGACTTATTTCCCATCCATGTCAACGTATACCCATGGGTCCTTAATGCCCATTCATGCCAACCGTGATGCATCACTGACCATAAAACATACAATCAATCAGAAGTAGGGATAGGTCACCTGGTCCCTTAAGCCTGCTCTGTCATTCAGTGAGATCATTGCTGATCTGACTGCAACTTCCACTCCAAATTCCAACCTATCCCCAAAAATCTTGCACCCCTTGATTAGCAAGAATCTATTTACTTCTCCCTTAAAAATATTCAAAGACTCTGCTTCCTTTACCTTTTGAAAACATGAGTTCCAAAGACTCATAACCCTCAAAAAAAATCTTCTCCTCTGTTTTATATGGGCTACCCCTTATTTTCAAACAGTAACCCACTAGTTCTAGATTCTCCCACAAGAATCCTCTCTCTCAAATGTCTTATTAATTACATTGCCATGATTTAATGACAATTGCATTAAGATTTAATGGTGATGACATTCTTAAACAGGCATTAAATGTTTTTGTGCATCCACATCCCCTCGCAGCCTCATATCCTCTTCACAACTTACTAGCCTACTTATCTTTGCATTACCAGCAAATTTAGCAACCATACCTCAGTTCCTTCATCCAAGTCCTTGACATACATTGTAAAAGGTTGAGGCCCATGTATGGATCTGTGGCACATCATTCATTACATCCTACCAAACAAAAAAATCACCTTTTATGTGTGTTCTGTTATCTGTTAGTTAGCCAGCCAATCTGCTATCCATGCCAAAATGTTATCTCCTGAACCATGAAGTTTATTTTCCACAGTAACTTTTGATATGGCACCTTATCAAATGCCTCCTGGAAATCAATGCACAGTTCATTACTTCTTTAAAGAAATCCAGAAAGTTAGTTGAACGTGATTTCCCTTTCATAAAACCACACTGAGTTTACCTGATTACCATGAGTTCGTGCCCTGCTATAAAATCTTCAATACTAGCTTTGAGCATTTTTCTTATGCTAGGTGTTAAACTGGTTGCCCTGTAGTTTCCTGCCTTTTGATCTCCTCCCAACTTTAAAAAAGGAGTGACATGTTGAGGTTCCAATCTAATGGAATCTTACCCAAATCTAGGGAATTTGACAGGGGTGGGGGGGAACTAATTGAGATGCTGTGAAATCGACTGGAATTAAACAATGACTATACAGAAATGTCTGTTGGCAAAAGCCCAGCTGGACCATAAACATGGATTACAGTTGGCCTTGTCATTAGGAAAACGCTACAAGCGGAGCAGCACATGAGGTCCAGGTATCCCAATGGAGGTAGAAGCCAATATCAGGAGGTCTGAGTTCTGGGATCACCACTACGGGGCAGGCCACTACATAGCAGCCCTCTGGAAGAATTTGAATACGAGGGAGCCAGGCCACTACACAGCAGCTCTCTAGAAGGATTTGGATACGAAGGAGCCCAATTCCATCTATAGAATCACACCTAAACAAGGTCAAGGTAAGCCCACAGTAACAGCAGTTCCAGTAGAGCCCTGTCCGACATTACACTGCAATGGTTGCCAGTGTCAGAATAAAGTCTGACAACATCAGGTTCAAGTCCAACCAATTTATTTGATAGTAAACTCAAGCTTGAGTTTGTTCTCTTGGTCAGGTGAATGAGGTGTTCTGGTCTCAAACAGTCTGGGCCCTGAGGGAGACTGTGTTTAACAAGATAGAACTGGACTCCAACCCTTAGCCCCGACCAAAACTTTGGCAAGGTGATGAACCTATACAGGGGAACTACTGAAAGTGATGGATACAACTCGTATGTCAGTTGCTTATGGGAAACAATTAGTTAGGCTCCCTTTAATGGTATCGGAAGGTTGAGGACCGAGCCTATTAGGGCAAAATTGCCTAAGAAATCCAGCTATATTGGACGAATATTTTACAGGTGGAAAACAGCCACCTGACTGAGACCCTGAGCAAATATCCGAAAGTTTTTCGGGAAGGCCTAGGGACAAAGGAGTCAAAGCAAAATTGCACGTTGACCTGGAGGTGATCCCAAAGTTTTGCGAAGCACAACTCGTACCACTTGCGTTGAGGGAAAAAGGTTGATGCAGAAATCAAAAGATTATTGCATGAAGGAATAATAAAATCTGGTGCAGTTCACAAATGGGTGCACCTGTGGTTCCTATCTTAAAACCAGGTGGCTCAGTGTGTCTTTGCGACGATTTCAGACAGATGATAAATTGTTACACTCAGCTACACAAATACCCAATTCCCAGGATTGAGGACATGTATGCAAAGTTGATAGGAGGACTCCTATACCAAACTGGACATGAGCCAAACATATCTACAACTATGGCTAGACGAGGATTTGGAAAAATTTGCCACAATAAATATGCTGAAAGGCCTCTTCCAGTATAAAAAGATTGCCTTTTTGGGCTTTCGTCAGCTTCTGCCATATTCCAAAGGACCATGAAGAGCACCCTACAGGGGTTAGTGCAGGTTCCAATTTACCTAAACGATGTCTTCATTACAGGTAAAACAAGGGCAGAATATCTGCAGAACCTGGAGGAAGTTCTCAGAGGATTTGCAGCAGCAGGAGTGCGTTTGAAAAGGGAGAAGTGTCTTTTGAGCACCAAGTCATAAAGTCACTGAAAGTGGCAACGTAAGTGGAGAAGGTAGTCAAGGAAGCATATGGCATACTTGCCTTTATTGGCTGAGGCACTGAGTTTAAAAATTAGCAAGTCACATTGCAGCTTTTTAGAACCTTTAGTTAGGCTGCACTTGGAATAGTGTTTAGTTCTAGTTGCCACACTACCAGAAGAACGTGGAGGCTTTGGAGAGCGTACAAAAAAGATTTACCAAGATGTTGCCTGGTACGGGGGACATTTAGTTATAAGGAGAGGTTACAGAAACTTGGTTTGTTCTCACTAGAACAACAAAAGTGGTAAATCCATTGGGGGCTAACCTGATAGAAGTCTGCAAGAATGAAGTGCATGGACAGACTGGATAGTCAGAAGCTTTTTCCCAGGATAGAAGTGTCAATTACTAGGGGCCATAGGTTTAAGGTGTGAAGGGCATCTTTGGGATCACCTCCGGCTCGACCTTAAAGGAGATGTACGGGGCAAGTTTTTTTTCCCATACAAAACTTGCTGCTAGGGGAGGTAGTGGAAGCAGATATGATAGTGATTTTAAGAGGCATCTTGACAAACACACAAATAGGATGGGAATAGAGGGATATGGTCGCTGAAAGGGTAGGGGAGGGTTTTAGTTCAGTTAGGCAGCATGGACAGTGCAGGCTTGAAAAGGAAGTACTGGCAGTAATCTTCACAGTCAAAAGATTTCACCATATGGGCAAAAAAGGTACGATCTTAACAGATCATAAACTCTTGCTGTGTCTACTGAAGGAAGACAAAGCAGTGCTGCTGATAGCGTCAGCCCAGATCCAGCATTGGGCATTATTGCTGATGATATATCAGTGTTGATTGGAGCACCGACCAGGGACTAGAATGGCAAATGCTAATGCGTTAACCAGCTACTGTTACCCACCATTGATAGCCAGAATGGAGGAGACCATGATGACAAACTTTATGGGGATACCCTCCTAGTGGATGCACAATATATGCATTGGCAAAGGTAAAGCACCTGGTGCTAACAGAGTAGCTGGAAATACTAGTCCATCCACAGTTCTACCATACTGGACCAGGAGAGAGGTTACGATGGAAGACAGGATACTGTCGTGGGGAGTATGGGTCATCATCCCAAGGCAGGGCTGTTGGAACATACCGGCCAAACTACACCATGGGCACCCTGGACTATCAAAAATGATGCTCGCTAGGAGCCAGGTCTGGTGGCCAGACATATCGAAACTGGTGGGACAATGCCAGAAGTACCAACAGGAATAGGTGGCACCACTGGCTGCCCCGCTGCACCTGTGGGAAGGCCAGGCAGACCGCGGTCATGACTCCATGTTAATTTTGCAGACTTATTTATGGGGCCCATGTTTTTGGTAAATTATTGCCCATTCCAAATGGTTAGACTTTAATAACCTAAACTAGCCAAACATGACAGCAACTGTTGAGAAACTCCGCACCTCATGCGCAACGCACGGAATCCCAGCAGTATTAATTTCTGAAAATGGTTCAGTGTTCACCAGCCTAGAGTTGACACAATTTATGAAATCAAATGGGATCTGGCACATCAAGACAGCACCTCATCAGATGGGCTAGTGGAGAGAGCAGTCCAGACGTTAAATGACAGGTTTTAAAAAAAATCAGCCAGCAGCCTCATTACAGGTGGATTTGACTATAGGACAACTCCACATATCACCACAGGAAGTGTGCGAGTAGAGTTACTAATGGGCAGATGGCTCTGCACTAAACTAAGCCTATTGCTGCCAAAGCTGGGAGGAAAGGTGAAAAGAACCAGGAAGCCCAATGCAGTGGCCACAATAACATTTGCCAAGAGGGGTACTTTGAAGCAGGGGAGAGTGTTTGTCAAAAATTATGCAAATAGACCTGCCTGGGTAACCAGAACAGTTGAATCCAAGACTGGATGAGCATCCTGCTGAGTATGTAAAGGCGAAGCAGAGGTAAGGAAACATCTGGACCAGGTTCGGGCCTCAAGCTCTCCAAACATTCTGGAGCTGAGTCTGCTCTGCAGCCCTACGGATGAGCAGAGTAACGAGTCAGTCACTTGGGATGGGGGGGGGAAAAAGAGGAAGGAAGGAAGGAATGAATCTGATGATTTCAGCGAGACTAATGAGGTTAGCTTGCTAGAGTACGAACTGCCTGAGTTCCCCTTTCTGTGCCTGCTGGGCACCGCAGAGGCTGGGGTGTAGTACAGACCCCGACAATCACATTTTGATTATTTAATGTTTTAACTTTTCTTTCGACTTTGGTTTTTGTTCAGGGTGCTCCCCCTTTCTTTTGGGGAGCTTCCCCTTTTAATTTGTCCCTAAGTTAATTTGAATTTGTTTATTCAGTTGGTGTGAAAAGACATGCCTGATGAGTGCCAGTTGATTAAATGAGGGACCCTATTTTTAGAGCAGGTGTATCAGACTCCTAGTCTGCATTCAGCAGGGAGCAAATGGAGAGCTGGCTGTATACAAATGTATGGTGTAAATAAGTTGGTGACGGGACTTTCACCTCCATGAAGTTATTACGTAGAATGAAGGGTACCTGGACTCACCATTTTCCCTTGCATCCTCCTTGCTAACTCACGCAGTATCCACTGTGGGCAGACATAGTCTTCACTGTATAAAAACACTCTCACTCATGAAAGAAAACAAGTGCTGGAAAAACTCAGCAGGTTTGGGAGCATCCAACGTGACTCTTCGAACTCATTCAATACACAACACCTCAAGTATTTAATCCCTTCTAAAAACAAATAGTTATATTCAAACCTCTTTAACCTCTGATCGGTCAATCAAATTGAGCTAACAGCCCTGTGATAGATTATGGTAATTAGCCAAGCATTACTTTAATGATAGAAATCAGAGTTATGACAACAAACAGGCACTGACAGTGCTGAAGCAGCTTTTAGCTCCAACTCTCAGATACAGGCACACTCTTTAAAAAAAAGAATCAAACAGTGGCAATTTAAATAACTTAAACTTGATAGGTCTACATAATTTAACTGAACCTCAGTATTTATCATGCAATGCAATTGCTGATACATTGACAGCTAAGATTCAAGGGTGAAACCATGATCACTTGGTAGAGATGCACTTCCCAGCCTTTTGACTAAGTCAAGCATCAGATCAAACCCAAGCTGGAACGCAATGTTTTCTCTTGTGAGCTTAGATCTTATATCTCTCCTGTGGGAATCTTGAATTGAATTCAATTTGGGTTGGTTTTTAGAGCAAGCAAATGGACGGATTCAGGTTTGCTCAGTACACTCCATGCACTGGAGTTGTATATTTCAGAACGGAATAAAAATAATTTTGGACTCGACACTGAATTCAATTTTTTTTGTGACACTGACAACGTTGAGTCCATTTACAAGGTACTATTATAATACAGCTGAGGAGCAGGGTAACTAGGAACTCAGCATCCAAAATGTTACATTTAATTACATGTGTGCTTAGTTGGGAAGCTGCTATCCAATTTATTTCACAATAGTCAAAACAAAAATTCCAGGCTAACGTGTTGATGTTGCAACACAGGATATACATTTAATGAAAACAGACCATATTTACAACAAAGTTTCCATAAGTTAATTAAGCTGAAACTAAATGTGAAAAACTCGAATGACTCATGGTCCTAAACAATGAAATTCAAAGGCAAGATTATACTGACTACTCAGGAATTACTGGTTTGGTGTTATTACTGCCACATAATACAAATTCAAAAGGCTATCACAGGAGACTCACTTTCTACTGTGGTGAGCTGAAAACGTCTTTTTAAAAAAGTACACACCTCATGGACTAGCATTGAAACATAATACAGAAATTGAGTGTGCTCCACAGTGGGTAGATAAGGTGTCTGATTGAGGTAATCATTTAGTGCATCAATGGAGATACAGATATAATTTCTATTAGTTTATTATAAACATGAATACTTCCTGAAGCAGTTTCAGCAGATTTCTAAAGTTAACATCCATTTGTGAGATTACAATGATAGTTAAACTCCACTTAACCAAAATTCCCTCCAGAACAATGATAAGCAATAAAAGACTGATTAAAACAGCCCCTATTAAACAGCATCTTGCATTTTTAGCAAATCCTGCTCAAATAAAGTGCTAGTCATTCAAATAAATGCAAACTATATCCAGTGTAGCTGACAAGAATTTACACTGCTTATTTTTGTCTCTGATTTTGAGTTATTCTCATCCACACTAATCAGTTTAAAATTAACATTGAAAAAGGGAGAAATATCATTCTCTGTTCTATTACCATCCATCAGCAACCACACTGTCAGTGAGACTTTGGTTACTGAAGCCACTCTTCAATATCTAAAACTTCACTCTTACAAAAAGGATTACATTTCTTTTGAAATATACAATAATTGAACATGGTACTCACCCCAGAATGAAAAACAAGACTGAAGAGAAAAACTACAGTAAATTCCACTACATCATGACATTTTCCTTGAACCTATCTCAGTTGCAACAAAAGATTTAAATTTTCAAGACAGCAGTATTATTTCACACCATGGTAAAAGGTGAACAAGGTTACTCTTCTGCTCTAGTTGAAGTATCTGAAAATATTTTCAACGGTGGCTAGAATTTAGCGTCTAAAAGCATTTAATTCTGTAGAATATTTAGATTTAGAAAGTTACGTTGCTATAAATTCTGAGAGAAATGTTTTTGATACAAATTACTTTTTTATTTATTTCTCTGCCATATCTCTTGCTTTAGCTTCTCCTGACGAGCAACATACATGCCGTGATGTAGAATCTGCTATGTAGTGCCTCCAATGGTGCCTTTCTCAGCCACAAATTACAATCAGAATGGGTACAGCAGAGGCCATTCAACCCACCACGTCCGTGCTGACTTTCTTTAACAGCTACTCAGCTAGTCCCATCATTAATACCAAATCCCTCTTGACAGCCCGATTGAATCAATGGCTTTCACCATACACTTAGCCATTGCATTCCAGAGCCTAACCAGTTATTACATAAAAATAGTTTTCCCTCATATTTTCTTTAGCAAATTAGTGTCTGTGCAATCTTCCAAGAGGAACAGTTTATTTTTCTCTATATGCTCTTTCCAGACCCCAATGCTTTTAAACATCACTAGCAACTCTTCTCAGGACAGCAGTCCCAACTTTCCCTATCTACTTACGTAACTGAAGTCTCATCTCTAGAACATTCTCAAAATTTTTCTACCTCTTCCCTAAAAAGTGTGGTATTCAGAACTGAGCAATATTCCAGTTGAGGCTGAACCAGACTATGTAAAGATTCACCACAATTTTCTTCCTTCTGTGGATTAAGTCCCATTTGCCATATATGCACCCATTGACCCAATTTATATCCTCTTGCACTGCATCATGATCCTCCTCACAGTTCACAATACTTCAAAATTTGCAACTGACACAAAACCTGGAAATGGAACTGTGCATCCCCAAGTCTTGGTTATTACTGTAGATCATGAAATACAGTGATCCTAATGCAGACACCTGGACAGCCCCACTGTATACTTTCCTTCAATCCAAAAAAATCCTATTTCCCATCACTCAGCCAACTTTATATTCATATTGTCAATGTCCCTTTTATTCCATTGGCTTTAACTTTGATAGGCCTTTATGTGACACTTCAAACACCTTTTGGAGGTTCAGGTACACTGCATCAAGTCTCACTATTATTTGACTGAAGAACTCAATCAAATTTGTTACAAATGATTTACTTGCCCTTAACAAATCCATATTGGTTTTTCTCAATTAGTCCACTTTTGTCCAGGTTAACTTTCTAATTGCTTTCTTACCATTCAGATCAAACTGACTGGTTCATAGCTGCTGTAGGTATTCTTGAACCTTCTTTTGAGCAAGTAATAATATTTTCAAGAACTAAGATGGATTAGGAGATATTGACCAACACCTCTGCAATTTCCAATCCTTCTTCACTTAGCATCCTTGGCCGCATCTGATTCAGTCCTGGTGACCCAAGACCGAACCTAATCCCGTTATCAATTTTTAGCCTTTCCAATATCTCAAGTATGAAAATATACTGCTAATGTAGAATTTTACCCTGAACACATCCTCTCATTGCCATTTACACTATTACCACTCCCTCAATAAGATAATTAAAGACTTAATTATAACTACTCCACAGGATTTACATCTAATATTCCTGCAAATTTATTCCTCCATATCTTTCCCACTTGAATACAATAAGTAGTATAATGGGTGTCTATTATTCCTTAGTTCTAATCAAATAGATTTGATCCCTGACCCTTTATAGAGTACTCCCTTCTCTCTCTCTGGGATTGTATTATCTATAATTAATATGGCTACCACTCTGCTTTCTTTCCTGAATACTTTGTATCTAAGAATATTTAGTACCAGTCCTGTCTTTTGAGCCAGAACTCTGTTATTGTCACATCATACTCCCATACAACTACCAGCACTGGTAGATCACCAATCTTATTTGCCACACTGCAGCTGTTCACATACATGCACTGTAAATCTGATTTAGATGCGAGCAACTTTGGATCATTCGTCCAATAGTGCAGGCCCTGATTCTGAGATGATTAACATAACAAAAGCGAATGTGGGACCAATTCAAATCTGGTTACAACATCCATGACCTTCTCATGGAAAAATTTTAACAGCAAACTATTGGCATGAATATCTTAAATTTATGATCCATGCAAAACTGTTTATAGAAACATTTTAGGTCTGTAATAAACATGAATAGCAGGGAAAAAGTTTAACTCATTTGATCCTGAAGAGTGGTTTTTTAAACCTCTGGAATCAATACCGGAGGAGGAAACAGTGCCATTTCTGCTTCTATAAAATATACTTGCTGATGTCAACAGATTGGAACTCTTCCAACTGGAAAATCGAGCAGGCTGCTGACTGGTTATGAAAATGATAAATTTATCATTTCCTTAACAGCTACAGAATATAACAATGTAAGCATTTGGGAATTGTGAAATACTGAAAGCAATTTTAGCACCCTCCAAGATTCTCTGCTTTTAATCTTATGAGCTGTTTAAAAAAATCTATATAATGGAAATTAAGGTAATACAGATTTTTAAAGTAGCTACTGAATAAAAATGAATAATTAGTGCATTATTTTTGTGTTGTATAATACCAAAATTAAACAGACTAGTATTCAATTCCATGCAAATACAATACTGGTATAAGGAAACACAATCTACCCGAATCTTGCAGTCAGCAAGTCCACCCCGAATACAATGTAATTGCTATTTAATTGCCTGATATTGATCCCTATCAAATCACACCTTATAATACACCCACACAATCACAATGCAAGGATGATACACTATACTTCAAACTTGTATTAAAACCTAGAACTGTCGCTTTGAATTACAAATCTTTCAAAGATTAAGTGACAAGGGGGAGATGGTACAGTCGTGATAATGTCAATGGGCTAGCAATCCAGAAGACAGGCTAATGCTCTGTGTTAAATTTTAAACACAGGATCAAAATCTAACACAAACTGGTGAAATTTAAAAACAGTTAATTAATAAATCTGGAACATAAAGCTAGTCTCAGCAATGGTGACCATGAAATTATCACTGTTTAACTATCACCCATTTGACATTCAATAGCATTACCATTGTTGAATCTCTCAATATCAACATCCTCGGGGCTACAACTGGATAAAAACAAGTTACTGTTGATGCTGGAATCTGAAAGCAAAAGAGAAAATGCTGCACAATCTCAGTAGCTCTGGCAGCATCTGTACGGAGAGAAAAAACTGACGTTGAGAGTCCAGATGACCCTTTGTCACTTTGACAAAGTGTCTCGTGGATTCAAAATGTCAGCTCTTTTCTCTCCTTACAGATGATGCCAGAGCTACTGAGATCTTGCAGCATTTTCTCTTTTGGCCTCGAGGTTCCAATGAAACTGAACTGATCTGGCCACGTAAATACAGTGGCTATCAGAGTAAGTCAAAGACTAGGAATTCTGTGTATCCACAAAGCTTGTCTATAAGGCACAAGTCAGGAGTGTGAAGGAATACTCCCCACTTACCTAGATGAATGCAGCTCCAAAAGCACTCAAGAAGCCCTTAAATTAAACTCAAGAAGCCCTTAAGATTAAAAGCTCAACAGCATCCAGAACTGAGAAGCCCGCTTGATTACCACCTGTTCCACAAACATTTAATTCCTCCACATTGATGAACATTGGCAGTCATGGTGTGCTATCTAGAAGATGCACTGCAGGAACTCACCAAGGCTCTTTACACAGACCTTCCAGACTCACGACCACTACTATCTAGAAGGACAAGAGCAGCAGCTGTCTGGAAACACCACCTAACCAAGCCATTTACCATCCTGACTTGGAAATGTATCACTATTCTTTCACTGTTGCCAGGTCAAAGTCCTGCAACTCCTTCCCTAATGGTACTGAATGTACCTACACTTCAAGAGGCTGCAGCAGTTCAAGGTGGCAGCTCACCATCACCTTCTCCAGAGCAACTAAGAATAGCAATAAATGCTGATCTAGCCAGTGATGCCCACATCTTGTAAATAAATAATTAAAAAATATATAGTTTGCTAATGGTCTTTAAGAAGTCTGCCATCCTTACCTGATTTGGCTTACACGTGACAGAAACGTGGTAGCTGTTTTCTAAAAGAGCCTAGCAAGTCGCTCCATTTAAGGGCAATGAGCAAATTTCTTGAAACTGTCATTGTCTAAATAGTGTTTTTAGAGCCAAAAATCAGTCTTTTAACCTCAATACCAAACATACAAAATGAGGTGGAACATTCACCTTTCCATTTTTGCTTTGTTAAGTAAATATGTCTGCTAAATAATAAAGAAACAATAAAATTAACAGTAGTCAAATGATAGAGATTGTTATTTCCCAGAAATTTGATTAAAACTAATTGTACGCTTACTATAAATAGAACCATTTGGCGAGGTCTTTCTTCCCATTACAGAATCTTCTCTGAAGGCCGTTAAAACTTCTCGCAAGATTTGACCACTCTGTCACTGACACTAAGATAGCAGCGCTCATTACAAAACATCTGCAATGAAGGCTGATAAAGTTTACCACCAGACAGACCAGAGTGAGCAAGATCAATTAGAATTATCAGCCTTTACTGATAACTGAGTACTAGTGATTGAACTAAGTTAAATACCAAGGGATCAATCAATCAGCTCCAGGAACCTACATGACTCAATCCAATTCCCCTACTTTATGACAACGATTACACTGCGGAAACACTATTGGTTGTAGAGTGCATTGGGATGTCCTGAGGTTGTGAAAGGTCCCTGTATAAATTCAGCTACTCTCTTTTCCAGGCAGGACTGAACACAACATAAGAACTGAGGAAGACCATATGGCCCATTAAGCCAACTTTACCATTTAATAGGATTGCAGTTAATCTTGAGTTTCGACAGCATTTTCCTGTCAGCTCCACATATCCCCCAATTCCCTGAGATAAAAATCTATCTCAGCTTTAAATATCTTCAATGATAGTGCATCCACCACCCTCTGGAGTACAGAATTCCAAAGATTCACAACTCTTTGATCGAAGAACCTTTGGCTCATCTCAAACTCAAATGATAAGCCTCTTGTGCTGAAGCAGTGCCTTCTTTTTCTAGGCAACCTAGCCAGGAGAAACAACATTTCAATGTTAATCCTGAAAAGCCCCTTCATAATTTTGAATGCTTCAATTAAATCATCTCTCATGCTTCTAAACTCCAGAAAATAGAGATCCTATTTTATTTTGCTCTCATCACAAGACAACTCTCACATCCCACCCAGGGACCAACTCATGAATCTTCACTTGACTACTTTCAATGCAAGTATATACTACCCTCAAAATGGAGACCAATATTCTAAGTGTGGCCTCATCAGGGCCCCTTACAATTATAGCAAGGCTTCTTTATTTTCAAACCAGTTTACCTTTCTGATAATGGGATAAAGAAGCTGGCTCAGATACTGGACTCTGAAGTAACAAATGAGTCTGAGATTTACAATATGGAACAGTCCTTCAGCCTAACTTGTTCATGCTGCATAGTTTTTAACCATTGAGCTAGTTCCAAATGTCTACGTTTGGACTATATTCCTCTGTACCCATCTTATTCATGTAACTGTCTAAAAATGCTTTTTAAAAGACAATTGTACCTCTACTACTACCTCTGGTAGCTCGTTCCAGACACTCACCACCCTCTGTGAGAAAGAATTGCCCTTTTGGATCTCTCCCCTCTCACCTTAAACACAAGCCCTCTCATTTTAGACTCCCCTACCTTTGGGGAAAGGTGTTGACCATCTACATTATCCATGGCCCTCATTACTTTCTCGACTTCTATAAGATCACCCTTAAGCCTCCTACACTCCAGGGAAAAACGTTCCCGCCTCTCCTTAAAACTCAAACCATGAAGTCTTGGTACCATCCTAGTAAATCTTTTTGCACTCTCCAGTTTAATAATATCCTTTCTAATGATAGGGTAATCAGAACTGTACACAGTACTTACCATTGTCTCGTACAGCTTTAACAAGGCCTCCCAACTCCTGTATCCCATGTTCTGACAAGTGAAACCTATAATGCTTCTTCATCACCCTGTCACTGAATTATGCCCAGTAAGAAGTCTCACAACACCAGGTTAGAGTCCAACCAGTTTATTTGATAGCAAATTCGCAAGCTTTTGGAGTTTGCCCCTTTGTCACCAAAAGCTTGTGAGATTACTATCAAATAAAGTGGTTGGACTCTAACCTAGTGTTGTGAGACTTCTTATTGGGTTTACCCCAATCCAACGTCAGCATCTCCACATCATGACTGAATTACGGCACCATTTAAACCATCACCACTTCTTCACTGTTGCTGGGTTAAAATCCTGGAACTCTCTCCCTAACAGCACAGTAAATGTACCCACACCTCGTGGACTGCAAAAAGATTCAAGAGAGCAGCTCACTACGATCTTCTCAAGGGCAATGAACGCTGGCCTGGGCAGTGAATTCCCCATTCACCTGACGAAGGCACAGCACTCCGAAAGCTAGTGGCGTTTGTTACCGAATAAACCTATTGGACTTTAACCTGGTGTTGTGAGACTTCTTACTAGGCAGTGAAACCCAGATCCTTGAATTAATAAAAACCCTAATGTATTCTCACAGTTGATAAATTAGTACTCTTCCATGCTGGCCACCACTTGGATGAAGCACCGAGGTGACAAGTGCACAGAGTATAATCTGGTGGTGGATTTCAATGTTCACCATCAATGGTAATCAGTAGCACCACTGACAACTGGCTAAGTACTAAGGACATATACTGCAGAACAATCTCGCAGTTATGATGAGGGAATAAGAGAAAAAAAATCTACTTGACCTTGATCTTACCAAAGTACCTGCCAATGAAATATCTGTCCACGACAGTATTGGTAGAAGTGACAACCACACAGTCCTTGTGGAGATCAATTCTTGTCTTCACGTTGATGATACCCTCCTGTGTGTTGAGCTGTTACCACCATATTAAATACAGGATAGACTTCAAACAGGCTTAGCAACAGAAAACTGAGCAGCAGCAAAATTATATGCAACCACAGTCTGTAACAATATAGCTCAGCATTTCTGCTACTTTACCATTGATCACGGCAGAACCCCTGGCTTAATGAAGTATGCAGGAGTGCGTTCTAGGAGCAACATCAGGCAAACTAGCCGTGCTCAGTTTAGGTTCCACTAAGGCCACTCAGTTCTTGACTTTTGTTTAAGCCTTGGTCCAAATATTTGTTTGGAGTCATACCACGCACAAAGGAAGGTGATTGTGGTTGTTGCAGGTCAATCATCTTTGTTCCAAGATATCACTGCAGAAGTTTTGCAGGATGAGCCCAAGGCCCAACCACTTTCAGTTGCTTCATCAACATTCAGTTACAATTACCATCACTAAATCTTTCACCTTCAACCTCCTGGGAGCCAGAAATTGAACGGGGCCAGCCATATAAATACTGTGGCTACAAGAACAGTTAGAGACTAGGAATTCTCAGAATAACTGAGCTCTTAGCTTCCCAAAGGCTGTCCACCATCTATCCACAAGATTCAAGTCTGGACTGTAATGGAACACTCTCCACTTGCCTGGATAAATGCAGTTCCAATAATTCAAGCTCAACATCAAACTTCAAATAAAATTCAGGACTGCTCACTTACTTGACACCCTGTCCACTACAATCAACATTCACTTTTTATATCACTTGTGCACAGTTGCAGCAATATGTTCTATCTGCTCTTTCAATAGCATCTTGCAAACCTGTAACCTCAAATATCTAGAGCATCATGGGCAGTAGGTATAGGGGAACACTATCTGCAATTTCCTCTCAGTCATACTCCATGTTGACTTGGAAGTACAGCACCTACATTGTGGCCAGGTCAAATTCCTATAACTCCCTTACTAGCAGCATTGTAAGTGTTCCTACAACACATGAGCTGCAACGGTTCAAGAAAGCAGCACATCACCACTTTCTTGAGGGCAATTAGGGATTGTCAATAAATGCTAGCCTAGCCTGCAATGCCACATCCCATGAAAGAATTTAAAAAACGCTACTTGTTGATTCAAAGATTAGAATAGCAACTACCACTGATTCAATTTCAGAGGCCCTTGGGTATGATAATTAGTGCTTAACCAATTGTAGAAGATGGAACATGACTTCCTTGTTTACAGAAATCATTTAGAAGCTTAAGTATGTAATAAATCAGATGTGAATAGACTTTTGTTTAGTTTTATGGGACAAATGTAATTGGATTGCAAGAACTCCTTCAATATGCACTATATATTGCAACTTAGAACCTGAATGTACACAAATCAAAGGCTTAGCACTTATACTGCATTTTTCATTGGCAATATATATATTTATCTCAATAGCTCTGTACAAACTTTGTCTAGCTTCCTGAATTCTGCCTTGCAGCAGAAAAAAATCAGGTACAATAATTTTTGGTCACAGTATCTGTTGAACTATTTACCATTCATACATGAATTATTAATTTACATTTGTGAATTCACATGCACTGATGAGTGTATAGGCTAGACGAGCTATTACTAATGACCTTCAATGAAAGGTCAATTGCTCAACTCCTTCTCTGAAAGCAAGGCCCCTCAGTGGAAAACAACTTCACATTAAGGCCAGGTTTTTATTTTTTGATTTACAATGAACTAAGTGCCACAACAGTTTACAATTGTTTTTAATTGATGACATAATAGGCAAGAGTTCAGGATGAAACATGCACAGTAGCTCTATGGTGATCATTTTATTATAATGTAAATTACTTAAACTTCTGAAACAGGAAGAATAATTTTTAAATGAAAGAAAGGAGTAGATGGACTAGCTACAATTTTCAATTTCCTCTCTACAATTATATGTACATTTTTAGTAAATAAACTTAATTTCAACTTAGTTCAACTTACTACAAACGTAAATCAGTTTTCCTTAATGTTTATATTAAAAATAAATCGATGTTCAGACGTGAAATATATTTTTGAAATTTGCAATTTCAGTGATTAGGAGTTGCTTAAACATACACAGGCTATAAAAAGATAATCAGTTGTGCGTACTTGGATATGCTGCAGAATTGAACAGATTTTTAACACAACATGCCCCATATATGATGTTAATTAGAATACTTACATTGTAAATTAAACCCCACAGTTTTATTCCTCAAGGCTGTTGTTAAGCGATGGAGCACTCTAAAAATTTATCAACCAGAATTTCTTAGTCTATATAAGCTGCAGGAAAAATCTAATTACAGATCATGGAGGGTTCAAAGTGGTATATTCAGATACGTCAACATGTGCCTCACTCGAGGCACATGTTGAAAATGACAGAATAAAACTAATTCATTTCATGGGACGTGAGCATTGCATGGCCAGTATTTGTTGCCCATCTCTTAATAGCCCTTGAGAAAATGGTTGCGAGTCCCCTTCCTGAACTGTAGCATTCCATTATGTGGTGAGGGAATTTTAAGATTTAACAAGATAATCAATGTAATTGTACAAATTGCCCCAATTCAGAACCCAATATAATCTACTAAATTGTACAATGAGCAAACTTAATCAAGTGCTCATCTTGAAGTAAAATACTGCAGAAGCTGGGAAATCTGAAATAAGGGCACAAAATGCTGGAAATACTCAACAGATCTGACAGCTCTAAAAGGTCATCACCTTGAAACATATACCCTCTTCAAAGATGTTGTTAGATCTGTTCAATTATCATCATTTCTGTATCCTTCCTGGTTGCATTACAGCTTGGTATCGTTCCTGCTCTGCCCAAGACCACAAGGAACTACAAGAGGTTGTGAATGTAGCCCAATCAATCATGCAAACCAGTCTCCCATCCATTGACTCAGTCTACACTTAGCGCTGCCTTGGCAAAGCAACCAGCATAATTAAGGATCCCACGCATCCTGGACACATTCTCTTCCACCACTTTCCATTGGAAAAAAGATACAGAAATCTGATATCACGTACTGACCGACTCAAGAACAGCTTCTTCCCTGTTGCTGTCAGACTTTTGAATGGACTAAGCTTGCATTAAATTGATTTTTCTCTATACCCTAGCTATGACTATAATACTACATTCTGCATGCTCTCCTTTCCTTCTTTATGTTATGCTTTAACTGTACAGCGTGCACGCAAGAAACACTTTTCACTGTATATTAATAATACATGCGACAATAATAAATCAAATCAAAATCAAATCATTTCTGTTTAAGTTAGCATTCATTAAATTTCAATTGCACAGCTGCTTTAACCCTTTGTAAACAAATGGAGGCCTACTCAATTTTTGTTTTCACAAAAATTATGGCTCTATTTCATGCACAAGTAAATTAATTACTTGTCTTTCAGAAAAAGAGAAAAATGGAAATACAGAATTGAACTCAGACTATGATTTGAAAGAATTTCCACAATTACAATATAATTGTTATACTGCTGACACTTACCATTTATTCCAGGTCTTGCACACTCTCATACAGATGCACAGGTCCTTATGGCTGAGGTACCTAAATACTGACAGCCACACCTCCCGTTGCATCACATGTTCTGAGCCACCAGCCAACGGTAAAGAATCAGGTTCAGGGCTGTCAGGTGGAGGCCGCACCACATGCCGCTCCATTTGAAATGGCTTAGGAGGAGACTGCACAGGGAGTTTGCTTAGTATCTGAGGACGTGCCAAACTTCCTGGAACTTTGTGACAAAGTTGACCAGATGGCCCATTTTTCTTCTTCAACGAAACCTCCACAGTCCTAAAGGAATTTTTTTGAATACTCCCTCCTCTCAGGGAATAATAGTTATTTTCTCGATCCTTTGAGGCCAAAAGCGAATTACTTTTTATGTTTCTTGCAGTCTCTTCATCTTCATCCTCCTCTTCCTCATCATCTTCCTCACTAAAAATATCATTAGACAGTCTCCTGAGCTTGGACCTTTGATTATCTGCCTTTGTAATAGACCTTGGACTAGATGCCCCACTGCTTCCTGCTGATCTCTGTCGGCTGGATTCGGATCCAGAACTTGAATCAGAGCCAGAATCAGAACTAGAGCTAGAGCTGGTTGCTTCATTTCGGTTGACACGTTTCATCATTTGTCGTATCCGTTCTATTCTTTCTGCATCTTCCGATCTTTCAAGGTGATTTATTTTTGTGTCTTCTTCAGAATTTGGAGTCGGTTTCCGTTTCTAAAGACAAAAATATATTATTAAAAAGCTTCAAATGTTAACTCCATGACACTGTAAAAGGTTTAATAGTTATAGTAAGTCTCAAGTGATAAAATGGTCAATTACTTTCCACTTCCAATGAGTCAGACTCTGTTATTTAAGTTTGTTCATTGTGCTAAATGAAAATGCACCAATTTGAAAATCAGACCCCTATTTTTGACTAACGGTCACAAATTTGGAATTTGAAATAAGTGAAGCCACAGTTGAGTTTGTTTAATTTATTTTAATGTGAAATTCCTGCCAAGATAAACGTTGACAAATAGCAATCAACATGGGAGCTAAAAGCATTGCTTCCCTCCTGGCTTTATTCCACTTCCATTTGGAATTATTGCTGTTAGATAGCAAAGTTTTTCACATACAATGGTGCAACCTGAAACATAATGACCAAACAAGCGTCAACCATTTTTCACACAGCAAGTTACTGCAGACAGCAAAGCACAAATTTTGGTCAGGCTGGTTGAGAAAGGAGAGGGGAGAGATACAAAAGAGTGTCCACAGGGGTAACTTTTTTCAGAGGGTGTTGAGTGTCTGCAACAAACTGCCAGATAGTAGTGGAGGCAGGAGCAATTTTATCTTTTAAAAGGCATTTACATTGTTATATGGATACGATAGGTATAGAGGGATATCTGCCAAATGTGGTTTAAGCGTTTCTAAAAAAAGGGCAATATAGACAAGTTGGGTTGAAGGGCCTATTTCCATGCTTAAATCTCTATGACTCTAAGGAAGGTTGAGCAGGATAACAGGAAAATTCTGTTTTTCATATATGGCCACAGAACTTATTGCACTTCAGGATAGGATCTCTAGCAATGTAGCATTACAGCCAATTAACATGCAGATTCAGTCGGCACTTAGGAAGGTGAACTCAATGCTGGCATTCATTTCTAGATGGCTAGAATACAAGAGCAGCTATATATTGCTGAGGCTGTATAAGGTTCTGGTCAGACCCCATTTAGAATAGTTGGGCCCCATTCCTAAGGAAAGATGTGCTAGCCTTGGAGGGGATCCAGATGAAGTTCACAAGAACGAGCCCAGGAATATCGTGAGAAGTTGAGAGGTCCGGGTTTATACTTCGTGGAAGATGAAGGGGGATCTAATTAAAACTTACAGAATACTGAGAGGCCTAGATAGAGTGGACTTGGAGAGGATGTTTCCATTGGTGGGAGAAACTAGAACTCAAGGGCACAACCTCAGAGTGAAGAGACACTCCTTTAAAACTGAAGTGAGAAGAAATTTCTTCAACCTGATGGTGATGAATTTGTGGAATTCATTGCCACAGAGAGCTATAGAGGGCAGGTCACTGAGTATCTTTAAGACAGAGACAGAGGTTCTTGATCAACAAAGAGATAAAGAAGGCAGAAGAATAGGGATGAGAACCATATCAGTTACGACTGAATGGAGAAACAGACTTGATGGGCTGAATGGCCTCATCTATATCTTTTGGTTTTGCGGTATTAAACAAAGGATAATCATCTAAGTACTTCTGCTTAAGGACTAGTCTGGGAATTCAATTTTTTTTTGCCATAGCTATCAATTGAACGAAGGTAAATACGAAATGAAACAGTTTCAAAAAGGTCTACTTTATTTATTGGCCCTCACAAGGGACAAAAAACTGAATTAAAAAACTGTCATGTTGGCCTACGCACACCCAGCACCCAGTTGCTCTCTTCCAATTTGTTTTATTTTTAAAAGACTGCTGCAAGGACTAACCAGTAAGACAAGCCCAAACAAGATAGAAATAGAGAACAGACCTTAATTTCCTCCTTCCTGATGGCAAAATTGTTGAATTATTCAAAATGGTGCAGTTTCACTTACTATAGGGGAGGCGGTGGTAAAGCAGCTTTGTCACTAGACTAATAAATCCAGAGATCCAGGGTAATGCTCTGGATTAATACATCTACATTCAAATCCCACCACAACAACTAGTGAAATTTGAATTCAATAAGAATCTGGAATTTAAAAAAGTTTAAGATGACAATAAAACCATGGTTGATTGTTGTAAAAACCCATGGTTCACTAATTTTTTTTTTTAAGGAAGGAAATCTCCACCCTTATCTGATCTGGCCTACATGTGACTCCAGATCTATTGCAATGCCTTCTAAAAAGAGATAGGAACTTAGTTCAAGAGCAGTTAAGGATGGGAAATAAGTGCCCGCCCAACCAGCAATGCTCACATTCATAGAATCATAGAAACCCTACAGTGCAGAAAAGGGCCATCTGGCCCATTGAGTCTGCACTGACCACAATCCCACCCAGGCTCTATTTCCACATCATCTATATATTTTACCTGCTAATCGCTCTAACCTCCGCATGTCAGAACACTAAGGGACAATTTTAGAATGGCCAATCAACCTAACCTGAACAAATAGAAAAATCTAAGCAAATACAGTTCAAGTCTTAAATTCTAGCTCATGGATTGGACGGCAAGGAGTAAAGACGGTACTGACAGAATTAGAAAAACAATTTTACAAACCACATAATCCAGAATTATGAGATTATTAAGTAGGATATAAGAATCTGATAATCAGTGTAATAGTGCCCTGAATTATATAGCATTCGGGATTATACTCAATGATATCAATCATTGTGGAGGTGGATTTTCTCAAAGCAGCTTCTTTCAGGAAGTGATATACTTACAGCTGGTGGATGGCTGGGCGGTGATGTTCTGGGCTGGGAGGATTAGATGGGGAGGAGAGGCATGAAGAGGTGGGCTGAACGTGGAGATCTAAAGGGGTGAATGCAGGGAAGATGGGTATGGCAAGGCAAAGACAGAGAGAGATGCTGTGGGGATTATCAAAGTGGTGAGATGGATGGGGTGGGAAGGCTGTTCTGGGATGCAGGCACAGGTGCAGATGCGAATGGGCATTGTGGAGGGTATGGGGAACAGAGAGAGGTGGGGAAAAGGATGCAGAGAGAGATGTCTGTGCTGCCAACAGATGTTACTTGGGGTCATACTCATGAAATTGGTGAAAGGAAGGGATGGCTACGGCTAAAGGAGGCAGTGGGTGTCAGTAATATAGAAGGATGAGGATTCTACAAATGTTGGGCGAAGGGCACTGTGGGTTGTTGGAAGGAAGACTGTAAGAGGGTATTTAGAATAATTTGGGACTAACACATCAGGGTAGATTCATCTAGAGTGAAGTCACAAAGTGCCTGCAATGTATTTTACAAAGGTACTGTTTGCATAGACACATAACCACCATTAGAGAATTTAAACAGGCATTTTTGAAAGAACATAGTACTTATAATGCTAGGGCCTTGGGCAGACAACTGAGGGCACAGCTCAGCATATATGAGAGAGACTTCTTGCACATATGGCTTGTAAGGACCCTAGCAAATACATTTGCTTCCTTGCACATGCATGATTCGATGGAACACAAATGCCCTAGATTCATTCCATATTAATATACCTTTGTTACCTCACTCACACTAGCATAAACTCAACAAATAAAAGCTACCAACAGGATCATGAATTGTGGCCCAAGTATCCAGGCAAAGCCATTCTCAGCATACAACACCTGGACTGGGCATGAACAAATCTACAATGGAAGACAAGTGGCATTGCATCAATCCTTGTACAAATATAATCAATTTAGAAAGAATAACATTAACTGGACTGCACATTGTATAGCTGAGAGAGTCAAATTTGACTTCAGGTTACCAAGCAGTATGTGTAGAAGTTAATAAGTATCTAGGTTCTGTTTGATCTAGTTAACTCAAAGATAGCCAGAAATTGGCATCAAAAGTCTTAAGGATTTGCTGGACATGTTTAAAAACTCAAAAAGCCAGCAAAATATTCGATTGCCAGATTAATACCAGTTTTTTTTCCAACAATTATTGTGGTCCACATTTACTACAGTCCACAAAGTCCCTCATCATTTGGAGTGGATGGTCTTATGTTTAAGAAATTGACTGCACAGGTAAATCTGGAGGAACACTCTTTTACAACCACTGCGATCCTAGCTGATGTTGCCAGCATGGTATAAATCGAAAAACACAAACGTGAAGGTTTTCCTAAAGAAGCCGGTGTGCTGGAGTTGTCAACCAATTCTGCAGATTCACAACTCCACAAAATGGCTGTGTTTTTATCTCGTGGATTGTGTAAATAGCTAAAGTATCTAATAACTAATCCAAAACAACTGAAAACACGTGTGTACTCAGTACGAGTATTGTTGGAGGCCAGGAAACTAACCCAGCAACAGAGTTAGTGCCTTCAGGAAGGCAGACAAAAATAAAAGAATGGCGCTTAGCAGCAAAATCGTAATTCTCTCCACTCAAGTCTGATTATGAGGGAACTTTGCACTCAGTTATTTTATAAATGAGATTGGTCAGACTGAATTCAATGTAATTCACTGCTAGCTCAGAAGATTTTTGTGTTCGTTATTTAAGTTAAATCCAAACAAATCAAGATGGAAATTAAATGTGTGCTGCTACATCTTTCTAAATTATTTACCTATTTAAATCCTTCCATTTTCTTAAAATAGCAGGAGCACACTCAAATTGAAAGTATAAAATCAGTATAAAGATTATTTAAGAGTGAATTCATTAAATCAGAGTCTGTGCAGTAGCTTCCTTTGAAGTTAGAAAATACTGAAATGCATACCTGAACGCCTTCAAAACTAAACGCAGAAAGGTTTAAAAAGAAATTAAAATATGAATTCCTAAGTTACATAAATATTTCACAAACTTCATTATTTTAATGGAAACAACCAAACGAAAATTATGACATGTAACATCTAAAATACAACATCATTGCCTACCTTCCTCTTTTGAAGTTTGTCATCCTTTCCTCCTCTTAGCTAAAGAAAAGGAAAGCATACCCATGAAAATATAATTAAGCACTGATCAGTAATAAGAAAGTTTTTGCATAGTGAATTAAAAGCTTGTGAAATTTGCATATAAGCATTTTGTTAACATAATTTGTGTGATTTACTAAATTAAGATATTAGGAACAGATGAAGCTGATTTCACAATGAGATCATGTTTGATCTATGATCTAAACCCAGATAGCTACCGTTAATACATTCGGTTAACAGTCTATCAATCTTGGAACTAAAATTAAACAATTTATCTAACAACAATTATTGCTTGCAAAAGAGTTCCAACCTTTCACGTTTCTGAACCACATTCTTGAAAAACTGTCTCTAATTTTTAGGCTATGTTTCCAAGTCAGAGACTCTCCAGCCAGTGGGAGTAGTTCCTCAAAATCTACACTATTAGCTCTTCTTAATTTCTTCAAAATTTTGAACGTCATCAAATAACCATCCAAATTCCACAGAATATAATCCTAATTTATGCATTCTTGTCTCATAATTTAACCTGGGAGTCCAGGTAATACACAGAAGTCTACATTGCATTCCCTCCAAGGTCAATTCTTAAGGTGTGGCACCCAATATTGAATATTGCTCCAGTAATAGTTTATGTATCTGTTCATGACATTTTAATGATCCAAACCTCCACTGTTTTTATTTTTTCACCCTTTAGAAAGTACTCTGACCTATCCTCTTTTAAGCCCGAAGTGGTTGACCTCACAGCTGCCTGCACTGAAAGTCATTTGCCACAATTTTCTTCATTCACAATCTATATTACAATGGAGACTATACTCAAAAAAGTGTTTCATTGACTGTAAAGTGCTTTGATGCATCTGGAAACTTGAGAGGCTACACAAATACAATTCTTTCATTCCTATTAACATTTCTCTAATTTTACACTGCTTATAATGCCACCCTATTTTGTGTCATCAGCAAATTTGGATATGTGGTTTTGTATGCATCATCCAGGGAGACAGTGGTGTAGTAGTATTAAGAAATGGCTGCACCATATCCATGGCAGAAATCGGTGCGGGGGTGGGGGGTGACATTTCCATACAATTTAAATGTGATTGACAGACCTGGGACAGAAGTATCTGGGCCCACTAGCAATCTCACCACCACCCCGCCCCCTCCCAATCATCACCACCCACCTTCCCCCCAGGCTGGTTCACTTCAGCTCTCCATTTTCAGAGAAGTGGTGCCTGCGGGGTGGGGAGTAGGACTGTGCTGGACAAGGCATGCATGGGGTGGGGAGGTGGTGAAGAATGGTGACCAATTTGACTATTGGGGGGCGGGGGGGGGGAGGCAATAGAGAGCTGGTATTGTGGAACGGGCCAGTGATCGAGTTGACCAGCAAATCAGGAAGCCAGGGGATAGGGGTCACTGCGAGGGCGAGGGTGAAGAATAAGCCCCACCCCCTGATTTCTGGACTGAATCATGTTTCTACACTGCAGACAGCTACTGATGTGCTTCTGACATGTAAAGAAAGGATTCATATCTATGGGGGATACAATTGGAACTATAAAGATAGTCAGCTGTTAAGAATGACACTTTGTCATGTTTAGGTATTTTAATTGGTAAAAGTTATGCTAATTTTTTTGTTATATTCTAATCGTGTTCTTAAGTTTGTTTTGATAAAAGCTTCCCAGTGGGTCATCTGATTCATATCTGGCATCATGTGAATGTACCTTTTTTTAAAATCATGCAGCTTCTAGCTTCAGTGATGTCATTGTGAGGTGTGCAGCTAAGTTGTGGCAATCAGGTGATGGGGCTTTCAGTTTTGCCTGTGGCAGTCAGGTAATAGCAGTTTTTGCCTTTGGGCTTTTAGTTTTGTTTTAGAAAGTTTTGGAAGCAGGTTAACAGCCAGCTAAAAAGCAGTCTCTTTCTCTGTTTTGTCCTCTTTGTTTGGTTCTACCTTAAAGCAGCAGTGTTTTGGGAAACAAATTTGACTACAATCTCTCCTGAGTTTCTTCACAAGGGATTTTCAGCATTCAACCCAGGAGGCAGGATTCATGTAATAACAGGGCATTAATCTTTGCTGCAGTGCATTTATTTGGAAGCTTTTGTGTATTGGATGTTGGCTTTGGTTGGAACACATTAGGGATATTTTCTTAAGAGTTATATATTATCATGGTTGTTGTGTTTCCTGTTTATAATTGTAAAAAGTTCTTGCTAATTTTTTACTTTACATGTCAGCAATATTCTTAATTAACTTTTTTTTTGATTAAATCTCTTTGTGGGTCAGTTGAATCACACCTGAAGTGAAACCTCTTGTGCTCATCCCAGCCAAATTCAACATGAAACGTTACAGGTGAGGTGAGCTTCATAGAACACCTCAAAGTATCCAACCTGGCTTGTAACATTGGCATGAAACACTTCATGTGCTCACCCTAATGCCAAAATCAAATGTTAAAGTTAAGATTTAGATTAACTCATTAAATACCCTGGAGTTTCTAATCTAGCCTTTAGTATAGGCAAAATACTTTATAATTGTATATTGTACAGACTAATGTCAAATGGTGCCAGAAATCCAGTCAATGTGGAGATATAAAGACTGGATAACTATCTGCAGTGTACAGGTAAATCACATCAAATCAAAGGAAAAGAATGCAATCAACAAGGAGCTAATGGGTGATCTATTCAACAGTTAGCGTAGGTGAATTTAAAGCTTCTTAAAAATTTACCTCCACAAAATATACATGTAGTATTCATGTATAGAAAATACCTTTTATCATACATTGTTGAGGTGGACAATGATGACTGATGAACAGCAATACTCAGCTAGATGCAAAGCCAACAGCTTCATATCAGGAAACTTTATTCAGCTACAAGAAATAGGGCACAGTTTCAAACCTACAGAACTCCCTCAGCCAAAATTCTCCAAATAAGTTTGAGTGTGCCAGAGGCTTCATTTGAACTTCCAACTCAGTAATTTCTTAATTGTGTAAATATTGTGGGAATATTAGAAAAAATATAGTCAACTAGATTCCCTCTCATCCTGCAAGTTCCTCTCCAGCCCCAAACAGATGTCCTGAACAGTGATACCTGATAAGCAATACAGCTGTCAGGATTCACATTCTTTGATGCAAAGAACAGGTTAATCCCTCCAATTATAGTATCCCCTAATACCACTACATCCCTTTTTGCTCCCCCCATTTGAATGGCTTCCTGAAGTGCCATGATCAGTTACCTCAACCACCCTGTTGTCCTCATTTTCATCCAAACATACTGAAAATATGTCAAACTCACTGGACAAGGGTTCTGTGCATCTGCCATCTTGAGTCTCTTTATCTGCCTCCTTTGCAGTCACACACATGTCCCTGATCACTGACCAAATCATTGGTCAGGGACAGTTTCATTTATGCATTAAACTGTTTACTACCTTCAGAATTAGCTCAAACTCTTGTTTAATCTGATGCAAACTTTGAAAATCATTTGTAAATTATAAGAGGTGTGACTGCCTCCTGGTACAAAAAATCCAGGTAAATTCCTCTTGCTGATATTTTGCAGTGTTTTTAGTTCAGCCTCCAGCTCAAACTCTGAGCTGAAGCTGCTTGGCCTTTAAACATTTTATGCAGACATGTTTGTCCTGGATCAAACTGGCATCCCAAGAGCTCTCACATGCTTCAGCAGTGACACATCTATTCTGTCACCCTTAATGTGTTCCCATTAATTATTTTATTCAACTATATTTTTTACTTTTTCTTTTCCATATTTTATTAACCTTACCAATTGAACCTTAGAATAGATTAAAAGAGATCTTATTTTCTACCATACCTGTGTTCAATACATCCTTGCTCCTCAGTCATTTATCTAATTTCACTTGTTGAACAAAACTCATTTTTACAGCCTCTTGCTGATGTGCTTGCCAATCTAAATTACATGCAAATGGATTTCGTTGCAAATTTTTAAGATTCAAGATATCAACTTAATTAGCTAAACATTCAGTTGTTGAAATTATGCGTTCCCTCCCAAGCAAATCTAGATTAACTTGGTCATAGAAGTGTTTACATGGAAAAGTTTGTGTCACAGCATCAAATATTGCTACTTTGACTTCAATGTTGAATTTTGTAAAAGGAGAATTATGCATTATAGAAGCATATTTCTACATTACAACAGTAACTACACTTCAGAAGCACATCAATAGCTGTCAAGTGTGTTTGGACAACTTGAGGTTATGAAAGGCATGGTATAAACTCAAGTTTTTTTTCGTCTTTTCCCCCAGGGTTAGGGGAAAGAGGATGGAAAAAATTAAGAATACTTGTGCAAAGACTTATTAAATTCCTTCCAAAATGGTTTAGCTGTGTGTAATAATCTTCAATGAACAAATATACATTGCTCCAGATTGACAGTTAGAATCATGAACTCAGAATATGATCGACTACAAACTCAGTTTTCAAAGCTAACATGGCTGGCTTTACCTCTACCAATTTGCTGACAGGAATATTGAATAAGCAAGATTTTCAATTCCCTTTCCCCCACATTAAAAAAAATTGCTTAATACTGAATTTGACAAAAGTCCGTTCAAAATAGTAGATCAATAGAAGGGATGTGAAGCAAGAAACAGAGAAAGGAGAATTTAATAAACAAGAAAACCATTCAACTATAGTCACAAGGGAAGTGAAGATATTTTGAAACTTTGTAACTAAATTTAGTCATAGAATGTTTTGAATTTTGTGGCAATCCAGAATATAACAACCTCAAAAGGCTCTTGGAACAATGGTCCCTGTCTGGTTCAAATGTTGTCTAGTTACATGCGTATTTTTAAACTTATAAAAGATCACCAATAAAGAAAGGGCAAGGGCTTTAGTCAGTCTGTTCATTCTTTATAACTTTAATCCTTATAAAAGTTATAATTTTTGAACATCTTTATTCTAACAGACAATAGTCCTTCAACATTTGAATATAATTTACAAATGACTTGGAAAGATTGCAACAGATTAGACAAGAGTTTAAGCAAATTCTGAAGATAGAGCACAAGAGTTCAGTAACATGGAATCTTATTCAACTTGAATACCTGAACAGTTTAACACACAAATCGAAAAGTTTGACTGCTCTGGTGAATGGAAAGGAGCCTATGGTATAGTGTGAAATAAAGAGCTTTGTGTCCTAGAAAATATTTATTTCTCAAATAAAACTACCATAAATTTTAATAGTTCATTCATTTATTTGCTACTTTTGGGATCTTGCTGTGCATATGCTGGTTGCTACAACTGCCTATAAAAAATGGATGCACTTGTAAAATGCTATGGGACATCCTGATGAAATAATAAGATGCTCTATAAAATCATTTTTCCTTTCAGAGATTCTATTTGATGAATATATTGCATGATAAGTGTGCCAAATGCTCATGATTACCAATCATGAAAAGCTAGCATACAAGTTCACAGTTCAACCAATGATTATTTTCTGATCTATTTGCATTGGCAGAATGGGAAGAATATCCTCTGGATTAAGAAACTTTTGATATGAACAATCAAAATTGAGATGGATACTGGTGTATTCATGTTCATCTTCAATCCTTCATTATTTGCTTTTAGAGTTGTTTGGCATCCTGTCAGCACACTAACAGATCAAAACCCTATTTTTTCAAATGTAATGTTCAGAATGTCAGGGTGACCAACTCTTGCAAAGAACATGCAGCAGTAGGGTGCATAGCAGTGTCAGAATTGAGTAGGAGTTCAAAATTAAGGGTGGCTGCTCACCATACAGAATGTAGAAAGACAAAAGAGGAACTCTGAGTATGCTTTAGAAAACACTAGAGCCTTTTGTGCTGTTGAATACAAGTTGTCACACATGGAAAACAGATCCAAACATTTTATAATCATGTGCAGACTTCATCATCAATGCTGCTGCATATTTTCAAATCAAATATAATTCTGGCATGAAAATCCTTCTACAACAAACGTAAAAGAAAACATTTCTGAAAATATGTGAATGCAAATTCAGGACACCACAAAGCAGAACAGTGCAGAATAACTTTTCTGAAATCAAATTCTCGCCAAAGTCGTAAATAAATTACTTGACTAATCAGTCTCCTATTTATACTGCACATGGATTTACAGTACTTTAGCTTTTAAAAAAGCACACTACTTCATTCTGCAAGTTGTAGGCAAATTTCTAGCCCTTCTCTAAATATGCTATTCGGAATTTAAAAAAAATTAAATGGTGCACTTTTGTTTAATGTCCAACTTTCAGAATCACCTATTTATCAAATTATAATGAAGTAATTTAAAAACTTCTTTTAAATAACGCAATCTTTCAGATACAATACCATAGGTTAGTTCACCTCCTTCTTTCCTGTTTGGAATATAAGCAGATTTAACTGAAAATGTTTTCATCCAAGTTAGAATTTATTGTTGTTCACTGGTGAATTCAATTTACGCCTTTAACAAGTCTCACCCATATTCCAATGTCCTTTTTACTTACAGCCCAACTCTGATTACAATACAACCACAGAAATGATGTGGCTTGTCAGAGGAACCAAGTCCATTTCAGGTTGTGGTTTCCCAAAAGATCCAACAGATAGATTGTGGCACTAGATGTAAAGGGTTTTTTTCTACAGTTGCTTTCAGATTAAAGGTCAAGGATAAATATGTTACAGATCAAAAAGCCAAAAAAGTATGTTAAGAAACAAAATTAAAAACAAATTAAATTAAATTGGGATTGAGGGCTAGGTGATGTATTGTATCTGCATGATGTGGGAACTGGTGGACCCTAGCTCCTGGTTCCTATTGAAAACATCTGTAGTTAGCCTTAGATGCTCGACGAACTGCAGCTCAGAGTTGATGACCTGGGGTCTGAGCTCTTGACACCGACACACTAAGAAGGGAAAGAGGTACCGGGATGCCGTGTTTTAGAAGGCAGTCATAAGCTTTAGATTAATCACCTTCAATTTAGTCAGTTGTCAGAGACAAGAGAATGGAACAAATAGAGAGATCTAGAAGGCAGGGCTGCAGGCGCTTCAGCCCTTGCCTTTGTTCAACCGATTTGAGATTCTTGCTCCATGTGAGGATGAAAGTGGGGGCTTTTGGGAGGATGAACATATTGACTACAGCACCATGGTGTGGGTGGTGGAAGAGAAATGTAGTCATAATTAGGGACAGTATAGTTAGGGGAATCGACACTGTTCTGCGAACAGGATTGAGAGTGCTGTAGGTTGTGTTGCCTACTTGGTGCCAGGTTTGGGATATCAAAGGAATTTGGGTTGGGAGGCTAATCCAATTGATCATGTAGGTAACAATGTTATAGGTGTAACAAGGATAGAAGTTCTGCTGAGGGAACATGTGCAGCTGGGGGCTAACCAAAAAGATGATAATCTCCTGAGTACTGCTTAAATCGTGAGCTAATTGGCATAAGATCAATAAGATTCAAGAAGCAAGTGGGTGGCTCCAAGGGTGGTGTTAGAGAAATGGGTTTGAATTCACAGGATATCAGCAGAAGTACTGGAGAAGGAAGGAGCTTTTCCGATGGGGTGATCTTCGCCTGAATCATGCTGGGACCAGAGTTCTAGCAAATCAACACGACTAGTAAAGGCAGCTGAACGGCTTCACTGTGCATTGTAGGAGAAGTCGGACCAGCAATGTTTACCAAGAAATGGGAAGCAGCATCTGAGGTGACTATGTATGCAGGAAGTGCATCCAATTGTAGCTCCTTACAGACTGCACGGATAGGTTGGAGCAGCAATTGGATGCACTTAGGTGCATGAAGGAAGTGGAAAGCATCACAGATAGGAGCTTTAGAGAAGGGTCACACCTAGGGGCAAGCAGATAGATAGGTGACCACCAGAAGGGGCAGGCAGTTAGTGCAGGAATCCCTTATGGTCAACCTCCTCTCTAACAAATATATCGTTTTGGATACTGTTGGGGAGATAGCCTATCAGGAGCCGCCAAAGCAGCACCACTACGGCTGGCTCTGTTGTTAAGCACAGAGGGATAAAGAGCACTAGAGCAATAGTTACATGGGAATTTTATAGTTAAGGTGCAGACAGGCATTTCTGTGGATGTAAAAGAGTGTGCACTATGGTATGTTGCTTCCCTGGTGCCAGGGTCCAAGATTTCTTTAATGGACAGAAAGCATTCTGAAGGGAGAGTGTGAATAGCCAAAGATCTTGGTACATATTGGTACTAATGACATAGGCAGGCAGAGTGATGAGGTCCTGGAGCAGCAGTTTAGGGAGTTAGGTAGAAAGTTACAAAGCAAGACCTCTCGGATTGTAATCTCAGGATTACTCCCTATGACATGTGCTAGTGAGGATCAGAATAGGAAGATAGTGCAGGTCAACACGTGGCTAAAAAGCTAGTGAGCAGGAAGGGTTTCAGATGTCTGGACCATTGGAATCTCTTCCAGGGCAGATGCGACCTATACAAGGAGGACAGATTGCATCTGAACTGGAAGGGCATAAATATTCTGGCCAGGAGATTTGCTAATGTCATACGGGAGGATTTAAACTAGTTTGGCAGGATGATGGGAATTAGTTGAAGGAAAACCAGAGAGTAGGACCAGTAAGACTCAAACAGCAAGCAGGTGGGGTTGCTAATCAAAGAGGGTCTGGTGGACTGAAGTGCATTTGTTTCAATGTGAGAAATGTAACAGGTAAGGCAGATGAACTTTGAGCTTGGATTAGTGCTAGGATCTACAATGTTGTTGCCATTACAGAGACTTAGTTAAGGAAAAGACGGGATTGGCAACTTAACATTCCAGGATACAGATATTTCAGGCAGGATAAAGGGAGATGTAAAAGGGGTGAGAGCTGAACTGCTAGTTAAGGAGAATATCACAGCTGTACTCTGGGAAGACACTTGAGTGCTCATACAGCGAGGCAATATGGGTAGAACTCAGGAATAGGAAAGATGTCATCAGAATGTTGGGGGCTTACCATAGGCCACCCAACTGCCAGCAGGAGATAGAGGAACAGGTGTGTAGACAGATTTTGGTGAGGTGTAAAAGTAACAGGATTGTTGCGGTGGGAAATTTTAGCTTCTCTATATTGACTGGGACTCACGTAGTGGTAAAGGCGTAGATGGGGCAGAGTTTCTAAGACTCATCCGGGAGGGCTTCTTGAAACACTATGTAGATAATCCAACTAGGGAAGATTCATACTGGACCTGGTATTGGGGAATGAGCCCAGCCAGGTGGTTCAGTAGGGGAACAGTTCGGGAACAGTGACCACAATTAAAGTAAGCTTTAAGGTACTGATGGATAAAGATAAGCAGAGTCCTCAAATTAAGGTGCTAAACTGGGGAAAGGCTAATTACAACAATATTAGGCAGGAACCAAAGAATGTAGATTGGGGGCAGATGTTTGACGGCAAATCGACATCTGGCATGTGAGACACTTTCAAATGAAAGATGATAGGGATTCAGGACCGGCACATTCCTGTAAAGACGAAGGATAAGTATAGCAAATTTTGGGAACCTTGGATAACGAGAGATATTGTGAGCCTAGTCAAAAAGAAAAAAAGTAGCCTTCATCAAAGCTAGGAGGCTGGGAACAAATGAAGCAAGTGTGGAATACAAGTAGAAAGAAACTTAAGCAAGGAGTAAGGAGGGCCTGAAAGGGATCACAAAAAAGCATTAGCCAGCAGGATTAAGGATCCAAAGTCTTTTTATACATATATAAAGAGCAAGAGGGCTGGCCCACTGAAAGATAGGGGAATTTATGTGTGGAGCCCGAGGTATTAAATGAGTACTTTGCATCAATACTCACCAAAGACAAGTACTTGTGAATGATGAATCTGGGAAAGGATGTGTAGATACTTTGAGTCATGTTGAAATCAAAAAGGTGGTATTAGGGTTGTTGAAAAACATTAAGGTAGACAAGTCTCCAGGACCTGATGGGATATACCCCAGAGTACTGAGAGAGGCAAGGGAGGAAACTGCTCGAGCTTGAGAGAAATCTTTGTATCCTCACTGGGTACTGGGGAAATTTCAGAGGATTGCAGAATAGCCAATGTTGTTCTTCTGTTTAAGAAGGGTAGCAAGATAATTCAAGTAATTGTTTACATTGATGGTCTGGAGGAAGGGGCTGAGTGCAGGGTGATGAAATTTGCTGATGACACAAAGACGAGTGGAAAAGCAAATTGCGAGGAGGGTGTGGAAAGCCTGCAGAGGGATCTAGATAGGTTGAGTGAATGGGCGAGGACCTGGCAGATGGAGTATAACGTTAGCAAGTGTGAGGTTACCCACTTGGTAAGAATAATGGTAGGAAGGATTACTATTTAAATGGTGAAAAGCTGTAGCATGCGACGGTGCAGAGGGACCTGGAGATCCTTGTGCACAAATCGCAAAAACACATATGCAGGTGATTAAGAAGGCGAATGCAATGTTGGCCTTTATAGCTGGGCGATAGAATATAAAAGTAGGGAGGTACTTTTGCAGCTGTATAGGGGACTGGTGAGGCTGCAGCTGGAGTACTGTGTGCAGTTTTGATTGCCGCAATCGAGGAAGGATATATTGGTCTTGAAAGGGGTGCAGAGAAGGTTTATTAGGCGCTTATCAGAGATGAGGGCATTGGATTATGAGGAGACTGAATAGGCTAGGTTTGTACTCTTAGGAGCTTAGAAGGCTGAGGGGATCTTAGAGATGTATAAAATAGTGAAGGGGATGGATAGGGTAGAGGACGAAAAGGGAATGGTTTAGGTTAGAGGGTCATTGCTTTTTCCTAATTGGTCGGCGCAACATCGAAGGCCGAAGGGCCTGTTCTGTGCTGTAATGTTCTATGTTCCAGGTTGAGACACGCTCCGCTTAGCAAAGATAGCAGGACAAGGGGATAGCCTTAAGATTAAGGCGGGGGGGGGGTGGTTCAGATCACAGTTGAGGAGGAATTTCTTCACGCAAAGGGTGGTGAATCTTTGGAATTCTCTGCCTGACGAAGTGGTGGAGGCTTCCTCGCTGAATATGTTCAAGTCAAGAGTGGATAGGTTTTTGTTGATAAGGGAATTAAGGGTTACGGGGAGAAAGCGGGAAAGTGGTATTGAACCACTACAGATCAGCCATGATCTTATTGAATGGCAGGGCAGGCTCGAGGGGCTGGGTGGCCTATTCCTGCTCCTATTTCTTACATTCTTATTACAGGCCAGTGAACCTTACATCAGTTGGTAGGGAAATTATTGGAGAGAATTCTATGAGACAGAATTTATGCCCACTTAAATAAGTGGACGTATTAGTGAGAAGCAACATGGTTTTGAAGGGGACGTCATGTCTCACAAACTTGACTGAGTTTTTTGAGGAAGTGACAAAAATGATTGATGAGGATAGGGCAGCGGATGTTGTCTGCATGGACTTCAGTAAGGCCTTTGATAAGGTCTCTCATGGCAGATTGGTGCAGAAGGTGAAGTCGCATGGGATCCCAGATGAGCTGGCAAGGTAGATACAAAACTGGCTCAGTCAAAGACAGAGGGTAACGGTGGAAGGTGCGTTTCTGAATGGGGGGCTGTGACAAGTGGCATTCCTCAGGGATCAATGCTGGGACCTTTGCTATTTGTAATATATATTTGGTGGAAAATGTAACTGATTTGATTAGTAAGTTTGTGGACGATACAAAAGGTTGGTGGATTTACGGATAGAAGTGAGGAAACAGAAGAATATAGATCAGTTGGAGACTTGGGCGGAGAGATGATAGATGGAATTTAATCCAGACAAATGTGAGGTAATGCATTTTGGAAGGTCTAATACAGGTAGGAAATATACAGTAAATGGCAGAACCCTTAAGAGTACTGACAGGCAAAGGAATCTGGGTGTATAGGTATACAGGTCACTGCAAGTGGCAATGCAGATGGAGAAAGTAATCAAGGCAGCATATGGCATGCTTGCCTTCATCAGCCAGGGCACTGAGTTTAAAAATTGGCAAGTCATGTTGCAACTTTATAGAACTTTAGTTAGGCTGCACTTGGAATATAGTGTTCAATTTTGGTTGCCACACTACCAGAAGGATTTGGAGAGAGTACAGAAAAGATTGATCAGGATGTTGCCTGTATTAGCTATGAGGAGAGTTTGGAGAAACTTGGTTTGTTCTCACTGGAACAACAAGGTTGAGGGATGGTCTGATAGAAATCTACAAGATTATGAGGGGCATGGACAGAGTGGATAGTCCAAAGCTTTTTCTTAGGGTGGAAGAATCAATTAGGGGGCACAGGTTTAAGGTATAAGGGACAATGTTTAAAGGACACGTACAAGGCAGATTTTTTACACAGTAGTGGGTGCAGGAACTCGTGCCGTGTGAGGTAGTGGTAGTGACTTTTAAGGGTCGTCTTAACAAATATGTGAATAGGATAGGAATAGAAGGATATAATCCCTGGAAGGGTAGATGGTTTAGTTAAGTTAGCAGCATGGCTTAGAAAGTTGAAGCACCAGTTCCTGTGCTGTAATTTTCCATGTTCTTTGTGCTGTAGATAGGGCTTTAATTTGAGTAGAGAAGAAAGGATTTAGTTGCATGGAAAATTAGAAAATCCAAATTAAAGGTAAGAGTATAGGTTGGTGATAAGGCAGATTGTTACCAGAAAATAACAAGGATGAGACAAAACGTGTGAATGTCATTTTACAATAACGAATTATACAAGAGTCGGGAAATTTGGCATGCGTGCACACACAGACACATATACATACACACACACACGTGTGTGTGTGTGTGTACGTGCAATAGGGAATAAGTTAATGAATTTTGTAAGACTTAAGAGGATGAGAAAAATATCCTACATGCAGCTAGTTTTCATACATTTCAGATAAATGTAACTTTGTTTTCATGTACCCAGACTATCAGGAGACAGCTGCTGCTCTTGCTATTACACACAAGTTTATGATAAGCCGCTCAGGAATGTAGCTGACCCAGTTATAGTTTAAGTAACTTTTGCCTAATACAGAGAAGCCTACATTTCTAACTATATTTCATATTTATATTCATTATATACTGCTTATGTGTCATTTACCAACATATTATATGTACATATGTTGTACAACTTATGAGCATAGATTGTTATACTGGCCCATTAATTTTAACTTGTCTTGTCAGCCTGTACATTAGCTAAGGGCCATTCAAACACGTCAATTGCGGCCTTGAGATAATCATGAAGAAATGCCAAGGCAGCCATGTTTGCATGATCGAGGACAACCCACAGCCTGGGAACCTGATGAGAATGAGAAGATGCATACGTGACTGGAAAGGTATAAACATATTCTCTTAACTTGTATTCAGTGAGATGTCTGGGGAACCGCTGTTAGGTGCCAAGTGTATCTCCCACAAGCTTTTGAATAAATTTGCTGTACTTTGACTCAATTCATCTCAGAGGTATCTTTACCTATAATAATATGTGTGCGCGTGCATGCACGTGCGTGTGTGCGCGCACATGTATACACGTCTTTGAAGATCCTTGGTTTTATCAGATCAGCTGAGATTGAATAGTCACTTTCAAAAGAGAATTGGATAAATAATTGAAGCGGTGGGGGGGGGGCACGCCTTGGAACATGGAATTATAGATAAAGCAGAGCTAATTGGATAGCTTTTTCAAAGGCCCGACATAGTTGGGATGGACAGAAAGGCCTTCTCTTGAGCTGCATCCACAGAATTCTAGCAATAGGTCTTCTGTATATAAAAAAAAGCATACATTCTAAGTCGTAGAGTTTCTGCAAACAGCACAATTTTCATTTAATTGTTTTAGTTGCATTTTAGCATCACTTTCTCCTCTTTTTGGTTATATTTCATTCTTGAAAAATTTAATAAAGACATTTATTACTGAAAAAAGAGACTCAAAGCTTTTGGTCTTGCATTCATCAGAACACTTCAAGATTACCAATATAAGGGGAATATAACAATTTACATGAGAACAGCATGTTCACAGAATCCCTACAGTGCAGGAGGCCATTCGGCCCATTGAGTCTGCACTGACCACAATCCCATCCAGGCCCTATTCCTGTAACCCCACGTTTACCCTGTCAATCGCTTTGAGACTAGGGTCAATTTAGCACTGCCAATCAACCTAACTCACACATCTTTGAACTTTATGTTTGTGTTGATTAGTTGATGAGTTGATTTTGATTGGTAGAGGCATTTCCATAACATTCTCCATGACAATGCCTCTGCCAGGGTTTGCAAGCCAATCAACAATCTCAGCTTATACAATATAAATTGTTATTTTCCTCTTATATTGTTATTTTTAAAGTGTCTTAATGTGTACAAGACAAAAAGCTTTAACACATTACTATTTTTCCAGCAATACTGAAGCTTTTTATTCCCAAATATATTTATCAGGCTTGGCTGACAAACTGGATAATAATACTGTGATTCAAGTTTTAATAAAAAACAGGCTTGGACCCAAAACAGAGCACAACTAACTGCAATTAAAAAAAGCTCACAGCCAGACCAATCACACAAAACAGGGAAAGAATACTACTTGGAGCAAGCAGAATAAAATGCAAATTGCATCCAAGCGTGTGCTAGTATGTTACCAAAGATTTCAGAACAGCTTTGCGTTAAAAACAGAAAGAATCAAAATTTCCTTTGTGGCAGTTTTACCCTGCATGAAAAACTAATTTCATAAAAAGAACCTTGCATACGCATACCAGATATTTAATGAGCTTTCTAAAGTTGCATGATTCTTGTTGCTCACATACTCATCTGAGGCAGACAATGTTCTGGTGTCAAACACCAAATTAATTTGTCCATTGAATTATTGTAGCCCATCCACTAACAGAATATCACTCTTGCACAGCTTCTGCTCAAACACAATGTGTATATTAATTGATGAGTTTGATATAATTTCAACATGTGCATGTATATTAATTGTAATAATAAATTTGTATTTGATCTTAGTACATGACAACTGAAAACTGAATGCAAAATTCCTATCAGATTTAAGCAAGTGATTTTTTAAAAAGTTATAATTTCTTTACCACATTCTGCTTTTATAATAAGATCTAAGATTTTAAGACATCAGTAATGATAGATGGTGCAGTAGCATCAATACTGCAAGGCTTCAAACAAACATTTTCATAGCAAGCCACGTTGCCAGACAGAGTTTGTTTGTGCAACTAATTTGATACTTAGCAATGACTAAGATCTCAATTCTCAAAACAAATTTTTTGGAAATCAAAGGTTACATTCCACAGAGCCTTTAAGTTGAAAATTCCCACAAGTTCTAATTTTATTGGATTGAATTAACCAATTCAGTGCCTGAACAATTTGATTGGACATGCCCTGTCTTTACCTGATTTATGAAATATTCAAATCAGAATAGACCAATAATGAAAGATTAACTGTGTAAATGTGTTATATACAAGAATGTCTGATTATCAATAGATGCTTTTAGCTTTAGTTCAATTTAATAGTTTATCTTCTAATCCCAAAACAAGCATCATCCACTTGCACATTCTAAATCCTCAAAATCTTTTATGTTCAGCTTCTGCAATTCAGAAAATTAATTATTTTTATTGCCTATTAATATAAACTGAGAACTTCTTTAGCCTATTTCCTGTGTCAATCAATAAATTTACATTTACACCAACAGACAGAATCTCAGGTCAACACAAGTGACAACCTACACAAAATATTGATCTCCCCAAAAACCTATACATATAATCCTTGAAACATATTTCAGGTTTCAAGGAGCTCTTTAAGTTTGTACTTAAATGAATACTTAAGGTATGAAATGTCACTAATTAAAAGCCATTTAAATCCCACATCTTTTAACAGAAATGTTTCTAATATTGCATACCTTTTTCCTTGGGCCCAAATCAGTTGGTAGATCCTTTTCCTTTCTTCGTTTGAGTCCCAGACCATCGTCAGATTTCCGCCTGTTTGGATGATATTCCTCCATTTTGGGACGTCCAAGATCTTCAGACTTCCGTCTCCCTCCATCTTCACCTTCTTTAAACTCCTTTAAGAGAGACCCAGGAAGATTGGAGGCGAATTTAAACCCAGGGCCTCTCTTCTGCATGAAGATCGGAAATGGGAATAAACGCACATTACCACCCGCTATTGCAGAGAAGCTTGCGCTGCGCTGCCTGGTGTGGTATGTGGTCTACATGTATTTTACTTTAATCCATTTGTCCTTTGTGTTTCGTTATAAGTACAAAGCTACATACGTAGCAATAAAATTTACAAACTCATTTTCAAAAAAAAATCTTACACCATAAACATGTATTTTGCTTAATCCCTATTTTTTCTTCTAAATATTACGTAATAATAATGCTCCATTTATCTAACTAATTTGAACTTTGTTACACAGCTGCTCTTTAGCGTGCTGGTGCATTTATGGTATTCAACTTCTTTTGCAATGCTGCATAAGCATATCCATAAATATAATGTCAATGTAAAGTTTAATTATATGCAGTCAACATCCATATAGTTGAAGCCTGATATGGGGTAACCTGAAATTTTTATCTAGACCATAACTGTATAACATCTGGGGCAAAATTCTCCCCCAAAACTTCTAAGTGTTGTCCCCAACAGGAAAGCTGATGAAATTCCTGTTGGATGGTTTGGTGCAAATCAGTTCACAATTCACCCACGTAGAAATTTGTTTTGAGCCTTGGAAATTTTCACTGAATTCTTAATTTTTTTTTGTAGTGTGGACCTAAAGATGATAGCAAGGCCAGTTCCTCAGAGATCAGGTGCCCTTTTTAAAGGATGCCCCAAATTCTCGACAACCTTATACGGTTCACCTCCCCCCAATCGTTGGCTAAGGCATACTATCTTCAGTGAAAGACACCATGCAACAGGGTCAAAGGCTAGCCCCCTCTTCGAAAGCTCCCCAGCACTGCCAACCTGACACCCCTGGCAGTGCAACTCAACAGTGCCACTGTAAGGTTGGCCTTGCCAGGATGCGAGAGAATCAGCCAATTCTCTGATCACCCCAGGGCTTCAGTGGTCTCAGAGCCCCCAGTTTGTGGAGACCAGGAATATTTACATCAGTTTCCACTGTGCTGTGAGGATCACAGCAAATAGATGAATCTGGTTCTAAACTAATCCTACATATTTAAATATACTAATCTGGTTCATGCCCTCATTGGGCATGAACCAGATTACATCAGACCCACAGAACTGGCAGAATCCCAAAAGATATTCTTGCCAGCGTTAACTGCCCTATAGTCCCTTCCCCATGATTCTCTTTCTCTGGTCCAGCACGATTTGCACTAGAGCATTGAGGCCAGAGAATCACCACCTCTAATGAAGATCTCAAGCTCCATGCTTTTTCTCATCTCTTATAATCAGTGCAGACAGAATCAGAGTTAACATCGAATCCAACATTCAACTCAAACCATCAAATCTGCTTTTCTCTCCCCGCACAGAGATATTATAAGTTGCAGGAGCTTTTCCAAGCCTTGACCACATTATCCAGTGAGACTTGGCCTGTTGGGCTACTTGAAGACTCAGGGGCTGTCACCCATCTCTGAGTTCAAAATGCGCAGATTGATAGTCAACGTCATGGAATTTTGCAGAGTTGCCTGGATTGCCTAGTTTATCTGAGCAGACTTGATAATAATTATTTTTGATTGGTATTTTTATTCCCAGGCAGGTCACTAAATATTTTTGAAATCAGTACTTTGGTGGTAGAAGGATGGAGATGTATTGAAATAGAATTTCCTCATTATTGTACTCAAAACTCTAGAGGTAAAGGTGCTTTTATATTCTGTTTTATATCTTTGTATTACTCAAATCTCTGCTTTTCCACAGCCACAAGACTATCAAATTAAGAAAATATTTTGATTTGTCTCAGATCTTATAAAGTGAAGGGAGCGAACAAGATGTTGATGGGGGGAGGAAGAAGATGAAAGATTCCCTCCATTTTACAAGAGATTACAGAGGAGAAAATTGGAAGCACATCTGTGTAAGATTTTGAAACAAGCAGATTCGTCTATTGTTTAGCTTCAAATAATTCCTCATCAGGGATTAACATGGTCCCTCAGCTGTGTATATTAGAATTGGCATTTCTTTTCAATCGTGTATTTCTTTTCTAAAGAAATCAGTACTTACTTTGCCTGTTTTTCCTTCCTGGTTACACTTTGGACATTCCCAGCAATTTGGCAACTCATCATTTATAAGTCCTTCAGACTCTTCCACCTAATATTAAAAAAATATATATATATATTATACACACACCTTTTCAAAGGCAATTAGAGATGAGGAATAAATACTGGCCTAGCTGGCAACATTCGTAATCCATGAATGGATAAATATAAAAAAAGACACAAGACAAATACAAAACTGCTGCAATCAAAAAATAGCTAGGTAATTGGAAAAGATGTTATCTGCAATGTAATGTACATCAGACAAAAATCTAGCTATAGTGATTTCTTTTGCCAAAAGAGATCAGGCTGTATTTTGATTGAAAAGTTGAACAATACACAGCGCAATGTTAGAGTCCAAAGTTAATCTGAAAAGTTTGCTATTTTACTTCAATGTCCGTGTGCAACCTGTTTAATCTCAAGCAGCATACAAAACTTGCTCACATGACCCTCGACCAGCTGTGACATTCTGAAATCTTAGCTCCTAGGGAATGCCTCAAGTGTCACATGGCAGGTAATGAAAATTAATCCAAATTTTAACAAAGCATCATTGAACCTTCGTGCACCCTAACGGACTGCAAATTTAATTGAAAAGGGTCAAATGCAAACAAGTTCAGGGCAGGATGACTTTCTGCATCCTGGACTGCAGAAGATGGCAAAGTTCCAAGACTCTTTTGTTGATGCTGTGTCAGTGATAAAGACAGATCTTCTCAGCGTGCATAAGTAGTTCAGGCAGGCTCTAAAGAACTCCCTCCGTGGCACATTCAACTGCCTACATCCTAGGTGAACCCCTTGTCTTCTGTTTCCTGGTTGGCAAGGAGCTCCTTTAGGCAACTCTACTCATCAAGTTTAAGGTGTTTACAGACAGCTTTTAACTTGATTCAACGATAGGAAATGAAAAAGTGGTAAATATATTTTATAAATAAAAACAACAGACCAAGTTGAATATCAGTAAGAAAACCCTCTCACAAAAAACCAAATACATCCAGAAAAACATCATTCTCAAATGCATCCATTTTTACACAGGTCTTCTAGGACAAACCATGGAGCAGATGTTTTGGTGGCATGATGCCACAGTTGTTAGCACTGCTGTCTCACAGCTCCAGGGATCTGGGTTCAATTCACGGCTTCCATAACTGTCTACGAGGAGCTTGTATCTATGTGGGTTGCCTCCAGATTCTCCAGTTCCCTCCCACAGCCTGCACATGTACAAGTTAGGTGGATTGGCCATGTTAAAATGACCCTTAGTGGACCAGATAGGATAAATACATGGGGTTATGGAGATAGGGCCTGAGTGGGACTGTGGTTTGTGTAGACTCAAATGGGGCGAATGGCCTCCTTCTGCAATGTAGGAGTCCTTGAAAACAGCAAGTTTGCAAGCACAAATTTTACTTGCACAGTTTTTGAACATTTAATTAGGTGCTCATGTATCCACAGCAACTATTTCCAAAGGATCTTGGTGCAGCAGTGAGTCCAGCCACACGATCATAATGTATGGCACAGAGGGGATCATTTGGTCCAACTGTCCCTACCTGTTTCAGTACTGTAATCCAAATCAACACCATTCTGCTGCAAGTTTATTTCCTCAAATGTCCATCCAATTTTCTTTTGAATCATTCATTCATTGTTTCCACTTCCAACACTCTAATGAATTTCCCTGCAGATTCGCTTCTCTATATCTCTCACTTATTTGGAGGCCAAGAAAATCTCCCAGTAATGTGTCCATTTCCTTTTTGCTTGTCAACTTCTACCAACTCTACTGACTCCTAACATTTATGAGCCAATCAACTGACAAGCAGAATGCAAGATGTGCCCTTTAATTTTAAAGCTGCCCTCCAAAAATGAAACACCTATCAAATGCTGAATCTAAATATAACTGCATATTGGCAGCCGTGAATTATCCATCATTCCCTGCAAGAAAACTCAAATTTCAGCAATGATGGATATTTAGCATCACTACACTCTAGTCTCCAGTCCTGGGAAACCACTAAATTAGATGCAGAATAACTATAAGCCTTAGGGGTAGCAGTCACATTGCAGAGTTACAGCCAATGGTTGAATGAAGCACTTGTAAGACATAAAACCTACCAATTTAGTTTCCATATTTTATCAGGTTTTCAAAATAGTAATCATTTCATGATAGATTTCTATTATTTACTCATTGCAATGTTCATTATTATGACAAATTATTATAGCATCATCTTCATGTAATTAATAAGCTGGTACTTGGAAAAGTGGATCCTGTTGGGGAAATGGTGATATATGCTTAGAGGTACAGGACAAGGCTTGATGAGTGCTTTGTATTGAGTATTTACTAAGGAGAAGGAATCTGAAAAAAATAACAAAAGTGGAGCCAGTAGAAGTAATGGATAGGATGAAAACAGAGCTCGGAAGGTGTGGGGGTGCTAGCAAAGCCAGCTATGCTTACAGTAGATAAGTCACCTAGTCCAGATGTCTGGCATCCCAGGATGCTAAAGGAAGTTGGGGTGGAGATATTTGGAGGGTTTCCATATCTTCGCTACATTCCAATCTTCTCTAGACATGGGGGGAACGTCAGAAGATTGGAGAGTGGCAAATGTGACATCCTTGGTCAAGAAAGGATGTCACAACAATCCAAGCAACTCTAGTTTATCATTGTGGGTAAGGCTTTAGAAAAAAAATGGAAAAGTAAAATCAGACACTTGGAGAGGATTAAGTTAATAGACAACATAGGTTTATAAAAGGCAGATCAAGCTTGAATGATCTAGTTTTGATTAGATAACAGAAAGTGTTGAAGAAAGGATGTGATGGATGTATTCTATATGATTTTAAGTAAGTGTTTGACTAAGTAACACATAAAAGACCAGTTTTCAAAATTGAGGCAGACAGAATAAGCAGATCAGTATTCAATTTGACAAAAAGAATTCACTAAAGGAAAGAAAACAATGGAGTTGTGTTAAGTGATTTTTCATATTGTTAGATGTTTCAGATTCATAGACCATTGAGAAGTCTTCATGAGGGAGGGGCATCTATACAAGAGGGACGGGGAACAGTTGTCTGGGAAGGGCACCCATATTTTAGTTGGGAGGTTAGCTGGAATGTTTCGGCAGGGTTTAAACTAATATGGAGGAGGGGTGAGGAGACAGAGGGAACTGGGAGTGGGAGAGAGATGGGTGACAGGGTAAGTCCGGAGGGTAGGAAGGAGGATCAGAGAGTGCCTGAGGGTCTTCAGTGCATGTGTTTTAATGCAAGGAGTGTGACTGGCAAAACAGATGAACTGAAGGTAATAATGTTCAAGAGGAAGTTAGAAGTGGTGGCGGTGACTGAGACGTGGTTAAAGGAGGGGCAGGACTGGCAATTGAATATTCCAGGGTATAAGTGTTTTAAGCATGACAGAGGTGGTTTGAAGAGAGGAGGGGGAGTGGCATTATTAGTTAAGGATCAATCATAGCAGTGCAGAAGGAGGGTGGTATGAATGATTTAGGAATTGAGTCGCTATGGATGGAGTTGAGGAATAGGAAGGGAGAGGTTACTATGTTGGGTGTGTACTACAGACCGCCCAACAGCCCGCGGGCCGTGGAAGAAGGGGTATGCAGGGACATTTTAGATAAGTGTAGGAAGAATAGGGTGGTTGTAGTGGGAGATTTCAGTTTCCCTGGGGTAGATTGGAAGGTGCCCAGAGCGGAAGGTGTGGACGGGGAGGAATTTGTACAGTGTGTTTTGGAAGGGTCCTTGGAGCAGTATGTGGATAGCCCGACTAGAGGGGGGGCTATACTGGATTTGGTTCTGGGGAATGAGCCAGGGCAGGTGGTTGATGTTGTAGTAGGAGAGCATGTGTCAAATAGTGACCACAACTCTGTCTGCTTTAGGGTATTAATGGAAAAAGATGAAGCCTGCCCTAAGGGGATGGTGTTAAACTGGGGGAGGGCTAGATATAGCCAGATTAGGCAGGATCTTAAGGATACCGACTGGGATAAGCTGTTCGAGGGTAGGTCAACGCTGTACATGTGGGAGTCTTTCAAGGGAAAACTAAAATCTTTGCAGGAAAGACACGTGCCGGTAAGGAGGAAGGATGGGAAAGGTAGGATTAGAGAATCGTGGGTTACTAGGGATATTGAGGACTTGGTCAGGAAGAAGCGGGAGGCATACATTAGATCTAGGCAACTGGGGACAGAGACAGCGCTGGAAGAATATAGAGAGTGTACACGGAATCTTAAAAGGGGTGTCAGAAAGGCAAAAAGGGGCCACGAAATGGCTTTGGCAGGTAGGATTAAGGAAAATCCTAAGGCATTTTACTCCTATGTGAGGAGCAAAAGGATGGTTAGAGGGAAGATTGGACCTCTCAGGGACAGAGGAGGGGAACTATGCTTAGAGCCTGAGGGAATGGGGGGAGATCCTGAATGAATACTTTGCGTCGGTATTCACGCAGGAGAGGGGCCTGATGTCTGGTGCCAGCTTTGAGGAATTTGAGGACCCATTAAAGGGAATAATCATTATGAGGGAAGAGGTGTTGGGGCTTTTAGGCAGCATAAAGACTTATAAAGCTCCGGGGCCTGATGGCATCTACCCCAGGCTGCTAAGGGAGGTGAGAGATGACATTGCTGGGCTTCTGATGCAAATCTTTGTCTCTTCTTTGGACACAGGTGAGGTCCCAGAGGACTTGGGGATAGCAAATGTAGTACCGTTGTTTAAAAAGGGTCAGAGGGATAACCCAGGGAACTATAGGCTGGTGAGCTTGACTTCAGTTATAGGTAAGCTAATGGAGAGGATCCTCAGGGACAGGATATATGAGCATCTGGAGCGCTGCGATCTGATCAGGGATATGCAGCATGGCTTCGTTAAGGGGAGGTCATGCCTTACGAATCTAGTGGAATTTTTTGAAGAGGTGACAAAAACGGTTGATGAAGGACAAGCCGTTGATGTCGTCTACATGGATTTCAGTAAGGCGTTTGACAAGGTTCCCCATGGTAGGGCTGATAAAAAAAGGTGAAGGCGCATGGGATACAGGGTCAGGTATGTAGATGGGTTGAGAACTGGCTTGGGAGGAGGAGACAGTGGGTAGTAGTGGAAGGCTCTTTTTCCAACTGGAGGTCTGTCACTAGTGGTGTGCCACAGGGCTCTGTACTAGGACCCCTTCTATTTTGTGGTGTATATAAATGACTTGGAAGAGGGGGTAAGTGGTGTGATCAGCAAATTTGCTGATGACACTAAGATGATTGGATTGGCGGGTACTGAGGAGCAGTGCCTGGCAATACAACATGACATAGGCTGGTAGATTGGGCAGATAGATGGCAAATGGAATTTAATTCGGATAAATGCGAGGTGATGCATTTTGGCCGGAATAATGTAGAGGGGAGTTATAGGATAAAAGGTAAAACTATCCGGAGTATAGAGACGCAGAGAGACCTGGGGGTGCAGGTTCACAAGTCTCTGAAGGTGTCAGTACAGGTGGAGAATGTGACAAAGAAACCGTATGGTATGTTAGCCTTCATAGGAAGGGGTATAGAATACAAGAGTAGGAGTCTGATGTTGCAGGTGTATAGAACATTGGTTAGGCCTCACTTGGAGTACTGCGTCCAGTTCTGGTCGCCGTACTACCGGAAGGATGTAGAGGCCCTGGAGAGAGAGTGCAGAGGAGATTTACCAGGATGCTGCCTGGTATGGAAGGGCTGTCTTACAAGGAAAGATTGAACACACTGGGGTTGTTTTCCCTTGAAAGACGTCGGCTGAGAGGGGATCTATTAGAGGTATAAGATTAGAACAAAGAACAACACAGCACGGGAAACAGGCCCTTCGGCCCAACGAGCCCGCGCCGCCGTCCTAACGTCTTAATGACATATAGAGACCAATATAGGGACAATTTGTTACCCAATCAGCCTAAGAGCACATTTTCGGGATGTGGGAGGAAACCGGAGCACCCGGAGAAAACCCGCGCAACCACGGGGAGAACGCGCAAACTCCCGCAGACACAGGCCCAAATTCACGTATCTGCAGAGCACAGCGATAGTCACTGAACTGTCGTGTTGCCCATCAAATGGTCCAGGTCAAGCGTACACTAACGAAACGTGAGGAGGAATTTTATTTTCTACACAGGGATTAGTAATGACTTGGAACTCTGCCCACAAGCAAGGTGGAAGTCTAAGTTTGAAAGATCTCAAAAGGAAATTGGATGAGCAATTAAGAAAATAAACCTGCAGGGCTCCATGGGAATCGAGCAGGGGGAGTGGGACTGACTAAACTCCACAGCATGGATTTGATAGGCTAAATGCCCCCTCCACTGCTGTAAATGACTATGATTTCTGACATCAGTTATTTACTTAAAACAACCCATTTGCTCTCTTACGACAAACACATTATGCCTACTGCAAATCCTTCAAATCTGAAAAATGCAAGATTTTAGGAGTTTTAAAATATAACCTGTCAGGCCAACTAGATCAAGAATACCTTTAAACATCCTGGGTGTAAGATTTCATTGCAGATGGAGCATTCCATTAAGCTAGCATTAAATTTCTCTGCTTCATCCACCACATTGTCTTCCTTTCCTGCCTCACCGCAGATCTTGCAAACAGCAGTATGTGGTAAAACAGGCTGCAATAAAGTGTTAGAGGTCAATAAATTCTAGCCTAAAATAATATGCAATGTAAAATGCACCATTTGTAACATAACCATTCATAGACATAACATAAATGTGGCATTTTGGAATGATAAATAATAGCAGTACCAATGCATTATGCTGCAAAGTTCCACGAATACAGGTTTAATCTCACTTTGATTTCCTAATTTTAGTTTAATTGTCGAGCAGAGGTAAGAAATTTTCTAATGGGAAGGAAAATTTATGTCGGCTACCATGGTGTACATTAATTATTGATGAAAAACAGCACTTTTATATGCTTTGATGATTACATTCACATCATTCCCAAAGGAAATAGTAAACCTAGAAAAGGAAAAAGTCTTATTGTGAACCTACACATTCTCAGGCCTTTGACATGAAGCGAACTCTATTGCTACAGGGCTCATTAGCTCTTATGAAAGAATGCAAAACTTCATAGCATGGTTAATATCTTGCTAAGATACTGCTGATGCTGGAATTTGAAACAAAAACAGAAAATGTTGGAAAACCTCAGCAGGTCTGACCGTATCTATGGAGAGGGAATTGAGCCAACTTTGAGTCTGGGTGACTCTATCATTAGGTTGGGCATAACCATTTGCAACCTTGTTGTCAGAGTTGACCACAAGATGAGCTTTCAATCACGTATCTGTCTCATTATTAAAACTCATTTTACCTTGAAAATCATCCAACTCCATGCTCTTCTGTTGCTGAAACCCTAACTGATGCCTTTGATCTCTCCAAATTTGAAGTTGTGATCACTTAGCTCCATCTAACATACTTCTTCACTATTTAGCAATTTATGGTCCTTGTTGTAGTTTCATTGGATTGGGACCTCATTTTAAAATATGCTCGGTGCTGCTCCGAACATGCTCTCTTACATCCTCAACGAACTCCACTGGTTCCTTTGCTTGACAGAATGGTCAAGTAAACATGAACTGCAATGATTCAAGGGGGAGGTTCACCACCACCCTGTTAAGGGTAATTAGGGATGAACAACAAATGCTGGCCTTGCCAGAAATGCTCACATCCCATGAAAGGATAACAAAAAACATTCAAAACTCATTTAAAATTATATGAAATATCATTCACCAATCACTTGTATGCTATTTGACCTATACAGGCTCCCAATTTAATAAAATCATTAACAATCTCATTCTCACTTTCAATCTTTCAAATCCCCATCTCTGTAATCTCATCCATCCCTACAACCGTCAGGTATTTGCACTCCCCTAATTCCAGCTCTTGAAACTTCCTTATTTAAATCACACCAGCATTAAAGGCAGTGATCGTCAGCCACCTGGATCCCAAGTTCTGAAATTCCCTTCCTGAGTCTCACCAACTCTCTACCTCTTTGACCAAGGTTTTAGTTACATATTGTCATAGCTCCTGTGTTGCTTGGTGTAATATTTTGTTTTATAATACTTCTGCAAAATGGTTTGAAATATTTTATTACATTAAAGGCACTATATAAATTTTTGTTGTTGTTAAAGGGAGCTCAATTAGAAAGAGAGGGTATTAAATTCAATGTTTAGATGCATTCCTTCGGATCAATCTTACTTTCAAAGGCACTATGTTTTATTATTTTAAGGTTCATCAGAATCAATACGCAGGTAAAATATATTTCCATGCACAAAACAAATGAGCTCAGTGTTTAACTGGTTACAGTTGTCTAATGGTCTTGGAAAGGTCCCATTGCCAGGAATAATGTTGGACTACTGCCATTACAGCACCCGATTATATTTAAACAATTAATCGACATGAAGTTTCATTAAAAGGAAGTATATTTGGAAAGTCTAACGTTTTCTGTTCTATACCTTGAACTTATGTTCAGTTAAAGGGTCAAATGAGAAAACATTTTAAAATGGCAGTTATAAATTCATTAGAATGAAACTTTTTATTCAATATCATTATTTTGGTTTGCATTAGGAATCAACCAGCCTTATTTTTTTGCTGCAATTCAAATATGTTCATAGAATCAGATCCCTCTCTACTACTTCTTTCTTCTGTTCCTCTACAATACAAGAGTGACTACATTTTAAAAATATTTAATTGACTATAAAGCACTTTGGGACATCCAATGATCATGAAGTGCTGTACAAATGTAAATTCTTTTATTTATTCTTTGCCACTCTTCAATGACTTTCCTCATCTCATCTTCAGTCATGTTATAAACACCAATCTTTCATCCATTCTTTAACACTTCAAAAGTGCAACAATGGAATTTTGCAAGTTTTTCTCTGCTTCTTCTGACAATAGCAGTTGTTTTATTCTAGCTAGCTGCATTAAAAAGTAATAATTGTCAGTCGCTTGAACGTCGTCAGGACTCCTTATTGGATTGCACGAAATTGCACAATTCATGCAAGAAGCCACATCATGCCACTAACAATATACAACAGTTCAAATAAACAGTTATGGAAAAAGGGGTAGCGTGTGCACAACAAGGTCATATGACATGCTTGATTAGATAATGCACTATTATTTTTCCATTTCAGAGACTGAAAATGATTGTTTCCATATCTTAACTATCCCATCTTTACATAAAAGATAATAAAGTACAGCTCAAGTGTGTATGAATTTGTCATACAAGGGAATGATCAATTCTATTCATCAGAACATTTATTGCAACATTTTCCTTCAAATAATTAAAATAACGTTGTGAACTTTTACCAACACTTCTCCCTCTAAAACAAATTTAGGAATAGAAAAAGCCGCAACATTGCAAATATAAATCACAGGATAATCTCATTATCACTGATCATAGAACCCTAGAATCATAGAACTCTACAGTGCAGAAAAAGGCTCTTTGGCCCATTGGGTCTGCACCAACCACAATCCCACCCAGACCCTATTCCCATATCCCTGCATATTAGTACCCGCTAATCCCTCTAACCTAAGCGTTTTTGGACACTAAGGGGAAATTTTAGCATAGCCAATCAACCTAACCAGGACAGCTTTGGACTGAAGCTGGCTTCTTGCAGAAATTAGCCAGCATAACAATCTATATCCTTGCACTTACAGCAATACACTGTCTCTTGATGCAGGACTGCTTCATTCTGCCAGGGCCTCCAAATTTCTTCATGTCTTTGCAGAAGTGACATTCGCCACACTCCGAGCGTAAGCAGGCTTCGCATTTGCGACATCGTGTCCTGCGTCTGCGTGCACCACTTGTTGATTTATGGACAAGTAGTTTAGGTCCCGATGAAGGAGCAGGCCGAGGTTTTAGTCTTGTTGAGGCCCTGGACTGTTTAAAAAGCAAACAATCTTATAGAATTGTGCAAAATACAGCATAAAGACAATTGCAAAGCCACATTTTTCCATCCATTCACATTTCAAACAAAAAAACGAAAAGATTTTACTGCATATTGAATATCATTTTTTTTTTAAAGACAGGAGAGAGATGAAGGCATTTCTGAATATTTAGCTCTACCTGGTCCCTTTGCACCACATACATGACGCAATGGACTATCATACTTGAGTTACTCATAATTCTGCGAATGACAAACTGCAGAACTTGGTGATTTTTTTTAAACTAAATACCAAAACAGAACACTTTTCCAGAGCCAAACCATCCTTTTATGTGCTACAGCTTTGCTTGGTCCATACAGACCTAATGATTTGTTATGCAAAGCTGCTAAAGCTCACTCAACTGGTTACTCTTGCAGAATACAGTAAAAACTGTGCCATCGGCATTTATAAATGAAATGGATTTTGAGGATTGGGAATGAATATATTAACAGTTATTCAGTGGATTAGCATGGCAGGTAACACAAGTTGACTGAATCCACCATCAGCCTCTAAACACAAGAGGCTCAGCACTTTTCAGAGAATGATCCAAATTAATTGATTAACTGGCCAATTTGAAATCTCAATGTACAGTACCTACTTGCAACTTGTCTGCAATTAAGATTCTAATAAGGCAAACAGTCAATGTGAAGCATGCAGCTGTGATTTGGTGCTAAATAAAGACAATATACTAGAGATGCAGCAAAGCGGCAAAACAAGAATAATGGGAGTGCCAAAGAAAGAAGCACTCGTGTCCACCAGTTTAAATGCAACGCTGTAAGTCAGACGACTGATTTGCTCTCTTACTCTTGGAGCAATGTACTGTGGAGGGAAGAGGGAAAAAAGGTGGCACAGAAAATATATTTTGAAAAAATGTGCTTAAAAATAAAGCATGTTGATAAGATTATCAGATATTATATATACTAAACACAGTATTGGACATCATGTCAGTTAGCCAGCAAACCCAGACATGCATTGCACATTATGTCATTTCCTCAGTCAAAGATTTGCCAACTGTAGCTGGATACATTCCTGAAAATTTCTTCAGCTATTCTCCTGCTGTGAAAATCTCACTCCCGCACACCTAACATTAGTCCATTCTGCAAGCATATTACCATCCCATAGCAATTGGAAACAGACATATTCTTTTGTCACCCAAAGACATTCATGTTGCCTGCCAGTGAAACAGCCTTCTGACCACCCCCCCGTACTTTGAAGCACCATCCATATCATTTTCTTTAAACACTTCAGTTACCAATGTTCCTATGATGTTCCTTTCAGCAGTATCCTGAAGGGCACAAGGACAATTCTGGAGGGTTGACAATCCCCTCAGTCCAGATATTCAGCTGGACTAAGAACAAGGCAAATCACATCTGCTCCATTAAAAGATTTCATTAAAGCTAATATTACCAATAGTCATCATGTGTTACATATCTCCAAATTGTTGCAAAATTTGTATTGGTGTAATAAAGAAAGAACAAAGAACAAAACAGCACGGGAAACAGGCCCTTCGGCCCAACAAACCCGTGCCGCCACCCCAATGTTCCCACCTTTACCTGTGGATTCCTGTCTATGTTTAAAGATCTATGGATTAAAAACCAAATTTGAGACAATTTAGGGAGAATTTGTTTTGCCAATTAGCCTAAGCGCACATCTTTGGGATGTGGGAGGAAACCAGAGCACCCGGAGAAAACCCACGCAAGCACGGGGAGAATACGCAAACTCCCACGACATAGGCCCAAATCCATGTATTTGCACAGCACAGCGATAGTCACTGAGCTGTCGTGTTGCCCATCAAATGGTCCAGGTCAAGCGTACACTAACGACGTGAAGCACGAGGATACTCTCGAAAAAAAAATCCAAGAGCAGCCCTCTCACGACCCATCGTGTGTATACCCCTCGATAGACAACAAGGTGGACCAAAGTACCTGTAGGATAAAAACAAGTACATCAATATCAACATCTATTTACACACTTCCCAGGGACTCCCAAGGCTCATGATCCCTATTTTAAATCAGTTTTCTATACCCCTCCATTCCCATTCTGTTCATGTGCCATCTAAGTATTTCTTAAATAACTCCAGAGTGCCTGCCTCCACCACTTTACTTGGCAGCGCATTCCATACCCTCACCACCCTCTGTGTGAAAAAACTCCCTCTAGCATCCAAATTATATCTTACCCCCCTCACCCTAAGCCCGTGACCCCTCGTGCTATTTGAGTCCATCCTAGGAAAAAGCTTAACCCTGTTTACTCGATCTATACCCCTCATAATCTTGTACACCTCTATTAGATCTCCTCTAAGTCTACATCTTTCTAAGGAAAACAGTCCCAATTTGCCTAATCTCTCCTTGTAACTCAGACCTTCCATACCAGGCAGCATCTTGGTAAACCTCCTCTGTACTCTCTCCAGAGTCTCCACGTCCTTCCGGTAGTAAGGCAACCAGAACTGGACGCAGTATTCCAAATGAGGTCTAACCAACGTTTTATACAACTGCAACATTAAAGGCCAGCTCTTGTACTCTATACCCTTCCTATAAAGGCTAGCATACCATATGCTTTCTTCACAACCTTCTCCACTTGCTCTGCCACCTTCAGAGACTTGTGCACCTGCACCCCCAGATCCCTCTGCATTTCTATACTCTTAATAGGTCTACCCTTTATCATATACCTCTCCCCTACATTGTTTCTCCCAAAATGCATCACCTTGCATTTATCAGGATTGAATTCCATCTGCCATCTACCTGACCAAGTTATCAGCCTATCCAAGTCCTGCTGCATCGCCTGACAATGCTCCTCACTATCTGCAAGTCCAGCCATCTTTGTATCGTCTGCAAACTTGCTGATCACTCCTCTTACTCCCTCTTCCAAGTCATTTATATATATTACAAATAGAAGAGGTCCCAGTACCAAGCCCTGCGGCACACCACTAGTGACCGACCTCCAGCTAGAAAAACACCCTTCCACTATTACTCTCTGTCTTCTATTACTAAGCCAGTTACTTATCCATTTAGCTACCTGTCCTTGTATCCCATGACCCTTGACCTTCTCAACTAACCTCCCATGAGGGACTTTATCAAACGCCTTACTGAAATCCACATAGACGACATCAACGGCATGCCCTTTGTCCACTGTTTTCGTCATCTCCTCAAAATATTCTATCAGATTCGTAAGGCACGACCTCCCCTTAACAAATCCATGCTCCGTATCCCTAATCAGATCGCAACGCTCTAAGTGCCTATACATCCTATCTCTAAGAATCCCCTCCAACAGCTTCCCTATCCCTGACATCAAACTCACCGGCCTATAATTTCCAGGGTTATCCCTACTACCCTTTTTAAACAACAGTACAACATTAGCTATTCTCCAGTCCTCTGGGACCTCACTTGTGTCCAAAGAAGAGAGATTTGTGTCAGAGGCCCAGCAATTTCACCTTGCACCTCCCGAAGCAGCCTGGAGATTTATCAGTTTTAATGCTACCTAGAAACTCTAACACCCTCCCTCAGTATGGATATTTCCCTCAACTGGTCCACAGCTCCCTCAGAGATGGGAGCTGTCAACAAGCCCCTCTCCTTCGTGAATACTGACGCAAAGTATTCATTCAGGATCTCAGCCATTCCCTCAGGCTCCAAGCACAGTTCCCCTCCTCTGTCCTTAAGAGGTCTGATTTTTCCTCTAACCACCCTTTTATTCCTAACATAGGAGTAAAAAGCCTTTGGATTTTCCTTAATCCTATCCACCAAAATCATTTCATGCCCCCTTTTTGCCCTTCTAATTCCCCATTTGAGCTCCCTCCTACTCTCTCTATATTCCTCCAACGCTGTCTCTGTTCCCAGTTGCTTTGACCTATTATATACCTCTCTTTTCTTCCTAACCACGTCCTCAATATCCCTAGTAATCACGGCTCTCTAATCCTACCTTTCCTATCTTTCCACTTAGCTGGCACATATCTATCTTGCAACATTTTCAGTATTCCTTGAAAGACTCTCACATGCCTAGCGTGGACTTACCCTCGAACAACCATTCCCAGTCAGTTTCCATAAGTTCCTGCCTAATCCGACCGTAGTTAGCCTTCCCCCAATTCAGCACCCTGCCCCTAGGGCAACAAGCACCCTTTTCCATCTGTATCCTAAAGTAGACAGAATTGTGGTCACCGTTAGCCACATGTTCCCCTACTACAACATCAACCACCTGCCCTGGCTCATTACTCAGAATGAAATCCAATATAGCCCCTTCTCTAGTCGGGCTAGCCACATACTGCTCCAACAATCCTTCCAGTACTCATTTTACAAATTCCTGCCCGTCCAAACCCCCAGCTCTAGGTACCTTCCAATCCACCCTAGAGAGATTAAAATCTCCCACTATAACAACTCTATTCTTTCTGCACCTATCCAAAATGTCTTTACATATGCCTTCTTCAACTATCCGCAGGCTGTTGGGTGGTCTATAATACACCCCTAGCATAGTAATCGCCCCCTTTCTATTGCTCAACTCCACCCACAGTGACTCCACTCCTAACTCCTCTGTATTGTCCTCCCTCTGCACTGCCGTGATGCTCTCCTTAACTAACAACGCCACTCCCCCACCTCTTCTGGATCCTCCTCTGTCATGCCTGAAACACTTATACCCAGGAATATTCAGTTGCCACTGCTCCCCTTCCTTTAACCATGTCTCCGTCACCGCAACCACATCCAAGTTGTCTGTTAAAAAAAAAAATCAGTTGAACAACACTATGCCATTATATCCGTCAATCACAGATATCACACACATCCAATGCAGTTTTGGTTGTAGTCAGTATTGGTTGCATTCACGAGGGCAAGCATACATTTTGATAGGAGCAAGATGTCCTGTCAAATTTTCATTGTTTGAATTCAGTATTTCACCAAAGTTGAGAAATAGTTATCATTGTAAATGATTAAAAAGAAAAGTTTAAAAAAAAGGAAAATAGAGGTTAAAAGTGAAGTTTATTTATTAGTCTTTTTATTCTCCCTCAATTAAATCTTTTGGCACTTCTCTTCTATTTCTCTTTCTGCACCATATTTAATCCTGATTCACTCATCCTCATTTTCCAACAGTATACTTGGTACTGCATAATAAACAATAGCAATGAGAAGTGAATGCACAATAGAATTTGTTCCCAACATTCATTTTTAGATTGATTGAACTGGTTTAGGTCATGATGATTACAAAAGAAGATATAAAGATGTGTTTTGTCCAACTTCATTGAAACAACCTAGAATGGAATTATTTTGTACCACTCAAGAGCAAAAATACTGTTTGCTTTTATTAAAAAAAGATGAAAGGTAACAAACTTAATATTATTTTAATGGCAAGGAATGTTGTCCCTGAATTTGCTGCCAAAATGACTTTTTGTTACTTATATGCAAATTGTTCAGCAACTTGCCAATCACAAATTGCTGTATGATTTGCATTGCTTCACAGTTAATCTCAAAGCATAACCTCAACAAACTGGCGAGTTTCATGAGGTTGCTATATTTGCCCATGAATTGTCTAACTATGGCGAGTAATTAATAGGTAAGCACCTTTGTCATGGAGGTTTATATTCTCTGATGTGATCCAACCTCAATCCAGAATGAGAAAAATTGCATATGCGGAGTCTCATTCCTACAGGTAATAAAGTAATTAATTAATTAAGTGTTTGTAAAAATGTCTAGACCTTTATTTTGACTTGTGTTTTTTTATTCTTCCTCAATCAAATCTTTTGGTTTCTCTCTTCTATTTTTCTTTCTGTACGAGAATTAACCATGGATCACCCATCTTCATTTTCCATCAGGCTGTTTATTTCTCAACTCATTAATTACACTGCTTAAGCAGATGCACTGTTGATCCCAATTATCACAGTTTCAGATGCCCTTTTGCCCTCACCATGCCATTATCAGGTCATACTGCTAGAAACCTGTCAACTAAATATATTTCAAATTGAAGAGTGAGGGAAAGTTTAACTGGTACGAGTGATGCCCTACTCCAGAAAAATCTGCACCACTGTAACTCTCACATGCAATGTCAAAAATCTGCAATATACAGAGCATACACAATAGAATGACTAACATGGGCTAAGAACTAAACATCTCTAGTTATAGCATTGTCAAGACCGAAAGCTGAAAGGATGAGATTAATAATAAAATATATAATGGATTGAGGAGGATACTATAAAAGGCAGTGTTGAGACTGAATCTCCACAGGTTTAACTGAGAAGTAATAAAGCCTTTCTAATCATAGTGGCTGTTCATTCAATAGCTCAGCAATAGCTCATTTGGTAACAAATTTTCTTCTGGCCCAGAAGACCTGGTTCAGGTTTCACTCCAGGGCTAGAATTTCCCCACAATGGGAGATTCAGCAAACCAGCCAAAGTCTTTGACATTCGGTAGAAACAGACAATCCTGGCAGTGGGTGAAGCTATAATAGCCCACATAAGAGCTTACACACAAAAGTCAAGGCTGATAGAAAGATACCATGCCTGGCAATACCAGTTAAGATGTTAAACCAAAACCATGGGGATGATTCTAGAACATAGAACAACGCAGTACAAGCCCTTTGGTCCTCGATGGTTCCACCAGTCAGCACAACAATTTAATGATCTTCTAACCTAAACTATTCCAACATTATCCATATGCCTATCCAACGACCATTTGAACGTCCTTAAAGTTGACGAGTCCACTACTGGCCAGGAAACATACGCAGTGACCATGTAGCAGGCTCCTTGCTGAGTTCTATGGCCTCTGCATGTCTCTGGCTGCCAGATTTCTGGCATCGTCAGCTTCACGCTAGAAACTGGCACAGAGCTGATTAAAATATTTAAATCCGGTTTTCAATTTTATTAGCAGGTCTGGGACTAGCCCTGACATATTTGGGAGGCATGTTGCCGTGCTGGCCTGCAAATGGGAAGCCTAGCCTCAGACAGGAATAGGCCCCACTCCCAGATTTTTAATGAAATTCATGCTCGGATGTATTGTGATGCACAGAGTATGGGAGATCCATTGTGCAATTTCAGTACTTAGAATATTTTAGAGAGAATTCCACCCCATGTCTGTCCTTCAGGTGGGACATACAAGATCCACGGCACTTTTATAAGGAGCAAGGGGATTATTCCCAGTGTTCTGTCCAATGGTTATGTCTCAATTAACAATCACAAAAAAAATTATTGGTCACTAGAACATTGGTGTTCTTGGGATCTTGCCGTGCACACGTTAGCTGTCATTTTTCCTATACTATAATTGTGACAACAGATAATAAAGTACTTCATTGACTGTACGGTGCTTTCGGAAGTACTACATAAATACACCTTTTGGATTTTTTTTTATTATAGACTGCCAATGAAAACAGAAATTGAGTAAGAGACTATCAACAATTCAAAAGAGATTTGTGGAAGTAATAACACAATATGTTACTACTACCCCAAATTACCTTTTAAATGGGGAATTTAAAAAATGGTTATTTAAGTTTAAAAAGTTAACTTTTTTAATTTTGAAATTAAAAGTGCGAAGTTAACTTTGAACTTCAAAGAGACAAAACTGTTTCAAGTATTTTATAAATCCAAAAGGAAAAATATGGACTTGGGCTAGAATGCTCTGGCCATTTTCATCCTGCTGCTGCAAGAGAGGGCAGAATTTCACACCCAGATAAATCTCCATTCACTGCAGTTGGACAGGAGAATCCTGCCCCTGATTCTGGATAATAAAACTTGGACAAATTAGAAACTAGGTGGTAGGAAAATACCTTGATTGAAAAACAATTTGCATTTATATAACACCTTTTTCATCTCTTTCCAACAACCATCAAGCATTTCAATATGCTTTACAGCTAATGAAGTATTTTTGAAGAGTAATTATTGTTCAATGTAGGTAACACCAGCAAACTCCCATAAATGTGATAATGATCAGATGATTTGATGAGAACTTTGGGTTAAATTTTGACCAGGAAGTGAAGGATAATGCCCCTGTTCTTCTTCATAACGTGCATTATGGGCCTCTCATCCAATCTGAAGGATGACAACACTTCCTCTATGCTGCATTAATGTGTCTAAATCTTTCTAAGTCAAGCCCTGGACGTGTTCTTGAACCCAAATTTTGACTCAGCAATTAGAAAGCTGTGGCTGACATACACAAAAGTGATCACAAATACATACACTATAAGGGAAGCAGAACTAAAACCAAAAAGGTGCCAAAGAGCAGATTTGAAATGTTGAAGGGATCCCTGCTAAAATGAATTGCTAAAACAACTAACAAATAAAAAGGAGGAATTTTGACTAAAAAATTTCAAAGTGTCATAAAAGTGGGAAAAAGTATTCCACTCTGGTCTTATGGGTGAGCTTGACACCACAATCTTCTCTCTCACAGTTTTTTTTTAAAAACAGCTGGGAGCTTTGCGGTAGGTGTGGGGTGAGGGGGTGAAGGGAAGAGAAGTAAAAAAAAAATGGAGAGGCAGAGCCTAACTACACTGGGGAAGCTGGCTGCAGGGTGCTTGGGTATGATTGCCCCAATCTCCTGAAACAGGAGACTTCCTCCCAGTCTACCTCATCCCAGTTTTCAGTTTCCACCCCCAGCCTCTCATCATTGGAGGCTTTGTCATTGCCTCTCTTCCCCCACCACCAACACAGATTACTGGCAGCAGGGCATCAGGACCCTCCCAATGAATCCACTGGCAGAACTCATTGCACGATCCTTCCTTCTGACCACTTTCCATGCATATGCTGATCTGTCATTGGACATATCCCACTTGTCATAGCCCCACCTGCACACAGACCATATCCCCTTGACAATGCCCTGGCACATTTATGCAGACTTGGCTCTCCCAGGGTGTCAATGTGCATTGCCTGGTCATGCTCCCAGCCAGTTGGGGTCTTCAATGTCCTCCAACTCCACCAGTGTGGCCCTGGCACCTGGTTTCTGCTACATAGTAGTAATTCTTGCCAGTGTGAGGGTGAAGCAGCATGTCAGGGAAGTATTTTTAAATTTATGTTAATGGGCTTGGTATCCTTTGTGAGCGCAAAGCTGTTCTTCTAGCAAAACAAGGGTGGAAGGATAGCAAATGGACTCATGTTTTCCCCCGCCCCCGCATGCTATCTTCCTGGCTCGCATTACTGATCGACTGGCATGGCAAGCCAGCACGATCACGACTGAAATGTTTGACCATCAGTGAGAACAATTTGTAATTGTATTGGGCAAGATCAAATTAAAAACATTTCAGAATAAGATAAAAGGATTGAAGCAAAGGCCCGATTGCCATGGATTTCAATTAAGGTATAGGCAAAAGGAGGCACGTGAAAAATTAGTATCAATGAAGTAATAAAATTGACTGCACAGAGGCCATTCAGTTCATCATGTTTTTAATCAGCTTCTTTTTTGGATAATGGTCTAACTTCCTTTTGATTCCTATATTGAACCTGCCTCCATCTCATTCTCAGTGCATTCCAGATATTAATCAGTTAATGCACTAGTGTATTTTTACCATATTGTTTTTGCCAATTTAAATCTGTGCTCTCCCACACTCATGGTTTTGAATAACATCTATCAAATCTCCTCTCAGCCTTCTTTCCTCCAAGAAGCACAGCCCTAACTTCTCCAATCCATTTTCATAATTGAAGTTCCTCATCTCTAGAACCATTCACATGGATTTTTTTTTTCTGCACTGGACACTGGAGACAGTGTCTTCACATTTTCCTAAAGCACAGTGGTTAGAACTGGACACAATAAACTCAGGCCTGATACAAGTTCTATCTAACCTCCTTGGTCTTGCATTCAATGCCTCTATTAATAAAGCTTCAGATTTTATGCTTTATTAACCGCACTCTCAACCTGTCCTACCATCTTCAATGATTTACCTACATATACATCAAGGTCCCTCTGCTTCTGCACACCTTTAGACTTGTACTTTTCCATGCTCTTCCTACCAAAATGAAACACTTCATGTTTTTCTGCATTGAATGCCATCCGCAACCCGTTCATCCATTCTACCAACTTGTCTATGCCCTTTTGAAATTTTACAATATCCTTCCCATAGGTCACAATCCTTCCAACTTTTGTATCACCCACAAATGTGGAAATTGTGCCCAATACACCAGAGTCTATGCCTTTAACAAAGAACAAAACAGCATGGGAAACAGGCCCTTCGGCCCAACGAGCCCGCGCCACCACCCCGATGTTCCCACTTCTACACGCGATCCCTGTCCATGTTTATAGATCTATGGATTAAAAACCAAATTTGAGACAATTTAGGGAGAATTTGTTTTGCCACTTAGCCTAAGAGCACATCTTTGGGATGTGGGAGGAAACTGGAGCTCCCAGAGAAAACCCACGCAAGCACGGGGAGAATGCGCAAACTCCCACAGACACAGGCCCAAATCCATGTATCTGCACAGCACAGCAATAGTCACTGCACTGTTGTGTTGCCCATCAGATGGTCCAGGTCAAGCATACACTAACGATGTGAAGCAGTAGGATACTCTCGAGAAAGGTCCAAGAGCAGTCCTCTCACAACCCATCGTGTGTATGCCCCTCGTTAGACAACAAGGTGGACCAAAGTACCTGTAGGATAAAAACAAGTACATCAATACCATCATCTATTTACAGGGATGATGTAAATCTTCCAGGGACTCCCAAGGCTCATGATCCCTATTTTAAATCAGTTTTCTATACCCCTTCATCCCCATTCTGTTCATGTGCCCATCTAAGTATTTCTTAAATATCTCCCGAGTACCTGCCTCCACCACTTTACTTGGCAGCGCATTCCATACCCCCACCACCCTCTGTGTGAAAAAACTCCCTCTAGCATCCAAATTATGCCTTACCCCCCTCACCCTAAGCCCGTGACCCCTCGTGCTATTTGAGTCCATCCTAGAAAAAAGCTTAACCCTGTTTACTCTATCTATCCCCTTCATAATCTTGTACACCTCTATCAGATCTCCTCTAAGTCTACGTCTTTCTAAGGAAAACAGTCCCAATTTGCCTCATCTCTCCTCGTAACTCAGACCTTCCATACCAGGCAGCATCCTGGTAAACCTCCTCTGCACTCTCTCCACAGTCTCCACGTCCTTCTGGTAGTAAGGCGACCAGAACTGGATGCAGTATTCCAAATGAGGTCTAACCAGCGTTTTATACAACTGCAACATTAAAGGCCAGCTCTTGTACTCTATACCCCTTCCTATAAAGCTAGCATACTATATGCTTTCTTCACAACCTTCTCCACTTGCTCTGCCACCTTCAGAGATTTGTTCACCTGCACCCCCAGGTCCCTCTGCATTTCTATACTCTTAATAGGTCTACCCTTTATCATATACCTCCCCACTACATTTTTTCTCCTGAAATGCATCACCTCACATTTATCAGGATTGAATTCCATCTGCCATCTGTCTGCCCAAGCTACCAGCCTATCTATGTCCTGCTGCATCGCCTGACAATGCTCCTCACTATCCGCATGTCCAGCCATCTTTGTATCGTCTGCAAACTTGCTGATCACTCCACTTACTCCCTCTTCCAAGTCATTTATATATATTACAAATAGAAGAGGTCCCAGTACCAAGCCCTGAGGCACACCACTAGTGACCGACCTCCAACGAGAGAAACACCCTTCCACTATTACTCTCTGTCTCCTATTACCAAGCCAGTTGCTTATCCATCTAGCTACCTGTCCTTATATCCCATTTGCCTTGACCTTCTCGACTAACCTCCCATGAGGGACTTTGTCAAACGCCTTACTAAAATCCATTTAGACAATGTATATATCAGGGTCCCAACACATGTCCTGTGGGGACTCCATTATAAACCTTCCTCCAGACAACATCCTCTAACCACTATTCTGTTTCTATCACTGTTAATTTTGTATCCATGTTGTTTTTATTCTATGAACTATAAAATATTGCTCACCAGTTTAATGTGCACCATTACATTCAGATATACCAGCAGCAGTGGAGAGAAGTATTTTTTAAAAAAATATGGGGTGAACAAAGTTGCAAACAAAAATATTAGGTTGATTTTCTAAGCTGAGTTACATTTCTGGTTCCTTTCCTCCTGCCTTATTCCAGATATTCCAGTATCCATTTTGCTCAGAAAAATGAATCTCAATTCCTGAGATAACACCTTCATTGGCACAAAAATCTAAACACCCGCAAGATAATAGGTAGACTTTATTTTTGCTATCCTTCAGTTTTTTGTGAATTTCCATCATATCTTTGTTAAGGGAAATACATGGAACACCAGACCTTCTTTTAGGCTTTAATTGCTGTTTAATATTTTTATTATAAAATGTACAGTAAAACAACATACAATGGTCAAAATCTTCAGGCTTCATTTGTAGCTGGAATTTTCTGGTGCTGCTGTAAGTGAATGGAGGTTGGTTGGAACAGTAAATTTTCAATTCTCGCCTGCAACGGGTCCCATTGTGGACGAGATTGGAGAATACCACCCAATATTTCTTTTAATTGATGCTTATTATAGCTTCTTAATAATCTGTATGCATTTGTTCATGCAGTTATTTTCTTGCATTTTTATCAATTGCAGGAACTAACTAGCCTAACATGCTAACTTGGATTCAGTGGTAACACTGAATCAGAAGGTTGTGAATTCATTTCCTTCCCACAGACTCGAGCACGTAACCTTGGCTACCACATCGACACAGAACTGAGATATTGAAGTCAATGATCCAGTTGATTAAACTAAGGCCCAATCTGCCTGCTCGGGAAGATGCAAAAGATCCCATGGCAGCATTTCAAAGATAAGGGAGAGTTATTCTTCACTATCCCTCAGCCAATATCATAAAACAGATCCTGTAGTCATCATCACATTGCTGTTTGAGATACCAGTTTTGTACAAAGTGGCTAATAAAATTCCTTTATAAATCACACTTCAATGACTTCAATAGGGTGGCACACGATTAGCACTGCTGCTTCACAGCACCAGGGACCCAGGTTCGAATCCTGGCTTGAGTCATTTTGCGTGTGGAGTCTGCATGAGTTTGCTCCAGGTGCCCTGTTTTCCTCCCACAGTTCAAAAGACATGCTGGTTAGGTGCATCGGCCATGTAAATCCTCCTTCAGTGTATCGGAACAGGTGCCAGAGTTTGGCAAATGGGAATTTTCACAGTAACTTTATTGAAGTGCAAATGTGACCCTACTTGTGACATTAATAAATAAACTTCAAACTAAATAAACTTAAAACTTTAAACTTCAAAAATACTGAATTGGCTACAGAGCTTGTGGAGATATTAGAGTTGTGGAAGACGTTTTATAAATGCAAGTTTTTTTGTTTCCTTTCTTTGATCAAACCTTGTGATTGAACTCAAAACGTGATCTGATCAATTAATAAATACTCCACAGCAGGCTTGACTGCTCCCTCTCTCTCTAACCTCCATCTGCCATCCCTCTTTTCCCTTTCCTTCTTTTCCACAATCTCCTCTTGTGCGCTCTCTCCCTCCTCCACCCTACTTTCCACAACCCACACCTCTTGCACTCCCTCCTTACAACAACACCCCTTACTCTCCATTCCACAACTCACCTTGTGCACCATCACCCAAACTCCCACACTTAGTTCCATGCCCACTCGGTCCTGTGCCCAATCCTGCCCCCTCTCCCCACTTTGTGTGTGAACACTCAGGCATCTGCCCACCCTCTCTGGACAAGTTCTTGCTCTCTTTCACACACTGCAGCATCTGGGCATGCAGGCATTGCTCTCACAGTCCAGCGCTTGGATGGATTGCGCACATAGGTATGCTCTCTCGCTCACAAACCCCCTTGCCTGGGTGCACATAACATGTGAGCAACACGTGTATTTCTCCCCATCCCCCTCTCTAGGGGGATGTGCACTCTCCCTCTCACATATCCCACCTAGCGTGGGCATGCTTGTGGGCTCTCTCCCTTTCATACACACACATTCCAGCTCACTTGGGCATGCACATGCCTTTACATCATCGTTGGGCATACGCTCTCACCCTCATCCCCCCTTATGCATGACTGCAGTTTTGGTTGATCCTACAATTAGATTATTTTTCACGTATTTGCTGCTGCTAGACAAATAGCAAACATTGGAAGAAATGGCCTGTGATTGGAGGGGCAGCTGCAGGCAGATTCTTCTTTACGAACTTACCTTTCTGATTGACCTTTTGAAAACTGACTCTGGGGACAAAATAGAAGAGCTCTTTGGATCATGTATTGGGCAAGATCACTCCACAGTAACAGGTATTTATGATTTCAACAAGCAGTCTTGTTGTCATTACCAAAAACAGCATTCCAGTCAAAGTTAGAGGGACTGAAACATTAATAGGATGTGACGAGGAATGGATGTGGAGGCCTTACTTCTGACAAGTAACCCTTCCTCTCCTGGGGCACTGATATTGACCTTCAAGGCAGGAGTCAATTCAAATTCACTCAGCGTAAAATCAGCAGCCTCCATCAACCATCTGCATAGATCATCTCATTCCCTTGAATTACAAGGGCTATTAACCATTGCCATAAAAATTCCTATCCATTTTTGAAATTGTAAACAGCATAAAATCCAATCCTCGACTTCCCACGTTAGTTAGCTGCATGGCATATGCTTGGTAGTGGAATAATCATTAATGGATCCCCACTCCATTTACTAACTGGAGATTATACAAAATGGTAGGGGATAATTCACAAGTGTTTAACATTCTTTTTATGTGTATACAATAGAAAAAGTCTATTGGGAGTTCGCAGAGGCAGTGTGTTATTATTTTAAAAACCTTATGGCCCATTTTCTTCAGATTTACATTAATTAGTAACAAAAATGGAAGTATCATTCTTGTGCAGCCATCGAGTTGCTCTATTTAGATAACAGCCACAGCAAAAACGCCATCTTATTTCTGATCTAACACTACCATGACAGACAATTCATTAATGTGCAGGTCAACTACAGAATCAACTAATGCATAAATGGTTCTGCAGGTAGTTGTTAATACATTTCCAATGGATTTTGCCAAAGATGAAGTTTTACACAAGTATTTTCAGTGCACTTCAAGCTGGAATGTTGTTAACTATTAGCCAATTTCAAAACACATGTTTCATGCACAGGACTGAAACAATTATGGCACACCTTTGTTTGAATCTTCCTTCATACTATCTGCTGAAATAAAGATGACCAGCAGTCTTTGCAGCACTGTATTACGGTGCAGTGGGAAACAAGGCTTTTTAAACTCCCTATGTATTGTGAATGAATGAATGAAAAAAGGTATAGCAGTCGGCAGAAACTGGACAAAAATGCTTCAGTACAAAGAAAGGTGAAAAATACACATTCAATTAGTTTTGCACATTCTCAGCTGCATTTTCACAAGCAATTAAATATGTTTAAAGTGTAGTCATTGCCATATTGTGCAGAAATGTAGCCACCAATTTATACATGGCAAGGTTACACAAATGGCCATGAGGTAAATGATCAAAGTAAATGATCATCATGGTCAAAGTTTACTTTGACTCAACAATTTGCTCATTTTATGCAAATGTGAAAACTGGGAAAAAATAGGCGAAGTAATTTTCTTAAATTGCTACTTCATTAGGAGACATGCTAGAGAGGAAGCCATATGTTGCAATATTTAAACCTACAATATGAAAGGCCTTTGTTGATGGAAAAGAACATTAGTTTTTTTTTCACTCAACTACTCAACCTTCAGTTTCAGCTCTAACTAACAACTGGACTTGGGCAGCATAATGCTTTAGTTGTTTAGATACATTATATGGTACTATTCTAAACACAGATTCAACTGGTTGCTCAATTCAGATTGCGGAATTCTACAGTATGAAAACTGGCTGCCGCTTTTGCCTGCAAAACCGAGTCATAAGAAATAGAAGCTTAAGTAGGCCATGTGGTCCTTTAAGCCTGCTCCATTATTCAATAATAGGTGAACTTCTATCCATTTCATGTACAAACCTCATCCCTTAATTCTTTTAATGCCCAAAACTTATTACTCAGTTTTAAATATACTCAGCAGCTGAGCATTCACAACCCTCAGGTAAAAAAAATCCAAGGATTTACAAGTCTTTTGAACGAAGGAAATTCTCATTTCAGTTCCAAATGACTAAAGGTATAATAGGAGTAACATTGTAACTCATTGGAGATTTTGAAAGATTTAAAGTACTATTCTAGCAAACTAATGCATTCAGATTAAAATTAACAATTGAATTTGAGAACTTCTTGAAACAAATTAGGTTTATGTAGTACTTTTTATTATTATTCAAGATGTTCCAAAGAAATTTGGTGTATTTTTTTGAAAAGCAGTTCATTGGAAAAAGTTGGGACTTTCTTATTTTGACTATCTTATTTTGAAACTGTTCTACATTTTCTCACCATTTGCCTTGTTGAAAAACCCTTTAAAGTTCTATATATTTCAACGAGATTGTTTCCAATTATTTATTTAATAGGTTATAGGCCTCCTCTACTCAATGGCTCCTCAAATCCCCTCACCCCAAGAACTTTTCTAGGAAACCTCTGGTGCAAGTGTGTTCTTTCTTGGGTAAGTAGACCAAACCTGCATACAGTACTCCAGACGTGACCTCATCAATGCACAATATAATTGCAGGAAGACATTTTTACTCTAATCCCTTTGTAAGGAAAGCTAACATGCTAAATGCCTTCCTAATTACTTTCTAGGTCTATATATTAACTTTGTGATTCAGTTACAAGGATAGTCAAGTACTCCAAACTTTTTCCAATGAACTGCTTTTCAAAAAAATACACCAAATTTCTTTGGAACATCTTGAATAATAATAAAAAGTACTACATAAACCTAATTTGTTTCAAGAAGTTCTCAAATTCAATTGTTAATTTTAATCTGAATGCATTAGTTTGCTAGAATAGTACTTTAAATCTTTCAAAATCTCCAATGAGTTACAATGTTACTCCTATTATACATTATCCTATTAATTGAAAGCAAAACTTGCAGGTTTTGCTCATGAAAACTACCTCTGCTGAGGTCTCATGGCACTGTTAAGGGAATGCCTGAACAGTGACATAAAGCATATAAACAACACAGTGGATGTGATCACATTTAGATTTTATGAAAAAAATTGCTAGAAGTGCCATGCAAGAGAAACAATGAGGTCAAGTGGTAACAACTCTATCCTATGTCATATAAAAGTTTTGAACACCTTAGAGTGACAACTTATTTTAACTTGCAGCTGAACTAAAAAGGAAGATCTTTCCCAGGTCATTTTATTTCCAGATGGTTATCTTTCCAGTAGGAGGGGATGCACTTCAGCAGAGCCATATGTCAACGAAGCTACCAGTTTTGTCAATCCTGACATACAGCTGCAAATTAAATTATTTCAATTGAACCTGCTTGATAAATAGTATCCCCAAGGTCTTCAAAAACATTGTCAGTGCAAATCAACCAAGCTGCTGACAAGTTATGCTGTGGTGCTCCCAAATTCAGCATCTTTCACAATTATCAATTAACACAATTATCTAATAATAACAATTGTTTAGCTGGCCTTGGCTTAAACAATTGCGCAAGACAAGTAGTCACAAATGGCTGGAAGTGTTCTCACATGTGATTCTCCTGTGAGATGAAGGGATAGGCAGCTGATGCTGGGTCAGAAGCGAAAGCTTCAGCCTGTGCTGTGATAATGGGTTGCGTGTTGATCAGTGAAATCTCAAAAGGGTTGGTATAGAATAATTCAAATAGTCCACAAGAGAACTCAAAGAAGAAAACCCCAAAGTAGGAATCTAAGCAATCTTTGTGTGTATCATATTTGATATTCTAATTCTTGACCAGTTATAAAAAGTAACTGGTTTATGCGTGCTGTTATACGCTCTGAGGCCAGAACTCTCCACTCACCTGACAGAGGGGCAAACTCCGAAAGCTTGTGGGTTTACTATCAAATAAATTGGTTGGACTTTAACCTGGGTTGAGAGACTTCTTACTGTGTTTACCCCAGTCCAATGCCAGCATCTCCACATCATTGGTTATCATGCCAGTCTGTGTCACTGCGCTACAATGTAGCATTAATGTTTTGTTGTGTCTTTATGCAAGGCAGTAAAGATCACAATTGGCCACTATGCCAAGGTGGAAGTAAAAGAACACATCACAATACTTAAATCTCAGTGGTGAACACTTTTTTTAAAAAGTAAATAATTGTTTCAAAATCAAGAACAATTAGGACTAAGAGGTGGAATGGAATTGAAAATTTGGAACAAGAGTATTGCAATTTTGTTGGTTTCAAAACAAGTAGAGTATTAACACTTTATTTTCTGACAAGGCAGGGTTTATTATCTGCTGCCTGAGTGGATTTAGTGGGAGTCACCTTTGGTGTCACACAATATTTTTAAAAGAGGCATTCTTCTGTAGCATTTTGGCCCTGTGCCAATCCATATCCAATAGTTTGTGGCCTTTAAGATCTATGGAAGACCACACATATCAGAGCTCTTACACTGCATATAAAAAAATTCTATACTTCTCTGCAGAACTTGATGCAAAAATAAACAGCTACAATTACTGAAGCTAAATGATGATCATAGTTATTGCAAAATCTCTAACAATGTTAAACTCAGTTCTTCCAATGCAAGTGGATCTCACATTGCACAAGCGGAATGAATCAGTGTGGGAAGATTTTGCTAGGGAGTTCTATCATGTTTCAATCCTATTGTATACAAGTGTGTCAATTTAGTTCATTACATCTTATGGAATTAGAGAACATCATAGCTTGTGATTTCTTATGATACGCGCCGTAATGAGCACAGAACAATGATTTAGAATGTTAAGATTTTTCTTGAGGATGACCAGGTTAAAACGGATCAGAAAAAGACATTTCAATCAATTGTTTAATATTACAAGGTTAAAAAAGTGATTAACAGCTAGTATTTAACCAAATTACATCTAATAAACTTACACTGACCTAAAACTTTACTGATGTCAGTCAATAGCAATGGGAGCACAAGAAGCTGCAATGCTACTATATCAATTATATAGTATGATGGTTCTGATACTGAATTAGTATCCAAGCATTTAACTAATAAACTAGCAAATGCATAGTCAAATCTCATTATGGGCACTGCTTTCAGTGTTTTACTTTCAGATTATGAAGCTACCAGATTGCCATAGAAACCCAACTGGTTCATTGAAGTCCTATTGTTTTTAATCTGGTCTCCAGATGCACATCAATAGTTGCCTTCTAATTGCTCTCATAAGTGGCCAAGAAAGTAACTTGGATGTTAGCGTCGGCAACAAAATGTTGACCTTGCCAGTGACATCCACATTCCATGAAGGGCTTAAAATAACTAACAAATCTTGCCAACTGCAATTGGCTATTTTTGAACATAAATGATTTTTCCCATCAGTGTAGTTTTCTGACACCCTACAAAGCCAACCATTTAGATATAGAATTCTTACAGTGCAGAAAGATGCCATTCGATTCATCAAGCCTGCACCAACCACAATCCCACCCATTATTCCCATAACCCCTACATATTTATCCTGCTAATCACTTGACATAGGGTCAATTTTAGCATGACTTAACCTAATCTTTGGACTGTGGGAAGGAAACCCACACAGACACAGAGAATTTGCAAACTCCACACAGTGACCAAGGGCTGGAATTGAACCCACGTCCCTAGCACTGTGAGGCAGCAGTGCTAACCACTGTGCCACCATGCCACCCTTTAAAAAGGGAGAAGGAAGCATCCTGTGACACAACTATCACTTACTTGAAGCCTGCTCCCATTTCAAAGATTCTCACTGGCATAATAACATACATTGGACCCACATTAGTTATTCTTGCAGGCTGATTACATGCCCCAAAGATTTCCACACTATTGTGTGCATACAATACAGTTAGAACAGCAATGCTGAGTAACCCTCAAGGACAACATCAAATTAGTGATGGATTTAACCACATGTCCAATGTTTCCCAAAGGAAAAAGCATATTCTAGTTGGATAATATTTCCAGACAATCAAAAGCTTTCCAAATTGCATAGCTTGCAAAATGTACAAACTGTATAAAGTCCAAGTCATATTATGTCACTATAATCATTTTTGCTACACTTTCACACTTCCCAATTGCTCTATATTAATTTAACTCCTCAGCAATGTTATCAATATTTTAAATAATATTGTGTTTTTCAATTACTTCCCTATAACATCGCGATTATGGATGGCCATACAGCTTAAGGATAACAATAATCCAGTTTGTTACAATGTACCTTAAGTGACAGAAGTTCTCTCTTATGTTGTGTCAGGGATAACAATTTAATCATATCATGGAATGATTTTTAATATGTAAAAATCACACCAACTTCAAACATTCATTTTAATGAAAGAAAATATGTGAGCCTTGCCTTTTTACAGATTCTAAAGATTCTTCATTAACTTAAATTTGAACAATATTAGGGGTCATTTAATTTGCCTGATTAGCACCATTCAATGTCTGCAGCTGAAAGCTATGGTATAACAGATGGATTCCAGCAAATCCACAAAACGAAAGAAAAACGTACTTTGTAACAAGCCAATACCGAATTTCTTCTTACTACAGCAGATATGCTGACCCACATGCTGGAAAAAGTCAGTATTTTCTTTTTGTGCAATGTTCCTTTAACAAAATATGCTACGGCTATTTTGAAAAATGGTTAATTAGATTCCAAGGAATGCCTCTATGTTGCCATGGAGATGAACATCTAAGAAGCAAAGGTAAATGGAAAGTTAGCTGCAGTGGGATAGTATCAGCCTATTTTTCACTAGTTGGCAATTCAGGAGACTGAGAATTTAGCCGAGAGAGAAGAGACAAGACTCCCTTCAAGTGGAACAGTTTTCGGTTTGGCAGTTTTTGAACATATCTCAATGTGTTATACAGTTGAAAAGGTCAAAACACCGAAGAGAGTAGGAGCAAGGGTTTGTGGATTAGACAATAGCCATTGCTGAAGTGGTGCCAGGGGCCAACCAGCCATTTAAAAGGGTCAGAGAGAGGAGTCTCTGTTTATTATGTGCCATTAGAAGTCTCACAACACCAGGTTAAAGATCTGAAGCACTAAGATCTAAAGATTGTGAAATTTCATACTGTGTTTACCTTAGTCCAATGCCTGCATCTCCACATTATGATTATGTGCCGTCAGGAGTGTCATGGCCAGAGCGAGAGGGCTTTGAAAGATATGGGCTTTGAAAGATATGGGCCTTGTCGGGGATAAACACACCCAGGGACTTCATTTGGAATACAGCTGCTGGCAAATGTGACTCAACAGTCCAAAAGGTTACATAGGAAAGAGAACCTATAAAGCAAAGGCTAACTTGGAATCACAGATTACACATGATGCATCATTTACCTTTTTATTTGAAATATCCTTCATCTGGTGAATTTTTATTTTATCAAACCAACTAAAATCAAGGAAAGTCAAATCTTCAGTAGCCATTTTCTTTCCATCGGCGTCATGGAGGTTCCCTTTTTACAAAGTTACTGCCACTGCAGGGATGGTTAACAAGATTCAAAATATTTAGAATGAATAATTTATTCAAGTACATGCGTTTCTTCTCAAAAGTAGGATGGAGGTAATCTCTTATGCTTAGCTTGCATTCTTGCTTCAGATCTTAAATATCCTTTGTATTCAACTATCTCAATCTTCCAGTTATTAAAACTTCTGCTGAGATCACACCAGAGACTTGATTGGGTGACTGCATCAGAAACACATACAAGATTTTGAGCACACGTTTTGGAAAAGGTGGACAATTATAAAAGAATACTCAAATGAATCAACAGACATCAAGATATATAGTCTAAATAGACTCTTGTTCAAACTACTAATAGAAACTGAGCAATCCAAAAACTGTTGATGAGCTAGATCTCATGCACAAGCAAAACAAAAATTGGCACTGTAGGAGCTTTAACTAATCTGTCAAGGGACTTAAAACAACAAATTTGATTGCCAGTTTTGTCACAAAACAAACTTCTACAATTTGCTCACTTAATCTAAATTATTTCTTTATAATTAAGTACAAACAGTGCATAACTGCTGCTTATAAGCACACAAACATGATAAGTACAGTACAAAGTTCTCCAATACAACTGATTGTCTGGTTCAGAGGAAAGGTTGAAGGAAAGTACTTTATACTTAAAGTTCGCCCGCAGCAAATAACCCATGGATGTATTTGCTGAAAATCTTGGAATAGCCTAACATGAATATTAAATAACAGACTAGAAAAGATCGAACCTGCATCACATTACAGTTATGCTCCATCTACCTGAAGCCACATAATATTCCAGCAGACACAAATGAACCAGCCAAAGTTAAAGTATCCTGGAAAATATACCTCCAATCTGAAGACTAACCCTGGAGATTATGTGGATCCCAATTATTACATAATACCTAACTCTTGTACAAGGTACCAGAAATAGGTTCAGCCTTCTTCTGAAGGAATACAATAAATTAGTATTGAACACACAAGCTGTCAGCATGCTGGCCCCTGTCCAAATTTCAGGTGCAAGTATATTTTTCAAGTTACCAATTCAAGTTTAAAATTGCATAATGCTGCTCTTAGAAGTGCACTTATAATAATCATAGCACAGCAAACACATCTTACTCATTCAACAATAGCTCTGTAGGAATGACACTGAACTCAAATCTTAAAACTCTATTCTAAAAAAAAGGTTCAAGGGGTAACCTGAGAAAGGTCTTTATAAAAAGTCTAATAGGATACACAAATTAGATGTTTCTACTAGTGGGGTCATAAATAAAATATGGTTTTCAATAAATCCAAAATTACATTATCCAAAACAGTGGAATTTGCCACCATATGAATATGAGCCAAATAGCATAAATGCATTGGGCGGGGGGGAGGGGAGAGAATAAAATACATGCAATCACCAATATATTTCCCAAAATCTCAGTTTGATGAAAAACCTTCTTTTGAAGAATTTTGAAAATTTAAATCCACCACATCAACTAGTTCTTCCTTATTCACCCAATTTTAGCCTTAAAAAGCTTGAACACGATTTCCTTCCATAAAAAGTGCCTAAACTGTCCAATTATATCAGAATTCAAGTGCCCCTGTTTCAGTGTGCCATTAATAAATTTTAGTATTTTTACTACTAATAACAGAGGTTTAGTGCTACCAGACCATCACTCCAGCATCTCCAACCTGAGCCTGGAAGAGCAGCACACAGTTCCAAACATTCAGTGTTTAAAATGGAGTTTTCATCATCCATGTTATGCAGCCAAAGTTTAGGACCAAATGAACTGGATTAAAAAAAATTTAAATTTTCAGGCTTAGTTTTTTTAAGGTTGGCTGTCCGGTGCATTTCATGCTGTGTGATGCTGCTGGGGAAATTAGGGCATGTCTAAATGGAGTGCTGCACCCACCACTGGGGGGAAAAAAATGTCATGCAATGACTTTCACAGGGGTGTCAGCAGAGCTTAATAATAAAAAAAAAAATCACAAAGTTTCAATACATTTATCAGGTAGGAGGAGACTGCATAGCTGTTTTGGGGAGGTGCGAAAGTATAGGTGAACAAAGTTCTTTCATCACAAGCTCTTTAAAGCTAGTTGAACTTTATTTTTTAATATTAGTGTCACAAGTAAGCTTACATTAACACTGCAATGATGTTACTGTGAAAATCCCTTAGTCACCACACCCAAATGCCTGTTCAAATACACTGAGGGAGATTTTAGTATGACAATGCACCTAATCAGCATGTCTTTCAGATTTGTGGAAGGAAACCACAAAGCACCCAGAGGAAACCCACACAGACACAGTAGAGAATGTGCAAATTCCATGCAGACAATGACCAAACCAGGAATTGAACCCAGGTCCCTGACACTGAGACTAACCACTGTGCCACCCTTTAGGATATAGTTTAAGGTCAGAAAGTTGAGCAGCAGCAGGTAACAGTTATCAGGAGCTCTAGGTTTATCGATATCACTCACTGTAAAACCCAGTAGACCAAACTTTGTGGAATTTCTGGGGCATGTCTTCATTGCTCATGCCCTTAGTCTCCATTTGGTAAACTCATCTTTCTCCCCCAAAACTCTCAACAGAATCATAGTATGAAGTGTTAAAACCTGTATGTTGTGTTAGACTGAACTGATATCTGTGTTTTCAAATGTTTTACAAGACAGAGCACTGTGACCAAGTCTGACGGGTGGAACTGCAGAATTCCTATCCTCTCACTTATGTAGCCATACGAGATTGCCTCTATACACACAAAAGGTGCATTTCTATCCGCAACGTTCACAAGCACAGATGTCTCAAAGTACTCGACTGCTTTCAGAATATGGTCACTGATGTAAACGTAGAAAACAGATTAATCTAAAGGTATCACATTTATACATTTTAAAGATTGGGAGTAGGAGAGTTCTGTGGAGGCAAGGGGGTTGGGGGGATTGATAAGGTTAGCAGAAGATTAGAAGGGATTGGGTGAGAGGGAGAATTCTTAGTGGAATCCACTCCATTAATTGTCAATGTTCAATCTCCAAGATTGATGTTGATTTAAATCCTCATTGCCTTTTGGTTTCCAGGAGTACCGAATGCAGTGGAATTTGTCTCATCGATGGTAATAACCAGAGTAGGAGGGAAATCTTCTCTCAACCATATCAGACTGCACGGCTTGGGATAGAGATGGCTTGTATTGGACCATATCAATTGAACTTTGACGTGTGTTACTATGTGGCGTTCAGGGACAAGTTTGCCTGCAAATTCCTGGAGTTTGAGTTCAGGCAAGATGAGAAGAGTTTACTGGAATATTCAGAACTCACATTGTGGCTGCGAATCCAGAGGTAAGGCTAGGCCCAGGGTCCCAGGCTTCTTGCTGCTGATGAATGTCTGAGTCAGTGTATAGCAACAGAAAAAACAGTAACCCTCTTGACTAATGTGCTTTGCTAATAATCAGGCTACATTGGTTTTTGCTAATCTCTTCCTTTTTATTTATCTACTTTTAGAATCTATTTATATTTCTTGCTCATTTACTTTCATGCCATTTTTGCCTTATCAATTTCTTGGTCATTCTCTTTTCAATTCTAAAACCCTCCCAATTCTCAAGCACTTTGGCAAAGTCTCTTCCTGTAATCTCAAGGGAATGCATATTTGTTGCAAAATATGAACAAATTCTTACCATCATATCTTTTAATCTAGCTTTCCAATCTACCTAGCTTTGTTCAGACAAACTAAGCTGGAATTGAGGGATTGATTAACATGATCACTCTTTCCCAGAGGTTCCTTCACTCTAAATTTAACTAACATTACCCTAATGAATAATACTCAGACTAAAATATCCTTGTTTTCTTAACATACCGACCTAGAAAAGTATGTTGAATGCATTCCATGAATCTGCCCTCTACCTTATTGCTGCAGATGGGTTTGTCCCAATCTATATAGATTAAAGCTCTCCCATGATTAACTTAAATACGTGAACCTCTAATTTACTGATTTATATGCTGTCTGATACACCCAACAGGGTTTTTTTTTTACCCAGAGCTCCTTAGTGCCACTCAGATTAATTTTACTTTGATTTTTCAACTAAGATCCTTTCTACTGTCTTTATTATCATGGTTAACCTTCCTTTTCAATTTAATTTAACTAAGTCAAATATTATGGAATATCACTCTGCAATGGTAACTAAATTTAAACAAATTATCTATGCTATTTTGAGACAGCAGTTTTGCATAGATATAGTGCCTTTAACTTTTTTCTATTTAGCCTGGGCTCCCATGCTCTGCCCTATTACCTAAGTTATTACTCTGTTCCACAGCCTGGACAATTCTCTTATTGCTTTTGTATTTGCCCTTTTCTGAATCCTTCCACCTTTCTATCATTAATTCAAAATACAGACTGGCATGTAGTTACTAGATTCAGTCTGGTTTAAGTGCAGCCTACTTTAATATAAACTTAACAGTTTATAGTTTGCAGAGAGGCATAGATAAGTTGCAGAGCTGGGCCGAGAAGTGGCAAATGGAGTTTAATGTGGAAAAGTGTGAGGTGATTCACTTTGGTAGGAGTAATGTGTGTGCAGAATATAGGGCAAATAGTAGGACTCTTAGTAATGCAGATGAGCAGAGAGATCTCGGTGTATAGATCTCTGAAAGTTAGTACTCAAGTTGGTAAGGTTGTTAAGAAGGCGTATAGTGTGTTAGCATTTATTGGTAGAGGGATTGAATTTCAGAACCAAGATGTCATGTTGCAACTGTACAAAACTCTGGTGCGGCCGCACTTGCAATATTGTGTACAGTTTTGGTCGCCACATTATAAGAAAGATGTGGAGGCATTGGAAAGGGTGCAGAGGAGCTTTACAAGGATGTTGCCTGGTATGATGGGTAGGTCTTATGAGGAAAGGCTAAAGGACTTGAAGTTATTTTCATTAGAGAGAAGAAGGCTAAGAGGTGACTTAATTGAGACAAATAAGATGATCACTGGATTAGATGGTGTGGATAATGAGAGCCTTTTTCCTTGGATGGAGATGGATAACACAAGGGGACATAGCTTTAAATTAAGGGGTGGTAGTTATAGGACGGATGTTAGAGGTGGGTTCTTTACTCAGAGGGTAGTAAGGACGTGGAATGCCCTGCCTGCAGCAGTTGTGGACTCGTCAAGTTTAAGAGCATTCGAATGGACAGTGGATAGGCATATGGATAGCACTGGAATAGTTTAGGATAGAGGGTCATAAAATTGGTTACATTGGTTGGCGCAACATCGAGGGCCGAAGGGCCTGTACTGTTCTATGTTCTAATATATCAGATCCCTCTTGCCCTAGTAAAGGTGTAACACACAATGAATCAAAACTCCTGTCTCCCACTCACACTGAGACATGCATTTAACTTGCTAATCCGTTTGCCCTTGTCACAATTTGTCCATGGTTCAGGTAATAATCTGGAGAGATTCTGCACTTTAATCATGACCATAGCTCGTCAAGTTCTCTCAGCAGAACCTTGTTCTATGCTTTTGGTTCCCAGATGAAAATGCTAAGGATCCTCCCATTCTCTAACTGTGAGGCGACATCCTTAACCTTTACACTAGGCAGGCAACAACCTTTGAAACACTAAAATAAAAGCAAAATATTGTGTTTTTATTTCAGATTTCCAACACAAACTGCTGGAAATATCAACATTTTTGACAGCATCCATGGAGTGAAATGGAGCTCACTGAGTCAAGAAAGACTCTTCTTTAGAGCCAAGTATTTTTAGCACTTTTTGAACTCCGGATCACAGCTATAGAGAACATTATCAAACCCTCTGATTATAAACGTACCCCATCATTATCACATTACCCTTTCATTCAAATAATCAATTGAATGGCTTCCTGTACCATAGCGCCAGGATCAGTTTGCCCAACTACCTTGCAGACTACACCCTCATCCACAAAGGCAACAAAAAACTTTATTTGTCGAATAAGCGTAAATGTTCCTCCAGCACTGGACCTGGGAACTTACCTATCTTGCTCAATCACATTTTCTTCCCAAAGTGTGCCAGTCTCCTGGATCAGTGCCCAGGTTGGACCCCTCCTCTTCATTCCCCACAATGTGACAGACTCCAGCTCCCAAATTCTGCTGATGCTCCATGAACTATAAATACTTACTGCAGATATGGCTATCCAGAATCATGACATTCTTCATTAAATTCCCACAAACTGCAGTTATGGCACATCAACAGCACAAACCCAAATCTTTCTAATCCTGTTTTATCCACGTACTTAATTAAAACTTGCTTATTTTAAAAAAAGTCAAGTTGATTATATAAGGTAGATGCAATATCCAAAAGGAACATGAGAAAAGAATAGAGGACTTTGGAAAACTCAGATCCATCAGTTTCTGTAGGGAGAGAAAGCAGAGTTAACATTGAGTTCATTTGGCTCTTTGTCTGAATGAGAGAAAATGTGTTACATATTAAAATGTAGCTGTGAGATATCGCAACAAGATGTAATGACTTTAAAAAGCAAAAGGCAGATGGCTTGGTGTGGGATGATTTGCACTGACACAATATACAGATGGGATATTTTATTAAAGGATTCAAGATGCAGGAGATAGGTCAACGTTGAGTCCTGTGGGCTGTAATGTACATAATCAAATGAGATATTGCTTCTCCAGCTTGCATTGGGCTTCACTCGAGTATTGCAGCAGGTCAAAAATGGACATGTGGGCATGAGAGCAAACTGATGAATTAAAATGGCAAGCAACAGGAAGGCTGGAGTTATGCTTGAGGACTGAGCGAAGGTATTCCACAAAACAGTAACCCAGTCTGCATTTAGTCTCCCCGATGTAGAAGAGATCGCATTGGGAGAAGTGAATACAATAGAGCAAAATTGAAGGAAGTTCAAGGGAAACACTGCTTAAACTGAAAGGAGTGTTTGAAACTTTGAATGAGTGAGTTAAAAGGGCAGGTGTTGCACTTTCTGCGATTGCAAACAGAAGTGTCTTTGGAAGAGGATGGGAGTTGGGCGTGAAGTATGAGTGAGTGAATCAGTGTCACAGAGGGAGACGTTCCTGTGGAATACTGACCGGAGGCGGTGTTCAGAGGATGCGTTTTGAGGTAGCACACTGGCATTGGCAGACAATACAGAGAATGATCCTTCGAGTGCAGAAGCTGGTAAGGTGGAAACTGAGTGTCTATCATGGCTCTAAGAGGGAGGGAAAGGGGTGAGGGAGAAGTGCAGCAAACGTCCTATCAGCCATAGATTGGAGGAAAACCTTGGTTAAGGAAAAAAGCAGACATGTCGCCAATTCAAATTGTTACATAAATCAGATGAAAAACGTGGTGTGCTCTAACATTCAGAGAAAATGGTTTCTAGATAGTACCAGACACTTGTAAACTTTTCCTCAGAGTAACTTGTCATAACAGCAAATACCTTAGTATAAGAACTAAATATGCAGCATTCTTTTCATTTTCATAGAACCATGAAAGTTACTACTGGCACCATATCATCCAGGACAATAAAAATATCTAAAAATAGCAGTTCTATAGTATCAACTGTTCTTTTCACTGTTGATTGGTGCCTGTGCCACTGTACAGTGATGACAATTTAGATATTGCTAGATTTGTCCATATTCATTTGAATAATGTGGAAACCATTTTGCACCTGCTGCATACTACGGGCTTTGCCAATCAGAAGCAATTTGGCAAGTTATGATTGTCATATTTCACTGGCAAGTATTTTAGATAGTAATAGTGAGCTATTTTGATGCATTTTGCAAACTATAAAGTTTCCTGCAAACATCCTTATTCAACTATGGAAGCATTGGTTTTGATCCAGGTAACTTATTGCCAGGTTAATGTACAAGATCATTTCATACAGCCACAATCCAGTTGGAGCGCACTCTCTATAGAAGTGTGTCACAACTCCTTATTCATAGATGGCAGAGTGGTCAGCACTGCTATCTCAGCACCAGGGACCTGGGTTCAATTCCCAGCTTGGGTCACAGTGGAATTTGCAGATTCTCCCTGTATCTGCATGGGTTTCCTCCAGATGCTCTGGTTTCCTCTCAGTTCAAAAACATGCAGGTTAGGTGTATTGGCTATATTTTCCCCTCAGTGTACCTGAACAGATGCCAGAGTGAGGTGACTAGGGGATTTTCTCTAACTTCATTACAGTGTGAATGTAAGCTTACTTCTATCAATTCTTGGTAAAATTTGCTTGTTTTGTTGAATTTGCCAGTTTTATTTAATTTGTCTGACCCTCCGAGGAGCATGCCTGCATTACATGATAGGATCTAATGACAGTGCTGAATATGCATTCTATAGCACAACAGTATTGGGGGTTTTGTCACCCATATATTAAACCTTTAACTTGTGGGAAGCCTGAGGTAGAAAATAAAAAACCAGTCTCAGTCTAGATGATAGAATATTCAATAATCCTCCTCACCTAACTAACTTCGAAAAGTTGTGGAAAAGAGGAATGACATTAAAGATAAGCAAACTTTTGTTGGATGAGGGAGAGGAAATATGTACTGTAGCAATGGCATACCGTTGAGATTTGAAGATAATCATACGTTGCTCTGTATGCAATGAAATATTCTAGTAGAAGCTCTATGGATATATATTAATAAAATAGAGAACATCCAATTCACTTAAAAAGCATGCAGTCATTTCAAACTTCAATCCCCTTTACCTCCAGCATCTTCTGCATTCTATCAATCTTACAACCTGGATTTGCAGTTGGAAACTTGCAATTAATTTCAAATCTGCCAACTTTTCCGACCATAATTACACTGATTAATTAGAATCTCTGGCCTTAAGGGATACAAATCCCCCTTAGCAATCAAATAATACTTTATGCATTATATTGAAGCATTCTTCTGCCCTAAGCAATATCATGGTAAATCTGTTCGTTATTCAAAAAAAACTTATCATGACTCAGTACTGAGCAAACAGTTAATTCAGTTTCAGAAAACCTCAAGACATCAAAACACAGCTGTTATCTCAAATTGGATCAGGAAATGGAGGAACCTAGCACCTTGCTTGATCCAGAGCTTAACTTCCTTCTCCATCCACTCAGTAATGGAAACAGCTTTCTTCCATTTCCAGAACTCTGCCCACTTCCCCTCTCCCTTTTGTCAATGTGATCCTAATCCATGATTACTTTGAAAAAAAGAAAATTAGCATTTATATAATCACTTTTCATGACATCAAGAAAAAGTTCAGACTAATACAAAACTGAATACACTTCAAAAAAAAAGTGTATTCAGCAGCCACATGGACAGCATCAAACAGTTAGCATTGACATACAAGGAAAGGCCTGAAGACCAAGGAAATAGAAGACTTATGGACAGGAAGAGAATATAGAAAGGAGAGATACAAAAGAGTCCAGAGGGGCAATGTTTCTTTCACTCAGAGTGGTAAATATCTGGAATAAGTTGCTAGAGGCAGTAGGAGAGACTGGTACAGTTTTGTCTTTTAAAAGGTATTTAGACAGGGTAAGTGAGTATAGAGGGACAGAGGCCAAATGTAGGCAATTGGGATGATCTTAGTGATAAAACTGGGCAGCATGGACAAACTGGGCCTGTTTCTATACTGTAAACTTTTATGATTTCATACATCGGTACAGAGAATTTGGGCCAGAAAGTCCCATTTTGTGCTATGCATCCAGACATAAAAAAATTAGCAATTTAAAGGCAGCAATCTAACCTAGGGATCAGTCAGAAGTCTACTCAACAAATATATTGACCCGATTCATGTCTTGTAAATTGCTTCCAGCTATACATTATTCTTATGTTAGCCCACCTTTATGAGAAAAACTAAAGAATCATGATGGAGTACACACAGGTCCCAGTGCATTTTCTCTACACTACAAACAAATACAGCAGTTTAAGAACAGTAGTACCACAACAAATTTTAGAAATGTTAACGATATGAAAACAAGGTGGCCAACAAAACATTTATTTCAAGTGTTCCATTACCACACAAAAGTAGCAGGGAAAAATCAGCCAATTTGTATGTAGCAAGACAAACATAACAATAGTTATGGGACAGACAATTATTTTGGTGCATGCTAATTTAGTGGTAAAACATTGGCCAAGATACAAAGAACTCTCCTTTTCTGGCTGAACCATGACATGGCAACTTTTACATCGAAGTGAAAGCCTCTGATCTGATGAGGAGAGGCTGGACAGGTTAAGCTGATATCAAGTTTAGAAGAACGAGTGGTGATCTTATTGAAATATACTTGGTCCTAATAGAACTTGAGAGTGAATGCCGAAAGGATGTTTTCCTTCATAGACAAGATCAGAACCAGGGCAGAGTTTAAAAATAAAAGGGCTTCTCATTTAAGAGAAAGTAAGCAGAAATATTTTGAGGGTTATGAGTCTGTGGAACTTTCTTCCACAGTGGACAGCAAAGGCAGTGTCACTGAATATTTGTAAAGGCAAAGGTAGATTGACTGCTTAGTAAAGAATTTAAGGATATCGAGGGGTAGTCATGATGTGGAGATGCCCCAGCGTTGGACTGGGGTAAATACAATAAGAAGTCTCACTAGCTTTCCGAATGTTGTTCCTTCTTCAGGTGAGTGACGAAGGAACAGAGTTCCTAAAGCTAGTGGCATCTACTACCAAATAAACCTGTTGGGTTTTAACCTGGTGTTGTGAGACTTCTTACTATAGAGGGGCAGGCAGAAAAGCAATGTAGAATCCAACCATGATCGTACTGAATGGCAGGGCAGACTTAGGTGCAGAATGGCCTACTCCTAATTCAGATGTCTGTTGTAGACTGTCACTTATTTCATAAATTGCTACAAAATGTATTTAAATACTTTTCTAAGAGAATGTGTTTTTCCAAAACGACAAAAATAAGGCATAGAACTAGATTTTCAACATAGGATTTTCAGATGATCAATAATTAGCATAGTATTAATTTGATGTTTATGTCTTACTAAATTTTCTTTAAGAATGCAAGTCATAATCACCTTTTAAAGGATTTAAAATACTATCTTGCTTCCTTTGCTATTCTCAAAACAAAAGAATCTCTAAAATTAGACACCCATTGTAATGATACTGAGCCCATGTATTCAGCTTTGGTTTAATGGTGCCGATTTGTCTGTAGCAGGCCACTCACATGCTGAGAATCCAGGAGAATAATTGGTTTTAAATAAGGGGTATTTTTTGTTTGTGTGTGACTTTTCCCTTGGGGTTTGAATAGAATTTTGGTTAGGTTGATTGACAAGAGAGTCATATGCTAATGAGAGGATTAAGCTTGCAGAGAAGCAAAAGATGTCTGTGTCTCTCCAAGTGTTCAAAAGCTCCAGGACTGAACACAAGTAAAAATATGTCAGCCCGTGTTGTTTGCCAACTTATTTTGAAAAGGAGTTTAAGTCTTTAGGAGGAATATTGCTTGAATTGGAACTAATAGAGATAGATTAACTGTTAAGAATTGTATCTGGTCATGTTTAAGTATTTCAATTAGTAAAAGTTAAATTCATTCATGTGCTTTGGTTAAAATGTATTGTTAAAATTTTTTTTAAAAATAAAAACTTCATCACACCTGGAGTAAAACACCTTATCCTCACACTAATGCCAAAATAAAGAAAAAAGTAGTTGGTATCTAATCCAGCTTCCTTGGGCTCTTTGATCTTGACCCAAACACCATTCATACTATAATTTTTCAGTTAGTGCCTTTTGTCTCATCTCCATCCCAAACTGCCATTCTTTGATAACTTGGCAAAGTAAATCAAGGAAAAAAGTAGAAGTTTGGCTATCAAAGACTGCCAGAAACAGGAAGTTAACAATTTTAAAGTTTTTCACCAAGATAGCATCATAGAATACCTACAGTGTAGAGGATAGTCATTTGGCCCATCAAACCTGCACCACCAACAACCTCACCCAGACGCTATCCCTATAACTCCACATATTTACCCCAGTCCCCTGACACTAATCAGGACAATTTAGCATGACCAATCAACCTAACCTGCACATCTATGGACTATAAAAGAAAACTGGAGCAGTCAGAGGAAACTCACACACACATGGGGAGAATGTGCAAACTCCAACAGACAGTGACCTCAGCCCAGAACTAACACCGGGTCCCTGGCAGTGTGAGGCAGCAGTGCAATCACTGTGCCGCCCAAGATGGATTGAAGAGAGAATCTTTCTTCAATACGCAGCATCAATTGTGTTGCACTAGTTACAGTAAGTAACTAGATTACTACGCACAGTAAGTAATCTCTCAACTTGTCCTTTGCGACAAGGATAAAGAACACTGAAGGGTGTGTTGCTTGCCTGGTGCTAGGGGCCAGGATGTCACGTCTGGGCTGCAGAGGCGCCTAGAGTGGGAGGGGAGGAATCCAGTTGTTGTGGTTCACGTGGGGGCCAACGATATAGGCAAAATAGGAACTAAGGATCTGTGGAGGGAGTACGAAAATCTGGGTGCCAAATTAAAGAGTAGAACTGACAAGATGGTTCTCAGGATTGCTATCTGAACCATACACAGATTGACACAGGGTATGTAGGATTAAGGAGATGAATCTGTGGTTCAAGGATTGGTGTGGGAGGAATGGATTTAGGTTTATGGGGCATTGGCACCAGTATTGGGGCAGATGGGATCTGTTCAGATGGGATGGTCTACATCTGAATTGTGCAGGGACCAGAGTCCTGGCGAATCACATAACTAGGACTGGGGGTGGGGGTGGGGGAAATTGCAAAATCTGGAGTAAAGGAAAAGGTACTTGTGCAGGTGAATGTTGAGGATATTCTGCCTATTAGGCGAGGAGAGAGGAGGAGAGAGACTACTAGCGTTTCAACAAAGGTCCAGGCAAAGCTGGTATAGAAGGCACTTTACCTGTATGCACGATGTATTCGGAACAAAGTGATGGCACAAATGGATATGATCTAGTGGCCATTACGGAAATGTGGTTGCAGGGCAACAGGGACTGGGAACTGAACGTCCAGGGCTATCAGGTGTTTAGGAAGGATAGGCAGAAGGAAAAAAGGAGGTGGGGTGGCTCTGTTGATTAAGGATGGTATCAGGGCGATAGTAAGAAAAGGTAGAAGCCCCAAAGAGCAAAATGTGGAATCACTGTGGGTGGAGATAAAGAATAGTAAGGGGAGGAAGACGCTGGTAGGTGGGTCTATAGGCCCCCAAATAACAACTTTGAGATGGGGCAGGCTATAAACAAACAAATAAGAAATGCGTGCAGAAACGGAACAGCGTTAGTAATGAGAGATTTCAATCTGCATATTGACTGGGCGACATAAGTCAGACACGGTGGGCTGGAGGAAGCGTTTTTGGAATGCTGTCAGGATGGGTTCATTGAACAGTACGTTACAGAACCGACGAGAAAGCCTGCTATCTTGGATCTGGTACTACGTAATGAGGCAGATAGAATTAGGGATATTCATGCGAGGGATCCTCTAGGGACAAGTGATCATTGTATAGTAGAATTTATGATGCAGATAGAACATCAGGTAGTAGCATCCCGGTGGATTGGCCGTGCCAAATTGATCCTAGTGTCATGGGAATTAGTAGGGTGGATGTGAGGGGTTACGGGAACAGGGCCTGGGTGGGACCGTGGTCAGCCGAGACCCGATGAGCTGAATGACCTCCTTCTGTACTTTCGAGATTCCATGATTCTGTGATAAATTGCCCCTCAGTGTCCGCAGATGCGTAGGTTAGGGAGATTAGCCATGTAAATGTGTTGAGTTATAGGACAAAAAGGCTTCTCAGTTAGAAGCTCCTTCGGAGCGTCGGTGCAGACTCAACTGGTTGAATGGCCTCCTCCTGCACGTTGGAGTGCTATGATCATAGAATAGAAACCCTGCTGTGCAGAAAGAGGCCATCTTGGCCCATCGAGTCCCACAATCCCACCCAGGCCCCACCCTATATCCCTCCATATTTACCCACTAACCTATGCATCACTGGACACTAAGGGGCAATCTCATCATGGCCAACTCAACTCAACCTGCACATCCCTGGACAGTGGGAGGAAACCGGAGTACCTGGAGGAAACCCACGCAAGACTGGATAGGTTTTTGATTGACAAGGGAATTAAAGGTTACGGAGAGAAAGGGGGAAAAGTGGTACTGAACCACTACAGATCAGCCACGATCTTAATCAATGGCAGGGTAGGCTTGAGGGGCTGGATGACCTACTCCTGCTCCTATTTCTTATGTTCTTAACACTAGGAGCTCCACCCACCTGATGAAGGAGCAGCATTCCAAAATCTCATGATGCCAAATAAACCTGTTGTACTTCAACCTTGTGCGAGACTTTTCTTATAAATACCATCATATTGTTTCAGATAAACAGTGAGCAACGAATCCATTCTTACAATTCAATACCCTAACTTGTTTTCCCTGCAACAACATGTAGCCTTTACATTACTGATGAATATTTAAATACATAATTCCAGCTGGAGGAAAAAATCCTGTACACCAACCATCTCAATTCTTTGAGAAAACTAGTGCAGGTAGACAAACTTCAGATGGTAATATGGTTAAAGTAAATGATAGTGTTGAGATGATACTTATTAATATATTTATTCAGTTCATTAGAATTCAAAAACCAATTATTGAATCTCTGTCATGAAACAAATTGGACAGAAGTTCATTAACATGTCACTTGAATATGTTTATTGTTCCTCAGTTTAACCCCTACTACAAGAAAGGGTGGGCAATGACACCTAAAAGGAACAAACAAGGATCATAAATCATTATCTGTAGTCAAATTTGTCTGTCAAGAGGAAAGACAGTAATGGATAAATCAACAGCTTTTTGCACCAGCACATATACATATTGTATTTTGAAAGCAGAGCCATTGGCAACAAGCTTTCAAATTGGGTTGGTGGTAACTCCAACAGGTCAGATTTCTGTAATTACTGAATTACTACCATGCTATTTCCATTACAATAAAAATGTTGAAACATTTTCTGCAACTATACCATTGTTTGGGTGGTAGAGTTTTCCAATGAAGTCAAGAAACCAGGTCTCCTAACAAGGAATCAGTATTTGCAGGAGAAGGCATTATTATGCAAGTATCTAAAAACTACTTTCCAGTCATATTTGGGATCATCATTCCATGGACCTTCCACTTCATGAGCAACATATAGAGAGTTAAAGTGTAATATTATTTGTGCAACAAAAAAAAAATCACTGGTATGAACTGCTATTCAGCTTTGTCAATATTGACTATTTTAAATTTTTAAAAAACCTCCATAAAACACTGTTGGGTGCAGGTTGTAGCTTCCAATAGCTCAGGTCACATGTGTTTTTGCTCTTTCAAACAATCTTGCAGAGTAAAGGAAGTTCCTAAACACTAAACCAGAGAACCTATCAAATCAAAACATGTAGAATTCCCCCAGCAAAGATGTCTCAATTCCAAGACATACAATATTTGCTTGAATGGTTAAATAGGAAATGCAAGTAATAGAAACAAAATTTCACTTCAACATAAGTGGGAAAGAATTTTTCAGGCATGTGTGTTTAGACGTTTTCAATTATACTGTGTGGCAATTCAAATAACTTATTTTTTTAAAATTCAGCTTAATAATGCCTCAGTTAACTTGAGAAAAACTAAAACAAAAAGTAGCATTTTATTTTGTCTTCAGGATTAATTACCATGATTTCAGATATTGGCAGAGGCACAACGGGGAACTCTGGGTTAGCCTTGTTGGATTTTGTGTAGAAAAGCTCAATTTAAAAATTATTTCAGTGGATAGGTAAGATTTGATTTTACAAATATTAGTTGACTTGCTGGATTTTAAATGTAGTTTGGTAAGCCATTTAATTTGTGCATATTTTCTTCAAATTCCACAAAATGTACATTACTGTAAATAGCAGTTGCAACAGCTTTAGTGTGCGGTCAGGAAATGCTGAACAAGCAAAACCAAAACTGGAAAGTTCATTGTGGTTCACGTTAAAGTACAGCAGGCAAATAAAATCAGTCAAACCATCTTTTTAAAACCAGCATCCTTTTCACCTAGGAATCAAATTCAAATCATTATTCCCTTTGGAACTCCAAATATTTCTAATCTGTGACCAACATTGAAGGCATCAAGCTTTGAAAAAGAAAATCACAATTATTGCATTATTGAAAGCTTAGCCATGCAGAAAAACACAGTTGCTTTACCAATTGAAAAAAAATGAGAAAATTCAGTACCTTCTTGGTTCCAACCATGACTATTTGCTCACCACAGAGATGCAACTGATTTGAACCTTTAAAGTCAGCCACAGTCCTCTTACATTGGATAAACAGGAAATGTTTCTGGCCAAAAAGGGCAATCGTTAAAAAACTAAGAGTCAATATTAAAATCCCTAAAACTCAAATCACTAGAGCAAACATTTTAAGTGGGGCTAGGGGAACTCCACACAAAAATACCCGTTTCCAGGTTGTCATGTTTTAAAATTGTAGGCCAGAGGCAATGAGAACAAGCCAGCAATGAGAACAAGCCAGTAAGTTCAGGTCTCTTAACTCCTCCCACACATTTCCCCTATGTCTAAGTTTTTTTTATTGGTTTCATACCAACACTCAACTCTTCAAACTATACACTTTTTATAATCCATGCAACATAACTGGATTCAGTCATTATTACACAAATACCCAGCAAATATATCTCTTATGAATGAAAGGCCTCTCACTCAGAAGTACCCCAAATAGATAAATAAACATTTATTCTAAAACCATGACTGATGCCAGATTTTTCAAATAAACATTAAAATGTGTTTTAAAAATGTATGAAAATGCATCTGAAAAGATTAGCAAGTTGGAAGTACAAAACACTATAGCGTACTAATGACATCACGAAAAATGGTCAGGTCTTTACCTAATAACATCTGGAATACTGAGACTTTCTCTGCACCATAAATCAATGGCCTCGGACATGCAACTATTTCATTACGTTTGGAAGCACAGCAAATTGTGCAGATGGAGCAAGTGGCAAAGGGACAGACTTAAGCGAATGGTAAAATTGTGACAAAAATGGAATTCAACTTCATAACTGGATTCATGACAAATTGGAATAGTTAATGATTAAAAACTGAAGGGGCAAAGGAATCTGGATGTTTAGTACACAAATTGCACTTAAGGTGTCAAAAAAATTAATCGAAGGTTGGCTTTTATTTCAGTTTGCCCGTTTCTATAACATAAGAGGTTAAACTTGTAAATATATAATTTCTCAAAGTAACAGCCAGTATTACTTGTGGTCATAGGAGATTTCAGCATATAAAAATGGGACAGGAGCCCATTTCATCAACTGTGTTTCACATTTATCTTTGATTTGCCCCATGTATTAGTAAACAGTGAAAAGAATTGTTTCTTGTGTGCTATACAAAGCATACCATTCATAGAGAAGGAGAGAGTGCAGAATGTGGTGTTACAGTCATAGCTAGGGCGTAGCGAAATATCAACTTAATGCAAGGTGTTCACAATGCTTTGTAGTTTCTTGCAGTCTTGGACAGAGCAGGAGCCATACCAAACTGTGACACAACCAGAAAAATGCTTTCTATAGCGCATCTGTAAAAGTTGGAGAGAGTTGAGGTGAACATGCCAAAATTTCTTAGTCTCCGGAGAAAATAAAGGCATTGGTGGACTTTAACTAGTGTCAGCATGGGGGGAACTAGGACAGATTGTTGTTGATTCAAGACCTAAAAACTTTCAACTTTCAACTCTTTCTACTTTGTCCCAGGGGCATGTCCACTGCTACACTTCATGAAGTCAATGACTATCTCCTTGGTTTTGTTGACAGGGAAAGATTATTGTCGTCGCACCAGTTCACCAGATTCTCTTCTTCTGTACTCCATCTCGTCATTGTTTGAGATTTGACACACCACGGTGGTGTCATCAGCAAACTTGAAAATTGTGTTGGAGGGGAATTTGGCCACACAGTCATAGGTGTATATTGAGCAGAGTAAAAGGGTCATATGGGGCACCAGTGTTGAGGATGATCGTGGAGGAGATGTTATTGCCCATCTTTACGGTTTGTCGGTTAGGATGTTCAGGATCCAATCATAGAAGAAAGAGCCAAGCCACAAGCCATGGAAGTTGGAGGTGAGTTTTACAGGAATAACAGTGTTGAAGGCTCAGCTGTAGTAGATAAATAAGAGTCTGACAGGTGTCTTCATAATCTAGTGTTCCAAGATTGAGTGCAGAAGAACCTGATGAAGGAGCAGCACGCCAAAAGCTAGTGGCTTTTACCACTAAATAAATCTGTTGGACTTTAATCTGGTGTTGAGACTTCTTACTGTGTGGACCTGTTGTGGCAGTGGATCCAGGCAATTTGGGAGGCTGGAATTGACTGGTGCCATGATTAACCCTTTGAAGCACTTGTCACCGGGCAATAGTCACGAAAGCACACTGCTTGGCTTTTCTTCGATACCCAAGATGATGGTCACCTTCTCAAAACAGATAGGGATCTTATCTAATCTAATTTCTAAGCTGAGCTGTTAGATCATAACAACACATTGATTCAATTTGAAGATTAAATCCATGGATGGCTTTTGTGAATATGTAATAATCACCATGTTGTCCATTTTAAGAACACAACTAATGTCAGATGCCACTCAGTATTGTTGGATATGGTGTTTTCTTTAACTGCAAAATGACAGAGAAAGGCCATTCATCCCAAAATTCTCTCATTCTTTAGGGATATTAGCCTTGTCATATAATCGCAGCTGTTATATGATTCAAGGCCATTTTTTCTACCATACTATCTACAGTCTTTTGCACAGGTGAAGTGTAAAGAAAAAAAATGCATGCACAGGGAGGATGGAAAAAGGCAAAAAAGATAACAGTTAAGAAGAGATAAACTGAAGTGAGGGAAGCATATGACTTGGTGTAAAGATTTCAAATACAAATTAGATTGTAAATTGTATGTTGTGGTTAGTCACAACTCAGTTCAGCTTACTAATTGTATTGCAAGCACCTGGACTGCCCTAAAGGTTGTGTACAATGCTCCATTTATCTTATTAACAACTATTTGCTTCACTTGTTGCTCTACAGTATTTAGAGCTGGAATGTAACTGGTCACAAGTTAATTGGTATGTAAATTTCCTTCCCCAGTGTATTTTTAGATCCAATTGAAAACCCATTCCCCACTCCTAGTCACAAAGTACAAAGTGTCACTGTACTTTATAATGTGCACCAGAAAACTGCTAGTACACTGATGTAGCATTACCGCAGCACAAGTTTGAACTCTGTTGTAACATACTATTCAGTCCAACAGTTAAACCACACCAGACCATTCAATTGATACACATCTATTGTATTACATACACATATCAGCCCTACTCCTTGTATTCATGCTTGGGATATCTGATGCTTCCCAAGTAATCCCAAAACATCCAGAGCCAACTACAGAGCAGCTTCTATTGCAGGATTATGATACAATTTGACAATTTAACAATTTGAATTATTCTGTCGTTACGTTATTACTGTTAAGACTTGTCCTAAAATCCAAACATGACAAATCAGTTTAAGTCTACGTTTGTACAACGTGTAATTAGGTTCCTTTATGGCCAAAGTGCACAGAGCGCATGAAAGGACAGTGCAATAATTTAATTAGCCATTTCACTTTTGTTACAACCAATGGCACAAAATTATTTTCGAACTCTAAATAAGTAAAGGTACAAGATATAAGTGTAAATGCAGCTTCAGGCATGGCCTAGAGAAAGGAGTCTTATTCTATGATTTGTATAGACCTCAATGCTTAATTTTGTATAGGCTTCAATGCTTAGTTTATTAGCTAAACAAGGCCAGTGCACTGCCAGAACTGCTTCAAGCCAATACCAAAATTGTGCAAGTACACCCAAAAATCACATTTACATGGGTAATTCAATCAGCCAACTTGCATACCGGTACTAACTGGTTTCAGGAGCATCTGATGGTATGTTCCTTTGCTGAAAAAAAATGTATAGACCTTGGACAAAGCGAGCCATTGCACCTAAATATTTGTATCGCTACTCAGCCAATACGAGCAGAACAAACAGACAGTTTTCATTACTGGTGACAGATTTGGAGACCTCTCAGTATTCCTAGTGCTACCAGGCCAAGCCAAGATTTAAATTTAACAGTCATCTTTGACAGGGTAGAACTTGCCTGCAGAAATCAGTGGAAATACTATGGAGTAGTGAGGTACTTCTTCAGAGACAAGAGTGTGGCAGCTAAACTAAGCCATGCTACATTAAAATTAGATATCCGATTCTAATCACAGGTACGAACAAGGTGCCTAACCATGTTTTGTATACAAAATGAAACTGGCCAATAATTTTAATGAAGCAAAGAAACAACACAAATGTGGAAATTGAGTAAAGCTGTCTGGCATGCCAATCAAGCTTACGTCTCAGTCTTCAATTTTCAATTGCTTGCTGATCACATCCATTGTTGCCATTTGCCATGCTTCCCTACTCCATTGATAAAAACCTCACTCTGCATATTATATGCTTTCTCCTTTTCCACTTATAAATAAAGTCCCACTGGCAGAAATTGTTTTTAAAACTCCATTTCAAAAAGTGAAAATTTAAAAAAAAAATTCTAGTGCTGTCCTGGCACTTAAGGATAGGAACTGATGATGGTTTGATTAAAATCCTCAGTTCACCAAGCTAGATACATGGTTCCATAACAGAACTTGATTTAAGTGTATAAATAAAATGAAACATGAACATTAGGGCTCAGGACAGGAGACAATTGTGAAAAAGGAAGTCTAACTAGTAATTGCAATAGTGCTTGCACATCTTGTCAGAAAGCAACCAGCAGACCATTCAAAGTGGAACCTCAACACTTATCTTGACTATATGGACCGGTGTTGTTCAGTTATATACTTTTTCAAAAAAAAAAATTGGAAAAAAAATGCAGATAGCAAAGGTAGCAGAATGTGAGTAAAGTATGATACAACTATTCTACAGGATAATGCATGCTGAAATGCAGAAAGATTAGGTTTTTTCGTAGAGTTAATTTAGTACGTCAAAACTAAAGTCATTGAAAATCCAAATACTTAGCAGTAATTTAAGTGAAACCATAGGATAACTTGTAGTTAGAACACAGAACACAGAACATTACAGCGCAGAACAGGCCCTTCGGCCTTCGATGTTGCACCGACCAATTAGGAAAAAGCAATGACTCTCTAACCTAAACCATTCCCTTTTCGTCCATAAACTTATCTACTAACCTCTTAAACGCCACCAAACTTGGCGCATCTACAACTGCAGCAGGCAGGGCATTCCATACCCTTACCACCCTCTGGGTAAAGAACCTACCTCTGACATCCGTCCTATAACTACCACCCCTTAATTTAAAGCTATGTCCCCTCGTGCTAGCTTTCTCCATCCTAGGAAAAAGGCTATCACTGTCCACCCTATCTAAACCTCTAATCATCTTATATGTTTCAATAAGGTCTCCTCTTAGCCACCTTCTTTCTAATGAAAAGAACCTCAAATCCCTCAGCCTCTCTTCATTAGACCTGCCTTCCATACCAGGCAACATCCTGGTAAACCTCCTCTGTACCCTCTCCAATGCCTCCACATCTTTCTTATAATGTGGGGACCAGAACTGCACACAATACTCCAAGTGCGGCCGCACTAGAGTTTTGTACAGTTGCAACATGACGTTGCGGCTCCGAAATTCAATCCCCCTACCAATAAAAGCTAAGACTCCATATGCCTTCTTAACAACCTTATCGACTTGATTGCCAACTTTCAGGGATCTATGCACATATACACCAAGATCCCTCTGTTCTTCAACACTATTAAGAGTCCTACCATTAGCCCTATACTCTACACATTTGTTATTCCTGCCAAAGTGCATTACCTCACACTTTTCCTCATTAAACTCCATTTGCCACCTCTCGGCACAGCTCTGCAACTTGTCCAAGTCTCTCTGCAAACTACAACACCCCTCTTCACTATCTACCACTCCTCCAACTTTGGTGTTAAAGTTCTTGAATGTATTTTTCGCTTTCCAAATCTTCCCCAGGAATGCCATGCTTGAATGCCATGTTTTTAACCCCCACCACAGTACTAAAACAGCTCATAGCAAAATCAATGACATTCTATGTGACTGCGACAAAGGTAGCATTCCCCTCTATTTTTCTCAACCCGTCGGCAACCTCTTTCAATTGACTATATCATTCTCCTCCAAAGCCTCTCCAGTATCATTTAGCTTGGTGACTATGCTCCCACCTGGCTTTATTCTTATTTAATCCTAGCCAGAGAATTGCTTTCATTGGTGTGTATTTCTCCTCCTGCAGCGTAGTCTCTGATGTTCCCCCAAGGATGTATTTTTGGCCTCAGGCTGCTGATCAACATTCAGTACTGGATAAGCAGAAAACTTCTCCAAACTAAATACTGTGAAGACTGAAGCCATTACTTTCACTCACTGCTATTGACTACATCCTGACCTTTTGCATCTGTCTGAGATTAAGCTATTCTATTCATAATCCCAAAATGAGCTTCAGTCTTCAAATTCAAGCCACTAATAAGACTGTCTATTTCCATCTCTTGTTCACCCATCTCAGCTCATCTACTGTGAAAACCTTCATTTACGTCTGTTATTGACTGGACTTCCTCATTACTCCATAAACTTATCCAAAATTCTGTTGGCCTTGTCTTAAATTTGGAGCAAGCTCTGTTCCCTTGTCACCTGTGCTAGCTGACCTATATTGGGTACCAATCGAGCAACACCTTAAATTTTAAAATTTTCATCCCTTGTGGCCTCACCTTTCCTTATCACAAATTTCCTCCAGCCCCATAACCCTCAAGTAATACCCATCTCTTCTCGAGCATTAATTTTAATTGTTCCACCGTTGATGGCGGTCCTTTCAGCTGCTTAGGCCCTAAATTCTGGATTATCCTCCCTATAAGCTCTCCACTTAATTTTCCTCCAAGACACTGTTTAAAAACCTCTGACCATCTGACCTAATATCACCTTACAAGGTTTGGTGTCATACTTAGTTTTACAATGGTCACTTGAAACACCTCAATGTTACATTGCATTAACAGTACTATCTAAAAAAGAAAGTTATTGAACAGATTTTTTTTCTTTTATTCTGACCCATTTCCAACTTTCTCTCTTTATCTCACTCACCCTGCCAATTATGCCTCTCCTGAAAACAGCAATTCCTTACCTATGCATGGGCCCCAAGGACAAAAGGTTCTCAGGTTGATACCTTGTCCGTGTGGCCACTCTTTGGTTCACCAAGGCTTACAAATACAGCATTCTACATAGAGAGTATCGCTGCCAAACTCAATCCTGTCCATACTAGGACTAGTTAAAAGTTACAGCATTCTTTTTGTCTATTTGGATCAGAGTTGTTTATGGTTAACTGTTTCAGTGGTAGCACACTCACCTTGGAAACAGATGCTTATGGGTTCCAATTCCAATACAGAAAGTCAAACAGAAAATCTGAGCTGACAAAAATCTAAGCCTTCAGATGCAAAATCCTTCAGATGCAAAAAATCTACAACAATATTAAAGGAGCAGGGTAGTTCTTCTGGCATCCAGTCAACATTCACACTTCAACCATTTAACAAAAAAAAAAGCACAATAATTATTTCATTGTTGTTTGTTAACTAACTAGTTGTCTCATTTCTCTTGTTACAATAGTGCTGCTTTTCAACAGTATTTAATTGCCTGTAAATTGCTTTGAGGGCACCTAAGGCTGCAGAAAATATGTTATATTAACTCAAGTCTTTGATTTTATGCATTAAAACATGTTACCATGTTGCAGAGTCAAAGTACAAATCACAACTCCAAAAATTCTCTTCTAATTATAACGCTTGCATACATTGGGACATAGACATAAATTTATGTTACCCTGTCGAAGCATGATGGCAAAGTGCTTGCACAAAAAAAGTGTTTCTTCCCAAGACAACGGCTTAAAAATTTAAAAGGTCACTGCACACTTTAAAGTAGAGATAAACAAGTTAAATGACCTAATCCTGGTTCAAAAATTGTGGTCAGAAATTTTGGATTGCAACCCAGAAACTCCTTTTAGAAGGATGCATTTTCATTCCTACTCATCAGCAGGTAAGTTGATCATAATGCCAAAAGGTGCCACTACTGCACACGGGCTGCCAGCTTGTTATATTTAAATTTTGTTTAAACAAATATGCTCAACAGAAATTGGGACATTGTGTTTTGTTTGCTGTAGTGATAGGACAGAGGATATGAAAGGGTACTACTTAAATGCAAGACAATGGCAAACAATTTCTTACCTTCCCTTCCTACTTATAGGAAATATTGGCCACTACATAATCAGTTTCTAAGATGTGTCATCTGTTAAACTAGCTTTAAACAGAGATTATGAACTTCAACTTGCAATGGGCCTCAGAATTTTTATATATGTACAATTGGGAGTAGGCTGCATGTGTGCAGGTCTGCATTCTTTTGTCCCACCACACTTATGCAAGAACAAAAATGGTGACTGGATGCAGAGTGCTATCAAGAAGAAAAACTCCAGGCAGGGAACAACGAGATCCAAAAGATGGAACACATAGGGTACAGGGACAGAAAAAGTCAGTAAGAGAGGAGCAGAGGGAAAAAGGGCTCCAAATAGCAATAGGGCTGAGTGTACAGACTTTAACTGAAGAAAATTCAAGGAAAACCCTCGTAGCAAAACGACTCAGAAGGCGGCCTGAACATCCAAGAAGGCAGTTGAAATTGGTGACTCAGGATGTTGGGGTAAGGCACTCCTTTGGGGCAGTATGTTCTGCTCAGTATGGCCGAAGATCTGAAATTGTGCTTTGGTGAATTAGTACGTCAATGTATACTTAGGAATTCAGAGGAATATAATCTTGGGAGATGAGACTGAAACCGTATAAGGTGAGCCATCATTGACGCCGAAGTTAGAGTGAATTTGGAGAGCATTTCCAGGTTAGACCTTTGAAAGTGACTTGAATCCTTCGCAAAAGAGGCAAAATTCAGTGAGATTGGTAGACATCTATAATACTGTCAGGGTGGATTGTTGAGAAATCCACGGATACTGCCTTGGTTGCATCTGTTATTTATTGTGTAGTGGAATCTGTTCCCTCACAGGTGCCTGTTAATTCACATGCATCTCAATTACCCTGAATGCAGAGTATAAAATAGACATTGTAGATTGTTTTCTCTTCCTCATTTTGTAAAGTGTCTTTTTGTTTGTCAACACCCATGGAATTTTGTAGCTTTCTTCAGGACCAAAAAACTTAAAATCTAAACTGTCTTTTTTAAACAAAACCTTATTGGTCCTTAACCAAATCATAGCAACAATTTGGGCAGGGGTGTGGTCTGGCAATGGATCATAAGACAGCACAACTGAAGATGAAGAAAATAAAGATAGAACCAGAACACAGTACAAAATCCATAAAATGTTTAGGTAGGACATAAATGATAAAATATATGTTTTACTAGGCAGCATAATGGATATATAAACAGATACAATTCATTTTTTTTCAGAAAAGAAGTTAGTTTGAAGTGAAAGGATTGATTTCTTTAAACTCAGAGGGAAAGTCCACAGGATTGTAATCACAACACTTCTGAACAAAGAATGCTAATGAGTTCCTAGGGGATTTTGTATTACAACATACTATCTTGAAACTCCTGTGTAATTTCCCCTTGTAATTTTATTGCTCGGGTTCCTTCCTTCAAGCAGTGTAATAGAACAACTCTTTTGTCTTGATGACATCATGAAATAATTTAACTTCACAGTAACATGTGCACTTCTGGTCATCTGGCCAGAACCAAAATTCACTAGTTTGACCAACAACCCAACTTAAGAAAGAGCAATTCCAGTTCCAGAAAACAAGAGAGAATGCAACCATTTCTAACATTCAACAGCATAATCTTCACAATCTCCTAAATATAACATCCCAGGGGTTTATCATTGGCCAGAAACTTAACTGGACCAGCTACATAAATACTGTAGTTGTAACAGCAGGTCAGGAGTGACCATGACAGTGCTCATGGATTTCTCAACAGCCAACCCAGATGTCAGTAAGACTGAGTTAACCAAATCTCACAGAAACTCAGGTCAAACACTGGGAATTCTGTAGTAACTCCCGACTCTCCATCTACAAGGCACAAATCAGGAGTGTTATGGTATACTCTGCACTTGCTTCAATGAGTGCAGCTCCAACAACATTAAAAAAAACTAAACACCATCTTGGTGATATGCTTGATTGATATCCCACCCCGTGAAAACATACAATCCCTCTTATGCTGGCACACAGTAACAAAAGTATGTAAAAGCTTGCAATTACCAAAGGTTCCTTCAACAGATCATTCACACACCTTTGGATTTGGAACTATACTGTCATTTATTGTCACTGGGTCAGAAATGTGAAACTCCTTTCCTAACAGCATCATGGGTTTACCTACACCATGGACTGCAACAGTTCAGAAAAGCCACTCACCACCAACTTGTCAAGGTCAGTTAGGGATCAAAATACTGGCCTTGTCAGAGACACTCAAATTGCATCTACTGAAACAAAAAAAAATTCAATGAAACGGGAGAAAATGGCCTCAGTGAAATTTCTATTTTGAAAGCAACAACTAAGATCTTTTAAATCAATTTCTTTACTGATTGTTCAAACCATTTGGCCCCATTATGAGTTTGAGTTTATTTTGCATGGTAAAGCTGGGAAAACAAATCAGTGAAGAGAAATTCAAGGACAAGAGTCAGACCAAATTCAGAGAAAAATCAGGCTTTATTTTGATAATTTAAGCTCAAAATGACAAGGTAAAATTACATGAAATTATGAATAATTATTTACAACTTCATGAGCCTCAAAAGCAGTTCCAAAAGTAATATGATTACTTACTACAATCACAAAATACTGCCAAGCTATTTTAACTCTAAAATACATTTCTAATGTGTCAGTGGCCATATGTTGACTGCTAAAAAGAATTGTACCACCATTGCATTATGAATCACAAACATTTTAAAATTCTAAATGAAGTGTTAAATAGTTGATGCTAAAATAGAATTTTGCACCATGTGGTGTGAAAAGTATATCGTGATTATATGCAAAATAGCCACTGTGTTAATAACCTACTTTTAGTCATTAGACTGTATAAACATAAATCCCAATAGTATCAATGTGACATGTGTGTATCTCTGGACCTGGTTACTAATGGTCTGCAAATAAACACTTAGTAAAATATTACATTTATCTAACAATTCAAAGCTGACTTCTAACTCTTCATTTGACATCCAATATGCAATCCAGAAGAAGAGTCTATACCCTTTAGGAAATCAAACATTAGCATGAGTTAATGTCACTGAAAAACACAGATCTAAGGCAGTCTTTCCACAACTGGGTCAAAATATGTGGATTGACAGAACCTGGAGATAGCATAACTGTAGTCTGTATTCAATGTGAAAGAAGTCTCTATGTCCAGTTCCCAATAAAATTAAATTCAAAACAGTCATTTCAACTCCTGCACCAGTGGTCAATTGTGTTACATAAAAACAGTGGAAATAGACATTCAGTCTTTTAAGTCCGCTCTGCCATTTGCTAAGATCACAATTGATCATCACCACAGCCACACCTTCCCGACTCCCAAAAGCACTTTTGGAAAGATTGTCAGGCCCATCAGAAATTAAAAACTACCAAGAGTTTTGAAAACAATAAAGAAATCAAGACCAGAAAGATGGAATTTTTTCTGCATTTTTGAAATAACTGAGGAGAATTTCCTAAGCTTCATGTTGAATGATTTAAAAAAGTATTTGAGATTGCTGTAATAGACCGGGTTCTGAACTATGACTAATTATGGATTCCTTCACTCTGCTAAGTACTCGGAGAAGCAGAAACAAGTATCATCCTGTAAAAATTAAAACAAAAACCTAGGAATGGCAAAGAGAAGGGATGGAGAGTAGATTAGCAAACATGACCCTGGAAGATCAAAAAGAGGCAAATTATAAGGGAAACATACATGCTCATACCTTCCAAGATTCTTAGCGTTTTGAGTCTGCAAAAATCAACAAGCGACAAAACACGGTGCTCCCTCAGGCAATCAAGTGCAAAACATTTCATTTATAAATGGAAAAATCTCAATCTATACTGACAATTATGAGATCTTATCAATTAAGGATTTTACTGAGAAATGATTTTCTAGATTTCTCTGAACTATGATACAGATGTACTGGTGAATTTTATGACATATACACACTTATCACTATTTCCCATGATTAATAGTTATGACTTAAAGTCAGAAATCATAAATCATTTAGTATTTGATTATCAATTAATAACAAACTCTCAATTATTAACACCCAGTGATAGTTACTACCAGACAGAAAACATGATACAAGTACACACAACCATAACTCCAACACAAAAGCTCTAAATCAGAGCAAAACTATCCTATGAAGTCAGGTCAATAGCTAGAATTAAAAAAAAGTGTAGTTGTTTCAGAACTGTATCCCATCACAGCTCAGATCATTTGCAAACCAATTAAATGTTTCAGCAATTTATCAAAATTAAATTCTTCAGTGTTTGGTTTGTAATTACTTTCAAAAGCTGCTTACAAAGTCAAACATTTGGGCACTACAAAGATCCAGCATTACAAACAAACCTGACAGAAAAAAATTTTTGCTATAACATAAATTAAGTGCCAAAACAGTGGAGCATATAACTGATGTGAAATGATTTATTTCAAGTCTAACAACATTTTCATAGACAAGCTCATGTGTTGCAAAGACAAGGCTCAACATGTACTTAAAGAGGAAGCAGCTAAAAAAGAAAATGATACAAAGTTTTAGCACAACAAAGAAATGATCTGATTTCGATTCCAAGCGTGCAGAAAAGTAACAGAAATTGTTTAGAGTTAGAAGTTTTTCACTTTCACGTGTCATTGTACAATTGCTTATCACTAAGTCAGTAAAACTTTGCAAATAAGTCCATAAAGCCACTTCCTCTCATTGTTGCACAAGCTTCACCAGCTTTCCATGCCCCTGACATTCTTGAATATAATGGAGTGGTTTGCTTAGCAGTTTCAGACGTGGTTAACACATAACTGGCCTCACCCATGTTTTCTTGTCTCATGTCCTATTAGCTCCTTTAACTGGGCTTCTTAATTTCTACTCCCATTGCTGGCTTCTCATTCAACTATTGTGTACCTTTCTACCGCCCTATGTACATTTATAAACTATTCCCTATTTTGTTGTTGCTCTCCGTGAGTTTCCCGTTCAACACCATTTTTATGTCAACCCAATGCTAAGTGCTGAGACAACTCAGTGCACGCTAGCAGCATTAGAGAAATGCAAGTAAACGTTGGACTGCTCAACTTTAGCTATTAGACTAACTCGCTATACAATTAGTTTAGCTGGAAAAGGAGAAGCAAAAAAAAGTTCTTGAAATAGTACGTTACAAAATCCTATACGCAGCAGATGGCTCTGCAACAACATGCGAGGAGGCTGAGCCATAAAAAATTCTAGGTTTGAAGACCAATTTTGCTGAATTAGCTGATCTCAGTTGGGGCAGTCGTAAGGGTGCAACTTAGGAAACCTGCTAAGGAATGCATTCATGTAGGTGTTTGGTATATACCAAATTGGGCTGGAATTCTCCAACATAGCACATATCACTACCACCATTCACCATGGGAACGGTGAATTTAGCACTCAGCCACATCTCCATTCACAGCAGTGGGACCGGAAAATCCTACCCGTGGGCAAGATTGGGGAATTCCACCTTTGGTCTCAACCACATTGACTAAACTCTCAAATGAAGAATGCAATTTCAGTGAGGTTGTACGGAGCAACATCAAAGTTTCCCAGTCATACACCGCCAACCACTGCTCCCCCTGCCCCCCCCATTCAAAGGTCAGCACCCAGGAGGGAGGATAATGGGGGGAAAAAAAACATTAGACCGAAAGAGAAAGTGAGAGAATGATCCAGTTTTTCCTAATCCAAACTCTTTCTTACAGCCCACCAATCTTATCAAGTATTTATCCAATTAAATCTACTTCTAACAACCTTCCAGGTAGTGCAATTTATATTACAATTTGCTACATTAAAAAAAGACATTTAAAAATTTTATTTAAGTACATCAACATTAGGAATAAATATTTGAAGCAATTGATTGCCTAGCTGACAGTACATTTTCAAACTAATTTCCCAATTATCAGCTGATATGAGAAACAACCATAACAACTGATACTCTGCAGCCGTTCACAAGACAGCAGCGACTAAACAATAGGGTGGAGTATAGCAGCTAGGTAATAGTATGGTAGCTTGGGTAAATAAAATGTGCTTGAGCCATACCTCAAATCCAAACTATACAAAGCAAAGAGATTCAATGTTCAAAACAGTACCATCTGGTCACAAAGACAATTTTCCCTTCTCTGCCAGGAAAATCAATTTACTTAAAAATGTTGATTTGATTTATTGTCACATATATTGGTATGCAGTGGAAAATATTGTTTCTCGTGCGCTATACAAACAAAGCATATCGTACATAGGGAAGAAAAGAAGAGTGCAGAATGTTGTATCACAGTCATAATTAGGGTGTAGAGAACGATCAACTTAATGTGAGTTAAGTAATTCAAAAGTCTAATGACAACAGGGAAGAACCTATTCTCGAGTTGGTTGATACATGTCCTCAGACATTGCATCTTTTTAACCAATGGAAAGAGGTGGAAGAGAGAATGTCCAGGGTGCTTGGAATCCTTGATCACGCTGGCTGCTTTTCTGAGACAGCGGGAAGTGTAGATAGTATCAATAGGTGGGAGACTAGTTTGCGTAACGAACTGGGCTTCATTGATAGAGTAAACAGGGTTAAGCTTTTTCCTAGAATGGACTCCAATAGCACGAGGGGTCACAGGCTTAGGGTGAGGGGGGTAAGTATAATTTGGATGCTAGAGGGAGTTTCTCACACAGAGGGTGGTGGGGGTATCAAATGTGCTGCCAAGTGGTGGAGGCAGGCACTCTGGAGTTATTTAAGAAATACTTAGATGGGCACATGAACAGAATGGGAATGGAGGGGTATAGAAAACTGATTTAAAATAGGGATCATGAGCCTTGGGAGTCCCTGGGAAGTGTGTCAATAGATGATGATATTGATGTATTTGTTTTTAATCCTACAGGTGCTTTGGTCCACCTTGTTGTCTAACGAGGGGCATACACGCGATGGGTCGTGAGAGGGCTGCTCTTGGACTTTTGCGAGAGTATCCTAGTGCTTCACATCGTTAGTGTATGCTTGACCTGGACCATTTGATGGGCAACATGACAGATCAGTGACTATCGCTGTGCTGTGCAGATACATGGATTTGGGCCTGTGTCTGAGGGAGTTTGCGCATTCTCCCCATGCTTGTGTGGGTTTTCTCCGGGTGCTCTGGTTTTCTCCCACATCCCAAAAATGTGCTCTTAGGCTAATTGGCAAAACAAACTCTCCCTAAATTGTCTCAAGTTTAGTTTTTAATCCATAGATCTATGAACATAGACAGGGATCACGAGTAGAGGTGGGAACATCGGGGTGGCAGCGCAGGCTCGTTGAGCTGAAGGGCCTGTTTCCCGTGCTGTTTTGTTCTTTGTCACTTGCTGTGGTGAGATTCGAACCTGGGTCCCCTTCTGTTTTGTTCTTTGATGACCCTTTGTAGTTTCTTGTGGTCTTGGACAGAGCTGGAGCCATACCAAGTTTGTGTAACAACCAGAAAGAATACTTTCTATGGTGCATCTGCACAAGCTGGTGAGTGTCATAGCAGACATGCCTAATTTCCTTAATCTCTTGAGAAAGTGGAGGTGTTGGTGGCTTCCTTAACTATAATGTCTGCATGGAGGCACCACACAAGTTGTTGGTGATCTGGACACCTAAAAACTTAAAGCTGTGAACCATTTCTATTTCATTTCCATTGATGTAGACAGGAGCATGCTCTACCCCCCCTCCCCCCATCCCATATTATGCTTCCTGAAGTTGATGACTATCTTCATTGTTTTGTTGACATTAAGGGTGAGATAATTGTCATTGCATCAGTTTCTCTCTTTCCTGTACTATGTCTTATCATTGTTTGAGATCTGACCCACAACAGTGGTCTCATTAGCAAACTTGAAAATTGAGTTGGAATGAAATTTGGCCATACAGTCAGAGATATACAAGGAGCATAGTAAGGGGCTGAGGACAGAGTCTTGCAGAGCACCGTTATTAAAAGGATGATCATGCAGGAGGTAAACAAGCTTTCAAAAAAATAGTATATGCCCTGAAAATGACTATCTTGCTATCTGAAGAAGAGCATACAAAATAATTAGCTGATCACAATCTTTATTTCACAAGATGGAAGCATTTAATAACTTTATTAATGCTCCCACTTGTGACTGACATTAAGAAATTGTCAATAAGTAGCTAATTGTATTAAACATGATAACATAATGTTCCAGACCTACATTACACAATCATAGCTACAAGTACCAAAAAGTGCAGTGTATAGCTTATCTTGTATTTATCATTTTGCTTGCACTAATACTGTACTTGTCCCACATATCAAATTCAGTACAACCATTACTGCTGTCCTAGTTTTACTTTCATTCTGCAGTGCCATTTACATTCAAAGATGAAGGAAGAGACCTTGGGAGGACTTGATACAGAGACCCTCACTTCATCATGTGAAGATTAAACCAAGGACATTTACAACCTGTCCCAGGTTCTGAAAATAAGCACAGGAAGATTGTAATGGCTACCCAAATCCAATGCTCATGGCAACAATTTATATAAGGGACAAAGCAAACAATTCTAAATTTCAATTTGTACTCAAGGAACTTGCAATTATAGCAGTTAGGTTTGTAGAATCTTTACATTGAAAGAAATAATAATGCATCACATCCTCAGAAAATAAATCTTGAAATATGCCCATGACTGACTGACTACCATCCATACTGTTTGGAAAACAAGTCACCACAACAAAACTTTGACATGCACCCCCTAACATTGATGTGTATTTACTCAAGATAATTATTAGCTTACAAAAAGTAAATCTCAACAGTATGTACCCATCTTTCAATAAAGTTAGGAACATCTACAACCCCTGGAACTCTCAGTCTCCAAGCTGTTGCTTTCCAGAACAATGGACTTTTGGTAAAACATTAGCTCATTAAGCCCAAAGGCTAGCTTCACAATCCCCAAATTGATTTTATATCCTCCAGTGTCAGGATAATAACCATTTTAACACCTTTTCTCTTTAAAACAAAAATCACTATAATAATCTATTTAAAAATATACTTCAAGCAGGCATATTAAAAACTGCAATGTGCACAATCCATTTTCAGTCAATAATGCCTTAAAAACATTTAAAACGGCTGAAATTGATGTTTAATATTAAACCATATGTTGACTATACAACAAAATTAAAACTAGTTATTCTTGGTTAATTTGTAACCAAAATGTACTTTCCCAATCAAATTGGTTTACTGTGTAAATATTTAGGCGTTTGGTTCACTACACTGAATAATGTACTGGATGAAGTACGTGGGAACCCATTCTGTTTTTTTTAAAAAATAATGCCACAGCCACAAGCAAACAAACTATCAGTACGTACAGATGATGCACAGCAAGGAGATATTCTGCTATCTAGGGGCAGATGTGCTAAGATTTATGACTAATTGAAGCAAATTCCTAAAAGGCTGGTTTGAATAATTAGGTCACTTCCTTTCTCAAAAGGAGAATCTGACACCTTGAGCTGCGAAGTATCCCACTTCCCTGAAGCTTTTTGATGTCTGTGGAAAGGACACCATTATTTTCCAGTGCTGTGTGTTTTCTAAGGGTGGGATGAAAAGGCCTTGCCTAGTAGCAACAGCAGACACTCTGAGACTTTCTCCTCACATCACCACACCACACAACACACGCAGGCACATTAAGCCTTTAAGAAAAGTAGTAAAATGACTCTCGAAGGCTGACCTGAGAGGTGTCATAGTCTTCATCATCAGGACTCAGTGCCATGACCTTTCACAATTCATGCTGCCCAGCCAAAGAAATCCAGTCATGGCTCTAGTAAGCACACTCTCACAGAATACACTTCAACATTCACTGAGGAGCTTCCTCCATCTACTGCTGCTCAACCTAACTTCACAATCAAGTGCCTCGCCATCTGCCTGATTGACAGCCGGGCCGCTCCAATCGCTGCGCGGAGCTCCGGGGGGTCGCCCGCCCACCCCGCTGGCCTTCGCCAATCGGGGCGGGAGTGGGGCGGGACCTCCCAGCTCGCAGTGGCGGCGAGGCGGGTGCGTGCGTGTGTCAATCAATGCGCGCGGGCGGTGCGTTAGCGATTCAAAAGTGAGCACGCGCGGAAGGGCGGCTCGCTCTCGGAGTATCAGCGCACGCGGTGACGGGCAGTGTCTTCCCGCCCCCTCTCGCGGCCCAACGGTCACTGCGTGTGGCAACAGCGGAAACCCCGCCCACCGGCCGGACGTCTTGCGTCATCCCAAGGTTTCTTCACTCCTATTAGTTCGGGCAGCTATCAATCAATGAAGGGATGGTAATCACTGAAGGGCTTGAGCAGAGTGCAAGAGTGGGCTGAACACATTCGGTATATTTATCTGTCTTTTTCTGGTGCTGCTGTCTGTGTGAAAGTAAGGCCAGTAGTGATTTTAAAGGGATAGTCTATTTGGTGAAATCTGGACGGAGACGGAAGATTGGGCAGTGTGGCAAAATATTGCAGATGCTGGAAGCCTGAAATAAAAATAGGAAAATAATCCAGCAGGTCAGGCAGCATCTGTTGAGAGAGAAAAACAGAGTTAGTAGTTTATCTAGTGCATATAGGAATACTGTAAGTCTATTTATTAGTGTCATAAGTACGCTTACATTAACACTGCAACGAAGTTACTGTGAGAATCCCTGAGTCACCAAACTCCAGTGCCTATTCGGGTACACCGAAGGGGAATGGCCAATGCACCTAACTGTGGGAGAAAACCAGAGCACCTGGAGAAAACCCATGCAGACATGGGGACAAACGTGCAGGCTGCACACAGTATTTGAAGGCTGGAATTGAACTCGGTCCCTGTGTTGTGAGGCAGCAGTGCTGACTATTGTGCCACCTTATGTGGGGCTGAGTAGAATACAAATGCTATCAGTGATATCAGAGAAAATATGACTTGTACCTCAGTCTAGTGTTGGTCAGAGTTGAGTGATGTGGAGATGCAGATGTTGGACTGAGGTAAACACAGTAAATAACACCAAGTTAAAATCCAATGGGTTTATTTGGTAGCAAAAATCTCTAGCTTTCAGAGTGCTTCATCAGGTGAGTGGGATTTCAGTTCACAAAGGAGGCATATAAAGAAGCAAACTGAATTTACAAAATAAGGGTTCAAATGCAAGTCTTTACAATCAAGTCCTAAAGATACAGAAAATGTGAGTTGAGAGAGGGTTCAGCACAGCTTAAAGAGATGCGTATGATCTCCATCCAGGACAGTTAGGGAGATTTTGTAAGCCCAGGCAAGTTGTGGAATTACAGAATTGAATGCATAGGCAAGTTTGGAGACAGCTCCTAGGTTGAACATTTTACTATGCATAGGTGTACTGCTTTCATAATTATTTTTTGTAATTAATAAATACAAACAGTTAATCAACTTGTTTGACATCCTCTAACATGATGGTAGTGAATGGAAAAACACAAAACCTTGCAAAAAATGCAGATTTAAACTAAACTTCACATACAACTAAAGAAAAATTCAAAGAAGTGTTCTGACCTGAAGAAAATTGCCAAGCAAAAGCTTTAAAGAAAGGATTGGAAGTTGAAAATAGAAATTTAAAATTCCTACTGCAGCAGGAAACCGCATGGGATCCCTTGGAAGTCCAGCTTCAATTCTCAGTGTGCAGACATAGCAGGGGTGAGCTAAAGCCTTTAAATTCCAGGATGAAGCAAGTCCTAAGGAATTTTAAAATAATTCAGTGGTCAAAAATTGCTGTTTAAAATTCGTGTCAGAAAAAACAAATTCCTGAGCCAGCACCTAGACACGCTTCTGAGTTCACTCTGACAAAAAAAATGAATTGATTTGGAAGAATTGTCATGAAAGAATCAGCTTTTAAGATCTTTTAAGGCCAAGGTTCAATACTTTTATTGAAGCAGGATGCTGAAACTGAGAAGTCAGTGGCTGATGATTGAAGCACCTATTTTTTTTTTCAATGTTAAGCGTGGGGGCTGTTGCAATAGCAGCCCACTAAAACTAACAAGCGCGGGTTAACTCTTGGGAGTGCTTGTCCCCGCTAGTTAATTGGTATAGTGAGCAGGTAAAATCAGGCAAGAGGGGAAAACTCAGGTTCACACCATGTTTTTAGCCTCATGATATTATCAGCACTGTTCTGCCAGCGAAATATTCAATAATCATTTGGTGATTTAAATATCATTCATGAGTCCTGAACGCTATCATCCAGGCTCACTTGTACTTACCCCCTCACCAGCAAGGGTTACGTATAGTCTCTACCAAACAAAAACCTGACATGATGACTTCTCCGGTGATACCAGATACCGTTGAACCACCACCCACTCCCCCCCACCTACCCCCTGCTCCCCAGGTGGTGGGAGCTGGGCCAGACAGTACCTCCTGGCTGGTGTCATCCTGGCACTGCCTAGAACAAGGCCTAAAGAGGTGGGTCCATGATGGTAATGAGGAGAAAGGGGGCTGGGAGTTCTGTAGGAGTCAGAGGGGAAGGGAAGGGAGCACTCTGTATGGGGAATGCTGTGGGGATGGGCCAGGGAGGTTTTGGATGGGGCGTGAGAATGGCAGTTAGGAGCATGTCAGGAAAAGGATGCAATGTCTGGAGGAAGTCAAACGGAGGGGAGCGATGTTCAAGGAGAGTGTGAAGTGGAGATGGCAATTGGGAGGTGAGAGAGAAGGGGGTTGTGAGTGACAGATCTCCCAATGTACTGGGTGCACAGTGGGAGATTGGGACAACTGAGCATGGCACTCCTAGGACTCATCAGCCGACTCTTGGCATGATTAGGTGCTGTACAATTGAACCTGGGAGTTCACCCAGTAAACGGCATGACTCTCTCCCACCTTCACACTCATTCAGCACTTAGAAATTTTTGGTAAGATCCCCCCACCCCCTCAGTCTTCAAATAGACGATGATGTCATTTTGAATTTCAGCCCATTTTTAAAGTTGATTCTGAAATTAGGTCAATTCAGACACAATGTGTCAAATTTCCCCCTTTGCACTAATCATTCTATAATTCTGTTTGCTGATTTCAAAGGTTCTGCACAAACTAACTGTTCTCAGATGTGGATACTTTAGCATGAACTTGGAGAATCAACAGATGCTCCACCAAACAGGAGAAGCTGCTGAAATTGGGTGGAATGGGAGGAGAGCTGTCAGCAGGAGACCATTTTCTTACTGGAGAATTATTTGTCTTGACAATAAAAGTTGGCCAGACGGAAGAAAAAGACTTGTTTTACTCCTCATCAGCAATGCAAGAATCTCATTGAGGCCAAAGTTCTGTCATTAACACCCATTATTTACATTATGAATGGAGCATCACTTTTGCAGCCACAGTACACAGATCGAATCCAGGGGTCCTTTGACTGCTAGCCTGAGTAGATACAGCTTTTTTTAAACTCTGGATGCTCTTTTCCAATTGGACAAGCCTCCACCCACTTAATAGGGGGGCTTATACTCCATAAGGCCCACAGGGAGATCTATTGACGATCCCTGTGGCCGCCATAACACTGACCCTTCAGTCTGAACTTCCACGATAGTAACCACACATTGGATGGCTTCTGCTTATATGGCAATAGACATTCGTCACCAGGAGCTGCACTGTGGGTGTGCACATAATTGTGCTAATAGAGTTGGTCACCACTTCCCTATTGGCTAGGATGGACCCCAAGCCAAGCTCAGTGTAAAGCTCTGAGCCAGATTGGTGTTAGGCTCCCCAGTGCTCCTTGACATTGGTTGCAGATTTTCTGGCAGGCAGTGCTGTGCGACAGACGCTACGTTTTGTATATCCATAGCCTATTCTTGTCAACCTCACCATTAACATCTTTGCCTGTGGTTTTTGCAGCAGAATCTTTGGGCATAGAGACATCAGAGGGATCAGAATGAGTGTCCAATATTCAAATAGAAGAAACAAAGATTGTAAAATCATCTTTGGCCAAATGCAAAACAAAACTTGAAATTATACAGAAGGTTATGGTCTATTCCTTTTAACTAAAAGGTACATCATTTGAATTGCCTGATAATTTGAAAATTGTTTGCATTAAATTTGTACTTTGCTGTGTTACTTGTATTGTTTATTTCAAATAACTGGATCATTTCATGTTTTAATGTAAAGAAATTTCCTTGATGTTTTATGACTAGATGGTGATAAATGGTAGCCCGAGTAAATGTGCCTGATATTCCTCTAATTGCTATCTTTGTGAAATGTTTCCAGGGCTTAAAATAAAATAGATGACACAACTTCGGACAAATGCATTAAGAGTTAATACCGAACAATTCCACAGTGTGACTTCAAGGCCAAGAAGATCAAGTGCGAAATAACCTTATCTTATGGAGGCAGGTGAGTAAGGTGGTGAATACAAATATGTAATTGGACAATAACATATGGAAAAGTGCTTACAAAACAGTTGTTTGTTGCAATGAAGGTTAGTGACGATGTAGATGTTACTTTTCTGTGCATCGTGAATCCATATGAATGGAGAGAATCAGTTTCTTCACAGATACAGTGCCAACATAGACACAGAAACTGCAAACGAGGCAACAAATCCTCCATCCACACACTGAGAGTGAAGAACCTCATTAGACGCACTTATACCTTTAACACAGCATACTATTTTCCCCATCTCCCAGGCCTGAAAGCAGTCACTCCAGGAGGCATGTAAAATGTGCAAGCCTGCAGGTGAGAGTGAAACAATGCAGTCCTAAGACTCCCCTCCCCTGCTTACTCCTGGCAAATGTCCAATCTCTGGGAAACAATCTCGACTAACTTATGATGTGGAATTGCTGGTGTTGGACTGGGGTAGGCACAGTAAGTAGTCTCACAACACCAAGTTAAAGGCCTGGGCTCGTGCATTGCTCAAATTGTACACATGCGCAGTGCCAAGTTGGAGCTCGGCCTTGTGCTCTGAGGATTTAACGGCTACAGTGCATGATTCCCAACAGCTGCAGTGCGCACCTGCATGGGGCTTGGAGTCTCCCCCATCTGATTGATTGAGATGGGGAAGTTGGTGGGAACAGGGTCCCATCTGTCCTGGCTGGAGATAACTCACACCTGTTTAACCTGTGCTTAACCCTTTCTCTACTCACATTGTCTGCATTTGTAAAGACTAATTATCTATTACCTATTAAGTCTCGCATTCCAACCATTATCTTGTAATTGACTTTCTGTCTATATATGCCCCTGCTTGTGAACTGAATTCTTTACTCACCTGATGAAGAAACAATGCTTTGAAAGCTTGTGCTACCAAATAAACCTGTTGGACTTTAACTGAGTGTTGTGAGACTACTTACTAGACAAACTTAAAGCCAAATCACTTTCCAAAGAGAACTGAGGGATTGCTGTGTGTTCTGTTTCACGGAGAGATGGCTCACTCCTGCTTCAGCGGACTGTGCCCTGCAACCAGAGGGCTTCTCAATCCATTGAATGGACTGTACAGCAGCCTCAGAGAAGGCTAGGGGAGGTGGGGCCTGCCTTCTTGGCAACATCTGGTGTTGCCTAGACATAGCTACACTGGTGAATTTCTGCTCCTTGGATCTAGAATACCTGACACTAAAATGCCACTCCTACTATCTGCTGCAGGACTTCACCTTTGTTAAGCTGACAGCAGTTTATATCCCACCTCACGCGAATGTGAAGACTGCACTGGATGAAATATACAACACTACAAATTGAGACAAAACATCCCGAGGCCTTGTTCGTCTTGGCCAGGGACTTCAATCAGGCTAAGCTCGAGCATTCTACCAACGTACCATCAACAGGTATCCTGTTCTATTAGAGGCCAGACATCTTAGACTGCTGCACACAAATACCAAACAGGCGTACTGCTCTATCGCCTACCTACACTTTGGTAAATCACACCACAAGGCTGTACTCCTGCTCCTGGCTTACAAGCAAAAACTGAAACGGGAGAATCCATCAAAGAAAGTCATGCAGTGTTGGTGTGAGGAATTGGATGATCTCCTACTGGACTGCTTAGAGTCAGTAGAACTGGTCAGTATTTAAAAACTCTGTGACCAGTCTGAACAAGTATGCCACTGCAGTAACTGACTTTATTAGTAAGTGTGTAGAAGACTGTGTGCCAAAGTAGCAAATCCATGTGTTTTCCAACTGATGAATAGTGATTTCTACTGCCTGTTGAAGCCTAGGTCTGAAGCATTCAAGGCAACACAAAAGCCAGGTGTGGCCTACAAAAAATCTGTCAAAAATGCCAAAACACAGTACCAGACCAAGCTAGCATCCCAGGCTAGCCACCTGCCATCTATGGCAAGGTCTGCAAGACATAGGCTACAAGATGAAGGGAGATAAATTTGTTGGCTCCAATGCATCCCTCCCCAAATGAGCTCAATACATTCTATGCCCGTTTTGAGCAAGAGGTTAGCGAGAGCACTCAGATGAACCTGTATCCAAAGTCACCATTGCTGACGTCAGAGCAGTCTTCTCAAAAGTCAACCCATGGAAAGCACTGGCCAGATGGGGTATCTGGACAAGCACTCAGGTCCTGCACAGACCAGCTTCAATCTCCCTTTACACCAATTTGAGGTCCCTACCTGTTTCAAGAAAGTGATCATCATCCCAGTATCAAAGAAAAACCAGACAGCATGCCTTAATAACTATTGGCCGGTGGCTCTGACATCCATTATTCTGAAATGCTTCGAAAGGTTTGTCATGGCACAAATCAATTCCTGTCTCCCGACTGCCTGAGTCCACCTATCACCGCAATAGGTCCACAGCAGATGCCGTCTCCCTGGCCCTACGTTCAACTCTGGAACACCGAGATAACAAAGACACCAATGTCAGACTCCAATTTGTAGATTACAGATCAATCTTTAACGCCATCGTTTCTATAAGACTCATCTCTAAACTTTGTGGCCTGGGGCTTGTCTCCTCCCTTGCAACTGGATCGTAGATGTTTATCCACAGACCGCAGTTAGTAAGGATAGGCAATAACACGGTGCTCCGCAGGCTGTGTCCTCAGCCCCTTATACAGCCTCCATATACACATCTGACTGGCCAAATTCCTCTCCAGTTTGATTTTCAAGTTTGCTGGTGACATCACAGTTGTGAGTTGGATCTCAAACAATGATGAGACAGGGTACAGGAAAGAGCTAGAGAATATGGTAAACTGGTGCGACAACAATAATCTTTGTCAACAAAATGAAGGAAATAGTCATCGACTTTAGGAAATGTAGTGGAGGACGTGTCCCTATCTACATCAATTGGAATGAAGTAGAATTGGTCGAGAACTTCAAGTTATAATGTGTACAGATCACCAACCATCTGTCCTGCTCCTTTCAGGCAGAGGCTATAGTTAAGAAAGCCTCTACTTTCTGAGGAGACTAAAGAAATTTGGCATGTCCACTATAACTCTCACCAACATTTACAGATGCACCACAGAAAGCATTATTTCTGGTTGGCGTGGCTTCTGCTCTTGTCCAAGACCACAAGAAACTACAAAGGGCCATGAATGAAGCCCAGGATATCACTCAAACCAGCCTCCCACCCATTGACACTGTTTACACTTCCCTCTCTCTCGGAAAAGCAGTTAGCAGAATTAAAGACCCTATGCACGCCAGACATATTCTCTTTCACCTGCTTCCATCGGGGAAAAAAATACAAAAGCCTGTGATCACGTACTATATGATTCAAAAATGGCTTCTTCCCTGCTGCTGTAACACTTTTGAATGGACCTACCTTACATTAAGTTGATCTTTCCATCCTAGCTATAACTCTAACACCACATTCTGAATTCTCTCTTTTCCTTTTCTGTATATGGTATTGTTTGTATAGCACTCAAGAAATAATACTTTTCATGTATACTAATACATATGACAATAATAAATCAAATCAAATAAACAGGGGAAAGTAAGCATATATTACTTTCATGCATGGTACTGAAACGTGAAACCAGTAGTGTGGGCTGTGATGTCAAGTGCCTGTTGTATTGGAAAGAGTCTCCAATTTCTGATTTATGTGCTGGTATATGCTCACACTTGTGAGCAATCCAGTGGACTGTATGAACATTGTGACAGTTGTGAAACCAAAACCAACATCATCCTTCAGTCCATGGGCTAGACTTTGTCTTTATGCATTAATGTAAAATAGATGATAGTGAGATAGCAGCTGGCTTTACATCTATCTTTATTCGCAAAAAATGGAAATAAAAATCAGGAGCAAGTGTCACTGGCTACTAATTTGATATTGCTCTTTTTACTTACAGATCACTGTTAAGATCTACCACTGTGCAAAACAGTCACTTTCTGTCTGAAATCATGATATAAAGAAGCCAGAACTTTCTGCAACTCAACATTGTCAGAACCGAAACCTGTTTAATAACTGTTATAAACTCTGCTCCATCTTTATTGCTCTGTACTCCAGAGCCTTTCCCAGTGTTCCACACTCCAGAACTCACTCCTTTGCTCCACATTCCAGAACCTTCTCCATCATGGCACACCTCTGAACCCTTCCTATTGCTCCACACTCCAGAACCCTCTCCATTGCCTCACACTCCAGAACCCTCTCCATTGCCCCACACTCCAGAACCCTCTCCATTGTCCCATACCTCTACTCTCTCCATTGCTCCACACTCCAGAAGCCTCTCCACTGTACCACGTTCCTGAACCCTTCCCATTGCTCCGCAGTCAGAACTCACTCCATTGCTCCACATTCCAAAACCTTCTCCACTGCTCCACAATACAGAACTCTCAATTGCTTGACATCCTTGCACCCTTTCCATTGCCCCACACTCCAGAATCCTCTCCATTGCCCTGCACTCCAGAACTCTCTCCATTGCCTCACTCCAGAACCCTTCTCTACTTTCAAAAGTTTATTCTTCAACAGCCCTCCCTTTCCTATATCTGACATTGACCAATACGGTACTTTGGGATTTTTTTATTAAGGGAATTTGGTAAAAACACAATATAATTACAGTTTATGTAATGCCTTTAATAACAAAAGATCCAAGATTTTTCACAAATGCATTTACGTTCTGTAAGAGACTGCATACCATGAATGAAGAGATTAGAATGGATAAGCAAAGATTTGATGAGATAGATTGGTTTGAAAAAGTTTTGAAGGGTGCAGGAGGCTTGTGGTTGTAGTGGATATGGTCACATCAGGTGGCTCAAAGCAGACAGAGGAGAAAGGATTAAAATCCTGAGGATCAAAGGGAGCAAGGCAGGATACAAGGCTAAACGATTGTAAAGACAGGTAAAAGGCAATGGCTGAATTTGAAGGTGAGGCCAAGGATTTTAAATTTTATGTGTTGGAGTATGTCAGCAAAGATTAAGGAGACTGAGTTACTAGATTAATACAGTTTATGTAAAGGATGGAAAATGAGAAGACAACGGAAAGGAGGGGATTCTAATTGTCCTGAATTAGCAAAAGCAGGGTTTCAACAGTGGATGAATGATGGTGGGGCAAAGATGAGCATTAACTCTAGTTGTTACTTGGTCTGTTGCTTTTGATACTTCTGTTGTCTTCCATTACGCTTCGAGCTTTCTCCTTCTACTTCCCCATTTTTAATTGATGCTCTCTTTTTACTTTTGTTTTCTGTCTCTATTTTTCACTGTCCTGTCTATGTTTAGAGTAGCCAACCATTTCACTAATCCCTACCATTTGTCCCTTGGGCATCATTCCTGGTATCACTCTACGTTGTACATGCTTCCTGCTGCTTGTGCTAGCAGCGTACAAATATTTACTTCCTCTTTAATCATCTTTCACTATCTGATGTATTTCTTTTGTGATTTGTGGCCATTTCATACCGTTTCCCCTCCCTCCCTTTTCTTGAGCTAAGTCCCTTCCATATCTTCTCGGCTATTTACAATGTTTACCAAGAAGAAACTAGGACCAAATGTTCACTACACCGTTACATAGCTGCTTCATTGGATAATTCACTGTCTACATTACACTTGCTGCCACTGTTCGTAAAATGTAATATCTTGGGCTTAGAAGACAATTTAAGGAGCTTAGTGTAGAACATATATTTAATTAATCACAGGTTTGCAAGAGAATTTGGTTAGCCTTTGAGTGAAAATGAGATCATATCACAATGACTATGAAGGGTTCAATTTATAATGCTCGAAGTATATGTTTACAAAAAAAGGTTAATAGTCCTCCACTCCCAGTGGCTCTGATGCAGCCATCTCCTTTACCAGCGCCTGCTGTCTGAGAAAATGAGAACTTCATCATTGCTCCTGGGGTCTTCTCGTTTTTCTGTGCCACATTCCTCAATCACGAGAGTCTTCCTTTAGGCATATCTTTCATGCTTTTCTTTCTCTTTTCTTCTGACACAATCAGCTACATCTACTCTGGAACCATGTTGTGTTTCTTGTCTTAGTATCAGTTCCTTTTGCCTTGCAACATTTTAACAGTTAATTGCTTCTTCCTTCCATCCTATCACAGACTTTCCTTTTTCTCCTTTGTCAAACCTTTTTTCCTGGATTTGTACTGGTTAAAAAAAAATGTTAACCGTTTGATTTCTTTCAGTTCTGATGAAAGGTCACTGTCCCCACATATATGATTTGATGCTATAGATTTTCCTTCTCTTGGAGTTGAGCCTACATATGCACTACCCTATTTTAGATGTGGGAAAAAAGAATATGCTAAAGTGGTGGGAAATCATTTTTGAATCTCTAATTTAGTTCAAGGGCTGTGAATTTTGTTCTTGCAGTTTCCCATCTTAGCCTCATTGCTTTACGCCACCTGTGCCTCCATCTTCCATTACTTTGAGAATCTGTAACTTCACCTGCATGGAACCTCCTAAAGCGTTAGCAAACTGATCAAATTTCATTATAGGGCATAGCGTTTAATAGAAATTGAAACCATCAAGTGGAATTTGTTTCTGCATGAACCTATACCTTGGTATAAAGTTGTTTGATCTTTGAAGTACTTGATTTCTGAAGTAAAAGAATATAGTAATTAATCCATTTTCTCTTTGAAATTTTTTGTCATTGCTTTGACCAAGACCACGCACGTGGATTAATGAATTACTTTTAACTTTTAGAAACTAATTTCATGCTTCCACAGAAGGTTAAATTTCTTCTTTATTTATTTATGTAAAACACAGTCACTTCATTTAAAGTTTTGAAACAATAGCTATGAATTTTATGCTTTAAGTTTATTGCAGTGGACAGGATTTGAAATTGCAGCTGAAAATAAGAAAAATGGCAGATGATATCTTCAGGCAATAATTTGATGCTTTTAAATGTTACTTGCCATGGCCAGTCCAGGCATGTCGTATTGTGAACTTTCAGTCGATACTTTTACAAATTGAACAAAAACCAATTGTTAGGATGGCTGTTGCAAATCATGTGATTTTATATACTTTGACTACATACAGTATCAAGTCTGTGGCAAATAATTAAATATGGAAATAGATGAGGATACCTCATAGCTACCAGTGGAACTCACACATCTCATTGCTTAAGGATCCTATGGAGGATCAGACTACCTCCATAGTCCAGGTAGACTATGGAGTCTACCTGACTTCATGATTCATACTCGCAATAGGGAAATCAAAACTCAAAGGTTACTATCAATGTCCCATCATATTACAGGGAGGCAATGGCTTAGTGGTATTATTACTAGACAATTAACCCAGAAACTCAGCTAGTGTTCTGGAGACCTGGATTTGAGTCCCACCACAGCAGATGGCAGAATTTGAATTCAATAAAAAAATCTGGAATTAAGAATCTACTGATAACCATGAAACCATTGTCGATTGTTGGAAAAACCTATCTGGTTCAGTAATGAAGTTTAGGGAAGGGTTAAGGTTATAGTGGGATTCACCTGTGGTCAGTAATTGCACCCCTGTTTTTAATATTTGATTTGGTTTATTGTTGTCACGTATTATACAGTGAAAAGTATTGTTTCTTGTGTGCTATACAAAGTATACTGTATACAAGAAAGGAGAGAGTACAGAATGTAGTGTTACAGTCATAGCTGAGGTGTAGAGAAAATCAATTCAAATGATGACAGCAGGGAAGAAGCTGTTCTTGAGTTGGTTGGTATGCGATCTCAGATTTTATTTATCCCAATGGAAGAAGGTGGAAGAGAATATGTCCGGGATGTGTGGGGTCCGAGGCAATGGGAAACGTAGACAGAGTCAACGGATGGAAGGTTGGTTTGAGTGTTGGACTGGGCCTCATTCATGACCCTTTGTAGTTTCTTGTGGTCTTGGACAGAGCAGGAGCCATACCAAGCTCCTGAACAACCAGAAAGAATGCTTTCTGTGGTGCACCTGTAAATATTGGTGAGAATTATAGTCTCCTGAGAAAGTAGAGGCATTGATGGGCTTTCTTAACTATAGCGTCTGCATGGAGGGATTAGGACAGGTTGTTGGTGATTTCAACATCTAAAAATGTGAAGATCTGGGCCATTTCTACTCCATCCCCACTGATGTAGATGGGGATATGTCCTCCATTACACTTTCTAAAGTTGATGACTATCTTCCTTTTGTTGGCATTGAGGGAGAGACTATTGTCATCGCACCAGTTCACCAGATTCTCTTTCTTTTTCCTGTACTTTATCTCATCATTGTTTGAAATCCACCACCACAATGGTGGTGTCATCAGCAAACTTGAAAATCGAATTGGAAGGGAATTTGGCCACATAGTCAAAGGTATATAAAGGTTATAGAAAGGGGCTGATAACACAGCCTTGCAGAGTATCGATGTTGCGAATGACTGTGGAGGAGGTGTTATTGTCTATCCTTACTGATTGCGGGCTGTGGGGTAGAAAGTCTAGGATCCAGTTGCAGCTGAGCCCCAGGCCACGAAGTTTGAAGATGATTCTCATAGGAGTAATGGTGTTAAAGGTTGAGATGCAGTCTATGAAGAGGAATGTGACATAGGTGTCTTTATTATCTAGGTGTTCCAATGTTGAGTGTAGGGCCAGCGAGACCTGTTGCAACGATAGGTGTAGTAGATCCAGGTAGTCTGGTAGACAGGAATTAATTTGTGCTATGGCTAATCTTTCAAAGCACAATGGATGTCAGAGCCACCGGACGATGAATTTTCAGCGTGGAGAAGTACAGATTCATCAGCTGAACTTGTAGCTGGTAATCAGCAGGAAGTCCCCTTGCCCATGTTTGATCTGGTGCCATTAGATTTCATGGGGTCTAGAGTCAATATTGAGAATCCCATGGTGACTCCCTCATGACTATACCTCTGGTGTGGATCCCCTATCAATGAGACTGGACATACCTGGGGATGTTCATGTTGGTGTCTGGAATGTTTTAGGTTACTGTGAAGCTGTTGCTTCACTAGTCTGTGAGACAGCTCACGCAAGTTTGGCACAAGTCCCACATGTTAGTAAGGAGGATTTTGCAAAGTTGACAGTGCTGTGTTTGACAGTGTCAATTCTAGTGCTTAGGTCGATGTTCGGTGATCTGTCCAATTTTGTTCCTTTTTTGGTAGACTTTGGAGTGGATTGATATAACTGCGTGGCTTGCTAGGCCATTTCAGGTTGAACCATGTTCTGTGGGTCTGCAGTCACATCCAGACCAGGTAAGGTTGGCAGATTTCCTTCTTAAAGGGCATTTGTGAACCAGATTGGATTTTTCAACAATTGACAATGATTTTGTATTATTATTACAGAAAATAATCTTTTAATTCCAGACCTTTATTCACTGAATTCAAATTTCACCAGCTGTCATGATGGGATTGGAACCTGTGTGTAGGGTCCATTCATTCCTTTGAATAGACGAAAGTAGCACTGGTGCAGAGTTTAAATGTTTTTTTTGTTGAACAGAACTTAAAATTAAATCATTACAGAAAGTGAACAGAAAGACAATAGTTAGAGAGAGAGAGAGAGAGAGACTGGCTTCTTTTGCCAGTCCTGTACTGATCAAAACAAAATTCCAAAGCAGACTGCACTAAACTGAAAACATAGAGCTGAAACTACAATATATGTGATCCGTTATCTTGCTATTGAAATTGTTTTGCACATGCTGACTCTAACTTGGAGAAACAGGCCTGGCCTTGTAGATATTGTTCATGAAAAGCTTTGTTTGCCTTATAAAAAGCCTGTTTTGCTGGCATTGTAGTTTACAAAAACACAATTTTCTAACTAACCCAGCATTCCTTCTGAGTTTTAAAACGTAGTAACTTAATTTTTTAAGCTTAGCATTAAGTGTAATTGCATAGGCAGAAATATCTTAAAATGAAGCAAACCATACACAGGCTCAACACGGTATCCCCAGAGCATTGCCTGACCTTAGGGCGGCATGGTGGCACAGTGGTTAGCACTGCTGTCTCATTGCACTAGGGACCTGGGTTCAATTCCCCGCATGTGTAGAGTTTGCACATTCTTCTTGTGTCTGCATGGGTTTCCTCCGGGTACTCCAGTTTCCTCCCACAGCCCAAAGATGTGCCAGTTAGGAGAATTGGCTGTGCTTAAAAAAAAAAAGTGCCTTTTAATGCCAGACAGTCTAGCGAGAGTAAATGCAACGGGGTTATGGATAGGGCTTGGGTAGGCTTGTGTCACTGCAGACTCATTGGGCTGAAAGGTTTTCTTTTGCACTGTAGGATTCTATGAGTCTTGGAATATTCCAGATAGTGACATAATGTGGAGACATTATCACTGAGCCACCAACTCTCCATTTATAGTTAACAAAATAATTTTGATGCATAGATGCTATAGTAACATACAGTGTGATAGCAGCTAATATATACATGGCAAGGTCCACAAACAGCAATGAAATAAATTTTTCAGAAGTTTAAGGATAAATATTGTCCAGAACTCTGGGATATTCCTGTGGTCTTCTATACAGTAGTCCCATCGAATATTTTCTGTCCGTATTGGGTGGGGTCTCAGTTTGGCATTTCAATTGAAAACAGTACTTCCAACAGTGTAGTACTCCCTCAGTACTGCACTGAAGTGTCACCCTGAATTATTTGCTAAAGTAGTGTCAAAGCTTGCAACATAAAATATAAAAGTCTAATGATGAAGAAAAAAGTAATAAAGAAAATATGACAAATAGTTGCAGTGCATCACAGTTCATTTGAAAATCTATTTTCCTTTCTTCATTTCCTTTTAAAGAGGAAAAAAATGAGTGTAAATACATGAAAGAGTCACCATACATCTGGTGCACTCAAGCAAAGCAACTCTTTTCAAATAGATTTAGCCCTAGTCCTTGCAAATTTACCAGAATTGAAAACTAACTCCAGTCTCAGCTAGTTTACTATTTATACCTCACGGAAGTGTTCTTGTCCCTAGACAGACTACTTAACCTCTATGCTGAACCCAGTGTTCATTGAAGGCTTTTAAGCAATACTCAATTAGCCTGCAGTGATCTACACTACATTAAAGATGGGCAAATAAAAGTTACATAAGTTCATCATAGAATTAGTAACAGACACTGGCATTCCCTGCTCCTGAGTATTTTGATACTTTTGACCCACTAATTTTGGCAGGATCTTCCTACCTTTGGAAAATAGATGATTTCCAGTGCCAAACCCTTTTGTATTTTGGCAAATACGTGGCATGGATATTGTGTCAGTTCTTCTGTGTAATTACATCCACTGAGCAGTGACAAAAATTGGAAGCTGTAAGCTTTGCTGATCAAAGAGTATCAATTTAATTGCACCAAATCCACAACTATAGTGAGACAAGTCAGGTTTAAGTATTCTCTTGAACCTGTGACCCTGTGTGAAATGAATTCTCTTGTTGTCCACATCATGAAGAGAATCTTTATTCCTTTAATACAGTGTCCTCTGTGTAAAAAGTATTTTAAGAACAGCACAGTGGTTAGCACTGCTGCCTCACAGTGCCAGGGATCTGTGTTCGATTCCTGGCTTGGATCACTGTCTGCGCAGAATCTGCATGTTCTCCCTGCGTATGCGTGGGTTTCCTCCGGGCAGTCTGGTTTCCCCCCACAGTCCAAATTTGTGTGGGTTAGGTGGATTGGCCATGCCAAATTGCCCCTTAGTGTCAGGGAGACTAGTTAGGGTAAATGTATGGGGTAACCGAGATAGGATTGGGTGGTATTGTGCTTGGTGTCAACTCAATGGGCCAAATGGCCTCCTTCTGCACTGTAGGATTCTATAATCATATGTCTTAAACTATTTACACCAGTTATAAAATGAAGCAATATTAACTTGATCTAGACACTTTTTTGTGGGGATTTAATAGATTATTCCAGTTTGAAAGATTGTAATGGATTAATGTTGGAGTTTAGGTGACAAAAGTAGAAATAGACTTAGGCAGTTCTTCTTTTTCCAGAAAGCATTGATCCTCTGCATTACATTACTGGCTGGTGTGCCAGGTGTTGACTTTCTGCATGTCTTCAAGAGGAGGCTGGCCCAATTTTTGACTAGGGCAGAGATCACACATTGCGTCAAAGATAGGTAGGTTAACTGATAAAACTTTGTTTATGTCATCTCATAGGCTGATCTTGATTGCTGGAGGGAATCCAGAAAGAACTTTCTTGAGCATTTTTTTTTTCGTATTACCGCGTGAGTTTTCTCAATTGTTTTGCATTGCCCTGGAGATGATGTAGCTTGGGAAGAAGTGGAGAGAGAGAGATGTACAAATTGTCCAGATGTGACGGCTCAGGCATCAGGGTGTCAAATGAACTTTGTGGACCAGCAGGCTATTTTTTTACCTGTGATTTCCTATGTTCATATAGCTTGAAAGAAGCAAAACTGGAAAATATCACCCTGGCAACACTTCAGCAATAACTATGTGATCTTCTTGTCTATTATAGCAAACATAAATAGTTGTTGTATTGCCCTTTGCTCAACAACATATACCTTAGCTGAAGAATTGTACACTAAGATAAGAAAATTAACTCTAATAAAGGAATAAGTGTGAATCATTTAAAATTCAAACTCAGCACTCAGATTTAATTTGAACTTCTTTTAGTTTCCAATTGGCTATTATCAATTGCCAATTCCATGGAATTAGTACTTGATTATTCAGTTTTTTTAACTATTCTGATATGCTGTGGTTGAATGCAATTCTGCTGCTGTTGCTCGCCCACAACACCTCACAGATTCCCAGTTTTGAGCTGCTCAACATGTTCTGAGTGTATCCCATTTGGTATAGTGGTAGTGCCACACAATGTGATGGAGGGTGTCCTCAATGTGAACATAGGACTTCACCCCCACGAAGACTGTGAAATGGTTACTCCTACCAATGCTTTCATGAACAGATGCATCTGTGGCAGTTAGATTTGTGAGGACAGTTCTCACTTTTGTCTCTTGTCCCTACCTTGCCCTCTGCACAGGTGCAGTCCTGCTCCTTGCCAGCCAGCTAGCTCAAGAACACACAGTGGCACAGTGGTTAGCACTGTTGTCTCACAGTGCCAGGGATCTGGGTTCAATTCCCAGCTTTGGTCACTGTTTGTATGGTGTCTGCATATTCTCCCCATGTCTGTATAAGGTTTCCTGCAGTGCTCCGGTTTCCTCCCACAGTTGGAAAGACACGCTGGTTAGTTGCGTTGATCCAAACAGGTGCCAGAGTGTGGCAACCAGGGGAATTTCACAGTAACTTCATTGCAGTGTTAATGTGAGCCTTACTTGTGACTAATAAATAAACTTTAACTTATTAAGGATTTTCCTCAAATGGGATTAGAATCTTGAGCTCAGTCATAACTCTGGCAGGTTGTGCCCATGCACAATGGTTGTCCTGCAATGAGACAGATGAGGAGAGTGTAGGCAGGAGTCGTGCCAGGCCAGATGGTAATGGAATCAGGATGTAAGGAGCAGATGCTGGGGGGAATAATGAGAAGAGGGCAGAATAACAAGTATTGGTATCCCATAAGATAGATGGGAATGAGCTCACAGCAGAGATGTGATGGGTGTGGGTGCTAAGCACCGCAATGGGAGACATGAAGAGGCAAGTTTACCCTTGTTGTATGAAGAAGGTCATTCATTTTTTTTCCGACACTATAGCCCTATCCTGCTATGGAGTAAGCTGGTACCCACTATTGGGGCCACAGCCTCCCAGGCGGGGTTCAACACCTTGCTGCTGGCCATCTGTTTGATCATGGGTAGAGGATGTCACACTTCTGCTCAACATCATCTGGAAGTTTGGTGAGGGCTCCCCTTATGAAATGTGATGTTGGCTTCCTAGCAGCCACTTCCTGACTGGACTTGTAACAAATGCTAAGGAGACATTTAAAAGGAGCACCACATGATTGCAGAGATTAAGTTCTAACAGGATGAGTGAATCAGAGCCAGGCCATCACGGGCAATGTGTGAAACATGTGAAAGAATTTTTTTTACTAAAAGTGGCTGAATATGCAATGATTTTTCTTGCCACATACACCAGAAGAATTTGCTGTGAGGGGTGGGATTTTACGGCCTCGTTTGAGTGAGATTGGAAATTTCCATCCAAGATCAATGGGCATTTCTGTTTTCTACCCTTCGCCCGCTCCGATTCCATGGCTAGCAGGGTGGTAAAATTCCGGCGTGGTTTTCCTAGAAAATTCTACCCAAAGAATAATGGAAAGTAATTTCCAGTGGTTCACCTCAGCCTTGGGCCCTTGCTGTTTATTGTATATGTTAATGATTTAGATGTAAATGTGGAAGGCATGATTGGGAATTTTGTAGTTGACATTAAAGGTTGGCTATGTAGTTGATAGTGTTGACTTCAGACTGATACCAATGGTTTAGTTAAGTGAGCAGAGAATGGCAAATGGAATTCAATCCAGAGAAGCGTGAGGTAATGCACTTGGGGAAAGCAAACAAAGTAAGGGAATATTCAGTAAACAGGAGAGTATTGAGAGGCTTTGAAGAAGTGAGATCTTAGAGTGCAAATCCGCAGATCTCTGAAGATGGCTGTATAAGTAGGCAAGATGGTTAAGAAAACATATAGAATGTTTTCCTTTATTGGGCAAGGTATTGAATACAAAAGTAAGGATGTAATGATGGAACTGTATAAAATGCTGGTTAGGCCACAGCTGGGATTTTACAGAAAAGGCATAATTGCTTTGGAGAGAGTGCAGAGCAGACTTACAAAAATGCTGCCAGGTCTTGGAAATTGCAACGATGAAGAGAGATTGGATAGGGTAGAGTTGTTTTCCTTGGAACAGAGGAGGATAAGTAGTGGCCTAATTGAGATGTAAAAATTATGAAGAGCCAAGATAGTGTAGATAGGAAAGATTTATTTATCCCCTAGCTACGGTGAGTCAGTTACCAGGGTCACAGATTTAAGGTGATTGGTAGAATGATTAATGAGGATGTGAAGAAAAGCATTTTCACCCAGAGGGTGATGGATGTCTGGAATTCACTGCCAAAGTTGGTGTTTGAAGTTGAAATACTCAATTCATTTACAAGGTACCTGGATTTGCATTATGCTGCTGGAACCTGCAAGGCTATGGTCCAAGTACTGGAATGTGGGATTTATCTAGTTCTTGAATGGCTGAAGCAGACATAATGGGCAGAATGACTTCTTCCTGCATTGGAACTTTCCCAGATTCTAAGTAGGTTTTTCGCTCTTGGTAGTTCTCTCACTATCTACTGCAGGTCCAGTCAAACTCCTCAGATTCTGAAGCACTCCAAGATGCAACAAGATCTAGACAACATTCAGGTTTGGGCTGAGGAGTGATAAGTAACATCTGCCACATAAGTGAAAAACAATGGGAGGAAATTTCCAGCTATTCACATTGACAGGATTTTCTGGTTCTGATGCAGTGAATGGGGATTTGTGAGCATGACATTACCCGTCCTCACTTGAAGCGGCGGCAGGGAATAAACAGTCGGAAGATCCCGGTCAATCTCCCCACCAAGGGGGAGAAGCTAATCACATGCACACCCCCTCCCCTGACCTTCAGTTACTTTCTTTAACAGTTAACTAAACTTTAATCACAGATTTATCTTTCAAACGTTAAAAAAAAGGTAGATGTTGAATTTATATGAAGTAATTTTACTTCTAAGTAGCAGTCAGGATTATTCATAATGGGTGGGATTCTCTGGCCTTTCAGCTATGTGTTTCCTGCCAGCGAGAGGTGGCACATTGTTTGCTAGCGGCAGGATCCTCTGATTCCGCCGCTGTCAATGGGAATTCCCATTGATGTCACCCCACACTGGCGAGAAACCCGTGGACGGGGGTAATATATAATTACTGCAGCTATAAGACCAATTCAACAGCTGGCAATTCTGTGGTAATTTACCTCCTGACTCCCCAAAATCAGTTCACCATTCACAATGCGTAAGTTGGGAATATAATGGAATAGTCTCCACTTCTGCAGCTCTAACATAACAGAAGCCAACAGAAAGCAGCCTTCTTGATTAGTAACCCACTCATCACCTTAAATATTCACTCCGTCCACCAGTCATCTGTAACACCTATGAGATGCAGTGCAATAGTTCATCAAGGCGCCCTTAACAGCGCCTTCCAGACCTCTGCAACTTCTAGTACCTAGAAAGGGAATGGCGGGAAATGCATGATAATACCACCACGTACAAGTTCCCCTCCAAGTCATTCACTATCATGACTTGGAACAATATTGCTGTTTTCTGGAACTCCCTCCCTAATAATTCTGGGCATATTTACACTACATGAACTGCAGTGGTCCAAGACCACTTCCTCAAGCTCGAATGGGAATGGGCAACAAGTGCAGGCCTCACCAGTGGTGCTCACGCCCCAGATGAAAAGAAAACATGTATCTGAAATAGTGCCTACTTCAAATTACACAGACTGCTGCATTGAGGTTGACTGCCCATAATTACCAGTCTGTTCCTCTTGGGTATGTGGTATATGTGTGAATAGAGCCAATAATACAATTAGCAGTCTTAATGCTCAAATAATATGTTATTTTTTGTGATGGATCACAGACAGCTTTACACAGCTAAAATTCATATCTGTTGACACTATAAAGGTATATGATTGCTTTCGTACAACCCAGGAATGTGATGATCTTCTCTGTCTCGCACACAATTTTCAATGTATATCGTCAGATTTCTGTGACCTACCAACTCAGGGTTGACATGATTTACTTTGCTGTAAGCTATTGTCTCTATTATTGAAGGCTGACTTCCTTTGCAAGAACAAGTACATTGTGCATTGAATACACAGCATTAAGTATTGAGTAGCTTTGCCAATTCTTATATATGCCTTATCCTCAGTGTAACAAAATTTGAAGAACTTTGGCACCTGAAATTCGAATCACCGTCTGAATACATTTGATTTGTCAGTTGTGTGTAATAAATTATAATGATCAACCTTTGTCACCTGCAATTTTCAAGATTTTTTTGGCCAGCTCAAATCCTTCTGAACAGTCTTCTTTTGAGTTGAACCTCTAGCAAGCTAACATTGTTTTTAAAACAAGCATATTTGCAGCTCACTTCATTATCCATATACAGGCACTGGTTTATTTGGATTTAGTCTCATTACTCTCTTTAGTGCTTTTCTTGGTGTAAGCACATCATCTGTTTTCATTCCTACCATCTGCTAATACTGGGCAGTGGCTCAACATGTCTGTTGTTCAGGCACAATCTTCCCAGAGAAATCAGTGATACTTGTCTATTGCCCATCCTCCACCCTCTGAAAGTAGGAATAGTCATTTATCTGTAACCTGGAGCCCTGGAGGCCAAGAGGTTAGAGGTTTGTTGAGGTTCTTGACCTGCTCCTTTACAACCTTCTTCCTCCATTCACTTTGGCCTCAGGCCTCACAGACAACCATGTTCTACAGTTACCTTTGGGGTCATGATATAGTTTCTCCCATGGTGACAATAGGTTATATCCAAGAGCCAGACAGAGAGAGAAATAGTGGGAAGACAAACAGGAAGATGCAGAAAAGGAGTGAGACAAATAGACAGACAGTGATATAAGGAGATATTTTTAAAATATATATTTGTCCATCAACAATGCAGTGAAAGATAACTAGATGTTTTAAATTGTAGCAGGTGCTGGAGGGTGAAGATATGTGAGAGCAATGCATAATTTTCATCCAGATTTACCTACTTTGAGTCAGTTTATGACTTTTTACTCTTGATGTATTCCTGCAGTTCTGGCGTCATGGCAGCAACATAACAGGAGACAAAAGCAGTGGCCTGACAAGCTATCAAGAGAGTTCTCAACCTGCCAGTTACAACCAGAGATATTACTCTCCTCTTTCCTGTCAGTTTTGTGGTGATAGCCTGAGAGCAAAGCCCCATTATGAACTATTTTGCTCGCATTGTTAAAAAAAAGCATTCATGGTCATTTTTAAGTATTTATTTTTGAGTCAAACAAATCTGTCATTGATACTGATCTTATTGATTCTGTCATCACATTGAATGCTCCAGTGATAAACTCTGCCTTGGTGCAACTTAAATCTTTAGTGCCAGAAGATTATGGGTTTAAGCCTTATCCAGAGCAACAAATCCAGGCTGGCACTCCACTGGGGTATTTAAGAATTATTTCCTATATTACAGCAGTGACTAAACTTCAAAGATTTTTTTTGGCTGTAAAAGAATTTGTGATGTCCCGGGGTTGGTAAATGTTCTCTATAAATGGAAGTCTTGTTTTACTTTATACATATCAATAGTTGATGTCCCATTTGTCCTGAAGGTATTATATCATAGAATCCTTCCGTGCAGAAGGAGGTCATTTGCCTCAATGAGCCTGCACAGACCACAATCACATCCAGGCCTTATCCCCATTTACTCTAGCTAGTCTCCCTGACAATAAGGGCAATTTTGCATGGCCAATCCACCTAACCCTGCACATCTTTGGACTGTGGAAAGAAACCGGAGCATCTGGAGAAAATCCACGCAGACGGAGAGAATGCGCAAACTCCGTACAGACAGTGCCCAAGCTGGGAATTGAAGCCAGGTCCCTGGCACTATGAGCAGCAGTACTAACCACCATGTTATTGTGCTGTTCATATTGTGCTATATTGTGCTGACGACCCATTAGCAATCCTGGGGTGCCTGATGGACCCTGGAAACACTGAACATGTGCCTGCAACTGTCCCTTTAAAAATCTGCCTATCCTCTTCACCAGGCAAAGTGTTTTCTTCAGCGATGGCTTAGCTTAGAATTAACACTGGCGCCAGCATGGTGAGACTAGGTGTAGCTTGTACATGTGAAGCAGACTTGGGAATGCAGGCAGGGATTATGATCTAAGATGAAAGATCACATATATGAAGTGTTCTCAAACCAATGAGCCAGGGACTTGCAGTCCTTTGGCAAGATCAGGACAAACATTAACAACTGGCTGTTTAGTATTCAAGTGCTAAAGGCTTTAAATACCTAAGGGGTGCAAGACTTTAAATACCTATTGGGATAGACATCTCAATATAAATGACGCATTTATATGTTGAAAGTCTTTTTTGTAGTAAACTAAAAATAACTATTTCAATTCATGGATCTTATCTCCCATGATGGCCCACCACATCAAATCATCATCTAAGGGGGAGGGAGTGATTACCAAACTATAATAGTCACAAATTCACTCATCAACTAGTGAAAATGTTAGCGTTTATCTCAAGCCTCTGCATTTCTTACATTGAAACTTGAGCTAACCTTCAGGATATCCCCTGGAATATACACCCCTTAGTTTTCCCTGGATAAAACCTGAAGATCATAGAGCAGTACTGATCCAGATAGTGAGGGTCTCACCCAGTGTCTGAAGAGCCAGTGAGAACACTGGGTTGCCTCCTTTGGTTTGCTGTGTTGAATGCTAAACAAGCACTTAAATGGGCCAAGTGGCCACTACTCTCCTGGATCAACGAGCCTGGGACAGAGCTGCTAGCCAATCAGACGCTGACAACTGTCAAGTTAGGATGAACGTAACCATTAGGGGCTCCGGATCAGTGAAGGAGCTGAGACCGCAGGTGAATGAAGGTGGGATGGGCGTTGTGGTAGTGAGGAGTGGGAATTGACTCTTAACAAGATCCCATTCCTGATGCTAGGTCCCTCGATCATGCACTAAGTGTTGTTGAATAATGAAATTCTTCATTCCAGTGCCCGTAAGAAAACATAACAAGGTTTGCTTTTTGGGCTATTGCATAATGACTGCCCTGTCTGTCACAAATCGAATAAAAGCAGCAGCCGGATGAGGCCGCTTAAGGATCCACTTAAGGGTTTCATTTGGTGACAGGGCGAGAAGGCCATCCATGAACCTTCCTGCCCTGGACTTGATTAGCATGGTCCTGCCCAATTAAATGTCCTCCCCCTCCAACCATGCCTCAGGCAGGGCATTAAATTCTGCCTGTAGCAGATATAAATTATTCTGGGGCAATAGTGCATCAGTAGCCCATTTTGCATCCCACCTGAATTTCCTATTGGGAAAAAAAACTGATGTATCTTCTCCTATTTTGGGCTAGTATCCAAGCTCAATTTCACCTTGTGGTTCTACTGATCCTTGCTGGTCAAATATGATTGTTGAAATACAGCTTGAGCTGAACGCTGATGGGCCAAGAGTGAATAGCCCACTGATGTTCATTATGTTGACATAGAAATGAGGAGTGACTGTACTGAATGTATCATAAAATAATACACCGTAGAAGGAAACTACTGTTGAAAAGTGCTATCCAATTAGTCCTAATCCCCAGCTCTTTGCCCATAACTCTGCTGGAATTTATCCAATTTTCTTTCATTAGTTCTTATTGAATCTGTTTCCCCCTCCCATTCCGGCTTTACATTCAGATGAAGAAGTGTCACTGACCACTTATTTTAATTCATTTCCTTTTGAATTATAAGGAGGTCTAAAATCCAAATAACTGTTAATTATAAAGAAAAATGCTGGCATTTCTATAAAAGCGTTATTATGTCTCTCAGGATGCCTCCCAGTGCCTCACAGGCAACAAATTACTTTGATGCACAGTCGCTGTTGCTATGCAACCCTACATTATGGAGATTTACCTAAATTATTGGATATTCACGTAGCAGATTGCCAAATATTCCTTTCACAGCAACAATGGCTTTAGCAAAACCAAAAATTATATTCTTCAGAATATCATTAACAGCAATGTTTGTAGACACATCCAGGTCGAAATGGAATGCTTTTGTTTCCTCTGTTTTTTCAGGAGCTTGGATCTCATTTTTGGGCACAGTGTTGGAGATTGGCATTTTAAAATGCTGGTAATTTTTCTTTTATGCATAGCTTTTTAGAATAGATTATCATAAGGAGTTTTCAATGTTGTGGATCCATAGAGTTGCAATTCATCCCAATATTAACCGTCAACAGTGTGTGCACACTAAGTATTTTCAATGGGTGAAAGAAGGGTTTGACCTTGAAGAACAGATGGAGATCAGGCTATGTCTGTCTTATCATTGTACATAAATCACTTTACAATGATTATCCAAATTATAATAGATCACCAGAAGACTGGGAACTGACAGGCTCAGAGGATTTAACTACAAGCTACAACTTACATTAAAATGGGCATATACCAGATGGCTTGCCTGGCCCAGCTCTCTAAAGTCTTTGTGACCCATTTAGATGCCTTCCACAGATCCCCATGAGGCACATATAAAGTTAAAGTGAACATTTTCATTCATTTTCTGGTATGCCTGATTGCCAACACTCAGAGTATTTTGGTGATCTAATTAGGGGTTTATCCATTAATAATGTGACTGGGAACAGTCCTCTCTGAATCACCAAGACATTCAAAGTGCCGTAATAAGTCCTTGGAGGCAAAAGTCGCTTCACCAAAAACCCTTTTTACAAATTTGACAACTCCAGACAAAGTGCTTTCAGTTAACAGTCTACACTAAGCATCCCAGAGGAACTGACATTCCTGGTTAAATACAAAGCAAGAGGCTCCCTCATTGGCCATTAATTTGGCCCTTAATCAGGGCAGTCATATTCTAACAAGCCAACCTCAATGGCCTGATTAAAGTTGCTACAGTGGACAGGGTGATAAATAAGAAATATATGTGCAAATAGAGCTGATAGTTTGGATATTATGGTCCCAAGTGTAATTAACTCTTGTATCCTCATAGGCTATTTCTAAATTAAATTAAATTGGACACACCCGCACTCCCACCCACCCATTTTCACCTTGCCTTACCCATCCTTCATCCCACCAGCATGATTTGTCACGGTTGAAATTCAATGGGTTAGCTTACAGAAATCAATTTGAGACAGGTATTCCTTCAATTTTCTACCCAAGTCTAGAACGTGAGAGATTATTTTGAATTATATTAGATTCTCCAGAGGGCATGGTGGCTCAGTGATTAGCACTGCTGCCTCACAGTGCCAGGGACCCAGGTTTGATTCCTGGCTTGGGTCTCTGTTTGTGTGGAGTTTGCATGTTCTCCCTGTGACTGCGTGGGTTTCTTCTGAGTGCTCTAGTTTTCTCCCACAGTCTGAAAGATGTACTGGTTAAGTGCATTGACCCGAACAGGTGTCAGAGTGTGGCGTGTTGGGGAATTTCACAGTAACTTCATTGCAGTGTTAATGTAAGCCTTACCTGTGACTAATAAATAAACTTTACTTTTTTCTCTTTTTCCCCAGTAATTAAAGGAAATCAGTGATTGTTGAATGTTTATTTTGAGCAATAAGGAAAATTTAAAACTGAAATACTATTAGATCCCAAAGTCAAAAATAAAATACATTTTGTATCCAGATTTTAAATACCAGTGTAAACTACAAAATTCTCATTCAAGCAAATGCAATCAATAGAATAAGTGATGTGGAAAAAAATGGGTCAGAAGTTGATAGGCTGAATTATTGTGTCACTACACAATTATAGTCATGAGAAAAATCAAACATTTTAATAATAAACCTAGACAAAATGTGCTCTTTTACTTGGTGTAACAATGAGATTAGCTCATTGGAAGAAAGCAAGCAAAATTGAAAACAACACATCAGGCTTCTCTGTATCTGTGGAGAGGAAGCCTGTTGATGATTTGGGCTCATATACATCTTCAATGAAATAAAGAATGACAAATAGCATCGAGGAAAAGTGAGGCAATAATAAACAAACATTGAGAGGAAGCATTTGTCAACTAACTATAGGATAATGGAACAGATCATTTCAATCAAGGAATGAACAGAAGTATTAAAGAATATGAAAAGAGATATGAAGCAGTTAATGTTTGAGAGAACTAGGGCAGGCAGAAAACCCAGATACACATTTGATATTAAAATTAATATTGTGATGATACTGTGTCTTTAAGAAATAAATTTGTGTCACATTTCTTGTGAAAGGGACTGTTTGAAACTTCAGCTTTGATTACAATGTTAATTGTCAGCAACTAGCAGCTTGTATGCTAAGCATGCAAAAGAATAACTGCTTCTAATTATTGGATGTTTGCTTTCATTTCAGTTAATGCAGTTATCTGATTTTTAGGAGCATCAGAGTAGGGTTTAATAATGTTGATTGACATTTATGTGTCATGCTGATGGGAAGAGCTAGGCTTACAGAGAGAAAAGTGGGCAGTAACAGTTTGACTTGGAAAAGGAACAGCAGGTTTCCCTCTCTTGCTCTCTCTGGGAATTAAAACCTGGGACCCCCTAGAAAATAGACATCTCTCTCTGGAGTTTTGCTGTTTGAAGGCAGATCTTTCTCTGGAGGCTGCTGTCTGAGAGTCAGAAGACAGGTGTCTGTGTGTATCTCTATGCAAAGGTATTAAAAGGCTAGTAGACAAGCAACCCACATAAGCCTGTGTGTTTTTGGTAATTGAATCTGAAGAGGAGTTAATGTCTATAGGAAATATTGCTTACATTGGGACTAATAGAGATAGCAGTTAAGAATTATATCATGCCATCTTTAAGTACTTCAATTGGTAAAATTTATGCTAACTATTTTTATTATAGTTAAACTGTATTATTAAATAAAGTTTGTTTTCATTAAAGCTTCCTGGTGGGTCCATAGAAACATACTGGAGTGAAAGACCTTATGCTCACAAAATGCTAGAATCAAAAATAATTGGGGTTTAATGTAACTTCATAAAATACCATGGAGTTTCTAATTTGGTCCCTATCAAAATGCTGGCTACATTCAATGGCGAGCTTGGAAAAAAGAAGAGCTCAGTCAAAAACCGTCGTCTGCTAGCACTGCTTTCTGACAGTTCTCATTAAACTTGTCTCTCACTTTAACATATTAAAGTTGTTGTGTGGGCAGTTCCAACCTGTATATTAAAGTTTGAGCTTCCTGCCAACAGTTTTACGCTCCCTATAAAGGCAGATTTTTCTGCTAGACCACACTCGATTAAGTTTAACTGTGTGTACAAATTGAACGGATTATTAAGCCCAAACTGAAAATAATGGAAAACATCGTGTCAGTACAGTCCAATTGTATTGTAAGCCAGTTATACAATTCAAAGAAAAATTGTGTTGCCTTCAATCTATAACCAATAGAAAATGGATCAATCAAAATAGTTTTTTTTGAAAGCTTATATTCACCATCTAAAAATACTGCAGACATGATAATCAGATTATTTAATTTTACACGCTTTTCCAGCCACCAGTTTCTATGTTCAGTCAGGCCCATGGACACAGCTGGAGATAACTTGAACACATAAAACCCCACACAATTCTGAAAAAGAACTAAATAGCTATAAGATTGAATATTTATTAATAGAAATACTACAAGAAATATTACTGACAACATACCTACACTTCTGGTCAGAGCTTGGGCCTTGAGCTAATGGTTTTACTCATGGGTTGCTGATGTATAGCCGGCATTGAAAAATGGTAAATGAGTATGTTTCTTTTAGGGCAGAGAGTAATACTTCATGTGAATCTCAGTTTTCACCCATCATAAACTGGCCTCCAGGTTTAGCTCTACTTGTAAGCACTGCTGCAGAAGATATACTAATTTTAAAAAAGACCTCTGCTTTTTGTCTCCACTCTCAACAGATGGGGAAAGCCTTTTGGCATCTAAAATGGGCCATGAAGGAACTTGGAGGACATTTGGATAGTACTGCCATCTTGCGACACCCCCAATCCCTTGATAGTTGGCAAAAAGACCCAGAGATAGAATGGAGCTGGGGAATTGTCATGCAGGTCAGCAATGTTATTTATTCTGCCCTATGGGATTGAAAATGCAGTACCAGAATTTTATCAAGCGACAGCATAAAGTCCACCCATTCATAGTCTGGCCTCTGTAATGATAGAAGTTAACATTTTTATTTGAACCTGGTCATTAGCTTTTAGTGATTTCTGTACTTAAAAACTAAATCTCTGTCTATTCCTTCACAGTTCCGAGCTTCTTCTCTTTATAAAAATACCCCTATTGATCTTTCTTAAGTCCAAAAAATGGCTCCACATTGAACTCCATCTGCAACAGTTTTGCCCACTCACTTAATCTATCAGTTGCAATTTTCTGCTTCCATCTACAGTACTTAATGCCCTGCCTAACTTTGTGTCGTAAGAAGTTTCACAATACCAGGTTAAAATCTGACAGGTTTATTTGGCAGCATTAACTTTCAGAGCCTCAAGCTCCTTCTTCAGGTGAGTGAGGAATTGTGTTCACAAACACAACATATAAAGACACAAACTCAATTTACAAGTTAATGGTTGGAATGTGAGTCTTTACAGGCAATCAAGTCTTAAAGGTACAGGCATTCTGACTGGATAGAGGGTTAAGCACAGGTTAAAGAGATGTGTATTCTCTCCAGCCAGGACAGTTATTGAGATTTTGCAAGCCCAGGCAAGTCGTGGGGATTACAGATAGTGTGACATGAACCCAAGATCCTGGTTGAGACCATCCTCATGTGTGCAGAACTTGACTATCAGTTTCTGCTCAGCGATGCTACGTTGTCATGAGTTGTGAAGGCCGCCTTCGAGAACACTTACCCGAAGATCAGAGGCTGAATGCCCATGACTGCTGAAATGTTCCCAAATTGGAAGGGAACAGTCCTGCCTGGCAATTGTTGAGCAGAGTTCATTCATTCATTGTCATAGCGTCTGCATGGTCTCCCCAATGTACCATGCCTCGGGACATCTGTTCCTGCAGCACCTCAGGTAGACAACATTGGCCGAGTCGCAAGAGTATGTACTCCGTACCTGGTGGATGGTGTTCTCACATGATTCTCATATGATTTTCAGATGCACATAAGGACAGTCTCATTCAGGATCTTGGGTTCATGTCCCACTACCTGCAACCCCCACGACTTGCCAGGGCTTGCAAAATCTCACTAACTTCCCTGACTGGAGACAATACACATCTCTTTAACATGTGGCACCCAGGTTGATTAGGTTGTTAAGAAGGCATAAGGTTTGTTAGCTTTTATTGTTACAGGGATTGAATTTCAGAGCCTTGAGATCATGTTGCAACTGTACAAAACTCTGGTGCGGCCTCATTTGGAGTATTGCTTGTAGTTCAGTTCGCCATATTATAAGAAAGATGTGGAAGTATTTGCAAGGGTGCAGAGGAGGTCTATCACGATGTTGCCTGGTATGGTGGGAAGGTCTTATGAGGAAAGGCTGAAGGACTTGAGGTTGTTTTCATTAGAGAGAAGAAAGTTAAGAGGTGACCCTAATTGAGGCATACAAGATGATCAGAGGATTAGGTAGGTGGACAGTGAGAGCTTTTTTCCTCGGATGGTAATGGCTAACATGAGGGGAAATAGTTTTAAATTGAGGGGTGATAATTATAGACAGATGTCAGAGGTAGGTTCTTTACTCAGAGGGTAGCTACAAGCATGGAATGCCCCACCTGCAGCAGTTGTGGACTTGCCAACTTTAAGGGCATTCAGATGGTCAGTGGAGAGCATATGGATAACATTGGAATAGTTTAGGTTAGAGGGTCATTAGATTCGTTCCAATGATCGGCACAACATCAAGGTCCGAAGGGCCTGTACTGCGCTGTAATGTTCTATGTTCTGTACTTAATGCTCTCTCCTCACATTGCCTATACCTTTAAGATTTGATTTCCTATAAAGACCTGCATTCCAACCATTATCTTATAAATTGAGTTAGTATCTTTATATGCCCTGTTTGTAAACACAAATCCTCACTCACCTGAAGAAGGAGCTTGAGGCTCTGAAACCTAATGCTGCCAAATAAACCTGTTGGATTTTAACCTGGTGTTCTGAGACTTCTTACTGTGCTTATCCCAGTCCGGTGCTGGCAAATTTGCATAGACAGCTTCCCATGCCTTCATCTGTCATTGATAAATATTTGAAAAAACTAATGAAATCAGTCCAAATCCCTCAGGACAGCAGTAGGTCATACCTACTTATTGGATTATGCATCCGTTATCTCTACTCTGTGTGCTACCTTCAAAACTACTGTTCTCATCCATTTGATCCAATTCATGCACTTTCACTTCTGCCAGCAGTCTCTTATATGAAACTTTGTCAGATGCTTTCTAGAAGTGCATACAAATAACGTCCATGGATATTTCCTTATCCCAGTACAATAGTGACTGCCTCAAAAAAATCAACTAGAATAAATAGACGTGACATGTGCTTCACAAATCCATACTAGCTCTTAAGCTCTTATTTGTTTAAAATTTCAGTCACTTTTTTTAAAGTTTATTTATTATTTATTAGCCACAAGTAAGCATATATTAACACCAACAGAGTTACTGTGAAAATCCCCTAGTCGCCAAACTCCAGTACTGTTTCAGGTACATTGAGGGAGAATTTAGCATGGCCAATGCACCTAACCAGCTTGTCTTTTGGATGAACGCAGACACCAGAGGAAACCCATGCAGACAGAGGGGGAATGTCATGAATGTAGCCCAATCCACCATGCAAACCAGCCTCCCATCCATTGACTCTGTCTACACTTGCAGCTGCCTCGGAAAAACAGCCAGCATAACTAAGGATCTTATACAGCCTGGACGTCTGTCATCCACTTTCTTCCGTCAGGAAAAAGATACAAAAGTCTAAGGTTATATACCAACTGACTCAAGAACAGCTTCTTCCCTGAAGCTATCAGACTTTTGAATGGACCTATCTTGCATTAAGTTAATCTTTCTCTACACATTAGCTATGACTCTAATGTTACATTCTGCATCCTCTCCTTTCCTTCTCTATGTATAGTATGCTTTTTCTGTATAGTGCACAAGAAACATACTTTCCACTGTGAAATTCTTAAATTTATCCTGTTTCAAGTCATTTTCCCATTGTGATACATTTACTTCTTTCTCTAAAATCTTGCTTTGTTCTCCTGTCTTTTGAAGTATTGTCTTTGAGCAGTGGCTTTATCAAGCACAGCCATGCTGTGTAGTATTTTTAATGTTTCATATCTTCTGTGGTGCTTCAAGCTCAGATCATAGAAATTCTGAAGTCGAGGTTTTAGCTCTTTATTTGAAATTTCAACTTGTGAGCCATTACTGCATGATCACCTGCTCGTACTCATCCCATCAGAAGCTATCAATGCATGTGACGATAATAAATCAAATCAAAATGTTCAGTTTCTGAAACTAAGTTACGATTAGAAATAGGCTTGCAGTTGTGTTTGGGTTAGGATAGGGTTAGAGTGTTACTATAAGGGTTAGTGTAATGTTAGGGTTATTATTTGGCACCTGGATTATTTGTTCAACTGGCTGAAGACGTATGTATTTTTTGGAAAAATTAATTCTATCCAATTTTAAGCCGCAAAGATATAATTTCTCAGCCATAGATTGGAAGTGATTTATCCAGTCACCAGACTGATACCATCATTGTGCATGAATCCACTGACAGCTACCACTCATTGCTGTTGGTAACAAGGAGGACACCTCCAGATAAAATCACCCTTATCATTTTCTGAGTTTGTGCTGGTTGCCAGTCTAAAATGCTGCACGTGAACCACACCCAGTGTCATTTAATTTTTCAGTGATCATGGGTGGTGGATGAACTACCTCCCTCCTCAATCCCCCTGCTCTCCAGCCCCAGTGCCAACGTTGCAAATATCATAGGCTTGGAAAGTCAGTATTAATGTGGAGTGATATGAAGGCACTGATGACAGATCACTGTTTATCTTTATCATACCATCAACGGTTCCATTCACAAACATCATTTCTCAATGCTGAAAGGCAATAACCCTGTAAAAACAGCAGACAGCAACTCTTTAGCAATGAATGTGAACACTACAGGATATTGATTGTAAAGAATAGAAAAAGTGGCTGCTTGAGATACAAGGCAGTAATTGAGTCTCAGGTTTCTGATGACATTGAATATCACTCTCAAGGTTCATAATGGCATATGAGTTCTTCAAATCAATCCATATATCTAACAGCCAGCTATTTATTAGCCTGTATATATATAAACTATCTTAACGTCTGTATCAGATTATTACCTTGTAATTATCTTTTCTTATGTATGCATATATAATACATAAATGGTAAAATCTTACGTGCAAAAGGAGGCCATTTGTCAAGTCTGCACCAACCACAATACCACTCAGGCCCTATCCCCATAACAGCATGTATTTAGCTAGTCCCCCTGATACGAAGGGGCAATTTCACATGACCAATCAACCTAACCCACACATTTTTGGACTATGGGAGCAAACTGGAGCACCTGGAGGAAACCCAGGCAGACATGGATGAATGTATGCTGTCCACACAGACAGTGACCTAAGCTGGGAATTGAACCCAGGTCCCTGGCGCTCTGAGGCAGCAGTGCCAACTGTTACCGCGCTATCCATGAGCTGATCCATCTACCAGCTGGAGAGCTGGTGGTAGCCCATTTCTGGGTCCCCTGAAGGGATTAAGTCCCAATTAGAAACCACTCCCCACCCCCGGCTATTGATGAGATTCCTTGCTCCAACGGAAGCAATTTCCCACTGGATTATCTGGTGTGGAACACATATCCAGGCTCCAAGAGCTGCCAGCCAATCAAACTGGCACTTCAGTATTTCCAGGCTGAAGATCGCTGGAGGCCTAGAGTGAAGGCAGGCACAATGAGTGGAACAGGATTGGCAGGGCCATGAGGGTGATCCTGGTGAGGGGTAGTTGTTTTCAAGTACACTGCTGGCTTCCGGAGACAGGCTCAGTTTCCACCAGTGAATCTCTCCGTTGGACTCGGGATACCAAAGAAGGAGGACCCAAGCTTCTAGCAGACTATAATCATACCTGTCAGGATTTACTTGACAGATTACCCACATGTGGCCTTTGCCAATGTTGGATGAATACCCTATTTTGAAGCAAGCACTTAAGAGAGGTTGAATACCAGCCATGGTGGGATGAGGCCTTTTGACTGGCCATTTAAGGGCCCAAGAAGAAAGGTAATAGATCTCCATCCCACATTTCCCTTCCCCATTACATTCCACCCGCCCTGCCCTGCCCTGTCCCCCATACCTCTCAAAACACATTAGGGGCAGCATTTATTTCTGCCACAATGCTCTCTGGTTGGGATTTGTTCTTCCAAACATTCCTTGATTATTTTAAAGATCCGGTGATGGATCAGAGCCTCACTTATTGGGGTTGCAGATTGGACAATAGACTCAAATCACAGTATGGGACTGGAAACTTGGCACTTAATCAAGTATACTGACCTCTGCACCAAATCCCTAATCCATATTGCCTTTGAAAAAGGCTCCACAGCAACATTGCGTAATCTACCTGTTATAATCAATAGATCTCCAATGAGCGTTTAGAATACAAGCTTCCCTATTAAATGAGTGGAGACTTGCCCAATTGGAAATAGCAGCAGGAGTTTAATCAGTTGTTTGTATTTAGGCCGGCAGTCAAAGGACTTTAGGGATAACCTGTATAATGTAGCCACAGGGATAACCTGTGTACTGTAGCCACAGGTACAGTGCTTTGTTCGTTACAACGAAGAAAGTAGATGAGGGCAGTGCACTCGATATTGTCTACGTGGACTTTAGCAAGGCTTTTCACAATGTACCACATGGTAGGTTGTTGGATAAGTTTAAATCTCACAGGATCCAGGTGAAGTAGCCAATTGGATACAAAATTGGCTTGGTGACAGAAGACAGAGGATGGTTGTAGAGAGTTGTTTTTCAAATTGGAGGCCTGTGACCAACGGTGTGCCCCAAGGATCAGTGCTGGCTCCCCTGTTATTTGTTATTTAAATTAATGGTTTGAATGAGAACTTAGGAAGCATAATTGGTAAATTTGCAATTTACACCCGAATTGGTGCCATTGTGGACAGTGAAGTAGGTTATAGAAAATTGCAACAAGACCTTGATCAATTGAGCTACTGGACTGATGAATGGCAGATGGAGTTTAATTTAGAAAAATGCATTTTGGTAGATTGAATTAGGGCAGGATCTCCTCAGTTAATGGTAGGGCATGACGAAATGTTATAGAACAAAGAGATCTAGGAGTACAGGTTCATAGCTCCTTGAAAGTGAAGTCACAGGTGGGCAGGGTGGTGAAGAAGGCAGTCGGCATGCTTGGTTTCATTTGTCAGAATATTGAGTACAGGCGTTGGGAAGTTGTACAAGATATTAATGAGGACACACTTGGAATACTATTTACAGTTCTGGTTATCCTATTATAGCAAGGATATTATTGAACTAGAAAGAGTGCAGAAAAGATTTATTAGGATGCTACCAGGACTTGGTGGTTTGAGTTATAAGGGCAGGTGGATAACTGGGACTTCTTTCTCAGGACCATAGAAGGTTTAGGGGTGATATTATAGAGGTCCATAAAAGAATGAAGGGCATAGATAAGATAGATATTCAACAACTTTTCCCAAAGCTAGGGGAGGCTAAAACTAGGATAAGGGCATAGGTCTAAGATGAGAGGGGAGAGATGCAAAAGGGTCCAGAGGAGTAATTTTTTCCCTCAAAAGGTGGTGAGTGTCTAGAATGATCTGCCAGAGGCAGTAGTAGAGGCGAGTATAATTTTAATTTAGATAGTTACATGGGTAAGATAGGTGTAGAGGGATATGGGTCAAATGTGGGCAATTGGAATGAGCTTAGTTGTTTAAAAAAAAGGATGGCATAGACAAGTTGGGCTGAAGGGTCCTGTTTCCATGCTGTAAACCTCGATGACTCCATGTAAATATAGGATGTCAGTGAAGGAAGACTGGCCTCGGCAAGATTATTACATTGGCGCCAAGAAGTAAAATGAGTTATTTTCTTCCCTTTGGACAATCTCCTTTATCAGTTGGAAGAAAAATATCTCTTTTGGGTAAACCTGAAGCCTCTAATGGAAGCACAGAAGACTGGCTCAATGTGCAGAGCACGTGCCTTATTTTTTCCAAGCAAATAGCATTAAGGAGAACAAGAAGCAGAAAGTAGTCCAGCCTTGAATGGATTTTATAACTAGGAATATTTTTACTATCAAGTGTGTATTATTGATGACACCAAAATAAATGGGATGCTGCTTGTGATTCAATCTCTTGCCATTTAAGGAGATGTTGACTTCCCTCTTAGCACTGGCATGGTGGAGATCGAATATACTTGAGGCTCGTTTGTTGCTGAAGGTGCTATGATTTGCAATATTTGGTCAGCTTTGCAAAATTATTTAGTGTTACCTCTAGTTTGGGAAATAACTGAACCTGAGAGGTACAGCAGATATCATCAGCGTTGATGATGATTTGGAGGTAGGGTTGGAAGCAGATGATTAACATCAAGATTGAAAGGGGTTAGGACTACAACAGATCCCTGGGGAAACCTAATAGATTTCTTCCAGGCACTTATCTCGTCACCCATGGGTCCCCTGAACTGTCTGTCTCAGAGTAATAAGTCAATGGTGTAAGTAATCCACAGAGGGATATTTGGACAAGGAGACCAATGGGTCAGACTATGTTTTATGCTGCAGTGAGAACGAGAAAGATACACCTGTTTTGAGATTATTTTCAAAGCAATTTTCAATGGAAGCAGTTAAGGCAAGGACGCATGTGCTTTGTCATTGCCGCAAGCCTTTCAAAGTTTTCTCCAACTCTGGCTCCATTCACACTGTACGAGACCTTGCAGTGCACAGGGAGCAGATGTGTCGATAGCTTGAAGGTAAGTTTAGGTCTTTGCCTGGTTTTGGCAGGGCGATGACTTTGGATATGTGCCAAGGTTTAGGCTGCCTTCCTTCACAGATTACCCTTATGAAGTATTGAGCCAATTAGCAGTGGGAATGCAGTCCCAGGTGTTTGAGGAATTTAGCAGAATGCTGTCATAGCCAGCAACAGTTCTGGACTTGATTTTTTTTCAGAGCACTTTGTGAAGGAGGAATTTCTTCAGCTGGAGAGTGGTAAATCTGTGAATTCTTTGTCACAGAAGGCAGTGGAAGCCAGGTCATCGAATGTCTTTAAGACAGAGATAGATAGTTTTTGATTAATAAGGGGATCAGGGGTTATGGGGAAAAGACAGGAAAGTGGGGATGGGAAAAATATCAGCCATGATTGAATGGCAGAGCAGACCCAATGGGCTGAGTGGTCTAATTCTACTTCTATGTCTTAAGGGATTATGGTCTTTGTCCAACTCTACTGCAGTGAAGGGCTCAAGGCATGACCTGAAAGTGTAATGGCTTCAAGAAACTCTCCACTCAGTCTTTATTTGTCTTTTCTCTTTTTAAAATTCATTTTACGGGATGTGAGGGTTCCTAGCTGGGCCCAGCACTTATTGCTCGTCCCTAACTGCCCTCCATTTCAGAGGGCATTTGAGAGTCAGAGACATTGCTGTGGCTCTGGAGTCACATAAAGGCCAGACTGGGTAACGACATTAGTGAACCAGATGGGTTTTTCTGACAATCCACAACGTTTTCATGGTAATCATTAGACTTTTAATTCCAAATTTTTATTCAATTCAAATTTCACCAGCTGTTGAACCTGGGTCCCCAGAACATTACCCATAGTCTCTGGGTTACTAGTCCAGTGACAATATCATACTCCTAATAGCAATATGCCATTGCCTTTCCTTTCTCCAGGGGCACCAGCAGATATGATTTTAAGGACATACATGGAACAGATAATGCCATCAAAAGGTTACAATATGGTTGATGCAGAATTGAATGTACAAACAACGGAATTACTTCTCCATGTGATCTGTGGTAATTTTCCAGCTCTATTTGGAAGATCATAGTTGGAGAAGATAAAGCTGAACTGGAGTGTTGTCAACAGATTGGTCGAAGCCAAAACAGACATACAGCACCTTCTGGATGAATGCAGTAATGTATTCGAAGAGACACTTGGCTCAATGAAGTGAGTTCAAGATAAAGCCTAATAGTAAATCAAACAATCTCAAAGCAAGACCAGTACCATATGCGATCAAACCCAATGTTGAAGAGGAATCAGTACGACTGGTTAACAGTGGTATGTTAGAGCCAGTTACAATGAGTGAATGATACCTGTCACGAAATCAGATGGTTCAGTTTGTATTTGTGTTGATTTTGAACAACCCTAAATCCAGTATTATGTGCTGATCAATATCCACTTCCTTTAATTGAAGATTTGTTTGCTGGGTGGCAGAAATTCAGCAAGATTTATCTTTGACAGGTCCAATTTCTTACACAGTTTAAATTGAAGATGAACTAATTTGGTGACACCAGGCTGGCTGATTGTTATCATCTCAAAATGATTTCTTCCAATCATCTTCAGCAGTACGAACATTTTTAGGCCCTAGTATTGTGAATACTACCACAGAAGACTTAGTTGAATCTGATGATGATGTCTATGCAACTATACCAAATAAGAATAATGCGGAATTTGGTTCAAGAGAAGAGTGTCTGCTAATGTTCTAAATCATACTTCTAGAGTCGAGAACAACCATGTTATATACAACCAAGGAGGAATAGATATCTTCCTGATCAGCTTTGTACTAACTGTGTATAATGATTAATGATGCACAGTACAATGCCTAGAGTATTATTGTCCCTGTGTATAACATTGTAGTAATTTGTTATCATGACCACAGAAGTAAGGTGGAGGGATGTTGTATATTTAAATGGTTACATGATTGCTTTAAGAACTGATCACATGATTTGATGATGCTATCATTAGGGTGTTGCACTGTTTTAGTTTCAGTTTGTTCTCAGCCAAGAGCTGCTGGAATATGTCCGCTCTTGTTAGTTTGAATTTATTTGTGTGAACCACAGGGGCAATTCTCCCAAAATAATTATAAGCGTTGAATTTGCGTGAAAACTAAATTATCACCCTGTAAATCACCCTGTTTTTTTAGCAGGAGTTTTGAAATGAATCTTCCACATTCTGTGTACTGCAGAGGTCAGTAATGTGAATCATATTAAGAATCTGGGGGCGGAGTCTATTCTCTCTGAAGACCCTGAAATCAGTGTGCTGAGTGGAGCCTGGACATGTGCACATCTCTAGGAGATCACCAAACAAGTCCTCCCAGCATAGACATTGCGGACCCCAATGGACATTACAGGCCTCATCATTATCCTCTCACTCCACTTCCACAAACGTTTCTGCCATATTGTTGGTCTCTCACCCCCACCCCCCGCTCAATGAACATTTCTGCCCATTGGCTGACCTCTAACCCACACTTATCCCCTCCAAGAAAATTGCTGGCCTCTCAGCTCCTCATCCCCCATTGGAAATCACTGGCCTCCTAGCCTCCCCATTCCTCACTGACCTGGACATCAGTGGCCTCTCCATTCCAAACCATCCTCCCTTCACACACGAAGTACTGGCCTCATTGCTGTCTTTCACACACAGAGCGCTGTATTGCCATGCACATCCCCTGCTGTGACTTTTCCACTCAAGTGAGAACCTTGAGCATTGCACCCTTCCCCACCTGACCATAGTACTTTGTTAAGTTCACCCAATCGGCAGCTTTGGAGATGGCTCAGCCTCTATTGAAACCAGGTTTTCCTAAACATTATTCACATGCAGTTTAACTAACAAGTTCATGACTGGCCCAAACTGACTGCCTGGAGTCCCTTAACAAGCCAGAAATGTATGTAAGCTGCAATGATGGATGCACAGGCAGTCACACCAGGAAATGGCCCTGAAGAAAACAGCTCCAAGATTTTTGGAATCATGGATAGTCCCTGGGTGCCGTGCACAGACCTGCAGGATGATCACCTGGTGGTCACATACGATTTGTACATTGAGGGAGTGGAATCCCTTCCTGTTGATGAATGGTTTCTCTTCACCTTGTGGGGACTACAGGGCTATGTGTGTCCTATCCATTGCCCCCTGCATATGGGGCATCCCAGCATTGGCAGTAAAGTTTGCAGCCCTGGCCCCCTGCTGACCTTGCCCGACATCAAAGTGGATGTATTGGCCTGACGGGTATATATAATATTGTCACCTGACTAATAAATCTGTGAACAGAGGCCTGAGAGATTCCACAAAGGTCACCACAGAGTGCCTGAAACAATCTTGTTGCATATAAGTGCAGCTGTCACCTTAATTTCTACTGACAGTGGGTGCCCCGCCCCCCCCCCCCCTGCCCTTGGGTGCCAGGTGTGTGAGCACCCCGCATATGTTCTGGACTGTGTCCTTGGATAGGCAGAGCAGGTGATGGCACATAATGTCCGACAGGCCCTCAAATGAATGCCTGGTGTGGTACCACCTTTGCCTTCCCATCCTCCTCCTGGCCACTCTTTCGAGAGACTCCTCCCATCTCCTGGCCAACAGCAGTAGTCCCCTCCCGTCATTTCTGAGGATCTGCCATGAGTTGCTGCTGCGATGGTCTCCCATACCCTCCACCTCCTGAGCCACCTGATCCACCTCCTCAGCCACCATTATAATGGCCAACTTTAATTCAGTCAGTTCCAAACCCATTCTGCACAGTGCAAGTTAGAAGGAGAGAAGTTAATAGATTCGTGTCATTGCTTGCATCCACCCTAATTCCACCCCCCCCCCCCACTCTCTCATTAAGCCTCTAATCCCTCATTGGGTCCAGTACCCTCTCTTATGGATGCTGGCAATACAATCTGTGGTGCCATGTGTCACTTGATTAGGTTGCCTGCCATTGGCATCGTAAACGCAGCAGGCAAGGAGAGTATGCAGGTTGGTGTGTGGGCATGACCATTCTGCTCCCTTGAGCCATTGCCATGAGTGCAATGATAGCATTCCTTTCCAGGGCAGGGACAGACTTCTTTTATTACAGGATGGGTTCCTATTCACTGCAAACTACATGCAGTAGGAGTGTCAATGTTAACCTGAGCACCTCTGCTCACAGTACCAGCTGCTTAAACTGATTAGCCTTCAAGCAGCACATGGTGCACTTCCCCTTGCCATCCCACCACCCCCCTCCACTGAAAGCCCAGTACTCAGTCTAGTCCCTCATCACACCCCACAGCCTGAACAATGGGACATCCCAGTGGCTGCAGACAGCAGTCTGCCCAGCACTCCGTAAAGGAGCCCACCCCAATAGAACATCCCAGTAGTTGCAGGCGGCAGCCTGTCCAGCAGTTGTAAAGGAGCCCACCTCAATGGAACAGCCCAGTGCTGCAGGTGGCATTCTGACCAGCACTCAGTAAAGGAGCCCACCTTAATGGAACATCCCAGCGGTTGCAGGAGCAACCTCAATAAGAAGTCTCACAACACCAGGTTAAAGTTCAACAGGTTTATTTGGTAGCAAAAGACCTGTTGGACTTTAACCTGGTATTGTGAGGCTCCTTACTGTGTTTACTCCAGTGCAACGCTGGCGTCTCCACATCACAGCAGCCTAACCAGCAGTCAGTAAAGGAGCCCACCCCAATGGAACAGCCCAGTAACTGCAGACAGCAAAGGAGCCCACCCCAGCCCAGGGACAATCTATGAAACATCCCTAGGCCTGGGGACAACAATTCCAGTTCTCCAGGGACTTCCTAACAGCAAGGAGAAATTTTTCAGCCTCTGCTGCCAACCTCCCCTGCACTCTGGAGGCTGCAGCTCCATTAAACTTATCTTCTTACTCCTGTTAAACACTGCCACGCCAGGTCCCAACTTTTATACAGCAATTGTAATTCCCGCCAGCGTGATGTTATGCCAAAGTGGGGGATGGAGGAAGATGCTAGCAAGGGCAAAGATTCTAGTCATGGACTTCTTAATTAGCTGTTAAGGTGTGTAAGCGCATGCTAATGTCTGTTATGCTGATTTTCAGCATGGATCTGTCAATGCCAAAAAACTTAGGTTGGAAGATGCGCTCATGGCGTAGTGGGATGGGAGAATCCCTCCTCCTCACCACCACTTCACCGCTGTGTCTTTTCATTTTTGTGTAAAATTAAAATGTCAAACGTAGTTAAGACATTACATTAGTAGTATATTTTACAATGTAGAAGAGATTTCCATTTTAATTTCTGGACTGGATTTGAAAGGATCCAGAAATGAAAGTTCGGTGTTTAAATCTAAACAATTGCATATTCTTGTTATGGTCTGTATTTCAGAAACATTGGTCTTGAAACTATTTTTCTTTATCTCTCTTAACTCAAAGTGTAGGCTTGCAGGCTTACCTTCAATTTTGACATAAACATGAATTATGTCAACTTTAAAAGAAACTTAATTAGAACTTAATAGTACAAAAGAACTGTGCTTTTTTAAAGTAATTTTAATTAGATCTCAAATACTTCGTAGATTAAATTTTGTGAAGAATTTTTTAAATGAATTAATACTATTTAAAATTTTAAACTTTAAAATTCCTCATTTCTAGCCTGATGGATTTTACTTTTTTCCCCATAAACAATACATTCTGTCACCCAATACCTGAGTTCTTTAACCTTGCAGAGTGAGCTCGTATAGCCATCTGGATAACAGATGTCTTCCCAATCATAATTGATGCTTTGCCAGATGTGATGTAGTGGAGTTATACTCCTGCAGGGTCTCTCAGCTTCTCCTCCTGATTGGGATAAATGACCTGCTGTTTTCACAGGACACCATCTAATGACTCACCCAATTACTTGAAAACTTGACCATTGAAGAGTTCTGGATTCAAAAGTCAATTGAAGCAGATGCCCCTGAAAACAGAGGTTAGAGTTGTCAAGTTAAAAGAAAGGCTTTATGGTAACCTCCTTTTTCAGACCCACATTTGCTGAAGCTACTTCTGGTTGTACAAGGTTGTCCCTAAACAAAGAGCCAGGGTGGCAATCTTGTCCAGTAGAATACCACCTAAAAGAAGACAATCATTCTCATATCAAACCTAAGATCTTTGGTAATAGAGTCAGAGACTCATAGAAATTTATAATATGGAAACAGGTCCTTTGGCCCAAATTGTCCTTGCCTCTTTTTAAACCAGTAAGCTAGTCCCAATTGCCCGCGTTTGCCCCATATCTCTCCAAACCCATTTTATGCATGTAACTGTCTAAATGCTTTTTAAAAGACAAAATTGAAACTACCTCTACTACTACCTCTGGCAGCATGTTCCGGTTATTCATCACCCTACGTATGAAAAAATTGTCCTTCTAGACGCTTTCGTATCTCTCCCCTTAAACATATGCCCTCTAGTTTTAGACTCCCCTATCTTTGGGAAGAGATGTTGGCTATCTAGCCGATCTATGTCTCTCATTATTTTATAGACCCCTTCAAGATCATTCCTAAGCCTCCTACGCTCCAGAGAAAAGAGTCCCAATCTATCCAGCCTCTTTTTATAACTCAATCCATCAAGTCTTGGTAGCATCCTAATGAATCTTTTCTGCGCTCTTTCTAGTTTAATAATATCCTTATTAGTTAGGGAGATAGTAACAGAGAATAAGAATGGAGGGAGCCTCCTCCGTTTGATGGGATGTGACAGTATTAGGCAGGGATTGTTACTAGTCCTGTGAAATAAGTCCAAAAGAAAGTTTGGTGTGTTTTGTCCTTCAAAGTTTATGTTTGTTGCTATAAGAAATTTGCTCCTGCCACACATGATGCAAATATACAACTTCCAGCCTAAAAGTCTTTGACTTCTAGATAGTTCCTCCCTTCATCATGGTAAGATTCAGAACTGAAACTCAGTGATCCAGTTGTGGTCTCCAAATTGTGGTACCCTGGAAGATGTACTGCAAGACTTTTTGGAAGTCTTGCAAAGGAATTGCCGGGGAAGTTTCAACCTCCATTGACAATTACCCAGCACCTTGAACAACCCAAAACTCTGATTTAAATCACAGAGTTTGGATGGTTCTGACTTTTGTCAGACTAGTTAAGGATTAAAACCAATTCTAATTTACTGGGCATTGGAGGGCAGTATTGGAGATTGTGTCTTTTATATTTTAATTTATATGTCTGTTCATATGTTATTTAATTTCAGCATAATACATGCAAGGCTACATAGAGCAAGCCCAGAGGGCCCGACCTCATCAGTGGGAAGGAAAGGGTTAATGCAGGTAGTTAGAGGCTTGAATTATCACGACAATGGGAGAACCAGCATTAAGACAGCCAGCTCCATATAGTCCAGGAAAGGTATAGTCTTTCATAAAACATGATCATTAGCGGAGGGAGATAGCAATCAACACAAATTGTAAACACAGTGCAAACTGATTGGGCAAATACAACACTTTGACATTATAATCAGGTAAATGGAACTACCAAGAAACTGATTAACAAAGTTGTACTGAACAATGCAGTCTGCGTAATGAGATTAAAAGAGCCATTTTGTATCCAACTCAAGGAACTAGTATGCTAATATAAACCTTTGTGACTTGAAAAAGTATATTAACACATACCAAATCTACCAGGGACAGGGAGGACTCGCAAGCAACTTAAGGTTCAGGTTCGAGTTCAACATTCATGCATGTTTGACATGGTCTCCAAGCTCGACTTGTTTCGTTTCCTTCCTACAATTGGCACTGCGAGTCGGGTACCATACCGGACAACTGGCTCCAAGTCGAGTGAGTACGTTTATGTTACCATCTGTAGTTAGGGAGGAATTTCACACTAGTTGTTAGCTAGATATAAGTTGCAATACTAAAGAACTATATGAAGTAAAGTATGACCATGTGAGCTTGAAGGAAATTGAAGGGTAATACCATGCACTGGGGCATAGAATTGATAAGAAAACTTAAATAAGAAGTTTTTACAAAGTTTGCAAATAAATCTCACATCGGGGAAAAGGCAAAGAAAGGATTGATGGGTCTCGTTTACACTGAGGAGGAGTAGCTGCGAGAGAGAATTCCATGAGAGGTAAAGCCACCAAGGAATATTCTGCAAGAAAAGAGCCGGGGAAAAACATGAGTAAGAAAGATTAAAAGGTCTCGCTTACAGCGAGGAGGAGTAGCCACAAGGGAGAGTTCAGCCAGAGGGTAGAGTCACCCGCTGAATGAGAAGAGAGAGTGCAAAAGTGACCAAGATGACCAGGTGTAACAAACAGATGCCAGTACAGGGGACAGGTGATTTATAATGGGGATTCGCGGGATCTATCATACAAAGTATAGTTGATCATAATATAAAATTGATTAAGAAAATGACGGCTAAGGATTAAACCTAGATGCCTCTGTGGCCAAGCAGAAGGCCTGGTGGAGTGGGCAAACTAAAAATAATATGAGAAGGCAGTCATAGTTGCAACAGCCATATTGAAAAACCAAGGAATAAGAGAGCATCATGAAACTAGAATAGCAGCTGTGAGAAGTGTGTGGGAAGGGGACAGGAACAAACCACATGGACGATTGATGGGGGCTGTGGTACCAACAGCATCAGACTTACTTGAGGACAGTGACTACTAGGCCGAATGGGACAGTTTAGAGGAAGGGATATAGTGGAGTAGACATTATGGTCATGAGTACCTGTTTCTTCCTCCGTACAGGGAGGAAGGCGAGCCACACCCCATAACCCCTTTGCGAGTGTAAGGAAGACCGCAGATGACAAAGCACTGAGCAACAGATTCAAACACCCTTTACTGTGTGTGTGTGTGTGTGTGTGTGTGGTGTGTGTGTGTGTGTGTGTGTGTGTGTGTGTGTGTGTGTGTGTGTGTGGTGTGTGTGTGTGTTGGTGGGGGGGGGGGGGGGGGGGGGGGGGGAGCCGATGGTTCTAAACGAACTACTCTCTATGAAATGACAGAATGAGTTTGTGATCTTGTCTCCCCGTTTTGCCCAGCACACCTTTTGGTCATGCCCTGACTTCAGCAATTCCAGAATCTTAATGGGCCTGGTCCACAATTCTGGTCAAATCTGGACCCATTTCGTCAGTCAACATTTTTAAAAAAGATTTCTTTGTCCCAGTGTGGGATGGCTACCCTGAATGGTGTTTGTATGCCTCAAACTTCCTCTCTGCATAGTCCTCTACCCTTTCCTTTGGCCCTTGCTTAATCAGCATAATCAGCGTCCAGTTTGGGCTGCTCCTTCCCAGGGTAGTTCTTACTGCTAATTTAAAAGCCGCAAAGCCGGTCTCTTTGCTCATCCCTCCGGTGATCCATGTGCAATCTCTGAACGGCAGTGGCATGCCTGCTCAAATGTGGGGATCTTTGCCCTCAACAATAAATGAACAACCTTTGCCCAGGGCAGAATGTGTTTTTGGTATTAGATATTGCCAATGGGTTCTGGTTCAGCCCTGTGTGCAGGCAACTTCAGGATTACTTGGCATTTATGGTAGGGGAAGATCAATATAGCTGGATTCGATTGCCCCAAGGATTTCACAAGGGAGCTTATTCAAGGAAGGGGCGTAAGATGAGCCCCATGGAAAGGATAGATGGAGAAAGGCAGTGCTACAACTATGGAAAGGAAAGGCCAGAGAATACAGGGCCAAGAAAGAGCAGGGACTGGGCCCACTGAGATGCTGGAATTGCTGGAAGTCAGGGCATGACCAGAAGGCTTGCTGGGCAAAAGGGCCAAGACAAGGAAGGTCAGGGACCCATTGCTGTAAAGAATAGTGGGGGGTTCGGAGCCCCTGATTGATGATACATGTCTCAGTGGAGAATCTGGCAAAGATGTTTGGCGCGATGAAGCAATAATCATTCACGGCTCTTAGAGGGAAGGAGAGGGATTCCCAAATACTTACTGACGTGCTGTTAAGAAGTTGGCAATGTATAGTGTTAATAGATACAGGATCCTCAATATCCTAGCCCTAACTCATATAACTGTCCAGATCCTGGGAGTAATATATAGTGTTCATGTGGTGACATTCAGCGAGCCCATTCCCCTGGAAATTAAAGATTTTATGGTAAAAATCCAAGTTTGGGTATGGAACTATATTAGGGATAGACTGGCTGGAACAACTGGGGGCCGTAATTGACAAAAAATGGACCAAAGGGGAGGAAAATCTGACATTATGTCTGAAATATTGCTTCAGTTACTACAGCAAGGGAACAACAAGGAATGTGGGGAATAATTGCACAGGCATACCCAGCAATGTGGGCACAAGGCAAGCAAGATTGTGGGAGGTTGGAGATTTTTTTCCATTGCGATAAAGAGAGACGAACATCCACCTCATCAGCAGTACCTCCTCAAAAAGGAGGCTTTAGAGGCGGTATGGGTCATAGTACAGGAACCCCAGGAGCAGAGAGTAGTGAAAAGAGCCCATTCATCTACCAAGTCCCAGATTTGGGCAGTGAGAAAACTGGACAGCTCTTGCTGACTCACAGTAGACTATATCAGCCTCAACAAACACACAGTAAGAGAATATCCCATAGTGGTAAACCCAACCACGATATGGAATAACCTTTGCCCAGAGCAGAGTGTGTTTTTGGTATTAGACATTGCCAATGGGTTCTGGTTCAGTCCGGCATGTGAGGAACTTCAGGATAATTTGGCATTTACCGCAGGGGTGGATCAATATAGCTGGATTCGATTGTCCCAAGGATTGCACAACAGCCTGGCCATATTCCACAGACATATGGCCCAGATATTAGCCCAGATTGACCTTAGTGGGACACAGAGCACCATGCTGTAGTATGTTGACAACATCCTGATAGCATCAAGGAGGAGAAAGACCACATAATTGTCCTAACCTGGATTTTAGCAACCATATAGTGATACGGCCTTAAGATCAACACTAGGAAGGCACAGCTGGGGTGGGATGAGGTGGCATATTTAGGCTACCATATTACACAAGGAATGAAGAGAATCCCAGAAGTAAAAAAGAAAGCCATTCTACAGATGCCAAAATTGCAGACCCTCGATTGTGGTGGGGGTGAGGAACAGGAGAGGACTTCAGGCAAGTGCTTGCGTTATTTAATTACTGCAAGAATTTTGAAGAGAACTTCTCAGGACTTGCTGAACCCTTGCTAAAATTGGCCAGCAGGGGTAAGCAATCTTGGGAATGAGTAGAATCGAGATCGGAACAGGACACTGCCTTTGAAAAGATAAAGCATGCCCTCACAGTAGCCCCAGCCCTGGGGTTATCAGCCTTGACAAACCCTTCCACATATATTTCTACAATGAAGGGGAATACTACATGGCAGTAGTGGGCCAGAAACATAGAACATTACAGCACAGAACAGGCCCTTCGGCCTTCGATGTTGTGCCGACCAAAATAAAAAGCAATGCCCCTCCAAACTAAACCATTCCCTTCTCTTCCATATACTTATCAATTAACCTCTTAAACGCCAAAGAGGTTAATTGATAAGTATATGGAAGAGAAGGGGCAAGATGTAGCCAGTAGCATATTATTCAGCAAAATGAAGTCCTGTAGTAACAGGATTACACTGGTGCATACAGACATTGGACATGTGGGCAATAGAGACATCAGAACTGGTAGCGCTTCTGGGAGCAATTATACTCCACTCCTCTCATTCCATAGTGCAGCTATTAGAAGCAGGAAGGTTAAGTGCAGTTTCCAACAGCTGCCGAGCAAAGTGCGAGAGTATGTTATTCCCGGTGGATAAGCGCATACAAATAGTAAAAGGCTTTGGCCTCAACCCCACATCCACGTTAGTTAGTGAGGGTACAGAGCATAGATGTTTAGAGAAAGTTGATGAAGGCCAAAGTTGCTAGATAGACTTTAGGCATAGCCTAAAGTCATGGATATGTCATTAAGACGTTAGGACGGCGGCGTGGGTTCGTTGGGCCGAAGGGCCTGTTTCCCGTGCTGTGTTGCTCTTTGTTTTTTGTTCTATATGAAGGAATGGAATTACAATAGATAGATCTGGGACATATCATGAGGGGGTCCCACGTGCAGCATGGGTGGTAGTGGATAAAACAGGCACTGTATTAAAGATCCCAGGGACTGAGTCAGCCCAAGTAACAGCCCTAACAGAGGCATTGTGACGAGCCGTGGAATAGAAGGCTAACATTTACACCAATAGTCGTTACACATTTGGGGTCATTCATCACTATATGGTAGCTTGAGCTCGACGGGGATACATAACTTCCTCAGAGGGCCACGTACAGCATGCGTATTGCGTAAAAGAGTTGGTAGAGTCAGTTAAAGCACCCGCAGCAGCTGCAGTACTTAAGCTAAGTGCACACAATCCCTGTACAATCCCTGCTGCACCAGGGCAACGATTATGCACACAGGATAGCCAAAGCCCTCACATCACAGGCTCAGAAAGTGCAGGGGGAAGATGTAAAACCAGTTGCTGTGCACAAGCATGATTCAGATACTGTAGGGAAAGTACAACTAGTTGCAAAGAGGAAGATTCAAATAACATCTGGAGGAAAAATGGCGTATAGTAACACTGCAATATACAAGGCAAACCTTAGTGAATTCCAGCAAAATTCCAGCATATCCCCAGTCAGCCACCCACAGATGAGATGTGTTATTTGCGAGGACCCACATGTACATCAACGTCAATTGGGACCAGGCGAGCCCGGAAGCCAGGGCCCATGAGCTTCACCTGATTAGAAGGCATGCCCCAGATGCAAGATGCCACCAATTGCACCCATGTGGCTGTATGCTCTATATGGCGGCATGTGACACTATTTATGAACCACAAGAGATTATCAATGTTCAAATCATCTGTGACCACACAGTCCAAAAGTGTGTGTATTAGGTTGATTGGCCATGCTAAATTGACTTCAGTGTCAGGGGATAAACTGAGCTGGGTGGATTATAGTTGGTGCAGACTCGATAGACCAAATGCCTCCTTTTGCATTGTTGAGATTCTATGAATGTATATCATGCAGGTGCATGCTTATTTCGCAGACAGCGTCCATGATAATTACATCTTGGGTTGCTCACAGACTCCGCCATTTTTAAATCCTGACCTAACAGAGAGCTGAACAAGTCCTGCCAATGACCAGGCTTATCTTGGGGTTCAGAGACTCTGGGTCACTTATCTCAGCCATGACTGTTCCTTCTGAGGTCTTGGTGTTTTTCTCAACCTTGTATCCAAGCTGGGCAGCCTCTCAGAATTTTGTCAGCTGCTAGCGTCCTCACCACTGGAGAAGAGTGGCTGACAAGAGAAACATGAATGTCGATGTTGAAGAATGGGATTGAGATGGGGATGGCAGCAATGCAGGATGCTTTACTGTCTTTGCTGAGTCATCAGTGTGAAAACTGGTAGAATCAAAGCACTGCCATCCCCACATTCCACACGGTTGAAGTGCCAAATGTGTTATATTTGTTACAGCTCTATATTCAAGAGCAAAAAAAGTGCAGGTTCTTCTATTCCTCTCTACATGTTTTCACTTAGTTGCTAATTGTATCAGTTGCGACAAACCCAATTTTTATGAGACCAATATGCTGGGTGAATATGGTGTCACAAGTTTGTGGACCATGCAGCAGAACATTATAAGGTGGAGAATCTGTGTGGGTGAGCAAAGTAATTTTAAATTTTAGAGTTGTATTACAGTGGTGACATCTCTATTCATGTCTAGATTCATTTGTGCCCATGAGGTACCTCTAATTTCTTTCACTTCCTACCCACCCACTACATGGGAGATGGCGTCCGCTGTGGACCTGTTGCAGTGGTAGGCGAACTGTAGTGACCCAGGCAGTCCAGAGGCTGGAATTGATTCATGCTATGACTAGCCTTTCGAATCACTTCTCTACAATGGGTGTCAGAGCCTCTGGACAATAGTTATTGAGGCACACTACTTGATTTTTCTTGGGTATTGGGATAATGGTCATCTTCTTAAAGCAGATAAAGACCTTGAATTGTTGTAAAGAGAGGTTGAAGATGTCTGCGAATACCCCCACCAGCTGGTCCGTGCAGGATCTGAATGCTCATCCTGGTACCCCAGTCGGGTCAGTCGCTTTCCATGGGTTGATCTTCGAGGGAAAGCTGCTCTGCCATCTGTAATGGTGACTCATTAAACAGGTTATTGCTGACCTCCTGCTCAGAATGGGCATAGAATGTACTGAGCTCATCAGGGAGGGTGCATTGGAGCCGGCGATTTTACTTGCCTTCATCTTGTAGCCTGTAATGTCTTGCAGATCTTACCATAGTTAGCAGGCGGGGGGAGCTGCGTGGCTAGCCTGGGAGCCTAGTTTGGTCCAGTGTTGCCTTTCGGCATCTTTGATGGATCTCCTTAGATTGTATCTGGCTTTATTACATTGGTCAGTGTCGCCTGACTTGAACGCCTTAGACCTGGACTGCAGCAAGCAGCAGATATCCCTGTTCATACGTGGATTTGCTTCTTTAGCACAGTCTTTTACACGATTACTAGTGAAGTCAGTTACTATAGTGACATACTTGTTCAGGCTGGTCACAGAGTTTTTAAATACTAACCAGTCCACTGACTCTAAGCAGTCCCGTAGGAGATTATCCAATTCCTCAGACCAACATTGCACGACTTTCTTTGATGGATTCTCCTGTTTCAGTTTTTGCTTGGGAGCTGGGAACAGGAGCACAGCCTTGTGTGCAGGTGACAGAGCAGTAGGCATGTTTGATATTTGTGTAGTAGTGGCCGAGGATGTTTGGGTCTCTGGTGGAACAGATGTGTCGGCAGTTAGATCTTGAGCATGGCCTGATTGAAATCCCCTGCCACAATGAACAAGGCCTCAGGATGTTTCATTTCAAGGCTATTTGTCGTGGTGGATATTTCACCTAGCGCAATCTTCACATTTGCTTGGGGTAGGATGTAAAACAATAATGGAGGTGAACTCCCGCAGAAGGTAGTAGGGGTAGCATTTTAGCATCAGGTATTCTAAGTCTAGGGAGAAATACACCAGTGTAGCTATGTCTTGACACCATGAGATATTGATTAGAAGGCACATCCCCCTCTCCCTATCCTTGCCTGATGTCGCTATACAGTCCATTCGATGGATTGAGAAGACCTCTGGTTTTGAGCACAGTGTGGTGACGCAGGAATGAGCCATATCTCTATGAAACAGAGCACGCAGCAGTCCCTCAGTTCTCTTTGAAAAATGAGTTTGGCTTTAAGTTCATCGAGCTTGTTTTGCAAAGATTGGACATTTGCAAGCAGTAAGCCTCGGGTCTGCGTTGTTTCACTCTCACCTGCAGGCCTTCATGTTTTCAATGCTTCCTGGAGTGTCTGCTTTTTTCCGAGCCTGGGAAACGGTGAGAATAATTTGCGTTGTTAAGGATATAAGTGTGCTCAGTGAGGTTCTTCACTCTGGTCAGTGAAGGGATAGAGGATTTGTTGCCTTGCTCATGGTTCTTGCGTTAATAAATGGGTCTGCATGGTCAGTATTCCAGGTCACTGTCGGGCTGCAGTTTGGCTTTGCTGGTCAGTGGACATTCAGACCATATTCTGGTATGGACAGGTCAAAGGCCATGGTCAAAAGGTAAATAGAATCTTGACATTTATTGCAAAGGGTCTAGAGTATAAAAATAGAGAAGTGTTGTTATAATTATATAAGGCATTGGCAAGACCACACGTGGAGTGTTGTGTTCAGTTTTGGTCACCTACTTCGAGGAAGGATGTGGAGGTGGTTCAGAAGAGTTCACTTGATTGATTCCAGGTTTGAAGGGGCTGTTTTATGAGGAGCAGTTGAGTTAGCTTGGGCTTGTATTCGCTAGAGTACAGAAGAATGGAGGGGGGTTGGTGGGATTTGATTGCAACATATAAAACATTCAACGGGATTGATAAAGTAAATGTTATCTAAATGTTCCCCCTTCCAGAACAGTCTGGGTCAAGATGTCATAGTTGTAGAACAAGAGGGGGGAACTTCAAGGAAGAGATGGGGAGAAATTATTTCTCACAGAGGATTGTGAATCTATGGAACTCACTGCCCCAGAATGCAGTGGATGCAGAATCAATCAATGGATTCCAGAAAGAGATAGATAAATATCTGATCAAAAGTGGGATAAAAGGCTACGGGGAATAGGCAGGGAAGTGGAGTTATGATGAGATAGAGATCAACCATGATCATGTAGAATGGCAGAGCACGCTCAAAGGGCTGAATTGCCTACTCCTACTCATAACTCCTGTGTTCCTATATCAGGGCTCAACAGAGTCATAGAGCCATAGAGCAATACTGCATGGTAATAGGCCCTTTGCCCAAATAGTCCATGCTGACCATGGTGCCCTCCCAATTGGTCCCAATTGCCTGTGTTTGGCCCATATTCCTCTAAACCTTTCCCATCCATGTACTTATCCAAATGCTTTTTAAGTATTTCTATTCTATCTGTCTTAACCACTTTCTCTGGCAGCCCATTCCATATACAAACCACCTTCTGCATGAAGAAGTTGCCCATCAGAGCCTTTTTAAATCTTTTTCCTCTCATCTTAAACCTATGCCCTCTAGTTTTCAATTCCCTTCATCTGGGGAAAAGACTATGTTCATTCTATCTATGCCTCTCATAATTTTATGCACCTCAATAAAGTCACCCCTCATTTTCCCTCATTCCAAGGAATAATGTCCTAGCCTGGCCTATCTCTCTCTAGTCCTGGCAATATCCTCATAAATCTTCTCTGCATTCTTTTCAGTTCATCAATATCTTTCCTATAACAGGGTGACAGAGCTCCGGCATTCGTCCCATCCCAGTTCCTTAGGGTGCTCCTGCCTCCACATGCTGTGGATCTCTAGTTCTGAGTTGCTCACCAGTGAGTGACCCAGAGGCCTGAGTTAATCCCATTGAGATGTCAGTATCTGCACTAATGGAGGGTGCAGGTGATTGATGTGACACCCCTTCAGCTTTGTATCCAAGATTTCTTCCTCAGCACTCTTCAAGTTGGTAGCCCCCAGAGGGTACGAAGATGGTCTGGGCTGGTCAACTGATTGACCTGCAAGGGAAGTGAAATGGCATTCATGTAGCAAGGAGGATAACTGATGAGAGAAAGTTTACTCACGTGAGGTTTGGATCATGACTGCATATCTTGATGATTCTCACTTTGTTTGCTGCCCCCACTTTGCCCTCTTTAGAAGTGTGGTCCTTTCCTCACTGGCCAGCTCAAGGGCTCTTTCCTCAAATAGCTTGGGGCATCTCAGTTCAGGAATGACTCCGGCCGGCTATGCCCACTCACAACAGTAATGCTCAAGTTTGTACTGCAATATACAAGGTTACATTCCACCAATTAGAATGAAAAGGAACAAATACTCTAACCCACTGGGGACTGTGAAAAATGCCGAAATCTCCAAAATATTGTGCATGGACGTACAAAGTAACCAGCCTGAGAAGAGAAATTTGTTGCAATTCAAGATCAGAGAATTAGAAATCTGTTCCATACAAATACACCCAACTGAACAAAACAGCCACAGTGCAAAATTACTGCATTGAGACCAGCCAATGAACAGTTAACTGTATTTGTTTTATCTTCCTCATGAACTGTAAAAAATCTTTAGGTCATTCTCTTATCCTACCATCAGCACTGATCTATGTGTGATATATGAATGGTAGTTGAGATTTAACTAGTTTTTTTTAAAAAAATTTGGGGAATAGTTTCAATAAACCTACATTGTTCTTTGTTTAAATTCGGAAAACTTTGTCTGTCTAATTCCTTACAAACTGAAAGCAAACTGAGAAACTCTTGCAGTATTGGCAAAATACATCCTCTCCAAATTCACAAAAATCCCATCATGCTAAGACCTGGAGTGGTAGAACAGGGGAGTTAGTTTTACCTCTCCTCACGTGGCCATAACAGATCCCACTTGAACCTGTTGCTCAACATGTTTTTTTTTCTCATTTAAAGAAAGAGCACTTTGGTCTCTGTCTCTCTTGTATTGTTTGCCGAGATTTATCCAGTTCAGGATTGTCTCTGGACTGGGTCTTCATCTCACTACCATTGCTGCTCAGAGGATGGGGAATTTGTGATCTCAAATGTGACATCTGCGACCCCATCAGGGGTTGTGACCCAGCCTAAGATTTGAAATTCTCTCACTAAACCTTCCTCACCTCTCTTTCTCCTTTTTTAAGATGCTCTTTAAAATCTACCTTGACTAATCTAAAATCTCTTTACGGGACTAGATCAAATTCGATCTGGTAATGCTCCTGTGAAATGCCTTAAGATGTTTTACTAGACTAAGGTGCCATGTGAATAAAAGTTATGGTTCAAATAATCAGCATGTTAAAGAGTGTATCTCCTTACATTCTTCATAACCCAAACTGTTACTTTTCTGTTATCATTGAGCGGACCAGATTTCAGTGGTTGAGCAGCAAGAAGGCACTTCATCTGTCAGTGAATCTAATGTTATCTGCTGAGGTACACTATGCAAACTGAGTGGTCTGCAAATATAGACTAGGGGAAATCCTAGGCGCAAAATGTCACTCATTCAACATCCCACCACAACACCCACTCCACCCCCACCCATCCCACACAATCGCTTGCTCACTTCCGAGCCTAGATACTGACTAATCAAGAGCATTCACATATATTCTAAAATAATGGTAGAATGGAAAAATGTTAATCCAACTGTTGCCCACACATGCCTTTTGATAAAACCTAATTATTTTGGTAATTGGCATCAAACACGATCTGTTAACATGAAGCACTAAAAAAATGCAACACTAAAACATTCAATAACATCAGAGGCATTCTTACATTGACATTCAAATGCCATTACAGTTTAAAAGCCGGCAATTCAAAGTGATACTGAGCCCCATCACAGCTATCAAAAGATCCCACTTTAAACTGAGCCACCAATCCTGAGGTAACTTTTGCAGTACCAATTATCTCCCAACACATGAATTGCACTAATTAACTGTGCTCTTTTCATAACCTTTATTCATTTCCCATTCTGAACAAGACAGTGCATCACAATTGCCTCCCTTATTCTTCCCTTTATGATCCCCTATTAAGGATTTTATTTGGTTTCCTTCTAAGTGACCTTTTCAGCCAAGGCTGTGTGCCTCAGCAGAGACTGCATGAAAACCTCCATTAACTCAGTTTCAATCTTTTTTTAATTTGTGAGGTCTGGAGTGACTCATTATCACAATGGCTTTACCCATCTGCCTGTATATTACTTTATACAGAGAGTGATAACAGCTGTCAAAGTTCTCCCACCACATCTAAAAATTGAACATTTGGTGAACTATCAGATTACTGTCGTAGAAAGAAAGTCGTGCAATTAAATTTCAGAAAAGCCCATGAGTGCCATTCAGCGACCTTCAGCGTCCCTGGGCTAGGCAGAATGAACAATCTGCCCATTCCCAACAGCTATCCAATTAACTGCCGCAATGCCATGTGAGTGGATTCTCAAAGAGAGGAATGTTAGGCCCAACTATAATGAATTAGGGAAGCCTGATGTCATTTACCAAGGTGGGTTCGTGGCTGGAGAAGGACCACTGGAGCTTCTCTTCATGTAGATGTAAATCGGTCTAAATCAGTTCTCAGCCATGGCTTAGTTGGTAGTGCTTTCCCCCGCTGAGTTATGGATTAAAGTCCCACTATAGAGCATTCGGACAATCAAAACTGATACTTAGTACTTCATTATTGGAGATGCCATCTTGCAAATCTATTCTTAAACCATGGTAACTTTTGATTTCTCAGGAATGTTAAGGATCCCCCAACACTATTCAAAGAATAGTGCTAGAGCTGCAGAGTGGCACAGTGATTAGTATTGCAGCCTCAGAGTGCCAGGGATCCAGGATCAATTTTGGCCTTGGGTCACTGACTGCATGGGGCTTGTATGTTGTTCCCCTGCCTGCGTGGGTTTCCTCTGGGTGCTCCGGTTTCCTCCCAGAGTCCAAAGATGTGCAGGTTAGGTTGATTGGCCATGCTGAATTGCCCCTTGTGTCAGGGAATTAACAGGGTAAATGTTTGACTTGACTTGATCTATTATTGTCACAAGTATTAACATTCTGTGAAAAGTATTGTTTCTTGCTCGCTGTATAGACAAGGCATACTATACATAGAGAAGGAAAGGAAAGAGTGCAGAATGTAGTGTTACAGTCATGGCTAGGGTGTAGAGAAAAATTAATTTAATGTGAGGTAGATCGATTCAAAAGTCTAATGGCAGCAGGAAAGAGGCCAAATGTGTGGTGTTATGGGAATATGGCCTGGATCGTTTGTGATCTGTACAGGCTCGATGGGCCAAATGGCCTCCTTCTGCACTGTAGGGATTCTATGATTCAGTGAATAGATGAGTTTTCCTCTGTGTCCAGGTCAATGTTTACCCAGCCACGTTTTCCACATTACAATAGATTATATTTGGAATGAACTTCATTGGTTATAAAATGCTTTGAGGTATGTTGAGGTCATGAAAGACACAAGGCTCGGATCTTCTCCCCTCATCGTGGTAGGTTTTCAAGCGAAGGTGGCTCACCAGCAGCCACGGGCAGGATCTTCTGATCCCTCCAAAGTCAAATTTATGTTGCTCACTAGCCACACCACCAGGGAACCTGCCACAGGGCGTCACCTTTGGTGGGCCTAGATCATCCCACTTGTGGGGAGAGCTGGAAAATTCAGCTCTGAGTAAATGCAGGAGCCTTCTTGGTCTTATGTCACCTTTTCCTCACATTTAGATATCTATGAATCCACCTCTTTCCTATGATGGTCAGTCCTGCGACTCACAATAATCCATGAGTTAAAATGGGGCACGAATGACATGGAAAATAGAATGGTTAGCACTGGCCATCATTTTAAACTCTGGCCTCCATTCAGTTTGTGAAGTTAAAATCAGAGCTTGTATGTTGGACTCTCATGCTTAATGGGACACATTGCAGTCGCAGAATGCAACACATGTTTTATATGATATAATTCTTCAACCTCTATAAAACTTTATCAAAATGACCTGCATTGAGTAATACATGATGTAGAGATGCCAGCGTTGGACTGGGGTAAACACAGTAAGAAGTCTGACAACACCAGTTTTAAATCCAACTGATTTATTTGATAGTAAACTCGTAAGTGTTCGGCTCTCTGGCCTTCGTCAGGCGAATGAGGTGTTCCAGCACAGACAGTTTACAGATTACTGATTAGAATGCGAATCTTTACAACTAACCTGCTATTCAAGTCTTAAAGTGGCTAATAATGTGAGTGGAAGGAGCACTGAGCACAGGTTAAAGAGATGTATATTATCTCCAGACAGCACAGGTTTTTTGCGAACCCAGGCAAGTCATGGGGGTTACAGCTAGTGTGACATGAAGCCAAGATCCCTGTTAAGACTGTCCTCATGGCGGAACTTGGCTATCAGTCTCTGCTCAGTGGCTCTGCGCTGTTGTGTGTCGTGAAGGCCCCTTGAAGAATGTTTACCCGAAGGTCGGAGGCCGAATGCCCATGACTTCTGAAGTGTTCACCAACAGGAAGGGAACAGTTTTGCCTAGTGATTGTTGAGTGATGTTCTTTCATCTGCTGTCATAGTGTCTGCATAGTCTCCCCAACGTACCATGCTTTAGGACATCCTTTCTTGCAACGTATTAGGTAGACAACGTTGGCCGAGTTGCAGGAGTATGTACCGTGTACCTGGTGAATGGTATTCTCACGTTTGATGACGTCATCCATGTCGATGATCTGGCATGACTTGCAGAGGTTGCTGTGGCAGGGTTGTGTGGTGTTGTGGTCACTGTTCTCCTGAAGGTTGGGTAGTTTGCTGTGAACAATGGTCTGTTTGAGGTTGCACGGTTGTCTGAAGGCAAGAAGTGGGGGTGTGGGGATGGCCCTAGCGAGATGTTCATCATCATCAATGATATGTTGAAGACTCCGGAGAATATGTCGTAGCTTGTCCGCTCCGGGGAAGTACTGGACAACACAGGGTACTCTGTCCACCATGTCCCGTGCTCGTCTTCTGAGGAGGTCAGTGCGGTTTATCGCTGTGGCACGTCGGAACTGTCAATCGATGAGTCGAGTGCCATATCCTGTTCTCACGAGGGCATCTTTCAGCATCTGGAGATGTCTGTCACGATCCTCCTCATCTGAGCAAATTCTGTGTATACGAAGGGCTTGACCGTAAGGGATGGCCTCTTTAACGTGTTTAGGGTGGAAGCTGGAGAAGTGGAGCATTGTGAGGTTGTCTGTCGGCTTGCGGTACAGTGAGGTGCTGAGGTGACCGTCCTTGATGGAGATGCGTGTGTCCAAGAATGCAACTGATTCTGGAAAATAGTCCATGGTGAGTCTGATGGTGGGATGGAACTTGTTGATATCATCATATAGTTGTTTCAATGATTGTTCACCATGAGTCCAAAGGAAAAAAAATGTCATTGATGTATCTAGCGTATAGCCTCAGTTGAAGATCCCGTGCAGTGAAGAAGTCTTGTTCAAACCTGTGCATGAAGATGTTGGCGTATTGAGGTGCGAATTTGGTCCCCGTGGTTGTTCCGTGTCTGGATGAAAAGCTGATTGTTGAAAGTGAAGACATTGTGGTCCAAGATGAAGCGGATAAGTTGTAAAATTGCATCCAGAAACTGGCAGTTGTTGGCATTGAGTACTGAGGCAGTTGCAGCAATGCCATCGTTGTGGGGATGTTGGTGTAGAGTGCCGAGACATCCATTGTGACAAGGAGTGTCCCTGGTTCAACTGATCCATGTGTGCTGAGTTTCTGTAGGAAGTCCGTAGTGTCGCGACAAAAGCTGGGGGTTCTTTGTATAATGGGTTTCAGGATGCCCTCGACAGAGCCGGAGAGGTTCTCACACAGGGTCCCTTTGCCTGATACGATGGAACAGCCGGGTATGTTTGCCTTGTGTATCTTTGGGAGGCAGTAGAGATCTCCAATGCAGGGAATACGTGGAATGAGAGCCGGGAGGGTGTTCTGAAGGTCCGGATTAAAAGTTTTGATCAGAGTGTTGAGTTGATGAGTGTGTTCTTTGGTCCGATCTGAAGTAGTGTAACAATCACATCCCAAGCTTCTTCCCTGCTGCCATCAGACTTTTGAATGGATTTAACTTATATTAAGCATTGATCTTCCTCTACACCCTAGATATGACTGCAACATTCCGCACCCTTCCTTTCCTTTTCTATGTATAGTACACTTTGTTTGTATAGCGTGCAAAAAACTATACTTCTCACTATATATTAATACATGTGACAATAATAAAGCAAATCAAATCAAAATCTTCTTCAGAAAGTAGGAGAAAGTTGGGAGGTTAAATGCAGCAGCTAACTTTAAATTAATTTGCATTAATTGCATAATACATAATGATCTCAATCAAGCTTGGCATCCATTTACCAATATTAAGATGTAGCCAAAATAGAAAATTAATGTGTATCCTGTTAGTTTAATCCAAATAAGCCTGGACTCATTCTGATACGTGGAAAGGGAGCTTGGCAACTGTCAGAGGTTATCTGGTGTTATGCCAGTCTCTGTAGCTGCAATGGAAAACCATGCACAGATTATCTCAGCGAAACCTGGGAAGTGGGAACAAGCATTTAGTAATTCAGATAATGAAGTACATGTTGTCCAGGCTGACAAATGTGAGCCAACTCTCACTTAGTCTGCCAGAAGTGAGTTTGATAGTTTCTGGTCAGATTGTGAAGTGGTGTATAATCACTGCCGTGACTGAGAGAAGCAAAGGTAGAGAGCCTGGGAGGTGGGAGGAATAAAGCTGATGTTTTCCTTCCTTCACATATACTTCCCGTCAGCTGGTCATTCCCACATTCCTCTGTGGAAGAACTGTTGATAAGATCCTGACTTTAGCAGGGAAGTGGAGTGGAAATGGTGGAGTAGTTGTTGTCATTCTAGCTGCGAAACTTCAAATATTGACACCCACTGACCTGGTTCACATGAGAGTAGAGACAACTTGTACAAGGTAGGAGAAGGATCTAATCCAGAAGAACATTCCAAATGCAGAAAAAGTTGGGAAATAAGTAAAAGGCTGAAAAACAGAAAACATTAATAGTTATTTTTTGATGGAGGAAGTATACATTGGGTTTGCTCAAGGGTCAGTGGCTGGACACCTGCTTTTTCTGATATATACTGATGACCTAGTCTTGGATAGGCAGGGCACATTTTCAAAATTTGCGCATGACACAAAATTTAGAAGTATTATGAACAATGAGAATAACAATAAACAGAGAGGATACAAACAGGTGGGATGGGCGAACAAATGATGGATGAACTTTAATGCAATAATTATCAAGTGATACATTTTGACAGGGAGAACAAGAAGAGGCAATTTGAAATAAAGGATACAGTTTGAAAGAGAATGCAGGGACAGAAGGACCTGAAGGTATGTGTGCACAACTCATTAATAATGGTAGGTCAGGTTGACAAAGCGATAAATAAAGTAACCATAGAATAGAATCATAGAATCCCTACAGTGCAGAGGGATCAATAACAGTCCTACTCAGGCCCTCTTCTGTAATTCCACAAATTTACCCTAGCTAGTCTCCCTGACACAAGGGGTAATTTAGCATAGCCAATCCATCTAAGTTGCGCATCTTTGGAGAGTGAGAGGAAACCAGAGTGGATCCTGACTTTAGTAGAAAAACAAGGAAGTTATGATCAACTTTAGTAAACCACTGGGTCAGCTGCAGCCAGAGTATTGTGTTCATTTCTGTTTAAATTTTTACTTAATAGTGTCACAAGTAGGTTTACATTAACACTGCGATGAAGTTACTGTGAAAATCCACAATTCACCACACTCCGGCGCCTGTTTGGGTATATCAAAGGAGAATTTCTCATGGCCAATGACCTAACCAGCACATCTTTTGGACTGTGGGAGAAAATTGAAGCACCCGAAGGAAATGCGCGCAGACACAGAGAGAATGTACGGATTCCGCACAGAGGCCCCAGCTGGGAATTGAGCCCAGGTCCCATGAGGTAGCAGTGCTGATCATTGTGCTGCCCCAGGCCACTACACTTTCAAAGGATGTGACAGTATTGGAGAGGGTACAGAAAAAAATGAACAAAAATCTCTCTACAGATAAGGAACTTCAGTTACGTGGGTAGGTTGAAGAAGTTGAGCTATTCTCTTTGCTTAAGAGAAGATTAACAGAAGATTTTGTTTTTAAATCATGTGGAGTCTGAATGGAGTAGAGGCAGAAACTACCCTCATCAGCAGAAGGATCAAGAAGAAGGGGGCACCAATTTAAGGTGAGTGGCAAAGAAAACAATAGCGACATGAAACTTTTTTTTACACAGTGGGTGTTTAGAATTTGGAATGTGCTGCCTGAGAATATGGTAGAGGCTAATTCAATTGTGGGTTTTGAAGGTAATTGGATTATTATATGAAGAAAAATAAATATCAGCCCTGTGAGGAAAGGGCAGGATGTGGGACTGGATGTGTTGCTCTTGCAAAGGACTAATATGACCATAAAAAGCCAAATGGTTTCTTTCTGTGCTATAACCATTCTATGATTCCATGATTTTACAAAAAGAATGTTTCAATCCATTCTTGGTGTTCCAGGTGACATGGTGGTATGCTTGCTTTTTATACAAGGTGTAATTATAATTTTATTTTGAGATTAATCATGGCCGCTGAGCCAAGTTTACACTCAGTTTATTAATCACTTTCTAACTTACCCTGCTACCCTCAATAAATTGTGATTGAGTTATACTGTGACAATTTTTCTGTTTCGGGAATTAATGATTTAAAAGGACATCAGTAAGTGATTTACAAGGTTTATTTTAATGATTACTTTGCATCTTTCAAGTTGACAAAAGCTAGTGCTGCAGAATATGGTAGAGGCTAATTCAATTGTGGGTTTTGAAGGTAATTGGATTATTATATGAAGAAAAATAAATATCAGCCTGGACTCATTCAAAAAATAAAAAAAATAGTGCTCTGGTTCAACATTACCCAGCTTAAAACTCGGATAGTTTGAAACACAACAATACTCCAGCAAATGTCTCAGTCCTCATCCTTAGGGCAACAGACCTTTACTTTCATATTTTCACCTTCCTGTGACTCTTTTTTACTTATTTGTGGGACATGGGCATTGCTGAATGGCCAGCATTTATTGTACATCCCTAGCTGCCCTTAAGAAGATGGTGGTGAGCTGCCTTCTTGAATTGCTAGTAGTCATGATGTAGAAATGCTGGCGTTGGACTGAGGTAAACACAGTAAGAGGTCTGACAACACCCTCATCGTCACCCTGGCTAACAATGTGAGTGGACAGAGTACCCTTTGTTGTCCAGTACTTCCCCAGAGCAGAGAAGCTACGACATATTCTCCGGAGTCTTCAACATATCATCGATGATGATGAATATCTCGCCAGGGCCATCCCCACACCCCCACTTCTTGCCTTCAGACAACTGCGCAATCTTAAACAGACCATTGTTCACAGCAAACTACCCAACCTTCAGGAGAACAGTGACCACAACACCACACAACCTTGCCACAGCAACCTCTGCAAGACATGCCAGATCATCGACATGGATGACATCATCAAACGTGAGAATACCATTCACCAGGTACATGGTACATACTCTTGCAACTTGGCCAACGTTGTCTACCTAATACATTGCAAGAAAGGATGTCCCGAAGCATGGTACATTGGGGAGACCATGCTGACACTACGACAGCAGATGAATGAACATCGCTCAACAATCGCCAGGCAAAACTGTTCCTTTCAGTGGTCACGGGCATTCGGCCTCCAACCTTCAGGTAAACATTCTTCAAGGGGGCCTACATGACACACGACAGTGCAGAGCCGCTGAGCAGAGACTGATAGCCAAGTTCCGCACACATGAGGACGGTCTTAACAGGGATCTTGGCTTCATGTCACACTATCTGTAACCCCCATGACTTGCCTGGGTTAGCAAAAAACCTCACTTACTGTGCTGTCTGGAGACAATACACATCTCTTTAACCTGTGCTTAGTGCTCCTTCCACTCACGTTGTTAGCCACTTTAAACTTGAATAGCAGTTAGGTGTAAAGATTTGCATTCTAATCAGCAATCTATAAACTGTCTGTGCTGATACATGTGCTATTGCAGACCAGAATACCTCATTCGCCTGAAGAAGGCCATAATAGCCGAAAGCTTGCGAGTTTACTATCAAATAAATCGGTTGGATTTAAAAATGGTGTTGTCAGACCTCTTACTGTGTTCTTGAATTGATGCAGTCCTTGTGCTGTGAGTTGATTCACAATGCTGTTAAGGAGGGGATTCCTGGATTTTGACCCAGCAACTGCGAAGAAACAGCAATATATTTTCAAGTCAGGAGGGTAAGTGGCTTGGAGAGGAACTTGCACGTGGTGATGTTCCCATGTATCTGCTGCCTTTGTCCTTCTAGATGGAAGTAGTTGTGGGTTTGGCAGGTGGTGTCTGAGGATCTTTGGTGAATTGCTTTAAGAAAAAGAAACTATTTTTTCTCTCTTTCCAATATTTGATTTGATTTGAATTATTGTTGTCACATGTATACAATGAAAAGTATTGTTTCTTGTGCGCTATACAGACAAAGCCCACCGTTCATAGAGAAGGAAACAAGAGAGTGTAGAATGTAGTGTTACAGTCATAGGTAGAGTGTAGAGAAAGATCAACTTAATGCAAGGTAGGTTTGATGGCAGCAAAGAAGAAGCTGTTCTTATGTCAGTTGGTACGTGACCTCAGACTCTTCTGGATGGAAGAAGGTGGAAGAGAGAATGTTTGGGATGCATGAAGTCCTTAATTATGCTGGCTGTTTTGTCAAGGCAGCAGGAAGTGTAGACAGAGTCAATGAATGGGAGGTTGGTTTGCATGATGGATTGGGCTACATTCATGATCTTTTGTAGTTTTTTGTGGTTTTGGGCAGAACAGGAGCCATATTAAGCTGTGAAATAACCAGAAGGAATGCTTTCTACGGTGCATCTTGTGAGGCACCGGTGTTCAGCACAAACATGGAGGAGGTGTTGTTGCCTGTCCTCACTGATTGTGGCCTATGAGTTTCAAAGTTCAGGATCCAGTCACAGAAAGAGCAACTGAGACCCAGGCCATGGAGTTTGGAGATGAGTTTCATAGGAATAATGGTGTTGAAGATTCAGCTGTAGCCAATAAATAGGAGTCTGCCATAGATGTCTTTATTGTCTAGGTGTTCCAGGATTGAGTGCAGGGCCAGGGAGAGGGCATCTGCAGTGGACCTGTTGTAGCGGTAGGTAAATTGTAATGGATCCAGGCAGTCTGGGAGGCTGGAATTGATTTGTGCCATGATTAAACTTTTGAAGCACTTCATAATTATGGATATCAGAGTCACCAGACGTTAGTCATTAAGGCACGCTTTTGGTTTTTCTTTGGTACTGGGGTGATGGTGATTCCAATATGACTCAACCATTGTCTTTTCTTCCTCCTCATGTTTGGCAGGCTCTCACCTGCCTGAGCGAGATTGTTAATTCATTGCTAGTTTTACACCATAGGCTCATGCTGAAACTGTCCATAGTGATAATGACCAAAGTGAGGTGGTTTTCATTTTTTCAATGCAGGCTGAATCCAGGTCCCGGGGGTGAATAGATAGTTCAGTAATTCATCACAATCTTCCTAACACGGCTACAAGTTAATAAATAATTAGAAAACAAATGGGTTAATTTCTGAAAATATTTTTTATACATCAGTGTTGAAACCCTAATTCATGCCTTTGTTGCTTCTAGAATTGAGTTTCCCATGGTATCCTCACCAATCTCCCATCTTTTGCTGTAATTGATAGGGCTTGGTGAAGCGACAGCTGGAGTATTGTGTGCAGTTTTGATGTCCTTATCTGAGGAAGGATGACCTTGCTATAGCAGGAGTGCAGAAAAGGTTTACCAAACTGAATCCTGGGATAGCAGGTCTGTCGTATGAGGGGAGACTAAGTCGGTTATGATTATATTCACTGCAGTTCAGAAGAATAAGAGTATCTCATAGAAACTTATTAAATTCTAACAGGGTTAGGCAGAGTAGTTTCAGAAAGATTCCCAATAGTGGGGGAGTCCAGAACTAGGAGTCATTGTTTAAGGGTATGAAGTAAACCTTTTAGAACTGAGCTGAGGAGAAATTTCTTCACCCAGAGGGTGGTGAATGTGTGGAATTCACTACCCTGAATGTAGTTGAAGCTAAAATGTTGTCTGATTTCAAGAAAAAATTAGATATAGCTCTTGGAACTAAAGAGATCAGGGATATGGGGAGGAGGGGATCAGGATATTGAATTTGATGAACAGCCATAATCAAGAGGAATGGTGGAGCAGATTCAAAGGGCCAAATGGCCTATTCCTGCTTTTAGTTTTTATGTTTCTATTTTCCAACCTACATAATTTTGAGTTCATTTGAAACCGTTGCCTGGGAGCGTTGACAGTGAGAGACAGGGTTGGAGTGGCAGGGACTGTGAGCTGCAGGGTTGGCAATGTCTGGGAGTTGGAGGTGTGGTGAAAGGAAGGATCTGCAGCAACAGGAAGGCTAAGGATGGATGGTGTGTGGTGAAGAGGTGGTCAGATGACTGGGATTTGTAGCGAGCAGGAGAGGCAATGAGCATGAAGAAAGCTTATTTTAAGTTTCTTCATTTATAAATGTATGAATTTAGTAATGCGTTATATTTCAACCTACAGGGTATAAAGTTTCCATTATTTCTTTCTGATGGTGAAGGTCCTACAGGATGTAATGGTAGCTTTTACATTGGTTTTAAAAGGAAAATCTGATTTGCGTAAAGTTGTTTTATTTAGAATTGCCCTTTTCAGAATTTAATTAGAATGTTAAGTGAAAACTTACTGTAGGTCCATCCCTAATGTCAGGTGTCAACTGGGGCTCATTTGGTGGCATACTTGCTCATGAGTCAGATGATTTTGGATTCAAATACCATCCAGGACTTCAGCATATAAAATAAGGCTATAACTTCAGTGCAGTCCTGACGAAGTGCTGTACCATCACAGATGCTGTCTTTTGGAAAGATGTCAAATTGAGGTCCTATCAGCCTCTTCCAGTGGATGTCAAAGATTTCATTGTATTATTTAAAAGACGAGCAAAAGAGTTAACCCTGATGCCCTGGCAAATATTGATCAATCAGTATCACAATGATCTGGTCCTTATCACTTCCCTACTTGAGAGAGCTGGCTGTGTGTAAATTTCGTACTATGTTTCCTGCTTCTCAATAGTAACTACGCTTCAAAAGTCTTAATTGGGTGTAAAGTGCTTTGGGACATCCTGTGGGCATGTAAGTTGCTACATAAACACAAATCTCTCTATGTGGCTCAATGAGGGTGCCGCTGTGGCACAGTGGTGAGCACTGCTGCCTCACTGTGCCAGCGAACTGGGTTCAATTCCCAGCTTTGGGTCACTGTCTGTGTGGAGTCTGCGCATTGTCCTTGTGTCTGCATGGTTTTCCTCCAGATGCTCCAGTTTCCTCAGTGTGCCTGAACAGGCCCCCACAGTGTGACACCTGGGGGATTTTCACAGTAACTTGACTGCATTGATAATGTAAGCCTATTTGTGACTAATAAATGAACTTTAAAATGTTAAATTTTGTTTGATAATATTTTTGTGAAGTGGCTTGTAACACTTTACTATGTTAAAGGAGTTGGCTAAAAAGCATCTTTAGCAGTAATGTGGGAACTATCCTTTCAATTGGGTAGGAATCTAAGGTAATGTGAGTGGGAAAAGAAAAGTAGATAGGTTGAGAATTTTAAAAGTACTCTGTCCCCATATTCATAACATTTCATAAACCAGGAGTCCAAATAATAACTATTCATTTCTGCAGTTTTACCTTATGAAATATTTGTTCTGGGGATGTCAAGGACATGGACAAGGCCAAATTTGTTGACTACCACAAGTTACCTTGAGAAGGTGTGGGCGTTCTTCTACTTCTGCTGGAGTTTCTGTTGTTGAAAGTGGTGTTAAGTAAGGAATTTTGGAAATTTTACTCAATACATCACCCAAGGAGTCATTTCTCAAGTAGAACACTTGATAAAGAAGCTCAAGAGGCAATTAAGTGATTAAACTAAAGCTTAATTTTTCACTTTATTTGCAGCTACTTCAGTACTATTTGTGGAGTATGTATGATTAGTTTCCTTCCAGTGTATAGCCCTTAGCATCATTGAATTTAATTTGCCATTAATCTGCCCACACAGTTATTCTACCTGATTTATTCTGCAATTTAATTCCTCCAAATCTCTTCTCACTTTGGCATCATCAACAAATTTCACCACTTTGTGGGGAGCTTCTCAATTCACCTTCTTCCAAGGCTTGAAGACATAACATCTTTTCTCATCATTTGTTCATAGGATCAATATCTCAGCATTATCTTGAATGAGCACAGTACTCCAGGAGTGATTTGGTTAGCATGTTAGATGGCATTCTCCAGTTTACAATTAATGTTTTGGCTATTGAGCATTCTATTTGATCTGCTAATTACAATTCAGCAGCAATAGATCACTGATTCATAAGTTTACTAATATATCTAAATCTCCACCTTAATCAACTTTCTGTCTACCACACTACCAAAAGAACTCTTCTCAAAGCCACAGATTGCTTTCAATATGATTGTGACATAGAGAAACAATCCTTACTCATCATTATTGATCTGCCTGCAACTTTTGATACACACTGTTGATCACACCATTCTCCTTCAATTATTCTTCAGGATTTGTATAGTTTATTTATTTGTAACAAGTAGGCTGACATTAATACTGCGATGAAGTTACTGTGAAAAGCCACTAGTCGTCACACTCCAGCGCCTGAGGGAAAATTTAGCATGGCAAATGGCACCTAACCAGCATGTCTGTCAGATTGTAGGAGGAAACTGGAGCACCTGGAGGAAATCCACGCAGACACAGGGAGAACGTGCAGATTAGGGGTGATCTTGAGCTGCATTCACCATTTGTGAGAATGTTGGCAGGGGCCAAAGATCCGGTGAGACCCAGAAATCATGAGTTTTACTGGTGAGATTGTGATTTAGATCTACACCACCCCTTGCCAGCAATGTAACCAGTGAGTGTGAACCCAATTTATGTTCATTTGAATATATTTGCTTGGTATTAAAGGCCCTGGGCATGTATTGAGCCCCTGCTGTATTAACAAACTGTGTCAGTATGTCACATTGGCGTTTACACCATATTCACTCAGGCATGAACATGGGAATGCCCCAGGGGCATAAGGTGTATATAACTCTCAGGGGTAAGAGACATGATCAGGCAGTAGCTTGGCAATTCCCCTGACTCTGCCCTTTTGCACAGGTTAGCACCATCAGGTTGGCACCATGCCTGTGCCAACCTGACAGTGCCAATCTGGCAATGCACAGGATGGACCCATTAGGAGCTTCAAGCAGTTGGGGGGGAGGATTGATTTCTTTGTGGTGGTGATGGGCAGGAAATGCTGGAGCTGTCCGTATGGGTGGGGGTTTGGAGGGAAGGAGTCTGATGTTTGGGGGGAAGTGGGGTGTTGCTGTCACTGACGTTTGAGGTAGGGTAAGTGTCTGATGTTTGAGAGGTAAGTGAGGTATTAGCACTGACTATTGTGGAGGGTAGGGAACGAAGGGTGGGATAGTGGGGGGTGGGGACAAAGAGTCCAACGCTTGGAGAGAAGGGAGAAGAGTGATGAATGTTAGCTGTGAAGGGGGAAGTGGAGGGGATGAATGCCGGCTCTGGCCTCAGGGCTCGAAATGGGCTGGAGCCCCTGAGAACTCCTTGGAGGGGCTGGGAGGGAGGTAATTTTTTGATCTGATTGGGGCCCCGATGTCAGTGCAGCCAGGCTTTGCTGACATGTTGAGATTTTGCCTGATTACATGATGGTATAAAACAGATCCAGTTGTTTTTGACAGTGGTCAGATCTGGAGAGAAACATGCCATTTTTCTCGCTAGATCCAACATTCTGCCGCTCATCCCTAGTTTCTTAAGGCCTGGTTAAGGTGCATTGAGATGCTATATCACTAAAAGCTAAAGCTTCTGTTATTGTTATACTCTCAGAAAAAATGAGCAACTTCCTTAGGAGAGGTACAATGTTCAATATTTTATATTTCTCTATTAAGTTCCACCTATTGCAGATTTGCTCATTTATATCTAAAGCAGATTTTGTTACCCCTTCAATTATTAACAGCATCCTTTTCCTATGCCTTTTGATACTATCTCCAAGTTGATTAAATTTATGCTGAACACTAATCAGACAGAATATCGGCTTTAACAATATTGTTGGCTCATTGAATAATATCTGATGTTCGGAACTCTGACTGACTTATTTCAGGGAAATTAAGGAACATTTCTTCACAAAACAAGGTGGCAGAAATTTGGAATTCTCTAGGTTGTAGACACTGGAACATATAAAGTTTTCAAGATGGAGATTGATCAATTTTTTTTGGTTGGGTAAAGGTATCAAGGTGATGGAACAATGATGAGGCTGAGATACAGATCAGCTGTGAACTAATTGAATGGCAGAACAGGGTCAAGGAACCAATCTATTTCCTGTCTATTGTTCATATATTCATTTGTCTTAGCATGGCTTGAAAAATATATCTAAGATGATATCAAAATGAAAATCAGATAGGCTAAAAGCAGCAGTGGCAGTGTGAAATAGTATCATCAATCTGGTAAGCCTCACTTCTCTATTTCTAAACAGACTGCTCTATACTTTGACAGCACCTTCCGATTAGCTTAATCAGTAGCAGTTTAGCTTTATTGAACTCTTTCTGTTGCATCTTAAGCAGCAGGGCTGATCCAGCTTGATTTTAATTACTTCAGTAATTGGTTATCACTATACCAATATGTTTAAATTTTAGCATGTTCAGGTCGGGAATGTAAGGGTTGACTCCACAGAATTCTGCAACAATAGTGGATCTAAGCTGTACCTAGGCTGCATATTTGGGATGTTTCATTATTCTAAATGTACTATATACCATGGGGTGGCATGGTGCATAGTGGTTACAGCTGCCTCACAGCGCCTGGGACCTGGGTTTGATTCCTGGCTTGGGTCACTGTCTGTGCAGAGTTTGTACATTCTCCCCATGTCTGCATGGGTTTCCTCTGGGTGCTCTGGTTTCCTCTCACAATCTGAAATAAATGCTGGTTAGGTGGATTGACCATGATAAATTCTCCATCAGTGTACCTGAACAAGTGTCAAAATGTGGCGACTAGAGGAGTTTCACAGTACGTTCACTGCAGTGTTAATGTACGCCTACTTGTGACACTAATAAATAAAGTCTAAGCGCAATTTGTTATATTGCAGTGGATCAAAGTGGTACTTGGGAGAAACATGCTGCTGAAAAGAATTTGACAAATTTTATCAGGTTAATTCTTCATTTGTCGTAGTGAGAAAATTATTTGACATGTTTGCCTCTTGTCTGCCATTCATCCAGGAATTGTGGTTACTGTTCCTGTAGGTTGTTAATTGATGAATGCCCCACCTTAAGTGAATCATTGCTGACAGGCAATTGGAGCCAATTATATGTCTTGTTTACAGATACAAGAGATGGATATATACAGTAATCTCAATTTTTCAGTAATTTGCTTGTCAGTTCTTGCAAGGCAAGACGGGTAGGGTCACATTCTTCTACTCCATGTAATGCAACACCTAATAAAGCTGTTTGGCAAGTGCAGAGTCGATAAGTCTCATCATGATTGTGGTTGTCAGATCCACGCAGTTCTGGCAGTTGAATCTACAGAAGAGTGGATGAGAAAAGAGCCAAACCCAATCCCAGGTCAAATCAGAAGCACTATAATAATTGCCTCCTCCGTGTTAAAAGGCAAAATGCAAACCTGTTTTCATTCCATCATGGGAAAAAAAATATTGCATAAACACACCTGAAACCAAACTTACCAAAGCCTGCTGGGTAGGGCAAGTTTAAATAAACAGATTCATATCCATGCATTTCCTTTTCCTCAAATGATTGTTTAAAACTGCTTTAAAGTTTATTTATTTATCAATGTCCCAAATAGACTTACATTAACACTGCAATGAAGTTAATTCCCTAGTCGCAACAAAATTCTCTAGTCACCACATTCTGGCATCTCTTTGAGTACACTGAGGGAAAATTTAGCATGGCCAATGCACCTAACCAGCAGGAAACCGGAGCACCCAGAGGAAATCAATGCAGACATGGGGAGAATGTGCAGACTCCACACAGACAGTGACCCAAGCTGGGAATTGAACCTGGTCCCTGGCGCAGTGAGGTAGCAGCACTAACCGCTCTGCTACCATGCTGCTTTAAATTGCAACCCGAGTTTTCAAATAAGCAAGCCAACTGTTATTTGCCTGTATTTAAAGATCATTTTTGTACTGTTGGAAAATAGAAATAGCCCCCAAAAGCATTTTATAGCTAATGAAGTATTTTAGAATTGTCATCACTTGTAGAAAGTAGTAGCTAAGTTCTCTCATTCCATTCTCATCTCACCTGTCCCCTTCGTCATCCCCTCATTCCACCCCACTCACCTGCATCCCCCTTTGAGATTAAACTAGAATGTGCTAGTTGATGGAAATAGTTATAGAGAGGAAAAATAAAGTCATTTACACAAATATTCAAAATGTAGCCTTAAAAATAAATGTTTCAAGATTATAAAACATTGGCAAAATTACTTGTATAAGTATCAGGTATAGCTGAAGTTAATGCCAAAATAGCATTGGAAAAGATAACTGAGCAGGTGGCCTTTCCAAGGTAAAGTTTTATAAGTTCCATTAGTGGCCAGAAAAGCCACATGGGTCCTTTGAAAGATTTATCATGGTAGTAAGGATTGAGGAGAAGGATATGGCTGAAATGGAAATATGTTTTTTATTTGTTTTCACTATTAAAGATGATACAGCCGGAGATATAAATACTTTAAATATTGACTCATTGAATGTAAATACATAAATGGCCTTACCTGGTTTCAGACACTGAAGATTGAGTAGGATTGCTGACCTGATAACATTTAATTTCGAATGTTGGAGAAAATTGGAGAGGTAAAATGCAAGCCATTAATTTAGCTGACGAATATTTCTTTGCGATTTGTACTATTTTGAACTGACTGAAGAAGAGCTTGTAGCATGAATCCTTGCAAACATGTGCCAAGGCCCATTCATTAATATCTAGATAGGAACACAGGAACAAGAGTAGGCCATTCAGCCCCTTGAGCTTGTTCTGCCATCCTGGCTGATCTGTATCTTATTTCTATGGGGGGGATTTTGTACCTGTGTTTGCTGTGAGTACTGTTGGCAACTTGGGCACAAAATCCCAGGAGAGTTGGGGAATGAGAGTCTCACCGGCAAAATTCTGTTTTCCAATTTTCCTCTCTCCCTTGCTGGTGACTTAACAAGGTTCATGCCCACTACAACCTAGCAGTGCCAACCAGTGCCAGGGCAATGCCAGAGTGAGCCCTTTGGGGAGCCCCGTTGGCGGTTTCCCCTTACCTGTGGTGATGGGGGAGAGGCTGATGATTATGAAGGGAATAGCAATGGCTGTGACGGGGAGAATGTGTTTGCAATTCTGCTGCAGTGGGGTGGCGAGGGAGGAAAGTGCCCCCTGGTACTTGGGTGATTATTGATGTTGGGGAGGAAAGAATCTCCGATACCTCCGTGGTGCATGATGGGGGGGCATCCTGTGCTTGTGGCAGAGGGGTCATCCTTGTCCATGAGGTGGGGTTGGAAGGGTTAAATGCTAGAGCTGATTAGGCACCCTGTAAAAATGGCATCTTAATCTCCATCATGCCCTGCTGTGTCAGAGTGATGGCACAAGCCATACACTCAGATAGTCTGTGCACCGTCTGCTAGAAAATCTTGTCTTAAAACCCAGATGTCCATCTGAGGAGATACACATTTTCAGCCAGAGCCTGACACACTGACAATAAGGTAAAATTCTGCCCTATTTATACAACTTGGTTCAGTATCTTGTCACTCAAGCTTCAGAATTAATGTTTTGAATCAGCTGGAATTATATAATGGAACTGTTGCATAATTAATTTCTAGCTCATTTACTTATAATCCTGATAGTGCAGAAGGAGGCCATTCGGTCCATTGAGTCTGCAATGACCACAATTCTACGCAGGCCCTATTCCTGTAATTCTACACATTTACCCTGCTAATCTTGTGACACTAGGACCAATTTAGCATGGCCAATCCACCTAACCAGCACATTGAAACCCACATAGACATGGGGAGAATGTACAAACTCCACACAGATAGTGACCCAAGCTCTGAACTGAACCCGGGTCTCTGGCTCTGTGAAGCAGCAGTGCTAATCACTATGCCACTGTGCCATACTTTGCCCTAAAGATTAATAATTCAATGACTCATGGTTTGAGGTAAAGTGTCAACCGGCACTAATAGTTTTCACTTAAAAAACATCATTTTACTGAAGTTTGGGGACTCAAAATGATGAATACATAGGAAACCAAGAAAATTGACTACTGAGAAATTATGCAAACAGAAATGGAGACATTCAGAGACGGTATTTCAAAATGATGGCTGAAGGCTTGGCCACCAATAGTTTGTGTATGAGGCCAGAGCTGGAAGAATGTAGAAATTGGGAAAGTTGTAAGTGCCCAGGTGGGTACATAGATAGGGAACGGTGTGACCATGTAAGAATTTGAACATAAGGGTGTGCATTTTAAATTTGTGATGCTGCTGGACTGGGAGCCATGTAGATCAGCAAGCACAAAGATGACAGCTCAATGGGACTTCTTGTGAGTTCAGATATGACCTGACTGTTAGAGCATGGAAGATGGGGGATCATTCAAATCATTTGGTCTGGAGGTAATAAAGGCAAGAATAAGGATTTTAGCAGCAATTGGGTTAAAGAGAGGCGGAAATGGATGATTTGACTTTCCCTAATTTTTACAGAGTGCCATAGAAAACATTCTTTCTGGTTGTATCACAGCTTGGTATGGTTCCTGCTCTGCCCGACACTGCAAGAAGCTACAAAGGATCATGAGCATAGCCCAGTCCATCATGCAAACCAGTCTCCCATCCATTGTCTCTGTCTACACTTCCAGCTGCCTCAGCCAACGTCATTAAAGATCCCCATGTACCACGGACATACTTTCTTCCACTTTCTTCCATCGGGAATAAGATATAAAAGTCTGAGGTCACCCACTAACCGATTTTTGAATAGACGTATCTTGCACAAAATTGACCTTTCTCTACACACTAACTATGATTGTAACGCTACACTCTGTACACTCTCCTTTCCTCCTCTATGAATGGAATGCTTTGCCTGTATAGCGCACAAGAAACAATACCAATTTCGGCAGCACAATGGTGCAGTGGTTAGCACTGCTGCCTCACAGCACCAGTGACCCAAGTTTAGTTCTGGCCTCGGATCACTGTGTGGAGTTTTCACTTTCTGCCCCTGTCTGCACGGGTTTCCACAGGATGCTCAGTTTTCCTCCCGCCAAGATGTGCAGGTTAGGTTAATTGGCCATACTAAATTGATTTTACTGTGAGGGAGATTAGCAGGAAAAATATGTGGGGTTATGGGGATAGGGATATGGGAGGGATGGTCGGTGCAGACTCAATGGGCTGAATGGCCTCCTTCTGTACTGTGGGGATTCTATGATTCTACGCATAACTTCACTGTATACTAACACATTTGCCTATAATAAATCAAATCAAGTCAAATCAGTCCTGCAGATTTGGGAGGGTATGCAGTCAGAGACAGAACTGCTAGGACAGGAGGCATCTTCGGAAGCTACCAAGGGACTTTAAAGCCATTTAGGCTGTAAGGTATGGAACTAAAATTTCCGATTATTAAATTAAACTAGTCAGAATAAAGGAAAACAAATAAGGTACTGGTAAACGTGCTCCTGAAAGGCAGATAGTTCAACCATTTACTTTCATTTTCATGGGTTATTTCTCTCAGGAAGAAATAAAACAAATGATTTCACATCTCTGGAACCAGAAAACAAAATATCTGAAGAGTTTGGTGTCTGTTGTTGCCTTTGAGAAATCTTATTGTTTTCATTAATGAGCTATAAAGGGACAGAGTAACGACAGGGATGGGCCACAATGGGACATTAGGTTGTTACTTGCCCAATGGTGTTGTTTACATTGTGCCCACCAGCAGGTGTAGGAAGTGGGTCCCACCCTCCATTGTTGGGAGGGGTAGGATTGCAGTCCATTCCCACGTTTAGTCAGCCTGGCTGTTACTATGGGAATGTGAAGCACATCATCAACTCATTGTTTAGGGGCTATTAGTAGCACAGAGAATCAGGTCCAGCAATGCCAGTTTTGCAAACTCTTGTGATCTTTTCATGGTAATTGATCTGCTGGGAGAGAATGATATTAAAATAGGTTTAGTATATTGATGGAATTATTGTTTTGTTCTTTAGAAGCAGATGTTTTGTGATGTGTTTTCGTGAAACGCAAACTTGGTTTTCCCCAACAAGAATTTGGACGTATTTAACATTTCTTTATTTGGGCAGCACGGTGTCACACTGCTTAGCACTGCTGCCTTATCGCACCAGAGACCTGGGTTCGATTCCCAACTTTTCTGTGTGGAGTTTGCATGTTCTCCCTGTGTCTGCGTGTGTTTCCTCCAGGTGCTCCGGTTTCTTCCTACATTTCAAAGATGCATTGGCCATGTTAAATTGCCCCTTAGTGTCAGAGAGACTAGCTAGGGTAAATGCATGGGGTTATGGGGATGGGTCCTGGGTGGGATTGGGGCATAGATTCGATTGGCTGAATGGCTTCCTTCTGCATTGTAGGATTCTATGATTCTTAGATCCATAAGAAGTAAAATATGCTAAGGCTTTTCAATGAAACATTATGAAAAACATTTGATTGAAAAAGACAACCCTTTACACATGCTGACCTGCTTCATGTTCCCAGAACTTTCTTCTCTTATTTCATATGTCTAGGGGATTTTTTTCCCCTATGTGATGATATATAACACACCGACAGTGTTCCTTGGTGCTGCATTCTTTCCATTTTTATCCTGGGTAGATTTAGAGCCAGCTGCTCACAGGCTGAACTTACACTTGAGCAATTACTCAAAAAGAATCACTGAGGCAATTTTACACCATCTCTCTGCATTCAAACACTGCACCTCCTCAATCAGTAAAAAGCTTAGTCTGTGCCAATCTCATCAAAACCGAACAAGGGTACTCAGGGAAAGTCCACCAATGGCTGAAACAGATTGCTGAGCTGTGAGAGTTGTTGATTTCAGTACCCACCAACTGTGGTATGGGGATAGGTTGTAGATGGGCAGAAAGGCAGAGAGCTAACCACTCTTCTCTTTATAAGCCAACAGTGGCACAGTGGTTAGCACTGCTGCCTCACAGTACCAGGGACATAGTTTTGATTCCTGCCTTAGGTCGCTAACTGTGTGGACTCTGCACGTTTGCCCAATGTCTGCGTGGATTTCCTCTGGGTGTCTGATTTCCTCCCACATTCTGAAAGACATGCTGGTGCATTGGCCATGCTAAATTCTTCCTCAGTGTACCCGAACAGGCACCGGAGTGTGGCGATTAGGAACTTCATTGCAGTGTTAATGTAAGCCTACTTGTGACACTCATAAATAAATGTTAAATTAAAACTTTAAAGAGCCAGCTCAGAGCAGGTGATGACAGTGCGGTCATACTCTATGACCCTCTGGAGAAGGTTTAGCGGAACACTGTGTAGTGGCCTGCAAATAAACAAAATCCAGCTCATTACCTCCTTGACACTAACATTGCCCCATATGGAGACTTTTCCTGGACCTACAGATGGAATATACAAAATCAGCAAGGACAGTTACCTCCTGCTGAGATATGGAATGAGATTGAGGCTGCATTTATTGAACTGATGGTTTCCTGGATTCATATGGTGAAGGTGGCAATTATGGATAAAGACTATCAAGGAATTAAATGGATCCAAAAAACACCTCCCAATTATAACAGTGTTTCTGTAATATTGCCATGCTTTGAAGAACATGAGGATATCAGCTTCCCATCACCATCACTGAATGATAATGGACGCATCCCTGGCCTAAACAGCACTCACCACATGCCGGCCTGCATGCACATCACTCTATTTCCCTCAGCTGAGAGACCCCTCTTCTCACACTGGGAGCTGGACACCTCACAACAATGCAAGAGAACAATGACACCTAGACACAAACAGGGTGGAGTCCCTCTTCTGAGAAAACTGTATCAAGTTTCTTGAAGCTAAGTGGGTATTAGCTGCTTTTTGTCAAACTGTGATGCTGGCTGAAGGAATTGAACACCTGGCATGCAGCTTGGGCCTCATAGCGAGCTGTCTTATCATCAGAACACAGGGTTCATGGCCTGAAATTTGTGGAATGCGGGGACAGCTCCGTCAACTTTGACAGGATTGCTGATATTTTATTCTCAAATGAGCTTTAATTGACAGAAGGAAGTCCGACCTTGGAGAGCTGTCAGCCAATAAGGCAGTGAGGTCCAGAGATGTATGGTCCATAAAGGTGCCCACCCACATTCCCTCCCAGGATTGAAACTAGTGAATGTTTCTGTTCCTCACCCTCAATTATTACTGTTTGCCAGCCTGAAGATTGAGAGAAAAGACCTTTAAATACTCATTTAGTGGTCACTTGAGGGCCTTAATTGGAGGCAAGGGCAGGCTTCGTATCCAATATCCTGCCTGCTCCACCGTAAATTCCCACCTGGATTAGGGCTGGCAGAATTCTGGAGGGAACCTTGTCCATCTACACAAGTTCATGTTTCGCCACCATCGCCTCACCACCCTCCCAGCCCCTCTCCCCTCCCCAACCCTCACCTACTCACCGCTCAAAGCCCACTGGGGTGGAATATAAAATTCAGGCCCGTGATATTCCTGGGTGCAATGTGGGATATTCACTTGCATTCCAATATTGCTGTTTCCCATCTGGAGTGAAGCCCCACACATTCCAGTGTCAATGTTGGATGCCATGGCCAATGTTATGACTGAGCCTTGATCAACAGTTTGCCCTGCCTCTCCATGCCTCTTCCTCCCTTTAAGGGATTCCATAAAACCTGTTTCTGGGAGCCAGACATCACTGTTACCTTTTTGTGATGTGGTGTGAAATTTTATCTTCCAATGCTCATTCAGCACTTAGGGATTTTTTGGTTAGATCGCCTCTAATGAAATTATTTCACTTTGATTCTACACTCATATTCACTAAGACCACATATTTTCACCTCTGTAACATTGCTTCATTTCAATCCTGCCTAACTCATTATTTAAACTGCTGCAGAATATAGACTATATTCTTGTACTTTGGGCATCATTTTGTCTTTCCACAAGAACGTGCCTGATTCCAGCAGACACGACCAAAATCAGTGGCAAGGTAAAGCAGGCCTGAGCCCTGGTGCTAACGCTGTTTAGCATATTGTTTTCCATGCTGTTTATTGTATGTTTTCAGTGATTCAAGTGAGTGTTTCTTCCTGCATGTCAGAGTTGACAGCAAACTGTTCAACTTGGCAAGATTGCACAAAGGGCATAAATTCCCAATTTGTGTCTTCCTGTTTGCTGATGATATCATGCTATCTTCACTCGTATTCACTCCATATCTGGCTGGGGTCGATACCCCTCCTCCTTCTGTAGTTGATCTCCCCACTGCTGTGCAGTGTTGTACAGATGCAGCTGACTGTATGAGGCCCACATAGGATCGTACTGTCGGGCACTTCCCAAGCAGTCCAGACAACAGACTGCATCTTCAACAGGCTTCTACAACAATGGACCAAGTGGCAGCACAAGCCTCATTGTAGCTGTCCTCAGCCTCGGTCTCAGGCCTCCACACTGGCATCATCAGGCAGGGCCTCAGCAGGTAGCCCTCGTCTCCCAGGAGCCATCCCAGGAGCCTGGGTTGGTCTCCAAAGAGCAGGAATGTCTGACTGCTTCAGCACAAAACTGTCAAGAAACTGTCATGGGTGGCATGCACAGACCTGCATGATGATCACATAAGATTTGTATACTGAGGGAGTGGAATCCCTTCCTGTTGATGATTGGTTGCCCCTCACCTAGTGGGGACCACAGAGCAATATGTGTCCCATCCTCTTCTCCCTGCACATGTGGCATCCCAGCAATGGCAGTGAAGTCTGCAGTCTTGGCCTCCTGCTGACCCTGTCCAACATCAAAGTGGATGAATCAGCCGGCCCAGATGTACATGGCATCTGTCACCTGACTAATACATTCTACAAATGTCCCAACTGGGTGCCTGGTGTAGAAGTTGAGTGCTGTCTCACCTTAACTTCTATAAGAATGTATGGCCATTCCTCCCCTGAGGTGCCAGATCTGTGAGGATCTCATAACAGGTGCCGCATCATATCATTAGTTAGGGGGAGTTCACAACGTTACATGGCTTCCAATAGGCCCTCAAATGACCCCCTGTTCCTATATTGCCTAGGACCCTACATCCTCCTTCTCCTGGCCCCCGCTCTTTGGGAGACTGCTGTCCCACCTCATAGGAAACACCAGCAGACCTCTGCCGTCCTCCCTCTGCCACTGGCTGCTCCAGAATGGCCTCCCCTACGCCTTCCACCTCCAGAGCTGACTGCTCCTTTGTGGCCACCATGATGGCCAGCTCCACACCAATAATTCCAAAATCCATTCTGTACAGTTGGGGTTAGAGAGAGTGATTGATATATACATATCATTGCTTGTAACTATCCCAGCAACCACCTCCATCCCTAAAACCTCAGCACTCAGTGCAGTTTCTCACCACACCCCACAGTCAGAACAATGGAACAGCCCAGTGGTTGCAGACAACAGTCTGTCCAGCAGTCAGAAAAGGAGTCCATCCCAACCCACAGACACTCTATGGAACATCTCTGAGCCTGGGGACAGCATGTGTTACTGTGCCGCCCAAGTAGATCTTTCTCTTCCCCCAACTATATTTGTAACACTGCGTTCCGTATTCTGTCCTTTCCTTCGCTACGTACGGTATGCTTTGTCTGTATAGCGCACAAGAAACAATACTTTTCGCTACATGCTAATACATGTGGCAATAATAAATCAAATCAAATCAAATCATCAGCTGCAATACCTATGAAGTCATGCCCATCAAGCAGTGCCTTCCCCTCTTTGTCCTCTGAGTTTCTTTGTGCAAGTGTGGAAGGATTGTTTGAAGATCTGTGCCATCTTTAATACAGGCCTCAGTTGTTGCTGGCCCTGAGGTCACAGGCACTCTAACTACACGGGTGTAGGAAGTTCATCATCACCAAACATAGCCATCCTAATAAACTGACAGAAAGGAAAGAAAGATGTACATTTATATTGTACCTTTGACAATATCAGTGCATACCAATGTGTTTAACTGCTAATTACTTACCTTTTGAAGTGTGGTCGCTATTAAAATGTCAGAAATGCAGCAGCTAATTTGCACAGGTCTCACAAACAGTAACATGACCAAATGATACATTTTTGGATTCAACCACAAACCAAGACTGAATTCAATCCCAGTGACCCATATTTGCTTTATATCCTTTAACACTCTTAGCTGATATGATTTATCTTTCCTTGTTAGTTCAGGGATTAATATTGGTTATCTGAGACTGTAAAGGAACTAGTAATAATATTCATTCATGTAACATTTTGAATTTCTTTCATACTTAAAAAAGAATCAATAAGATGGATGTTAGTGCGAGTTGTCTGTGTGTACAATAGACATCATCTCCCAAGCATGTTAACAGCTGTTGCTTTGAATAGCTAATCCCTGGAGACTGCCAATGCCACTGTACAAGCAGCTTTTTACTCAACTTGCCATTATCTTAATGATTACTGAGGATAAAATGTTCAAGTAATGGACACCAGTTAGAAACCATCCAGCTTGGAATATTGAGGGGTGTTGTTGCTACTGACAACAACATTTATTTTTAAACTGTACAGCTGTAATTCTGTGGGGCAGTGAAATTGGGGCTGTACTCCATCCCTGAGAACCTGAGTGCTCTGGTTTATGCAAGGCTGGCACTTCCTTCTTTCTCATTGGGCATGGGGGGAATTTGATCAGCAGCAGCCTTGGCTGGTGCAGAATGAAGGGAATGGAAAAGAGATCTACTGCCTGCCCTTAAAAGGAGAATTTCTACTGTGATGTGGAGGGAGTGGGGAGGAGGTGGGCAGCTGTGGGGGTGGGAGGTAGTCAGGGGGCGAGAGTAGGTGGGGAGTCTGGTGAGTAGTTGTGGGACCTTGGAATAGTCAGACAGTACTGTGGAGTGGTTATGGTGTTTGGGGGGGTGGGGGTGATGGTCAGTATTAAAGCTACCCAGTAGTTCAAAGATGGTTTAATTTTTTTAACCTTTCCTAGGTAACCCTGGAGAAGAGTCAGAAGTATCCAAGGAAGCTTGAGATTGCTGGGGGCAGAGAACCTTGAGAAATGAGTCACTAAACATTAGTAATAAGGGAGTAAGCTGAATGGAGAATCTTTTATAAAATTCAGCAGGAAAGCCATCAGGGTCTGAACCTCGCCAATTTGCAGGCTATCTCGTCCAGATGCAAAAGATTGTGCAAGTCTGCACACAAGTTTTTATCCATGGATGGGATGTCCAAATTATTTAGGAAGTCATGTTCCTATCTGAGGGACTTCCAATTCATAAAGATTACAGTAAAAAGAAGCAAAGATCGAATTTATATCAGAGCGGTCAGTAGTAAGATTATGGGAGGAGTAATAGACTTGGGAGATAAGCTGAGAAGCAGATTGGCACCTGAGGTGATGGGTCAGAAGGCAGCCATTTTCATAAAACTTCCCCCTCAACTGATTATTCAAAATGCAGCTGGGCAGAGGGATCTGGGTGTCTGTGTTCATGAATCATAGAAAGTTGGCAACCAGGTGCAGCACGTAATAAACATGGCAAATCAGATATTGGCACTTATTGCAAACAGACCAGAGTATAAGAGTAGTGTTGTTGCAATTGTATAAGGTGTTGGTGAGACTATACCTGTTTCCAGTTTTGATCTCCTTATTTGAAGAAGGATGTGATGGTATTGGGGGCAGTTCAGAATTCACCTGATTGATTCTGGGATGAAAGGGTTGACGTATGAGGAGAGATTAAATAGTTTAGGCTTGTACTCGCTGAAGTTTAGAAGGATGAGATGGGATGGAATGTTAATAGAGATTGATAAAGTAAATCTAGACAAAATGTTTCCTCTGAAGAGACAATCTAAAACAAGAGGTCGTGGTTATAGGTTGAGAGGTGGTAGATTTAATATGGCGATGAGGAGGACCTACTTCTCCCAGAGGGTGGTGAATGTGTCTGAATCAAAGAACAACAAAGAAGAACAAAGAACAAAACAGCATGGGAAACAGGCCCTTTGGCCCAATGAGCCCGCGCCGCCACCCCGATGTTCCCACCTCTACCCGTGATCCCTGTCTATGTTTGTAGATCTATGGATTAAAAACCAAATTTGAGACAATTTAGGGAGAATTTGTTTTGCCAATTAGCCTAAGAGCACATCTTTGGGATGTGGGAGGAAACCAGAGCGCCTGGAGAAAACCACGCAAGCATGGGGAGAATGCGCAAACTCCCACAGACACAGGCCCAAATCCATGTATCTGCACAGCACAGCGATAGTCACTGAGTTGTCGTGTTGCCCATCAAATGGTCCAGGTCAAGTGTACACTAACGACATGAAGCACTAGGATACTCTCAAAAAAAATCCAAGAGCAGCCCTCTCACGACCCATCGCGTGTATGCCCCTTGTTAGACAACAAGGTGGACCAAAGCACCTGTAGGCTAAAAACAAGTACATCAATATCATCATCTATTTACACACTTCCCAGGGACTCCCAAGGCTCATGATCCCTATTTTAAATCAGTTTTCTATACCCCTCCATTCCCATTCTGTTCATTTGCCCATCTAAGTATTTCTTAAATAACTCCAGAGTACCTACGTCCACCAATTTACTCGGCAGCGCATTCCATACCCCCACCACCCTCTGTGTGAAAAAACTCCCTCTAGCATCCAAACTATACCTTACCCCCCTTACCCTAAGCCAGTGACCCCTTGTGCTATTTGAGTCCATCCTAGGGAGAAGCTTAACCCTGTTTACTCTATCTATACCCCTCATAATCTTGTACACCTCTATTAGATCTCCTCTAAGTCTACGTCTTTCTAAGGAAAACAGTCCCAATTTAACTAACCTCTCCTCGTAACTCTGACCTTCCATACCAGGCAGCATCCTGGTAAACCTCCTCTGCACTCTCTCCAGAGTCTCCAAGTCCTTCCGGTAGTAAGGCAACCAGAACTGGACACAGTATTCCAAATGAGGTCTAACCAACGTTTTATACAACTGCAACATTAAAGGCCAGCTCTTGTACTCTATACCCCTTCCTATAAAGTCTAGCATACTATATGCTTTCTTCACAACCTTCTCCACTTGCTCTGCTACCTTCAGAGACTTGTGCACCTGCACCCCCAGGTCCCTCTGCATTTCTATACTCTTAAAAGGTCTACCTTTTATCATATACCTCCCCCCTACATTCCTTCTCCCAAAATGCATCACCTCTCATTTATCAGGATTGAATTCCACCTGCCATCTATCTGCCCAAGCTACCAGCCTATCTATGTCCTGCTGCATCACCTGCTCCTCACTATCCGCAAGTCCAGCCATCTTTGTATCGTCTGCAAACTTGCTGATCATTCCACTGACTCCCTCTTCCAAGTCATTTATATATATAATAAATAGAAGAGGTCCCAATACCGAGCCCTGCGGTACACCACTAGTGACCGACCTCCAGCTAGAAAAACACCCTTCCACTATTACTCTCTGTCTCCGATTACTAAGCCAGTTACTTATCCATCTATTTACCTGTCCTCGTATCCCATGAGCCTTGACCTTCTCAACTAACCTCCCATGAGGGACTTTGTCAAACATCTTACTGAAATCCATATAGACAACATCAACGGCTCGCCCTTCGTCCACCGTTTTCGTCACCTCCTCAAAAGATTCTACCAGATTTGTAAGGCACAACCTCCCCTTAACAAATCCATGCTGCGTATCCCTAATCAGATCGCAACGCTCTAAGTGCCTATACATCCTGTCTCTAAGAATCCCCTCCAACAGCTTCCCTACCACTGACGTCAAACTCACCGGCCTATAATTTCCAGGGTTATCCCTACTACCCTTTTTAAACAACGGTACAACATTAGCTATTCTCCAGTCCTCTGGGACCTCACCTGTGTCCAAAGAAAAGACAAAGATTTGTGTCAGAGGCCCAGCAATTTCACCTCACACCTCCTTAAGCAGCCTGGGATAAATGCCATCAGGCCCCCCGGAGATTTATCAGTTTTAATGCTACCTAGAAGCTCTAACACTTCCTCCCTCAGTATGGATATTTCACTCAACTGGTTCACAGCTCCCTCAGAGACAGGAGCTGTCAACAAACCCCTCTCCTTCGTGAACACCAACGCAAAGTATTCATTCAAGATCTCCGCCATTCCCTTGGGCTCTAAGCACAGTTCCCCTCCTCTGTCCCTAAGAGGTCTGATTTTTCCTCTAACCACCCTTTTATTCCTAACATAGGAGTAAAAAGCCTTTGGATTTTCCTTAATCCTATCCTCCCAAATCATTTCATGCCCCCTTTTTGCCCTTCTAACTCCCTGTTTGAGCTCCCTCCTACTTTCTCTATATTCCTCCAATGCTGCTGGAATCGTTGAATGGTTTCAAAAAGAAGATAGATATATTAAAACAAAGGATTAGGGGGTGTGGGGAACAGTGGGGAGGTGTACCTGCTATGTGGTGGGGAGTGGATAATTAGCTTAATTAATGGCCTAATTGGTGGCAGGTTACCGAGATTTCCCCAGAGTTGGACTGGACTATCTGCTAGGCTGGGAGGCCAATGGCAGCTTGGAGGCAATCTCTAGGTGACAAGCAGGAAAGTCAATGGGGTATTATCTCATTGGCTCCATGAAGCGGACACAAGAGTTCAAAGGGTTTAAAGTTTATTTATTATTTATTTGTGTCATAAGTGGTCTTACATTTGTACTGCAGTGAAATTACTGTGAAAATCCTTAATCGCTACACTTTGGATACACTGAGGGAGAATTTACAACAGCCAGTACACCTAACCAGTATGTCTTTCAGACTGTGGGAGGAAACTGGAGTACACAGAGGAAACCCATACACTCACAGGGAGAATGTGTGAACTCCACACAGACCCAAGGCCGGACTTGAACCTGGGTCCCTGGTGCTATGGGGCCCCAATGCTAACCACTGTGCCACCATGCCGCCTTTTTGAAGAGTCTGGAAGGTGCTACATAGATTTTTTAAATTCATTGGTGGGATGTGGACGTTGCCAGCATTTACTACCCAAACTAGTTGCTGTGGCTCTGGAGTCACATGTAGGCCAGTCCAGATAAGGATGGCAGATTTCCTTCCTTAAAGGACATTAGTGAACCAGTTGAGCTTTTCTGACTATCAACAATGGTTTCATGGTCATCTTAATTCCAGATATATTTTATTGAATTCAAATTCCACCACCTGTGGTGGTGGGATTTGAACCCAAGCCCCCAGGATATTAGCTAGATTAATAATCTAGCGATAATACCACCAAGCCATCACCTCCCCTTCCTGAAGCCCTTCAGCATATGAAGATATTGACTGTCATTAGTTGGATAGAGAGCAATATGTTTATTTTTGGAGAGTTGCTGAGAGCATAGGTCACACGCATCAAGAGGCAATGCTGCTGTTAATGACAAACTGGCTGCAGGAATGGTTTGGTCAGTTTACAGCAGGTAGCCTCCTAATTGGTCGCCGTGGTCTCTTTTTGCAATTAATGACAGTAGTGGCCTCCTCCTGCTGTCTGACTAATCAGAGAGCCAACAGTTCTGAAATCTCTGCACAGCTCATTGGGAATGCAGGGATTACATTTGTGTCTATGGCCCCCTCCTTGGACCATGAAGACTCCACTCTGGTGATATCCTTGCGCTGTTGTAGAGAGACCATCTCCATGAAGCTGACAGCCTCCACAAGTGGTGGGGAAGGAGAGGAGAGGAAATGGTGGTTTCTAAACATCGGCAATAAAAATGGCCCCTTATTTGGGCTCTTGATTTATGCAAATCAGCTGTTGATAAGGGAACCAATCTGTCTCTCAGCCCACTGCTGGGAAACTGTTTGTGTCAGTGAAGAGAGGCGTCCTTATGCAACTCCATGCTATTTAATTGGCAATCCCACCCTCTTTGTTCCTGCCACCAGGAGCTGGTAAAGTTCAGCCCAAACCATCAGATGGCAAGCCTCAGGTGTGCTGCAATAGGTGGAATGGGGGACACGAATGAAAGCTCTGAGAAATGTTGACTAAATTGATTGAAAGATTGGATAAGACAGTTTGTGAGAAATCATTTCCAATGCTAGAGGAATCCAGAACAGATGGTTAGAATGAGGTGATTCAGAAATGGTGTCAGGAAGTATCTCTTCACACAAAGAATAGTGGAAATCTGAAACTCTCTCACTCAAAACACTGTTGGTGCTCGGCCTAATGGAAATTCCAAAATTGAGATTGATCGATTTTTGTTTGGTAAGAATTAAAAGCTATGGAACAACGACAGGTGAATGGAACTAAGGTAGAGCTCAGCCATAATCTAATCAAGTAACAGAATAGGATTAAGGGGCTTACTGGTCTACTTTTGATCCTATTTTGCAACTATCAAGTTGTAATTACAAAATCAGGCCATGAAGTTGGCCTTTTGGAATATGAACTCCCTGATTAAGGATTAACAAAATATGTCCCTGATTAAGGATCTACTTGATGGGCCAATCAGGGAATCTTTGTCTTGTACTTAACTGGGAGTGTCAATTCCTCTGACACCCCCTGGGGATAGACTGCTAACCCTCAGAACTCTGTGAACTGCTGTTAGAGTTTGTAAATAAAGGCATTTTAATGAAGAGATTTCTGCCTCTGCAGACTTATTACAAGAGTTCCTCAACTATTAAGTTTATCTCACATTACAGCAGTGATTACATTTCAAAAAGCACATTTGGATAGAAAATGCTATGGAATGTCCTGAGGTAATGAAAAGCACTACAGAAATTCATCATTTCTTTCATTTAGTCTCCAGCTGTGCTGCACATTATTTTGAAGAAATTTTCAGAGAGTGAAAATGTTGGCAAGCACCATGAATGAGAGGAAGAATCAAAGATATAGGGCGGAATTTCCCCCAAAGGTTCTAAGGCGTGATCTTCCTGGTCAGTTGCATTGGTCGATCAGTGCAGTGAGCTGGGAAGATAGGGTGTGAGGCTTTCATGCCAGGCGCGATCAGCTTCATGCTGATTTAAATGACATGCCCAGCACTGCTATTTCCAGCCTCCTGGACTTGACCCCCCCTCATCGGTGAGAAGTCTTGCCGTGACAATCACTTGTGGTTTCTATGTGATGGCCATCCAGGGAATCAGGCCACTGGAACTCTTGGGTGGTTGGGAGCAGTGCTCCCTGAGGCAGTGCCAGCTTGGCAATGCACACCGACCACCCTGGCACTGTCCACCAGGCACCATACTGTGCTGGGCTGGGGCAGTGCCAAGGGAATGGAGCCTGAGTGGGGCTTGAGGCACATGGGATTGGGACAATGACTGGGAGGCAAGGGGGGAGCTTAGCAGGGGGGAGGAGGGAACTCTGCAAAGGGGGGAAGCAAGGAGGGGAGCTTTGCAGGGCTGGTGATCGGCAAGAGGGGTGGCATGTCCTTGGAGTGGGGGCAGGAGATCTCCCAGCATACGTGAAGATCATCTGCGCAATGGCACTCCAGGAATCCTGCAGCCAGTTTCTCTGGTGTGCTCAAACTCTGCAACTGTCCCCCTACTGACGCAGAGCTGTTGAATGCATCCCTTGCTGGCAAGGTGCACCAGTGGCGGGACTGTAAGATCCTGCTGGCATGAACACCAGCAAGATTTTGGCAACAGTTTTGGCAGCTGCTTAAACTCCTTAAAAATTCAGGCTTTGACACTACTTCAGGTGTAGCCTGGGCAAGCTTAGTGCTCTGATACCACTTCAACTCATTGCAAGATTTCTATTAAATATAAAAACAATAATAGGATTAACACAAAATTGAACAGTCATGTCTTGAGATTTAAATATTTAGATAAAAGTATTTATGATTTATAATCTTACAAACATTTAAATGTAGTTTTTTGTAGCGTAATTGATTTTAGGAACAAATAGAGTTTCTGACTCTGGTCGAGTCGGAGGCTAGTAGAAGAATTGGTGATTTCCAATGGTTTGAGCTTTGTGGTCAGCATAGAAGGGATGATATTCACTGTTTATTACTTTGACAGAGTTTTCATGGCCTTTTGAATAGACACATTGGTTGTCTAACCCAGTGCCTTGCTCTCTGCAGGGGCATTTCTGTTGTCTTTAAACAGAGCAAGAAGCATCAAGATTCTTCAACCAATAGAATCATAGAATCCCTATAATGCAGAAGGAGACCTTTTGACCCATCAAATCTATACCAACCACAATCCCACCCAGGCCCTATTCCCACAACCCCACACATTTAACATTGCCAATCCACCTAACCCGCTCCACCGGAGCACCTGATGGAAACCCATGCAGACACGGGAAGAATGTGCAGACTCAAACTGGGAATCAAACCTTGGTCTCTGGCGCATTGAGGCAGCAGTATTAACAACAGTGCCACCATGGTATAGAGTGAAGAATTCTCACTGTGCCACACACAACTGAATTTTCTTTGCCCCCATGGAGATGGTTCTGGAGGTGGGGAGGCTTAGATAGTGATATTCTGATACTGTCTTGCCCTCCCCAGATGAATTTCTAGGATAGTCAGTAGGTCCCACAGCAGCAGAATGTTGTTAAGGCTGGCAATGAGCTACTTTACTGCAAATCCCCTTGCTACAAGAGAATTCTCTGCTCCCCACTGTGCCCAGAGTCTGACAATGCATTGGAGTTGGTTTTGCAGAGGGAGGTTCAAACTGTGATTGAACTGAGGGTTTTCATTTACTGACCATGTTTAGGCACAGCCTTTTTACAGACCATGTCTGTGCTTGCTATACATTAATTGATATAAATTGTTCGGTTTGATTAGTCAACAGCATTGCATCATGTTACTATCTGGATGGTAAAAGGGGATTTCTTCATTCAGCATTTTCTACATTCCATCATAGCTAATGACTGCAGTGAAACTGGATGCCGTGACTTTATGCGTAAGTTATAGACACTGAATAACACATTGAGCTGGTCTAACGTGTGTTCTGCTAACAAACGTTCACATACTCAGCAAATTCCCTGATAACCCTTCATGTTGGCTCATTATTGATTTCGCAAAGGGATATATCTTCAAGCACCAAGCATTTCCTTTAGGCCTTCATGGGGGCTGATGGCTCTATTAAATGCCCGTCCTGCTGCAATGGCAGTTGTTTCCCTCCTGCTGGGCGAACATCCATGGTTCAGCCCAGTGTCAGCATTGGCACACAGGCAGCAAAATCTGGCCCACTAAATCAAAATTAGAAAGTGTAAATCAGATCTAAATTATGTGTGAAGGATAAAGAAAGGGAAATAAAGAGAATGAAATAAAATAGCCTGGTGGAAAAAATTAAAAAATACATTTTTATTTGCTTTTTTACATCCAACATTGGTTAAAGGCTGAAGGAATTGGATTGCACACTTGTAAAATTAAATTTTCAGTGTTAGTGAAGTTGTTTGGACATAATCATGGCTTTGTACACTATTAAAAATTCACTTAACCTGAACACACTGGCCCTAAACTGCCTCGTGGGTGAATATAGCAACGTGCTGCCTTAAGTTGATTTTGATGCTGTGTTATTGCTGACATAGCTGGAGGATTTGTACAGTGACGCCTGGATTTCCGTATTTAATGCCCCAAGTTGATACCTGATACTCCTCTGTGATAATGCAGGTGATATTAGCTTGACAGATATTTTCAAAGCAAAATCCATGCCATTGTTATCCTAAATTAAAATAAGACATTTGATAATACTGCGCAAATACTGGTGCAAGACTCAAACACAGTCTGATCAATATAAGACAGGCTGTCTGAGCGTTCAATGCCTTAGATGATGCCGTTTCAGCATTGTTAGCTGAATGGTACAGTCAGATGATGAAATCAATAATGAGCTGACACAAAGGGTTATCAGAGAATTTGCTGAGTATGCGAACATGTGTTAGCAGAACGCTCATTAGACCAACTCAATGTGTTATTCGGTGTCTATAACCTACATATAAAGTCACGGCATCCCGTTTCACTACAGTCATTAGCTATGGTGGAATGTAGAAGATGCTGAATGAAGAAATCCCCTTTTACCATCCAGATAGTAACATGATACAATGCTGTTGACTAATCAAACCAATCAATTTATATCAATTAGTCTACAGCAAACCCAGACATGGCCTGAGGAAATTCTCCCAAATGTGGCAAGTTTTGGAAATATTAGATCCAAAGTCATGCGTTTTTCCCCAAACATTTCACATTCACCATCTCATATTGCAAATTCCTCTTCTTAAAATTTTATTCCTTCGTGCGATGTGGACATCACTGGCTAGGCCAGTATTTATTGTTCATCCCTAATTGCCCTCCAGAAGGTGTGGTGAATGTTACAGATTTAATAATATAAATGGATTGATTTTCCCTGGATACTTTACGCAGAACAATGAACAAAACAGCACGGGAAACTGGCACTTCGGCCCAACAAGCCCACGCCGCCACCCCAATGTTCCCACCTCTACCTGTGATCCCTGTCTATGTTTATAGATCTGTGGATTAAAAACCAAATTTGAGATAATTTAGGGAGAACTAAGATGTGCAAGAACCTCCCAGGTGCTCAAGATGGGACTTTAAGCTGAATATTAAACTGCACTTAGTACCGAGACTCTGGCTGGAATTTGCCAGCCCCTTGCCCTCCATGGTGGGGCCAGCGAGTCATGAAATCTTTGCTTTTATCGATGGGATCTTCCAATCCCGTTGGCATGAAGACTGGAAAATTTCAGCTGATATTTTGGTAAAGGGGTTGAAGCCTGCTGCAGGATATGTCACCTTGCAGATCATTAAGCAGCTGATAACTGTTTAAATTATCCATTAGTGCTCATTAAAGATGGTACACTGAATTTTGACGTTTAGTGTTTATCCTAATCTCCTTTCCTAACAGCAATTTGCTGTTGAAGAGGATGTCGATTGCTGCTTTAACTCTAACTTTTCACTCGCTGCTGGAGATTTGATGAAGAGCATCAGGACAAGTTTGCTCAGTCTTCAGCAAATACTCTTAACATTTAATCTAGGAATTCTCAGCAGTAGTGGATAATTTAAGCAGAGACTATCATCCATCTTGGTTTCCAATGTGGAGCTGATTATATAGAAAAAAAGGCCAATCACAGGTCCCGCTACAGTCCTGCTAATGTTTCCTGACCCAGATTTTTATTGAGTTCAAATTTCACGATTGAACCTGGATTCCCTGAGTCTTATCCTGGGACTATCAGTTACTAGCCCAGTGACAGTACCACTGTGCCACTTTCCCCCCGAGCTACACTGGTGTGCAGACATACGGAGGAAACTTATCTGCTGCCTGTGTACCGGATGTGTCCTTCCACAAGGGCTGCACCTCTCTGTAGATTCCATCTCTCCTGTAGAGTTGGAGGTCAATAAGAAGGCAGGTTATTGTTTCTTCTGCTGGTCGTCTCGGTCCAAGGTATAAAATAATATGGTTGACTTACAGATCAGACTTTTGATCTTTTAAAGTATAGAGGATGTGGAACCATAGGAACCCTACATTGCAGAAGGAGGGCATTTGGCCCATCGGGTCTGCACCAATTCTCCAAAGGAGCATTTTACCCAGAACCATCCCCCCTGCTTGGGCTAAATTATTCCTTGGATATCAAGGAACAATTCAATACAGTCAATATATCTAACTTGCACATCTTTGGACTGGGGGAGGAAACTGGAACACCCGGAGGAAACCCACACAGACAAAGGGAGAAAGTGCAAATTCCACACAGTTACCCAAGGCTGGAATCAAGCCCAGGTCCCTGGTGCTGTGCCACTCTAAGTTGTGACATTTCTGAATTGTGTAAACTAACCTTTTAGCTAAGGTACTATGAATAAATCCTTTCAGACCTATGAACATTGAAAACTTACTGTCATATTTCCCTGACACAGCTTCAGCCTGCAACTCACCCACACCCTCTTCCCACCTCCAATTGCTGTTGTGTTCTCACCTGACTTTCGTTGGCAAGTTCTTGGAAGCCCTGGAAATCCTTGGGTTGAAATGTTACCGCCCACCACGGGAATCTGAGCGAGTGAGGAGTGGATTACGTAAAGGTCCATCGACCTCGGAAGGGATTTACGGTTTTGGGTTGAACGTGACTGTAAAATCCTGCCCAAGGATTCAAAGTTAACAAAGTTAAAGTACAAAACACATCTCTATATTCCTCTATCTGAGCAATTAACATATTGAAATTGACAGTCCAACTCTCCTTAAGCGGGTACATGCCCACAGACTCAAATGAGATGATGAAGTTCATAGGTTGAAACCGGCTTCCCAACCACTCGTATTTTTCTTGGATTTCAATTGTCCCCAAACCCACATGCTCACCTACATTTGGAATTATCTGATTGTTTCTGCTGAATAGCTTTTGAATTTATCCCACTTCAAGTGCAGATCACGTTCCCTCGTCTGGATGAAGTAAAATATTTTGTTGTGGTCTATATTGGAACACTAAACTCTAATGGTTGAGAGACGGTGTTGGTTTATGTAATGTCTGACTGCTTGATGTAGAGAAACCTCGAAAAGCAGCATTCCTCGACTTAGTGACTCAGACAAGATTCAGAAAATAGTCCCTTGGAGCGTAGGACCTACTGAAGAGTGAATCTGAACATGATCTGAGATTCTGAGATACTGTGTTCTGGAAAGAACTGTATCAGCTGACTTAATGAAATTAATGAAGAATTTAATGCAAATTATTTGGGGTGGGGCTTTGTCCTGAACATTGGTAGAGAAGAACTGAAACACTTTTGAAGGTATAACAGAGAGCAGTCTAGCTAAATACATACAGACAATCAACAAGAACAGCCTAAACAAACATGGCCTTAAATAGATTAACAAATTCCCCAGAAAGAAGGAACTCACTGGGGAGTACTTTCTGAAATACTTTAAAAATATAATTAAGAATGAGAAGTGAGACCTAGAAAAGGGTATGGTTTCAGAATCAAAAAAAAACTTGAAAAATAATGAAAGCTTGGGAGTGATTAAAGGCTAGAATTAAATCAAGGAGTTTGAGTGGCTCATGCAAAGAGTAATGGATTTTCTGGACTGAGTTACAGGCTGGAATCTAATGGAGGATTTCTGATGGTTTGTTTATATATTGAATAATGGATACCTGGCAATGATTATAGGCTGTAACCTAATAGAGGGATTTGGCTGATAATGGACATCTGGGAATGGTTACACAGAGATTAATGGCAGAAAGTGATGCTCAAAATGAATGGAGGGAGCTCCAGAAAGTTGAATTGGGATTCACAGAAGACCTGACACAGGAGTAACAGAAGGGAAAAGGAGATATACAGAATGCTGGGATCAGAGTACTGGAATGTACAGAAGCAGACACAAGGCTGAAGAAAGCCCATAGAGCTTTGTTAAGTTTGTTTCAGCCTGGGTACAGCCAAAGAGCAGAAGCAGGTGTACAGAATGTACATATACACAAATGCCAAGTGATACCAGCTTTGACAAAGTCATCCAGACTTGAAACGTTGGTTCTGTTCTTTCTCCACAGATGCTGTCAGACCAGCTGAATTTCTCCAGCACTTTCTGTAAGAAAGTAAAAGTCTTTGTTTTACCCACTTGCTTTTTCAAAGAAAAGTCTATTTCTGAAGATACATGATGGTTATACTTCCATTGTTATCCAATGTCTTGGTTTAATCTTTCAAAAAGAAGCAACTTAATGACAAATCATGTTGTGGATTCATATCTCTTCTGAGATAGAGACTAATAACCTACCAACAGGGAGACAATAAGAAGTTATATTTGTGATTCATTCAGCGTCAATTACCTATTCAATTATTTACTTTTATTTTTTATCTGCCTCTTGCTAATCATTCTCCAATTTTACTTAATGTCATTAAGCTAGAGTCTCAGTGAAGCACTAAAGGTCTAAGTTATGTTTTTCTGAAATTCTAAGTACAGAATTAATTCTTCTTATTCCTGCTTTTAACTGGAGAATGTAACCGTAATTTTGTCCTCATTATTGTTTTATTTTATTTTTGTGCTTATCAAGTTGAGGTCATGCTGAGAGTGTAACATTTTCTTATATTAGCATTGCCAGGTGAGATACCCCAATGCCTATGTAATGACTTCAATGAGACACATGAGATTGATTTGATTTAATTTATTATTGTTACATGTATTAATATACTGTGAGGAATATTGTTTCTTGCACACTATACAAACTAATCATACCATTCATAGAGAAGGAAAGGAGAGAGTGCAGAATGTAGTGTTACAATCATAGCTAGGGTGCAGAGAAAGATCAATTTAGTACAAGGTAGGTCCATTCAAAAGTCTGATTGATTGCACAAGGAAGGAACTGTTCTTGAGTTGGTTGGAATGTATCCTCAGACCTTTGGATCTTTTTCCCGACAGAAGAAGATGGAAGAGAGTATTGTCTGGAGTGCGTGGAATCCTTAATTATGCTGGCTGCTTTTCCGAGGCAGAAGGAAGTATAGACAGTGTCAGTGGATGGAAGGCTGGCTTGCAGGATGGACTGGGCTTCATTTACGACCCTTTGTAGTTTCTTGCAGTCTTGGACAGAGCAGGAATCATACCAAGCTGTGATACAACCAGAAGGAATGCTTTCTATAATGCGTCTGTAAAAGTTGGTGAGCATTGTAGTGAACATACCAAATTTCCTTAGTCTTCTGAGAACATAGAGGTGTTGGTGGACTTTCTTAACTATAGGGTCAACGTGGGGGTATCAGTCCAATATTCATTTAGAGCTGCAGATTGTTTGTCTCAGTCTTTAGACACACTTGGTCATCCTATCCCATTATGCCTTGCAATTGCCATCTTTGGTGGCCCATTTAGTCACAGCACTCAGGATAGTAGATGCTTGCAACACTTCCATGAATAGCAATTGACACTAGACCAATTGTTAACGCAAAATAGGAGTTTGACAGATTTCTGTTAACCAAGAACATAAGAGAAATTGGGCCGAGGCAGATATGTGGAATTATTTCACAGATCAGATCATTGAATGGCACTGGAACCAACTCAAGGGATGAAATAGTTTTTTCTGTATTTCCTGTGTGGCAACATCAGAGGGGCACTATGACTGCATCAGTGTTGATATTTCTATGTCCCAGGACAGATATGGGCAGCACAGTGACACAGTGGTTAGCACTGCTGCCTCACAGTGCCAGGGACCTATGTTCAATTCCTGGTCTGTGTGGAGTTTGCACATTCTCCCCGTGTCTGTGTGGGTTTCCTCCAGGTATTCTGGTTTCCTCCACAATTTGAACAGATGCCGAAGTGTGATGACTGGGGGATTTTTCACAGTAACTTCATTGCAGTATTAATGTAAGCCTTAATTGTGACTAATAAATTAATTTTAAACTTTAAGATAGGTACAAAAGGTAATTACCTTAAAAATATTACCATCTTGATGAGCATATCTGAGCTTGCATACCATGTCAGATGATACGGGTATGAGAATTTGGGCAGCCTTTTGCACATTAAGGTCTAGTATTTCCTTTTAAGTGTATTGTAGCTTTCAGTGCAATTTGGCCAATATAAATGGAGCTGGTGCACAAAAACAGTTTCTATTCAGCGCAGTTTGGCTTTCTGGCATCTTTTGTGCTAATTTTCAAAATATGGTCCTGGAAGCCCCATCCATTTTATCATTTGTCAATTGTGTAAAATGGGCAAAAGCAGATTGTTGCTCAGAATTAAACAGCCACAATTTCTCTTCCCAATGGTTTCAATGGTTTTTAAATTCATTTGTGTAACATGGGCAAGGCTAGCTAGCCAGCATTTATTGCCCATCCCGAGTTGCCCTTCTTCAAAGGGCAGTTGAAGACAAATACACTGCTGTAGCTTTAGTCACGTTTAGGCCAGGCCAGATAAAGATGGCAGACTTCCTTCCCTAAGGGTACATTAATGAACCAGATGGGTTTTTCCAACAATCGACAATGGTTTCATGGTCATCAATAGATTCTTAATTCCAGATATTTTTCATTGAATTCAAATTCCACCATCTGCTGTGGCAGGATTTGAACCCTGCTCCCCAGAACATTAGTTGAGTTTCTGGATTAATAATCTAGCAATAATACCACTGGGCCATCATCTCCCCTGTATAATGTATTGTGAGATATGCTATATTACCTATTTTACATTACCACCTACAATTGGTATAACTCCCCCAGCCCCTTCACCACCACCACCAGTGGAGATTTCTGAGTAGCTTGATTAGTGATTATTAAGGATGACAGTGATCTATAAAATATATTTCAGGATTGGACCGAGCTAAAGCAAGCTCCACATATGGGCCTAGGTCTTCTGCAAAGTAGCAATCATCATCGGATTGTTGCTTTGCTCCTACTTTGTCCCGACATTGCTCCACGTTTCTGGCCAGGTATTCCATGGTTAGCTTCTTCAGAAATGAGTCCCAGGAAAAAGCTTCATTGTAGCATTAGAATGTCAGGGGGAAGACCCAGCCATGATCCTCGTTAACAAGACTAGCTGCCTGGAGATTAAATGTCCATGAATGTTAGTGAACAGGTGAATGGGCGAGTAGATGAATATGTGAATAGTTAGGGTGAGTATGTGGGTGAATTGGGCATGGCAGGTGAGGTTAGTGGATAAGTGGATAGGGTAGTAGGTGGGTGAGAGGGAAGTGGGTGAGGAGGCAGGTGAGCAGGTTGGAGCAAAATACTGCAGATGCTGGAATCTGAAACAAAACAGAAAATGCTGGAAAATCTCAGTAAGTCTGGCAGATGGGTGAGTTGCCTGGGTGGGTGAACAATGTGACAATTCTTGGTCCAGGATATAGGGTTAGGGACAAAGAGCATCTTGTTTAAAGTAGATAGAGGTTGAGATTAATGAGGACACGGTGGCTCAGTGGTTAGCACTGCTGCCTTACAGCGTCAGAGACCAGGGTTCGATTCCTGGCTTGGGTCACTGTTTGTGTGGAGTTTGCACATTCTCCCCATGTCTGTGTGGGTTTCTTCTGTGTTTTCTGGTTTCCTTCCACAGTTCAAAGATGTGCAGTATAGGTTGATTGGCTGTACTAAAGTGACCCTAGTGTTAGAGGGATTAGCAGAGTAAATACATGGGGTTATTGCGATAGGGCCTGGGTAGGATTATTGTCAGTACAGTCTTGATGAGCTAATGGCCTCCTTCTGCACTTTAGGAATTCTATGATTCTCTGAAATTGGGGCCTTTAGAAAGGAGTTTCATTAAACAAAATAACTTTGCTACACAAATTCAGAAAGATAAAACAGTTTACAATATGCATCTTATACTCTAACATTCAGGGCAAGTGTAAGGTATAGATGAATTGTGGTCAGACGTACCACAGTACAGAATAAATGACAGAATTATATAATCATACAGTGCAGAAGAGGCCCTTTGGCCCATTGAGTCTGCAGTAACACATTAGAAACACCTGAACTCCAACCTACTCTCATCTGCCAACACGTAGCCCATTGCCTTGAATGTTATGATGTTCCCAATGCTAATTGGATACCTTTTAAAGGATGTGAGGCAATCTGCCCCTACCATGCTCCTAGGCAGCGCATTCCAGACTGTCGCCACCCTCTGGATAAAAAGGTTTTCCTCACATCCCCCTCAACCTTCTGCCCCTCACCTTGAACCTATGTTCCCTCTTTTCTGACCCTTCAACTAGAGGGAAGAGCTGTTCCTTATCCACTATGTTCATTTCTCTCATTATCTTGTACACCTCAATCAGGTCACCCCTCAATCTTTTCTGTTCAAATGGAAACAACCCAAGTCTACCCAACCTCTCTCCATAACCTAAATATTCCATCCCAGGCAGCATCCCGGGGAATCTCCTCTACACTGCCTCCAGTGCAATCACATCCTTCCTATAATGTGGTCACCAGAACTGCACACAGTATTCCAGCTGTGGTCTCACCAAAGCTCTATGCAATTCCAAAATGACTTTCCTGATTTTGTAATCTATGCCTCAATTGATAAAAGCAAGTATCCCATATGCCTTTTTCACCACCCTACTAACATGCTGTTCAATCTTCCAAGATCTATGGATAAACACACCAAGGTCCCTTTGTTCCACAAAATTTTTGAGTGCCCTACCATTCATTGAGTACTTTCAATTTACTTCTTCCAAAGTACATCACCTCACACTTATCGAGGTTAACTTCTGTCTGCCATTTATCTGCCCATTTGATCATTCTATCTATATCTTCTTGCAGTGCAAGGTACTCTACATCACTGTTAATCACCCATCCAATCTTTGGGTCATTTGAAAACTTACTAATCCTACCCCCCACATAGTCATTAATGTAATTAATATAAATGATAAATAATAGGGGATCCAACACAGATCCCTGTGGTACACTACTGGAACCTGGCTTCCAGTCACTAAAGCAGCCTTCTCTCATTACCCTCTATCTCCTACAATTCCTTATCAATTACCCGGTATTTCATGTGACAGATGAAACCAAGACAGAGTCTATGGATTTCTCAATAAATCACCCAAACATTAGTCCCACTGTGAGTCAACAAAATCCACTGAAATCTACTTTTCTCATGAGAGTTTTCAATCTCTATCTTTAAAGATTCTCCTTGGAATTCTCTCCTTTAGCGGCTCTCACTTGGATGGCTTTAACAATGGCCCACCTAACAGGGTTTCAATCTCATTTTCTGAGACTCCTTTCCTTGGATTCCCAAGTATATTGAAACACTAGCTCACAAGCACATTTTCAGATCTATGACTGTGCTAAGAGGGTTCTTTGCCTCATCGTCCTTCTTTCCTAGTCTGCTGCCATAGCTCTTTCTCTAACTTTTTAACTCAATTTAACATAGATCTCTAAAATAAAAGTAAAATATTGTCAGTGCTAGAAATCTGAAATAAAAGCAGAATACACTGGAACCATTTCAAAGTTTGGATAAAGAGTCATATAGACTCAAAACTTTAACTCTTTTTTCTCTCCACAGATACCGTCAGATGTGTTGAACTGTTCCAGTATTTTCTGTATTTATTATTACTAACTGAGACTTTGACCTGTCTCTGTCTCTATGGTATTTGTTGGCTAGCAGACTCCAGAAATTGATTATCTCAGGAAGAGCTGTTCACTGATCCTTGAACTAATCTGGTGACCAATCAAAACACTTCCAGAGGATCCCATTCTTGTTACCAGATGGGAACCAATGTAACAAGCTTTGGAACATCCTGTTAAAATATTTATAGAATCAAGAGAAACCAGAGTGTTGCAGTCTGCACAAACTGCTAACTTTGTACCAAAGGACACAAAGATCAAGGATTTCATTACAGTAAGAAGATGAATTGGGGGTCAGATGATTCAGAGAGTAGTCTGGTCAGGTCAGGAATGGTGGTCAGGTTAGGAGCTTATTTAGTTGAGTTAGTGGGGTAGCATAGAGGGGCAGTATGAGTGATTGCTGGATGAAGTCAGTTGTATGGCTATGCAGGAGTTAAAATAGGACTTTTGTATCCATAACCAGGAAGTATGCTGGAACTGTCCAAGGTCTCCGACTCAAGCTCAGAGTCAGCGTTTTTTGGTCAATCCAAAGGAGCAGGGAAATTTCCTGTCTAAATTTCAAACTTCCCAGACAATTCCTACACAGATCCGCACATCAGGACTTTTATTGGATACTGACATGCATCTGAGAGACTGCAAGGTCTGTGCCTGAAAGCCATAAGCAGTTCGTGCTGCACAACAAACAAGACCCATATAAGATGGCAGTGAAATGAGTGAACTAGATTAGATAGTTCACTATCTAATTGATCTCAAGTCAATCTCAAATGCCATCCTCGTGCGTTTTCTCCTTGTGTAGCTGCCAGCACTTTTGTGTGAAATTGAATCCTAGCTCAAGGATGATTTTACTGCCTCCAATAGTAATCAATTACTCTCTAGCTTATATCACAGTTGGGCTACTTAACTGTCCTTTTCTTATCAATCAGAGGCAAGCTAATGGTTGTACTACTTTGTCACCTAAATGATGAGTGTCCAGGTCACAGTCAAGCTCCCTGACGTCCCCCTTCAATATCCATATATCTGCTCTTTGCAGGAGAGGTCAGTGCAATGAGAGGGGCTAACTCAGTCTGTACTTGCCCAGGGGCTGGGAAATTGTAAAAACTTCAGCCGCAACTTCCTATTGAGGAGTTTATCAACAGAATACAACAACACTGAGAATGATAAACACTTCAAGCTTACATTACCAGACATGGACGATGCAACCTTTAGTTTGGACACGACAAATAATTATTACAGATTACCTTTACAAACTTTTCAATTAGACAGGCAATCTTTTGAAATATCAAAGCAGTCAAACTAATAAGCAGCAGACTTGCTGAGTGAATGATTTATGCAGGATTTAATTATTTTTTCCCTAAGTGACTGCCTTCATCTATTTTAAGTCAAGGGTGTGTATCTCCGATATTCTTTGATCAGCTTGATTCATGCCCCCCCCTCCCCCCTCCCCCTTCTTTGTTCATGATCTGACAACATAAGGTTTCCACTGCCAGGCTATTCATCTGAATTTACAGCTCTGACTAACCACACAATATGAAACCTGGGCTTTAACCTCACTCAATCCTTTTTTGTTTTTGAGTTAAGTGATTTCAGCAAGGCAAAAGAATAAAATGTGTCCATGTGCCACTGGCTTAGACAATGAAGACAAGTGCTCTTGAGGACAGACAGGTATAATTAACTTGTATCCACAGCAAATCTCAGCATTTCAGAAGCCCTGTTTACATTCAGAACTGTAGGCCCATTCAACCAGCAGCTCATGCACTTGAATGACTGATATTTATTCATCAGAAGCTGGTGAGTTAATCCCAAGGGTTGTTTGGCATCCAAAATTGTTTGGCTTGATTGGGTGTCATTTGGCAGTTGCCCAGCAAAGTAAAGGCAAAGGGGAGAGCAAGAGCATTGACTGGGAATGCCTGAATGGCACCTCCTGTTGGCCAGTGAAAGGCAGTGCATTCCATTGATTTACAATTGAAGCAAAGAGTTTTCATTTCCTCTGAATATTCAACATAACTTACATAAAACGTTTACATCCTCATCCCAAACACTAGAACAAATAAGGGGAAATTGATGCCACTGGTGGGAGGGAGGGGGAGGTCTGTTAACTATAGGAACCAGGTTACCATGGCTCGAATCCTCCTACAGAGGAGATGGAAAATGACTCAAGTCACTGATCTGCCTTGGGACTGCGAAAAAGACATGACGTGCAGACATGTGCAATATTTATACAGGAAGTTTGAACTTCCAGTTACCTTATTGTGTTCAGATTGTTGCAAGATTCCCTATGATAGATAGAGTCGTTGTTTGCTTGTTTGCTCTATATTTTTACACGGGTCTATTTTGAGTTTATCATAGGAGGTGTAAAGCCTGCTGAGCAGTGTAACTTGAGGTAAATCAACTGGTGTGTCAAAGCATAATGCAATCACAACAACATTCACCCTCTCCCCCTCCACCACAATCCCCTAGTCTGGACACTGGTCAGCACACCCCCAACAATGTTCATCCTCGCTCTGACTGCTCAGCACTTCCCCAACAATATCACAGCAAGGGAGTCCTCGATGAGTTACTGCAATGCGTCTTGTAAATGGCACGCGCTGTCACTATATGCCAGTGGTAGACGGACTGAATGGCTATGATAGTTAAATAGGCTACTAATCTAGCAAACTGCTTTGAACTAAATAGTGTTCTGTTGAGGGTCCACCTTGTGCATCACTAGATGTGGGAAAAGAAACACAACAAATGACTGTATCAATCTGAAGATATGATCTAGTACTAATTCTGGATTAAGATATATACATCAATGCTATACTGCATTGTAATTAGTTCTTTAATTTTGCAAATTCTTAAAAAAGAAACAAGGCATACATGAGGGTACTAGGTAATTATTTGAACAAAAATAATGTGTGGGAATGGCATAAAGCTCTGTTGAAGAGTTACTGCAGACTTGTTAGACTGAATGGCCTCCTTCTGCACTGTAGGAATTCTATGATAATGCTCATTTAGAGAACTAATGCAAACACAATGGGCTAAGCTGCCTCCCTCTGCACTGTAACATATCTGTGATTCTGTGTTGAACTCCTTGAGAGTTGTTGGAATCACATTTATTCAGGAATTTGGAGATTATTCCATTACATTCCTGAATTTGCCTTGTATATGATGAACAGACTTCGGGGAGTCAGAAGGTGAGTTACTTATTGCAGAATTCTCAATGTCCAAGCTGTTCTTATAGCAATAGTATTTATATGGCTGCTCCAGTTCTGTTTCTGGTCAATGTTAGTCTACAGGTGATAGTAGAGAATTCAGTAATGGTAATGCCATTGAATACCAACGGAAGAATGGATAGATTCTTTCTTGGTGGAGATGACCATCAGCTGGCATTTATGTGGTGTGAATGTTACTTGCCATTTAGCAGCTCAAACCTAAATGTTGCCCAAGTCTTTTTGATCAAGCGGTCCATGCCCGCATTAGAAGTATATATTAGAAGTAGCTAATTGTCCTGAAAAATAGGTAGTTGTCAGCAAATATTCCCAGTGCAGAGCTCATGATGAGGGAATATCATGGATGAAGCAGCTGAAGATGGTTTGGCCAAGAACACTTGCCTGAGGAAGCCCTGGGGATGACGAGATTCATCACCAACCATCTTCCTTGTCTTGGGTATGACTCCAACCAACGTACAGTCTTCCTTCTGTTTCCCATGAACTTTAGCTTTAAGGACTCTTTGATGCCGTGATCAGCTGAAGCTTGCCTTGATGTCAAGGACAGTGACTTTCACGTCACCCCTATCATTCAGCTCTTCTGTTCATGTTTGGATCAAGACAATAACAAGGTCAAGAGCTGGGTACCCCTGTTGGAACCCAAACTGAGTAAATGCTGGCAGGACTGTCAACAACACCTTCCATCATTTCGCTGATGACTGAGAGTAGATAAATACTGCAGTAATTACAGGGTTGGATTTGTTTTGCTTTTTGTAATTTTCTAATAAGGAAACATCCTTTTTATATCACAGTTTTTGCTATATTAATAACTATCCAAGATGGCGCCAGAGTGGGGCAACTTCTTCCAAGCTATGCCCAGCATACCTTCTTATTCTATCTTTTACGCTCATTCTGTGCTTCTAAAATTTAATTCTAACTTTTTAAACTGTCTAACAATACTTTAATGCAATTTTTTTATTCTCTCGTTTTATTCTCTATGAACAGTATGTTTGTCAGTATAGTGCGCAAGAAACAGCAGTTTTCACTATATGTTAATATATGTGACAATAATAAATCAAACCAAAAAAACCTTCAGCACAGTTGAACATTTTTATTACTCATCTGTGGGCCATAGGCATTGCTGGCTGGCCAGTATTTATTGCCCATCCCTAATTGCCATTGTTCAGATAGGAGTTGAGAGTCAATCACATCGTTGTGACTCTAGAGTCACATGTAGGCCAGACCATGTAAGGACGGCAGATCTCCTTCTCTAAAGGACATTTATGAACTAGATGGGTTTTTCCAACAATCAACATTGATTTCATGGTCATCAGTAAATTTTTAATTCCAGATTTTTTATTGAATGCAAATTCCAGTATCTGCCATGCTGGGATTCTAACCTGCATCCCAGAACATTAGCTGAATTTCTGGATTAATAAGTGAAGATAATGTATTAGTCACAAGTAGGTGTACATTCACACTGTGATGAAGGTACTGTGAAAATCCTCTAATTGACTGTTTGAGTACACTGAGAGAGAATTTAGCATGGCCAATTTATCTAACCTTGAATTATAGGAGGAAACCGGAGCATCCACAGGAAACCCATGCAGGCACAGGGAAAATTTGCAAACTCCACATAGACAGTGACCCACAGCCAGAATTGAACCCAGGTTCCTGTGCTGTGAAACAGCAGTGCTAACTACTGTGCCACCTTGCCACCCCAGTCTTGTCTAATAGTTTAGCAATAATACTACAAGGTCATTGCCTCCCCTCCATTTGAACTATTATATTTATGTATCTCTTTATATTAGGGCAGGTGATGAAAGTAAATCTCTGAGAATTGATATTTTTGTTAAATCTTGATGAGTGCAAGGTGAGAAGCTTCAACTGCATTTCTCTTTTTCAGCAACACTCAAATTCTGCATTACCGAGTGACTATTAATAAAGAATCCCTAAGCAGTACTGTCCCTTTAGTACTTTGACATCCACAAACACATTATATTTCTGACTTTCTCATTAGTATAGAAAACTTCTGATGGGGACAGATCCTGTCTCAGGGTGCAGTCTGGGTTATCAGGTTTATTGTCATGCTAACTGCTGTTATGGAAATGGAGTCACATTTCAAGGCTGCTGGAATCCCATCAGTTTTATTCTGCACTCAGTCTTATTGAATTACATTATTTGGACCTAGATATCACTGACATCATTTTATGTTAATAATTCAGACAAGTAGAGTCAGATTTGGACAGACAGTGGATTCTAACTCTGGCCTTGTCTTCTGCAGGTGGGTAATGAGATGATTTGGCAATCTGGCCCTAGTTGTTTTGTCTGCCAGGACTGATTAGCCCTGTGCCAGCTGAATTCTTGCCTATGCCACAAGACTTTGCCACTGGCCACCACTCAAGTAATTGTGGACTCAGGGACTATGGGATGATCTTGTGAAGTGGGGGAAGGGTGCGGTGATGGGGGTCCAAAGCAGCAGAAATTTAAATCTTGCTTTGTGGGACATAGAGGAACACTTCTACTCCCATACCCACTCTGTGCTCCCTCATACCCACATGCCACCTTTATCCTCCCCCCGTATCGTCCAAAACCACTTACCCAGTATCCACTATGTGAAGACCACGGAATGTATTTGAAATGGACATTTCACAAATAGACTTCCAACAATCTGATAGAGTTATTACTCAAACTCACTTCACAGACCCATTTATAAAAGCCATTCAAAAATATTCAATTAAGTGGAGCTGGTGGTTAGATTCATATAATTCATAGATTCATAAAATCCCTACAGTGCAGAAGGAGGCCATTTAATCCACTGAGCCTGCACTCATAGCAAATCCCACCCATGCCCTTTCCCCCTAACCCCAGGTATTTATCCTGCTAATTCCCCCGACACTAAGGGGCAATTTAGCATGGCCAATCAACCTAATTTGCAACTCTTTGGATTCTTTTTATTTTTTCTTTTTACTTTCAAAGGCATGGCATTTTTTTCAAAGTTGAAGGTCCCTTGGCATTTAAAACACAATCTCAAATCTTAAGGGAAAGTTTCCCCAGAACATTTTTCTACAGTTGTGAATGCATTTTTTCCAATTGGAAAAGTACTCAAATGCATCTCAACACTTAAGTTATGCTAACCAACGTAATGGTCCACTTACGTTATCAGGACAGAGCCCTAATATGAAGCACAGCTATTAAAACACATCAGCATAGCAACGCATCACCTAATTGTAACATTTGGAAGTTGTTGAAACATTTAACATTTACCTGTTTAAATGTTCTTGATACTTCAGTCTGTTTCCCCATTGGTCATGAACTCTCCGACCTGACATCTTCAAGGGTTTACAAAACCCACAGCAGCATATGGAAATAGCAAGGTCTGTGGGGCAATAGGGGGAGTTCAAATTAGCAATAAGGCTGACAATGGCAATCCCAAACTCAGAACGGCTTTATGTGGGATTGCAGCCCGAGGCTTCCTGTCTCCGTAGAAGGCCACACAAAAATAATGCAGGGTTGGGAACAGAGAAGAATCCAATTTTGCAGTGAAAAGCTTGTAGCTTTTCAACTATCCCAACCCCATTTATGCTTCCACTAGAAGGCAAAGACATGGTCCAATGCTCCAGATCTTTACATCACTATGTTAGAGACTGGAAGGGAAAGTGAGGGGGGAAACAAATGGAAAAGGGAAAGTAGATGAGAGAAGGCAACATAAAAGGAATGTAGTAAAAGGTTGAAAAGAGGTAACAAATAGTTGAACTGGATAAAGGAGTTTAGGCTATGAAAGGAGTGGTTTCCTTCATTACCATTATTGCTGGATAACTAACCCAGTGATCTCTCACTTAAAACATCTGCCTAGTATCTCATAAACCACAATAAGTGATTATCTTCTAGGTTACATCTGAAAAATTCAGAAGTTTTTATTGCATTAATAACATCATTGACATCATTGACACAGTGATTAGCACTGATGCCTCATAGCGCCAGGGAGCCAGGTTTGATTTCTGACTTGGGTGACTGTCTGTGTGGAGTTTGCTCACTCTCCCTGTGTCTGCGTGAGCTTCCTCTGGGTGCTCTGGTTTCTTCCCACAGTCAAAAGATGTGTGGGTTAGGTGGATTGGCCATGCTAAATTGCCCTGTAGTGCCAGGGAGTTAATAGGTAAATAAATAGGGCTGTGGTTTCGGGCCTTTGTGAGATTGGTGTGGTCACAATGGGCTGAATGGCCTCTTTCTGCAGTGTAGGGATTCTATGATTCTATGGAAAGGTAATGGACATGGAGCAAACAAACCCATTCAAGATGGGATGTCTTCATAAGCTGGGAACAAACCTAACAAACCTGGGAACTCTGCCTTGGAGAAGACTGCCACATTTGCCATGTTTGGCTCTGCCAGGAGATAATCATAATACTATACAGAAAGTGAAGATGGAAATTGTTCGGTTTCTTATCTTCATAGCTGTAAGATGTCCATATTTCACAGCCATACAACAAAGTAATGAGAACATAGACCTTGAACCTATTATTAGTGGAATTCATGCTTCAAGTTTTGGTTGAGTCAGAAACTCCCAAGTGTTTATAGAACCCGCCTGAACCACAATTTTTGTACCTTGAATTTAGCTAAGATAAGCATGAGATGTTTCACTTCAGGTATGATTCAAGTGACCCACTAGAGAGCTTAAATCAAACAATGTTTATTTAAGAATATAGTCAATATGTACAGTAAGAAAATTAGCAAGAAAATTTATCAAATACTAACAAAACAACCACAATAACATCTGTATATATATATATATCAGATGTTCTAATCAAAACCAATGTCCAAAATCAAAACCCTTTAAACAAATTTATGACTGTACAGGCTAAAGCTCACATAACACAGGAATCCAGTCCCATAGGTTGAATGCTGATTTCAAATGATCTTGAAAACTCGGAGCAGCGTGTAGTCATTGGCTCCCCAAAATATAGATTATTTGCTGCAGCATGGTAATCAAGATGTTCTTTTAGCTTACTGATAAAACTTTCAAAATAAGATCAGAGAGAGATACTTCTTTCAGCTATGCTCCTAATACTGCAGCCAAAATAAAACTAAAAACAACACATGTGACCCGACACCGGCACACAGTTTTTTTTGTTTCAAATTGTTCCAGCAATTGCATCACCTAAGGCTATGGGCTTGATTTTAAAAAAATCTGTTAAAGGGACAGTAATATCACAATCAGCAGAGGTATTGAGAGTTCACTAGTAATAATCAATGATGATTAACAACTCTATAGTTATTCTTCATGCTAACACTGGCAACTAATAATTCCTGGCTAGTACCAGTAGCATTTTTTGATGTCACAGAATAGAATCATAGAATCCCTACAGTCCATTCGGCCCATCAAGTCTGCACCGACCACTATCCCAGTCAGCCCATATTCTGATAACCCCACACTGCTAATCCTCCTGACATTGAGGGTCAATTTAACATTGGCAATCAACTAAACTCACACATCTTTAGACTGTAGGAGGAATCGGGAACACCTGGAGGAAACCCATGCAGATATGGGGAGAATGTTTAAATTCCACACAGACAGTAACCTAAACCAGAAATTGAACCCTGGTCCCAGGCGCTGTGAGGCAGCAGTACTAGCCACTATGCCGCCATGATGCCTTTGGTTGATTCATCTTCTGTTGGGATCATTCAAGAATTGCCTGTGGACTAAAATAGATTAGACTTCTGAATGTGGATCGAAAGGCTGGGTTAATATCCTGCAGCTTTGTTTGATTACTCCGTTGCGGTGGAAACACTGGGAGAAAATTAATCACGCTTGATTTTCACATATGTTTGCTTGTGGTTGTTGCCTCCCATGGGTAGGCAGAGTCCACAGTGATAGTATGCAGGGATAACAGATTAATGGACTGAGTGGGCTTTATCATTCCCTGCAATTCATTAGCGCTGACACATGAGTGTTTCCACTAGTTTATAATGCATGACAGCCCATGGGTTCTGCTAATGTGCTTCTAAATCAGTACTTGTTGCATTCTGTTTATGATAATGTTTTCATGATGTGGAAATGCCAGAAATGTGGAAATGTGAGGTAAACACAGTAAGAAATCTCACAACACCAGGTTAAAGTCCAACAGGTTTATTTGGTAGTAAAAGACACTAGCTTTTGGACACTGCTCATTTGTCAGGTAAGTGGATAGTTAGTGGATAGTAAGTGGATCCTCTTATCTAATGAAGCATCTGTGCTCCGAAAGCTCGTGGCTTTTGCTACCAAATAAACCTGTTGGATTTTAACCTGGTGTTATGAGACTTCTTACTATGACAAGGTTTCCATAGCAAAGTTCAACACTCTCAAATTTATAGAGGAAGTCAACTTGAGTTAAAACAAAAAGGACGAAAGGAGAAGTTAGAAGCTTTATCTTCCTCACTGAAGTTGTGTGGATGAAGAGGTAGCTTAGGGCAATTAAAGAAATTGTTTTAAAAAAGTGCATTTTACTTTATCATCAGTCATCCCAAGGTTTGTAAATTGTAGAAATTACATCATCAGTCATCCCAAAGTTCGTAAATTGTAGAAATTACATCATATAGCTTGCCACTAAATCTTAACCAATTGATATCTACTATAAATCTATTCCATAGAATACTTTATCACAAATGGTGGCACAGTCGTTAGTACTGCTGCCTCACAGCGCCAGGGAGCCAGGTTCGATTCCCAGTTTGGGTCACTATCCGTGCAGAGTCTGCACGTTGTCCCCATGTTGGCAAGGATTTCCTCTGGTGCTCCGGTCCCTCCCACAGTCTGAAAGATGTGCTGGTTAGATGCATTGGTCATACTAAATTCTCCCTCAGTATATCTGAACAGGTGCTGGAGTGTGACAGCTAGGGGATTTTCACAGTAATTGCCTTGCAGTGTTAATGTAAGCCTACTTCTGATATTAATAAACAAACTAAACTTTAACTACCCACTGAGGCAGAGTGAAAGTGGAATTGGATTCATATTTGGGTGCTATAATAAAAATATGCTGAGACACTCACGCGGAGCTCAGGTTGGAGTCAGACTTGTTTGTACCAGAGCACTAAACACAACAGTGCTTAGTGAGTTGTCATCACCCTCCTGATTGCCAAAGAAATGTGCTGACACAGCATACTCAGGCCCATCACTCTGGTGTGACAGTGTCACAGGAGATTGTAGGAACTCAAAAGGTGAGGGCAGGAAGTTGCTGGTTAACCCATGTGCAGCAACACCAGCTCCTAGTTATCAAAGTATGTGGTGATCTGGCCCCCCTCACCACCTTTACATGCCTGAATCCTTGCTGCTGCCAGCCCTGCAGTGCCTGATGGCCTCCCCATCCTCCTCCTCCTCCTCTTTCTCTTCTTCCTCCTCCGCATTCTAATGGGCAGCCTCCTCATCAGCAATGCCTGGCTGGCCAGCCTCCGCATCCTTTTCCTCCAAAAGCTCTCCTCTCTGCTCAGCCAAGTTGTGTAGGGTGCAGCACACCATCACAATGCGGGACACTGTTGGGCTATATTGGAGAGCTTATACCGTCCAGCTTGGGCACACAGGGCATCTATGACCCCCTTGCCATACTTGTGGACGGATGATTGTGAGATGTTACAAAGGTCTCCACTGGCGGCTGGGAAAAACCTGGTGACATGAAAATTTAAGGTGGTCATCACTTTCACCAGGAATGAATGTCCCCCTGTGCCCTAACATGCCAGGTCTGCAACAAATGGCTCTCCAATATAGCCCAGCCAGTGTGATCCAGGCACCTGAACCACATTTTGAGGAGCCCTATGCAGCGCTCCACAATTGAATGGGCGGCAATATGGGCCTTATTATATCTGGTCTCTGCCTTAATCTCAGGCCTTCGCACGGGCATCATCGACCAAATCTGAAGCGGGAACCACATGTCTCTCCACAAGCCGTCCTTACACCCTGGGTTCATTGAAAGACCTCTGGAACATCAAAAGTCCTCAATCTGAAGCTATTGTGCACGCTGCTGGGAGTCATGATGTGCAGCTAATGGTCACACATCAATTGTACATTTAATGAGTGGAAGCTCTTCCCATTCATGAATCTCCCTGGATTTTTCTCCAGGCTTTGAGGGCGATGTGAATGCAGTCTGTAGCACCCTGCATAGTTGGTATGCTGCAATAGCTGTGAAGCCTATGGCCTGAGCTTTCTGCTGGGCCTGGCCCAAGTCAAATTTAATATACCGTCCAGCTTGGGCACACAGGGCATCTATGACCCCCATGCCATACTTGTGGACGGATGATTGTGAGATGTTACAAAGGTCTCCACTGACGGCTGAGAAAAACCTGGTGACATGAAAATTTAAGGTGGTCATCACTTTCACCAGGAGTGAATGTCCCCCTGTGCCCTAACACACCAGGTCTGCAACAAATGGCACAGGTGTTGCTTAGCCTCCTTTCAGAGCCGGAGCTGTTGGTAGCAATCAATGTCTGACAGATGCTCAAAGGACACTACATGCAGAACTGCTGAGCCTCCCTTCCTTCCTTCTCTTGCCCACTATCCCTCAACCTGGGGCGAATGGCAGCTATATCCTTTGCTCCTGTGAGGCTGAAGTCAGACCTTATGAGCAACAATAGCTCCATGCCACCCTGCACACTCAGAGGCCTCCCGTCCCAAAATGAAACATGGCCACTATGAAACAACCTCTTCACTTCCCACCACCCTCAGCAGCACAGAGCAGTTTGAAAGTAGTTTGAAAGCAGAGACATGCCTTCTTGCTCACCCTCACTGCTCCAGCGCCTGAATTTGACTTTTATACTCACCGGTTGTAGCTGCAGTGAATGAGATGGTTAAGGCAGGTGATTGGGAGTGAAGATCACTAATGACATTGTAATGCAGGAAAAAAGTGCAAATTGATGTTTTACCCATTTTGGCAGGGTCCAATTGCATGATTTTTTTGTTGATAAAATAGGATTGGGCGTGAAAACAGGTTAGTCAGATCACTCCTGATTTTATAACGTTTTGCCACAAAAAACGGGCACGATGAGGTCATAAAATTCCACCCATTAACTTGCTCCACTGGAACTGAATGCTTTAATGAGCTATGTGCTTGCCTAAAGCTCCAAGTTCAGAATAGGACTCAACCAATAGCTAACAGCTGCGGTGGCAGGAAGCTTTCAATTGTACCAAGTACACAATGGGCCTGAACTTCTTTGTTGTGGCAATTAGCTTCAGATTGTTACTTTGTGCCCAGGTACTTAGGTCAATCATTTTTCCAACTTGTGTCTCGCCAACCTGCCAATTCAGCAGAGTGAGATCCAAGCAGCACTGCACATCCCCATGGCACAGCGTTGACAAGCAAAAGAGTTGAAGTGAAAGGAGCTACATCCTCTTTATTAAAGCACTAGTTATCATAAAAGGTCCATTGAAACTTAGAGGCCAGGAAGAAGGTAAAAGCCTCAGATAAGTGAATAGGAATTAGGGTTTGGAGGATTGAAGGTTATAGGATTGGAAGTTGTGTTGAGCTGAGCCTGTGGGGTGAGGCTTTGAGTGGGTGGGGAAAGAAGTGGGATGGTCAATAGTTCTTGGTTGGGGAGAATTGAGCCTCAGGCATATCAGTGGGGAGAGTGACGGTGGAGGAGGGAGGAGGTGGTTGGTGAATCAGGCCTTAAACAAGGCCTGGTTAGCCCTGGGTTGAGGCTGAGAGACAGACCTGCCAGGGGATGGGATGGAGGAGATTCCTGTGTGGATGTGGGAATCCTGTAGGGGGGAATAGTGAAAGACTCCTATAGAATTGGCGAGTCCTGTGGTTAGGGTAGTTGGGGGTCAGGGCTCATGGGAATTCCCATGGGGTGGGGTGGGGGAGTGGCATAGGAGTCAGGCCAAGTCATCCAGAATTTAAAATTGGATTTTTAAAATTTTTTGGGTAATTATTGTGTAACTCTGACAAGGTTTGTGATTTAAACTGTATTTAAGGTGGTTTCCAGTGCAGGGAAATTGGTCAGAGGATGTTTGCACTTTTGGGCAATTGTCATGCAAACCTTAGTTGGGAATTTCTGAAGGCAATTCCCAGCTCATCTCCCCCTTGCTCCCCTCCCCCCCAACCCAGTTGGATGCATGGGGGAGCTAGGAATAAGCCTATTGTTGATGTCACATTACCTCCAGAGGTATTTGGACAAAACCACAACATTCACCGGCCTGTGATACTAATTTGATAGTCAGTGTTGTTTCCTGAGTAGAAAGGTTTAAATGATGGCAAACATGTCTGGAAGGACAAGCTACCAGTACTCTCCGTTTGTTCCAATTATAGGTAGTACTGAGCTCTCAACTCTTTAACCACTGTACCTCTATTCAGTTATAGCATGGCTGACGTATGTCTCTACTCCATTCAACTGCCTTAGTTTGGGAACCTTTAATACCAAAGAAAATTACATCTGTCTTAGTTCTAATCTTTTCATGTAATCTAGCCTCTAGTGTTTTGAGGATAAGGAATTCCACTATCTCTTCTGTGTAGAACTGCAATGGTCGAACTCTAATTTTAAACATGTTCCTGTTGCATTAAAGGTCACTTTCTTTAATGCAACAGGAATAATACTTTCTCTATACCTTCCCTTTTAAAGTATGTAGACAATTTCCTTTGGGATATTGCTATTGGAACTGTCTCCACCGCTCTTTCAGGCATTGCATTCCAGGTTGCAGCAATTCCTCATCTGCCCCATGGACCCTTTGCCAATTATCTTCAATCGGGATCCTCTGTTACCTCTCTTCTACCAGAGAAAATAGTTTCTCCTTATCAAACACCCCAATAATCTGGAACCCTGCCCTGTATTAACTTTCCCCTTAACCTTCTCTGCTCAAAGGAGAACAAGCCCAGCTTTCTTTTATCTCTTTACGTAACTGAGATGGACGTGCTTGCAGAGATTACAACATTCAGTATGAAGTGCTTTGCTAACAATACAGGGGAGACAATGCATTTGTATGGAGATTTGGATATGACCTTCAGTGGCGCTCCTAGGGAAATAAATAGATAATGTTACCTCATTTCATCAGAGGGGCAAAATATCTTCTGGAAGATATATGTCCTGGTACAGTTCCCTTATGTGGCTGCTCTTTCACATAATGAATATCTTTATCCAATAATTGGAAAAGCAGCATGTGGACAGTAACAACACAGTTCTGAATTATTCCTCTGAGGAATTTTGTTAAGTTTGCTTTGAGCAACAGAACACTGAATGTAAATTTAATAGCATTCCCTGCTGTTTCCTGCCTCCTGGGGGCTGAAGCGTTTCACACAATAGGCGGCTGTGCAGTAATTCTCTCTTTTAATAGTGACTTCATTCCTCATGCACCTTCAAATAGTGTGAATGAGTAACTGCTGAAGAGGTTTCTACTCGTTTTTATAAGCATTGCTATTAATTTCAGCAAATTGCTCGTATTTTAATAAATGATTTCTGTCTCTAATTTACCACCCTTTTTTTAAAAAAGGAAAAATTAGGCTCACATCACTGAAATATTATTTTGTGCCAAGCTAGGCAAGATATTTTTGCTTTCAAGTAAATTTTTTCAAGAGTTTTATCCTCTGGAGAATTTCAAGTCATTAGTCTTCAGGCAGGATCATTGAAGATCCAGCAAACTGTATCTGAAGACAATAGTGTAGGCCTGGTTTTAACCCCTACACAACTGAAATAGCACAAACTTCCTGGAAGTACAGTCAAAGTGAGGCCAGTGACCTTCCCTCCCCTCCGATACTGCTAGCTTCCTATGAACACTGTCAAGCTGCTGTTTTGATTAGGTGAGCTGGACATTTGACCCAAGTTGCTGATGTTTTGTTCAATCATAGAATTCCAACATTGCAAAAGGAGACCATTCAGCACATCGAGTCTGCACTGACAATGATCCCACCCAGGCCCTATCCCTATAACCCCACATATTTACCCTGCTAATCCCTCTAACCTAAGTACCCCAGGATACTAAGGGTCAATTCCGCATGGACAATCCATCTAACCTGCATATCTTTGGACTGTGGAAGTTCAAGCACCTGGACAAAACCCACAATGTGCAAACTCTATGCAGACAGTGACCCACACCGGAAATTGAACCCAGGCTCCTGGCACTTGCTGCACCAGATCTGCTCATTTACTCCAAGGCCTGAGCCATGAAGCCTGAGCCCTGAGCCTTGGGCTGCCAATCAGCATACCCAGTCTCTAGATCTATCCTGCCCACAGGACATCTTCTTAGAAGTGGGATCGGAGCAAGTTACCCCACCCTGCAGCGATGGGCGAATAGCTGATTCAGCTTGTTAAAGGTCTATCAGTGGTCTTGGTCAGAGAGCAATTGGAATTTTCCAGTCAGCTTTCGGTTCCCCAGATGTGATGAGAGTTGGATGGTATCTGTGAGAGGTTTCCTGCCAGCAGATCAGAGCTCCAGCGAGGCCTTCTTGCCTGCTCACTTCAGCTACAAACACAGGCCACCTTGGGGAGAGATTTCCTTCTCACAACTGGCAACTGGCCCAGTTGCTAAGGCCACCTTCTAATTTAGCAAAAAAATTCGAAAGAGCATGTCCCCATTTTAGTGAGTGCAAAGCAAGGGAGCTGAACCTTAAAATTAGAGGTAGGCTATTCAGGAGTGATGTCAGACAGCACGTCTTTGTACCAAGAGTCGGAAACTTTGAACTATCTGCCTCCGAAGCCATCGAACCTGCAGGTTATTTGAAAATTTCTGAACTGAGACTGATAGATTTTTTTTAGGTATTAAGCATTATGGCATGAAGGCTGGATGAAGGTATGGAGAAAGGTCAACCATGATCTAACTGATTGCCTTTAGGGGCTGAATGGCCTTCTCCTGTTCCAATGTGTTCCTACATCAAGGTCAGCTGAGGTAACTTCACTGCAGCAATCATCATATAGTCTCCCCCTTGCAAGATACCCACCTGAGCAAGGAAACGGAGAGCAACAGGTAGCACAGTGGTTAGCACTGCTGCCTCACAGCTCCAGGAATCTGAGTTTGATTCCCAGCTCAGGTTACTGTCTATGCAGAGGCTGCACATTCTCCTTGTGTCTGCATGGGTTTCCTCTAGGGATAGGGCCTGAGTGGGATTGTTGTCGCTGCAGACTTAATGGGCCGAATGGCCTTCTTCTGCACTGTATGGATTCCATGAGTCTATGAGCAGGTAACTAGCGATCCATTCCTGTAATGCGCCATCAGATGAAAAGAGAAAATGATACTTAGAACATAGAACAATACAGCACAAACAGGCCCTTCGGCCCATGAGTTGCGCCGATCACATCTACCAATGTGATCTACCATACTTGAGAGGAAAAATTTCAATGAAATCTTTGGATAGATGAAGTTTACAAATGGATTGTAATTTGCTTTCAGCGGTAATGCCAACAAAAATCTGCTCGAAGACCAGCGATTTCAACTCTGAGGTTAATGCAGTTAGATAGTCAACACACAATTATCTAATATAGGCAGTTATCAAAGTGCTGCAGTGTGAATCATTCCAATTACTGGCTTGCATGCAAGATACAAAGTCATATTGATTAAACTGTTCAACTTTGTAAATAAACTGTTGTGAGCTTTGAAGACAAGATGGAGAGTAAATTGAGCTGGGTGCAATTGCTGCATAAATGATGGATTGTGTTTACTATTAATAGCAGCTGGTATACCTTTGTAAACTCTGCACCTTCTCACTAATGGATCTAAGGACTTTCAATTCATATATCACAGTTACAGCCCCCTTTAATTTTCTGTTGTAGTGCGCAGGTAATCTGTTTAAGTGCATGGGCCTTTTAATTTTTTTGTGTGACTGCTCTCACATGCTAACTTGAAAGAGGCCTGTGCACGTGTGGTCTGTGCAGGAACTTCCAAGTTGTTGCACGGCTGCATAGTTTACAGGAAACATCGATCACAAACACCAAGATACACACAGATTTAGGGAAAGACAACTGAAAATTGTGTGGGAGTAATTGAGATATTTCCCTCACTGTGTTGTTCACGATGTGCTTCCAATTCATGGAAACAGGCCTTTCAGCCCAGTTTGTCCATGTCTCCCAGTTTTTACCACCATGCTAGTCCCAATTGCTCGTGTTTGGCCCATTATCCCTCTCTACCCATTATACCCATGTAACTATCCAAACACTTCTTAAAAGACAAAATTGTACCTGCCTTTACTACCTCAGGTAGCTTGTTCCAAATGCACATCAACCTCGGTGTGAAAAAAATTGCCCCTTGGGACCCTTTTGCGTCTCTCCTCTCTCACTTTAAACTTATGCCGTCTAGTTTTAGATTCCTGTACCTTTGAGAAAAGATTGTTAACTATCTACCTTATCTATGCCCCTCATTATTTGATAGATCTCTATAAGATCACCCTAACCCTGCTACACTCCAGCGAAAGAAGTCACAGTCTTTCCAGTGTCTTCTTATAACTCAAATCATCAAATCCTTGTAGCATCCTAGCATTCTGCATTCCTTCTGGTTTAATAATATCCTTTCTATAATAAGAACAAAGAACAAAACAGCATGGGAAACAGGCACTTCGGCCCAACGAGCCCGCGCCGCCACCCCGATGTTCCCACCTGTACCTGCGATCCCTGTCCATGTTTATAGATCTATGGATTAAAAACCAAATTTGAGACAATTGAGATAATAGGATGATCAGAAATGTACACAATATCCCAAGGCCTTACTAATGTTTTGTACAACTTCAGCAAGATGTCCCAACTCCTGTATTCAGTGTTCTGACCAATGAAACCAAGAATACCTTTTTCAGCACCTGTCCATCTGTGACTCTGCTTTCAAGGAACTACGAACCTGCACCCCTAAATTTCTTTGTTCTGTAACTCTCCCCATTGATTTACCGTTAACTAAATAGATCCTGCTCTGGTTTGATTGACCAAAATGCATCACCTCACATTTGTCTAAATTAACCTCCATCTGCCATTCATCAGTCCCTTGGCCCAATTGATCAAGATTCTGTTGCAATCCAAGATAACCTTCCTCAGTTGTCCAATAACCTTCTTCACTGTCCAGTATCCTCCTCTCAGGAGGTAAGCTTGAATGTTGACCTTGTTTAGGGACAAAAATTGTCATATTTGTACTTTTCTATTGGCTAACCATGTGTTGGACATGCAAGAAAACCCATCATTTTGGCTAAGAGTCTTCAAACCAATGTATTGAGAAATCTACTTGCAGAGAGTTTGATTTAGCCCAGCATAATCTCTGTTAGAAGGCATGTGACTCACCAACCAGATACCACCCAGTTTAGGGACAGATTGATGGATTTAAGGCTTAGGAGCCAAACTGTTTGAAGGGAAAATTCTTTTAATTGAATCAAGGGATCCATGAGTCACCAACAAGCATTTATTGTCCATCCCTAATTTTCCTGACCTACTAAGTGTGCTCGATCTGCAGAGAGCAGTTATGAGTCAACCACATTGGTGTTGGGCTGGAGTAACGTATAGGCCGGTTTGACTAGCAGCCGGGGTTAGTTTTAACCTAAAGGACAAGATATTGGTGAAAAACTTGGGTTTCATGGCAATCTGATACTTTAGTCATCACTTTTATGAATAAAGGCTTTTCATTTACAGAGTCTTAAGAACTGAATACAAAGTGAAGCAAATCCACCTTTGAATTGTGGAATCCGCATTGCAGAGGAGCTGAAGAAGCCTGTTTAGGGCACCCAGAGGAGCACTGTAGTTCCTGTTATAAGTCACAGCCTCAACCTGCACACATTTCCAGGAAGATCCTCGGACATGATATTACAGTGCAGACTATAAGCAAGAGAAAGATAAACTAGAATTCACCAGGACTTGGTCTATAAATAGGCAATTAGATCATTATCTAATCAATACCATCACAGCATTGCAAACCTCTGCCTGGAATGTTAATTCCATCTTTAATTTTATTGTTCAGTTGCCTTTCTATAAAACTGTGCAGCTTGCAGTCTGGGTAAAAAAGTCAGTGTGGAAATTGGTCAGCGCTCTAGTTAAAATTACACTGAATTTAGTAGATCTTTCTTTTGTGCTTCCAGGTCTCTTTCCTATTCTCAAAGTGTTGACTTCTGATTGTTACCAGGGCCTCAGCTTTCAAAAAATCTGGTTAAAAGCAAAATATTGAGCTTATAATTTTTTTAATTCACGGTGAATTATGAATAATATAAATAATTTAAATATTAACTGGAAATACACAGCAGGCATGAAGTATACGGAGGAAATCAACGAAACACACTTCATCTGAGAAGTGGTATCCTGTCAGTTTTTAGAACACGTTATATGCCATCAGACGTCAGACCTATTTGTGTTGGGTTTCTCGCCCTTGATTTCTCTCGTTCCTTATTCCCCTTTCTGTATTTTGTTCTTGTCCTTGATTTCACCTTCTCTGACTCCATGCGAGGGTTTCCATCCTCCCTGCCATCTTAATTTAAACCCTTTCCAATCACTCTAACGAATACTCCTCCCAGGACGTCAGTCCCAGCTCTGTGTTGTAGAGCCAGGCATTTTGAGGGGCATTATCAATGTGAAATCATCCAAATGTTTCTGACATTGTATGTAGTAGTTAATGATAATTTGTTCACAGACAGCATTGCAATCTCCTCCTGTTCACCCTCACTTTATTAGCACTTTCTGCTTAAACAAAGACAAGATGCCCTACTAAAGGGTATTATGATAAATTCCGATTTGTGCTTTTGTATTACCATGCTTATTTTAAATCATTCCAGTCTGGTAACTGCACCTCATTAAAGATAGAAACAGAGAAGATAGGAGCAGGAGGAGGTCATTTGGCCCTTCAAACCTGCTCCACCTTTCATTATAATCATGGCTGATAAGAACATAAGAACAGAAGAATTAGGAGCAGGAGTAGGCCATCCAGCCCCTCGAGCCTGCTCTGCCATTCAATAAGATCATGGCTGATCTGTAGTGGTTCAGTACCACTTTCCCGCTTTCTCCCTAAAAACCTTTAATTCCCTTGTCAATCAAAAACCTATCCACTCTTGACTTGAACATATTCAGCGAGGAAGCCTTCACCACCTCATCAGGCAGAGAATTCCAAATATTCACCACCCTTTGCGTGAAGAAACCCCTCTGCAACTCCGATCTGAAACACACACACACACCCCCCCTCCCCCCCCAATCTTGAGGCTGTGCCCTCTAGTCCTGCTATCTTTACTAAACGGGAGAAGTCTCTCAACCTCTACCCTATCCATCCCCTTCATTATCTTATACGTCTCTATAAGATCCCCTTTCAGCCTTCTAAACTCCAAAGAGTACAAAGCTGGCCTATTCAGTCTCTCCTCATAATCCAACACCCCCATCTCCAGTATCAGCCGAGTAAACCTTCTCTGCACCCCCTCCAAGGCCAATATATCCTTCCTTGAATGTGGCGACCAAAACTGCACACAGTACTCCAGCTGCGGCCTCACCAGCACCCTATACAGCTGCAACAGAACTTCCCTACTTTAATATTCTATCCCCCTAGCTATAAAGGCCAACATTGCATTCGCCTTCTTAATCACCTGCTGCACCTGCATACTGTGTTTTTTGCGATTCGTGCTTTGATTATCCAACTCAAAGCCTAATCCTGCTTTCTCCCCATAATCTTGGATCCCATTCACCCAACAGCCATATCTAGCTGCCTCTTGAATAAATTCAATATTCTGATATCAACTACTTCCTGTGGTAATGAATTCCATAGGCTCACCATTCTTTGGGTGAAGAAATGTCTCCTCACCTCCATCCCAAATGGTTTACCATGTATCTTCAGACTGGAACCACTAGTTCTGGATTGCCCCAACATCGGGAGGTTCCTCCCTGCATCTACCTTGCCTAGTCCTGTTAGAATTTTATAAGTCTCTATGAGATTACACCCCCTGCCCCCCTTAATTCATCTGAACAGCCAGCCTCTGAGCTGCCATCAGCCTCTGTTTCAATGCAGTTCCTTGTAACTTCCTCGCACTCTTCCTATAATATTCCACAACTTCTGCTCTGAACATATCTACTTTTCCAGAGCATATCAGCTCAGCTTAAAAGCTGAATGGAACCAAATTGAAATCTGCACTGAAACCTAAGCTTACCCAAATTTCTGCTGCTTGTTGCTTGGTTTGTACAAAGTTTCAATCACTCATGACCCCAGCATGATTCCTGATCTGGCAATGCCTCATATTTAAAATTCTCATCCTCATTTTCAAATCCTTCTATAGCCTTGCCATACCCACTCCCATTCTCCCCTCCCCCAACCCCACTATCTCCCCTGCCCCTTTTTCTCTCTCTCTGTAATCTTGTCCAGTCCTGTAATTGCCATCAATATTCTGACTTGGAAATATATCACCTTTCCATTACTGCCACTGGATTGAAATCCTCCCTAACAGCCTACACCACATGGACTGCAGCGGTTCAAGAAGGCAGCTCATCACCACATTCTCAAGAGAAATTAGGGATGGGCATATCCTTTGATCCCTTTTGTCCAAGAGCTATATTTAACTCCTTCTTGAAAACATGCAATAGTTTGGCTTCAGCTGTTTTTTTGTGGTAGTGAATTCCAGAGGTTTACTACTCTCTAAGTGAAGAAATTTCTCCTCATCTCAGTCCTAAGAAGTTTATTCTATTTCTTTAAACTGTTCCTGTTCTTGGATGCTCCCATCATCAGGAACATTCTTCCTGAATTTACCCTGTTGGTCCTGTTAGAATTTTATAAATTTCAGTGAGATTTCCCTTCATTCTTCAGAACTCCAGCTATAATCCTAACTGACTCAATCTCTCATACATCAGTCTTCCATCCCAAGAATCAGCCTGGTAAACCTTCTCTGCTCTCTCTCCATAGCAAGAATATCCTTCCTCAGATAAGTAGACCAAAACTGCACACAGTATTCCACATGTGGTCACCAACGTCCCATATAACTGGAGAAAGACATCCCTACTCCTGTGTTCTAATCCTTTTGCTATCAAGGTCAACATACCATTTGCCTTTTTTATTGCCTGTTGCAACTGCATGTTTACTTTCAACAACTAGTGTACAAGGACACCCAGGTCTCATTGTGTATTTCCCCCTCTGAATTTATAACCATCCAGGTAATGATCTGTCTTCCTGTTTTTGCTACCAAATCTGTTCCATTGGGTATGATGGAATATTTCAAAATAAATAGACCAGAGAACATAAGTAGTATGGAAAATTTGAGATAAAGATTTGAGGTTCAAGGCTGAAACGGTTTAGAAGTCTTCATTTTCTGAGGGTGAAAAGAAATGGAATGAAGGAAAAGAGAAATAGATTTTTTTAAAGAAACCTCTAAAGCAATTTACTATTATGTTTGTAAATTATTCCCTGACCCTAGTAAAGGGAAACACTTATTCATTGATGAGTACTCTAACTGGAGAAATGTTGGAAGAGATTTTGCTGGTCATGAAACTTCCAAAAATAGTACTAAGGCTGTGTATTCATTTGTTCAAAGATGTAAATTATCTGGGAGAGTGGATTCTGCATTATCAGTTCAGTTTGAAAAGGAATGTTCTGACTGGAGGGAAGTGCTGAGTCATGTTGTTGCCACAATCAAACTATGTCTTCTTTGGGCCTTAAGAGGGCCTGATGAGTAATCAGTGTGAACTTGGAGAGCCAATTCTTTTAGTCTGCCTTGAATATCTCAGTGAATTTGACGAGCTTCTCAAAGAGCATTTGAAAAACCTTCAATATTGTGGCTTAGAAAAGACCAATTTGTTAATGCCCAAAACCGAAGATAACTTCATTACAGAGAGAGCCTATGTATACTTAGCTCTGCTTCAGTCTATGCAAAAAATTCATTTTAAGATATTTCTGCCCATGCCATTATATTTAAATACCAGATTGTAGGGGCTCACTAACAAATGACTACATTTAAAAACTGAAAATTGACTGCATTCCTGAAAAGTACACAGCAAGCAAAACAGGTATTGGTAACAACAGCTGCAAAACCTGTTTTCTCTAGAAAGAGACAGGCTGCAAAGAATATCAAAAACTGTTGTGGACAGAGCTTCAATAATGTTGCAAATATGACAGGAAAATATTCAGGTCTACAAGCAATACTGAACAATATAAGCTAACACCATGGTTCAGCATGGTGGCACAGCGGTTAGCGCCAGGGACTCAGGTTTAATTCCTGCTTTGGATGACTGTGTAGAGTTCACACGTTCTCCCCGTGTGTGCATGGGTTCCCACCAGATATTCCAGTTTCCTCCCACAGTTCAAAGATGTGAGAGTTAGATTGATTAGCTTTGCAAAATTGCCCCTTAGAGTAAGGAGGATTAGTAGAGTAAATACGTGAGGTTCCAGGGATAGGGCCTGGGTGGGATTGCTGCTCAATGGGCTGAATGGCCTCTTTCTGCACTGTCGGGATTTTATGGACCTACATTTGTCTTCACCAATCTGTTTCCACATACCTGTAGAGACTGTTACAGTTAGTCTTTATGTTTTCTGCAAGCTTACTCTCATACTCTGTTTTCCCCTTCTTAATCAGTCACTTGGTCCTCATTTGCTGAATTTTAAACTGCTCCCAATCCTCAGGTCTGTTATTTCTTGGCCAATTTGTCTGCCTCTCTCTTGGATCTAATACTATTTCTAATTTCCCTTCTATGTCATGGTTTGGCCAACTTTCCCATTTTAATTTTATGTCAGACAGGAATAAACAATTATTGTAAGTCATTCATGCATTCTTTGAATGTTTGTCATTGTCTTTCCACCATCATCCTTATAAGAAACATTTCTCAATCTGTCATTGCCAATGCGTGCCACAAAGCATCGTAGTTTCCTTTATTAAGATTCAGGACCCTGGTCTCAGAATCAACTATGTCACTCTCCAACTTGACAAAGAATTCTATCATGTTATGCTCACTCATCCCCAAGGGGTTTCACACAACTAGATTACCAATTATTCTTTTCTCATTACACAATACTCGGTCTATAATGGCCTGTTATAGTTGGATCCTCAATGTAATTAGTCCAGAAAAGCATTCTGTATACATTCCAGGAATTCCTCCTCTACAATATTATGACTGATTTGCCCAATTTATATTCAGATTAAAGTCACCCATATTTATAGATCTTCCTTTATTTGCATGCATCTCTAATTTCTTGCATAATGCCATTTCCACCATCACTGCAGTTTGGCAGGGGTGTTTATGCACAACCCCCACTAATGCTTTTTGCGCCTCAGTGTTTCTCAGCTCTATCCGTAAAGAATCCACACTGCTGGAGCTAGTATCTTTCCTCACTGTCACGTTAATTTCCTCTTTAACCAGCAATACAACTCCAGTGCTTTTCCTTTTTGTCTGTCCTTCCTAAATACTGAACAACCCTGGATGTTTCATACCCACCTCTGCTCACTCTGCAGCCATGGCTCCATCATCCTGACTATATCATGCCTGTTTCCATATATATGGGAATTAATTCATCCACTTTATTGTAAATGCTCTGCGTATTAAGGCAAAACTCTTTAAGGCTTGCCTTTTAATTTTTTTTATCTCATTCCCACTATTTTTCACTGTGACTCTATTTGGTTCTGGCCATTCATCTCCCTGTCTATCACATTTCTTTCTTCTCTTTCTGTATTTTGTTCTTGTCTTGATTCTCTCTTTGACTCCTTACATATTTTCCCGATTCCCTGCTGTTTTAGTTCAAATCCTCCCAACACTCTGGAAAGTATTTCTCCAGGAATCAATCCCGGTTCTGCCCTTTAACCCGTGTTTAACCCTGTCTCCACTCATATTGTCTGTACCTTTAAGACTTGATAACCTGTAAAGACTCGCATTCTAACCATTATTTTGTAAATTGAATTTGTGTCTTTATATGCCCTGTTTGTGAACAGAACTCCCACTCACCTGATGAAGGAGCAGCTCTCTGAAAGCGAGTGCTTGTGCTACCAAATAAATCTGTTGGACTTTAACCTGGTGTTGTGAGACTTCTTACTGTGTTTACCACAGTCCAACGCCAGCATCACCACATCATGTGTAAACCGCCCAATTGCCTGGATGTATAATACAGTTCACCTACCACTACAACAGGTCCACAGTAGATGCCATCTTCCTTGCCCTACACTCAACCCTAGAACACCTGGATAACTTAGGTACCTATATCAGACTCCTATTTATTGACTACAACTCAACCTTTAACACTGTTATTCCTATAATAACAACACCAAACTCCATGGCCTAAGGCTCAGCTCCTCCTTCTGCAACTAGACTTCCTTACCCACAGACTGCAGTCAGTAAGAATAGGCAACAATACCTTCTCCACAGTCATCTGCAACACCAGTGCCACACAAAGTTTGTCCTCAGCCCCCTAATATACTCTTTACACACTCATGACTGTGTGGCTAAACTCCCCTCCAACTCAATTTTCAAGTTTGCTGATGACACCACTGTAGTGGTGGTTGAATCTCAAATAATGACAAGAAAGAGTACAGGGATGAGATAGAGAATCTGGTGAACCGGTGCGAAGACAAAAATATCTCCCTGAATGTCAACAAAACGAACAAGATAGTCATCAACTTCAGGAAGCATAGTGAGGGACATTGAAGTGGAAATGATTGACAGCTTCAAGTTTCTGGGTATCTAGATCACCAAAAACTTGTGTTGACCCTCCATAACCAATGCTATGTTAAGAAAGCCCACCACCACCTCTACTTTTTCAGGAGGCTAAGAAAATTTGGCATGTCCACTAAGACTCTCACCAACTTTTACAGCGCACTATAGAAAGCATTATTTTTGGTTGTATCACAGCTTTGTAAGACTCCTGCTCTGTCCTGCTCAATAAACTACAAAGGGTCACGAATGAAGCCCAGCCCATCATGCATAGCAGCTTCCCATCCATTGACTCTGTCTACACTTCCCGCTGCCTCGGAAAAGCAGCCAACATAATCAAGGACTCCATGCGTCCCGGACATTCTCTTTTACACTTTCTTCTGTTGGGAAAAATGATACAGAAGTCTGAGGTCATGTACCAACCAACTCAAGAACAACTTCCCTGCTGCCATCACACTGTTGAATGGACCTACCTCACCTTAAATTGATAAGAACAAAATACTGCAGATGCTGGAATCTGAAACAGAAACAGAAAGTGCTGGAAAATCTCAGCAGGTCTGACAGCATCTGCAGGGAGAGAACAGAGCCAACGTTTCGAGTCTGGATGATCCTTCGTCAGAGCTGAGAGCAAAGAAAATCAGCAGAGATTTATACTATGAGAGTTAGAGGGTGGGGGGGGGTGTGGGAATGGGATAAAGGGAATGTTAATGAGGATACAGAAGGCTGAAAAGGTGCTAAAAATGTCCATTAAGTGATCAGAATGCGTGAATGGCAGAACAAAAGTACACATTGTTAAAGGACTGCTGAGGAATGTGGCAGTTGCCCTAAAAGGGGGCAGGAGAGGACACGCAAGAAGGGAGCTGGAATGGAGAAATAGAAAAATGGATGTGAGAGAGAAGGATTTTAAAAAAATAGATGAGTGAGGTGAAACAAAATGAAATAAAATGAAAGGAAATGAGGTGCAGGTGGAGGGGAGAGTTCATGCTCTGAAGTTATTGAACTCAATGTTCAGTTTGGAAGGCTGTAAAGTCCCCAATCAGAAGATGAGGTGCTGTTCCTCCATTTTGTGTTGGGGTATAAATCTCTGCTGATTCTTTTTGTTTTCAACTGTGATGAAGGGTCATCCAGATTCGAAACGTTGACTCTATTCTCTTCCAACTGTCAGACCTGCTGAGATTTTCCAGCATTTTCTGTTTTCATATTAAATTAATCTTTTTCTACACCCTAACTATGACTTTAACACTAATTCTTCACCCTCTCCTTTCCTTCTCTATGAACGATATGCTTTGTCTGTTTAGCATGCAAGAAACAATACTTTTCACTGTATCCCAATACACATGACAATAATAATTCAAATCAAATTAAACTGTATTTGTGGAAGGGGTGTCAAGTTGACTACCTTGCCCTGAATTGTTTTGTTGTTGAAGATGCACTCATCCTGGCAAGTGGAGAGTATTCCAACACACTCCTGATTTGTGCTTCATAGAGGACATTCCACAAATATAAAATTAAATTTCCAGGAATAGGGAATTGTCTCAACAATAATTATGAACTGTGTACTCTGTTTAAAAGCCCAGTTACACGTTATTCAACAAGGCATTACTTTTACAAGTTTTTCTACAATGAGACTAATAGCATAAAGAGTATGTCCAAATGCAGCAAGACCCGGACAATATCCAGGCTTCAGCTGATAATTGGCATTGGTGATTCTCCAGTGTCTGCACTCCTAGGATCTGAGATTCTTACTAATAGAAATTTTCTATCTTAAATCGACATCCTGGAGGGTTATCATTGATCAGAAATTGAACTGCACTAGCCATATAAATAGCCTCCCTGATGAGCTCAATGCATTCTACGCCCTTTTTTGAGCAAGAGGTCAGCGAGAGCATGCCCTCCACCTGGAAGCTCTGGATGAACCTCTACCTAGGGTCAACATTGCAGATGTCAAAGCGGCTTTCTTGAAGATCAATCCATGGAAAGTGACTGGCCTGAATGGAGTACCCAGACGAGCACTCAGAATCTGCGCAGATCAGCTGGCAGAAGTATTCACAGATATCTTCAACCTCTCTTTATAACAATCTGAGGTCCTATCTGTTTCAAGAAGACAACCATTATCCCCTTATCTAAGAAAAACCAAGCAGTGTGATTTAATGACTATTGGCTGGTGCCACTGACATCCATCGTTATGAAGTGCTTCGAAAGGTTAGTCATGATACCCTTACTTAAAAATCTGTTAAGAGTCCAAGACTCCAATTGTCCGACTGTTAAAATTTAAAGAAATCAAAAGGAAGTCAAATTGGCACCGTGGTTAGTGCTGCTGCCACACAGTGCCAGGGACCTGAATTCGATTCCTGGATTGGGTCACTGTCTGTGCAGAGTCTGTATGTTCTCCCCGTGTCTGCGTGGGTTTCCCCCAGTGCTCCGGTTTTCTCCCATAGTCTAAAAGACGTGCTGGTTAGGTGCATTGGCCATGCTCCTTCAGTGTACCTGACCAGTGTGACGACTAGGGGATTTTCACAGTAACTTCATCACAGTATTACTGTAAGCCTGCTTGTGATGCTAACAAATAAACCAAAACTTTAAACTGTTTACAGCCTCTTGGGAAAGAGAATTCCACAATTCTACTCTTTTGCATGGGCAAGTGCTACCTGATTTGTCTTCTGAATGGCCTTGCAGTAAATTTAAGATGATGACCTTTCTTTCTGTCTTCAGCAATGAAGGGAATTGTATCTCTGTATCCACCCTAATAACAATTCAAGTATCTCGTTGAGATCCTCACTCAATCTTCCGTATGGCCCAGGGCAAGAGCAATTTACCTCAGGGGCAAAACAATCTGAAGGCTTGATACTTTCATTTTCTCCTCTTCCTCAGGAGAGTGAAAAACTACCTACAACACAAGATAGAAGATAAATGGGTTCCATTTAACAATTTGCCTGTTAATCGACAAGTCTTTTTAATTAAAGGCTTCAGTCCTACGTGATGCTGGGGGGGTGGGGGGGTGGAGTTGGTGATGAGATACTCTTGGAAGCATTTACTGTTGTAACAAATGAGTCCTTTCCTTCTTCACAGTTGCCAGCTTCTAATTAGTGCAGAGTTCAGTCAGAGCTGGATTAACTCCAGAGCAATCCCACTGAGTGCTGTCATATTTTCTGCAATTCGCCATCAGTGCAGCAACATTCACTGGTTCAAGATCGATTCCCACGGTGCTTTGAAATCTGTGTGTATCTTGGAACAGGGTAATGGAAACAACTAGGAATAGAATGAGAATAGCTGGTGATTCTTGTCAGTCGCTCCACATGACTCTATTGATTTGATTCACTAGCCTGAGGCCAGACCAAAGGCCTATGCCTAGCGATAATCCAGTTAAAGTAGAAGCAATAATCTTCTATTGATTTCTCATGTGTAATCGGTAGTGTTTGATTTTTGCATTTTATTTGTCCCTGTGTTCATTGTGGGGCTAATATGAGAGAGTGAAGGATTTGCATAAATTGAGCTGTGTTCATTCCTCCTGTCTAAACAATGCATGGAAGGAAAACAAGTTCCAACAGGCAAAATAATCCAGCGAAGCCGGCAAAGATTTTTAGCACGTGCTTGAATGAAGGAGAAAGAAGTGCTGCCTACACTTATGTTTGAGGAAAATAATAAGCAGCCAAATTCTGACAGTCAGCAATGGTCTGGAAAGGCCTCTTGAAGGCCTCAAAGGCCAAACACAGAAACTGTATTCCAGACCCCTAAGTAGCTGTTAAGAACAAGATCTGGAGAGGGAAAAGAAAAATTGAAGAACAACTTGCATTTATATGACATTCGTGACTTCAGGACATCCTTAAGATAAAGACAAAATATTGTGGGTGCTGCAATCTGAAACATAAAGAGAAAATGCTGGAGAAACTTCTGTTTGTAATTTTTATAAACGATCTGGATGAGGGTATTGAAGGATGGATTAGTAAATTTGCAGATGACACCAAAGTCGGTGGAGTTGTAGATAGTGAAGAGGGGTGTTATAGTTTGCAGAGAGACTTGGACAAGTTGCAGAGCTGGGCCGAGAGGTGGCAAATGGAGTTTAATGTGGAAAAGTGTGAGGTAATTCACTTTGGCAGGAATAATAAATGTGTAGAGTATAGGGCTAATGGTAGGATTCTTAATAATGTTGATGAACAGAGGGATCTTGGTGTATATGTGCATAGATCCCTGAAAGTTGGCAATCAAGTCGATAAGGTTGTTAAGAAGGCATATGGAGTCTTAGCTTTTATTGGTAGGGGGATTGAATTTCGGAGCCGCAACGTCATGTTGCAACTGTACAAAACTCTAGTGCGGCCGCACTTGGAGTATTGTGTGCAGTTCTGGTCCCCACATTATAAGAAAGATGTGGAGGCATTGGAGAGGGTACAGAGGAGGTTTACCAGGATGTTGCCTGGTATGGAGGGCAGGTCTTATGAAGAGAGGCTGAGGGATTTGAGGTTGTTTTCGTTAGAAAGGAGGCGGCTAAGAGGAGACCTTATTGAAACATATAAGATGATTAGAGGTTTAGATAGGGTGGACAGTGATAGCCTTTTTCCTAGGATGGAGAAAGCTAGCAGGAGGGGACATAGCTTTAAATTAAGGGGTGGTAGTTATAGGACGGATGTCAGAGGTAGGTTCTTTACCCAGAGGGTGGTAAGGGTATGGAATGCCCTGCCTGCGTCAGTTGTAGATGCGCCAAGTTTGGTGGCGTTTAAGAGGTTAGTAGATAAGTTTATGGACGAGAAGGGAATGGTTTAGTTTGGATGGTCATTGCTTTTTTCATAATTGGTCGGCACAACATCGAAGGCCGAAGGGCCTGTTCTGTGCTGTAACGTTCTATGTTCTATGAAACTTAGTAAGTTTGACAGCATCTGTGAAGAGGAATAGAATCAATGTTTTGAGTCTGCATAGCTCTCTGTCAAGGCTGGCGGACTTCAAGGCTCTGCCAAAGAGTCATCCAGACTCGAAACTTTGGCACTATTTTCTGTCCACAGATGCTGTCAGATCTGTTGAGTTTCTCTAGGATTTACTGTTTTTGATCCCAGTGTTCTTTTTTTTAAACTCATTTTTGGGACATGGGCATCACTGGCTAAGCCAACATTTATTTGCCACTCTTAGTTGCCCTTGAGAAGGTGGTCACGAGCTGCCTTCTTGAATCCCTGCAGTCCATGTGCTGTGGATTGACCCACAATGCCATTTGAGAGGGAATTCCAGGATTTTGACCCAGCCACTATGAAGGAATTGCTAACTGAAGTATTTCTTTTTGGTCAAGTGTGGTCACTGTTGTAAAGTTGGAAACACAGCAGCCAGTTTGCAGACAAATAGCAATGGAATAATGAACTATTGTTGCCTGAGGGATAAATATTGGCCGGGATACCAGAGTCACCCTTTAATCTTCCCATCTGCTTTGCCAGGTGCATGACATGAAAGGAACTCCAAGGAAGAGGGAGGAAAGAAATCAAATGGAGAGTAGAATTGTGTCATCTTTTTATTACTGAAGAGGTAATGGAAATGTCAAGAGTCGAATTAATCTCAGATGCCATCTAGTGCTGGGGTGTGTGCACTGTGAAATTTGCAGATTTATTTTAGGGGTTTGAAAGGAGCTATTAAGGGCATGTTTCCTGGTAAAAACAATTTTCATATCTAAAGTCTATTTTCCACTACCATGGACTGGAACATCAGTATATTTTAAGATGAGTGAACTATTTCACAATATGTAAAAATAAACTGAACCATTAAAAACCATTAGCAGTCAGACATGACTAACTAACCACCATCAGTTAACCAGCACCAACTAACCAGCACTTGCTAACCACCATCAGCCAAGTACCAGTTCTTGTAAGTTCACCAATCATCAGCAGCTTATCATTTGTAATTAACCAGTCATCAGCAACTAGACACCAATATCCAGCCAACCATCACGAGCCAACCACTGCTAACCACCAACTGGTTATTGGCAATCTGCTAATACATTAAAGCAGACAGCAGAAGCCTGTCAGCAATAGGCAATTAAAAGCCACCACTGATTGTCTGGTTTAGAAGGGTGAAGAATTATCAACTCTTTATGCCTTCCTTAAAGGTGATAGTGAAGAGAGGGAAGTGGTTGTTGAATATTGCTTTAGGATCCAGGGCTTGCACCTTACACCAAACTAATTCTCTAAAGAGTAGCTTTAGTTGCTGAAATTCAGTAGGCTGTTTTTAATTTTCTAGCTAACAGTCCTTGAGGAGTCCTCCATTGTTGGCGAAAGTTCCTGGCTTAGAATTTGTTCCCATATCACCATGAGCAAGAGGACTCCTGTTGAAGAGTACGTCATATACCAAGTCAAGAAACCTGATCTGTAAAGTAAAAGTCCTTTGCTCTGTCATTAGAAGTGATGTAAGACTAAAAACTGTTTTCAGTTATATAATGCTCCAATTCTGTTGGCACGTGGGATTAGGTGGGCAGGTAAGGGCCTTTCATACATTGGTGCAGACTCGATGGGCTGAAGGGCCTTTTTTGCATTGTAATATTCTGTGATTCATTTCATTTTTCCTGTTCCCTCTGGTTTATTCACTCCTTTTCTAAAGTTGATGACACAGTTGGTGCAACGTATGCACCAATACACGGTCCCCATTGATAGTTTTCTTATGTACACCAGGAAGTACCAGGCTGCAGATATATGGGTACACCACACCCATCCAAGCCACTCACCATTCCGACTTGGAAATATATCACCTGATTCCTTCACTGTCACTAGATCAAAATGCTGGCACTCCCTCTCTAACAGCACTGTGAATGTACACACACCTCAGGGACTGAACCACTTAAAAACCATTAGCAGTCAGACACGATTAAGGTACAAGAAGGCAGCTCCTCTTCTCAAGGCCATATAACCAGAAGATATAGGAGCAGAATTAGACCATTCGGCCCATTAAGTTTTCACTATCATTTGATCATGGCTGATATGTTTCTCAACCTCGTTCTCCTGCTTTTGTTCCCTTAACCAGGAGCAATTATGGTTAGGCAGTAAATTCTGGCCAAGCCTGTGACACCCACATTCAATGAATGAATTTTTAAACATGTGCCACCCATTCTGTTCTTACCTGGTGCCTGCTGTCAGTACCATCCATCTAAGGCAACTGAACACATATCAGCAAAGCCAACCTACCTGATCAAGAGGTACTGAGGGTGAATGTGATAGCCGAGATCATTTTGAGACTATCAAATTTCTGTGGCATCTCACAGTTGGCTCGTTGGTCTAGAGGTATGATTCTTGCTTCAGGCTATTATAATCAGAGAATTTGTGGGAGGTCCTAGGTTCAAATCCCTGGTGAATCCTTTGTGGGTAGCAAGGTGCACAGTGATTAGCACTGCTGCTTCACAGTCCTGAAGCTTGAGCACAATTTCTGGTCACTGTTTGTGCAGAGTCTGCATGTTCTCCCTGTGTCTGCATGGGTTTAATCTGGGAGCTCTGGTTTCCTCCCACAGTCCGAAGGACATGCTGGTTAGTTTGATTGGCCATGCTAAATTTTTCCTCAGTGTACCAGAATATGGTGACTGGGGGATTTTTGCAGTAACTTTGTTTCAGCGTTAATGTAAGCCTATTTTGACAAAAAAAACTTTTAAAAACTTTATTTTAACTTTAAAATTAAAGATTTACAAGTAATAAAGATGGATTTGAGTCCAGAGAGGCATCATGCCTTATCTTAGTGTGTTTCTAAAAGCTTTAATTTGTGATGCTTGAATCTTCTGATATAAAGCAATATAATTAAAAATATCCATTTAACACATGGTTCAGGCATTGATCAGGACACAGATTTGTTTACAATTGAAAATTATTCTCTATAGTCAAGGATAACATGGCTGGCAACGTAATAGTTAAAGGTAATAATTATAAACAGAACAATTGTTCTGTTTTATCATTACAATATATCTATCACTAAAATGGATTATCTGGCCTTCATCACACTGCTGTTTCTGGGACCTTGCTGTGTGCAAATTGACTGCTCATTTCCTGCATTACAGAAGTGACTACACTATAAAAAGTGCTTTTTGGTTGTCAAGTATTTTGGGGATATTCCAAGGCTTTCAATGAACAACATAGTTATTCTGAAGTTGAGCTAACTTTTTAACCTTGGAATAACTCAGTCTGAATTACAGCAACACCCAGTAGGTCAAAGTTGTCATAGAAGATGTAATCAGCATTGAACTTTGATGATTATCATGCAGCAAATTTGTGAAATAATTGCATTTTGTTACTTAAATCTACATATTATAGAACAGTGAAATAATTGAAGGTTTTACATCTGTGTGTGATTCCTGGCAGTTTTCTTTTTCTTGTATAAATTTCTGTGATCACATTTATTTTTAAAATCATTTATGGGATGTGGGCATCACTGACTTGGTCAGCGTTTATTACCCATCCCTAATTGCCCTTACAGGCTACCTTCTTGAACCATTGCACTATGTGTTTAGATACATCCACAGCGCAGTTAGAAAAGGAGTTCCAAGATTTTAACCTAGCAACAATGAAGGAAGAGTGATATATTTCCAAGTTAGGATGGTGTGTGGCTGAGAGACGAACTTGCAGGAGTGATGTTCCCATTAATCTGCTGCCCTTGATCTTCTAGGTAGTAGATGTCATGGGTTTGGAAGGTGCTGTTGAACGAGTTTTAGTGAGTGCCTGCAGTACATCTTAGCTGGTACACATGGCCAATACCATTGGTCAGGGGTGAAAGGATTGAATGTTTTTTGAGATTGAGGAGATGCCAATCAAGCTGCCACAATGATGTTGGGCTTCTTGAGTGTTGTTGGAATTGCTCTCATCCAGGCAAGTGGAGAGTATTCCATCAAACCCCTGACTTGTGCCTTGTAGGTGGTGGACAGGCTTTGGGAATGCAAGAGGTAAGTTACTGTCTGCAGAATTCCCAGCATCTAAAAAGCTCAAGTAGCCACAACATTTATATGGGTGGGATAATCCAGTTTCTGGTCGATGGTGATTACTAACACATTGATTTTGACAGAAAATATCTATTAATAGTTGTCCCAGACCCGGCGACTGGAGACTCTGTAGAAGCACCAGTGATGGGTCAATGTCATTAGAATAATCTATGTTGTAGTTTCCAGTATAAATACTGGCACAAGAATTTTATAATAACATCAGAATAAGGACAAAATCTATGCCATAAAAATGGCCTTTAACCCAATCTAGCTTGGAAATGGTTGCAGTCTATTGGAATATTTTAATGTGGTTTATACAGATGATTATCCTGGTTTTGTGTCAACATTTTACCCTGAAAACAGATGTGATGAAGGGATGTTTAAATCTTGCCTTTTCATGTGAACAAAACATAACTAAGAGACAGAGAGCACTCACATTTCTAAAACGATAGCCCCTAGGTCAAGAGTGGTCCTTACTTTTTAATGAAACTAGCCATCAGGCGGCTCACCTGCCCAACATGCAAAACTACTCTTCATAGAATCCCTGCAATGCAGAAGGAGGCCATTCGGCCCATTGAGTCTGCACCAATTTTCCAACAGAGCATCTTACCCAGGTCTTATCCCTGCCCCATTGCCTTTACCCCGCCAACCCCTCTAAGATGTGTATCTTGGCATACTAAGGGGAAAATTTAGCATGACTAATCCATCTAACTTGCATATCTTTGGACTCTGCGAGGAAGTCGGTGAACCGGGAGAAACCCATGCAGTCATGAGGAGAATGTGCATACATTTTCATGCCAGGGAGGTGGGCATTGGTTGAAGAAGAACTTGACACCTCTGCTGGGAGTCCATAGCAACGATGGAGGCTAATGGATGGCAAAAGCAGTCGGCTTGAAGGTCTGCCTCTCTTTACTGGGACATCTACCCAATTGTAATCATGGCTGTTAGGCCGTTTATCTCCAAACCTACTTGCTTCTCCATCCACCTTCCATTCTCTCTCCATGCTTCTTATAACCCCTCCCTGTCCCATAATATTCCTAAGTACAGGCCATGCACCCATGCTCCTCCATACCCACCCACCCATCCAACACCCTCCCCATCCACCCACCCCGGCCCATGCATCCTCTTTACTCACTCTTCCAGTTTCTGCTATGCTCAGGCCCAATGAGTCATTGACAAGCCTAACACAACTTCAAATACTCATGAAACTGACAACATGATCAAACATGCTTCAAAATCCTCTTGTGAAAAACCATTCATCTTGCAACTTCATATAAGTGTCAAACGTACACAACTATTCATAATATAAATGACAAAAAGCTATAATCCACTTCACACCTCCTAATTTTATGTAAGCCAGGTTTTGAAAAACAACTCTTCAAATAAAAATCGGATTATACAGGACAATAAAGATGTCAATCTAACAAAGCTAACACTTCTTTGTATTAGGATATATGATCAGAAATCCCAAAAATGTGATGAAGCCCAACTAGACCATAACAGATATTCTATTTTGACATAAGTGTAAGAAATAAGTTGTTTCACTCCAGGTGTGACTCTATTGATACAGTAGGAAGTTTTTATCAAAACAAACTTTATTTTAATAATACAGTTTAATTATAACGAATTACTTAGCTTAATTTATACCAAATGAAATATTTAACCATGACAAAATACAATTCTTAATTGCTAACCTATCTCTATTAATTCCAATTCAAGCAATATTCCTCTTATAGACTGAAACTCTACTTCAAAATCAGTTATCAAAGGATACAGACTTATGTGCTAATACGTGGTCTTCAGTCCTTGAGCCTCCAGACACCACTGGAGAGAGACCTTTTTCCCCTAGCAGGACCCAAACAGCAGCCTCCAGATAGAGAGAGAGACAGAGACACCACTTGCTTCTTTCAAAGCCAGGCAGAAACTGTTTGCTTTTCCCTGTAAGCTTAGCTCCTCCCCTTAAGCATATGACTCTGTCAATCAACCTAATTAAAACTGTACTCTGAAACCCCAGGGGAAAAACCAAATTAACAAAAGTTTATTAACGCAGATTAAAACAAATATAACCCTAGCTAAAATCAATCATTAGCCTGCATTCTCAGCATATGAGCGGCCTGTTTTGCAGACAAATTGGCACCATGTAACACAGAGTTAAATTTTAAACATATCCCTCAAGAAACATGCTATGAATATATTTCTTAAAGGAACAGCATCATCATAGTTGTAAGCTGTATCAACATTGCCTACATACCTCTATTAGACATACTTGGAGCTCAGCCAAGCATTTATAATGAGGCCATATGGAAAATAGCACCAGATATCCTCAATAATTGGTTATTGCTAGTCACTGTCTACCAGATATCCTCAATAATTGGTTATTGCTAGTCACTATCTATAGAAGAATACTGTTGTCTGTATCCTATTCCTCATTGAGTGCTGCTTCCATAACACCTCCCAACCACATTCATCGCCTCCCCCTCATCCCAATGCATCAATTGCAAAATGTTTGACCTTTAGAAAGCTCTTTCTAAAGCCCATTTATTCTTCTGTTAGTGATTGAAAAAATCCATCACTGCATATCTAATTTTGATTATGTAAATATCCAAACAATCCCTGAAAAATTGGACAAACGCAATACTTGGGAGAAAAACTGCCTCTGATCAGAGAATCTCGCACATCTGGAATCATAGGGTCCCTATAATGCAGAAGGAGGCCATTTGGTCCATTGAACCTCCACTGACAACGATCCCTATCCCCATACCCCATGTATTTACCCAGCTAATCTCCCAACACTAAGGGGCAATTTAACCTAACCCATATATCTCTAGACTGTGCAAAGAGATCGGTCCACCCAGAGGAAATCTACGCTGACACAGAGAGAATGTGCAGACTCCATACAGCCACCCAAGGCTGGAATCGAACCTGGGTCCCTGGTGCTTTGAGGCAGTAGCATTAATCACTGCGCCACAGTCCTGCAGATGTCAGACCTTGGTCAATGTTTAAGCAGCAAACCAACAGTTTTCTGTCTCACGCTCCTAACTGAATGTTTAATCATAGGACGAATAGCAGAATGACTTGATTAGCCCAACACATGCATGGTTGGTTTCATTCAAAGTTCAGGACCAGTCACATATACACTGATTAACATTGTAACCCAATCGTAATGCTACAGTCTCTATTATTTAACTTTTGGTTCATAATTCAATTATCCTTTCAGCTTTGTCAGATGGGTGACATTCTTTCAACGTACAAATTGCGATTTAGTTGCTTACAGATTCATCCAATCACAGTGAAAACCTGGTTAACATTCGGATCGTTCATTGGAATTCTGCAATATATTTGGGTCTGTGGGAATGATTATTACCTGCAGTTTAATTGAAGGATTTCACCCACTCTCTTTCTCTGGCAATATGCTCAGGGAAGTTTTTCAGAGTTCCGGCTTTACGGTAATGAGCAGATCACTGGCTGAGAACAGGCTGGTTGGCCTTATGAGATTGTCTGAGTTCTGAGATATTAATTATGAACAATGAGAGTTGGAGTTGAGGGCAATGTTATGGACAGGGGAGAAAGGTAAACTGAACTCCCTGATTTTTCTCCCACCTATATAGCAACTTCTAAAAAAATTAACTTATTGCTATCTATCCAACTAATGACAATCAACGTCTTCATATGATAAAGAGCTTCAGGAAGGGGAGGCCATGGTCTCAAGATATTATCACTAGATTATTAATCCAAAAACGTGGTGTCCTGAGTTTGAATCCCATCACAACAGATGATGGAATTTGAATTCAATAAAAAAAATATCTGGAGTTAACAATCTACTGATGACCATGAAATCATTGTTGATTGTCAGAAAAACCCAATTCGTTCACTACTGTCCTTTAGGGAAGGAAATCTGCTATCCTTACCTGGTCTGGCCTACATGTGACTACAGAGCTACAGCAATATGGTTGACTTTTAACTGCTCTCTCAACAAGGGCCAATTAGGGATGGGCAATAAATGCATGTTAGCCAGCAATGTCCATGTCCCATGAATGGATTAAAAAAAAAGAGGGATTCCTGTAGGGAAACCCTCAGGTGAAACATCTAAATTGTATTGGGTGTGGCAAGGACAGAATTTGCCAATCAAGGTGCCATTTTCTAGCAGACAACTGTCGCTCGCTCACCTAAATAAAATTGCAAATCAATCAAATAAATGCCAAAGTGACAGCCACTACTCCTCAATCTAAGGGTTATTTTAGATCAAGCATTTTTGCCAGAATCAAAGGATCCAGGCAACACGGAATTCCTCAATATTCTTTACACACAGAACAATGATAGGAATTTATCATCCATCGTTACTGTTTGACTTGCTTCCTTCTGAAAAAGAAGATGGTCATCACCAGAGTCCATGTCTTTTTTCACCACAAGATTGCTCAGGGTCAAAAAAGTGCCAGATTCTTCTTCCTACAAACTCCATTTCTGAAAAAAGATGCCTGCTATTTTTACGTTGCAGTTTCAGTAAAAATAAGACATTCAGAGCATATTGTTTGCTGCAGTATAGTTCATAGAATCATAGAATTCTCCAGTGCAGAAGGAAACCATTCAGCTCATTGAGTCTGCACTGATATCAATCCTACCTCGGCCCTATCCACATAATCCTTTTTAACCTTGATAATCCCCCTGACATTAAGACGCAATTTAGCAATGGCTAATCATCCTAACCCCCACATCTTTGGACTGTGGGAGGAGCATCCAGAAAAAACTGAAATAAAATCGTTTTGATGATCAATTGTTGTTTTGAGATCTCATATTATCAGGAGGCAGGTTCTGGTGTCAAACAGAATATAATTTATAGTTTCTATTCTTGGATCAAGTTATTTTTAATTTTATGCTAATAGAACTCATTCTATTTAAATGATACATGGTCAGTGTTACAATTCTAAATCTAGGCCTCTATTTATTATTCATTTTTTCAAGTCTGGTTTTTCTCAGCCGTACCTTAGTTGTGAGTTTAAGAGACATAGGCATATAATACAGGCTGCTGACACACGCGTGCAGTATGCAGCAGGAACTGTGCGTCCACTCTGGGAAATGTAAAACATCTCTGCTTGAAGAGATCTTTCCTGGTGTCTTCTCCAACATAACATTTATCCTTCAAACAACATCACTGAGCTAGATTATCACGTCATAATCACATCGCTATTTGTAGGACATGGCAGTGTGAAAATTGGCTGCTACCTTTCTAACATCACAGCAGTGACTACATTTACAAAGTACTTCATTGGCTGTTGTCTGTGAAATATTCTATACTGACGCTTCAACCAGTTTAGCACACATTTACCAAGTCCTTTTACTTTATGAGACAAAGGGCTGTGGTTCAAATTTAGCTTTATTAAGACTACTCACGGATTAAAAAAAAGTTCTGACATAAAATAGATATATTTCTTCAAACGAGACTTATTGCCTGAGAAATAGATACAATCCGGTCTGGTGAAATTGATTGGGTTGTTGGATTCAGTTCGCAGAACTCACAGCGATAGATTAACACTGGGTCCTCTTAGCGTGGAGGTGGGTCTCGCATGCTCTCCTGCATCATCCCAGGTTACATTAGGTTTGGTGGAGTCATCACTGAAGTTTATCCTGAAAATGGCTATTTTTATCCTCCCCTTTCTTTCAAATGTTCCCTGATTTCAGACAAAGGGGTGATGGGGGGATTGGTGGGGGGACGGCCATAACGCACAATGAGATTAAGCCCTGTCGTCCTACTGATACATATCTCTGTTCAGGATATGGTTAATAGCAGGAAGTTTGGCTGAAATCAGTGGGTACACAATCATAATGTCTTTTGACTAAGAACCCCTTGATGAGCTTTGGGCCAAACGACTCTTCCATTGTAAAGTTTGAGCCTCTCTATTCAATATTTAGATTCTGGTTTCATGTCATGATGACTTCCCTGTTATTAAAGTGAAGTACCTCTGTTCGATATGCGAGATAGTTCTGGTATGTGTCCCTGTTGGCTTTTGACCTTTTGTAACCTCATAGAAGCAGTTTTAGCTGTATTAATTTAAAGTGTCCAGTTTTATGTTGGACCTAATTTCTCAGGCCATCATCCATTTGACCAACAGTGCTTTGGAACGTCTTGAAGGGTGTTATGTAAATGCAGACCTATCCTCTTTTCGTCTCCGTTTTGTTCCATCTCTCCAAAATCTTGAAAACTGTTTTCCTGTTAAACTTTAGATCAAAAAAGGTTCAAAAGTTCATCCTTTACTTGTTTTGAAGTCTTCAGGGAAAAATAGCCCCATAATTAGTCCTGTTGGCTGAGGAATGAACAATTTCCTGTGCAGCATAGATTTGCTGTGAGTAATTATATCAATGCTTGCTGCAAAATGTCTCCATTGTACACACACTCTAGTCTGTGGCATGCTGGGAATTGCAAGCCAGGTGTTTGATGGGAGTTGCAGTCATTACCAGAGCTGATAGCTCTGGGGGAAAATATTAAAAAGGCTTGTTGAATGAAATCACAAAGTTAGAATATGAGATCCCTGATTGAGACAGCCCTGCAGAGTTATATAATACGGAATATCCGGGTTACGGCACTCAGGGTGTTTACTCTGTACTGGGAAGTATCTGTATTTTAGATAAAGCTGTTTCTGGTGAAGGGAGTCCAGCCTCTTGGGAGTTATTCCAGCTTGAGAGAGGCATAGTCTCTCTGTTGGAAAAAATTCATAGACAGGTGTTACCCACAATGCTCTATTGTCACACCTGGCTGTAAGCAATACACACAGAAAATGCTAATAAAATACACAATGCTACAGTTCTGTAGAACGGTCATATGGACTGGAAACGTTAACTATGTTTTTCTCACTACAGATGCTGCTAGACCTGCTGAGGTTTTCTAGCATTCTCAGTTTTTATTTCAGATTACCAATATCCAAACCATTTTGCTTTTACTTTACCACAGGAAATGTGCTGGTACAGAATAAGAGTGATTATTGGAATGTCACATATTTATGCTGCACCTTCAGGACTACTGTTTTTCTCTGGAGGATGATGAAATTTGCGAAGCTTAAGCTTGGTAAGATCTGGTATCTCTTGGTCACTTGTATTAAACCAGATATGGTGGGGTGAATTTTCCCATTCCATCCTCCATAGGAATCATAGTGGGTGAATGGTGGACCATGGCAACGTACATTGACTTCGGGCAGGATATTCTGGGTTTGGGGCGAGCATAGCCAGAAAATCCCGCCTGATGTTTCCTGGTGGACTGCAGTCCAAGAACATCTTAGCAAAAGGGGAGATAGACCAACAGTGTCCTGTCCCAAACCAATGGAAGGGCTAATCATTAAAACCCAGGATTAGTCATTCGTATGCCTGATACCCAATGCCTAAAACGACAGCACCACTCAGACCTCAGGGCAGGAGACTTCCAGGAGGACAGCAGAACCACTTTAGGGATGTCCTCAAAGCATCCCTAAAGAAGTCAAGTGTCCCTCCATTGATCCCTGGAAGACCCTAGCTTATGACTCACCAAAATGCAGAATTTTTATTTGTAAGGGACTGAACACAATGAGAGACTTCTTTGGGAATGTGTAGAAGTAAAGCATATGGTATAGGAGGGAGTGCACAACCTCAGAAAAAAATCTGTCCACCCAACTTTTCTAGCATTATGAGCCCTGGAGTCTGCAGATTGTGCAATGGGATCATCAGCCATCAAGTGAATCAAAGTGGAAGGGAATCCAATGGGAGGGGATTCCTGAAGCGGGGTTGCGGTCGGAGGATTCAGTGTAGATCATTTAGGATGGAGATGAGGGAGACATTTCTTCACCCAAAGAGTAGTGAGCTTGTGGAATTCATGACCACAGGAAGTGGTTGATGCCAAAACATTGAATGTATTCAAGAGGTGGCTAGATATAACACTTGGGGTGAATGGGATCAAGGGTTATGGGGAGAAAACAGGATTAGGCTATTGGGTTGGATGATAGCCATGATCATAATGAATGGCGGAGCAGGCTTGAAGGGCCAAATGGTCTTCTCCTGCTCTAATCTTCTACGTTTCTAAGTTTCTATGAAGCAAGTTAACGTCAATCCTGAGGAACTGCCTGTGAAAGAGGTTGTTGTAATCTATCAAAGGGCTGTGGGAGTTCATAAATACAATAACAAGTGATTATATGCCACAATTTAGTTTAGTCATTTATATTGTTCACATATTAATGGTTAACTGTGAGTGAACTGTAAACTAATCTCACTGAGGAGTTTGGATGGCTTATAATGGATGGTAGTTGATTCTTAGAAAGTGAAGGTGTATAATGACAGTCAGCACAAATATTTCTGGTTGTAATTTAATGTAGTGTTTGTGATACCACACTATATTTCCAGATACAATTATTGGTATAGGTAATCCATTTAGTGTTGTGTTGTAGGACTGTGTAATGTTATATGGAAGAGAAATAATCTTGAAGGCCATTATAGAAAAGTCGATGCTCAGCACAGAATGAAGTTTGCTGTTATCTGATGGTTGTGAAATTATTTGAAATATTAGGAGGGATCTCAGTAATGTAAGCCCAGGTTATCCCTTTCACTCTCTCTCCATCTTTATCTTCATCTACAGTCTATTTTTTCATCTTGAGAACCTTGCTTTGTAGTGCACTGTTAAATGTGGTTGGAGAGTTATCTCTTGCTTCTTCATGTGTTATTTCTTTGGAGAGTGGGAAGGTGTTTGGCTGTCACTAGTGCCACCCAAGGCAGTGGCTCAGGTTGACTCTTGTTGGACAGGCAGCTGGTGAAGTTGATATTCTATGCTATCTGTTTGACAAAATTTATTTTTATTTGTTGGTTACTAGTAGGCTTAATTGACACTGCAATGAAGTTACTGTGAAAATCCTCTAGTCGTCCCACTCCTGCACTTGTTTGAGTTCACGGAGGGAGAATTTAGCATGGCCTATGCACCTAACCAGCACATCTTTTGGACTGTGGAAGGAAATCAGAGCATCAAAGGAAACCCACGCAGACACGGGGAGGACATGCAGACTCTGCACAGACAGTGACCCAAGCCAGGAATTGAATCCGGGTCTCTTGGTGATAGTGCTAATCACTGTGCCAGTGTGTTGCCCTATCTGCTTACTCAGTAAGAATCTGGCAACACCAATTTTAAATCCAACCGATTTATTTGATAGTAAATTTGCGAGCTTTCGACTTTTTGTCTTCTCGACGAAAAGTCGAAAGCTCGCAGATTTACTATCAAATAAATCGGTTGGATTTAAAATTGGTGTTGCCAGATTCTTGCTGAGCTTACCCCAGTCTAATGTCGGCATCTCTACGTCATGACTATCTGCTTACAACAATGTCTTGGATTCTGCAGTCAGAGTTAGGGTTGCCAACTGTGATTAACTTTATTCCTGGAGGCCTCACACATGACTTGCTGTCACACTTCAGCCATTAATCAGTCAACATATCCATCTTTATAATGTACTACCTTCCTACCCATAGTCCAATTGGATGATTCTTAGCTGTCAGCCAAACAAGCTTTACGCTCAATTTCATAGAATCATAGAATTCTTCCAGTGCAGAAGGAGGCTATTCAGCCCATTAGGTCTGCACTGACTCTCTGATACAGCATCCTACTCAGGCCCTATCCCTGTAACCCCACATAGTTACCCCACATAGTTACCCCACTAATCCCTCTAACCTGCAGATTCTTAGCCACTAAAGGATAATCCAACATGGCCAATCCACCTAACCTGCACATCTCTGGAGTGTGGGAAGAAACTGAAGCACCCAGAGGAAACCCATGCAGATTCAGGGAAAAAGTGCAAACTCTACTCACACAGTCATCCGAGGCTGGAATTGAACCCGCGAAACCTGGCGTTTTGAGGCAGCAGTGCTAACCACTATGCCACCGTATATTTTTATATCTGGTAAAGAGAAATGTTTAAAGAAAATAACAATTTTAAAAAATGTCTGGATGATTTTTCTCTAGGATCAAACACCTGGATTGATCTTCAATTCTTGGAGGCCAGTCCTGGAGGGTTGGCAACCTTATCAGCACTAAGAGAATAACATTCATTGTTTACTATACTGATAGCTGCTCCCCAGCTAGACAGAGGCCTTTGAGTTGAAGCTAGCTGTAATTGGGCTAATGCAGCAGCCCCTGGAGCGATTCATGTCAGCAGCACAAGCAAGGTTGTGGTTCTTTGACCACCAGATAAAGGAATATTCATTGGGACACATTGGGCTGAGGTCAGCACACGGAAACATGTCCATCGGATTTATCTAAAGATTAAAAATTTCAATTTTAGCCTGTACCTGCAGGAGGAGGTGGGCAGTTAATCCACCTGCAGTGGGCAGGTTTGCAGTTTGAATACTTTAATGAACTCAGTACTCACTGAGTTAAGCTGATTTACAGGTTCCAACAGGTTTCCCAGGCCTCAGGAATCCTGGCAGCTAAAGTGAGGAATGGACAGCATCAGGTAGAAGGTAATTGCTTTTGCCGCACTGCTTGTGAATCAGGAAGAATGGCATTCAAGATTCCACCCAAACTACCTCCCTCCCCCCCCATCAGAATGCCCCCTCCATCCATAAACAGCCCCCTGTTTTTGGGTATTGAGCCTCCAGACAAGATTGGCCCCTGAGCCAGGAATCAGAATTGGATTTGCCCTGGGTTGGAGATCAGTCACCTTGCTCAGGATCAGACCCTCCCCTGGGGCGGAGGGGTCAGGAGTCTAACAAGCAATGGGGAGTGAACCCCTTCAGTTCAGGATCAGAACATTGTATCAAAAGTCTCTGCCCTCATGTCCTCTTCCACAGTCTCCCACCCAACTGGATGCTGAGCCTATCATCAAACTGAGTTCTTTTATGATCAAAAGGCTTGGGCGCGTAGGCGCATAGACCACAACATGCAGGATACCCAGGAACTTTCAAATTCACCTTCCAACACAATCCTATTGCTTCCCCACCCTGTTAATGCCCAGACTGCAAAGTCTTAACCAGGAAATGGAAACTATGACATATAAACTACACCTAAATCAGAAAGCATGTTTTTCTGGCATGTTTAATGGGTAAGCACATTCACGTACTTACCTGGATTCTAGTGCTGAGCCCGTTGGCGAGGTATTAATGTCGATCAACAGACTGAGGTGGCATGATGGCAGAGTGGTTAGCACTGCTGCCTCACAGCGCCAGGAACTGGCATTCAATTATCAGTTTGGGTCACTGTCTATAGGGACTGCACATTCTCCCCGTGACTGCATGGGTTTCCTCCACAGTCCCACACTGTGGGTTAAGTTGATTGGCATGGAAAATTGCCTTTAGTGTCAGGAGGATAAGCAGGGTAAATATGTGTGGTTATGGGGATAGGACCTAGGATAGACTGGGGAATTATGAACAGATTGGGGAGTACACACAGTAAGAAGTCTCACAAAACCAGCTTAAAGTCCAACCAGTTTATTTGATAGTAATCCCGCAAGCTTTCGGAAACGCTGTTCCTTCGTCAGGTGTGTGGAACCATCCACACACCTGATGAAGGAACTTTAATCTAGACTTTAATCCAGTGTTCTGAGACTTTGTACTGTGTTTACCCCAGTCCAATACCGACATCTCTACATCAGAATGGGGAGTACCATAGAATATGCATCGAAACTACACGGAAGTTGGGAGAGACAGGAAGTTAGGCAATTCCCCTCCTCCCAGAGAGTAGAGGGCCTTTGAAAAATTTAGCCAGTTCAGGCATTGGATGCTGATTCTCAGTAACCTTTGAGAAAGAGATGGTCTTGACTAGTGCAAAGATTGCAAAATGTAGAAGGTACAAGGATCTTATCACATTTCCAAACTGACCAATAACTGACCAAAGGTCAATGGACTAAGTACAGAGTAAGGATTGAACCCTGGAGTCTATGGGTCGAAATGTGATATGATACAATAGGGCGTGCCTTTAATCATGAGGTGATCGGGACTTTGTGATAAAGCATGTGAATGTTATGTTTTATTCTGTTGTCATTGTTATTAATGACTCATGGTGATAGCCATTCAAAAGCTAGCCAGTAGATTGCCCCAACAATCCATATGACACTGATAGATGATGTCTGTATAAAATTAACCTAACAGCAACATGTCATGATAACAATCTCGTTATAGAGTATTCAACAATGACTCAACAAAACTTAAAAAGCTTTCGGTGATTGGGTAAATTTTGAAATCAGTAGTAATATAAATCAAGAGAGATATAAAATAGATACACTATCACATGGTTCACTCTATTGCATGAAGTCAAGATCTACTCCCATTGTACCGTGATCAGAAAAGAACATTTCAGCCCAAGTGGCTGGTCGGGTGCACATTTGACAAAACTTCTGTGAATTTTCCTGCGATATACTAGCCCAACTGCTTCTATCAAAATGATTGATATGATCAGGGTCAATTGTCTCCCTGGGCAGTACATCCTATATTTTCATCAGTCTCTGTGAATGACAATAAAACCAGCATAGGGTGAGAATGATGGTGCTGATTAGTCAAAAGTAGTGATGAACCAAGAATTTCATTTCACATCGAAACATACATAGAATCCCTACAGTGCAGAAGGAGGCCATTTGGCCCACTGAGTCTGCACTAACAACAATCACTGCAGGCACTATCCTCGTAATTGTACACATTTACCTACTAAATTTAACATGACTAATTCATCTCACCAGCAAATCTTTGGAGTGTGGGAGGAAACTGGAGCACTTGGAGGAAACCCACATAGACATGGGGAGAATGTGCAAATTCCACACAGGCAGTGACTCAAGGCCCGGGTTCCTGGTGCTGTGAGGCAGCAATGCTAACCGCTGTGCCATCCTATTACTGGGACATAGCGGGCGTTGAATAATACAATGTTGAATCCTGAACCAAGCATGATGCACTTTTTACCTCATGGAGAATTAATCATTCAAGTTTGACACATATCCATTTTGGACTGGTGCTCTTGTGCTTGTTTTTGGATCAGGGTGTCTGGATAGGTCAGACTGGAAGTTGGGGTCCTGCATGCTGTCAGCAATATTATTTTTTGCTTTCGGTCTCCTTCATCATTGTTGCTGGGTGTATTGGGCCCAATCTCCCACACCGATATCATAGGAATCCAGTTTCCTGAAAAGAAGCACAATGGCTTTTTCTTACCAGAAAACTCTTCACATGCAGAGATTATCTGGAGGGTAAGATTAAGGAAAAATTGATTTTTTTTCTCCTTGTCGCCAATATAGTAATTCAAGCAAACACCAGCTACCAGTTTGTTAACAAAGAACAAAAAATGGTGACGCTTACAGCCATGAGCTCATGCAAGGTCTTCAGGTTCCATTGGGTCAGTTAGACTTCTGCCGAAATAAAAGCATAAGAGGTATTGAACAGCATCAGCTAACCTTAATAGGCCGGAGCTGACTGCATATCCAGTTACATCCTGATGAACTCATCAGTTGTGTATTATTTATAACACATTCGATCTTTTTACAGAACCTATCTAAGAGTCTGTTTCTGATTAATTCTTGACACATTTCTCTTTGTACAAAGAGGAAGATGAAATCCTAGGTGGATTCCTCCCACCAACATCCCTCCTTCCTCACTTTTCCGAGCTTGTTTTGCTTTGCCTCCCATAGATATGAGAGCACAGGTTCTCAGATTGATATTTTGAACAAATTCATGAAGACGAATAGTAGCAAGATCATGGTTTGACAAATGCACCTAATTATACATGATGTTTCATTCAGGGATTACTCATATATCTATCTGAACACAATACTCTCTCCATGTACTGCAGAATTAGGCCCACAAGGCCTCGACCAAAGGTCAACCCTCTGATCACGTGTTTGTGGCAACCAGTTTTTTTTTAGCATCCCAAATCTCCTAATTAAAAAAAGCTTCTTGTTGTAAGAACATGGAATGTCTCATTAGGACATTTGGAGACTTGTGTGGTTGAACATAAACTATAGGCCTGACTCTCTGATTTACCCACAGTGGGATTCTCCAGTCCTGCGGCAGTGAATGGAGGTTCTCATCAGCAGTGGAGGTGGAGCATGAACGGCTGCAGAATTCCGATCTGTATGTTGTTCCCACTCATCAGTACAATTATCTCCAAGATATAGCCTTATCTAGGTGCTACCTTCATATCAGCCTCTTCCAGGCCTTCTCAAATGTCATAGTATAACATCACACTTTATACAATTGATTTATGGGATGTTTGTGATGCTGGTTGGGCCAGCATTTATTGTCCATCCTTAAGTGCTCTTCACCTGGCTGCCCTCTAGGCTATTCAGCTGGCATTTAAAAATCATTCCCATTGCTGTGGATTTGAAGTCACAGATAAACCAGACCAGGTAAAGGTGGTGAATTTCCTTTCCCCTAAAGGTCATGTAATGCTCATCCTTAATTCCAGACTACCATGTTGGGATGCTAGATGAAATCCCCAGTGCATTAACCTGGGTCTCTGGATTACTAGTCCAGTGACAATACCTCCCCATATGACTTTGGGCATCATAATGTGGGTGGTACTGTTTCTCCAGTACCACCATAAACATTACTAACCTGAAACCCCTAGAGTCATAGGCCGTGATCTTACCACTGTCCACACTGGCGGGCTTTTTCCATCCCACAGAAATTTGACTGGCTGCCAAATTTTCTGAACTTGCTGGAGCGGGAGTGTAGCATGAACAACTGATCAGATCATGCCGATAGAACTTTACAGCACTTTCTGGCCTTTGGCCCATCCTGTCCGCACTGGCGATCGAGTACATAATACTCTAATCCTATTTTCCAGCAATTGGTCTGTAACCTTGCATTTCAAGTGTTTATCTAAATACTTCTTAAATGTAGTGAGGGTTCCTGCCTCTATCACCCTTTCAGGCAGTGAGTTCAAGTTCCCATCATCTTCTGGGTGAAAAAGATTTTCCTCAAATCCCCTCTAAATCTGCTGCCCTTATCTTAAATCCCTGGGTATTGACTCTTTTACTAATGGGAAATGTTTCTCCCTATCTAGCCTATATATATATATATATATATATATACATACATATATATATGTATATCCCTCATAATTTTGTCCACCTCAATAATGTTTCCACCCCCCCAACCTTCTCTTTTCCTCCCACTCACAAGAAAGCTTATGAGAACAACAAACTGTCCTTTGTACAAATTGAAGCTGTTGTGGGCAGTTTGCTGGACTCATTCATATCTGGAAGAAGCTGTATTGCATTTCTTAAATAGTCAGCCTGCCTGCAGTCCATACCATATTTCCCAGAACACTAGCAACACATATTTTCCCTTTGAAATAAAAGCACTGTACTGCAGACACTGGAGATCTAAAATAAAAACAGAAAGTGTTGAAAAAAATGCAGCAACATCTTTAGAGAGAGAAACAATGGCTGTAATTTTCCAGCCCCGCTGCCCTGCTGTGAGTATTCCATGGGGCCGGCGAGTCATTGTAATCTCCGTTTACATTGGTGGGACCAGAAAATCCATCAGTGTGAAAGGTTGGAAAATTCCAGCCAGAATCTCTAAAGAAGAGTCAAATTGGATTTTGATCGGAATTTTGTTGTCCTGCCGCTGTGGGAATTGGATCTGGTGCAGGGGGGACCATGGGAAGGTCCATTTTCCTCGTATGGGATTTTATGGTTTCAAGATGAGCAAGGCTGTAAAATCCCGCCAGTTGACTCAGTTTCTCTCTCCACAGATGCTGCGAGACCGGCTAAGATTTTCCAGCATTTTCTGTTTTTAGTACACATTTACACATGTTATAGGGTGGCACAGTGGTCAGCACTGTTGCCTCTCAGCTCTAGGGACCTGGGTTCAATTCCTGGCTTGGGTTACTGTCTGTGTGGAGTTTGCACATTCTCCTCATGTCTGTGTGAGTTTTCTTCAGACGCTCCAGTTTTCTCCCACAGTACAGAAAGACGCTGGTTAGATTGATTGACCATGCTAAGTTGCCCCTTAGTATCCTGGAATGTGTAGGTTAGAGGGATTAATGGGGACTGTTGGAGGTGCAGATGGGCCAAATGGTCTCCAAATGGCGGCAAAGAGAGGACGGCAAACAGAGGGCAGCAAACACAGGGCCCTAAAGAGAGGGCGGCAAACAGAGGGCGGCAACCTCAGGGCGGCAACCTCAGGGCGGCAAACAGAGGGCGGCAAACAGAGGGCGTCAAACAGAGGGCAGCAAACAGATGGCAGCAAAGAGAGTGCGCCAAACAGAGGGCCGCAAACGGAATGCGGCAAACAGACGGTGTTAAACTGAGGGCTGCAAACAGAGAGCGGCAATCAGAGGGTGGCAAAGAGAGGGCAACAAACATGTGGTGGTGACAGAGGGCGGCAGACAGAGGGCTAAACAGAGGGCGGCAAACAGAGGGCGGCAAACAGAGGGCCAACAGAGGGCGGCAAACAGAGTGCGGCAAACAGAGGCAGCAAACAGAGGCGCAAACAAGGGCTGCTTTCAGAGTGCCCAAACAGAGGAGCAAACAGAGGGCGGAAAACAGAAGGGCGCAACAGGGACCGCAAACAGAGGGCTGCAAACAAGGGCCGGAACAGAGGGCGGCAAACAGAGGGCGACAAACAGTGGGCGGAAAACAGAGGGCGGCAAACAGAGGTCGGCAGACAGAGGGCCCCAAATAGATTGCGGCAAACAGAGGGACCCAAACAGAGGGCGGCAAACAGAGGGCCCCAAACAGGGGGTGGTGAACAGAGGGCGGCAAACAGAGGGCGGCAAACAGAGGGCGGCAAACAGAGGGTGGCAAACTGAGGGCGGCATACAGAGGGCGGCAAAAAAGAGGCGGCAAACAGAGGG